>CM076576.1:424780333-426062983 GCA_034641835.2 Pinus albicaulis
CTTTTGGTTGTTTAGTGTAGTTTCTAATGAATGCATTGTAGAGATAACAAATATCTCTCTATCCTTAGAAATTATTGACCATAAGAATTTTATTTTGTCTTTTCGTTATACATATATATGTGTTTTCACTGGCAACATTTATGTTTGAAGTATTAGCCTAGTTGAATGGTTGGATCTTATCCACACCCTATTTGTATATGCCAAATTTATTTTAGGATTCAAGATTTATTGTAGGGCTGATATAACTCTCCTCGATTTTATTTAAATTCATTTATATTGTTCCCCAAATTAAACTTCAGAAAACATTTGTATCATTTTTGTTTTATCAGTGGATAAATTATAAGATGATCAAGTTGAACAAAATATGGATCTTATGAACTCAAGGATGTTGAAAAATCTCCATATTTGCCACACTCTACCACAAGTATGGTAAATTTTAACAACGAAGATCGACACATTTGGTCATTTGAATTCTAGAGAGGACTATGAGCGTAGAGTAGGATACCAAAGTCCTTTCAAATTGGTGATATCAATAACCCAAAAATCAAAGTTATTAACTCAAAACATCATTGTTAACGAAAAATCATTATCAAGATTTAATTTTCCAAAAATCATTCATAAATAAAAAAGCAATGAATTTTCAATCACATTTGGCAAATTGTTATGGAATTATTTTAAACCAAATGACAGTAGAAAATGCATCATGATTGAATCGTTATGTATATTCACTTAGAAACATTTAAATGTAAAAAAAATTTTTCCGTATTCAAAAAGAGTGATGTATTATTCAAGAAGTTTAATAATAAAAATTCATTAAATTAACCCCCAAAAACATGAGCTACTCATCTCTTGAACTGAGAGTTAGATTAGAAATCAATAAAATTATGACCCATTATGATGTAATGATTCTCCTTGTCATGTCCTTAAATGATGAATCAATTTTCTTACCTACTTAGATTATTTATATAATTATGATTATAACACTTATTATTGCAATATCGTATATCTTCGAAAAGAAATAATTTCACTTTAAAAACAAAAGCATGACCTGAGCAATTAGGTACTAATTGGAGTTGTTAGAAAGTTGGTGAGTGAAGATATGTTTCTTAAGTGACAATGGTGAACCCACCAATTTCAATGCTTGAGAAAAATTCTTCAATCATACCTATGCTCATGATCCATGCATAGTGGGAGAGGTGAATCTTGATGGCTCCTTGGGATGTGTCCACTCAAGCCCAAAGATGACGGTGGACTTAGCTTGATTTATGTTTCTAAATACTTTTTCTACCACATTTGGCTTCGTGTGATATTATTTCTATGCCTCACTTGTTTCCAAGCCTAATCCTCATTCATCTTCCTGAACGTATATGGGCAACTTGGAAATCCATGGATGGTCGGTTCATTGGTCTTCGCACGGTAGCAAGGCAAGATGGAAATTAGCTTGTCACCCCATCCTGGAGTTGGATGGTGGAGGGTCAATTTGAAGTTGATATGCCTCATTTTCAAGCTTGAAATTGAGTTGGAGAAAGTATAGTCAATGTGATGCTCATATACTCCATTTTCAAGCTCTAAAATTGGAGTAGAAATGACATTTTCTTTTGGGAGGAAATTTGGGATTTCATTTTTCACTTCCTAAGGGACTATTGTATTCTTGATTAGGAGCTGTTCGAGGCCTCAAATCCCTTTATGAACATGGATGACACGTAAGCTCATTCCAAAGGCCGTGTTATTCAAGATGAATCTAGGGATGCCGTGCATATTCGAAGAACTAGAGGACGGAGCTTTGACAGTGTCCTCTTGAGAAATATGACATCACATAGACTGATTACTCTTTCACCATCAATACTTGTTATCACCACCGATTGCATGATTTTTAATTATATAGAGGATATACAAATATTTTGCAATATTTCCATCTATCTAATTTATTATGTTTAATTCTTTCCCATTCAGCATGTACCAAAGGATTCCATTCTGCATGTTTCATCGTTATGTTTTCACATGTAATTTTCTCACATTTGGTTAGTTGGAGACCGTGAAACATATCTTCTAGGACCTGCTCAATTGTTAATTTTTGTTAACCGTATTGAGAGTCGCTATCATATCTAACAGAGGCCAATTTTATCGGAAGATTGTCGATGTCCTATCCATTCTTCTCATGATTTAGAATTTTCGAGGATTTCTTCTTTATCATCGGATGATCCCATGTGAATATTTTTTGAGAATCGTTGTTCATCATCCTAATCTACGTCATACAAGTATGAGACAGGCCATCAAATTTTCTTTATAGCCACTTTGTTGATAAAAGAAACAGCTTTGATCCCAAAAATACTTTTTATTTCATTTTATGTTTCAGTTTCTATAAGGAAGAAGATATGATATTCATTTTATATGATTTTTTCCACTTTTGGTTCTTCTATTTGTAAATGCTTCTCTAACAGAAGATATTTAAAACCAAAAGACAAATCCATCTTACTCCATGATGTTCTAAGCACCAAGAAAATTAACTCTTGTTTCCTTTGATCCTCTCGTGAACAAGCAGATATATAAAGAAGGTAGGAATACAACACTTTTTATATGTCAATGAACATTTAAGGAATACAAATGGTCCTTCTTGTCTCTCCACATATTCCTCTCATGTGTGTACATTTTTTAAGCAACAACTTGAATTTAAAGGAAAATTATTTTTTTACATGTCACCTAACAACTTTACATAAAGACAAAGAAATTGCATCTTCATAATAGAAAGTAATAAGTGCTTTAACTTTCAATTACTTTATATTTTTATATAAAGCGATATAAATTTAAAATAAAATTAAAATAACGTATGTGTAATAGCTTGGACATGTCTATTATGTCTTTTGTTGGCCCTAGTAGAAAATCTGGACTTCAACACTTGGAGAAATTCTTCAATCACTTATGCCATGATCTAAGTATGTGGGAGAGGTGCATCTCGATGGCTCCTTTGTGACGTCCACCAAGACCAAAGATGACAATGGACTTATCTTGATTTATGTTTCTAACATACTTTTGCTACCATATTTTTCTTCCGTGATAATATTTCTGTGCCTACTTATTTCAAGTTTTTGCTCATTCATCTTCCAAAAGCATATGGGCAACTTGAAATCCATGGATGACCTGGTTCATTGGTCTTCGCACAACAGAAAGCAAGATGGAACTTAGTTTCTCACCCCATCTGGATTTTGAGGGTGGAGGGTCAATTTGAAGAAGACACATCACCACTTTCAAGTTTGTACCCTGAATGGAGGAAAGTGCAGGTCAAATGCTCATATACCCCATTTTCAAGCTCAAAGATCACAGAAAATGACAATTTCTTTGGAGTAAAATTAGATTCTGGCTCTTGCAAGTCTTGAAGGGACTATGTATTCTTTATTAGGCTTGTTTTGACATTCTCAAACCTCTCGGCAGAATTGTTATTAACGAAGCTCATCATGAAGGCCAAGTTATTCAAGTCGAATCTAAATTATGCCAAGTACATTCCTAGAAGAACTACACATGTAGCTTTGAGCCTATCTTCCCGAGCAATATGACACTCATATATTTTACTCACTCTTTCACCATCATCATTTCTTGTTATCACTTGTATTGATTTTGAGATCAATGTTTAATTATATGTATGAAAGATGGGTAACAATGTTACTTTGCGTATTTTGGTCCATCCGTATTTATTATAAGCTATAATTTTTTGCCTGGGCCATGATGTACCCAAGGATTCCATTCAAGGCATGTTTGATCAAAAGTGTGTTTTTCAAATGTAATTTTACCTCCGTATGTGGGTTTGGAGACTATGGCACATATCTTCTAGGACTCGGTTTTCCCCAATCATTTGGAATTTCTTTGCACCCATATCGAGAGCTTCGTCATGGACACATTCAATAGAGGACCAATTCTTATTTGAAGATTTTTGATGTCCTCGTCCATTCTTCCTTTTCAAGGATCCATAATTTATTGAGGATTTCTTCTTTATCATTGGATGATTCGTTGTAAATATTTTTTTGAGAATCAAGATAGTTCATCCCTCTCGAATTTCATCGCTCATGTTGTGATGAGATATGCTATCAAATTTTCATAACCACACTTTTTTTGATAAAAGTAAAAACCAAAGCCTCAAGCCTACAAAATACTTTTGATTTTCATTTATGTTCTAGTTTCTATAAGGAAGAAGATATGATATTCATATTTTATATACCCTTCACTTTGTCTTTCTATTTGTAAATGCTTATCTAGATTATAAGAGAGATTAAAAAACCAGCACAACCATCTTAACCTAAGTGATGTCACACCAAGAAAATTAACTCTTTTTCTTCCTTTGAGAGGATCTTAACCTCCATGATATTCTACACCAAGAAAATTAACTTTTTTTCCTTCATCCTCTCAAGGAATGTTGGTGAGAGAGGAAGAAGGTAGTAATACAAACACTTTTATATGTCAATGAACATTCAAGGAATATAATGTATCATTCTTGTCTCTCTACATATTCTTCCCATGTATGTACATTTTGTTTAAGCAACAACCTGAATTTAAAGGAATTTGTTTTTTACATGTCACCTAACAACTTCATATTAGATATTAAAGAAATTGCATCTCCTTCACTAGAAAGTAATTAATTTTTTTAACTTTCAATTACATTATCTTTTTACATAAATTTCCATATAAATTTTAAATTGAAATAGAAATATTTATTTATGAGTGCTTTTATTTCTTTTTATTACTATTTTTTAATTTATTAATATAATTATTATTCTATTAATTTTGAAATATAATAATAATAAATTATAGAGGAGTATTCTAACTTATAAGCGAAATGACCTTTTTTCTCAAAGAACATTTTTTTGGTTAATTTTAATCAAAATGGGATAGATTTTTAAAAACTTGAGTTAAGTTGTTGATTATGTAGAATTCGTAGTCCTCTGGTTTTTAATGGTGCTAAATCCATTTATACATTCAAAATAGGCTTTAAACAACAAAAATTCCATCAACTTCGATTGAGATTGTATTACCACATTTCAGATATTTTTTTAGGTGCTAAATCCATTACTATATTCCAGAATAAAAATATCATTTAACTAAAATTTAAATTTAAAAAACATTAAAATAAATAAGTTAATTATAAAAATAAAAATAAAACATCATTCATTAAATATCATCATTTTTTTTTTTTTAAATAACTACTTTTTAAGAAAACTACCATATTTTCATTTTATTTTTAAGGTTATTAAATAACTACCATATTTGGTCACATGTATCTAAGAGTGGATTACCATATTTTCCATTAAGTCCTTTTTCAAGATATGTATATTATTTCCATTACATATATCTTATCTTGGATTACCATATCTTGTTGTTTCCATTACATCTATCTTATCTTCGATTACCAATATTCTCTCCGTTATCTTAGATACTATAAATATTTTCCATTAAGCCTTCCTTTCAAGTCTTTCTTTCAAGATATGTATCTTGAGTGGATCTCAAGATCTCGTGTCTTAGAAAAGTCACTTAGGAGTGGATCTCACATTTAAGTTTTTTTTGAAAAAAATGACTGTTTTTCTATCAAGGAAGAAATCCACGAAATTGTACAAATATGATTTATACAAGATATCCAACCTTTATTAAGCTTTCAACAACCATCGCATTAAAAAAAAAAATATAATTTCATCAATAAGATATCCAACTCCACTGCTTTCATCCATCATATCTACATAAAAATTTAATTGTGTGTTTACTATCGTCTCTCCCACTCACTTTGAGTTGATGCATTAAACTCATGATAATTCTCCATATTTCCAACCTACTGCCACCATTAACCCAGCTTCAAACATGTGCACTAGAACATAAATGAGTGTATACGTGGACAAAAGAAACCTTAATGATACAAGCTATATTGAATGCTGAATTTTTCTCTTCCTTTAAGACATGGCTTTGATTTATCTATCCTAAGAATAACTCAACTAACTTACAGCATTTTTAACCTATACTCCAATTCTGGGCTTTCAGTTCTACCATCATTAAATAATTTTATTTACATACATAGTAGAAATCGTCTTTAAAATTTTCTAAGTTAATTCGTTGTTTCCCAATCCCTTCAACCCCCGTCACACCTCATTCTTCTCCTCCTCGTGATCCTCCTCCGCCTCGTCTTCGTCAACACCCATCCCATTCTAAATATTCAACTCGAGATGTCGTCGGTTGACAACCTCTCTAGTCCTTCCTCTATTTCCATAATCTTGGGATTTCCTTCAAGAATGCTTTTTCCACACGATCCAAACAACTTCGATTTTCCACTACTATTATTTGGATTAGAGTTCGTATAATTATAATTGTTGGTTAGCACCTTCTTGTAGAAGATGCATGGCTTCTCCATCTTCCCTTTCTTTACCGTACGTACGCTTAGATTGCAGTGCCTTGTTGTCATCCTGCTCAAATACCAGCTCTTTCCCTGCATGCACAATTCAGCTAGGACATATCTTATTCCTAATACTAGAAATATAATTGAATTATAGAAATTCGTCATCGATCTTCAATCAAAATCAACCTCGTAAAACGATTTCTACGTAACAATAGTCGCGTTGTTGCATATACGCCCATCCCAAATTACCTTGGCAACATCCATTGGATTCTCATTCAACCACCTATTACACAAACATACAAAAAGAGTAGGGGAAGGTGTGACGTTATATTCTTAAGCGAGAAGTTCCTTGGCTTAAGGAAACCTGAAACATCCTTTCCATGACCGTGCTTTTGGTGGCTCGCCATTGAATGCAGCGTGACTTGCCTAATTAAGGGAGCTTATGCTTCAACAGACTAATTTTTCATCCAATTTTCCATATTTACAAAATTCTAGACATAAAATTTTAAAAGAGGAAAGTACATACTAAAGAGTCCTTATGAATACAAAATTTGTTTGAGATTATATCTTAAAGAGATCAATGAGAAAATTATCAAGTGCACTTTGGGTAGCTTTTCCGGGAGCATAGATGCCCTCGAAGGACTTAATGGATTTCACATTTCTGCAAGGTGATTCTGCTTGCTTCATCACCTGTGCCATGTCCTTCAATGCACTGGCCACCTTGGCTTCCGCATTTATAGCTTCCTAGAACAATGCGATGGCATCAGATGGTTCTTCTCGGCAAGTCGTACCGAGAAAATTCAAACACATTAAAGTTTCACAAAGGAGTCATGAAGAAAATATCTTTCTTAGCAAATTATGTAACATAAAAAATAACAACTCCTTAACTTAAAAAAAAAAAAAAAAAAAAGACAGTTCGTCTTACCATAGGTATCTGGGTAAGGGGCACCTTGTATATAGAATTATATGGATCAAGTTTTTCTCGTGCTTTCAAGAACCCGATCGGCTTTTCCCGAGATGAAGCGTGAAGACATGTTGTCTCGTTGAGAGTGCATTAGCATCAGATTTGTTACGTAAAAATTAAAAGACCTTTACTTCCGACCGTCATTTTGTTTTTGCAAATATTTCACCACCGAATAACAATGTCCAAAACTTTTCCAGTACTAAAGCACTCACGCGCGTAACGCTCGGTTCTTGTTGAATTTTAAATTCAACCCAACAAAACAGTAGGAAGACCGTACACACGAGCACAAAATTTTCGTGTTTTCCGCATGCTACCGTCCGTTAAAACCAACAATTAACACCGCAAGTTGAAATTTTTTAAAGGTCATAGCCACACCACAAAAGAAAATCACGTTTTGGAATTCACGCTATTCTGAATATTTAAACACTATCCATTCTCATACCATAAACTTTGCAAACCACCACATTCAAAGCACAGCTTTTTACCACCATTTTGAATTATTTTGAATGGGCCACATCAACGGCTGTGGAGCCTACAAACCACATCAAAGCTTGAAACCAATCACATGCCATCGCATAGCTTGGGGTACAATCAAAGATGTGTACCCCCCCCCAAACGAACCCTACAATGATTTATAAACTAAATTAACATTTTATTGCAGTGTCCGTGAGCCTACGTCATCACAACCAATTTGGAATGTGAAATCATTATGAAAAGGAGATTAATTTTAGTTTTTAAGTCCTGGGAAATGATTTAAAGGTTTCCACTTTGTGCTTAATGGTTCACGATTTGTATATGGCTACTTACGGGGCATTTGGTTAAGTTGTTGACTTAAGGCACATGCATTTTAGACTAAAGTCAATATATATATGAATATTTTAATATATATATATATATATATATAGTCTTATTTTTAAAATTTTTGTAACGCCACATATATATGCCCGAAGGAAAATAAAAAAGAGTGACTTCCGTATTTTAAAGAAAAAAAAATAGTTAAAGAAGACCGTGTTATTTTAAAATTGTGGCCGTTAGAGAAAAATATATAGCACCGTGTGTTCATTTTATGTAAACAGTATAAGTTTTTGGAAGAACACCGCATCCGGAGTGCCTTATTTTTGTAATCCCTCAATGAGGAAGAATCTTAGTTTGTTAGCTTAACGAAATAGAAGTGTTATTTTCTACATCTTTGTCCAATTTTTTTTTAATCTCTCTCGCCTCGTAGGAGGAATTTTTTTTATTCCTATGTGTGTTTTAGAACACATAGAAATTCCAACATGGTATCATGAGTTTAACCAATATTTTTGAAGTTTGTCAAATAAGTGAAGGAAGAAGGTGTTGCTGCAGTTTTTTAATTAATAGTAGAAGGCTCAAACAAAACTAGGTATTTATCAAAATATATTTTGATTTCATGTTAAAGAGTGCAATCCTCGTAGGACAAAGTTTATCTCTGCTAGAGAGAAAGTTTGCTGAAGAAGACAACAAGCTTTTTGGCATGTTCGTAAAGTTAGATATGGCAAGAGCTGTAAAGACAAGTATTATAGGGAATACTCAACTCCCATAGTTCAATGGGAAGAACCAGGACTTTTAGAGAATCACAATGAGAGTCCTATTTGCCTCTCAAGATTTATGGGAGCTCGTTAGCATGTCTAGAAGAACCAGCAGATGAAAATGTATTTAATGACTTAACATAGGCAAGAGAAGGATTGGTTGAGAGAAATAGGAAGAAGGACTGAAAAGCTCCTTCCTCATTCTATCAAGCAAAGGTATGAAAGTGTATTCTCAAGGATAGCAGGCCTAAGAAGTCCATGGATGCATGGGACACCTCCAAATAGGCCTACCAAGTAATGGAGTAAAAGACAACAAAGCTTCAATTAATGAGAAGGTATTTTGAAGTTATTTGAATGAAAGAGTCCGATACAATAGACTCATTCTTCACTTTGTTGATTGGTTACACCAAATGAGATTTCTCATGGAGAGATGGTAGAATAAAGAAGGATAGTGGAGAAAGTGTTAAGGATCTTACCTCAAGTTTGATGTCATATTCACAAACCATCAAGAGACAAAGGATATCTCAAAGTTTACTGTTGATGAGATACATGTATCACTAGTGACACATGAACAAAGATTGGGTAGAATAGAAAACTCATCTTGGAGCATGCCTTAAAGTCCCAAATGTCCTTTGGAAGAGGAAGAGGTCCAGCAAAGGAAAACTAATAAAGAGAAAAGGAAGAGGCAGCACAAAATAGAGGAAGAGAAAACCCTGCAAATATTAGTGGGATGTACAGCAATCAAAATCATAACCAAGTGCTGGCGGTAGTAGCTAACAAGGAGGACAAAATCAAGCACATGTGGAGAAATGATAAATCCCAAGTCCAATTTCATTACTATAAGAAGTATGGCCATTATGCCAATGAATGTAGGAAGAAACAGTGATATATACAATAGACCCAAAGCAATAATTTTACTAAGGAAAATATTAGTTTGCAAAGTCTTTTTTTAGCATGTAATGTCAAGAAAAGAATGAAGACATATGGTTTCTAGATCTGTGATGTAGCAACCATATGATCGAAAAATTTCCATGTTTTCCATACAGCATGAAAATGTAAAGTCTCAAATAATATTAGATAGACATTACGGTCTTTGTCATGGGAAAAGTTAAAACAGTAAGTGTTTTAACAAAGAAAGGAGAAGGAACATCCACATCAGATGTATATTATGTGCCTCATATGAAGTGTAACCTTCTGAGCATTGACAATCTTTAAAGAAAGGCGTACAATGTTTTCTTTGAAGATGATGTATGCACCATCGTGGGATAAAACCACCAAGCAAGAAATGTATTGCACAAGTGAAGATGAGCCAAGGAACAGTAATGTTCTCCAAGATTAGGAGTGATTGAAGAAAGGAGATGCCATTGAAAATGCTGACACAAGAGACATTGCAAAGAGAATCAAAGGATGAAAATTAAGGAAAGGCTCTGAGATTTGGACATCTCAACTTTGGAGATATAAATTTGTTGTACAGGGAAAGGAATGGCAAAGCGGGATTACCATTGATTGAGAAACCGTACAACTTGGTGTAGCCGCATCTTGGGTAAATAAATACGTAGAAAGATTTTCATCATGAAATAGTACAAGGGCAAAGGCAACTTTGTACCTATCTGCATTTGTGTGGACTACTGCAAACACCATCACTAGAAAGGCAAACACTATATGCTGACTTTTATTGATGATTACACAAGAAAAACTTGAGTTTATTTCTTGAAATATAAGATAGAAGTGTTTAAGAAGTTCTCACACATTAAGGCTCTTGTAGAGAAACAAAGTGGGCAGCATATTAAAGTTTTACAGACTGATAGAGGAGGAGAACACATTCCAAAATAATTTTTTTCATTTTTGTAGAGAAAATGGAATACACAAGAAATTTACAACAAGGTATACACCGCAGAAAAATGGGAGTTGATGAAAGAAAACAGGACCATCATGAACATGGTAACAAGTATGTCAAGGAAAACATTTGCTAAATGAATAATGGGTCATTGTATATCAGGCAACATACACCGGAATAGATGACCAACCCAAGCCGTAATGAAAATGCAGTTTCCGGAAGAAGCATGGAGGGCATAAAACAATTGTCACCCATATGCTTGGTTGTGTGGCTGCACACATTCCAAACATCAACCAAGGGTTAGTTGGACAAGAGAGCAGAGAAGTGCATACTTATTGGATGGAAGAAGAATTAAACAGCATACAACATTGTATAACCAATCCACCAAGAAGTCATTAGCAGAGATGTATAGTTCATTAAGGAAGAAGCCAGATGGAAGCATAGAGAGCTTAAGAATGTTAAAATTTGTTTGTCTCTCTATGATGATAATGAAGAAGAGATGGCTAAAATATCCCTCATTAGCAGCACCACCTCCACTAACACAAGGACAATAAGTGACACCATGTTGGTGTATGAGATCACCCTTGAGAAGTGATGGTAGTGCTTCTCCAAGCACACCACAAGGAGCATACTTTGAGTGCTTATACAATCACAAGTTTAGCAAGAAAGAGGAACCAAATTCAAGTTTGAATGAAATTTATGAGCGTGAGGCAACAAATGAATGTATGAACTTTATTTTCATTTTATTGTCATGTAGATGATCCTATTAATTTTAAGAAGCTATAAAAGACAAGAAATGGATAGATGCTATGGATGAAGAAATAAATTCCATAGAGAAAAATAAGACATGTGGAATTAGTTGATCTCCAAAAGGAAAATAAGTGATTGGAGTAAATGAGTCTACAAGACCAAAATCAATGATGAAGGTAATATTTAAAGGCATGCTTGTACTTGTTGTCAAAGGCTACAAGAAGCAACACAAGAGAATATGAGGAAACTTTTGCATTGGTTGCAAGAATGGAAATAGTACGTTAATGTTGTCCATAGCAAAGACAACACAAATGGAAAGTTTACCAAATGGATGTGGAAATCAACATTCCTAAATGGAGTATTGATGGAAGAGGTAGTTGAAAAGCCTCTGGATATGAGAAAGAAGGCCAAGAGAACAAAGTTTGCAGATTGAAAAAAATCTTTATGGGCTTAAACAAGCACCAAGAGCATGGTACAAGAGGGATAGATGCCTATCTATTGGAAAATGGGTTTGAAAAATGTGAAGGATAACCACATTATACATCAAGGGAGAACATGGTAAGATGCTCATTGTTGTTTATATGTTGGATGATATATTCAAGGTGTAATGATGTTTACTCTCATTGGAGAATTTTAAAACAATCATGAAGGATGAATTTGAGATGAATGATATGAATACAGAAATACTTAGCAACAGAAGTAGAGAAAATGAAAATAAGATTTTTACCTCTCAAGATAAATATGAATGAAGTTTTACAAGATTTAACATGCGTGATTGCATACTCCTGCCAAAGTTGATGGGATTGAAGTACAGTAGAAGACAACAAACAAGGATTTTGATCCAAGTTTGTACAAGAGAATAGTTGGCAACCCCGTATTTGACTACAACTAGAATGGATATTATGCATGCTATGAGTTTAATTTCTAGATTTATGAAAAAGCAAAAGGAGGCACACTGGCAAGTAAAGAGGAAAGAATTTTGAGGTATGTGAAAGGAACAAAGAGGTATGGAATTTTATACACCACTTAAAAATTCTTGAATTGATTAAGGAAAAAATTGGTAATGATTGGGCTAGAAGTATAGATGATAGGAAAATCACCTTGGACATGTTTTCCATATGGTCAGAGCCATTTCATGGGCTTCTAAGAAATAACCACCGTGTCTTTACTGGCCGCAGAGGCAGCAGGGTATGTGGCAACACAACAACAACATGTCAAGTGCTGATGAGAACAATGTTGAGGAGTTTGTGTCATGAATAGTAAAAGGAACAACAATTTATTGTGACAATAGCCCAGAACAGCATTGGTCAGTTAAATTTATGTTTCTGCTAAAAGAACTTAAACACATCCATGCTACATCACTACATTAGAAGCTAGTGAACAATGGTGAAATTGTTTTACAACAAGTAACTGAGGAGCAGTTTGTTGATACATGTACAAAACCATTGGGACCTGGGGCAAGTTTTAATTATTTGAGAAAGTGTTTGGCATGGAAGAAAACCTAACAAATGCATTCTATTCAGAGTGTTGAATTTTTAAAATCAACTCAAAGAATAGTAGAAATATTCGTAAGGATGTGAGCACAGAAAAATTTTGCATCTCTCGCATGCTACCGTCTATTAAAATTCTATGCAATTAACATTATACAAGTTAAAATTTCGATGAAGGTCATAGCTATGTTCACAGAAAAAAAAATCAGGTTGGAATCATGCTATCTCTAGCATTTCTAAACAATCGTCTCATGCCATGTCATAAACTTTAACCACGTATCTGTGCTACGTGGTGTTTTTACCAAGGTTTTGAATTATTTTAATGGGCCACGTCAACGTCAGAAGCCTGTACAACCGCACTCTGCAATCTTTGAACCAATCACATGTCGTTTCAATAGCTTAGCATAGCTAGTATGTACCCCAAAATGGACCCGATAAGGATTTATAAACTCAATTAACATTTTATCGCACGTCCGCGAGCCTATGTCATCACAACCAATTTGGAATGCGAAATTAAGTGAAAAGGAATAATTTTTTGTTTTTAAGTTTGGGGAAAAATATTTTAAAAGGTTTCGACTTAGGCTTAATGGTGCTATGATTTTTAGGCGTTGCGATGCATTTTGTTAAGTCGTTGACTTGCTGGCACACGCATTTTAGACTTAAGTCATTACATATGTAAATGTTTTTAAGATACATATATAAAGATAGTTTGTTTTACTTTCGTAATATTTTTGTGTAACGACATATATATGCCTTATTGAAAACAAAAAAAGAGGATTGTGTATATTTTAAAGAAAAAAGGAATATGGTGTGTGTGATATTTTAAAAAGAGCCGTAAGGTAGAGAAAACATATAGCATCATGTGTGAATTTTCTTACGAATAAGAGCAAAGTTTTTGGAAGAACACTACGTGTGGACTTTGGGCCCATTTTCGGGAACTTTAACGTATAAGAATCTCATTTTATTAACTTAATGAAACAAAAGTTATTTTCTCGTATCTTTTGTCCAATTGTTTTTTAAATATCCGTGTCTTTTATGAGTGAATTTTTTTTCCTCCGTATGTTTTGGAATACTCAAATTCCACGCTTCTCCTTACTACTCTTTGTATCAAATGCATATAGAAAATTAATGGACCTTATGCTCTCATTTTCACTTAGCAAAGAACATAAATTTAGAGCTAAGAAGCTGTGGAAACTTTGAAGATCAAGCAAAAAAGAATAAAACCTTTATCTTTTCAAAATTATTTTATGGTCTTGAGCCCTTAAGATTTCGTATGCTGAAAGATTTAAAACTACTCTTTAATCCACGTTCTACCTCGAAATTGAACTGAGAGTGAAAACTATGGAAATCAGATGGAAATGGGATTATGCTTGAAAGTAGTCGTGCTGCAAGTCGCGAGAGGCCTCATGGTTTATGTGTTCTCCTCCTCCCGTTAAAACTTTTATTGACAATTTGAGTGCTGCACAAGAGATGCAATGAACCCAGATGTAATTTCGTCTGTATTCCTTGCTTGCGCATGGAGTCATCTTTCAACTTAGTTGCCCATGTGTAGTGGGCATGTTATCTCTAGGGTATAAAAATGAAAACATGCCAATAATTATTTTCATGTTTACAATTTTAATTTTTATTTTTCTCCTTCGAATAAGAGGACCCATATAGAAGTGGTAGTTCATTGAAATCATTAAGGTTTTCAAAATTAATGTGTAAATATTTTATAAAATTTAGCATATAACAAGGTCGTATAGTTATTTTTTTGGCAGCTTCTTAACTTTAATTATTGAATTTCGAAAGGGTAGCACATGTGATATTAGTAGCTAAAGAAAATTTTAGGTTATAAATAAACTATATAGAGACAAAGATATCGATGGATAAGTAAAGATTTTTTTGTGAATTTTTTTATCGATTTTTATTGTGTATATGGAGACACACCTTGGTCAATAATTTAAGACATTGTTATGAGGTACTCCTCTATGTGATTAAAAGTTCCATAAATATATTAGAAATAGTTATTTGTCTTTTCCTCATAAACATTGTTGTTGTATTCTTATTATTTACAAAATCAAAAACAAATAAACACTAAGATAGTTTGTTTATATGATAATCAATTTAATTTACCAAAATTGATATTATCTTACACTCCTTCTAATTTGGATAATTACAAATAGCATGACAACAATACCCAGCTCCGAAGGGGCATGGTCTAGTGCCCAACCGACTCATTGTTAAGGTTTTGTGGATGTTGCTGGTGTCACGAGTTCGAGCCTCATCTTGTCTCGAGCACCATTCTTGGCAGTCGAAGGCCCCCCGAGAGGTTACACTTGTGAATGGGGGATTTAACCAAGCCCTCGGTATGTGGAAGTTGTGTGATGTTGGAGATTCATATGACTTACAAAAACACAAATATTAACATTACCCAGCACCATATTTCAAACTCAAAATTATTTGGTGTCTTCTTTTTGGTGAAAAATGTTTATTGTTTACTCGATTCTAAAATTTAGAAGAACTTAGAATGATGTTGTTTTTTTTTTCTAAGTAAATCTAAATCTATTACAGAAACATATGTTACATAGCGTTCATGGCCTCCGTGAGGTACCGTCGTTATAATATCAAAAAATTTGAGCCGCCATCAAGGAAACCGGTCTTAGCAGTAGCGACAAGGTTTCATCCTCGAGGAAACCAGCCTTACACAAGTACAAGCTTAAAACAAAAAACTCGCAGGCTCACTAATAGGGAAACCGACTCGTTTCTGGAATTTCAGTATAGCCTCGAGAGATGTAGTCAACTTTGACATATAGAGACCTAATGATAAAAAACAAGAAAAAGCTACTAGACAAAGTTAAAAAACATAGAGATTTTAGCGACTACTTAAAGTAGGAGCATGTTCAGAGACCATAGTCGCCCCAAGGCGTTTTTCTTCGGTCTGACACCATCCAGCCTTCGTTGTCGGTGGGTTCGTACCGTCGGAGCCGCAACAGCGCCAGTACTTGTGAACGCCAACCGGATTCTTTCGTTCCGAGGCATAATTACCGCACCCTCTTTGCAAGAGGAACCACATCACAGCGCAGTAGGATGCGCAGTGACGGAGGCACAGGAAAATTGTCCACATGAGCAACCGAGGGGGGCGGGGAGTTATCTCAGAGATTTCTTTAAAGGAGACGATAACAGACAAAGTGACAAGGGGGTCGTACCGTAATCGTTCGGAAGTGGAAGACAGCGTGGTGGGGTTCTCCGGGAGGGGAGCAAAGGGGAGTCGGGCGAGGCTCAACAGCGCCTAGGGGGCACCGCAGCCCTCGCCGGGAGGTGGGAGAGGCGTCAAACCCACGCTCATGTTCATGCTTAAACGCGCACGGCGGGAGGATGCTCAAAGAGATCTTTGGAGACGACGGTCGAGGGTGGCGGTGCCGCAGAGCGACGTCGCTGCAAAAGAGCCACGCGTGTCGCCTTGCCAAGCTTGGAGTTTGGTGTCCGCGGCAGGGTATTAACCCCGATGTCAAAGGAAAGTGATGAGAGACGAGAAGCCAGGGCAATAGGGACTAAAATCCCGAGCGGGTCGTGGTAAAAGACGGAAGCGGCGACGGGAGAAATGCAACCTGCAAAGTCGATGCAACGGTTGGACCGAGAACGTCTGCCTACCCGAGTGCGAAGACCGGGGCGAATTTTCTCCCAAGAGCATCCGTACTCCAAAAGGCCGGGTTGCATCGACATGAGTTTGCACTCGATCGTTGAAAATGCGCAGAATAGATAGAGGATGGTAGAGAATAGCGGCGGCAAATGAGAACGAGTCGTATTGTGCACAAAATGAAAGGTTTACCGTTTCGATTGGCCCTACCAAGACAATGCCGCGTAGGGTGGTGGACCTGCGCATAGTTCACAACAATGGAGAGTAAATTCTGCCTCGCGTATTCATGGCGATGCCACGCGCCATCTCCGCGGCGTCCCTCCCATCATACTTCGGCCCTTTGATTACCCTATCCGGGTAATTAGAATGATGTTGTTATTTTAAGGAGATAAGAAATTAAATCATTGCAAGCGTCAATGTGTTAATTTTTTTTGAATAAATACATAATTTTTGAAATTACAATAACTAATTGTTATTATAAAAATAGAAGATGGCTCCATCATTTTATGTTCAATGTCACTCAATATTCTTCAACCATATAGTGTACATACTCATAATATATGTGCTAGGTACTTTTCTTATTGAATATATTGTGATAATAGGTCATTCTTGGATGCCAAACACTATCTTTGTAAACGAATAAGAATATTGTTTTAGGAAGTGGAATACTAAATTCCATAAATATATTATTCTAACAATGTATGGTAAGATTGTCTTACTAACATTTCAATGAGAGACTCGGGGAGACTCCATAAATCTTGAAATTAATCTTACTCTATAAATAGTATCTGACAACAATTATCATAGTATTTTAAATTTTAATAAATTGGAACATTGTTTTTTAATTAATTATATATATATATATAATTAAAAACTAGTAAGATATATTTTTTTAATTATAAATTTTAATTTTATAATTAGAAGTGTTAAAATCAAAAATATTAAATATATAATTTTTAATATTACTTTTTTTTCAATAACAAATACTAATTATGATTAATAAATATATTTATTTTTTTCTCATGACTAATGATAAATGATAAATTATATTATAATTTATGAAACAAATTAGAATGTGTGATGTTAAGGGCTTTAAGAAAAAAATATTATAAACATTTTTCTCATGGTGAAATTATCCGTGAAACATTATAAATCTATTGAATGCAAACCAAATCATGTTTTCACCGTGGTTTTTATGTTTACAAACGTTTTAATGCAATTTAATCTAAAAACCAACAAACAAACGTTACCATGTAATTTATCACAGGGGTCCTAAACATGACGAATGCTATAAATGTAAGCAACATTAATAATTACCAAATAAGACTTAAGAATCAAGTGATAAGATAATAATAAAAAAGTAAAACTAGCATTTTCACCAAAAGGATGCAAAGAAATGTCGATAGAAATGTAGGTGAATGTAAAGGACACAAATGTAGCACAAAAGTAAAAAAGGACGTGGATATGGAAGTTGGCATGAGGAATCAAGAGGCTAAAGCATTATGGTACAGAACCTTACAAGTGGGTAAAAGTGCATTATAAAATTTGGTAATATACGATATTTCTATCACCAAACTATAAGTAAACTATAAGCAATCTTCCGTGAGACATACCTATATTCTACCATCTTTCCGTGAATAACATTTGGGAGATTATGAGATGAGAAGTTGTTCTCTTGATGGGGAGGAAAAAGACAATTGAGAAACATGCATTTTACAAGGTGCTGAAATGCTCAAACCAATTGAATTATGTCCTTCTCTCTAATTTAGATGGAATCCATGAGTATTTTTATCATGATTTGGCAACAAGTGGCAAAAAGTAGATTACCCGCTCCAACTTTGTTTCAAAGTTTAGAGGTCAGAAGGTTAGAGAACTAGATATGTTGAAAATGACAACAATTTGTTTTCAAACAAAACATGGAAATTTTGAAAACTTCTGATGGGTATTGGAATTTCAAAGAAAACACAAATGATATCCTCAACTCCATTTTATTGTTATAATTCATCTCCATCTTTTTTTTTAAAATTAAATTAAATAAAAATTAAATAATTGCATACTTATAATAATTAAATAAAAAAATATTTAAAATTCATTTTATATTTGGATTTACAGCTATAGAAAAATGTTAAATTTGTTAATACTTAAATTTTTTTATGTAAATAATTTAAAATATTACAATAAATCATGGGTGAAAAATGGGCAGGTTGGGTTACACTTTTTTCCTTTTCCGAGAAAACATTCATTTTTTTTTGTTCTTCAACTTTCTCCAAGCTAAAATAATTTTTTCCTGCTTAGAATTTCATTTTTGCAACAAAAAAAAAAATAAAAGTTGCTTTCTAATTTTTATTAGTTTTCTATTACTTTCTTTTTTTTTTAAATTTTTTTATACACATTTGATAAGTCAACTTAGCATTTCTTTGAGTGTGTTTTTTCAGCAATCAAAGGACTCATAAGAAGTCATGTTAGTACGCAATGTGTATTCTTTTGAAACTTTTTGTTGTTGAGAAACAAAATGTATTACAACAATCTAGATAGAGTCTACTTCTGCTCTTTGGCTACATTTACAAAGCTAAATTTGATGGATATAATAATTACTAGAATTTTTGAACTCAACCAATATGAAAAACTTCTTATTTTGAATGTGTTTTACGATGCAAGAAATTCCTTAATATATAAGTTATAAACTAAAATCTAAAAACTACCCATTAGAGACGATGGACCAATGTAATGCACCATAATTTTTTCAATTTTTTTACAATGTATCTTGGAAGATACAAAATTATGATTTCACTGAATCACAATGAGTTTTTAAATTGTTTGTACCCATTTTATTACAAATTTAATTAAAATTAGTAAATATTTATGAAATTCCACAAAAGTTATATTTCCAAAAGTAGAGATTCCTAATTCTAAAATGCTTGTCTTGGTTATCACAGTTAACCCGAATGTTTCATGGAGTTGACCTCATTCAAAAGTTGCGAATACGTATTCGCAGCTTGCCTGCGACTGCTAACGCGTTAGTTCGGCCAAATTATTTTTTGTGCCGACGGCCCGTCAAGTTCAACGACATAAATGTTCGTTGAACTTTTTTCAAAACTACTTTTAAACTTTTACCCAATTCTTCACTCATTGGAAAATACCAGAGAACCCTCCGCAAAAAATTTCACTAATAACACAAATTGCCAGGAAATCATGCATTATTTTCACACATTTGGTCTGATTTTACAAAGGTCTTGGTCTCGATTTTAAAGAATTGGAATTTTGGTTTAAATACTTTTTTCTTGAGGCATTCAAAGAACATTTTTTCAAAATATTGTTTTGGGTTTAAGTACTTTTCTTGAGGTACATTCAAAGGAAACTTTCTGGGACATTGAGGTATGTGATACATTTTTTGAATGTTTTTTGGCTTCATTTTTTTTAAAAGTATGGATTTAAATGGGCTGGACTTAAAAGGACATTTTTTGGAAGTATTTTTAAAGCGATATTTTTTGAGTATTTTTTAAAGTGGCATTTGGTCTGGATTTTAAAGGTCTTGGTCTAATTTTGCAAAGAATTGTTTTGGGTTTAAGGAATTTTCTGAGGTGGCATTGAAGAACATTTTTACAAAAGACTCCGTCAGTTTTACTGACTTTTCTTCGAGGTACATTCAAAGGAGGCTTTCTGAGGTATGTGATACATTTTTTGGATGTTTTTTGGGTTTCATTTGTTTTGAAAGTATGGATTTGGGCTTCATTTTTTTTCAGCATGGATTTGGCTGTATTTAATTTCAAATGACTTTGGGATATTTTTGGGTTGTTTTTAAAGTGATATTTTTTGAAGTATTTTTTAAAGTGGCATTTTTTTAAGAAGTTGAACTAATTTTCAATGGACATTTTTTTAGAGTACGTGTTTTGGGTTGAAGTAAATCTTTTGCACATTTTTGCAATAGGTGGAGTTTAATTTAAAATGAAATTTTTTTCTTGGACTTGGAAGTAAATATTTTAATCTTTCTTGCTTAATTTTTATAAGACATTTTTTTTTCTCGGATTTTTTAAATTAAGTGTTTTGGATTGAGCATGTATTTTTTAAAAATTTTAAAATGAGTTTTAAATTAAATGTTTTGTGATGTTTTTTAATTGTGTTTTTTCTAAATTTTTGAACGAATTTTTTTGAACTTCATACTCTATTATCATGGGAAATCAATGGAATTGTACGAGAAAATATGATCGAAAAAGGAACCTCCGAGGACGTAGAGAAGAGATTATACAATCTCGCAAAAGAAAGATAGAAGTACCTCGAATATTGAAGTGAAAAATCAACCTCAACTAAAAGTTGAACCAGGTATGTAAATGTAAATATTATGATTTCGATATATTTAAAATTTTCCTAGTGTAAAATGTGAAAGAAATTCAAGTGAAGAAATTGAATCACAACGTATATATATATATATATATATATATATATATATATATATATATATATATATATATGTTGAACACATGCACGTACACGAAATTATATATATATTTATTAATTTAGTTATTTATCGAATATGTAAACTTATTATGTATTATTCATAAGAATATGTATGATGTGAAATCAATTTTGATGAGATGTTGAAAACAAGTTAACACTGTTAACATATGGAGACAAAAAAAGGTTGACCATTATATACTTACGTATCGTGTTAACCGCATTTTTAATACGTACTTACAAATGAACATGTCATAGTTCTAAAAACTCTAAACATGATGGTGTGTCCTATCACAGTGAAAATTAAAAGAAGATACGACTTTATTGGTTATTCGAAATCAACCAAAGATAAAAAATGAAGGAAAATGTGATACAAAATATAAATAGTGCTATAACTAATTAGAATATTCAGACAAAAATGTTTTCAGCTTGCACGTAGAGAAATACATATGGTACTGGTTTCTACTGGCGCTAAAGAGAATCGCTTGAAAACGATACTGAAAGCGTTAGAACCTCACGAAAAACTTTGCACAAACACTGCACTCGAAGGTAAATAGATGGGGTCAATGATGAATTCAATCGGTTGGAGACATTTGTAGGCAACCATAGAAAGATAGAGACTTGAGAACATGTTGTGGCATTAACATATGCATATTGGAAGAAAATCTACGTGTTTCGCTAAATGCAAGGGATGACAAAGAAGAATATACCAAATTAGTAATACGAAAATACTTGAAAACCACTCAGACAGAGTTGTTCAACAAGTTCTAAAGAATAGAATCATGAAATGGTAAGCCTAACTTGCTTTTTTCAACAAAAAACTATGGTATGTAAAACCTATCAATGATGCTACACTTGTTGTTATCGTTATCATGGAATTTGAGTTATATTATGACACATTCCGTATTTTGGTAGAACATTTTTGAAGGATTCACCTCCTCCTCTTCCACCATCCATGATTTTATATCTCAAATTCTATGTGAAAGACAAAATATGAACTATTTTATGAAATGAAATGTGTTGGTGGTAAAAATGTGATGAGATTGTGGAAATTTAACTAAATTTCAAAAAAATATCATATTGACATAAATGATCACTGTCATCCAACATGAAAGTGAAATGGAAGAGATATGAATATATCCATACTTATTCACAGCAAATAGCAAAAGAATTGGAATCTAGAAGAAGAAATTTTTGTGATACCTTTAGAAAGTTTGAGTGCAAATTTATAAATGCACCACATCCCCATAGAGTTCGATGGCAAGACTGGTAATTCAAAAATCCCTATGAATTTTTTTCCACCAGTGACCATTTTGTCACACTGATTTAAAACTACACATTTGTTCCACAAGAAGAAATCAAAGTGAATACTATCATTCTCGACTAAGTCTCCATGCTCATCCATATTCTATATAGACATGCTAAACAAAATGTTGATCATATAGAAAGCACTTTCATGAAAATCAACATGTTATTAAAGAACATCACTTTTATATCGTTGATGATCGTACACATGATACATATTTGTACAACATCAAGCTTTGGAAAGATTTATGATTCCTTGAAAAGTCAGAATAACATTCAATAAACATTGATATGGTTGTATGGATGCGTGTGTCAATTCAAATCGTACGATCATTATTTTGATTGTGTTGTCTTCATAAGAAAACCCGCATTAAACATTGTTGGAATTTTCTAGACCTGTCATGGAAAAGGAGAACATGATGTGTAGGGGTGAAGGGTATAAAATGAGTACTTCAAAGATATCAAATGAATCCTCTACAAGCTTTCATTTTGTGACACCAAAGAATTTGTTTTTAATAGTGCACGTCGCTTTCAAGCCATGAGACTAACCCATCAAGGAATCGCGAAGGTACATTCAGCTTTAATTCTCTTATTGATATCTAATTTCAAATGATGTACATTTATCACAATTTTATTATCTCTCGATTGATTATCTTTGATTGTATTTTGATATCATATTTACATTCCTTTCTTGAATTTTCCATATAATTTTTTTTTTGGCATATCGACCAAAGAAGTAGATAGATCAATTTTGAAAATGACGTTGAAACAATAAAAGGACTCGAAATTGTATTAAATTAAAACAAAGTTGTCCACAAATGTGTTTGGGTAACAGATAAAGTATATTCTTGTTTTTGTCATGTTTGCATGTACAAATACAGAATCCAATGACGTCAGGGAAAAAAAAAAAAAATGTATGTGTATGATTGGAAACATACAGAGTTGAACAGCAAAGGGAAGAACAAGCCTACGTAATGTTTAAACAAATTCAACCGCAGGAGACTACAATATCATCTGATGGTGATCGAGTTTCTGATCTTGTTAGAGAAGGTAACATTTGAATTGCTTTCAAATGATAAATATATAGAAATAAATTTAAATAGATAAGTTTTTTAAGTTTGTTTTATTTTGAAGGAGATGCTTTTGTTGTAATTGAACTCAAGGACAACAATGAAAATGTGAAGCATTATTTGATGAATTGCACTGAATGAAAAATGAAATTACTAGAAAACTATAGCTATCAAGGGTTTCTATATGAAAGAGTATCTATTATACTGAAAGGATATTTTTTCACACAAACTTATCAAAGTGGGGACTTTTTTTAATTTTAAGACTACAAACCTGATGTCATAATTTGTCAATAGAGCCACTTGGTGTGTGTAGCACGCATAAAGTTGATAGAGGCTCAATCAAAGAAGAAAACGAAAAAATAAGAAATGGAAAATGTCAAAATACGATAATGAACAGATCATTGAAGATGGCATTCCATTGGAATTTTTTTGATTGAACTGCCCAATAATTTATTCTCTTTGGATTATGTTTTAGAACCTAACTCAACTAAAAATTAAGTTTCTTTCTTATTTTATTCCGTGTATGTATGTTTTCATATGTACAAATTTTTTTGGTACATGCACATGAGATCAATCGAAAGTAGCTTTTCTATACATGCATTGATGAAAAATGTTGCATGTATTAGACATATGTGTGTGTGTGTGTGTGTGTGTGTGTGTGTGTGTTCTGGTAATTGCACTAATTTGCTCATAAAGTTTCCTATCATATGCATTGATGTAAAGTACCATGTACTGAATATATATGTTCTAGAATGCAATTAACTGAAAGTAGTTTTTCTATGTGCATTGATGAAAAATGTTGCACGTATTGGATATATATATATATATATATATATATATATATATATATGTATGTATGTATGTATGTTCTAGAATGCAATTAATTTTTCAAGTAGTTTTCCCATGTGCATTGATGAAAAAAGTTTCCACGTCTTTCGAATATATATGTATCTAACATGAGATCACTCGAATGTCATCAATTTACCAATTTATAAATCAACAAGGCTACCTAGTTGAGTGCATTAATGACATTCACCCCAATTCAACAAACATATATCTACTTCTTATATTTCCAATCAAAATTAAAGGGATTTATATGGGAAAGAGGCATAACATATAGCCCATCAACTAATTTTTAGAGGTCAACGAACGTATCATCATATGGGAAAATGTTTGGAACACTTGATTGTACTTTAAAGTAATCTTAAGATCTTTTTTTATCTCTACATACTCTTGTTTGAGTGAAAAAATTTCCAATGAAAAGAACATAGCTTTTCAATCCAACTAACCATATCAATTGAGCTCTATTTGAAAAAAAGTACCAGCCAACAAAATAACATCCTTGGTTGTTATTTTTTATTGGAATAGCTAAATCACATTAAGGATTCTCCTCATTTGAAATTATTTTTTGGAATGGAGAATCCTTAAACATGATTTTAGCTATTCCAATAAAAATGACAACCATGAATATTATTTTGCTGACATGTTTTGTTGGCATGTTAGCTTTTATTTACTCTTTTTTCAATTAGAGCTCAATTGATATGGTTAGTTGGATTGAAAAGCCATGTTCTTCCCATTGGAAAATTTTTCACTCAAACAAGATTATGTAGAGATCAAAAACAATCTGCAGATGCCAAATGTGCTTCAACCATCCAAAACTTGAGTTTTAGAAAAATATATATTATATCAAAACATTACTTCACATGTCATTCAATTGTAGTTCAACTATCCAATAAAAACATTTAACATTATATCACATGCCAAACGTAGATCAACCATCCAAAACTTAATTTTAATTTAACAAAAAATTATAGATCACAACATTACTTCTCACATGCCAAATCGTATCAACCATCCAAAAGTCCTGAGTTTTAAGAACTTTTTGATTATATCATCACAGCTTATTACTTCGCTGTGTCATGCCAAGTGTAGTTCAAATATCCAATAAAAACATTTAACATTATATCACATGCCAAATGTAGATAAAGCATCCAAAACTTAAATTTTAATTTAACAAAAAATTATAGATCACAACATTACTTCACATGCCATGCCAATTGTAGTTCAACTATCCAATAAAAATATTTAACATTATATCACATTCCAAAGGTAGATCAACCATCCAAAACTTAACTTTTAATTTAACAGAGAATTATAGATCACAACATTACTTCACATGCCAAATGTACTTCAACCATCCAAAACTTACGTTTTAAAAACAAAACAAATTATAACACAACATTACTTCACATGCCAAATGTAGTTCAAAAGAAAAAAGCACATTAATTTATAGATCACAACATTACTAGTAGTTCAACTATCCAAAAACTTAACTTTTAAAAAACAAAACAAATTATATTAACACAATAAAATATGTCCAAAAATCGTAGGAAACTCACAAGCATCAAGTATCAGTTATGTATATATATATATGTGTGTGTGTGTGTGTGTGTGTGTGTGTGTGTGTGCGCGTGCATCTAGACAATATATAAAAAAAGAAATAGAATTTAAGACTAGAAATCTTAATCAAATCTAGAAATCATGTCCATCAAATACAGATGGATGTAGTGTCTTTCCTAGCAAAGTCTCAATCTGCGAGCTATCTTACGAAGCATGGGGAACCTATACAAAATGCATGTACAAACATTAAAATTTGATGTTTTAAAAATGAGTGAGAATATATAGAACTTCATGTAAAATAAAAATAATGTGCAATACCTCATGGGGTTCCCTCTCCATTTGTTTCCCACCTACTACAACTTCCCCCATAGGAACATCTCCAACAGTAAAATGTAATATATATATATATATATATATATATATATATATATCTATATATATATATATATATATATATATATATATATATATGTATATATATATCATTTTCTTCGATGAAGATGCATGTATATATAAACTTATTTTCAATAATATGTATTTAGACAACTTGTTCAAATGGTTAGAATAGTCGTGGATGTTCCTATCTCCGTCGCTAGAGTCCATGGATTAAAGTAAATCTTCTATAGAAACATAAAATCTCAAAATTTTAAAAGTATAAAACAATTCATGATCAAGATCCTGAATTTACAATAAAACTTTATCAACCTTTCAATTTTATAAATTACAACTTTTGACCATATATATTTAAAATTGAAAAAAATTGAATACTTTCTACAAGTGAATTTGGGACATCTCCCAAGAGAGTCTCCAAAAAGAAAATCTCCAAACCTAAAATTCAAAAAATCTAAAATAACTCAAGTTACAGATATATCTCATTTTTTCAATGGAACTTTTTGAGGTGAAAGATTATGTAACTTTAAAAACACAAATTTTAAAAGTTAAAAACTCATTCCATACTTTTTTGTGGATCTAGCAACATCTCCTAAGGAAGTAGAAGGTACATCTCCCAAGGAAGAAGAAGGTACCACCATCCCAAAAACATCAGACAGAAACGAGATCTGTTAAAACATTTTATTATTATATATGTACATGTACATGTGTGCACAATTATTTATTTTAAAAATATCACTTAAAAAACACTAACATTTGTCAACATATCTTGATGGTGAGACCCATCTTGATTGTTTGAACTAGAGGCTCCGAACGTGATATTAAAATTTTCGTCATTCATCAAGCGTAACAACTGCAAATGGTGTTTTAACATATAATGATAAATTTTTGTTAGATTAATGTACATAAAAATAAATGTATACATATAAATGTGTATTTATTAGAAATTTTACATGTATGTGTTAATATAATTGAACCCTAACCATTAACACATACCGTTCCCGTGCCCTCTTCCTCATGAAGAATTAGGTCTTGCCAACCATTGCGACAATTCTTTGCATATATTTTGAGATCTTCAACACTCATGTTGTCAATCTCTTCATCTGTACAATACACAAAATTGGCACGTGCATTCTCATGTGCTCTTTGTCGATTTAGACAAACACATCCCTTTTCTCACTAATTTGAGAAGTGGCTTCCATCTCTAATCAGCAACTCGAAAAGGTAGACAAAACAATGGTGGCTCAGGGCGAGGCAACTCAACATCATGCCTAGCGCCCCTACGGTCACACAATCGACCTTTCCCAGGACCAAAAAATTTAGACGGAAGGTCATTGTAATTGGGTTTCATTTCCAAAAATAATTCTGCATAAAACAATTTTGCAAAATAAAGAGGAAGCTCGTCATTCCATGGGAGTCTTCCATAGGCCGCAAGGTGTCTATCATACAAATAGTGAGCTATATTGGGGTGCTTGAAATATTGCACATTCAACATATTTATTTTTGGCCCTTCTTTGAAATTAAACATTGACTTCGCCATTTATTTTGTAACTCTTTGTTTTACATCCTCCCCTTTATCGAGACCTATTACTGTTTCCTTTATTTTTCTCATGACTTCTACAAATGTATCAGTCGTTGGCCCAAGATTTCGGTACACAAATACTAGTTCGCCTAAAGAATGTGTAACTATTTCCAAGCTTTGTCGACTCTCAGCAGGTAGAGTCAAAGCCAGGATATCTCTCTACAATTTTGCATGAGGTTTTTGACACATTTCTAAGGTGCATTGCGCCATGTTTCTTTCCCAAGGTATATCAGAAATGTCGGCCGGATAAGTCGTGGTGGGTGGAAAACCTTCTTCTTGAATGTAGCATTCTGCCCTGCATCTTTTTTGATCAACATTTGGAGCATTTTCAGCCTCTGCATCAATATATAAAATTTTGTATATTAGAACAAACACATGTAAACAAATTTGTACAAATTGAATGAAAAAAATTGAAATTGATGGCAACCTCGACGTGGTTGGCTAGCATCTTCCCCACCCTGAAATTGTTGAAAACCAGAACGAACCTGCTGAGAACCAACATCATCAGTCGTTTATTGGCCTCTGGGGGAATAAATGTCACCACCTTCACATAACATGCTAGCACTTATTGATGGCCCTCTAAGGGGATTTGAACCATCACCAACCTCTCGAGACGAGAGAGAAGCTTTATAAACAAATACGAATGTATAATCAATTGAAAAATACATTCATACATATAAATACACACGTACATATTCATTGATTAAATTGCGTTCAAACCATACCACGACTGGGTGAACCATGAACATGCTCCATGGATGGAGTAGAGACCCTTCTCCTCTTATTAGCTCCTAAAAATAAAAAATGAAACTTATTAACAACTAATTTAACTCACAAAGTTGATAAAAAATCAATTCCATATGTACACACATGTATGGAGATTTAAGATTATATTTAAATACCATGAACATCCCTCGATCCCTGATCCCCCCCTCTCGTAGAGATATGGGATTCTGTTGATCTTCGTCATTCATCCTCCATGATATATATATCTACGGTGGACATTTACAATTATTTTTTTAAATGACTAATTTAAAATAAATTCAAAATAAATTTCAGAAAATTAATGTAATTTAGTGTACACAAATTATGTAAAACACAACTTTCAAAGCACTAATTGATGTGTGAAACTCAATTTAAGCAATTTTTTTTTATAAAAATGATAAGTTCACCAAATTGCGCTGTACATGGTGGGAGCACACTTGGTATAAAATTGGAAAAAACACATTGTCATTAAAAAAGAAGTGAAAATCCATTTAAACAAAAATATGTTGAAGTCCCCACATTTTAAATTTATAAAAATGTGAAGTTCACCACTTGTTGCAAATGTGAAGTTCACCAAGTTGCGCTTTACATAGTGTGGTGGGAGCACACTTGGTATATAATTGAAAAAAGCACATGGTCATTAAAAAATACGCATTCATAAGTACACAACACACACATATCCAAAGTATGTTACAATGTCGATCAATAAATTTTGAAGGAGAGCGTCTCAACACTAATTCATCTTTGAGAGATGAATCTTGAATTTTTGAAGAGGAGCGTCTCAAAACTAATTCATCTTTGAGAGATCAATCTTGAATTTTGAAGAAGAGTTCTAAAAAATAATTCATATTTGAGAGATGAATCTTGCATTAGCATTGCCCCGTATAATTCTAATTCATCTATTAATTCATCTTTGATAGATGAATCTTGAATTTGCATTGCCCCACGCAATAGATCAACAGACATCTTATTCACATTTGTACAATGTCTTATACTAAAAAATTGAAATTGGCTAACAATATTGTTTGCTATTCCATGCATTTATTTTAGCCTCTTCTTCTTAACATGGCACATGCCATTCATCTGGTTGCACACAAGTTCAGGATGGGTGAAAATTACAATTCCATTTGATCCATACTCCATAACTGTTCCCAAGCCTTCTATCAATCCAATATAATATGCCTCGTTGTTTGTTGTTATTCTCAGTATATTCATTTTCCTTTGGACGAATTTGCTAGTCGCAATATTGGAAAGCACATATGTAATCACTACTTTCCCTAGATTGGGATAGCAAGAAACGTCTATGCATAATTTCCATTTTTCAACCATATTTAATGGTAAATTCTTATCCTTGAAAAAAAAAACACATGATCATGAGATAAATGACATGTGCATGGTTTATATTAGAACTTGTATAAGTTAACACTCAACAGACAAACTAAAATCCTATGGAAGTTCAAAATTCTATGAGTTCAAACTTCTATTTAGATCTTTGACAGAGATTGACTGTAGTGGCATTTACTGGATATGTCACCTTTGAGAAAAGATGAGATCCAGAGGCTACCTGGTCCTTTATAGACTCTACCTATAGAACTTGTAGAAGTTAACACTACCTATCCCAATTATAAAATCCTATGGAAGTTCAAAATTCTATGAGTTCAAACTTCTATTTAGATCTTTTACAAAGATTGACAGTAGGGGCATTTACTGGATATGTCACCTTTGAGAAAAGATGAGATCTAGAGGCTACCTGGCTCCTTACAGACTCTGCCCATAGAACTTGTAGAAGTTAACACTACCTATCCTAATTATACCCTATAAAGGGTGTAGAGGACCCGTGGAATCAATCACACTAATTTACGTAGACATAAGGGTGTATAAGAATGCATGTGTTTTACATTGAATATTTTTCATTTTAAATTAAGAATCTATATGAAACACTTACCTTTATAAGGGAAAATATCACAATTAAATGTTAATGCGCATGTATTTTACATTGAATATTTTTCATTTTTATTAAAAATCTATTTGAAATGATTAAATATATAAGGTTAAAACCTATGTTTTGTATCAAATTACTTTTGGTTTCAATGGGAAAATTTTATGGCTAATGTGTTTTTATCGAAATTTGATAAAATCCATTAAAATGGGAGATATATCCAAATGATTCCTATGGTGTAATAAAATAGTTTCAAGTAGTTTAAAGATATAGATGCATAAATTCAATGAGCATAGTTTTGAGATATATAGTTGTTGGTTCAAAAAAATATCAATGGATCACTATGGATATATTTGCTTCATTAAAAGGGATATTTCTAGAAGGATGGAATAAGTTGGAAAGAAGGGAAAGCATCACAAATATATGTTAATGTGCATGTGTTTTACATTGAATATATCTATTTTCAAAACAATTAACTATATACTTGGTTAAAACCTATGTTTTGTATCCAATTACTTTTTGTTTCTAAATACTATATGTTTTACATTGAATATTTTTCATTTTAATGAAATAGAGAAAATGGTTTTTATTCTTAAAACTCAATTAGAATAATCAAGGAAAATGAAAGAAGTAGTAAAAATTAAGCTGGAAGAAAAGGAAGGACAATGTGAGAAACTAAAATTGAGATTGTTTCCCTAAGATATAATCTTGAAAAGGAAATTGATCAACTGAAGTTTGGAAGGAGTTCTGAAATATTGTATAATATAATCAAATGTTATAGATCCTATTTTATTAAAGTAGGCATCCATTATCATGAAGTTGTTAAGGGAGAATCAAGTGTAAACACATCAAATATGGAATAACCTAAGAGTTAGGTCAATGTGTTTAAAGGAAGAAACAATCACTCAAATAGAGTGACAAAAAAAGCTAATGATAAGCGAAAAATGAATCAAACCAACCACATAAATAGAAGGAAATAAAATCAATTAGAATAATCAAGGAAAATGAAAGAAGAAGTAAAAAGTAATCTGGAAGAAAAGGAAGGACATTGTGAGAAACTCAAATTGAGATTGTTTCCCTAAGATATAATCTTGAAAAGGAAATTTATCAAATGAAGTTTGGAAGGAGTTCTAAAATATTGTATAATATAACCAAACGTTATAGATCCTGTTTTATTAAAGTAGGCATCCATTATCATGAAGTTGTTAAGGGGGAATCAAGTGTAAACACATCAAATATGGAATAACCTAAGAGTTAGGTCAGTGTGTTTAAAGGAAGAAATAATCACTCAAATAGAGTGAAAAACAAAGCTAATGATAAGCGAAAAATTAATCAAACCAACCACATAAATAGAAGGAAATAAAGTGAGGATTAGTTAAAGAAAAATCAAATCAACCCCACAAGTAGAGATGGAGTAAGAAAGCAAAAAAAGTGTGAGCTTCCTCTAGAAAGCATCAAAATCAAGCTAATTCATTCAAAATGATAAATTCTTATAATAAGACTATTCACATTAAGGTACTCATATTATTTGAATAAATGTTATATTTTTTACAAAAAGTATGTAGAGAAAAGTGTTACCCTTTGGAGATCATGACAGCCACTATCTTTTCTAGGTATAGGTCCATCCTCAATCTCTCGAACAAATAGAAAATATTGAGAACTTAAACCAATTAATTTAAAGGACCACATAGCCATGTAAATGTTGAGTTAACAGAGAACATACGGATACTAATAGAAAAACTACGACAGATCCTGTTTTATTAAAGTAGGCATCCATTATCATGAAGTTGTTAAGGGAGAATCAAGTGTAAACACATCAAATATGGAATAACCTAAGAGTTAGGTCAGTGTGTTTAAAGGAAGAAACAATCACTCAAATAGAGTGAAAAACAAAGCTAATGATAAGCAAAAAATTAATCAAACCAACCACATAAATAGAAGGAAATAAAGTGAGGATTAGTTAAAGAAAAATCAAATCAACCCCACAAGTAGAGATGGAGTAAGAAAGCAAAAAAAGTGTGAACTTCCTCTAGAAAGCATCAAAATCAAGCCAATTCCTTCAAAATGATAAATTCTTATAATAAGACTATTCACATTAAAGGTACTCATATTATTTGAAGAAATATTATCTTTTTTACAAAAAGTACATAGAGCAAAGTGTTACCCTTTGGAGATCATGACAGGCACTTTGTTTTCTAGGTATAGGTCCATCCTCAATCTCTTGAACAAATAAAAAATATTGAGAACTTTAACCAATTAATTTAAAGGACCACATAGCCTTGTAAATTTTGAGTGAACAGGGAACATACATATACCAATAGAAAAACTACGACAGTTGTTAAGTGAAGCATTAAATAGAAAATTGCTAATGGATTTAAAAAAAAATAAAACATAAACCAATCATTATTGATACTAATTATGTAAAGTAAAAAACTAGAATTATAATAGTTGAAAAGACGGAGGAACCTAGTAAATTATGGGTTAAATGTTACATGGACAATAGCTTTTAAGGAAGACAACGAATAATACAATTTATTGTTGATAGATAAATATTTGAGAGTGTCGGGGCCTATTATATGGAAGGAAGTGTAGAGTACCTATATACTAGAAAGAGAGAGACATTAAGACAAATACGAAAGAGAGCATTCTGTATAAGGGAGGGGAGATGTAATATCCCCAAGTTTATTTATTAAGTTGTTTTAATGTTACTGTTTTACTAATTTAATTTTTACAATGTTTTGTTCCAACTCAGAAACTTAAAATACTTTTACAATGTTTTGTTCCAACTCGGAAAATTAAAAGACTTGTGGCTGAAATATCCCAAAGTAATTTTGAAGTGAATATATAATGTTATTTATTTCTAGAAAGGAAGACAATTAAAAAAAAACCTCCTTAGACAATTATTGGCAATTATGCATTCCTTTTTTTTCTGTGAAAGGGGATCTGAGGAAGGCAGTTGACGGGAGAGGGCTGGAGAATTGAAGAGAGGTAATCGATTGAGAATATGGAAGGCTGATAAGGAGAGGGAATGGATTGAGGAGATTGAAGGTTGATCAACAAAGGCATGACGTTTCCAGAAAGTCATGGCTTCTTGATTTCGATGAAATAAACTAGTGGAAATCCTTGGGAACAATCATGGAAAGAAGAAAACTTAGAACTCGACTTATAGTCTTGATGTTAAGAGTTATTCAATCTGTTGCTCATTGCCACTGTCTGGAGGGGAAGATATTGGGTGGTGAGATCTTCATGACAAGGACATAATACAGTGATTCAAAGAATAGATAAGTGTCTAACATAATACAGTGATTCAAAGAACATATAAGTTTCTAACAGAACATCTTAATATGATTTTTTCTAGAAAGCAAGGCAGATCGGATTAGAGTACTCCTATAGGAAAGTATGCACTTCAATCTAGAAGAAAGGAAGGGATCCTTGAAGCTATCATATTGGAAGCAAGCTTCTTAATTCAAGCTATTCCCAGTGGACGAGGTTTAGTATCTTAGATAGAGATAGAGCTACGAAAGCAACAAGCCAGAACAGAATAGGTAAGTATCTAACATAATACAATGATTCAAAGAACATATAAGTGTCTAACAGGACATCTTAATATGATTTTGTCTAGAAATCCTGTACTTTATAACATAACATCTTAATATGATTTTGTCTAGAAATCCTGTACTGTATTGGGTAATTCTACAGGAAAATTTTATGAATGGATTTGTTTACTAATCAAGTATTATTTCTAAATTTATTTATAGTAAAAATTCTATGAACTACTTTGCTTACGAATCCAATATTATTTTTTATTTTATTAACAGGATATTATGACTTTCTTAGTAGTTCTCTATAGTTGTGAGTCTTACTACAAAGGGATTGTGCCAATATGGTTATGGGAATGGGAATATATCTAGAATGTTGAATAATAACTTCGAAGAAAATAATTCAAACATTTAAACTTAGAAGTTCAATCCGTACAGGTAACCGGTTAAATTAAATCATCATAGATAAGTTACTGGAGTACAGGGAAAATTTAGTAGCCATACAAATATTACCAAGAATGATAGCCAATGATGAACATGTAAATCATATTCCAGTAGCAGAACCAATAATGGACATGTAAACTGAAACGAGAAAGAAATTATTTTAGAATCTGATACAATTTCTTCACAGACACTTTCATATTCCAGTAGCAGAACCAATAATGGACATGTAAAATCAAACGAGAAAGAAATGGTTTTAGATTCTGATACAATTTCTTCACAGAAACTTGCGAGAAAGTTAAATTAAATCATCATAGATAAGTTACTAGAGTACAGGAAAAATTTAGTAGCCATACAAATATTACCTAGAATGATAGCCAATGATGAACATGTAAATCGTATTCCACTAGCTGGAAAAAAATGGACATGTAAACTCAAACGAGAAATAAATTATATTAGATTCTGATACAATTTCTTCACAGAAACTTTTGTATTCCTTTAGCAGAACCAATAATGGACATGTAAGCTCAAACAAGAAAGAAATTCTTTTAGATTTTGATACAATTTCTTCACAGAAACTTGCGAGAAAAGATACGGTTCCAGGTAGTAAGAAAAGAAAGTTTATCCAGTGGAGATATGTAAACTCCAGTGGAGAGGGTAAAAATGTGTGTACCTGGATGACACTAAAGATGAAGACAACAAACGCGCGTGGGCCGAGCTAAAAATCCCTGAACATGAAGACAACAACCGCACGCCGGTCAAAAACAGATGTGAACAAGACAACAAACGCGCACGGGCCGAGCTAAAAATCCCTGAAGATGAAGACAACAAATGCGTGCAGGCCGAAAATAAATGTGAACAAGAAAACTGTATCAGTTTGCGGGTGATATATTTATAAAATAATAGTTTGGCCGAACTATTTTACAAGTCCGGCCAAACTTTGTTTTTCGGTTTTCCAATCTCCGGCCCAAAATATATTTGCCATTGCTGTCAGTACGCCGTCAATGTAAATGGTAGGAAGAGTTTGGCTGAAATAATTTCGAAAGTTTAGCCAAACTCCTGAATAGTTCGGTTGAACTTTGACGAATGTTCATCCGAACTATTGAGGAAAATTTTTTTCCGCCCCCGATTCTCACAAAAGTGTTACCCATCTTCACATTTTTACCCTAATATCTTTCGAAAGTATGTGGAATTTTGAATGTGGTATGAATTTGGAAAAATGTGAATATGAATGCATCCCTCGCCCCAAACTGATGGTATTGGCAATTTTTTGAAATGAGGAAAATAAATGTTTTTTCCAAAAATTATCATTCTAGCTTTTCAAGGAATTTTATGGTAAAAAGTTAGAAAATGAAATACCTTAACTTACCCTTTGGAAATGGATGAGCTTCATTTGTGGAGGTTGAAAAATTATCATCGTAATCTTCTTCATGTGGCTGTACAAGTTATGGATAAAATAGTCAATATGGCTTTTTATTGCTTCTACTAAAACTACTGAATTTGCTACAAAATGGTGGCTACAAAATTCTGATCATAATCTTCTTCATGTGGCTGTACAAAGTGTCAATATGAATTTTTATTTCTTCTACTAAAACTATTGAAATTTTCGCAAAATGGTGTTGATTCTGCAGCTTTCCTCTGATTCTGCAGTTACAGAATGGTACTGATCTATTGTGGCTACATATATTCTTCATTTGCTTCAAAATGCTGAAAATGATAGTCGTCATGTCTTCAAAACTCGTTGGCATAATTTCTGCTATGTGAATAGATTTTCTGATGTCAAACATAGTAGGAAATTTTTAACTTAGTGGCCATTAATGGATGCCCTAGTCAAAACGAGAACTCTCACCATTGATGACAATGAGAGTCAAGATGCCCAAACACATCTTGCTAGGTACGAATAATTTTTCTGTTGTCGAGTATCTAGAAGATCCGATGAACAAGGGACATTAATGTATTCCCATTGTTCATCATCCCTTGTTCATCAGCAAGAATACTTTCCATTAAGGCATGTAAGCCTCATGGTGTTTTTTTGCAAGGATTTTAGACTCAAAGGACTATGGACTCAATAATTTGCATTGAAGCAAGGTTTATTGCGAAATGAAAAGGATAAGAGAAGGAATATGGAAATGGAAGATGAAAATGGAAAATGAGAATGGGAAATAAGCATGTAAGTGAGCTTCTTGTTTTTATTTGTGGGTTAGGAGTAGAAAAAGAGTAATGGAAAGTATATGTGAATAAAAATGAACAACTGACTCTTGATGGGAAAATAGCTGTGGCTTGCTTTGAATTGCTTGGTTGGATTTATAATTCAAAAGGGAGGAAATTAATGGTCTTGATGGATATGGACATGGACTTGTTCTTATGTTTCTCATGAAATCGGTCCTTTGAAGACCAATTGTGTGCACAATTGTTTTCCTTCAATGATCTTTCGATCATCCCAAATCTGCAAAAAATCTTGACATAAAGAACATAAGTGCGTTAAAAAAGAAATGGCCAATTCCTCTCTGATTCTTACACAAAAATTTGAATGTCAAGTGAAACAGATTAAGGAAAATCAAAAGTTTTATATTCAGTCCAATTCATAATATTGATAACAATCCATTTTTAATAAATAACCATGAAAAATAAATCAACTCCCTGTTGTCGGATGACTTCATGCAATGTGCTTAGTTAATATGATTAGCATCACAAAGATTCGTTGTGTCCTGCAAGTTAAAGCTTTATAGAAAAATACACAGCAATAATATTTTTAATGCTAAATATTGAGAAATCATCTAAATAATATTCCAATTGTTCCGCAAGTCATTATTAAATCTATCAAATTGAATTTTCATCTGTGTTAAGTTTTTTTTTAAATTTTTAAATTTATTTATTTATTTTTTTTTTTTAATAGGATAATGTTTTTGGAGATTTCATGATCCTAATTAAATCTAAAAAAAAATATAATGATGCAATTGATGGATGATCTATTATGTTGTAAAAATGCCAAGTGGAATTGAGCATGTGAAATTTTCCACACATATGTGTCTAAAATCAAATTTATTAAATCAAATTGGACTCTTAGACCACTTTCCATGTGGAGTAGAGTTTGTTATTAACTTGGATTCTTCTGCTTTCAACTTGACATGTTCAAGCAGTTCAAAACAAATCATTTTTTCCTCACGTAATCTGCAAAACGGTGCTCGAAGAACCCTGAATTTCTCCCAAATGGCTGCAAATTTTAGAAAATTGTTTTAACATTACCAAATTCACCTTGTTCCAGAAAAAAACCCATGTTTAAGTTTTTTCTAAGTTTCCTTGGTGTGCTCATAAATTTTCTGGCGATTTCGTTTTATCGCAATTACTTATGCAACAAAATAAAATTGTTGTGGTTTGATTTTTTTTATTTGTAGGTTTTGATGTGTAATGTCTTGTCTCTTACAGAGAAGTTCAGATCGATCTCCCTCATTCCAATTACCTGCAATGGAATCTGCAATCTTCTCTTCATCAACAATTTGCAATCTTCTCTTCATTAGCAGTTTCTTCATGTGATACACTTTCATTATCTGTCTCTGCAATTGAATCTGTAATCTTCTCTTCATCAGAAATTTGCAATCTTCTCTTCATCAACATTTTCTTCATCCGATACACCTTCATTGTCTGTCTCTGCAACTTTTAGAATCGATTTCTAATAACTGTTGTTTGAGGAAAATTGAATATGGAAAATAGAAGGTTCATTTTTTTTATTACAGTGCATGGATCTTTGCATGGATTGAAGGCCTACACATATGTGTAAGGCCAAGACAAAGGTTGGCCTAACGCATATGCATGGGCCTCCTTTCCATGGGAATATTTTTTTTTTTTAATGTTTTTTTTTATTTTTGTTTTTTTAAGAAAAGTTGTGCACATGCAATTCAATAGATTAGAAAAATATTGAGAGGATGCAAAACATTAAAATTTGCAGAACCGATAAAAGGATCATGACTCAAACGACGATTTTCAATAGAATTGTAGATCAATTTCCTACAAATTTTTTAACGATTTTTTTTTTTTTTTTTTGAATTTTTAAATTGACTAATCTAATTTTATGATCTTCCGGGTTGCAACGAGGCACGTGAAGAGAGAATAATAGTCAACTTCGTTAAATAAATTCATATTTTCACACACAAATTTCATTTATGATGATGATAAAAACAAAGTGATTCTTACTGCGTCACTGGAACTTATTCAAAATTAATTAATCAACGTTGATTATTATTTTTATTTTTTTTGAAAACAAAAATAAAAAAATTCTAAAATTCTAGCTTTTTATTTTTATTTTTCCTATCTATCTAAAAAAAGCTATTTATATTTTTTATTTTTAAGTATATTCATGCTTCCAATGAAGCCATATATGGATTAGAATTTTTGAAATGCTCATATCCCAACTTGAAAAATGTACCTGATGGTTTGTAAATATATGTGAAATCGACTTGTCCTTACGATTTGCCTCAAGGATCTCTTGAAGAATAGATGAATGTTGTGGCGCAATCGCTTTTTGATACCATTCCTCAATGTAGTCCTTGGGCTGCATTCTAGATTCTCTATCCATAAATGGTTTTTAAAAACTAAAAAATAAATAAAATACACTCTAGACTGAAAGCTAGTTCTTATGGACACTTCCCCAACAACGACGCCAAAATTTTGGGGCAAAATAATTGCTTGTCATTTGATTTCTCAACCTGGGGGTTTCGTAAGCTTGTGAAGCATGCATGCACTGTATGTACTAGAAATTATCTTTCAGTTTAGATAAATTTAACTACAAAATAACGAAGAACAATTCATCTAATGTATGAAATCAAATAATGAAAATGAAATTCAACTAACCTATGAAATCAAGTAACGAAAAGAAAGAAAACAAATTCAAAAGAAAATATAGCGCGCAAACACACTTGTAGGAATTGAAATTTTAATCTAAGAAAGCATTTCAAAGCATGTAAAGGAAAACAACTAAGGTACGTTCAATCACTTCAGCATCCAATATGGAGGTATGATAGAATCACCCTCTTGAGATGATGTATAAGCAACCGATTATACTTTAGTCTTTAAATATAGGAAAGCAATTAAAGCATGCAAAGAGAAAAACTCAATAATTGCATAGGTTAAATATTCGAGCATTCAATTTAGAAATATGATAAAATCACCTTCTGGAAATGATCTTCAAGAACACCCAATTATACAATTGAATGAGGATCTTAGTCTAGAAAAAAATGTAAAAACATGTAAAAGCAAAGCTCGATGATTGCATAGGTTGAACATTCAATCACCCAATTTGGAAGTATGACAAGTCACCTTCTTGGATTTATGTTTTATACAATAATTTGAGAGTTTGATCTAAGAAAGTAAATAATATAACATGAAAGGAAACTTGATAACTATGAACTCTATTGCCTCAAACTTAATCCAATTGGAAAATATGTAAATCTCTCCTATTGAAATGTTTTTAGAAAAGTAGAGATTACACAGTCATTCTAAAACTAATACTAAGAAAGCACATAAAATTTAATCTATTAAAGCAAGTAAATCTCACACATTTTAGGCAGCTGATCTAAAAGTATGAGAGATGGTAAATCAAGATGCTCCATATGTAAGAAAAACCAAGTCAAAATGAAGGAACATTCATGAGTAAGGTGCCAAAATCTAATTATGTATTCAAAGCTTGAGCATAACTCCAATTTTACACATGATTTGATAGGAGAAAGCTTCCCCTATTTATACAAAAATATGAGAATCTATCTCATTAATGAGATTCCATGAATCTCTCCCTATATCTCTAGAGTTACAATCCAAATATGAAGTGATAAGGCACATGTCTTCTTAGAGTACAATAGAAATAGGAAATGAGACACATATCCTTGTGATCCCATGATCTTCTCCATCCAAATTCGAATTTGGCCTTAGGAGGTCACATAAGAGCCTTTTGGAAGCTTCTTTTTGACCTACACATGGCAAAAAACTCATTCCACTTGTTAGGTATAAGTATGTGTATATTATTTTCTATTTTTTAACCACAAATTCACTTAAAAATACTAGGAATTAATAAAGTTTGGAAAAACATAAATGTAACCCAATAGTGGTAATGGTAAGGTAAATGTAATGAAATGGAGGTGGAGTGAAGGTGATAATATGGAAATTTAAGTGAAAATGTAATGGAGTGAATGAAAGTTTCAAGGCCCAACATTAGCCAAGACTGGTATCTGGTTGTTGATGGAGGACAACTACCAGCCTAAAGACAGTTAATAAATCATCCACCCGGTGACTCCACCTATTTTTAGTAGGCCCACTAAATCCATTGGTTTTCTATAGACTCCACTGGGAAATTATTGAGAAATCCTGATATTATCCAAACTCAACAGAACCCAATAAAAATACTTTGTGAATAAAGTGTTTCTGTCACAGATTGGTTGGTTTTTCAAACTGTTATAATACTTTCAACCTCTTTGAAACTTGGGTCTAAGTTCTGGCTTCTAGAAGAATCTGTACCAGATCCCATCCAGACCCAAAACCTCCTGCAATAGTTGACAATCCAAAGCACATCCTAAGGAAATATCCTAGATCTAAAAATTCAACTGTTAGAAGACCTATTCGCAAGACAAGTTCCCTACCTGAAAACCTTAAAGAATTGCAAGGTATCCTACATGGCTCACCCTTGGAACAAAGCTTGTCTAAGACTAAATACCAGAGTTGGATAAACCAGATAATTTTAGACCCATACATCTTACAATAGAATCTTGTTGTGCTAACTTCAGCCCCCATTTATACACCCACTGTTCACCTTCCTCCATTTGACCCTTTACCTCCTCTTGTAAACCCTCCACTTGTTAACCATCCTTTCATTCCCCATCCCCCAGCCATGGAAACCTAGTATGCCCCATTAGTTCTACCATTGCCTTTAGCAGTTCTACCATAGGACTATTAGTCCAAAATCCCCTTATGTGATGCAAGTGGTTCTACAACTGCTCAACAACAAGTGGATAGAATGAATGACTATTTTTACAGACAAGAAATAGATGATGAGACTGTTAAACTAAGATTGTTTGGTCAAATCTTAGAGGGAGAAGCAAGAAAACTATATAATGGCCTAACCCCTAATAGTGTAGATGACCTCCCTGCTTTTCACCAACTATTCTTAAACAAATGGGAAGTCAAGAAAAACCCTCTCCAAATATTATCAGAGTATGAAAACATTAAGAGAAATGTTGGAGAGGGTGTCCAAGAGTATTGCACTAGGTTCAATAGTGTATATAATGACCTCCCTACCCACATGAAACCTCCACAAGGCCTAGCCCTAATGAAATTTCCTGGTGGCTTTGACCGATAAATGGCCTATCAACTAAGAGAAAGAGATCCTCTTACATTAGAAGACATGCAGAGGGGTGCAATAGGTGTAGAGGAAAATCTGATCGCCAAAAGAGCTAGAATGAAGAATGAAATAAGAGTCACATATAGGGAAGAGGCTTTACCCTCATCTTCTTATACTAAAATTGAAGACCTGGTTAGAACCATGGAGAGGATTATGGAAAGAATAAACACAAATGAGAGAGATTTCCCTAGAGAAAACCAAACAACTCCTTAGAATAGAAACCATAACCAAAACCCAAACTTTAGGAGAAATCCCCCTTAAATAAGACAAAGAGGACCTGTCTAGCATATCAGACCTCCTTTCCATGAAAACTATACTGATGAGGATGAGGAAGTGATTGAAGAACCATAACAAAGTCAAATCAATCTAATGGGAGTAAATAATTAGGATATTGTTTTCCTCATTAAGGAAGAACAAGACATATTTTCCCCAGAGGAAGAAGAATGCCTAGAATCCGAAGATTATAAAAAAGGCTTTGAAAATTCCCTCATAGAAGTGCATAGGTAGTATGAACTTAGGAGAAATAAAGCCCAAGACACTCCCAAGAGGAAGAACCCTGAAATTTCTGCGAGGAAGACCCTTGAAACTGATCCCAAAAAGACAACAGAAACTTCAAATATTTTGGTTAAAAGTTCTGATAAAAGTAAAAACAAAAACAATCCAGAAAGAAACACTAGTACATCAACTAGTAGCCCTAACAAAACTGATTTCAAATGAAAATAAAAAAGCTAAAATTGTTGTAAAAACAATGTCTGATAAAACTGATTTAAATCTGCCAAAAACACAGACACCCTTTAGTATTGAGAATGAAATTTCCAAAATAAAAATATCCATACCTCTTATTGAATTAGTTGGCCAAGATGCATATAGATCCCAAGTTTTGAAATATTTAAAAATAGGAGAAAATGTTGTTATTTGGGCTTGAAGTAGAGGGAAAATTCCAAGAGGGAGGTGTGCCTCAATTTTATGTTATTCTAAATATTAATGATAAAATCCTCCACAATGACATGTTATATTCAGGAGCTTCACATAACCTCATGCCAAAGGTAGTTATGGAAAGACTAGGCCTTGAGATAACTAGCCCATACAAAGATTTGTACTCTTTTGACTCTAGTAGAGTTAAATGTCTAGGCTTAATCAAAGATCTCTGTGTTAATCTAGCACAAATACCAGCCAAAAGCCTAGTAATGGATATTGTAGTGGCTAACATACCTCCCAAATATGGCATGCTCCTTTCATGCTCATGGGGAACCAAACTTCAAGGCACCCTCCAGATGGACATGACCTATGCTACCATACCAGTCTTTAGTCGACCAAGAAGACTATATAGGGAAACTCATATGAAATACATAGTCAACAGTCAAGAAAAGCCTGATAACTCCCCTACCTATTCTATCCACACAAACCTTGATTCATTTATCCTTTACAATAATGAAAACATTAGTGAACAAGTAGAAGTTGATGAAAAATTAGTGGAAAAAAAAGAAGAAAAAGAGGAGGAACTGTAAGACCAGTTAGAACAAATAGAAAATGAACAACATAATGGCAAACAAAACAAGCATAAAACTAAACCTCTATGGAGGATGAGCTTTTATGGTTCTTGTGGCAAAACTAGGACTGGAGCAGGTGTTTGGGTACACAACACTGAGAACAACCACGTAGAGGGTCACTCATACAAAATGAACTTTTAATGCACAAATAACATAGCATATTATGAGGCACTCCTTCTTGGACTACAATTACTCAAAAAATTAGGAGCCAAAAGGATCTATGTCCATGGGGATTCCGAGCTAGTCATTAGGTAGATTAAGGGAGAATATTCAGCTAAACATCCTAGATTAAGAGAATATACGAATGATTCCCTTGACCTCTTAAAAAAATTCAAAGAATATGATATTGCCTTCATCCCAAGAAACCAAAATATCCTGGGCAATGGACTAGCATTTGCAGCTCAAAAACCTCATCATAACAAATAATACAAAATACAAGTAAAAAACAGACAACCAGTCCCTGGCAATATAAAGTATTAGCAAGTATTTGAAGGTGACAAACAGATTGAAGATTTCCTATAGTCTAGAGATGAGTTTGAAATGCCAATTTTAGTCTCAGATCATGAAGAAGACTGCTCTGCTAAGGAACAAACATCCAAAAAAGAGCCCCTTTATGATGTTGATATAAATTTGTTAGCAAAATATGACCCACATGAGACAAAGCTATGTGTAGATCCAGATAAAGAAGACTTTGAAGTGCTGCAGTTCAGAGATAAAACCTTGCCAAGCGGGCTGGTCCCTCTAGAAGAACTTTTCAATTTTAATGATGTTGCCAATAAGCCAAAGATGGAATCCACTGAAGCAAATGTAGAATAATGCAATATAGGCAGTGAATAAGAACCCAAAGTGATAAAACTGTCAAAAACGCTGCCAACATTTATAAAACATAAATATATTGATCTTTTCAAAGAATTCTGTGATTTTTTTGCTTGGAGCTATGAAGACTTGAAATCCTATGATACTGATATCATTCAGTACAAGATTCCTCTCAAAGAAAACCAGAAGCCCTTTAAACAGAAGTTGCACAGAATAAATCCTGTCCAACTACCACTGGTTGAAAAAGAGATAAATAAAATGTATGATGCTGGAATAATAGTCCCTCTCAGGTACTTAGAATGGGTTTCAAATCTTGTATCTGTGAGGAAGAAGACAGGAGAAATTAGGCTCTACATAGACTTCAGAAATTTAAACAAAGCATTCCTGAAGGACAACTACACTCTACCAAAAATGGATCACATATTGCAAAGGGTCGTAGGCTCCAAAATAATATCTCTGCTTGATGGCTTTTCACAATATAATTAGGTGCTGGTACATTCATATGATCAACACAAGACAAATTTTACTACACCTTGGGGCACCTTCATGTATGTTAAAATGCCTTTTGGGTTAATGAATGCTATAGCTACTTTCCAAAGAGCAATGGATATTTATTTTACAGAAGAAATAGGTTACTTCATTGTGAGATACCTATATGACATCACAGTCTATTCCAAAACCGATGAAGAACATCTATCTCACTTAAGAAAGGTATTTGAAAGGTGCAAAAAGTACGGTATGTCTTTAAATCCCAAGAAAACTTTGTTGGGCCTTCAAGAAGGGAAGATTTTAGGCCACATCATATTTGAAGAAGCGATCAAGACTGCCCCAAAAAGGATTGATGGAATATTTCAAATCAGTCACCCAAGGAACATCAAAGAGCTGCAGTCTTTCATCGGAAAGATAAATTTCTTAAGAAGGTTTATACCAAACCTTGAAAAAATCATAAGAAACATTACTAACATGCTCAAAAGAGAAACATGAGTCAAATGGACCATATAAGAAAAGCAATGTTTTGATTTGGTGAAGAAATCTCTTACCCAAACACCTGTTCTAATCAACCTTGACTTCACTAAAGATTTCTTCATTTTTTCCTCTGCATTAGAACACAGTTACTGTTGTCTTACTATAGAAAAACATAATGGGATAGGAGCAGCCCATAGCATTCTTCAACCAAGCATTAAGAGATGAACCTCTGAAATATAATATCATGGAGAAGCATGCTTTTTCTTTAATCAAGGCACTAAAGGATTTCAGAGTCTACATTCTACACTCACATATCATTGCATTTGTGCCTCACACAGTGGTTAAAGATATCCTAACATAAGATCCTAATGGAAAAAGAGGTAAGTGGATTGCTGTCACTTTAGAATATGACCTGGAAATAAAGCCTACCAAGCTAATCAAAGGACAAGGATTGGCTAAACTGATGGCTAAAACAAATTTTCAAGCACTGGACATCAATATGATTCACTCATTGGATGAACAAGAGGAGCTAGCGACTCCACCTATTGAGGAAGAATTTCAAAACTCTCCTGGGTATGCTGATATACTGCATGTGATTTCTAATCTAAATTTTCCTCCTAGTTTGTCCAAAAAAAAGGCTAGGTTCCTGAAACTAAAGGCTGTAAATTTCTACATTCTAGACAAAGTTTTATATTGGAAAACTTAAGGTGGTGTATTGCTTAAATGTTTTCCTGAAGAAGATGCAGATAGGATTATGCATTAATTTCAGGAAGGGGAGTATGGAGGCCATCTCTATTGGAAAACCACTGTCAATAAAATCCTTAGGGTTGGTTTCTGTTGGCCTACCCTCTTCCAAGACATCCAAAAAATGGTAATTTCCTGCCATAAATTCCAAATCTTTGAGGGAGAAATAAAGTTGTTGCCTTTGCCATTACAACCCATCTCTGTTGAAGCTCCTTTTCGATAGTGGAGTTTAGATTTCATTGGACAAATCCACCCTTCCTCCTCTGCCCAACGTAAATGTATCCTCACTGCAACTGATTATTTTAAAAAGTGGATAGAAGCCATTCCCTCCATGACTATCACAGACTCAGTAATTATTAGGTTCCTTGAAAACAACAGTTTATCTAGATTTGGCTGTCCTAGAAAACTCATTAATAACAATGTTGTTGCTTTTAAATCCAAGAAAATGGTGGATTTTTCCAAAGATATAACATCTCTTTGGGGCACTCTACATCTTAATACTCTCAAGGTAATGGGTTGGTGGAATCCTCGAACAAGAGTTTGGTGAACATCATTAAAAAGTTGCTGGAGGAAAACAAAAAATCATGGCACAGGAGATTGGTACATGCACTATGGGCAGATAGGCTAACCAATAAGAAATCAATTGATATGTCTCCCTATGAGCTAGACTATGGGATAGATGCAGTCCTCCCAACAACCTTGGGAGTGCCAGTGATGAAGCTCATTCAAGAGGTGTAGCCTGAAGAAAATGACATACAAAGGAGAATAAACAAAACTATTCAACTGCAACAAACCAGAGGAGTGTACAATAGAAAAAAACTGTTATAGGAGAATATGAAGAAGCTATTTGACAAAAGGACCAAGGAAAATGGTTTCAGCATTGGAGACAAAGTGCTGAAGTGGGATTCAAGAAGAGAGGACAAAGGCAAGCATGGAAAATTTGATAATCTATGGAAAGGTCCATAACTCATTCATTCTGCGAGAGGTAATAATTCATTTTTCTTACAAGAAATGGATGGAACAGAATTATTTTGAGGTCCTGCCAATGGCAGGATGCTCAAGCATTATTTTAGTTGAGGAATCTTAGTTTACATTTTTCTTCATTGTATATAACAATGCTTAATCAAAAACATCTCAGGAAAGTTGATACAAAAAGAAAGAAAGAAAAGAAGAAAGGAGGGCAGATAAAAAGAAAAGGTAAGCCCCATACCAAAATATGAATATTTCTAAAACTGTGCAAGTCCAAATGCCACTACTTTTGAAAGAGTCTTGTTAAGTCATACATCCTAAACATGATTGTACAAATTTTGAATTTTTGCTGATAAGTTAGAAAATGAAGATTTTCTAAACTGTTTAAACTTGGCTTATCAGTAGATAGATATAAAATGATATTGGTTCAAAAGCATAAATCTAAAACCAATAAGAAAATGAGGGATAAGTGATAAATGAAAGATTTAAGGTCAAAACCCTTAGTTTTTAGTTTAATTTTTGCAAAATAATATTGTGTGCAACTTGTCTAAAAATTCCACAATTCATGATGATTAAACTGCTTAATCTTGATTCATTCATGCTTTAAATTTCACGTTTATAGTTAGTGAACAAAAATATGTCAAACTATTTAATCTTGGGAGATAAGTAGTTAGGTAGAGAATAAAATAGCTCATTAGTATAATATGAGCCTTTGGAAGTTATAAGGATAGAAATAGATAGTTTGCTTTTAAAAGAAAAATGATGTCAAGGGTTTGCAAGTCTAAATGCACCCAAAGAATGAAGAAAAAATGTTAGAATAGAATGATGGGTAGGAAAAATTACTTTGCAGGAAGCATGATGTTTAATTTCTGAAGGCCAAATCACAAAAATTGCAGCAGATTAGCAATTACAACAGGAAAATCAGCACAAACAGGCTACTGATCTACGAAATCCAGAGATCTGAGGTTATTGACACCTTTTAAAGGAGTTTCCCTCCCTAGCTGGAGCCATTGTTAGTCTCCTGTATTCTATAGTATGACTAAATGACTATGGATTTTCTATAGTCTGCTGAAAATAACATTCTCTAAATATCATTTTATTTCCAGAAATCTCACTTCCTTCATTATCTTCATTTAACCTATTCACTATATCTCATTTTACCTATTCATATCACTCTCTTACTCTGGAATTCCATGTTTTCTATTTTTAAACAAGAACCATGTGGTCTTGACTGGCAGGACTCACATGTGGGTAGTCTTCATTAAGAAATTAAGACCTACATAGGTGCTTCCAGCTACTCCTGTGAAAAATAGCTGGCACACTGCATTTTAGATGTTCGGGAATAATAAAAGGGAGAGGCAAAGTTATACAGAAAAGACTTCAACCTAGTAGAAATAACGAAATCCAACAACCGACAAAGAATTCAACCATGTATGATAGATAGGGTACTAGAAGAAAGGTGAAAAGCCTAAAGTTGAATGCAGGTTGTATTAGTTAATGGTGAATTAGTGGAGAGTTGTGGGGTCTTGTGAGCAAAGGCTCGGGCACCCATAGAGGAGGATTAGAGATGAGGTCCTATGAGTAAGCGACTATAAATCCCATAAGAAAAGAACTTCCATAAGAAAATAATACAATTTATTAGAAGGAGCCATAGCACAACATAAAGATCAAGGAGTATCTTGTAGTTTAGCATTCTAGTTTAGCATCCAGAGGTAGATTGAGATCATGTAATGGTAGCACAAATGAGCATGGACATCCAACTTTATGTGATTTGGCATGAGCCAACAATTTGTAATTTGTGTCGTGGCATGTTCGAACCCAAGTGTGAATTAAGGTACATGAGACAGAATTTGGGTCTAATTTAGGAAATTAAATATAAATGATAGTTAATGTTAATGTTAATGAAATGAAATTTAAATGCACATGAATTTGTTATTGAGGGAAAGTAGGTGGGAGATATTTATTTTCGAATATCCCGTTTCCTCTCATGATGTATATTTTACTATGTTTAGGGTTGGTGTGTGTCTATTAGGGGTTTGTCTCTTGGGGAGTTTTTGGTACAAGGGTTTTAGGGTTTGAGCTAAGTTTTGGAGGCAAGACAGCTTCCCTACCGCCATGGAGTTCTATGTTTTCATTACGACAATTTGTTGTTGTTTTTGTTGGTCCATTTTTTGGGTATTTTTTCTTTATCATATTATTGTAGTTATCTTGCTTGTATTTTCAGCAGCTTATGCCATTAGATTGTATTTCAATTTGTAGTTTCTTATGTATTTCTCTAGTATAATTTTTTGCAGCCAAGTTTTCTTTTGTTGGCTCTTCTGGTGAGAGGGTTCTCCAACAATTTTTCACTAGCTAAAAGGGTCAGTTCAGAGAGGGTTTTGTTGGCCAAACTGTGCATCGAGCTCGGGTCTATCATAAACCCACACTGACAAATGGTTTATTTTTCCGGACTAGGATCATTGTATGATGGGATTATTCTGTGACCGAGATGTGGAGACTATGGAATCCCACCAAAGGAGAAATTAATCAGCATTTTAAGCAAAAGGATCACGAGTTCGTAGCTACAGAGATCAATGGGCGAAGGATTAACACTGAATATTTGTTGTAGAAGTACATGCTTACTAAATTTCATGATGTTTTTTTACCATTCACATGATAAGTTGCAGGTTGTGTTGACCAAAATTCCCTTGTATAAGAGAATGATTTAGAACCATGAAGTCTAATGGATTCAGATTCATATTTAGTCATCCATTTCTACTAGGTTTACAGGAGTATCATAGTCAAGAGGAAGAATGAAGAGTGTGGAAGGAAATTGAGCGAAATGCAGGTTTTCATTTAGCAAGGACAACTATGTGCAACACAACATGGGATGTTACAAAAATCATTAGGGATATAATTTAGGAAAAGTATAGAAAAGAGGAAAAATAGGTTTCTCAAAGAATGAGCAAGAGTTTCAGTAGGGGGGTATGATGGGCCTCCCAATTATGTACATCATAACGCTTATATAACATTTCCTAGGCACATAAAGGATACATTTTGCCTTCCATTATGTACTTAATAATGTTTTATTATGTTAAGAATTTCTTAGGAAGCTTAGAAATATTTACCATACTCTCTGTGCCTAATGTGCTTGTGGTAGTATATTGAAGATATTTGGCATAGGTTGTGAGGATATCCATTTAGATAGATTTATGGAACCCATCCCCTATTGTAGGGTGTTCAAAATCAAATATCTTGAAGCACTAATTATCGCTCCCATTAGTTGTGAGGTCATTGAGAGAGAATGATCCTACTTTTTAGGGTTTTTATATCGAAAGTAGTTGTCCTTTCAAGGAGGCTTCCCTTCAACAATTTTTTATAAAGAGGGTATGGGTATCCGATTAGTTGTATAGGAGTTAGAGAGAAAAAATATAGGATATTCAGAGTTAGGCATTAGCTTAGAAGTTCTAGTTGTGAAATTTTCATGTACAAGCAATTTCTCTAATTAATGAAAAAGATCTTTGGTCTTTAGACTATTCTTCCTTTAGGGATATGAATCTCCTTGGGTTAAGGCCCACCTGAGGTGCTCATGAATTATTTTGTACTATTATATTTCATGCATATGCTCATTTATTTACTTCTGTAATTACATCTTTTAATATATATATATATATATATATTTTATGCAGAGATAATTAGCTAGCTTGTTTACTGTCTTTTCTTGCATAAGCTATCTGAAATAATATATGGTAGTTCTAGAAATGATTATTTTTTTAGTTAGCGCATATTTTCATCCATCATGTTTACATTGGATGTTGATATTTAGTTGATGCTCATCATTTATATCTATTGTAACTATGCAGTTTCCCATTTCATAGATCTACGTGAGGCTCCATAGGCACTCATACACTAAATAAATCCATCCATAATTGACATGGATGGAAATGTGTCATGATGAATTCTAATCACAAGCATACAAAAAAAATTACTTTAGCTATGGATAACAAACAACCCTAAAATCAAAGATGGTTGCCAATTTCTTTAGATCTATGCTACAAAATCTAGATCTATGCAGTAAAAGACATTAAGCAGTAAATAAAAGTAAGAGTTTCTCCATGCATCCAATAGATAAGACAAGAATTTTTTTAAAGATTTTTTTTATTTATGACACCTAGGAAGGGAACATAGAAAGATGTTACCAGTCCCCCTCAATGGAATGGGTTCTTGTATGTCCTCAGCACTTGAGATCTAAGATCTCTCTCTCTTGATGGTGTAGAAAAACTAGACAAAAAATGGAACTCAAAGGGAGCTCACAAGCAAAAACATAAACAAAATATGACAATGATGGAGGATCAAAGTCAGCCCAAAAGTATAAATCCAGAGTGATCTTTAGGCAACAAAAGGTAGTGAGTGACTGGAAAAACCCTTCTAATTATAACAAAATATTGAGTTAGTCTAGATATTGGTGCATAATTAAAATATTATTAACCAAATCTGGATCCAAATTTTATGGAATATTTTATTATATTTGTTGGAGGGAAAAAAGAATTTGAATTTTGTCAAATCCATTTATTTGTAAATAATAAAGAAATAAATGATTTATTTATTATTTTAAGGATGTGGTTGAGTAATAATTAAATAAATAGTGATTTGTTAAATTATTTATAAAATGATTTAGTCAAATTTAACAAGGAATATTATTTAGATAATGTTTAAATAATTATTCCTAGAAAATAATAAGATAAATAATGATTTATCTCATTAATTTTCCTGTTTTGGGTTAAATATGACCAGGAATATTAATTAAACTATTGTTTAACTAATTATTCCTTGAGGAAAATCAAACAAATATGGATTTATTTAATATTTCCTCATGGGGTTTCCTGTTTAGACCATAAACAACTTAATAAATGTGGTTTACTAAGTTATTTTTCATAGTGAAAGAAATTTTACTTAGGGTAAAATTGGTCTTACATGGTGTGCTTAGGTCCATCTAATAGTAACAGGTTAGATGACCAAAATTTGAAAATTCATGTATGTTCATGACATTCGGCATTAAAATTGTAATCGTATGACAGTACAACTGTAAGAGCACAATCACTAGACAACACGAAGGAAGTCGAAGAGAAATATGAGTGAACAAAAGCGCTAGAGAGAAAAGACACGAGGAGCGGGACTTATAGGTGCGACATGTCTCTTTTATGGTGAAGTGCCCATGCGCAAGAGCGAGGAAGGCATACCTATGCTGTGGGGAAAACACAAATAATAATGCATCCGGTAAACAATGGACTAAACTATATAGTGCATACAACGCAGACATAGACCGAGATAAAAACATGATAATGGATCCCACATACATACTATGCTTGGGATAACAAACAAGAATTATACAATAATATCTGAGTACATGAGATATAATTACAATCAAAGAGGCCCTGTAAATAGGAGAGGGCTCTAAAAATCCGAATGATACATGCAAACTAAAAGGCACTGCACGCGACTAAGGCCAAAACCATCAAATCTATGGAGTTGTATCAAAGGCTCTAATGAAGAGGTCATCTGGGCATGTGGGGGGTTACCTGAAGGGCCACCTCCTCATGAGGTATGAAACATCTCACACACACCCAGGGATCACCGGTACAATTTGTTGCATCACTGAACCATCAAGTATACAGATCTCTATCATGTCGAAAGGAGCTAGAGATGAGAAACAATCAAGTCAAAGGGAAATAAGGGGTCCCTTTGCTTGATCCGAGGCACCGAACAAGAGTGGAAGATGGAACCAAGGTACACCTCCCTCTAGAAATGTCTTCTAGAATGAATGAGTTGATGTCGAAAAAAGGAGGTCCACCATAGGTGAGGCAATAAGGGATCCTCAACTAAGGCATGAGAGATAATAGTAGAGTGACGAATAGACTGACACCAAGGATGATGATGGAATGGAGGGTACTGAGTAGCGGGCTGACGAATTCCCTTGTTAGAGCATGAAAGGCATGGATGACCTGGTAGCAACTGACATGATATCAAAGGGGATAGGGAACAATATGATTGGAGGCCACAATATGCGACACGAGAGAGGAACCAAGCAATGAAGGATGGAGGACTATAGCAGGATACAAAGGGACTCGGGATAGAATCCATGGATGTGACGATGACTCAACTCGGATGCTCTAAAGAAGGGCGAATCGATGATGCTTCCACATAGAAAAGGTCTGGTGGGGACCATAAAGACATGAGTACAAGATGGTTACTCACGACGAAAATCGACACGAGCATGGACAAGTATGGAGGTAAAATGGTGCCTCAAGTACAAGTATTGCAAGTGAAGAAATTTGATTTTGAGGAGTGGTGAAGTGATCCTTCTTGGAAAAAATGTGTCCTAGTGAAGTATCAAATCACAAAAAATCATAAGTTGGCTACATAAAAGAAATAGAACATGCATTTCAGGAAGGAAATGCTAAGGGTAATATTTATTAAGATAGAGTGCATTATGAGGGTTAGGAAGGGGGTGGCCTTTGAAATCCTCTAAGAGGTATGCCCCTTTACCTAAATCCTTACTGATGATGTAAGGTCCTAGCCATAATGATTCAAACTTCCCATGATCGAGGACATCATGGGCCTAGTCATACACCAGAACTAGATCACCTTCGTGAAAATTACGAGGGTGGAATTTTCGGTCATATTGAGCTTTGGTGCATTTCTTAGCCACTTCAGTGGTTTGCAATGCAACACGATAGTATTCGGAGGTGCTCTTAAGCATGATAATTCATTGTTCTAAAGGTTGGGTGTCAGGGAGAAGTTTGACGGCTAGATGAAGGGAGGGGATTTCACACTCGATCGGTAAAACTGCCTCCTCGCCGAAAATAAGGTGGAATATTAGGGGAATTTTGAGGTCTAAAATGGGCCTCCTAAGGAAAATGTACAATCAAAATTCACTTTATGAGAACCAATCACATTTTATGGGATGACATCATCCCTAATGGTTGAGGTGGCATTTCTTGAGTTAAAGGTACTTACTTGTCACATTCTCAATGGTGGATAAAAAATCATGGTTAACCATGGTAGTGCTCTAAGTACTTTTAAAGTCAAAGTAAAGTACTCATAATAAATGTCATTTCAAACTTTTTGAATAAAAATATATTATTTTCATTTCATATTTCTTGAAAGAAACAATGCATATCTCTATACATTTATTATATTATATTATATTATTTTTATTTAGTATATTAATTACATATTATTATACAATTTAAATAATATAAATTTTAATTAATAGCATATAATATAATTAAGAATTTATAAATTTATATTTATATTTTATTTTAATTTAGTTAAGTACAAAGGATAAATGCATTAGTTTTTCAACGATAATGAATTTTTCTTGAAAAGCTCATTCTTATTTATAGTCACATCAATACAATTTTTTATTAATTTTATTTTGGTACAATTTTTGACTTGAATTTAACTATGGTTACATGGATTGTGGTGCAAGAAAGTGAATTGCAAATTCATAAATATTATTTTATTGGTTTAGCTATTATTTTATTATTTCCTTAGGAGGCCCATTTTAGACCTCAAAATTCTCCTAATGAGGAGTAAACTCGGTGGCGGTTTTAATAGAATTTCTATAGGCTCACAAAGGAGGGAAGAGCATAAGGTACTAGTTGGTTTTGTGCTTATCCACCGTCCATTGAAGCATTTTTTTAAGGATTTTATTGACTGCTTCAACTTGGCCTTTACCTTGGGGTAATAGGAGGATGAATATTGGTGCTCAAAGCCCAAAAGAGAGGATAGCTCATGCCATATCTCATCTTCAAAATTCTGGCCATGGTCAGAGACCAATTGTTTCGGAACTATGAATTGAGCGATAACATGGTTAAAGAAAAAGAGGGTTGTGGTAGCTACTGTGTTTTTGAATGTTGGCATGGCCTTAACCCATTTTGAGAAATAGTCAACCACCATGATGATATACTTGTGGTTACCAGCAGATGGAGGTCGAAACTCCATAAAGTCTATGGCCCACTTACAAAAGGGACTAGCTGAGATGACAAGATGGAGGGGAGTTGGAGGGGCTCGCGCCTTAGGGGTGAAATGTTGGCAATTGGAATAGTGTTTGACTACTTCAATGCAATCACCAAAGAGAGAAGGCCAAAAATACCCAGCGCGCATGATTTTCTGGGTAGTGGCGAGACTGGAGAGGTGGCCACCACAAGCACCTCTATGGTAGGCATTAAGGACTTGCTCAGCTTCAGCGTGCATGAGATAATGACAAAGGACAATATCTACACCGAGATGATAAAGGTCGTTACCAATAAGAAAGTAGCGGGGGGCTTGGTGTCGGATACATTGTCGAGCATCACGATCAAGATGGAGGGCGAACTTTTGGGTTCGCAAATAAGTGAGGATGTCACCATACCAAGTATCATCTGTGGTAATGGAAAACAAATGTTCATCGGGAAAATCATCATTAACTGGAGGATCATGCATACTGGTAGGTAATTTAGAAATGATTTCAGCGAGGGATAAACCTTTCTTACTTTTTGGTGTGACAAATTAAAGATCAAATTCCTGGAGGATAACGATCCAATGGGCATACTTCCCATTGATGATCCGAAGGCTTAATAGGAAGCCCATAGGGTTGGAATTAGTCACGACCTTGGTGGAACACATGAGGATATAATGACAAAGTTTTTTGACCGAGAACACAACGACCAGTGCTAATTTCTCTTCATGTGAGTAGGATACAGGGGGGCCTACAAGGTTCTTACTGACATAAAGATAACATGCTCGATTCCATTGTCATTTCCTGAATAAGGACTCCAGTGACCAAATGGGTGGAGGCTGAGATGTATAGGATGAAATCCCTATCAAAGTCAAGGGGATGAATCAAGGGAGTAGATGTGAGAGCATGTTTCAGGGCATCAAAATTCTCTTGAGCATAGTCATCCTACATAAATGGAATGTTATATTTGAGGAGTCTAAGAACGCATGCGCGGTAGTGGCATAGTCAAGTACGAACAGTTGAAGGAAATCAGCTTTGTCTTGGAGGCTTTGTAACTGGTGTAAGGTACGAGGAATAGGAAGCTCAAGGATGGATTGAAATTTCAAGGGATCAAGTGTTATACCATCTTTAGACATAATGATGCCTAGAAGATGGCTAGTAGGAACACAAAAGACACACTTTAGAGGGTTGAGGCGGATATTATACTTGCGACATCAGAGAAAGATGGTACGCATATCATGGAGGTGTTGTGTGTGATTTTTATAACGTGCAGTGAGGTCGTCTAAATAAGCAAGGATAATATGAGCCAGGTCATGGAAACAGTAAGACATGGCCTGCTGCAAAGTGGCTCTGGCATTCTTAAGGCCACACGACATGACCCTATAGGTGAAGTTTCTCCACTAACTAATGAACACAGTCTTAAGCTGATCGTCATGACGGATAACAATCTGGTTGTATCTAGAGAAACCATCCATGAAGCATAGAACCTCGTGCCCCGCACACTCATCAATGATTTGGTCAATGAATGGTGTGGGGAAGTTGTATTTGGGACAAGATTTGTTCATGTCATGAAATTCGGTGAAAACACGGATTGTGCCTTGTTTCTTGAGAATGGGAACTGGATTGGACACCCAAGTGGTGTATTCGATGGGATAGATAAAACCAACCTGCTTTAGCTTATCGATTTCAGCTTTGACAACCTCTCGTCTGGAAGGATTAATGGGTCTCAACTTCTGATGGACAGGACTGGCATCGGGCCATGTATCAATATGATGTTTGACAATGGTGGGATCAATTCCGGGAATTTCTGAATAGGACGAGGTGAAAAAATTATGGAATTCCTTGAATAGCTTGGTGTAAGCCTCAATTTCTTCTGGGGTGCATTGGGCGCCCAAGGTAATGTTTTCTTCTACCCCTGGTTTGTCAGAAATGTCGATTTTAATGGTAGGAGAGATATTAGACATATTTCCTTCTTCAAAAGCATCGAGTGCAGGGATGGGATTTATAAACCAATCGACTTCATCAAGAATGAAGTATTTTGTTTGCACAACATATTGGTTATGGGACTGCTATGGGAGGAAGTATGCATGGTGGTTCATATCATCCCACAGAAAGTTAGGGTCAGTTATCGCTTCCATAATGTCTTCATCAGAATGGAAGATGGGGTGGTTGGAGGAAGGGAGACCACCTGATGTGGTAGAGCTACCTGACTCATCATCATGTGAATAAAGGCTCACATGTGCAATGTCATGGGGGCTGACAGAAGAGTAGGCAGATAAAGGATCTACCGATGTTGAGCCCAGGGTGATCGCTAAAGGGAGGTTAGGTGAAACAGAAAGGGAAGTATCAAGGGGGTCTTCCACTGAGGGTCGCATGGATGATGATAGGTAGAAAATGGTGGCGAAAGACTGTCATTTCGACATCAAGAGGGGGAATTTCAATGGGAGCAGGCGGGTCCTCTAGTTATATTGAAGCAGATCTCGCAAACAAGGGAGAGGTGAACTTGTTGCGCTTGGCCTCGAATTGGCTAAACGCTTCCAAAGAGGTGTGATACTCTTCAAGGTGGAGACAGAGGTGAGTATAGTGGCCATCGAAATCACACAAAGCACAAGGGTGATTTGTGTGCAAGGATTTGAGTTTTGGGACTGAATCAGGTATAGTGACATAGACCTTAGGGATATTAGACTATGGAAATGTTTCATGGAACATGGGCTTGAGGTGAGGCAATTCCGGACAGGTATGGGTCGCATGACTGACAACATCACACAAAGCACACTGAGTGGTACGCTTTGGAGGATGAGGAGGAGCAGGGTTTTTCGGGGAGGCCTTGTCTTTAGGTGTCTTCTTGCAAGGTTTGCCCCCTTCACCCAAAGCTATCGCAACAGGAGTAGGTTCTTGTTGAGGTGGCTAAGGCATGGTAGCAAAGGGAGGGGTCATGGGGACTAGTGGAACCAGGGTCAAAGCAAGATAAGGTTTGGGCTGAACAAGCGAGATAGTAGGTGGGGGATCAATGTAACATATTAGGATCCCCAGGGTCAGGTTAGGAAGGTATAAGATAGCCATAATAGGTACCGAAAACACCCCAGGAGAAGGAGCTAGGAATGGTATCTGACCACAGGGGTAATGGCCAGGTGGGACAGCTCTGAGATGGTTAAGGTTGGGAGGAACCGTGCCGGGAGGGTAGAGAGGCTCATGGATACCAACTGCAGATGAGGGGCCTTGAGGAGGGGGTCATGAAGGCTGAGTTGAGGTACTAGGAGTAGGTTGCAGAGGGCAGGGCTGCTAACTAGTCGAAGTGGGCAGCTTGAGGCTGGACCGAGACGATTGCATCATAAAAACCTTCGACAAGTAGGGATAAGAGACAGGAGGAGGAAGACTAGGCAAAGAACCAAGCAAAGAGTCTTTGTAGACTCCGGGTGAGACACTGGTCAAAGGTTCGACTATTTTCTTGTTGGCCACTAAAGAGATGATGGACTCAGGGGAGGTCTAAGACTTCGGTTCGTAATATGTCAACTAGTCGATGGTGACTATCTTTCCGTTATGAGGAAAGGACATCTTACGGTGAACCACGGATGGGAAAAAAAACATCGTATAAGTGTAGCTACTACCCAATACAATTTTTTAATCTAAGGGGTCATCAATGAATTATACATCAATGCAAACAGTCTTGCTTGCAAGAGTAATAGGACAATTGCGGAACATGCCAATGGGTTGGGAAGAGTGGCCATCCCACACTCGGAGGGTGATAGTGGAAGGGGCCAACTCAGGGGATCTGAGTTTCTTCCAAATCAAAGTGGACATCACATAGGTGGATGCCCCCTCATCATTGATACAATGGGAGACGTTGGCATTCCAGGTCTTGACAAGGATTTGGAAGGCGACAGAAGAAGGAAGGGTGGGATGTTCTGACCGGTCAACATAAAAGATGATCAAATGATCATTTGAAGGATCCACAGTGCCCATGGCTGTTAGTATAGATTTTCGTTGTGAAGGGAATGATTGGAGGAGTTCTTGCATTGAGATGGCAGCAGGGGATTGCGCCAAATCACCTACTATACCATACGAATGGGCATCTTTGCCAGAAGCAACGTTTCAGCGTAATGGTCCCTTGGGGATCTTAGTACGAACCTTTGCCTTAGGCTAAGGGATCTGTAAGGGACCATTGGTTGGAGAAAGAGGCTCTGTGGAACCTAAAGAAGGGGGTTCAGGGGCAGACGTAGTGGGAGGCTTGTTGTACTGACGGGGCCTAGTATAAAGGTTGAGGTTAATGGTAATGGGTTGGTCAGAGTTCATCATGAGAATCTGGTTATTAGAGGTACCATATGGAGGAGGTTGAGTGGCCGCCTAACCTTTAGGGGGTTGGGTAGCCATGAATCCTTGCTGGGGGAAAGGATTGGTAAACATAGTCGGCTGGATAGGTGCAGCATTGGGAGAAACCAAAGGGGAGGATTGTTGTCCTCGCCATGCTGCTTGAGTCTCCCACATCTGACGCATAGGAGGTAAAAGAGGACAATCGTGGGTGTAGTGACCATAGACACCATAACAAGAACAAGGGTTATTTGTGCGAACAGGCCTATCTTACTTGGGCTGAGTGCCCTTTTGCTGGTTAGCAGTGTTAGGTGCATTCCCTTGGGGATTAGGTCCTATATTACCTAGGGTAGATTGATTTTGGGTGCCTTTCCTCTTATTTTTGGAAGTAGGAGGATTAGTCGTGCCCTGCTGTGCATACACCTACCCCTGGGGTGTGGTGGCTGCTATTGCGAGGGTTGAGAAGGTAAGGGAGGTGAGGGTGCTAATGCTGGAGGAGCTGGAGCACTAGGTTGTGAATACAGATAATAAGGAGGTTGGGAAACATTGTGGTAAATAGGTTGGGAAAAAGGAGGAGGCATGCTGTATCATGGATGCATGCTACCGGGAGGGCGAAAAGTGTTGGAGGAGCTGGCCCCACCCTAAGGGAAACCATAACCCATGGGAGGATGAGTGTACGGATGAGGAAGGGCTCCAAAGATACCGTTGGTGGCATGGGATGCCCCGGGTGCATTGGCACCACCGGGTCTAGGGAGATCAGGTAAGATGGTATAAACATAACCAGACTATGCATAGATCAGGTCATATTTCAACACAATCTAGAGAGTAGCTTCTTTGGTCTGAGGGAAATGAGATGCAACATCTTTGTCAATAGAAGGAAAAATGGATTTGAGAAACTAGTCCATGTAGACATGGTCTTTGAAGGTAGGGGCTCAACATAGGCTCTTTTTTCTCCGCCATTGTCGGACATGATCGGATAGGTAGGTTGCAGATGATTGGCGGAAAGAGGTCAAAAGTTTGGTATCAGTGTCATAATGAAGGGGAAGCTGGAAGTAAGATAGAAAATCCTGGGGAAGGGTCATAAAAGTAGGTTGAGAGGAGGAGGCCTAGTCAACATACCACTTAGAAGCTTATTTAGTAAGCATACGCTGGAACAACCGAAGACGGATAGTGTTATCCGTGATGGAGTTAGACGAACACCACATGTTGAAAGATCGAACATGGTTTGTAGGATCTTCTCTAGCAAGACCTTCAAAATTGGGGATGTCGGAAGGGAGCTTGGTTGGCATAGCAGGCCAACCAGGATCATGGTGTATGGGGTCATTGACCAATTGGTTGAAATCGGGAAGACTGAGGCCTGCCATATAAGGGAGCAAGGGATCAGCCGAGATAGTTCCTGTTGCAGTCCCACTAGTAGTATTCCCAACATTAGGGTCGGGGCTACCACCAATGTTAGGTCCTGAACCAGACATGGTGAAGGTGACAGGGGGAGAGCTAGGGATAGAACTAGAAGGGGAACCCAATGAATCATAAGCAGAGTCAAAATGGGGACTTGGTGGAGGACTAACTCGAATCCTATGTGGAGGAGTAAGTATTCCTAATGGAAACTGAGGATGAAGGCCAAGAGGTCTCTGGGATAAAACCCTTGGGTGCACAATGATGGAAGAAAAAACACGTTTCACAAAAGGAAGAGAGACCAAAAAGGGCAAGGAGGTGCAGGATCAAATGATTACAATGTTATAGTCTTTGTCTGGCGGTGTAAACCAGGTGCTCTTCACTTACGGTGTGTGTGTTAAAATGTGTTAATTTTAATTTTTTGAACCCAGACATGTGTAGAGAAAAACGAAAATGTGTGTTGTATAACTGTAAATAAATTTGCAAATAACAATAAATTAAACTGAATATAACAAAAAATAAACAGCTAAATATGCATCAATCTAAACCCAAGGAGGCAGGCTTCCCAACAACTAGTCTATGGGTGGGCAAAAATCTAGTCAAAACACACCAAAATAGCTAATGGATCTAAATTTGGGAGGGAAAATGATCTAAAGGTCAGATATTTTGGAAATAGGTGCAGAAAAAAGTAAAAAACTAGAGGGAAAAGTGCCGTAAATGAGGTGGTGAAAGGCTACAACTTGAAGGGAAACAGAGGGGACCCTAGAGGAGGACCAAAAAAAATTGAAAAGAGGTGTTTTGGATGGATACATAACCAATTTGAAATGGATTTGAAGGTACAAGATCAGATTTGAAAAAAGGCTGAACACACTGAAATTTCGGACGACCTGCTTCAGCTAAACTCTTCCTAAAAAAGTGGAAGCGTACTAAAGCCCTAGGGGGCTAGGTTCTCACTTCGAAGAGTAAAACATAGCAAGGATAGGTCCAAGATGGGTGGAGAAATAGGTTAGAAAACCATGAAAAGTAGCCAGACAAACCCAAAAAAGTCACAGAAAAATTCCCGCAAAAGTACATATTGCAGTTTCTGACCTGATTTCTGTAGAGGTCATAGCTTTGAGGCTGTTTTCTATGTATTGAAGGTTGAGGTCACAAGTTTTGGCCCAAGAAGTGCGACCTTCACTTTTGACACTCTCAAGAGAAGGTTTTAGAAAAAAAGTGTCATCTCAGCTGCGACTGATACCTGTCACCTGCGCAATAGGCCCAGAAACACACGAAAGTTAGAATTTTTACCTTTTTAGGGTTTTAAAGGTTAAAAAAAACATCAAGAAAAGAAAAACAAGAAGCTAAAGAAAAACCCTAGGGTTTGAAGTAGCTGGTCATGCAAGGATCTGAAAACGACAGAGGTCGTAATCATAAACCCTTGTGGAGTCGCGAGTTGTTAGGATGAATTCTAATCGCAAGCGTATGAAAAAAGCTCACTTTAGCTGTGCATAACAAATAGCCCTAACATCAAAGATGGCTTCCAATTTCTTTAGATCTGTAGTTACTTGACCAAGATAAATGCTACAAAATCTGGATCTATGCAGTAAAAGACATTAAGTAGCGAATAAAAGCAAGAGTTGCTCCATGCATCCAATAGACAAGATAAGAATATTTTTAAAGAATTTTTGTATTTATGACACCTCGAAAGGGAACATAGAAATATGTTACTAGTCCCCCTCAATGGGATGGATTCTTGTATGTCCTCAACACTTCATATCTAATACGTCTCTCTCTTCATGGTGTAGAAAACCCAGACAAAAAATGGAACTCAAAGGGAGCTCACAAGCAAAAAGATAGAAAAATATGACAATGATGGAGGATCAAAGTTAGACCAAAAGTATAGATCCAGAGTGATCTTTAGGCAAAAAAAGGTAGTGAGTGAATGGAAAAAGCCTTCTATTTATAACAAAATATTGAGTTAGTCTAGATATTGGTGCATAATTAAAATATTATTAACCAAATATAGATCCAACTTTTATGGAATATTTTATTATATTTGTTGGAGGGAAAAAATAATTTGAATTTGGTCAAATCCCTTTATTTGTAAATAATAAACAAATAAATGATTTATTTATTATTTTAAGGATGTGGTTGAGTAATAATTAAATAAATAGTGATTTATTAAACTATTTATAAAATGATTTAGTCAAATTTAACAAAGAATATTATTTAAATAATGTTTAAATAATTATTCCTAGAAAATAATAAGATAAATAATGATTTATCTCATTAATTTTCCTATTTTGGGTTAAATATGACCAGTAATATTAATTAACTATTTTTTAACTAATTATTCCTTGAGGAAAATCAAACAAATATGGATTTATTCAATATTTCCTCATGGGGTTTCTTATTTAGACCATAAACAACTTAATAAATTAAGGATTACTAAGTTATTTTTCATAGTGAAAGCAATTTTACTTAAGGTAAAATTGGTCTTACATGGTGTACTTGGTCCATATAATAGTAACAGGTTAGATGAACAAAAATTGGTGTAACAAAATGAATGCTTTATAATCCTTTAACATCACCTTAGCTCATTTCACCGTTCTTTCTCACTGGACTGCCTCCAGTAGCAAAACAAGGACTCCTGCAAAAATTTTCATTACACATTCAAAACTATCATAGATTGGATCCAACTCAAGGTTAATATTATCTAATGTTTTAAAATCCCCCCATAACCTTTGAGATGAAATTTGGAAGCCAAGATACCAAGTAGATTCATTAACCTTGTTGTTGTAGAAAATTTCCTTTTTTCCTGCAAGTTAGGGTTTGATATTTACATTATTTATTGCAATTGTGAGCTTGATTTCTTCACATAGTATAATAGACATGATTTTATTTACTCATAGTCAAAATGGTTTGCTTCCTTTTTCTTGAAAATAATATATATTTACTTATTTTCCTTTATTTCTTGCAATTCTGAATTTTACCTATAGTATAAAAAAATGGAAGGGTCTCTAAGTAACTGAATATAATTTCAATGGTTTCACCTACACGGAATCAATCAAGAAAGGAGATAATACATGTTACAAACATAATTCCAACCCCTCTTATTCTTGGATGAATACCATGTTGAAAATTAAAGTTGAGACCCTTCGAAGTTGTAACATTCTTGCTGCAATATTGAAGTTCAATATTGACATAGATCCACATTATATTTGTTTGTGGTTATGATGTTTCTGATTTATTGCATGGATCCATTATGTATTACTTTGGCCATGTACTATCATTTCATGTCATGGATCTCCAATGTATAGTTGGTGGCCATGTTCAGTTTCTCTTTATGACCGAGCATGGGTATGCCCAACTCAATGTTGTTATTAGCAGAGTTAAGACTCCAACACTTAAGCTCCACTGATTTGGTTTTGCAGTCCTAACTCATTCCTCATATATTGAGCTCTGAGTTTTGTTGTAATTAAATTTTGCCATTATTCACTCTTCTAACCTCATGCATTAATTGGCATTTTCTATTGCTTGTTTCACCTTCATATGGTTAGTTACATGTTCCTTTATACTATTGACCCTTTTTCACGACTTATGCCCCTGATTTTGAGATTTTTATAACATGAAAATTGTTTAGCCTCATCTAATTTTATTTCCTCCCCTAGTTCTTAGTTTACAATCTGGGCTAGAAAGGAAGATTATACTTATTTGATCCATGTCCTTAGTCTTTTTTTTCTAGAATTACTCATTCCCAAGGAGATTGATGAGTTAATTTTATGACCTAGCTAGGGAAAAATTATTATAGAAGTTCCTAATTATATTACCCATGAGAATTCATATTTTTTTTCCTAGGGAGGACTAAAGGCCTAGATATACTTGTCATATCAAATGTTGAAAAATGCAGCAAGAAAGTATCAATTTGACTTTGCCTTGGTCAAATTGAGAAAAGTCGAATTTCCACATCAACAAGCAACTTGGAGGTAGTTAACTTGTGTGACATGGCTCTTTCCACTCAGGTAGATCAGTAAATTAGATTTATAGGGCTTGGAGCTCAGTTAAGCATGTGTGATTGCTAAATTTTAGCAATCAAAGTTAGTTATTTCAAGTTGTTTTCAGTTAAACTAGTTCTTATTGTTGATATATCTAGTGGAAGGTCAATTATGCAGTGGGAAAACAATGCAACTCAATGATCATCGAGCTAAATGATCAATCAAACCAAAATAACCATTTCATGTAGAGAATTCTAGTTCCCAAACTGTGGTTGTGATTCGAAGGAAATGTAACATCAGTTGTAGACTAGTCTTGAGTGTACATGTGTTGCATACAGTCGGTTGATTAACCTAGGGAATTGCACAGTAAATTGGAGGAAAATTTCTAAAAAATAGGGGCCTAATTCCTCAGAAATTGTGCAAGGAAATAGGGGCTCAAGAAAAGGCAGAAATTGACTAAGTATGGGTCAAAGCTTCTTATTGAGCAGAGAGATAAGTTATTCACTTGCAGGTTGAGCTTAGAGAGAGGTATCTGTCATAATACATTCTTTATTAATATAATTGATGAAAGAAAGCTTAAGGGGTTTTTAACAGTTGTTTTCCTCTAGAAAAATATTGTGCATGTGTGTTATTTATTATTGCATGTCTGAGATTGTTGTTCTAAATTTTGACTTAAATTTCGCAGAGTAGTAGAGTAGAATTGTGCCTCTTATTTAGATTAAAATTTATTGAGTAGTTGAAATTCTACACCATATTTCTACAGGTATCAGAGCATGATTCACATTAGAAAAATAATTTTGAAGTTGTTCCTCAGGAGGTTCGAATTTGTAGCTTCAGTGTAATAGGATCTCTTCAGAGTTGGGAAGCTTACCTTCAACGGGATGAGATTAGATTATGCCTTGGAATGTAGCTCAAATTTAATTTCATGGAAGGATCACATGGATGCGATGCTTGATGACAATATATTTCCCAAACATGTCAAGAAAGACATTGCAAAACCAATATCAGCTGATGCCCAAAACCTATCTCAATGGAACAAAGATGTAGCCAAGGAGAGGAGAATAATCTTGGAGGGAGAGTGAGGCCACGTTTTCTCAAATATCCACGGGAAAGAAACTCCTTTAGAAATGTGGAAGGAATTGATAGAGATGTTTGAGAATAAAAGTGACCATAGGAAGCTCTCCCTTCAAGACAAACTTCGAAATATCAAAATGTAGAAGAATGACACTATTATGCAGTATCTTATCATATTTACACGAGTTCATGATGATCTTGGAGCGGTTGGTGTGAATGTTGCATAAGATGAATTGTTGAGCCTAGCTCTTCTAGGCCTTCCCAAAAGCTGGAATAACTGCTAGGACTCAATGAATGGGAAGGAAAAATACTGAATTGGGAACACTTTGGTTCTATTTGGTACAAGAAGAGATCAAGCAAAATACTAGAGATGGAACTTCATCCACAGAAGAGGATGAAGAAAAATTTTCATTGGTTGGAAATGGAAAGAATGGAAAAGGGAAGAAATATCAAACGAAACCATAATCCAGCCAAGCGGGAAAGAAGAAATGCTTTTCCGAGATAAAATGCTTCAATTGTCATGAATTTAGGCACTATGCTACAAAGTTTCCACACAAACATTAAAGCAAGAATAACTTAGGAGGAGAATAAAGTGAAACCTTGGCTTCACAGTTTGATATTGAATTCACCCTTATCAAATGAATGACCAACATGGTGATAGGAAGGTGTGTGGTGCTTGGAATCTGGTACCTCATTCCACATGATAGGGTGTAAAGATTTTTTTAGTGACCTAGAGGAAAAATATTTCGAGATGCATATTAAGTTGGTGGATGATGGAAAGTACAACGCTACCGAGATTGGTACAGTAACCATCCACAGGGAGTGAGGATCCCCTCTTCACCTGAAATTTGTCATGCTTGTTCCAGGACTAAAGAAGAATCTCATATTTTTAGTAGTTTTGGAAGACCGCGGTTATGATGTTATCTTCAACAAAGGGAAAGCATTCCTGAGACACTGGTATTTCCACTGGATAGCTGAAGTAAATCGGGTTTCATGTGAAGAACCCATATAAAATTTATGTGGAATATTGTGTTGCATTAATCATTAAGGTGAAGAAAGTGTAGAGCCACGATGTCAATGAGCTCTAGAATAGTATATTAGGCCATTTGTATCATATTGACTTAAAGATTATGCAGCAAATAACTACCGGCCTCCCTAAAGGAGCACTTATATGTAAAGGATTTACCTGGGGAAAGTATGTAAAATCCAAATTCCATGATTAAGACAACAAAGCACAAGAGGTCTTGGAAAGATTCCACTATGATGTTTGTGTACCTTTCCCAAAAACCTCCACTGCCAAACATAAATATTTTGTCATTTTTATTTATGGTTTCTCAAGGAAGTGTTTGATCTTATTCATTAAAAATAATGATGATACATTATCCAAGTTTGTATAATTCAAGGAACTAGTTGAGAAAGAGATCGGTAATAAGGAGAAGGATCTCAGTGGAAATAATGGAGGTGATTATGTTTCAAATAACTTCAAAAATTTATGTGCAAAAGAAGGAATTCAAAGAGAGATGAGAAAACCCCACAACCCACACCATAATGGGGTAGCTGAGAGAAAGAACCAGAGAATTGTTGGAGCTGCGAGAGCTATGCTACATCACCAAGGTTTTCCACCTGAATTTTTGGGAAGAGGCATGTAACACAACAATCTACTTGTAGAACTGGAGTCCTCATTGGATTCTTGATATCATTACACCAGAGGAGGATTTCTTGGGGAGGAGTATGGACGTGTCTCAGTTCAATATTTTTGGAGACTCTATTTACTTCTATGTCTCCAAATATCCTTTAACAATTCTTGTTGGATCTCCCCTAAGGTTTGAGGTTGTCCTCGAGGCACTTTGGCTTTAAATTCATAGATCACTTATGTTTGCAACCCTAGAAAGTAGTCTCTAGTTGTGCAATCTTGGTTCCTTCATCTAGAATATACTCTACATTTCATACAACTTCACATACAAGCCAACCATGTTCCACATGAAAAACTGACAATCATAGTGTCGAATCAATTCATGCCATGGTGGGTCTACTAGTGTCTACTTGTTTAGAAATCATGGTTGGAATACCCTGTGTGGTTCCTCTTATCCAAGTTTCCCCAACTTCCTATACATTGGTACCTATACTTATATGTCCTCCTTCAGATTCTACCTCTCTCTCCATATTACTATCACTATCTAAGTGGGTATGCTATCCTAAATGAAAAATTCAAGAGGAGAGAGACTTAATTTAACAAAATAACTAAAATACAATAAAATGGGTAGATAACTATTTAGACCATCCTAATAAAAGAGAATAAGGATAAAGTATAAAACAAAAAATACAAATACTACATGTTCATTGGAATATGTATTCATTTTTCTTTCATTTTATATGAGATGTTGAGCAACAAAAATTTCTTCATAAAAAAGTAAAAAAATAACCTCCATAAATAAATAAATAATGTGCTTTATGGCTTATGGTGAGGTCAATATGTTATTCTTATGTGTATTTGTATGTATGACATTAAAAATAAGGAGAAAATAACTATACAATAATTTGACATACATGTTTTATGGTGTAAAACCTTTCAAGTTTCAATGTTGAGGTTTAATAAATGTAGGTTTTATATGTTTAAGGGTGTAAAAACTTTCAAGTTTGTGTATTGAGGCTTAATAAATGTAGGTTAAGGTGGCATATGTGCTTATGTAAAGTTTAATTTGCATCTTGTTTTGATGATACATAATTGGACCTAACTAAGTGGATAGGATAATAATCATAATTATTCCTCTCAACCATGGAATATAAATATAAGATCTTCGTCCATTGTGACAATGATAGAAGAGCACTATCCTCAATTATTTGTGTGGGCATCTAGTCACTTGCTAAATCATAAGTTATTAGAATGTGGCTTGTGAGATGTTGAATATATTTATTGGAATATATGACCTACGAGATGTTGAATATATTTATTTTAATATGTGGCTTTTGAAATTTGGAATAAGTTCTTGATGTTATAGTTGATATTTGATGTTAATCCTTGCCCAAATTGCTTCAAATTAATCATGATTGCGATTAAATAAAAACTTATTTTCGGCTTTAAATCCCAACTAATTACGAATTCCCCTAAACCATTATTAAAAGAAATAAAAATATCTACATTATTCCTATTTCTTATCCAAATTAAAATCCCCATCTTTCTGATTTGATCCAAATTGGGATAAAGGAACCAAATTTAAACAAGTTCAAATCCCAGAATTCATCTGATTATAAGTGGGTTATTTTTTTCCAATTGAACCCATTTTACTACGATAATTAGAAGATTGGAGGGCGTTGAGTTGTTGTCAAATTCAATGTAATATAGGGGTTTTTTTAGGGTCAAAAATTTGGTAACTCATTAAACAACCACTGCATAAATACACTACGTCCATTTAGTATCTTTGTAAATCTACTCGGAGGAGGAAATTGAGTGGCATCAACCATTTTTTTATAATAATATTGCAGCTTGAGAGGATCATTCGAAGTGACTGCAGAGACAGTTTAGAGTTGTTGGAACTAATCCCAAATACCGCCATGAATAAGGAGTGGAAGCAACCCACGCTTTAGTAAATTTCTGTTGAGGGAAGGATAAGAAACAAGCTTCAAATCCGAAGGCATTTTCATGACATCCACGCAAAAAATAAAAACAGAGTATTCGAGCCCTGTCTGCATTTAATTTTCATTTTTCTGCATTGACTTATCGTGCTTGCAATTTCTCGCCCACAAATTTTATTGTTTACCTCTTAAGCCTTCACCATAAGTTATTTCCCCGCCGATGCGATATCGGTAAGACCCACCACCAAACCTTATCGCATTTGAAATCTGCCACAAACCTTGTATTTCACCTTATTTCCTTACCTTTTGCGCTTACCGCACATCGCAATATTTAAGTTTTAAACTTAAGCCCTTCACCGAATGTTAAATCTCCGCCGATGCGATCTGGTAGGACCCACAAACATCACCACACTTTGCAACTCTTTCCACTTACCTTTTATGTTGCCTGCAGCCCGCACTTTGCACATTTTATACCTTTTTCGCCGCCTGCAGTGCATTTCACAAAGTTCATGACTTACATTTTAATCTGCCCGCAAGTTATCATATTTTGTTTGTGATGCGATCGCAAAGGGGAAAGAATCAAGGTCACGAGGATAGCACATCCCACGCATCGCAAGCTCAGGAGTGTTATAGATAATGCCTGCAAGTTAAACAGTTTTTTAGTGCGATGTAATGTGCCACGTCACATCGCATATTGCAAATTTTAAGTTTTCCCGTGTTTGCGCCAGTTAAATGTTATAATTGTCGATGAGAGATTTGAGATGGAGGCATAGACGCAATGTGTTTTTTGAACCAAATCACATAAGTTTTCAAGTTCGCCCTTTTTTGTGTTGAACGATGTTTCGTGTGTAACCAAAAAAATCAGAGCAGACAACAATTTTGTTGTTTGAACATCCGATCCAGCATAAATTTAGCATTAAATTTTCAGGCTTCGGCCATTTGTATTAATACTATGTAATTTTGTATGATTTAGTGTGATGGAATGAAAAAAAAGAAGTTTGTTCCTCTCCTGTGTCTTTCTCTCTATCTGTGAATTTTGTTATTTCCGCATATTTGCGCATTCTCTTTGTTGTAAAGGGGAACACATTCCTCTGTGTTTGTCTATTTGATATTTGAACATGGTATTGGAGCAAGTCTAGGCTCTCAACGAAAGAAGGAGTCTTTACTGAAGAAGCTGTAAGATTTTTTGTAGAAGCAGAAGTCTCCAACAACGAGAAATATTTTACAACTGTGAGAAAGTTTGTGTTTACACAATCAAGATGGCAGCAGCAGGCACAATCCTGAAAATTCCCCAACTACGACAGTTCAATGGGAATAATTATGATTATTGGGCTATTACAATTAAGGCCTTGTTCTCCTCACAAGATATTTGGGAGCTGGTGGAACATGGTTTCCAAGAACCAGCAGATGCAACAACATATAATACTTTGACACAAGCACATAAATATTTGTTGAGAGAAAATAAGAAGAAGGACTCCAAAGCCGTCTTCTATATTTTCCAAGTAGTACATGAGAGTATTTTCTCAAGGATTTCAGCAACAACAAAGTCTAAGGAGATATGGTATATCCTCTCGATAGCCTATCAAGGCATGGGAAAGTTGAAGACAATAAAAATTCAAATGTTGAGAAGAGATTTTGAAACTCTTTGTATGAAAGAGTCTGATAAGATAGACTCATTCTTCATGCATGTGATTGGGTTGGCTACCAAAATCAGGTCTCATGGAGAGACACTTGAATAAAGGAGAATAGTGGAGAAATTTTTAAGAAGTATACCATCAAGGTTTGATGCCATAGTAGTGGCCATAGAAGAGACAAAGGATCTCTCACAATTTTCGGTGGATGAGCTTCATGCATCACTAATTTCTCATGAGCATAGACTGAACAGAGAAAAAAAATCCTCATTGGAGCATGCATTCAATACAAAAATGTCTTTTGGGCAAGGTAGAGGTCGAGGAAGATCAAAATACCGAGGAAGAGGAATAAGCCCACACAGAGGTGGAAGAAGCAGCCCTACAAACAAAAGTGGAAGGGGCAACAATTAGAATCCAAGCCAAGGCTCAAGCTAGAATCAAGCACAAGCCTAAAAGAGGTATGATAAATATCAAGTCCATTGTCATTAATGCAAAAAGTATGGCTATTATGCAAATGAATGTATAAAGAAGAAAAATGACATGGGTAATAAACCTAGTGTAAATTTTACAAAAGAAAATTGGAACCTAGGAAATGTGCTTTTAACTTGTAATGTAGCACAAGAAAGACAAGAAGATGTATGGTTCTTAGATTCAGGATGTAGTAACCATATGACTGGAAACATATCAATGTTTTCCAATCTAGATGAAAGTATAAAATCTGAAGTGACAATGGGGACTGATAGCAAGGTCTCTGTCATGGGGAAAGGAAGAGTGAACATACTCACAAATAAGGGAGAGAAGAAGTTTGTGCCAGATGTCTATTATGTACCTGACTTGAAATGTAACCTCCTAAGCATTGGACAACTCATGCATAAGGGCTATAATGTGTTTTTTAAAAATGATGTGTGTACAGTTATGAATATACTTCCAAGAAGAAAGGTCATTGAAAGTACATATGACAAGAAATAGAATGTTTCCTCTGAATATCAGATCAGACTTGAAGGAAGGAGGTGTTGTAGCAACTGCCACACAATAAGTGAACATACTCACAAATAAGGGAGAGAAGAAGTTTGTGCCAGATGTCTATTATGTACCTGACTTGAAATGTAACCTCCTAAGCATTGGACAACTCATGCATAAGGGCTATAATGTGTTTTTTAAAAATGATGTGTGTACAGTTATGAATATACTTCCAAGAAGAAAGGTCATTGAAAGTACATATGACAAGAAATAGAATGTTTCCTCTGAATATCAGATCAGACTTGAAGGAAGGAGGTGTTGTAGCAACTGCCACACAATAAGTCTTTCAAGAATAAGTGAAAGGTGACAATTGTTTATGGCATTTGAGCTTTGGACATATCAATTTCAGAGGTTTGAATTTGTTGCATGGAATAGGCATGGTAAAGGGATTACCACTCATAGAGAAACCTGACAACCTATATGAAGGCTGCATCTTGGGAAAACAACACAGAGAATCATTTCCAACAAAAAAGAGTATAAGGGAAAAGGCACCCTTGGATATTTTCCACTCAGATTTATGTGGACCAATGCAAACACCATCATTAGCTGGAAGTCACTATCGTTTATACTTATAGATGATTACACAAGGAAGACATGGGTCTATTTCCTAAAACAGAAAAGTGAGGTCTTTGAATATTTCTACCACTTCAAATCTCTTGTTGAGAAGTAAAGTGGATACTACATAAAAGTTTTGAGAACTGACAGAGGTGGAGAATATATCTCCAAAGACTTCCTACGTTTCTGCAGGTATCATGGGATTCACAATCAATTTACCACAAGGTATAAACCTCAGAAAAATGGTGTAGCAGAAAGAAATAATAGAACCATCATGGACATGGTAAGAAGTATGTTGAAGGCAAAGAATTTTCCAAATGAGTATTGGGCATAAGCTATCAATTGTGAAGCTTATATTTTAAATAGATGTCCAACCAAAGCTGTTATGAACAGAGTTACAGAAGAAGCATGGAGTGGAACAAACCAGTTTGTCACTCACATGAGAGTGCCTGAATGTGTGGCATATGCACATGTCCCGGAGCAGTTAAGGAAGAAGTTGTACAACAAGGGGGAGAAGTGTATATTTATTGGATACAATGATGAATCCAAGGCTTACAAGCTCTATAATCCATCAACCAAGAAAGTAATAATTAGCAGAGATGTTTAGTTCATTGATGAAGAAGCTTGGGATGGAAGTTTAGAGAAGGTAGTGAATGTGAATACATGTACTTCACGTGACGACAAAGAGGAACTGATCGCAAAATATAATTTCTCAATGGTGGCTTCTCATCCACCTACACAAGATAAACAGAGGGCACCACAAGCAAGAAACAGAGAAGTAGTGAAAAACCAAGGAAGTTATTCTCAAAGCACACCACAGGGATCAACAACTGCCTCAAGTTCAAGTGAAACTCCAAGCACATCTTCAACAAATGCAAGAAGACCAAGATTTAGAAATTTAAATGAAATTTATGAGCAAGAAGAAGTTAATAGTAATGCTATTCTGAATTCTTTATTTGCTTTATTTTTTCATGTTGATGACCCAATCCATTTTGAAGATGCAGTCAAAGAATATAAGTGGATTGAAGCAATGAATGAAGAGATAGGAGCAATAGAAAATAATGACACATGGGAGTTAGTGGACCTCCCACAAGGAAAAAAAGTTATTGGAGTGAAATGGGTCTATAAGACCAAGAGAAACATTAAAGGCAAGAAATAAAGGCACAAAGCAAGGCTAGTTGTCAAAGGATACAAGCAGTAGCAAGGAAGAGACTATGAGGAAACCTGTGCACTAGTTGCAAGGATGGAGAGAGTGCAGACAGTGTTGTCCATAGCAGCACAACAAAAATGGAAAGTTTATCAAATGGATGTGAAATCAACATTCTTGAATGGAGTTTTGAAAGAGGAGGTATATGTTGAACAACCTCCTGGCTATGGGATAGAAGGCCAAGAACACAAAGTGTGTAAGTTGAGGAAAACTCTTTATGGATTGAAGCAAGCACCAAGAGCATGGTACAATAGGATTGATTCTTACCTGATAGAAAATGGGTTTGACAAGTGTGATGGTGAACCCACATTCTACATCAAAGAAAATTATAGTAAAATTATTATTGTCGTTTTATATGTAGATGATTTAATTTTTACAGGAAATGATGTTTGTCTCATTGTTGATTTTAAAGTAGTCATGAAAAGTGAATTTGAAATGACTGACTTGGGTTTGCTGAGATATTTTTTGGGCATAGAAGCATAACAAAATGAAAATATAATTTTTATTTCCCAAGCAAAGTATGTTGCAGAAATTTTAAAGAGGTTCAATATGAAAAACAACAAAGCATCAACAACTCCAACTATCATGGGGTTGAAATTGAGCAAGGAAGATTGCAGCAAGAATGTTGATCCAACATTGTACAAGAGCATGGTTGGAAGTATAATGTATTTGACTACAACTAGGCCTGATATAATGTATACAGTAAGTTTTATATCCAGATTCATGGAGACACCCAAAGAGACACATTGGAAAGCAGGCAAGAGAATTTTAAGGTATGTAAATGGAACAAAGGAGTATGGTGTTCTATAATCCACATCTGATAATTTTAAGCTTATTGGTTACATTGACAATGATTGGGCTGGAAGTGTAGATGACAAAAAGAGCACATCAGGGTATGTATTTCATTTAGGATCAGGAGCCATTTCATGGGCTTCCAAGAAGAAGCCAACAGTTTCATTATCAACAGCAGAAGCTGAATATGTAGCAACAACCACAACATCATGCCAAGTAGTTTGTCTGGGAAGGATGTTGAGAGATTTATGTCATGAGAAAGACAAAGGAACCAAAATTTATTTTGATAACAACTTAGCAATTGCATTGTCAAAGAATTATGTTTTCCACAAAAGAAAATGCACATTGATGCCAAATTCCATGTAATAAGAGAATTATTTAACAATGGTGAATTTTTTTTGCAACATTGTAGGTCGAGGGAATAATTTGCTGATATCCTCACAAAGGCATTGGATAGAAGAGTTTTTTATTATCTTAGATAGTGTATGGGAATGACTGATGGCATAAATTATGATTAAGGGGGAGTGCTGGAATTACTCCCGACCATCGCCATGAATACGGAGTGGCAGCAACCCATGCTTCAGTAAATTTCTGTGCAGGGAAGGACAAGCAGTAGGCTTCAAATCTGAAGGTGTTTTCATGAAATCCACGCAAAAAATCAAAACAGAGTACCCGAGCCCTGTCTGCGTTTAATTTTCATTTTTTTGCGTTGACTTACCATGCCCACAGTTTCGCGCCTACAAATTTTCTTCTTTACCTCTTAAGCCTTCACCATAAGTTATTTCCCCACCGATGCAATATTGGCAGGACCCACCTTCAAACCTTATCGCATTTGAAATCTGCCACAAACCTTGTATTTCTCCTTATTTCCTTACCTTTTTCTCTTATTGCACTTCACAAGATTTAAGTTTTAAACTTAGGCCCTTCACAGAATTTTAAATCTCCACCGATGTGATATGGCAGGACCCACAAACCTCACCGCACTTTGCAACTCTTTCCACTTACCTTTTATGCTGCCCGCAGCCCACACTTCGAACATTTCATACCTTTTTCGTTGCCTGAAGTGCGCACTTCGTAAAGTTCATGACTTACCTTTTAAGCCGCCCGCAAGTTATCATATTTTGTTTGTGATGCGATTGCAAGGGGGAACACTTCAAGCTCAGGAGGATAGCGCATGCCGCACATCGTAAGCTCAGGACTGTTACAGATAGTGCCCGCAAGTTAAACAGTTTTTCAGTGTGATGCGATGTGCCACGTCAAATTGCATATCGCAAATTTTAAGTTTTCCCATGTTTGTGGCAGTTAAATTTTATAATCGCCGATGAGCGATTTACAATGGAGGCGTTGGATGCAATGTGTTTTCTGAACCGAATCACATATGTTTTCAAGTCCACCCTTTTGAGTGTTGAACATTTTTTCATGTGTACACAGAAAAATTAGAGTGGAGGAAGATTTTTTTGTTTAAACATCTGATCCAACATTAATTTAGCATTAAAGTTTCAGGCTTTGGCCATTTTTATTAAGACTATGTAATTTCATATGATTCTGTTTGATGGAATGAAAAAAAAGAAGTTTGTTCCTCTCCTGTGTCTCACTCTCTATCTGTGAATTTTTTTATTTCCACATATTTTTGCATTCTTTGTTTTGTAAAGGGGAACACATTCCTTTGTGTTTGTCTATTTGTGATCCAGGAGGATCTTGTTCAGTACAGATTAGCAGATAAGTAGAGTCAAATCTAGCAGTCCAAAGTCCGGTTCAGTCTTCATATCATCAGTTTTTCCAGTGAAAAGGTCCTTCAGTTGATATGGTCGTCATGTGTATTGAATTCATGATGAGAAGGTGTAAAAGGGGTTCTAAATGACCTATGGTGAAATACCTTACAAATGTAATCTAAGGCCCTAAACATCTAAATCCTATACCTAGCATTAAAAAACCTAAGTCTATGGTCCTAAATCTAAGCGCAAACTTATTCTATGTAAACCCATTACAAACCTTAGTATAGAATAAAAACTAAGAAAATGAGAGTTCGGGTCTATAATATAAAAATTTATATTAAAATTTAAAATAGTCCTAACCACCAAGCATTAAAACTGTGTCGGAGCTGTGTGTATAGACGTGTGAATGAGTTTTGTATTGACCACGTCATGGGTGGTTCAAAGATGTTAAAACCGAGTCTTAAAACCTCGTCGGAACCACTTCTTGTCCTGTGAACAAGTGTAACAGTTGCGTAGTCGGAACCGCCGGAGATAACCTTGACCGCTGGGCTGTAACCGCCGATATCAGCGTTGATCACATGCCAAAGGATCTACCTCCGCTCAATTAGCTAGCCACCAGGCTAAAATTATATCATAAAGTTTAAATATGGGTTTTTTAATTAAAACAACTCTAAGGTCAAACATCCTTTATCCTAGGTTTTAGTTAAGGAGATAGGATTCGAGACCTCATCAATTAAATGACTCAACCAATTGCTAATTTTGGCATCAAGAAGTTTGAGTTAAACACTATTTAATTCATGACATCTTTTCCATGAAGGACATTGAGATATTGATAGAATTTGAGTTCAGTTTCATAAGGATAGAGGCAGTTTTGTTTTCAGCGTAGCTCCACCATTCGGAGGCAGAATTGAGCACAAAGACAGGCGTTGGAAAGTTGAGAGAGAGAGAGATTTCTGTTGTCAGTGACTAGAAGTTCTTATGAGCGTGATCATTCTGGTGTATTTTATGTGTAAATACTTCCTCGGATCAATCCTAATAAAGTGAACGCCCACTTAAAAGCGATCCCGGAGATGTAGTCAACTCCGTAATCAACTGTTTTCTTCTTCTTATTTTTGTTTTATTTTGTATTTTAATCATTTATTTGTTGTTGGTTTATGTCATCTTTCACTTTAAAGCTCTCTTCAGTTAATAATTAATCTTAATTACAAAATAATCAAACTACCTCAACACTTAATTGATCACATTCAGATCATATTTATTTGGTATCAGAGCAGGTTGTGATTTGTAGTTTGTTTGTCAGTGGATGTTAACCAGGTTGGGATTTCAACGTGGAAAAGGCAAGCTAGAGGAATTTGATCCAGATATTGGAAAGCAGAAAGTCGTTCATCAATCAATGATGATAGGGACTGAGAATGTTGAGACTCCTAAAGCTCCTGAATTGAAATCCGTGGATGAGAATGAAATCCATTAGATGTTTATAAACATGTAGTATATGTTGGCAGAATTGTATGAAGATAAGAAGACGAGAGATGCAGCCTCATCTTCGAAGGCATCAAAGAAGGACAAGGGTAAATGCAAGGCATATAAATCTCCTTCTCCTCCATCATCTCCATCTTCTTCTTCTTCTTCTTCTAGTTCTGAATCTGAAAAAGAAAAGAAACCTCAGAGTCCCCTTTTGAAAGTTGATGTTAAGTTTGAATTACCTGTGTATGATGATGAAATGAACCTTGAAAAACTAGATAATTGGGTAAAACAGTTAGAAGTCTATTTTCGTATTCAAAATATTACTGATGATAAGAAAAAGATCCAATTAACTACTCTTAAAATGGGGGGTATTGCTTTGATCTGGTGGGAAATTAAGACACAGATAGATTTAAATCATAAAGTAAAAGTTATCACCTCATGGACTAAATTTTTAAAAGCTCTAAAGAAACAATTCTATCCATTGGATTACACACAACAAGCTGTTATTGATTGGCAGTGCTTGTGACAAGGTAATGGACAAAATGTTCAAGGGTTCACTCAGGAATTCAAAAAGAAAGAATTAGCACTTGGTATTCCTTTGGACACAAAAGAAACTTTGTTGAAGTATATTGGTAGTTTACATTCATATTTGCAGCATACATTATTAACGTTCAATCCTAATGACTTTGATGAAGTTTGTGTTCAAGATATTCATGTCGAATAAGGTGGAAAACCATTCAAGTTTACACCAAAGACATCCAAATAGTTGGAAACCGAAGACAAAAAAAAGAAGGGAAAGTAAAAGGGAAAGAAGACTTCCACAACTCAGAAAGAAGATGAAAGACTTACCTATACACATTGCCAAAGGATCAACCATGATGAAGCTAGGTGTTGGAAACTTCATCCGGAACTCAAGCCAAAGAAGTTTCAAACAAAGAAGGGTGAAAAGAAGGTTGAAACAACAATCCAACAAGGCTTGGACTTGGGATATGATTTAGGTGATGAAGGAAAAATCACTGATATGGTTACAACAAGTAAGACTTCTGATACTAGTAATTCTACTTCTTCAAAAATTAATCACCTGGATGAAGATAAAATAATTGAGTTATTTCATATAAGGGTAACTTCTAAGCACACAAAAATAGATACATTGTTTGACACAGGGTCATAGGAAAATTTGATATCTGAATCTTTGGCTAAGAAATTGGGTTTTAAAACACATAATCATCCAAAACCATATCCTTTAAGGTGGTTAAAGGAACAGACTCAGATTATTGTTACCAAACAGTGTCGTTTAAAATTTTCCATCATAGCTAATTACATTGATGAAGTGGATTTAGATGTGATACTGTTAGACATATGTGGAATAGTGCTAGGGAGTCCTTATCTCTATGATTGTGATGCAATATTTCACAGGAAAGAGAATAAGTATCATATTAAGAAAGATGGGAGTGAATATATTGTTCGGGCACATAAAATCAAAACTCACTTGGATTTAGTTAATGCTAATAAGATGAAGTGCTTGATAAGTTCAAGTAAGAGATATATACTCATGTTTGTTAAAGAACAAAATACGGATCTTAAGGATGCTTGTTCAGGTTGTGAAACTCAGTTTAAAGATAGTTTGGTTAAAGAGGTAGATTCATTTCAAAGTCTATCTAAAGAACCAAAACATCTACTTCATAAACGAGAAATACAACATGAGAAATAATTGATGTTTGTTGCCCCTCTTCCTAATATTGGAATGTATCACAAGTCATTTATAGAGCACAAAGAAATAAAGAAACAAATTCCAGGGATGGTTGGAAAATAATTCATGTAACCCAGTTCATCTCCATGTGGTTCACCCATAATTTTGGTTCCTAAGAAAAATGGGACATGGGGAATCTGTGTCGATTTAAAAGTTTTTTATTCATTTATGTAGAAAAATTTCACAACATTATTAGATCATCAACAACCATTTGAAGTTAAAACAAATGCTAGTAGTTATGCAATGGGTAAGAAAACAATGATTCACATAGATCATCAGCCGCTTCAATACCTTCAGTTACATACTAAGTTGCAACAATCTCGCCACTACAGATGGATGGGATTTCTTTAGAAAATTCATTTAGTAATTAAGGATAAGAAAGGTGTAAAAAATAAATTATTTGATATGCTATCTAGACCGTCTTTGAATGCTTCAGTAGTACTGCATAATATTTCATTGAAACATGAAAGTTATGTAGAACAATATAGTATTGATGATGATTTTGAAGATATTTATGAATCACTAACTCATGATACTCAGATAGAAGAAGTCAATTATCATATTCATGACAGATTATTATATCATCTAGGTAAGTTGTGCATACCGCAGACAGAAAGGGTGCAGGTTATTCAGGAAGCTCGTCCTTCTTGGATTGCAGGAAATTTTGGCGTAAGAAAAAATATGGCACAAAGTCAAAGGTATTGTTACTGGCCTCATATGTATGAAACAATTGTGAAGTACATTAAAGGATGTGTGATGTGTTCGACAAGTAAGCCCAGCAATTGAAATATTTATTTGTACATTCCACTTCCAGTTCCTTTGCAACCATGGGACAACATGGATTTCATTGAAGGATATACATAAATGGTGAACATGACCAGGATACATATTCTTCGAGGTAACTGCAGTAAACATCCTAAGTTGTGGGATGAATCTTTACCTTATGTGCAGCATGCTTACAATCAAGCCTTACATTCTTCTTTAACTGTGCCACGACAAGCATTCAGTCAAGCCAAGTATAAATTGCACCATGAAAAGCATCGAGTCAATCATCATTTTCAGGTCAGCGATCAGGTATGGTTGTATATCAGCAAAGTCAGGTTGAAAGGAGAAGGTAAGAAACTGAAATCTATCAGGTATGTTCCTTTCAATATTGTTGAGAATATTGGCAATAATGCATTCCGATTAGAATCACCACCTTACATACATATTTATTCAGTTGTTCATGCGGAAAATCTGAAGTTGTATGAACCTCCGATGATCATTGATCTTGAGGAAGATACACAGGTTCCTACTATTGATGATTTAGCACTTGAGTATATGAATGAGTTGTAGGAAGACACCCTCTTCGACAAGAGAGTTCATACTTCCAGACGAGGATATGTGGAATATCTTCGAGTGGGTCTCAAGGGCATGAATCCGAGTAAGGCGAGATGGATAGAGATTGAAAAAGTGAGGGAATTGTACCCTCACATTATATCTGTTTAAAATCCAACTTTTGTGGTCTAAAAGCTTTCAAGTGGAGAGGATTGATCCAGGAGGATATTGTTCAGTACAGATCAGCAGAGAAGTCCAATCAACTTCAGCAGTCCAAAGTCTGGTTTAGTCTTCATATCATCAGTTTCACTAGTGAAAAGGTCCTTCAGTTGATATGGTCATCATGTGTATTGAATTCATGATGAGAAGGTGTGAAAGGTGTTCTAAATGACCTATGGTGAAATACCTTACAAATTTAATCTAAAGCCCTAAACATTTAAATCCTATACCTAGCATTAAAAAACCTAAGTCTATGTTCCTAAATCTAAGCGCAAAATTATTCTATGTAAAACCCATTACAAACCTTAGTATAGAACAAAACCTAAGAAAATGAGGGTTCAGGTCTATAATATAACTTTATATTAAAATTTTAAAAATTCCTGACCTCCAAGCATTAAAACCGTGTCAGAGATATGTGTATAGATGTGTGAACGAGTTTTGTATTGACTGCGGCATGGGTGGTTAACAGCTGTTAAAACCATGTGTTAAAACTACATCTTAAAACCGTGTTGGAACCACTTCTTATCATGTGAACAGGTGTAACAGTTATGTAGCTGGAACCGCCAAAGATAACCTTGACCGCCGGGCCGTAACCGTCGATATCTGTGCAGATCACATGCCGAAGGATCTACCTCCGCTCAGTTAGCTAGCTGCTAGGCTAAAATTATATCATAAAGTTTAAATATGGGTTTTTAAATTAAAACAACACTAAGGTCAAACATCCTTTATCCTAGGTTTTAATTAAGGAGATAGGATTTGAGACCTCATCACTTAAATGAATCAAAAAATTTCTAAGTTTGGCATCAAGAAGTTTGATTTAAACACTATTTAAGCCATGACATCTTTTCCATGAAGGACATTGAGATATTGAGAGAATTTGAATTTAGTTTCATAAGGATAGAGGTAGTTTTGTTTTCAGCATAGCTCCACCGTCCAAAGGCAGAATTGAGCACATAGACAGGCATTGGAAATCTGAGAGAGCAAGCTTTCTATTGTCAGTGACTAGAAGAGTCTGTGGGCATGATCAGTCTGGTGTATTTTCTGTGTAAATACTTCCTCAGATCAATACTAATAAAGCAGATTCCCACTTGAAAGCGGACCCGGAGATGTAGTCCACCACGGACGAAATCCGTAATCAACTATTTGCTTCTTCTTCTCTTTTTTTTATGCTTTATTTTAATCATTTATTTGCTACCAGTTTATGTCTTCTTTCACTTTAAAGCTCTCTTCAGTTAACAATCAATCTTAATGAAAAACTATTCAAACTACCTCAACACTTAATCGATCACTTTCAGATCAATTTGATATTCCAACCAGAGTGTGGTTTTTTAGCATAACATACAATCGATACAATGGATTTTGTGCTTTTGTCTCCGTGCTCCAGCAGCAGTGATAGTGACCATGAAAGAGAAAGTGATGAAATGGGTGAATGCATTTTCAGCGAGCATTCATCAAATGAAGAAAGTGACCAAAACGACACCAACATTTCCATGCCTTGAAAGTTGCATAGTGATAAAAATGAGAAGAACATGTAGATTGCCAATATCGTGGAGTCTCTTGAACCAACGGTGAATATGTTGCAGGAGCACATGGCACACATGATGAAACAAATACTATGAAATGGTGGCAATTTCTCAAATCTTCCTTCATTATTTCCAGGCGTTGGTGATGATGATGATACCAATAATGGCGAGTTGATGCTAATGATGATAAAAATAATGGCGAAGGTGGGGATGATTATCCGCCCACATGGAATGAGTCTTATTTCTACATTAGGGACGGTTCAGGGAATTACACTTATGGTCGTGATTATTTTCACCTAATAGTTAATGCTTTAACCAATCACTTTGACACTGTGCATGTGGTGGATGGCTCCTATTTCCAAAATGTGATTGACCAATATCAACCTCCTACCTTCCGCTTCCACTACTACTCCAACGGAAATCCTCTCACGGAACTATATGTTGATCTGCCTCCCATTGCGATTCCCCATCAATCCTCTATTATACATCCTCGTCCTCCTTTTTCTTCTAGTTCTAGTAATGGTAATAGTAGCACAACATGTCCAAAATGTCCTCGCAAATGCTCATTTTATGACAGTGGATTAAACATAGATGAAGGGAGTATAATGGAAAGCAGGAAATCTAGCCCCCAAAAAGAAAGAAGTTATGGCTTCAAGAAAAGAAGAAAAGCTCGATTGAGCAACAAAAGCAAAACTCTGGTAATCTAGATGTTATGTCTGAGCCACCAAACAAGAAAGAAACCAACAATGAAGAAAAGAAGAAAGACACCACTGCAAAAGATGAGAAGAAAAAATAAGACACTCACGAACAAGAGAAGGGGAAAAACAACACACAAAACCCTTATCACAAATCTAGTGATGGCACAATGTGTCATTGCAAATGCTCATTTTATGACAATGGATTAAACAAGAGGAAGGTGAGTGCAGCGGAAAGCAGGAAACCCATTCCCAAGAAAACGAGAAGTTATGGCTTCAAGAAATGATGCATAGCTCGATTGAGCAAAAAAAGCAAAATTCTGGTAATATAGATGTTATCTGTGAGCCAAAGACACAAGATAGAAGTGAGTAAGAGAATTGAGGTACCAATGTAGATGATGGAAAATATGAACAGTAAAAGAAAGAGACTGACGATCGTGAGAAGGGGAAGGAAAATGCGCAAGAGAAGCAAAACCCTAAAGATCGTTTCAAGGATAAATAAACTCTATCCTGTCACAAATATCGTTATTATCATTTTATATATGTATTTTTTCCTTTTTTATGGAATTTTTCTTTCACGATTTCAACGAATATAATTCCCTTAGTCTTTCCCATTTTCTAGAGATAGTGTTGTTGAAGATTATAAAATATGAGGAGTAGTATTTAATTTTGATTTTTTGGAATTTTTGTGGTTTATTTATTTATTTTAGAATTTTGCATGGATTTATTGAAATCAAAAGTTTGATAGATGAACTCGAGGGTTTTTGAAGGTGTTGAATCCATATATGAAGTTAAAAAATAGTTTAAACCACACAAATAAAAAATTGGCCATAAAAGTTTTATGCTAGATTTTGGTCAGAAACCTACTGAAAGCTAAAAAAAGTAACACTTAAAAACTTCTTCTATGATAATTTTGCATACTTTTGTTCAAATTTATGCATCACATAAAAAAAACTTAAAAAAAAAGTATCTAAATTTTTTACTTATTTTATTTTTATTTTTAATATTTATTCAAAGAAAACACACACAAACACATATATCTTTTGAATCTCCAACTATCCATCATATAAATAAAACTAATATTCAAATAATTCATAATTATAAACTTAGTTGGAGAAGTATTAAATTTCACTTTGAATGAGAAACAACTTCTATAGTTAAAGTCATAAAGTTCCTAAGAGATATTAAATATATGTAAATTTTAATTCAACATTATTCAACGTGTATGGACGTTGAATAACTATCTAAAATATAACTTCAAATATCAATTTGAGGTTCTCCTTAAGGTTTCCTCTTAAAGGCTTAGGAACATAATCATGTACTCACCTAAAACCTTGTATCTATAATGAAAGAAATAACAACCAAAATCAACATAAATAAATTGCTAACTTTTAGTTCCTTTCTTAATTCTAAAGGTAAGGTCGTGATTTCCTTACATCTTAAAATGACATATAACCCAATTTAAAAAGCTTTCCTAAGCCTACCCCCTAATATGCCATATGATTTATAAATAGTGGAAGAACCTATACTAATGGTTTCCAATGGATTAAAAAATTCATTGAACTTTTTATTTTAGATCAAATATGTTTTAAAGCACTTTTTTGTTAAGTTATAGTGATTATGGCCATGGTCATCCTCGTCCTCCTCGAAAAGAAAAATTATGGTAATCTAGATGTTATATTTGAGCTACCAAACAAGCAAGAAATCAACAATGACGAATAAAAGCAATACACTAGTGCTAAAGGTGAGCAACAAAAGCAAGACACTCACAAGCAAGAGAAGGGGAAATAAAACACACAAAACCCTTATGAATGTTTTAAGGGGAAAAACTAAACTTTATCTTGTACCCGCTGTTAGATTACATTGGTAAAAATATATTTCTATTCATTTATAGTTTTAATGCAACTTTGCTTGAATTTTGTGTTGGTCGTGAGTAACACGTTGGCCAAATCCTTGGTTAGCGGTGTTGCCTTGCTGTCTGCCACCCCAACGTTGAGTTTTGTTTTTCCCGCACATTACCTCCACCACTAGAGCCCCGATTTCTTCCACCATGACCGTGGCACGTTCCCACTCCAGCAAGCCTCAAGTGATTGACCTTATTTCCACACGGACAAGCTCTAACCGACACTACTGCCAATTTAACTGAGCCCAAACTCCCACGATGCACACAAGGTTTCATTTGGCTTGAATCAGGAGAGCCAAAACCAGTAAATTTCCAATTCAATCCCACTGAGATTTTTTGAAACCACCACCCCTGAGAGCCAAGTATCCCTGCACACTTGAAACATCTCAGAAGGCCACCCACTACACTCCAACTTCTGCCTTACAACCAGATGAAAACCTCGACATGAACACGGGCAGTTGGAGAAGGAAAAGGCAAGGAGAGCACATGCTAGGCCGAAATTTCCCAAAATTCTCCGCACAACCCACACTAGGATGGATACCACCAAGAACCACCACCGCCCACCAAGAACCTCCTACCAAACCACCAGTAGCACCAATTTCCAGGCCAAGCTTCAAAAAAGGGGAATTCCACCCAGAGGCACTGCCACTCCCAACTATACCTCCTCCAATGCCACCTTCGGGAACCTCTATCAACCCAACCACTCAAACACACTATAACCCATAGAAAAATGAAATAACAAGATCCCTCATATACCAACGTCTACACAATGCGAGCGCAGTAAAGCCCAAGATATATTTGGAAAGGAATGCGACTGAATCTTGGGAAATTTGGGAATTTTCGCTCTCATGCATGCACTATTAACAATAAATATACAAATTAAAAATTCTAATAAAATTGTAATAGTTATATTTATGCATAATATTATCATATCTATTGGGACAAAATATTTAATGGAATATCTACAAAAGTTTATGGATCAATTAAAACTTTTCCTTAAATCATCATATTTCAGCTTAAAAGGAATAATCTGTGAACAAGCAGATGGAGTAGTAATGGGGTTTCCTTTATCAACCATAACTTATATATATATATATATATATATATATATATATATATATATATATATATATATATATATATATATATATATATATATATATATATATATATATATAACACTTTGAGCGAGGAGCAATAATGATCCAGGAGGATCTTGCATAGTACAACATCGACAGGGTAGTCTAATATAGCCTCCATTATTTCAGTGTTCCGGATGGATGAGAGTCTTCATTCATGGTGCAAGTTACTTCATGGTTATGTCATGTTTAAATGGTTCTATGTAGAATGTTAAATGGTGGATACAATTCTATGTGGTGAACTTATGTTACAACCTAAGTGGGGAAAACACTACATGGTGAAAAGGGACAAAATTACATGATGTAAATGTTTAAAGGTCCTAAACCTATGGTGATAGCGCATACAAAAACTATGTTAAAAACCTATGTGATATATAAAGCATAGTTGAAAAAACCCTTTCGGTGGTCGAAATCTATGGTTATAAACCATATGAATAAACCATATTATATCAGTCTTAACTGCGTGGGAGAAGACCGTTGGGAGAAGTTTACGGTAGGCGTAGACATCATAAGAACAATCAGATTGACACTATGTAGTTTGGAACTGACCACCGGGAAGACTATAGATAAGTTCACCATCAGAGGAATACATTGTCACATGATTTTTGGAACAACCCTTAATCATCAGATGAAGCCGTCAGAACAGAGCCGTGATGTGAAAAATCGCTACTAGATTGCTGACCTGTGACATGGGTTAGCTAAAATGCCACCTAAAGGTTTCCACTTGAGCGTCCGCTGTTTTAACATAAAGTTTAAAAATGGGTTTTTGTTGTTAAATGCACTATGTATTAGTATTTCACTATGTAACCTTATCCTAGGTGTTAAAACACTATTTCACTAAGAGCACATTCAATCCACCTAATGCAAAACCATATACCATTTTTGGCCCAAGAGGTTCAACTTGAACTTGGCCTGCACATTATAAAAACCTTAGCCATTGAACCATGGGAAAAGGTGGAAAATTTAGGCTTGTATTCAGAAATTGTGTGAAGAGGAGAAGTTTTTCTTTTAGTTGTATTTTGGTTGTCTAGAGGCTGAATTCAACATCGAGACAGGCGTTAGAAAGTTAAGAGGGTGAAATTTATGTTGTCAGAGACCAGAGGTGCCTACGAGCACGTTCAATTTGGTGAATTTTTACGTAAATAATTCCTTGGATCATTCCTTAATCAAACAGACACCCATCTTGAAAGCAGACCCGGAGACGTAGTCCATCAGGGACATACTCCTTAATCAATTTTTGTTGTCTTCTATGGATTTTATTTGCTGCAAATTCATGTTTAATTGTGTTTCTCAAGTCTGGGATTAAGTCATAAAATCAATTTCTTTCCTTTAGTAATCCACACTAAGCAACCAAGTTAACAATCAATTCACTTCGGTGAATATTCAGTCCTATTTCAGATCATATTTTGGTATCAGAGAAGGTTGCGTTTTGTAGGATTTTTTTTACCATTGAATATTAACTAGGTCCAGGCTATGACATGGAGAAGGAATACTCAAGGAGGTAGACCCAGAAGTTGGAAAGAAGAAAGTCACTCAGCGATCGACAATGGGAGGATATGATGTAGGTGAAACTCTTGAAGTGAAGGTCATGGGCGAGGATGAATTTCAAAAAATGTTTTTGAACATGCAATAGATGTTTGGAGAACTCTATGAAGATAAGAAGGTGATATATGCAGCTTCATCTTCGAAAGTAAAGAAGAAGGAAAAGGGAAAATGAAAATATTATAAATGTCCATCTCCTCCATCATCATCATCATCATCATCATCTTCTTCTTCTTCCAGTTCAGATTCTGAAACATAAAATAAACCTCAGAAATCATCTCTTTTGAAACTTGATGTAAAATTTGAACTACCTATTTATGATGGCGAAATGAATCCTGAAAAGTTAGATAATTGGATTAAGTAGTTAGAAGTGTATTTTAGAATTTAGAACATTTTTCATGAAAGAACAAAAATTTAGTTAGGTGCATTTAGAATGGGGGGAACAAATTTAATCTCATGGTAAAAGTAAAACTCAATTATATTTAAAGAGGAAAGGTAAAGTTATCTCTTCATGGTCTAAGTTTGTTAAAGCTATCAGAAAATAATTCCATCATTTAGGATACATGCAACAGGTTGTTATAGATTGGCATCATTTGAGGCAAGGTAAAGGACAAAGTGTTAAGGAGTTTACTCAGGAGTTTAGGAAGAAATATTTGGCACTTGGTATTCCACTGGATACACATGAAACTTTATTATAGTACATTGGCAGTTTACATTCATATTTACAACATACGTTATTGATGTTTAATCCCAACAAATTTGATGAAGTGTGTGTTCAAGCCATGCATATTGAATCAGGTGGCAGACCAGTCAAGTTTTCACAGAAAAAATTCAAGCAGACAACAATCAATGATTGCAAAGATAGCAAGAGGAAGAGTAGTTTGAAGGGAAACAAAAAAATGACAACTTAGAGGGAAGGTGAAAGACCTACTTGTTCTCATTGCCAGAGAATTGGACATGATGAAGCCAGATGTTGGAAAATTCACCAAGAACTCAGACCAAAGAAGTTCCAGAAAAAGAAAGGTGAAAAGAAGGCTAATACAACAATCCAACAATATTTGGGCTCTAACTCAGGTGATGAAAGGAAAATAACCATAATGGTTTTTATAGATAAAAGTTATGAAACTAGTTCACGTTCAAGTACTTCTGCATCTTCTTCAAACATAAATCATCTGGATGAGGATAAAAGAGTTGAATTGTTTCACATAAGGATAAATTATAAGCACACAAAAATAGACACATTATTTGACAGTGGATCACAGACAAATTTAATATATGAAGAATTAGTTAAGAAATTGGGTTTGGAGACATAGAATCATCCAAGACCATACCCATTAGGTTGGATAAAAGAAAAGACTCATACTAATGATACAAAGCAGTTTCATTTAAAATTTTCCATCACAATTAATTACATTGATAAAGTGGATTTAGATGTGATTCCATTAGACATATGTGAAGTAGTGCTAGGAATTCCTTACCTCTATGATCGTGATGTTGTGTTTGATAGGAAAGAGCATAAATATCGCCTTAAGAAATATGGGATCAAATACATTGTCAGGGCACATCAAATCAAAACACACTTGGATTTAGTTGCTAATAATTAGATGAAGAGGCTAATAAGTTCAAGTAAAATGTATGTACTCATGATTGTAAAAGAACAACATAAGGATCAACATGATGCATTTTAAGGTTGTGAATCTTAGTTTAAATATAATTTGGTTAAAGTGGTAGATTATTTTCAACTTATATTTAAATAACCAAAACATCTTCCTCCTAAATGAGAAATACAACATGAGATACAATTGTTGTCTGATTCCCCTCTTCCTAATGTCATAATTTATCATGTGTCAATCATAGAGAACAAAGAAATAAAGAAACAAATCCAAGAGATGGTTGAAAAAGGCTTCATTTGACCCAGTTCATCTCCATGTGGTTCACCAATAATTTTGGATCCTAAGAAAGACGGTACCTGGAGAATGTGTGTTGAATTTAGGGCCTTAAAAAAAATCACAATCAAGAACATGTATCCTCTTCCCAAAATAGATGACTTACTTGACCAGTTGAAAAATGTTGTCTATTTCACTAAGTTGGATTTGTGTAGTGGGTATCATCAAATTGGTATTACAGAAAATGACATTTGTAAAAATACATTTAAAACTAGGTAGGGGCTATTTGAATGGTTAGTGATGTTGTTTGGTTTGTGTAATGCTCCAACAACTTTCATGCAGGTTATGAATGATTTATTTCGTCCATACATTGATAAATTTTTCATAATCTACTTACATGATATCCTGACTTTTAGTTCCAGTATGGAAGAGAATTTTAGGCATGTTAAACAAGTCTTTGAAATGTTGCAAAGGGAAAAATTGTACCTTAGACTTTCCAAATGTGAGTTTGGAAAGAATTCGTTGATGTATCTTGGTTACATAGTTGGAGGTGGTCATTTGAAAATAGGTCCAACTAAAATTAACGTGATTGTTAAGTAGCCAAGACCACAGAATGTGACTGAAGTTAGGAGTTTTCTAGGTGCAGTTCAATATTAAAGGACATTCATTTCTCAGTTTTCTTTAATTGCATCACCATTATATGCTTTAAGAGGCTGTAAAGTTTCCTTTCAGTGGGAGGGAAACAACAAAAATATTTTGATACACCTAATAAGAAAAAGGTCAAAACACCAATCTTAGCTTTACCATATTGTCAACAACCATTCAAAACTGAAACATATGCTAGTGGTTATGCAATGGGTGTAGTCTTACTACAAAAATGGAAACCTATTTCATTTCATTCAGAAACTTTTTCTAAGGTAGTTGCAAATTATCCGACATATGATAAAGAACTGTTTGCTTTGGTTGAAAGTGTTAATAAATGAAAACACTACTTAATGGGTAAGGAAACAATGATTCACATAGATCATGAGCTAATTAGTACCTTCAGTCTTAGACTAAGTTGCAAAAATATCGCCATTACAGATGGATGGGATTTATTCAGAAAATTCACTTAGTAATTAAGTACAATAAAGTTGTAACAAACAAAGTAGTTGATACGTTTTCTAGACTATCTTTGAATGCTTCAGTAATGTTGCAAAATAGTTCTTTAAAACATGAAAGTTATTTAGAAAAATATAGTACAGATGTTGATTTCAAAGATATTTATGAATCAGTAAATCATGTTACTCACGTGGAAGAAGTCAATTTTCATGTTCATGATAGGTTGTTATATCATCTGGGTAAGTTGTGCATACCATAGACAGAAATGGCGCATGTTATTCGAGAAGCACATTCTTCTTCCATTTTAGGACATTTTGGTGTAAGAAAGAAAATGGCGCAAATTAAAAGGTATTTCTATTGGCCTTACATGTATGAAACCATTGTTATGTACATTAAAGGATGTGTTATGTGTTCAACAAGAAAACCAAGCAATCAAAAGATTGGCTTGTATATGCCACTTCTAGTTCCTTCACGAAAATGGGATAAAATTTCCATGGACTTTGTTGGAGGACTTCCTATGTCCAAGAGAGGGCATGATTACATGTATGTCGCGGTTGCTCGTTTTAGAAAAATGTGCATTCTTGTTCCATGTAAAAAGTAAGTGATTGTTGAACAGATTGCATCGATGTTCTTTTTGCATGTATGCATTCATTTTGGGTTGCCTACTTCCATCATTTCAGACCGGGACACTCGCTTTGTAGGAGAGTTTTGGTCAACTTTGTGGGGAGTCATGGACACAAAACTGAAAAAGAACATAAATTTTCATCAATAGATTGAAAAGAAGACATAAGTGGTAAACATGATAGTGACACATATTATCAGAGGTTACTGCAGCAAACATCCTAATTTGTGGGATGAATCTTTACCTTATGTGCAACATGCTTACAATCGAGCCTTAGATTGTTCAACTATGCAATCGCCATTTGAAACATGTTTTGGGTATCTACCAAAGTCACTAATGGATTTCATATTTGATGAAGAAGATCAAGTGGATGGACACGATGATTCAAATAAATAAGTCAAGTTCTTTCAACGGATACTACAGGTACATGAAGCAGTCTAGGATCAGTTAGAGAAGAGTCAGGCCAAGTACTAAATGTGCCACGACAAGCATCGAATGGACCATCATTTTCAGGTCAATGATTAGGTATGGTTTTATATCAGTAAAGACAGATTGAAAGGGGAAGGTAAGAAACTGATACCCATCAGGTATGATCCTTTAAATATTGGGCAAAGTATTGGAAATAATGCATTTTGGTTATATTTACCTCCTTCCATGCATATTTATTCAGTTGTAAATGTAGAAAATATAAATTTGTATGAACCTCCGATGATCATTGATCTAGAGGAAGATACAAAGATCCCTATAATTGATGATTTTACACCTGAGTATATGAATGAGTTGTAGGAAGATACCATTTTGGATAGGAAGATTTGCTCTTCAAGGTGTGGAGATCTTGAATATCTTCGAGTGGGACTCAAGGGCATGAATCCTAGCAAGGTGAGGTGGATGGAGATCGAAAGAGTGAGGGAGTTTTACCTTCACCTGATATCTAATTAAATCAAAATTTTTTTGGTCCAAAAGCTTTCAAGTGGAGAGGATTGATCCAGGAGGATCTTGCATAGTATAAGATCGATAGGGAAGCCAAATATAGCCTCCAGTATTTCAGTTTTCCTGATGGATGAGAGTCTTATGTCATTGTGCAAGTTACTTCATGATGTATCAAATACATCAGATTTATTCTGAATACAATAAATCCAAGTTTTTCTAGTTGCATCATCAATAAAAGTAACATAATAATGAGAGCCACCAAGAGATGATACCTGAGCAGGTCCCCATACATCTGTATGCATAAGATTTAATTTTTCACTCTTCTTTTCTTTCCCAACTCTGAGAAATCTGACTCTCTTTTGTTTTCCATAAATGCAATTCTCACAGAAGTCCAAATCAACATTCTTCAAACCCGGCAACAAATTTCTTGCGTGAAGAATCTTCATCCCCTTCTCACTCATGTGTCTGATCCTATGATGTCATAATGCTGCGTCTGCTCCTCTGGAAGTTAAAGCATTAATAGAGTTAGAAATACCATTGCATAAATACAATGTACCAACCTTTTCTCCTTTTGCTATTACCAGGGCTCCTTTGGTGACCTTCCAAGTTTTATCTGTGAAAGTTTTCACACAACCTTCACCGCCTAACTGCCTTGTTGAAATCAGATTTTTCTTCAGATCTAGAACATGCCTTACCTCCTTTAATAGCCATTGTTTTCCATTCTATTTTTTTACAAGAACTTTACTCATTCCAGAAATTTTACAGGGTTTATCATCACCCAAACGGACTTGTCCAAAATCTCCTTGAACATAGTCATGAAAATATTTCTTATCAGGTGTGGCATGGAATGAGGCCCCTGAATCTACAACCCAAGAATCAGTAACATTTTCGAAAGAAATAATCAAAGCATCTTGTAACATATCACCTGTCACATTTTCTTCATGATTTTTTTCTTCATTTTCATCTCCTTCTTTTCCCTTACGAGATCTACAGTCTTTCTTCAGGTGTCCTTTCTTTCCGCATTTCCAACACACTATCCCTGATCTGGACTTGGATCTGCCTTTCCTTGATTTACTATGATATCCTGAGCTATTTCCCCTTTCCATTCTTCTTCCCCTAGACTATGCACTCAAAGCATTACCCAATGTCTCACCGGAGCTTTTCCGTCGTATTTCCTCGCTAAGGATAGCACCGACAACATCATCAAAATTTAAAGTACTAGATCTAGAGATAGAGTTACTAATGGCCATAACTAAACCATTCCAACTTTCTGGCAATGAGCATAGAAATAAAAGAACACTAACTTCATCATCAAAGTTTACCCCTATAGAACTTAATTGATTGGTAACTGTATTAAAATAATTTAAATGGTATGCAACAAATCCACCTTCCGACATCTTCATATTAAATAAACGTTTCATGAGAAATACCTTGTTTGAGGCTGAGGGTTTTTCATATAATTTCGCCAATGCCTTAATCAAACCCTCTGTGTTGAACCCTTGGTTAAACTGAGGGGGGGGGGGTGAATCATTTTAATGCAATCATGGTCTTGTAAAACTTTATTTTACACTTATTTACATCTTTATTTCGTGATCAAATTAATACAATGGAACAACAATCTTAAAAGTGAGCAACAGGTATTAAGCAGATTAAATAAAGAATATCATCACATAACCATCATGCATAGAGACAACAGATATAAGTGGAAACCCATAAGGGAGAAAACCACATCTTAATATTGTTGTGATGCAAAGGAAAGCTCCAACTCCCTCTCACCACTGATTTTCTGCAGGCTGCAACCTACAGTAGGCTACTACCTCAATTCTACAAGCTACAACTTGCAAGGAAGCTCCAACTCCCATCTATTTTCTATAGGTTAAAACCTACAGAAGGCTCCTACCTCAGCCAACTACAACTGGACTTCTATCAAGCTACAACTTGACATGGAAGCACCAACTTCCTCACTGTACAATAAAATCACATGCTGATTTGCCTGGATATCAGCTTTGTTTTTCTCCTTCTTTACTGCTGTCCTCCCAGACTTCAAATTTGCTTTATATCATCTCTGGATCTTCACAACTCCTCTCTCTGCTCCTTCTTCTTACAAGGTCTCACACATTTCTTTATTCTCTCAACCTCTTTATGCATATGTTGGTAACATTATTTATAGGGATCACCTCATAACTATTTGCATTCCACAGGGAATTTGAAATGAACAGGTATGACTCTTTCCCTTCTCCCTTCTCAATTTCTTGTTCTGGACATTCAGAATGATATAACATAATGTATATATTTGTGTACTACAGTGGAGTTTTGCTTTGCTTACGGAGACTTTCCTTTACATGACAAACAATATATATTCAATAATACAATTACAGTTACAATCAAACATTTCAATCAGCCCTTTCAGCTCTTGGTTCGCCATTCATTTGTATTTTCTGCTGCTGTCATTATCATTTCAATTTCTGCTGTTATAGTCTAGCTCTACTTCATAACTACTTATTTTTTCCAACTTGACCCATTCTATTGTGTTTCTAATAGTGTCATAATATCTCCTTTTTCCCCACCATGCCTCTTTTTCTCGTTCCCACAACGTTTAGCCTTCACCGCTCTTCTAAACACTTGGTTCTGCCTTTTTCTTTGTGTTGGGTCCTTACCCAAGCCTTTCTACCTGTGTTCATACTTTCCTTTTTTTTCCGTTATAGTCCTCCTTTTTCTCTCCGAAACGATTTACAAAATAAAATCCACATACTGCCAGACTTGAAATGCTTTAGGCTTTGGCTTTGTTCTTTATCGCGTCCGCTCTCTTTATCGCACTTCGACGATTCAAATATCCCATGTGCCTTCGTCCATATGTTCTCTCGACATGCTATGTGCGAAGGGTCCCACCAGGTTGTATTATCGCTTTATCGCACTTCGACGTTTCAAACGTTCTTTGCTATATGGTTCCTTTTCTTTCCAATGTGATCTACAAGGGAAAATCACTTACACTCGGACTTGAAATCTCTTTAGATAATGGTTCTGAGCTGCATCCCATTTGGCTCCTTTATCGCATCACCTCACCACACCACATTGCATCGCATCCATTGCTCGTATTGCATCCCCTTGCCATATCGCATTGCATCCATCGCTCGCATCGCAATTCCACTGTCCATCACATCGCAAATTTTCTCTTACAATCTTCATCCCTCCGATCTTGCGATTTGCGATATGCAGGCCAGGTCCACGTCATCTCCATGTCATCGTGCCACGTCACCTTGCCATGTTATCGCCACATCACTGCCATGTCATCTTGCCACATCATCTTGATTTATTTGTGATTTGTAGGGTCAAGCCACATCAGCTGCCATGTCACTTGCCACATCATCCCCACGTCATTACATTGCACTTCACATTTTCTGTGACCACTATGTTTATGCGATTTTTCTCCTGCCCCGATTGCGATATGTGATCACATCGCATCACATCCATTGCATTGCATCTCCTTTAATCTCATCCATTTGTTTACGCCGATCCCACACCTTTGATCATTCCTCCCTTTTCCCTTTCAAAACATTATAATCCACTTTTATAACATTTAGAAGAAAAATCCCCTTTTTTAAACTTTGTTACAATATAACTCACTTTAACCCAATGTTTTAAACTCTTTCGGAATGAATATCAGAACCTTCGAAAATGTTTAATTTCCTTTTAAACAAAGGTTAAAATCCCCTTGGCAGTGTATTTCCGAACTTCAACCACTTTAATAAAACTCCATTGAAATATCATTAAACCTTCAAAAATATTAAAAAGCCTTCGGAATATTTAGACCTTCGGAAATACTTCTGGACTTCAAACCCTTAATAAAAATTCATTGCATACAATGTCAGGTCCATACCTTGTAACTCCCACACAGATTTTAATGCGAACTTCGTCGGATCTTCCACAGATCTAATCGGATGGCAATCGCGTTCAATCGACCCCAGAACTTTATCACCCAAAAGCAACGCGAAATGGGTGGTATTGTGCTTGTGACATGTTGCAATATGACTTGATCGCGTTCAAAATGAATAAAACCGCTCATATGCCAAAAGCGGCGCGACAACAATGTATGGTTTCTCTAAAACCGCTTGTCCTTCAAACCTTGTTTTAAATCGCATTCAAACGCACATTTTCACCATTTCTTCGTTTAACTTAAATTTCTCATGAAAACCTCCTTTTCATTGCATAGCTCAATAAATAGAGACTGATTATCACTGCACTCTCACCCAAAGAACCAGAGTTCTAATTTTCCTCCGAACCCTTATTACAGAGGTTAACAACTCTCGAAGCTACATAAAAGACCATAAATCAATGAATTTTCAAAGGGATAAGACCCTCCTTTTTGCTGCGTAACTCAATAACCATAAATAAATTAACATTGCGATCTCAAGAAAACAAACCAAAATTCTCTAAATTCCTCCGAATCTTTACACAGAAGTAAGTATACTCAAAGTTCTAAACCCTCCTCTTGTAGCCTCTGCTACTTTATTTTCTTTCTCTGCAACAATTTCATCTGAATCTGATCTGCTTCCTTGTCATGGTGCTGCTCCTTTGTGCTCCTTTGCCATCAATGAAAATATTTTCAACAGTCTCCCCCTTTGGCATTGATGGCAACACAACCACCAATACTCCCATACTTCCTTCAGGACTTCCTCTGCTTGCTTTTCAGAAGACCCTTTCTTCTTTTGCTTGCTTTTCCTCCCCCTTTGACATCAATGGCAAAGGATTGAACTTTTCCCAGTGTGGGTTCTATCTTTTCATAATACTCTGATCTTGAGGACCTGTTCCATGCACTGCTCCATTGCTCTAGCTCTTTTGTGACAATTTTTATTGATTGCTCTCCCCCTAGAATGATGCTTTCTTATCTAATATTGAATATCGCTTGACTTCTGTACTGATCTTGTTTCTTGTATGCAACCCTTGTTATTATTATTATTATTATTTTTTGTTTGTTTGTTGTTGTTTTTTTTTAATCATATCAGAGAGTAACATCTGCAGACACTACCCCTAGTTTGTCTCTTAGATATTTAAATGGTTCTTTAGCAAGAGGTTTTGTGAATATGTCTGCTATTTGTTCCTTTGTTGGTACGTATTCTAACTTCACCATTTTCTGTGCTACTTCTTCTCTGAGGAAGTGGTACTTTATTGGGATGTGCTTTGTTTTTGAATGAAGTACACAATTTTTTGATATACTTATTGCACTTGTATTGTCACATTTGATAGAAATGGGTTCATCAATGCTTACCTTCATGTCTTAGAGAGTTTGTTTCATCCACATTACTTGTATGCAACATGCTGCTGCTGCTATGTATTCTGCTTCTGATGTAGATAGAGAGATATAAGTTTGTTTCTTGCTTAGCCATGCCACCAAAATTTTTCCCAAATAAAATGCACCTCCACTTGTGCTTTTCCTGTCATCCACACAACTAGCCCAATTTGCATCTGTGTATGCTATCAATGTGAAGCTTTTTCATTTTGGATACCATAGGCCATCTTGAAGATATCTAAATATTCTTTTGATAGCAAGTAAATGATTTTGTTTTGGTGCTGCTTGATATCTTGCCACAAGTCCTACTGCCAACATAATCTCTGGTCTAGAAGCTGTTAGGTATAGCAGACTTCCTATCATGGATCTGTAAAGTTTTTGATCTACATCTGCTGATCCATCATTAGCACATAGTTTGCATCCAGTGATCATGGGAGTTGACATAGGCTTGAAATCTTCCATTTGAAATCTTTTAAACATTTCTTTTAAGTATTTTTCTTGCGAAATGAATATTCCTATGTTCTTTTGTTGAATTTGAAGTCCTAAATAGAAGGTGAGCTCTCCAATCATAAACATCTCAAATTATGATTTCATTTCTTCAGCAAATCCTTTTGCTAACTCATCTTTGTTGCTACCAAACATGATGTCATCTACATACACTACTACAATCAAGAGTTCATTATCATTAGCCTTTATGTACAAATTGTTGTCTGCTCCTCCTTTCTTGAACCCTTGTTTCTGCAAGTTTTTGTCCAGCCTTGAATACCATGCACGATGAGCTTGTTTCAGGCCATATAAGGCTTTCTTTAATTTGCACACATAGTCATGTTTATCTGTTAATGAGAATCCTTCAGGTTGTTCCATGTAGACTTCTTCCTCGAGATCTCCATTCAGGAAGGCAGACTTCACATCCATTTGATATACCTTGAAACCATGATAGCATGCAAAGTCCAAAAACATTATGATTGCTTCCATTCTAGCTACAGGGGAAAAGGTTTCATCATAATCAAGAGCTTCAATTTGTGAATATCCTTTGCATACAAGTCTGGCTTTATTTCTCATTACCTGCCCTTGTTCATTCATCTTATTCTTGAATATCCATTTAGTGCCAATGACATTTTTCCCAGTGGGTCTTGGAATTAATTCCCAGGTATTTTTCTTCTCAATTTGGTCCAGTTCTTCATTCATAGCATTTACCCAGTTTTTGTCTTTGTTGGCTTCTTCAAACTTCTTTGGCCCTGTTTGAGATAGCATGGCTAGGTATACTTCTTCTGTCTATTCAACAAGCTGTCTTCTTGTTTGGACTCCCACACTCTTGTCCCCAATGATTTGATCTTCTGGATGGTTCTTTTGAGTGTGTCTTGAGGGACCTTTTGAGTTTAATTCAGTATCTTCTGTTGTTTTTCTTAGTTCATCATTATCTTGGTTCTCATGTTCATGATCATCTGGAGGATTGCTGCATCTTGTGCTTCTTGTTTTGTTTGGTAGATCTTCATCAAATCTTACATTAATGCTTTCCACAATTTTGTGCAGTATTTTGTTGTGGCACCTGTAACCCTTACTCTTGGATGCATATCCTAAAAATATTCCTTCATCAGCTCTTGCATCAAACTTTCCTAGTTTTTCATCATTATTTTTTATGAAACACTTGCTTCAAAAGACTCTAAAGTGCTTGATTGATGCTGGTTTACCATGCCATAATTCATAAGGAGTATTATCACAATTTGGTCTTAGATGATATTTTTTGAGAATGTGAACAACTGTGTGTACTGCTTCTGCCTATTAGGTTTGGGGAATGTTACTTTCTTGCATCATAGCTCTGGAAATATGTTGTGCTGACCTGTTTTTCCTTTTTGCCACTCCATTATGTTGAGGTGTACCTGCAATTGTAAACTGTTGTTTTATCCCATGCTCATTGCATAGGTTTGCAAAATCATAGTCTGTGAATTCACCTCCTCTGTCTGATCTGATGCACATTAGCTTGCATCCTTCTTGATTTTCTGCCAATGCCTTGAATATATTGAATTTCTCAAGTGCTTCAGATTTACATTTGAGAAATGCTACCCACGTCATTCTGGAAAAATCATCTATTATCAACATGAAATAAGATTATTCGCTTGGTGCTTTAGTTCTTGAAGGTCCACACAAGTCCATGTGCACAAGCTGAAGTGGCCTAGTTGTTGATAGTTCATATTTGGTCTTGAAAGAAGTGCGGGTCTGTTTGCCCAACTGGAAAGATTTACATATGGTATTTGAAGGCTTCTTTATTGCTGGCATATCTCTGACTGCATTCTTCTTGCTCAGACTGATGATGTGGTGAAAGTTTATGTGCCCCAGTCTTTTATGCCATAACCATGATTCATCAAGTTTGCTTATGTGGCATGCTTCATTCTCTTCTTCCACCATATAGACATTGCTTTCTGTTCTAACACCTTTGATCAAGGTCTTTCCTGTGGTGCTTGATCTTACCTCACAATCTTGGGCTCTGAAAAGGACCTCACAGCCTTTATCACACATTTTATTAACACTTAGCAGATTGGCTTTCAGCCCATCCAAAAATAGAACATCTTGAGGCTTTCCTCTTCCATTATTCAGTCTGACTGAGCCTTCTCCTTTGATTTTTCCTGCTTTATCATTGCCGAATGTTACATTTCCAGATTTCTTTTCATCAAAGGTTACAAACTTGCTTCTATCTCTAGTCATATGCTTTGAGCATCCACTATCCAAATACCATTGGCTTTTCTGATCTTGGGATATTAGAGCCAGGTCACACTTATTCAACTTCTTTTTCCACTGCAGACAGTTATTTTTTTAGCACCTTTTCTCAGAAGATGGACCACATTCTTTGAGAGGACATTTGGAAGACATGTGTTCAATTTTATGGCATACAAAGCATTTGATTATATTTTTAAATGGATTATGTGTACGAGTGAACTCTCCATTGTTCGTAAATCTTCTTGGGGTTTTGAACATTAGTCTTTGTCCATATGTTCTGCACTCCATGGATTTATGGCCAAACCCCTTACAACAAAAACAATACCCATGGAAACGATTAGTGTACCTGGTGAAGGGTTTTCCTCTCCGTTGGTTTGCTTGAGGTAGTCTTTCAATTTCTGCCTCTTTTGCTGGTTTAAATTGATTATATTTGTCTGACACTATGTAGCAATATGTCCCAGCTTGTGGTAGACAAAATAAGTGATATTTCTCATAGGAGGAAAGAATCTCTTTTGACATCTTCCGAATTTATTCAATTCATATTCAGGATTGTAAGATCCTTTTTCACCTGAATGTTTCTTCATTTCGTTCTTTGTCTCTTGATGTTGCTTCTTGTTTCTGCTTGTTTCATCACACATCAAGTTCTTTCTGGATTCTGATTATGTGGTTCCTTTTTGAGTTGTTTCATTATCCTTTACAGCTTTTACGAAAATGATATTCTTGTTATCTTCTACCTTGGACTTACTGGTTTCTCCTTCATATCCTATCCCAGCCTTTATGAGAGGAGACCTTTGAGCGTTTAGAATCATGTCCAACTGTTCAGTGCTTGTCATTCGAGGAGTGTTTATTGAAAATTCCCTTTGGGTGTATTCTAGTTTCTTTCTCAGCCATACCACTTCTTCTTCCAATTTCTCTTGCTCCTGATGTTTATCTTTAATTTGCTTTAGCAAAATTTCTTCCATCTTCTTAGCTTCTTCAAGTTCTACTTTCAATTGAATGAGGTCTTCTGAATTTGGTACTTCTTTTACATATTTGAGGAGAATGTATTTCTATTTTCTGCACTTGAGTTTAAGTCTGTCTATTTCCTCCAGGGCACTTCTTAACTCCCCCTCAAGATCTACCTCACCTTCTTCCTCATCTTCTAGAAGGAATCCTTCAGACTCTTCCTTGGACATCAACACAAATTCAGAGGTTCCTTCATCATTTGATGATTCATCTGAGTTTTCAGATGCACTGCTATCTTGCTGAGCATAAAATGATCTTCTATTGAATCTCTTCCCTTTCTGCCAGTTATTTGTTTTGGTTTTCTCTGTCTCTTGAGTCCGATTCTTTGTTTTCTTAAGAGGACACTTAGAAGCATAGTGCCCAAATCTTCCACAGTTAAATCATTTAAATGGAAGTTTAACTTTATACTTGCCTGAACCTCTATCCAATCTTCTGACAAATCTGGCCTCATCTTCATCAGAGTAGGAGCATGTATATTCTTTTTCTTCTTTGCTCTTCTTTGTCTTAAAGGCTGCCTCCCTCACATTTGACTTCCTCTGTGGAAGTCTCAACTTATAGGCTGTTAAGTTTCCAAGTAATTGGTTCATGGTCAATTTTTCCCAATCAGTTGTTTCTTCTATGGCAGAAACCTTGGGGTTAAACCTAGATGGTAAAGATCTCAATATCTTTTGAACAATTACACATTCTCTAATGGTTTCTCCTAGAGCTTTCATGTTATTCACAATTTCTGCAACCCTTAAGAATAAGCTGGCAACATCTTCTTCTTCATTCATTTTCATATTTTCAAATTGAGCTCTATAGACTTGTAGCTTGGCAGCCTTCATCTTTTTATCTCCCTCATGGATACTTTCTAATGTATCCCATATTTATTTGGTAGTCTTGTTGCGCATTACTTTAATAAATTCTTCCTCACACAAACCACTTAAGAGAGCATTCATGGCTTTTGCATTAGCTACAAAATCTAGTTTGGCATCTTTCTCTAAGTCAGACTCCTTTGGGGAATATCCCAATTCCACAGCAGCCCAAACTTCTATTCCTAGAGACATTCTGTACGTCCTCATTCTTATTTTTCAGAAGGAATAATTTGTACCAGTAAGCAGAGGGGCTTTATTTGTTGAGAATCCTTCTAGACTAGCCATCTTGGGGACCTAGGATCTCCTTCCAGTTGTTAAAATGATGCAGAAGGAACTCGCTCCGATACCAATTGTTGAACCCTTGGTTAAAATGAGAGGGGAGGGGGGTGAATCAGTTTAATGCAATCATGGTATTGTAAAACTTTCTTTTACACTTATTTACATCTTTATTTCGTGATCAACTTAATATACAATGGCACAAAAATATTAAAAGTGAGCAACATGTATTAAGCAGATTAAATACATAATATCACCACATAACCATCATGCACAGAGACAACAGATATAAGTGGAAACCCATAAGGGATAAAACCACATCTTATTATTGTTGTGATGCAAAGGCAAGCTCCAATTCCCTCTCACCACTGATTTTTTGTAGGCTCCAACCTACAGGAGGCTACTACCTCAATTCTGCAAGCTACAACTTGCAAGGAAGCTCCAAATCCCATCTATTCTCTACAGGCTACAACCTACAGGAGGCTCCTACCTCAGCCAACTACAACTGGACTTCTATAAAACTACAACTTGACATGGAAGCACCAACTTCCTCACTATACAATAAAATCATATGCTGATTTACCTGGATATTAGCACTGTTTTTCTCCTTCTTTACTGCTGTCCTCCCAACGTTCAAATTTTCTTTATATCATCTCTGGATCTTCACAACTCCTCTCTCTACTCCTTCTTCTTCTTACAGTATCTCACACATTTCTTTATTCTCTCAACCTCTTTATGCATATGTTGGTAACATTATTTATAGGGATCATATCATAACTGTATGCATTCCACATGGAATTCAAAATGAACAGGTATGACTCTTTGCCTTCCCCCTTCTCATTTTCCTCTCTAGGACATTTAGAATGATATAACAGAATGTATATATTTGTGTATTACAGTGGAGTTTTTATTTTCTTACGGAGACTTGCCTTTACATCACAAATAATATAAATTCAATAATACAATTACAGTTACAATCAAACATTTCAATCAACCCTTTCAACTCTTGGTTTTCCATTCATTTGTCTTTTCTGCTGCTGTCACTGTCTTTTCAGTTTCTGTTGTTATAGTCTAGCTCTGCTACATAACTGCTCATTTTGTCCGACTTGACCCATTCTATTGCGTTTCTAACAGTGTCATCATATCTCCTTTTGTCTGACCATGCCTCTTTTTCTCGTGCCCATAGCATTCAGCCTTCACCACTCTTCTAAACACTCGGTTCTGCCTTTTTCTTTATGTCGGGTCCTTACCCAAGCCTTTCTACCCGCGTTCATACTTTCCTTTTTGTTTTCCATTATAGTCCTCCTTTTGCTCTCCGAAACGATTTACAAAATAAAATCCACATACTGCCAGACCTGAAATGCTTTAGGCTTCGGCTTTGTTCTTTATCGCGTCCGCTCTCTTCATCGCACTTCGACGATTCAAATATCCCATGTGCCTTCGTCCATCTGTTCTCCCGATATGCGATATGTGAAGGGTCCCACCAGGCTGTATTATCGCTTTATTTCACTTTGGCATTTCAAACATTCTTTGCTATATGGTTCTTTTTCTTTCCGATGTAATTTACAAAGGAAAATCACTTACACTCGGACTTGAAATCTCTTTAGATAATGGTTCTGAGCTGCATCGCATTCGTCTCCTTTATCTCATCACCTCGCCATACCACATTGCATCGCATCCATTGCTCGCATCGCGTCGCCTTGCCATATCACATCGCATCCATCGCTCGCATCGCATTGCCATTTTCCATCGCATCGCAACTTTGCTCTTACGATCTTCACCCCTCCGATCTTGAGATTTGCGATATGCAGGCTAGGTCCATGTCATCTCCATGTCATCGTGCCATGTCACCTTGCCATGTCATTGCCACGTCACTGCCACGTCATCTTGCCACATCATCTTGATTTATTTACGATTTGTAGGGTTAGGTCGACGTCAGCTGCCACGTCACTTGCCACGTCATCCCCACATCATTACATTGCACTTCACATTTTCTGTGACCACTATGTTTGTGTGATTTTTCTCCTGCCCCGATTTCAATATGCGATCACATCGCATCGCATCTCCTTTAATCTCATCCATTTTTTTACGCCGGTCCCACACCTTTGATCATTCCGCCCTTTTAATTTTCAGAACATTATAATCCACTTTTATAATATTCGGAAGCAAAATCCCCTTTTTTAACCTTTGGAACAATATAACTCACTTTAACCCAATGTTTTAAACTCTTTCAGATTGAATATCAGAACCTTCGGAAATGTTTAATTTCCTTTTAAACAAAGGTTAAAATCCCCTCGGCAGTGTATTTCCGAACTTCAACCACTTTAATAAAACTCCATTGAATAATCATTAAACCTTTGGAAATATTAAAAATTCTTCGGAATCTTTAGACCTTCAGAAATACTTCCGGACTTCAAACCCTTAATAAAAATTCATTGCATACAACGTTAGGTCCATACCTTGTAACTCCCACGCAGCTTTTAACGCGAACTCCATCGGATCTTCCACAGATCTAATAGGACGACAATCGCGTTCAATCGACCCCAGAACTTTATCACCCAAAAGCAACGCGAAATGGGTGGTATTGTGCTTGTGACGTGTCGTAATATGACTTGATTGTGTTCAAAATGAATAAAACCGCTCATATGCCAAAAATGGCGTGACAACAATGTATGGTTTCTCTAAAACCGCTTGTCCTTCAAACTTTGTTTTAAATCGCGTTCAAACGCGGATTTTCACCATTTATTCGTTTAACTTAAATTTCTCATGAAAACCTCCTTTTAATTGCATAAATCAATAATAAGAGACTGATTATTGTTGCGCTCTCAACCAAAGAATCAGAGTTATAATTTTCTTCCGAACCCTTATTACAGAGGTTAACAACTCTCGATGCTGCATAAAAAACCATAAATAAATGAATTTTCAAAGGGATAAGACCATCCTTTTTGCTGCGTAACTCGATAACCATAAATAAATTAACAATGCTCGATATCAAGCAAATGAACTAGAATTCTCTAAATTCCTCTGAATCTTTACATAGAAGTAAGTATACTCAAAGTTATAAACCCTCCTCTTGTAGCCTCTGCTACTTTAATTTCTTTCTCTGCAACAATTTCATCTAAATCTGATCTTCTCTTTTGTCATGGTGCTGCTCCTTTGTGCTCCTTTTCCATCAATGAAAATATTTGCAATACTCTGTCGTTGTTTCATTCGAAATATTGAAGGCTACCGATGCCGCAAGGCACAACTGTACTATTCGGAGTGCCTTTCTATCGAGAATCTCCCATTCTGCATCTGTCATAGCCGTTGGCTTCTTTGTTTTTTTGCTCAATGGTAGGTACATATATTTCTGATACACATAATATTCCATCTGCATCTTCCATAGCGGGAAGTTTTGGCCATTAAATTTCTCGGCCCTAAAGTTACCATCTTCTGCCATTGCTCCCACTTGAACCAGGAACCCTTCTTTCCTGCACGTTTATCAGCCAAATAGACCTTCGGCTCTCATACCAGTTGTTAGAAAATTATATATTATAGAGTAATGAAACAAATAAAATATGCGGAAAACACAAGCACAAAAAACACATAAAACTAGAGAGACACAGATATACGTGGTTCATCTAGTTTGGGCTACGTCCACCCCAAACAGCCAGTCCTTCCTTTCTATTATCCAGCAAAATGAAGAGACATAACCTACAACATATCCGTTGTAATATCCTATGTTCTCTCTCACAGTCTCCCTATCTGTTTCTCGCTCTGAGAAATATTCATACCATACATAGCCACAATACAATACCCTCTTACAAAGAGAGGGGTTGCCTTCTAGGGCAAAAAACCCTAAAATATACATAACTTATACTATCAGATCATCTGCCTAATGAACGACCTAGATTGAATCGAAATTAATATACTTTTACAAGGCAATTTTACATCTGTTTTTAGCTTCGGGGGCGCTGCCCCCGAAACCCCCCGTAAGGGGGGGGGGGGCTCCATAAAGTCGCAGTCGCCCCCCTTGGACCCCCCAGGTAGCGTTTAATTACGGGTGGCGTTGCCGCCCCATTAAGGTACAGGGGTCCAACGCTGTGATACAAAATAAACAAGATAATCAGGCTCCACACCCAACAATTCTATGTGGTGAACCTATGTTACAACCTAAATGGGGAAAACACTACATAATGAAAAGAGAAAAAAATTACATTATGTAAATGATTAAAGGTCCTAAACCTATGGTGATAGTGCATACCAAAACCATGTTAAAATCCTATAAGATATATAAAGTATAGTGGAAAAAACCATTTCGGTGGTTGAAAGCTATGGTTATAAACCATATGAATAAACCATATTATATCAGTCTTAACCGCGTGGTAGAAGATCGTCAGGCAGAGTTGACCGCAGGTGCAGACAACATATGAACAAGCGGATTGACACCGCGCAGTTTGGAGATGACCGTTGGGAAGGCCACATAGCAGTTCATCATCAGAGGAATGCATTGTCACATGATTTTGGGAACAACCCTTAATAGTCAGACGAAGCCACCGGAATAGAGCTGTGATGTGGCAACCCTCTACTAGATCATTGACCTGTCACATGGGTTGGTTAAACCGTCACCTGATGGTTTCCACCTGACTGTCAGTTGTTTTAACATAAATTTTAAAAATGGGTTTTTGTTGTTAAATGTGCTATGTATTAATATCCCACCATGTAACCTTATCCTAGGTGTTAAAACACTATTGCACTTAGAGCACATTAAATCCACCTAATGAAAAACCATATACCATTTTTGGCCCAAGAGGTTTGACCTGAACCTGGCCTGCACATTATAAAAACCTTAGCCATTGAACCATGGGAAAATTTGGAAAATTGACGCTTGTATTCATAAATTGTGTAAAGAGGATAAATTTTTCTTTCAAGTTTATTTTGGTCGTCCGGAGGCGGAATTCAGTGCCAAGACATGGGTTAGAAAGCTAAGAGGGTGAAATTTCTGTTGACAGATACTAGAGGTGCCTATAAGTAGGTTTAGTCTAGTGAATTTTTATGTAAAGAATTCCTTGTATCATTCCTTAAACAAAGGGATGTGCATATTGAAAGCGGACTCGGAGATGTAGTCCATTAGGGACGAAATCTGTAATCAATGTTTGTTGTCTTCTATCTCTTTTCTTTGCTGAAAATTCATGTTTAATAATGTTTCTTAAGTTTTGGATTAAGTCGTAAAATCAATTTCTTTCCTCCAGTCATCCACACTAAGTGATCAAGTTATCAATCAATCCCTCTCTCAAATCTACCTTCTTCCACCTAGAGTTTTTGAAAGATAAAAAACTGCCCTACCTTGTGATGTTATGGCTTTCACCCAAAATTTCTGTAGTGACAAGTATGTCATTGATTACAAAAAGACCTTCTAATATAAAATGCAAATAGCTCTGGGTTTTAGTAAATCAAATCCAACTCTCTCAACTCGACTTGTGAAGAATCGTTTGTTTGAATTTTCAATTTATATGTAGAATATATTCTTTATTGAATATAACTAAAGACAATACATTTTTTTTTGGCTTTCGAATGCTAAAACTAAATGTCAAACATTATGGGTGACAATGTTATCTTTATCCTCATTTTGGTGGTTTTTAAATTTATTTATTTCATTGCATATGAGATGTTGAGAAATGAAAATTTCTTCATAAAAAAGTAAAAAAATAACCTCAATAAATAAATAATGTGCTTTATGGCTTATGGCAAGGTTGATATATTTGTTACTTATTATGTGTATTTGTATGTATGCCATTAAAAATAAGGAGAAAATAACTATAAAAGAATTTGACATACATGTTTTATGGTGTAAAAACTTTGAAGTTGCAATGTTGGGGTTTAATAAATGTAGGTTTTAGATGTTTAAGGGTGTAAACACTTTGAAGTTTGTGTATTAAGGCTTAAAAAATGTAGGTTAAGGTGGCATATGTGCTTATGTAAAATTTAATTTCCATATTGTTTTAATGATACATAATTGGACCTAACTAAGTGGATAGGATAATAATCATTCCTCTCAACCACATAATTTAAATCCAAGATCTTTGTCCATTGTGACAAGGCTAGAAAAGTAGGACCATCAATTATTTGTGTGGACATGTGTTCACTTGCTAAATCATAAGTTATTAGAATGTGGCTTGTGAGATGTTGAATATATTTATTCGAACATGTGACTTATGGGATGTTGAATATATTTATTGGAATATGTGATTGATGAGATGTTGAATAAATTCTTGATGTTATAGTTGGGATTGGATGCTAACCCTCATCCAAATTACTTCAATATGTCACCAATTCATCATGATTGCTATTTAAAAAAAAAAAAAAACCTTCTTGTCAGATTTAAATCCCAAATAATTACGAATTCCCCTAAACCATTATTAAAAGAAATAAAAATATCTACATTATGCCTATTTATTATCCAAATTCAAATCCCCATCGTTCCTATTTGATCCAAATTGGGATAAGTGAACTAACTTTAAACAAGTTCAAATCCCATAATTTGTCCAAAGTGGGTTTTTTTAGGGTTAAATCTTTCGTAACTCATCAAACAACCACCTTAAAAATACACTACATCCGTTCAATATCTTGGTAAATCTACTCAGAGGAGGAAATCGAGTGGCACCAACCATTTTTTATAATAATACTGCAGCTTGAATGGATCATTCAGAGTGACTGTGGAGGCAGTTTAGAGTGTGGTTTGGTAGCATAACATACAATGGATTTCGAGCTTCCGTCCCCGTCCTCTAGCAGCAGTGACAGTGTCTGTGAAAGAGAAAGTGATGAAATGAGTGAATGTAGTAGCAACGAGCATTCATAAAATGAAGAAAGTGAAAAAAACGACACCAACATTTCCATTCCTGGAAATTTGCATAGTGATAGAAGCAAGAATAACATGCGGATTTCCTATATCGTGGAGTCTCTTGAACCAATGGTGAATGTGTTGTGGGAGCACATGGAAAACATGATGAAACAAATTTTAGGCAATGGTGTTAGTTTCTCAGATCTTCCTTCATTATTTAGAGGCATTTATGATGATGATGATAACAATAATGGCGATGTTGATGCTAATGATGATAAATATTATGCAAAATTATGAATTACAAATAAATCATTCTTCCCTAGACAGGTGCTTATCTAGAAAAAAATGTCAAAGACTTTATGACTACCTTTCCTAACTGTAAACAGACATATAGAATGAAATAAAAAGCTTGGAATCCAACTGCTTCCAAAGTCTCCTTCTGTCGCTTTTTTTGTAGCTTCAAATTCCAGCCGGCGGTGCAAAATATTTCCTACAAGAATGAACACTAAACAATAAGAGATGGAAATAATACAGATTTCTATTCAATTTAGTTAGCTAAATCAATAAAGCATAAACCATATACCTCAAATACAAAATCATGATATAAAGAATCAGAGCTTATACAGATGCATATAGGGAAAGATAAGCAGTAATATTTATTAATGATAGAATGGGAGGTTACAACCCAGTGATTGATTTGGTGTCACCATCTCCAGCAGCATCCCAGCCTCATCATAATGCAGATATCTCTAGCAATATGTCACCCAAATAAACTCCTCAATTGAAATTCCACTAGCATTTCTCTACTCTAATTCTTCCTTATCAAACACTAAGATCTGTGCTCAATTTATGGAGGAGCAGAAGGTATTTTTACAATCAATGAATTTCCAATAATAGGAAAGACATGTTCCCAATCTTATAGATGTTGAATGGACACATGGATTCAAAGTTTGACACATGTGAAATCTTCTAGAAGGCACTGGCCAAGTGGAGATTCAAGAACAATGAGAATTTCTCTCCCAATGTGACCAACACACCTATGAGTGTCAGGAAGTGCTTTGCATAGCAACCTTGAATGGGGCTACCTGCATATGCAACACACTTAGTCCCTTTAGAGGCAGCGTTGATGAGCTCTCATATGATACATTATAAACTTCAAATCTTGGAAACCTTTGCAGATGAAAGTCATGAATGATTTGTCTTGTTCTTTGTTTTAGGGCATGTAGCAACTAAAATGATAGGGGATGATAGACCCTATTCATTGGTCCTAGATATGATGCCCAGTTAACCAGGTCATTGGGAATGATGCCTAAATTGACCTATAACAAATTTCTCCCTAAAGCATGAAGTCAGAATAATAATAATAATATTTTGATTGAGATGCTTTACACTATGATGGGCTGGAGATGAAGCGGAGTGGCAACCTGCATCAATCTTACAATACATTATATCATGATATATCCTCTTGATCATAATTGTTGAGGGTAGGCATTCCCATGTTCAGCACATAAAAAATCTAATAACATGTACATAATTCAAAAATTCATCTACATTGGAATGTTTCCCAATACAAACATGCCTACAGATATAGGCCCATGTTTAGATGACGATCTGTATGTAAGGTCACCATATAGATGATGTGTACAAAAATATTGAAATAGCAGCCCAGATGGATGAAAATAGATCCAGGGTCTTCTTATCTTGTTCACTCAATCATTTAGGTATAAGTCTAGCCATGTGAATATATGATTATAGTCGAACATGGTAAGACATCATTTGATTACCAACCAATGATGTGAGTTGTTAACAAACACGAGAGAACCACCATTAATGTCAATGGACCTCAAGGTACTGAAGTAGATTTCGCAAGACGTGAATAGATGATTTGATGTTGAATGCCAAACAAAATCTTTTGGTCAAAAGTCCGGAAGTGAGGATCTTGTCAATGCTGTAACAAGCCTCATGGTACTAAAATCAAATGTTTTTAAGTGAACTTCTTGGATAATGATTTGTCATCGAGAGGAAGCCACCTTATTGCAAAATGAGAGTTACTAATTTCAGAGACAAAGGTATGAATTGATATAGAAATTTTCATGTATGATCATGAGAATGAAGGTTTACAAGTATTTCAGAAGGATGATTATTCACTATATGACTTCTCTTGAATATATCGGCGACACTGAGATGAGTTGGCAGCATTGACCCAAAACCGAATTTAAGGTATGATGAACCATAGGTATGAATGAACCATCAAGAAGATTACCCAACCCAAACAGTCATGGTGATGGAGTGAAGTGTCATGTTCAAGAGCGACCTGCTACCGTAAAAGTTCTGCTCACTTTTCCCAAATTTTCCCTGGTCATTTGTCGACTAGTACCTCTTTATTTTTTAACAAGCTTGAGGAGGATAACATTTCCTTGATCTATAATTCAACCGTTCGAGTGAATAATGTATCGCTATTTAATAATTTAATGAGTCTAGCGATGAATGAAACTTGATTCTTGCCATGATCGACAAGCCCGTCGCTATTTTATGTTTTAACGAGCTTAATGACAGTGATAGCCCGATCCTTTTTCATATTTAGAGAGTTTGAAAAAGAGGACGAAAGAAAACTCCAAAATTACTTTTTTTGTAAAGTTTTCGCTCAGATCCGAAAAAGTGTAAAATAATATCTGAGAGAACCTCTTTAGTCATGTTTGAACAAGGTATTCCTTTTTCGTAAATAATCTATCTCAATCTGGAAAAGGGTTAAACTTATACTGAGTAGATATCAATTCATTTACTTTTACGAGCTCGAAAAGATAAGTGCTCAGAAATATTTTCATATTATCGAAGTCTGAAAAGAGCTGAAAGAAGACTCCCGAGGTTCCTTTTTCGCTGTTATCGAAGCTCGAAAAAGAGATAAAAGTGCGCTTCAAATCCTTTTTTTGTTTTTAACAAAGCTCGAAAAATAAGGAGAAAAAGTATGCTTCGTGGTCAAATCATTCTTGAAATAAATTTTCATGACTAATCTGTTCATCAGTTGTAAGACCTATTCAGAACAACATCAAATGGATTAAAAATACCCGTTTCATGATAGAAATCATAATAAAACTACAGTCAGAGCAATAAATGTAATTTTCAAATAATTAAATGACTATTAAAAGTAGTTTTAATATTCATTTTTACCATTCCAAAGTTACCATTTTAATTTTGGAGCTTTGAACCTGATTTTTCCCTCGAACATTAGCTGCTGATTGTGATCATTTATGTGGACAGATTTCGTTTCCGTTTGATCCAGGTTAGTGCCATGAACCTCCTCTTTCCTTCAGTAATCATTTCATTTGCAAATTTTGCAAATGTTTCAGGGTTTTGAGGTCCCTAGGGTAAATTCTGCCCAAAAATAGGGAAACACACCCTTGTATGTCGAAACCTGCATTGTACAGCAAGTAAATTGAAGACTGCTTACATACACAACGCAATGTCACTTGTTAGGGAGTGCGTTAGGCGCAATGTAGATTTTTATTTTTTTGTAGTATGCCCAAAATCTACCCAAATTTTTGCATTGAATGGAATCTAATGGTTCTTATGGTTTTATTTCAGGTTTCCATCAGATTAAAATGATGATTACATGGAGGGAAAGAGAACATGAAGAACATGATATGATTGCCCTAAATGATCAGGGTATAGTAAGAGCCCTAAGAGATTGTGGAATTCTTAAGTACTTTAGGTTGTTAGGGATGAGGCAACAAATAGAACTCTTAGAGTTCTTAGTTCAAGCATCGGATCCAAATATCGAGGCATTTCATATTAATAACCAAGTGGTTCCCATAACCTTCGAGGATGTATACTTTCTTACAGGTTTTTCGAGGAGAGGCTTGCCTATTTCGCTCTCAGGGTCTATTCTTGGAGGAGAGACAGTGAAATATTATTTTTTGCAACATTGTTATCCAGGGGCAGAGCTAAGAAAATATGGAGAGATAAACATCCAGATGTTAGAGATTTTCCTTTGAGAACTATCCTTTTCACGATCACAAAGCTTTCCAGCACCGTTACACTACATGTAGCGAATAGATCATATATGCAGTACGCACTAGAGTGCTTGGAGCCAACAGTCTTCAACTGGTCTGAAGCTATTCTTTTCAGATAAAGGAACAACTGAACAAAGAAAAAGGGGGAAGGAAAAATAATTTCAGTTATGGTTCAATCCTTATATCATTCGCTTTAGAACGGATTTCTCTAATGTAGCCACAACATGTGACACTGGATGTGTCTAATCCTAGAGATCCACAGATGCAGAGATGGGTAGAAATCATGGATAGGCATGCAGGCCAATCTACCATTGTGTTCTCGACTGTGTTTTTTGCCTGGTTACAGCGACAGATTTTCACCATCGATGAGTATGCATATGCAGGCGTTGATTTCCGAGGAGATTAGATTTAGCATTACCAGAAGGTGCTCAGTGGGGTGCAATAGGTAAGAATGTTTTGATCATGTTTTTTGATTTTTCTAAGGTTTATACAATGGTTTTGTATTTTGATGTTTTCCCAAGCCTAAACTAAATGTTTGATGTAATGTAGATGTTGGTCGTGTTCAACCAGTAGAGGAACTAGAGCATGAAGCAGATGTGCCAACAGAGAGGGTTGTTGGGAGAGTAGTCCTTCAGGATCTTGATATTGCTGAGACTCTGACTAAGTTTCAGCAGCACATAGAGGGTTTGACCTTCGAGATTCCGGATTGCCGGAATGAAGAGTTACCCATGCGACTGTAGTGACACACTATTGGGGTTCCTAATCGCTGGATGCGGTTACTACGTAGGATAGCGAGATATATAGCATGTTACCACGAGCACCACTAGTTTACTTTTGACATTTTGCATACATTTTGAGGTCAGATGACCAATGTGTCTTGGGCACAAATTTTTGTAAAAACCTATAACTATCTATCTATATGATTTCAACATTTTCCTATGTTTATTGTGCAATCCTAGTCAATGATGTGAATGTTTTTCTTTACATATGTTGCAAATGTCTGTCTAAAACTTGATTAGCTAATGAATCAGTCAATGTGTTCAAATTTCTAGAAATGTGTTGATATTGAATAAAATCAAAGTGTCTTTCCAAAAGTCGAACTCTTAAGAACAATATATGTAGTGTTGGATTTCTAACACTATAAACACTAGTAAGTTGTAATACCACAAGTTGTGAGTCTAACTTTATGATTATGCGGTTAATACCAAATGAAATGGCATTAGAGAGAAGTTCGATCAATGTGCTATACTCAGTGATATTGTTTGTCGATCTACCAATACAAATCCCTTGAAAACTCACTAACTCGTCGTTCAGAGAAAAAATGGACCACGCTGCAGAAGATAGATTCTGCCTACTACGATTAGAATCATCAGCATATCTAAAAAATGGTTCCGAATATTCAGGCATCTGCGATGAAATTTTAAGTGAATTACTAATGTCAAGAAAAATATAAAAACAAACTAAGATAATGAATGCAAATCAACAACATATATATAAAATATAATACAAAAGATTACTAAGCTCATAATTAAGCATAGTAATGTTTCAGATATAACCCATTTCTAGGCTGCGCCAATAGAATTCCATCGTAATCAACTAACTCATAGGCACCCTTAGAAAGAACTCTTTTGACAATATAGGGGCCATGCCATAATGGCTTAAATTTTCCTTTACTTACTACATCAGCTTCTTGATCGTAAAGAAGGACTAAGTTGCCCTCTGAGAAAATGCGAGGTTGGAAATTTTTGTCATATTGTGCCTTTATACGTCTCTTATACACTTCGTTGGATAATTGGGCTTCATGACACATTTCATCAAGATGGATGAGGTTAAGGAGACATGCTTCTTCTTCTGAGGTTTTAGGTAACAAGTCGATTGTGAGTTTTAATGAAGGTATTTCACATTGGATTGGTAAGATAGCTTCCAGACCATACACCAATTGAAAAGGAGTAAGTCCAGTCGCGTTTCTCACCGAGGTTCAATATTCCCACAAGGTGAAGTACAGGATCAAATGAAAATTTATTTTACGAACTCCTATCATTCGTTGAAGCATACATTTAAGAATCTTGTTGATAGCTTCAACTTGTCCATTTGATTGCGGATAATAAGGAGTATAATTATCATGTGAAAATCCTAACTTGACAGTTAATTCAGACATCATGTGGTTGTGAAAATGCTTCCCATGATCTATAAATATAGCCTGTGGGACCCCAAACCGTGCAATAACATGATTAAAGAAAAACAATGCAGTTTTCTATCTTTTGTTGTTGAATGTAGGCATCGATTCGGCCCATTTGGTAAAATAGTCGACTGCGACAATAATATAACCATTCCCCTCAGACGAACGAGGGTTACAGGTCATGAAGTCAATACCCCATTTCTAAAATAGTCCCACAAAGACAATATGATGCATTGGTGTTGACAGTTTGTAGATTTTACAATAAAAATTCTGGCACGCATGACAAATTCTGACCGCAAGGATACAATCTCGAAAAATGGTAGGCCAAAAGTAACCAGCGTGGTGTATCTTTTGCACGGTAGCGTATCCAGATAAATTTCCACCACAAGCCCCAGCATGACAATCATTTAAAACCTTTTCAGCCTCTTCATGAGTGAGGAACCTCCTTAAAATGGTATCAAAACCATGGCGATAAAGTGTATCGCCGATGATCAGATAATCTTTGGCTTGGTATTGAATACTTCATTGTTCAGAGTGAGAGGTTTCTGGTTGAAAAGTTTGAGTTTGGATATAAATGATGAAATCTCCATACCAAGGATTAGATGATCTGATAAAAAATAGAGACTCGTTAGGAATTGATTGTTCTGACGTAGTTGCAGTACTATCAGAGGGAAGGTATAGAGAAGCTCAGCCAAAAATAAATACATCTTTGACTTGGATTTGATAAATTCCAAATCAAATTACTGCAAAATGACAATCCATTTTTAATATTCCCCCCCCAACAATTGACGTGATAAGATAAAAGTCATGGGGTTGCAATCTGAAATAACAGTGGATTTTCAGAGTAGGATATAATGGAGAAATCTTTGAACAACTTGAAAAAATACCAAGGCAAAATTTTCTACATATGAATACTTAACTTCCATATCATTGAGATTACGACTCAAATAATAGATTGGATGTTCAATTCCATCTTCTACTTGGACAAATACCATAGAAATGGTCATTTCAGCCATGACGATATATAGGAAATAATCATTTTGATAATTAGGGGGATACATTAATGACGCTCGGACAAGAGTGTCCTTGACAACATCAAAATAAGCTTGCGCAACTTGGTCCCAATGGAAGGGAACCCCCTTTTCAAGATTCGAGTAAATCCTTTAGCCATTTCGGCATAGTTTGGAATGAACCTTCTTAGGAAGTTAGCCTTTCCTTGAAGTTTTTTTATCTGAAGTAAATTTGATGGCGCAGGCAAATCAGGAATGGCCTGAACCTTCAATGGGTTGATTTGAATTCCTTCTTTTGAGACTACGAATCCAAGAAAATGACTAGAACCAACACAAAACACAAATTTATGTGGATTGAGGCATATTTTGTAGTGTTGGCACCGTAAGAAAGTGGCTCTCAAATGCATCGAGTGATCAGTCTGATTTCATGAATGCACTGGTAAATCATCTAGATACGGTTGAACAATGTGCTTGATCTCATTGAAAACATAATCCATTGCTCTCTAAAAAGTTTCTCCCGTGTTTTTTAGACAAAACATAAGTTTCTTATAAGAGAATGTACCCCAGGGATAGATGAATGCTGTCTTATGTTGATCCTTTAGGCAGATATTGATTTGATTATAGCCGGAAAATCCATCCATGAATGAAAATAATTTTCATCTAGCACAATCGTCAATAATATGGTTGATAAAGGGAGTAGGATAGTTGTCTTTTGGACAAGCAATATTGACGTCCCAATAATCGATACACACTCTAATGGTTCCTTGTTTTTTCATGACAGGAACTATATTGGAAACCCACTCAGTTAGCGGAATAGGGTAAATGAAACCAGCATGCAAAAGTTTTTCAACTTCTTCTTTGATGGCAGCGACTTTCTTTGGATGAATAGGATGAAGCCGTTGATGCACTGGTTTGAGATCAGGATACATATTAATAGTGTGTTCAACAATACTAGTATCTAGGCCCAGCATTTCCTCATAAGACCAAGAAAATACATCACAAAATTCATGAAATAGAGAGTGATATAATTCAAGGTTTGATGGACAACAAGATACACTGACATGAATATTTTCTACAATGCCAGGTTTGGTCGAAATATCAATAGAAATGGTTTCTTCAATATTTGAGAAATTACGCTCAGAATCGATTGCCTTAGTAGGTAAAGACTTTGAAAAGAATTTTTTTGATTGATGGGTGATATAGTTCACTAAGATAGTTTTCTTCATAATCAGGAAGATGGGAACGATGATGATAATCTTCCCATGGTTCTACTTTTGACATCATGGCTTCAAAAATATTCTCATCTGTCAAGAAAATTGAGGAAAATTGATTAGATGGAGTACCAAATTCTAAGGAACGATCAACCCAAACAATCGACGATACTGATTTTAGATTCGCTGCCCAAGCCAGATAGATTGATTTCTATGCCAGCTTAATAAGGCTAGGCGGTAAAAACTCATCCAACGTAACAATTTCAGAATCACCCGTACTCTCCCTTAATCTAGATAGAGTGGAAGAGATCATGTAGCAGGTCTCTATACTTGCAATTTCTGCTAACTTCATGTGCGGCGATAATGCAAATGTTCCCATGAGAGTGGAATCCTTTAAAATTCATACACCAATGTTCTGAAGTTCTAGTTGGGGTATGTGAATGAACGAAATGCTTCTAGTTACCCGCGAAGCAGAGGCAAAGAAGGATAGTTGATTAATGAATATGATAGTACCTTTATATGGAAAGTAAATCATTATAAAATATGTAGAAAAAATTACAGTCATTGCATATACCCATGGTATTCCAAGTAGAATATTGTAGTCAAGGGGTTCGTCAACAACCTCGACATCAACATTCACTGTTTTTCCCCCTAGTTCAACATGCAGGTTATTAATAATACCACAAGGCTTATATGTTCGTCCATCAAAAGCCTTCAACGTCGTTGATGATTGTGATAAGTGCGACGAGCCAAGTGACTTCCAAAAATTTAGAGACATAATACACATAGATGATCCCTCATCAATAATAGTATGATGAACAAGGTGATTGAGAACATTTACTTGTATGGAGAATTCCAATTCTACTGGTAGTTGTAGTACATAGTCTATATGATTAAAGATGACAATATTAGAATCAATCGGATCAATTCCACCAATAGACGACAATAGAGCTTGTTTTTGGGAGGGAAAATTTTGTAATACCTCAAGAGCAGACATAGCTGAAGGGGATTGAGCCAAATCTTCAACTATATTATAATTTTATGCAGCTTTTGCTCGAGGATTATATGTCGATTTTTGAATTACTCCCTTGGGTGGCTTGATTGTTAATTCAGGAATAGTAGTAGGAGGTACTAATTTCGTACATGGATTCTTAGTCGAGGTAGTAGGTTGATCAGTTACCTGACTACCATAATATTTATTGCGCGTTGACACCAAATATCTATTGAAGGTTTTTTGACGAATAACATAAGTACTTGGGAACTAGAAGCTGGATTCGTAGCAACCAAATTAGTGTCCGGATTTGGAAATGGGTCTGTCAACATAGCTGACGCATGGGAAATCTTGATGATTTTTGATACTTCAGCGTGGTGAGGAAAATCCATAACAAAGTGTTCCTCATTATAGATTATGCATGGATAACGAGGTTTCCTAGGTCCATACGATTATTCAGATGATTTTTCCTATGGGTTAGAAGTTTAATTTTTCTTATAATTCCCCTTTTTCTTACTTTCGAGTTGCTTGTCACTTTTTCCTTTTTCAAATGACAAGGCATTAATTCGGAAGAAGTTGCAGGATCAGATGTAGTAGTATGATGTGTGCTTGCAGTGCTAATCAAGCCATCTTTGGCATGATAGTCCTTTAATTGAGGAGGAACAATAAAATTAGATCTCAGCGCCTTAGGAATTTTGTGATAAAGCATGCCAGACTGAGTATAAATGAAGACTAAATATTGGGCACAAGCGATAACTTTCTCTTCTGTGATGACACCACCCTTAGCCACATCCTCAGTTATAGATGGTAATAGGCACTTAATGAACCATTCAACAAGGAGCTAATACAGAACAAATGTCTTAACAATTCTATGACGATGACGCCACTCATGAATATGATCAGAAATGTGAGTAGCATTAGTCTATTTGAATTTAGATAAGAGTTTCATTCCAGTTTCATATCTGATGGGTAACTGGAAATGAGTCAAAAAGATAGTAGCTATGGCGGTGAAATTATCAAAAGAAGCTCTAGGTAACTCAATGTACCATTTTGCAGCCGGACCTATGAGCATACACTACAAAAGACATAGTTGAACAGAATCATCATTTAGGGAATTTGATGAACACCATAAATGATAAGTCATGACATGAGTTGATGGGTCTTCTCTAGGGTTTCCATTGAACTTAGGAATATCTGAGGGTAATTTGTGAGGTATCATCGACCACCAAGGAGTATATTTGGTTGGATCATTAGTTAACCGATTTAAATTTGGTAACTCTAAAGTTGCAACAAAAGGCAACTGTCTATTAAGGTCAGGTTGAGCATAGCCAGGGTAAGATGGAATTGCTTGAGCAACAGGCCTTTGAGCACCAACATAAGGAACCTGTTGCTGGTAACCCAGATAGGGGTTGTTCTGAAAAGAAAACACTTGAGGATTCTGTTGACCAAAACTTGGATATGTGAAATGAAGTTTGAGGCATTTGTGCCTGAGGCTGCCAAGGGGTCTGTCCACCAATGTTTTAACCCAAATTAGGATAAATTGGATTCAGTTGATAAGTATAACTGGGTTGCAGTTGTGACATCCCATAAAATGGTAGACCATCTCATGAATAAATAATTTCGGATACAGGTTGTTGTAAATTAACCAAAGGATTTGCAGTCTGTGGACCCAAAATTTGAGGGTATTGAGTTGAAGGACCTGCTTTATAAGGTTGTTGTACAACATTTTGGTTCTGTAACAGGGGTAAAGATGTATAACAAGTGGAAATGATGTGGATGTAACAGGTGGAATTGGTTGATATGAGTGTACAACCATTTGTGGTTGGATAGGCAGAGTGGGTTGCCATTGACAAACATTATTTTCTACATTAGGTTGAACAAAAAGTGACGGATAACTGTCATATTGGGTGACTAAAGGTTGCCCCCCAGCATGAGGAGGATAATAAGATGGAAAATATTGCTCTCCAAATGCTGGGATTCCAGTTGATATGGTACTTAAAGGAATAGACCCTGAAGGACCAGCTTGATATTGCCCTGATGATGTGTATAGAGAATCAAGCCATTCAATACTCAATATAGGATTACCAGTTAGAATATCGGATGATGACATTGGTAAAGTTCATGGTTTTGAAGATGCACTAGAGTAAATTCCAGATAATGATTTGTAACCTGATGGGACCATAGGGCCACCATGAAAATATGACTCTGGTGAAGTTTTAAACATCGACGGGGTAGCGAGGGCAGGTACTGATGTAATTGGAACATATGGCCCAACCGAAGATGTTGGTTCAAGCATGGTTCCTTGACCAAATGTATACCATTTTAGATCGACAGGAGTTTGAATAGGAATAGGATCAACAAAAGAGGCTGGTAACGATTGAGGAAAAGACTCGTACAGGTAAAGGTCCTCCCCAAAATGGGTTGGTGTTAAAGGTGTCTCATCTTGTGGGATTTCCTCAATCACAATTAAACTAGGTGGAATTATTTCACCATCAGGCCCAAAGTATATTTCAGGTTGTTGACTGTGTGATATAGGAGACTCAATGGCTACATAAATTTGTGGGATGACCAAGGCAGGAACAAATTCTGGTTGTTCGAATTCAGGATTTAGATGTTCTGGCAAATAAGAGATAGGGACTGGATCAATTTCTGGTTGAACAACATCTGGTCCAGGAGGTATGGTCTCACTGATTGGATGGATCGTGACCACAGGTAGCTGTGAGGACTCCGTTTTGACAATAGTAGATGAGCCAAGATGTGTAGAAACAACTTGAACTAACTCTGGTTTATGGGAATATGATGTTTCACCAGAGGTATGAATTTTACTTGATTCGACAGATCGTGATTACCTACGCCTATCAGAAGTAACTTTTGGTGGTAAAGGTGGTTTTAATGCTAATCTATGCGAATGACAGGGGAAAGGATTTTGTTCTTCCATGATTATTGATTTATTTTAACCAAAAAAAATAATCAAAATAAAAGGGTAATGCTAGGCAAAAGGTTTACCAAGAAACTATGAACTGTAGAATACCTCCTGGCGAACCAAGAAGTACGGGTAGGCAATCTCCCTGAATGTTGTGTTCGGTGTATCACAATTTACAAGGCGGCCAGATCGGTTCACTATGGATGGATAACACCTAAAATTTGTCCTCCCAAATATACCTGAAGGTACATGGAGGCCCAAGTCCGTATTAGCACTTCTTGATGCAAAACCGCATAGTGAGAGAACCCCTTTATACTTTTCATACTATAACACAGCCCGATATACCCGAAAGTATGTGGATGAGCTACGATATACTTACGTACATGGAGTGAGGTATCACACTCGGAATGTATAATAGACAAGTTAACGACAACTTCTATGTTTTACAGCGCTAGAACACGTCTCCAGCCTAGACCTTCTAAATGTTATCGTTATGGTTCCAATACTTTGTTAGGTAAATTGAGATAAATTTTAAGTTGATCTTGTTTATTAATTTGCCTTTCAAAGGTTCACCGCGATGATATATTGGAAATTACTAAAATGCAAACTAAGAATGATAAGTAATCTTTCACTTTTAGTTTTTCAATGAAAATCCTAACTACTAGAGGGAAAGAGAAATCAATTTGAAAGCAAACAAATCAAAGAGGACAAACTAAATGCAGATTTCCTAATTGTTCCTTTTGAAAAACACACAAAGAACCACATGCAAATGCAGGTTTTTATTTTCAGTTCCTTTAATGTTATGAACGCAGAAAAGAAACTAAGTGCATCAAATCAATAAAAAAAAATTCTTTTTACTTTTGAGAAATGATGAATATAAACAACAATTTCTCTTTTGAAGGAAAAATGAGGAATTAAACAACAATTTCTCCTATCAGGAAATGAAGAATTTACGACAATTTCCTTTCTCAAAAGCAAATGGATCTAATGAAAAAATGAAAATACTTTGAAATTAATTCGTCAACGATAAAGAAAAACACTTTAAACAAACATTGAACAAACTATTCTTTTAAAGGAGGAAGAGGTAGATAGGTTTACTGGTCAATATGAGGCTCAGGTTTTTGAAAAGACAACAGAAAACAAATGGAAACAAATTGCAATGACAAATTCAGTGGAATTTGGATGGTCTTTGGGGCCAACGCAATTTCTCAAGGGAGACAATGTGTTGCAAAGCACCCCTGAAAGGGAGACAATGCTATGAAAAGCACTGTGTCCTATTCAACAGTGTGTTGGGCGCAGTGTACAATGAAAAACACAACTGTTTAACACACTTCTAATGCCAATTTGGATTTCTAAAAGCCTAATATTTGTGAGTAAATACTATTGGGTGAATAAATAGATAAAATCAGAGGCTAAAACACCTAGGATAAAGGGTAAACTCCCCAGCGGAGTCGCCAATTTGTTATGCGGAATTATGAATTACGGATAAATCGTTCTTCCCTAGACAGGTGCTTATCTAGAAAAATAGGTCAAAGACTTTATGACTACCTTTCCTAACTATAAACAGACACAGAGAATGAATTAAGAAGCTTACTTGGAATCCAAGCGCTTCCAAAGTCTCCTTCAGTCGCTTTTGTTGTAGCTTCAAATTCCAGCTGGCTGTGCAAAATATTTCCTGCAATAATAAACACTAAAAAACAAGAGATGGCAATAATACAAATGTCTATTCAATTTATTTAGATAAATCAATAAAGCATAAACCATATACATCAAATAAGTAATCATGATATAGAGAATCAAATCTTATACATATTCATATAGGGAAAGATAAGCAGTAATCTTTATTAATGATAGAAGGGGAGGTTACAACCCAGTGATTGATTTGGTGTCACCATCTCCAGCAGCATCCCAGCCTCATCACAATGCAAATATCTCCAACAATATGTCACTCAAATCAACTCAATTGAAATTCCACCAACATTTCTCTACTCCAATTCTTTCTTATCAAACATTAAGATCTGTGCTCAATTTATAGAGGAGCTGAAGGTAGTTTTACAATCAATGACTTTCCAATAATAGGCAAGACATGCTCCCAATCTTGTAGATGTCAAATGGACACATGGATTCAAAGTTTGACACATGTGAACTCTTCTAGAAGGCACTGGCCAAGTGGAAATTCCAGAACAATGAGAATTTCACTCCCAATGTGACCAACATACCTATGAGTGTCAGGAAGTGATTTGCAGATTAGCCTTGAATGGGGCTACCTACATATGCAACGCACTTAGTCCCTTTAGAGGCAATGTTGATGAGCTATCATATGATAAACTTAAAATCTTGGAAACCTTTGCAGATGAAAGTCATGAATGATTTGTCTTGTTCTTTGTGTTAGGTCATGTAGTAATTGAAATGATAGGGGATGATAGACCCTATTCATTGGTCCTAGAGATGATGCCTAGTTAACTAGGTCATTGGGAATGATGCCCAAATTGACCTATAACAATAATAATAATGGTGAAGGCGGGGATGATTATCCACCCACGTGGAATGAGTTGTATTTCGACTTTGGGGATGGTTCAGGGAATTACACTTATGGTCATGCTTATTTGCACCTATTGCTTGATGCTTTAACCAATCACTCTGACACTGTGTATATGGTGGACGACTCCTATTTCTAAAATGTGATTGACCAATATCGACCTCCTACCGCTTCCGCTACTACTCTAATAGAAATCCTCTCGCAGAACTATATGTTGATCTGCCTCCCACTGTGATACCCCCTCAATAGTCTATTATACATCCTCGTCCTCCTTTTTCTTCCAATGCTGGGAATGGTAATAGTAGCACAACATGTCCCAAATTTCATCACAAATTCTCATTTGATGACAATGGATTACACATAGATGAAGGGGAGTGCAGTGGAAAGTAGGAAATCCATCCCCCCAAAACAAGAAGTTACAGCTTCAAGAAATGAATCAAAGCTCGATCGAGCAACAAAAGAAAAATTATGGTAATATAGATGTTATATTTGAGAAGCCAAACAAGAAAGAAACCAACAATGAAGAAGAGAAGCAATACACCACTGCAAAAGACACTCACGAACAAGAGAAGTGGAACGAAAATGCACAAAACCCTAATAAAAAACTTGGTGATTGCACAATGTGTCATCACAAATGCTCCTTTGATGACATTGGAATAAACATAGAGGAAGGTGAGTGTAGTAGAAAGCAGGAAATCCATCGCCAAGAAAACAAGAATTTACGGCTTGAAGAAATGAAGCAGAGCTCGATCAAGCAAAAAAAGTAAAATTCTGGTAATATAGATGTTATTTGTGAGTCAAAGACGCAAGATAGCAGTGAACAAGAGAAGCAAGATACCAATGCAGATGATGGAAAACATGAGCAATAAAAGAAAGAGACTCACGATCGTGAGAAGGGGAAGGATAATGCACAAGACAATCAAAACGATAAAGATATTTTCAAGAATAGATAAACTTAGTCTTGTCAGAGATATTGTTATTATAATTTATCTATGCATTTTTTTATCTTTTTTTTTATGGAATTTTTATTTCTTTTTGGTGGGACGAAGTCAACGAAGATAACACAATGAGTCTTTCCCATATGCTATAGACAGTCTTGTTGAAGATTATAAAATATAAGCAGTGGTATTTACTTCTGATTTTTAGGAAATTTTTGTGGTTTATTTATCTATTTAATTTGTTTAGAATTTTGCATAGATTTATTGAAATCACAAGTTTGATAGGTGAACTAAAGGGTTTTTGAAAGTTTTAAATACATATATGCATCAGTTTAAACAATACAAATTAAAATTTGGCCATAAATTTTTTAGCTAGATTTTGGTCAAAAATCTCCAATTATCTATCATATAACTAAAATTAATCTTCAAACAATTCATAATTATAAACTTGGTTGAAGAAGTATTAAATTACACTTTGAATGAGAAATAACTTCTATAGTGAAAGTCATAAAGTTCCTAAAATATATTAAATATATGTAAATTTTCATTCAACATAATCATGTACTCACCTAAAACCTTGCATCTATAATGAAAGAAATAACAACCACAATCAACATAAATAAATTGCTAACTTTTAGTTCCTTTCTTAATTCTAAAGGTAAGGCCATGATTTCCTTGCATCTTAAAATGACATCAAACCCAATTTAAAAAGCTTTCCTAAGCCTACCCTCTATGCCATATGATTTAGAATTAGTGGAAACACCTCTACTAATGGTTTCCAATGCATTAAAACATTCATTGTACTTTTTATTTTAGATCAAATATTATTTAGAGAACTTTTTTGTTAAGTTATAGTGATTATGGCCATGGCCGTCCTCGTCCTCCTCCAAAACAAAAATTATGGTAATCTAGATGTTATCTCTCAGCCGCCAAACACGAAACCAACAATGAAGAAGAGAAGCAGGACAACACTGCAAAATATATGCAACAAAAGCAAGAAACTCACGAGCAAGAGAAGGGGAAATACAACGTGCAAAACGCTTATGATTGTTTTTAGGGTGAAGATAAAATTTGTTCTGCACCCACTGTTACATTACATTGGGAACAATATCTTTCAATTCATTTATATTTTTAATACAACTTCGCTTGAATTTCCTGTTGGTCGGCCAGATCCTCAGTTAGCGATATCGCCTCGCCGTCTGCCACCCTGACTCTGAGTTTGTTCTGCCCACCACCACGACCGGGCACGTTCCCACACAAGAAGAGGCCGACCTTCTTGCCACGCCGACGAGCTCTAACTGACACTACTGCCAATTCAACTGAGCCCACAAACCCACGACGCGCAGAAGGTTTCATTTGGCTCGAATTAGGAGAGCCAACACCAACAAATTTCCAATTCCATCCCGTTGGGCTTTTGCGCAACCACCACCCCGGAGAGCCAAGTATCCCTGCACAACTGAAACGCCTCAGAAGGCCACCCACTACGCTCCAACTTCTGCATTACAACCAGATGGAAACCCCGACATGAACACGAGCAGATGGAGAAGGAAAAGGTGACGAGAGCACACCCTACGCCGACATTGCCCAGAATTCTCCGCACACCTACACCAGGAACACCCACACCGGATGCTGACCACCAAAAATCACCACCACCCACCAAGAACCTCCCACTAACACCAACTTCCAAGCCAGGCTTCAGAATTCACCTAGAGGCGCTAACACTCCCATCTATACATCCTACAGCACCTCTGGGCACCTCTATCAACGCAACCACTCAATCATGCTATAACCCATAGAAAAATGAAATAACAAGCTCTCTCTTTTACCAACGTCCGCACAATGCGAGTGCAGTAAAGCTCGACATATCTTGGGAAAGAAATGTGATTGAACCTTGCGAATTTTGTGCATTTTCACTGATGCATGCGCTATTAACAATAAATCTACAAATCTAAAAATCTTATAAATTTTAATAGTTATATTTAAACATAATATTATTATATATATTGTAACAAACTCTTTAGTACAATATCCACATCCACAAAATTTTATGGATTAAATACAACTTTTTCTTAAATTATTATATTTTAGGTTCAAAGGAATAATGTGTGAACAAACACATGGAGTAGCAATGGGGTTGCCTTTACTTTGAGTTATATCACTAAGTTTTTTTTCATTCACCCTTCAAGAATGGAAAGTATGCATAGATGACATATTTGCAAAATGCAATAGTGAGAAAGATAAATTTGAAGAATTTCTTACACACATAAACATCTTTTCATAACACATTAAATTCACTATTGAAATTTAGAATGATAGAAATTTACCCTTCCTTGACATCCTTCTCACCAAGAAAAATGGAAAGCTCAGGTACCAAGTATTCTAAAAGAAAACACACATCGGTAAATACCTTCACATTGACTCCCATCACCATCCCAAACACAAAGAGAGTATCATAAAACCCCTCACAACAAGAGCATTCAAAATATTTTACCTAGAACATTTGAATCACGAACTAGATCATATTTTCAAAGTGTTAGGACCCAAGAGTGACTTAGTGTACAAGAGGGTGAATTTGTGTTTAATTTAGAAAATTGAATGTAAATGAAATGAAATTCAAATGAGAAGTTAATTTTTCATAGAGGGAAAACTAGTTAGGGTATTTATATTAAAATATTCCCTTCCCATTATATAATTGAGTTTTTTACATTAAGGTTGTGGGAATGGGGATTGAAGTCCATCCTTTATTGGAGAGTTTTACATAGATTTTTGGGAGTTGTGAGAAGAGGATTCAAAGTAGTGTCCCCTCCCTTCCACCATGATAAGGAGGGCCAACATGTTATGTAAGTGTTTTTATTATTAATGAAATAAAACTTGGATCCTTGCTATCATCTACGTTTTCTATGTAGAAAAGCTTCATTTGTAGCATTTTATGTAGATAGTTTGTCATTAACAAAGTCTTCTAGGATTATGTTTTTGCAACTATCGATTAGTTTGGAAAAGCCTCGATTAGTTCTTTGGAAACAATGATGGAGATAAGTCATGGGTGAAATTGTGGTTAGACAAAGGTTACAGGCATGACCATCCTGTAACTTTAGGAAGAACATGAAATTATGAACATCTTGGTTGGATTGTTTTTGGATTCAAGGTGGTTTACAATGTCTTCGCAAGAACCAAGACCTTGTAGAAAGTGGAAATCAATTTATTAATGAACTTTTGGCCTCATTATGTTGGTGATGATGACATAGATGTAAAATTTTGAATTCTTATTCGGCTTTGCGGTTCTCATCGACGTTCATGGATGCCATCAGTCTCTACAACAGTTTCTTTATTTTTCTAAGATATGTGTTTTTGTCAAGGTTTATTATCAACAAGGGAGTTAAAGCATATTTTTAAGTCATTTATAGTTTATGGAATTATAATCTGTCGAATAAATGACACCATTGCATTCGTTATTTTTAGGAAACCTGTGTCTACTTGTGAAGTTATTGAAGTGAGATGATTGGGAGGATGGTTGGTGAAGGGTCTTCGGTTTTTTTAGTCACCATAGTGGCAAGCATGGATAGGAAGGAAAAAAAGGGTGCATATAGGGAAAAAAAAGGAAATAGTTATTTGGACATAGTGGATAACCTCAACTCTCTACTAGTTAAGGGAACACCACCCAATCCACTTAGGATTGTGGTGTTTGACTCATTAGGTGGACCTGAGGGAAATTTTTATATTTCTTTTATTCTGTTGTTGAAGTTGGGTGTTGGTACACCATGTAGTGTAATGCTACCAAGGATTTATTCTCAATAGACATATTTGGTATGGTGATGTCTCCATGAAGAGGTTTTTTGTTAGACTAAACCCGCAATTGTTGATAAAATTTCTAAATCAGTAACTAGGAACCCTAGGGTGGAAATTACAGATTCCATAGAGGTGTGGTGATTCCTCCAACACCACCCCTCAAATGCAGCTCAGGGGAACCAAGCATGGGTCTAGGCTCTGGTCCCATGAAGATATTTTTCATTACAAAAAAACCTACAGGTGTTGGTAAACTTTCCAAACTGGTAACTAGGATCCCTAGGGTGGAAAGTACAGATTCCATAAAGGTGCGACGATTCCTCCAACACTCCACAACAACAATGAGACTACTAACCTCAGCATCACCACTGACACCTAGTGAGGGTGCATCACCTGCTACGATAAACCATACACAAATATCAGTATGTGGTTGTAGGAGGAGATTTATTTTTTACCACAGTCAGGAAGTTCCATGTCGCTAGATTGTTAGTTTCAAATATTGTAGGCAAGGATTTGGATCTATTAGTTCAAGGAGGTGAGGAATCATTTTAACCAAACGAGCTCTCTAGATGCATGTCTCAAAGAGGATAAAAATTCTGGTTTAGAATGTTGTAGTGAATTATGCTATGGGACCCTAGCCCAGAATGCAATGAACCCAAAAATTATAAATTTAGTTATAGTGACCTAATTTTTCGCTCATTGCCCAATAAATTTACACCAACAACTTATGTTGATGTTTTTTTATTTTTAGTATCATGTTTTTCTATTTTTTGGCTCACAGAGACCCCATGTAGTGAAATAAATGAAACCTTAGATATAATGTATGGGTAGTTTTCATTAAGAAATCTATAGGTGTTGTCCCAAAATAATAGAAGGGGGAAGCAAAATTTTACAGCAAATATGCCAACCTAGTAGAAATAATGAAATCCAATAGTAGGAAAAGAATTCGATCATGTATGATGGACATGATAGTGGAAGAAAGGAGAGAAGTATAAAGTTGAATGTAGGTTGTAGTAGTTAAGGGTGAGTTGGTGGAGAGTTGTGGGGTGACGTGTCTTGTGAGAAAAGACTCAGGCACCCACATAGGCATTAGGAGGAAGTGTAGTGCAACATAAAGATCAAGGAGTAGCTTGTAGTTTAGTATTTAGAGGTGGTTAGTGATCTTTCATTAGCAACAAAAATGAGCATGGAAATCTAGCTTTACTTGGCTCTACATGATCTATAAATTTGTGTTGGAGGTTGTTGGAACTTACGTGTGGATTAGTGTACATGAGGGTGAATTTAGGTCTAATTAAGGAAATTAAATGTAAATTAGATAGTTAATGTAAATGTAAGTGAAATGAAATTTAAATGCACATTAATTTTAATTGAGGAAAAGTAGGTGGGAGATATTTATTTTAGAATATTCCTTTTCCTCTCATGATATATATTTAGTGTTTAGGGTTGGTGTGTGTGCATTTGGGATTTTTCTCTCTAGGGAGTTATGCATATGAGGGTTTTAGGGTTTGAACTGAGTTTTGGAGGCAACATTGCCTCCCTACCGAAATGGAGTTCTATGTTTTCCTTATAACAGTATGCTTGTTTTTTTGTTGTTCGTATTTATCATATTTTTGTACATATCTCGCTTGTATTTGCAACAACTTATGCCATTAGATTGTATTTCAATTTGTAGTTTCTTGTGTATTTTTCTAGGTATAAATTTTTGTAGCCAAGTTTTCTTTTCTTGGCTCTCATGGCTAGCGGATTCTCAAACAAATTTTCACCAACTCAAAGGGTTGGTGTTGAGATTTTTTTTTTTTTGCCAAAATTTTCATCGAATTGGGGTCTATTAGAACCCCATCCCAACAAATGGTTTTGTTGTCTAGGTCAGAATTGTTGTATGATGATATCATTCTAAGGCCAAGATGTGGATACTATGGAAACCCATCAAAGGAGAAATTACTCATCAGTTTAAGCAAAAGGAGCATGATTTCATAGATGCAAAGATAAATAGGCGAAGGATTAGCATTGCATATTGGTTGCAGAAGTACATGTTCACCGAATTTCATGATTCTTTCTTACCATTCACATGATAGGTTTTAGGTTGCATTGACAAAAATTTACTTGTATAAGATAATCATTTATAACCATGAGGTCCAATGGAATGGATTTAAATTTATTCCTCCCTTTCTACTAGGTTTACAGGCGTATCAGAGGAGGAAGAATGAAGGGTGTGGAAGGAAAATGAGGAAAATGTAGATTTTCATTTAGCAAGGACAACTACCTACAACAAAACATGGGATGTTACACAAATCATTAGGGATATAAATTAGGAAAAGTAGAGAAAATAGGAAGGATAATTTTCTCAGAGAATGAGCTAGAGTTTCTGTAGGAGGGTATGATGGGACTCATAATTAGGTACATAATAAGGTACATATAGCCTTTCCTAGGCACATAAATGATACATTAGGCCTTTCCTTTCACACTTAATACATTTTTTTATCTTAAGAATTTCATAGGAAGCTTAGAAAAATTTATAATACTCTATGTGCGTAATGTGCTTATGGTAGGATATTGAAGATTTTTGGCATATGCCATGAGGATATCCATTCACATAAATTTATGGAACCCATACCCTATTGTAGGATGTTCAAAATCAACTAGCTTGAAACACTAATTATCCCTCCCATTAGCTATGAGGTCACTCAGGGAGCATGATCCTATGTTTTAGGGATTTTGAAGCGAAACAAATCCTCCTTTCAAGGAGGCTTCCCCTCATCCATTTTGTATAAAAATTGATCAAGTATATTATTAGTAGAAGTTAGAGAGAAAATCTAGAGGATATTCGGAGTTAGGCATTAACATATAATTTCTATTTGTGCTATTTTCATGTACAAGAACCTTTTTCTAATTAATGAAATACATATTTGGTTCTTAGACTATTTTTCCTTTATGGATTTGAATATTGTTGGGATAAGTTCCACCCTAGGTTCTCATGAATTATTTTTTACTATTATATTTCATGCGTATGTTCATTTATTTACTTCTACAAATTCATCTTTTAATATTGTTTCATGCAAAGATAATTAACTATCTTGTTTACTGTATTCTCTGCAATAATCTATCTTAAAAAGATTTGGTCTTTCTAAAAAAAAATATTATTTTTAGTTAACACATATTTTCATGCAATATGTTTTCATTAGATGTTTATCTTTAATTGATGCTCATCATTTATGTGTTGTATCTGTGAAACTTCCCATTTCCTAGAGATACAAGAGGCTCCATAGTCGCTGATACACTAAATAAATCCATCCATAATTGAAATAAAGGAATGTAAATGAATTCTTTATCATCCTTTAATTTCTCCTTAGCTCATTTCACCTTCAAACCACATCTCTAGTGTATTTTCTTGTTCATTGGACTGTCTTTCATAGAAAAATAAGGACTCCTACAAAACTGTGAATTACACATCCAAAACTCTTATAAACTTGCATCCAACACCTCATCAATATTATGTGATGTTTTGCAATTCTCCTAAAACATTTAAGATTAATTTTGGAATCCAAGAGACCAAGTAGATTCATTGACCTTGTTGTTGTAGAAAATTGTTTTATTCTTGTAGGTTAGGGTTTGATATTTACATGATTTATTGTAGTTGTGAGTTTACTTTCTTTGCATAGTAGAATAGACTTGCTTTTATTCACTCATAGTAAAAATGGTTTGCTTCCTTTTTCTTGAAAATAATATATATTTACTTACTATCCTTTATTTATTTCAATTCTAAATTTTACCTGTAGTATAAAACAATAGAATGGTCTCTGAGTAACTAAATCTAATTTCAATGGTTTCACCTACACGAAATCACCAACAAAAGGAGATAGTACACGTTGAACACATAATTAAAACCCCTCTTATGTTTGTATGAATCTGAGATTGAAAATTAAAGTTGAGATAAAGTTGCAACATTCTTGCTACAGTACTGAGGGACAATAGGGATATATATCCACACTATATTTGTTGGTGGCTATGATATTTCTGATTTTTCACATGGATCCATTATGTATTGTTTATGGTCATGTACTATAATTTCATGTCATAGATATGCAACATATAGTTGATGTTCATGTTCAGTTTTTGTTTATGACCTAGCATGGGTATTCTGAACTTGGTGATGTTATTAGTGGATTTGAGACTCCAGTACTTGAATTCCACTGATTTGGCTTTGTAGCCCTAGCTCCTTCCTCATATATTGACCTTTGATTTTTTTTTTTACTACATTTTGGCCATCAGTTACTCTTCTAACCTCATGCATTAAGGGGCATTTTCTATAGCCTATTTCACCTTCATATGATTACTTACATGTGCCTTTATACTATTGACCCTTTTGCATGACTTATACCCTTGATTTTGAGTTTTTTTATAGCATGAAATTTGTTTGGCCTCATATAATTTGCTTTCTTTCCCTAGTTCTTAGTCTACAATCTTGGCTATAAAGGAAGATTATGCTTACCTAATCCATGTGCTTAGTGTTTTTTCTAGAATTACTCATTTCCAAGGAGATCAATTCGATGAGTTAAATTCATGACATGGCTAAGGTAAAATTATTATAGAAGTTCCTAAATTCTCTTCCCCATAAGAATTCATATTTTTTCTCTCAAGGAGGCCTAAATGCCTATTTATACTTGTCATATTAAAGGCTTAGGCCAGTTATAATTTGAGATATAGTGTCTATATTATAGTGAGAGAGCTTTCTTCTTGTTACATGCTAGAAGAAACAAGGCTAATAGGATGAAGGAGAGGTTCCTCATGTGCTATTTAGGCATAATTGCTTATTTTTTCCATTTCTCTATAATGAATTATTGATTCTATTTCCTTTATATTATTCATATTAATGTTATTTTTATGTTGAATTATCATGATTATCATGCTAACGTAATCTTGCAAGAAGGTAATTTTGGTATTGTTTGTTAGTTGCATATGTGTAGGATCTTCATGACTAGGAGTTCGGTACCCACCAAGCTGGCTACATCAACTATTGTTGTAACCTCATTTGAAATATGAAACCTTTCATCCTCCTCATGTATGTTATATTGAGTATTGCATGATTTAGGAATTGTTTTCGAATCTTGGTGCACACATTACACACACATATGTCTGGTGTTCCCAAGGAAAGGATCACAAGATCGATAGCTCTTTGTGTCTACGTCATTTTAGGTATAACACTGCCCAAAATTATTAACTTAAAAATATCATCTCTCATCCATTGTGAAAATTTAGCAAGGAGTGCCATCATGAAAATAATTTTGATATTAAAAAGAACATGACTGAGAGAACCTTGGGAAAAGGATCTACTATGTAATTGGAACTTTAGATTTGGTTAATGAAAATGAGGTAATTGTCGTTAAAATGAGTGAATTCATGGCCTATAATGAAATAATTAAAATATTCAAGAAAACCAAATTTCATAAAGCTCCCGAACCTTCTCTATCACGATCCAATGTAAATGACTCATCGTCTTCTCCTAATGTAAATCCTAAAACTACTTCTACTTCAAGATTTCCTCATTTCAAAATTCCTAAGGAAATGGCCAGTATCAAGGATGATGCCTCTCTCCTTGACATGACCACTATTCCATAACAACAACAAAAAAAACTAAAATGCTTCCTTGAAGGAATAATGCCTTCTCCTATACATACCCTTGACTTACAACATGAAGAGGAATCTATCGAAGATAATATTTTCACCATACATAATCATGAAATATTTCGAGAAAATACTCCTTTCTTTGTATCAATGAAGGTTCATTATAATATTGCACATTTTTTTCTTAGTTGATGATGGTTTGGGCCCCAATGTAGTGCCAAATGGTTCTTACAAAGGAATTGGGCTTATAATGTTTTGAACAAACACCTAATAAATTTTTGTATTTAAAAAATTTCTACAAGAAACTATAGGTGAGATCAAATATTTTACATTGGTTGTCTCCACTCATCCAAAAATAAGAACCACTTCCAATATTCAAGTCATGGATATGTTAATCAACAATTATTCTATAATTCTTGGAGGAGACTCGAAGATGGGAACAACTTGCTATTTATCTTTTGATGGAACTCACATGAATTTTCCTAAGGAAAAAAAAATATAATAGTCTTTAGGGAAGGAAGAATTACATCGTATATCAAGGGTTTGCCTCAACCCCATCTAAATTATATCAAATAATATATTGGTGTTTATTCACTTTTAAGTGAATAATATTTGCATCCTTCATCTAAATTCCATCAGGATGACCAAGTATAGCATCTAAATTTTGATGGAACATCTTCTAACAAAAGAAATAGTGTAGGAATCATACTTTATTCCCCTCATGGAAATATGGACCAACATTTTGATGGCATTTTTTTCATTGATGAAAAAGGAGAAGCAAAGGAGTAAAAAAGGAGTAGCAATGCATTGCTTAGTAGTATTTGTGATATGTTGTTGAGATAATTTGTACATTGTGTTGGAAGGTATGGAGGAGTAGCTTGGGAAGAAGAACAAAACAAAAGTAGTAACAGGTGACGTGTCATGATGAAAAGTAAGCAAATGCTATAATTTTTGGTGTGTTGATTAGTGAGACAGATGTGTGCAAAAAAAATGATTGCAGATGTTGGCTTTTTTATGTTTCTTTATGCATATAATGGTTGAGATGAATTTTTGTGATGAAAGGAAAAGGAAATACTCCATGACAGGAAAGGAAAGAATTGATGGAAACAAGGGTAAGACAACGACATGATGCAAGGCAAGGAAAGATGTAAGGAAAAGGAAAAGACATGATAAAATATTATGATGTAGGGCTATTTGAATATGAATGCAAGGTTATTTTATTGCATGCTATTTATTTATTTTATTGGCATGAAGAATATGAATGCATGACATTTGGATATGGTGAAATTCATTTCATTTATTTTAATATTCAAGAGTTTAAATTTTTTTGGAATGCAAAGAGACAAGTTTTTTCATTTCAGATTCTTGTGAGTGGAATACTAAGAAACATCAAAGTTCATTTATAATTTTTTTTAAGGTTGGAGAGATGGTTGGTTAAAGTGTTAGAGAATGTGAGAGATAATTGAGATGTTATGCATTAATTACCTCGCACATATAGAGTAGATGTGATGCAAATTTAAGGAGAAGAAGAATCATAATCAGAGATGGAGATATGCAGAACTGTAGACTTGGTAAACCAAAATATTATTTTCATTTTTTATGAAGGGATTATGTTCTCGTTTAAAGTTGTCGCTTGATAAATATCAGGTTGGATCTTGTTGAGGTAGGAGCCGCCTATGGGTTGTAGCCTACAAAATATGTATGGGAGTTAAAACTTCCTTGCATGTTGCAACTTGCAGATAATTGAGGTAGCAGAATCCTGTAGGTTGGAGCCTAGAAAAAATAAAATATAACAAGCGAGTAGGAGCATGTCTTTGCATCACAACAATAAAAAAATCATGGTTTTCTTCCTTTATGGGTTTCCACTTATATTTGGTTTCCATATGTGCTTTCTTTTATTTGTTTATGTGATGTTATGGTTTAATTATTACTTATTCACATATTTAATATGTTGGTCGTTATGTCTTAAGATCCTCATTTAAAAGTTTAGATAATGAGTTTTAAAGAAAATCAATTAATTTTCATGAATGTACTAAAATTATTCCCCCCTCTTAGTTTAGTCAAGTTTTCATCACATGTGTTCAACCTTGAACTTGATTTCACTAATAATGTGGTGAAATTTGAATCCTTACTTTTAGGAATCGAAAAAACTCTTAGGTTATGATGTATATATTTGACTATCTTTGGCAATTCATAACTTATTGTAAATTTATTTAGATAATTATATTCTCTTTCTAACAATTTTATCAAGTGATATGTGCAGGCTAGTTGGTAGAAAATATTTGCAGTTATTGCTTTCAATATAATCATGATCGAGGAGAACTGAATGCCCAAGCCAATTTCATAGATTTTTACATTGCCAATACTTCAAGATAGATATTACTTGAAATTCCATATTGTATTCTTAAATCTCTATACATATCTCATCTTTTGAATGATGAAGAAGACAAGAAAGTGTTCCATGATGATGAGAGAATATGCACTTTCATCCAGAATCAACCCCGACATAAGAAGGAGATTATTTCCTTAAAAGAAAATAAGTACCCAAGTGGGATTTAACTTTAGAAAATTATTTTCTCCTAGTGACATGTTAAACACTAAAAAATAACACAAGGTTTCCAAAAGAAAAATTAGTGAAAATATGTCATTTAAAATTAGGACCCCCAAGGAACCCAAGATATACAAATTGAGGCTCAATGTTTTGAAGAAAATAAGAAAAGGTTAATTGAACTCTTCAAATAATTCAATGATATCTTTTCCTAGTCTTCTAATTATCTTTATGGTTTTGATCTTATCATATAACACACATTTCCTATTAAATAGGGTGCTAACCTAGTCGATGAGAGATAGGGACCTGTAAATCCCACTCCAAGCCACCACAAGGAATGAGCTATAGAAGCTAATTTCTACCCACATTATATTTCTTGTTAAATATTAGGAATGCGTAGCTAAATTAGTCTTGATGAGGAAGAAAACTGTATAAATCTACATAGTACGTGTAGATTATTGAGCGTTGAATAAATAAGTGTCAAGGATAAATCCCCCTTCCTAATATGGACCAGATACTACAATAGGTTGTGTTATAGGTCAATTTGGGCACCATTCCTAATGACCTGGTTAAACTAGACATCATCCCTAGAACCAATGAAATAGGGTCTATCATGCCCTATCATTTCAGTTGCTACATGCCCTAAGACAAAGAACAAGAACAAATCATCCATGACTTCCATTGCAAGGCTTCCAAGATTTGAAGTACATGTTATATCACCTATGAGCTCACCAACACAGTCTCTCAAGGGACTAACTAATTTTCATATGTAGTTACCTCCATTCAAGGGTGCTCTATAAATCACTTCTCGACATTCAAGAGTGCGTTGGTCAAATGGGAGCAAAAATCTCATTGTTCCAGAATCTCCACATGGCCAATTATTTCTAGAAGAGTCCATATATGTCAAAATTCAAATCCATGTGTCCATCTAACACCTTTGAGCTCGAGAACATGTATTTCCTAATATTAGAATGTCATTGATTGAGAAACTACCTTCAGTTGTTCTATAAATTGAGCACATATCCTAGTGCTTGAGACAGAAGAAATAGGGTAAAGAAATGTTGTTGGTTTCTCAATTGAGTGTTTGATTAGAGTGATATGCTGCTGGAGACATGTTAATTATGATGAGGTTGGGATGATGCTTGATTTTGTGACATCAAATCAATCGTTGGTTGTAACCTCACCCTTTTATCCATTAATAAAGATTGCTGCTCATTTTCCCACATATGTATATGTTTATGTTTCTATATTTCATGTCATGGATTCTTAGCTGATGTATATGTTTCATTTTTCATTGATTTAACTGATTAAGATGAATAGGAATCTATATATTGCAATCTCTTTGTTGTTTAGTGTTTATACTTGTAGGAACTAGTCTGGCGATAAATGTTGGATTGGAAGCTACAACAAGAGCAACAGAAGGAGAATAGGAAGCACTTGGACTCCAAGTAAGTTTCTACATCTTTCTATGTGTCTATTTACTCTTAGAAAAAGTGTTTGCAAAGTCTTTGACTTGTTGTTCTAAATGCATAGCACCACATTTAGGGAATGTGTTTTATTCGTAATTCATAATTTCACATAAAAAATTGGCGACTCCACTGGGGAGTTTCCCTTCATCCTTGGTGTGTTTTTTCCTTTTTTTATCCACCCAGTAGCATCTACTGTCAATTATTAGACTTTTGAAACAAATAATTGCATTAGAAGTGTGTTTAGTAGCTTGAATTTTCATCTCTGCTACGACCAACACACTGTTGGTCAAGACACAATACTTTTCATAGCACTGTCTCCCACTCAGGGGTGATTTTTAATGCACTATCTCTCCTTAAAGACTATGTTTCCCCCTAAGCCAACCAAATTCCCTTTGAATTTTTCATTGCCATCACATTCAACCTTTTGTTTGTTGTGTTTTCAACTGTCTGATGCCTTATAGAGACCAGTGAATTTTCCTGAATCTTTCTCCTTTGAAAAGTAAGTTTGTTAAATGTATCTTTAAGTGTTTTTATTTATCATTGACCAATCAAATTCAAAGTACTTTTATTTTTGCATTAGATCCATTTTTTTTCCGTAAAGGAAATTGTCGTTAAATTCTTCGTTTCCTGTAGGAAAAATTGTAGTTCCATTGTTCATTTTTCCTAAAAGAGAAATTGTTGTTAAATTCATCGTTTCTCGAAGAAGAAAGCAACTGTATTTGTTGATTTGATGCATATAGTTTCCTTTTTTCATTCACATTAAGGGGACTGAAAATAAAAACATACATTTTCATGTAGTAGACTGTGTGTTTTGCATAGGAAAAAATTAGGAAAGCTGCATATTAGTTTTTTCTCTTTGTTGTTTGCTCTCAAAAATGATTTCTATTTCCCTTTAGTAGCTAAGATTTTCATTGAAAAAGCTAAAATTTAAAAGTTCTAGATAGAGAGGTGTTCCGGTGTCGTAAAACATATCAATTGTCATTAATTGTATGTGATACATTACGAGTGTGATAACTCACTCCACGTACATAAGTATATCGTAGCTCATCCACGTACCTTCGGGTATATTGGGTGGTGTTATACTACAAAAAGTATAAAGGGGTGCTCTCATTGTGCGGTTTCGCATTAGACATTGCTAATATGGACTTGGGCCTCCACATACCTTCAAGTATATTTGGAAGGAAAAATTTAGGTTTCTATCCATCCATAGTGAACTGAGTCAGCCGCCTTGTAAATTGTGATACACCGAACACAACAATTGGGGAGATTGCCTGCACGTACTTCTTGGTTCGCCAGGAGGTATTCTGCAGTTCATAGTTTCTTGGTAAACCTTTTGCCTAGCATTACCCTTTTATTTTGTTTCTTTATTTTTGTTCATAAAATAAATCAGTCATTGTGGAAGAAGAAAATCCCTTTCCTTGTCGTTCGTGTAGACTTTCATTGAAACCACCTCTATCACCGGAAGCCACTTCTGGTCGGTGAAAGTAACATCGCTCTACTGAAACTAGTACCATCAGTACCTCTGATAAAGCATCATCTTCACATATACGAGATTCAACACAAGTTGTTTCTACAAATCCTAGTTCATATACTGTTGTCGAGACAGAGTCGTCACAGCTACCCGTGGTCACAATCCATCCAATTAGTGAGACAATACCTTCTGAACCCGAGGTTGTTCAACTGGAAGTTGATCTAGATATTTTCTCTTTTTTGCCATAAAATCTACATCCCAAATTTTAATGACCGGAATTTATTCCTGTATCAGTCACCCCACAATCTATTGTAGCCATTGAGTTTCCCATATCGCACAGTCAACCTCCTGAAATATACTTAGGGCCTGACGGCGAGATCCTTCCACCTGGTTTAATTTCGATTGAAGAAATCCCACGAGATGAAACACCTTTACATCCAACCCATTTTGGGGAGGATCTTCATCTGTACGAGTCTTTTCCTCAATCACCACCCTCTACTTTTGTTGATCTTGTGCCTATTCAAATTCCTGTCGATTCAAAAGGGTATACATTTGGTCAAGTAACCATGCCTGAATCAACATATTTGGTTGGACCATCTGTCCTGATTGAGTCAGCACTTGCTCTCGCTACCCCGTCAATGTCTAAAAATTCACCATAATCATATTTACATGGTGGCCCTATATTTCTATTAGGTTATAAATATTTATCTGGAATTTTATCAGGTGCATCTTCAAACCCATGGACTTCACCAATGTCATCATCTGGTATTTTAACTAGTAAACATATAGTGAGTACTAAATGGCTTGATACTTTATATCCATCATTAGAGAAATATCAAGCTAGTCCATTTGGGTTTATTCCATCCAGTACCATCACAACTGGACTCCCTGCATTTGGAGAATAATGTTTTCCGTCTTATTATACTCCTCATGCTGGGGGGAACCTATGGTCTCCCTCTTTGACAGTACTCTGCCCTTTTTTGGTGAACCTAATGTCAAAATGAATGTTTGTTAATGGCAACCCACTCTGCCTATCCAACCACAAACATTTGTACACTCGTATCAACTGGTTCAACCTGTTGCACCCACATCAATTCATCTTGTTAATACATCTTTACCCCTATTAGAGACTCAAACTGTTGTACAAAAACCATTTCAGGCGGGTCATTCAACTCAAAACCCTCAAGTATTGGGCCCTCAAACTCCAACTACTTTGGCTAATTTACAACAACCTCTACCCAGAATCATTTATTCACAAGTTGGATTACCATATTATGGGATGTTGCAGCCACAAATAGGTTATACGTATCCTCAACCAAATGAAATTTATTCTAATTTTGGTTATAACATTGGTGGACAGACCCCTTGGCAGCCACAGACGCAAATGCCACAACCTTCATTTCAACAAGTATCATACCCAGGTTTTGGTCAACAGAATCCTCAAGAATTTTATTATCAAAACAACCCCTATCTAGTTTATCAACAACATATTCCTTATGTTGGTGCTCAAAGGTTTGTTTCCCAAGCAATTCCATCATACCCTGGCTATGCTCATCCCGACCTTAGTCGACAATTTCCCTTTGTCACAACTATAGAATTACTAGATTTAAACCGGCTCACCAATGATCCAATCAAATATGCTCCTTGGTGGTTTTTTATACCCCATAAATTACCCTCAGATATTCCTAAGTTCAATGGAAACCCTGGGGAAGACCCATCGACTCATGTTATGACTTATCATTTATGATGTTCATCAAAATCCTTGAACGATGACTCTGTTTGACTATGTCTTTTCTAGCGTACGCTCACTACTCTGGCTGCAAAATGGTACATTGAGTTTCCTATAGCTTCTTTTGATAATTTCACTGCCCTAGCTACTATATTTTTGAATCACTTCTAGTTACCCATACAATATGAAACTAGAACATAAATCTTGACTAATTTTAAATAGAATAATGCTACTCACATTTCTGATCAGATTCATGAGTGGTGTCATCATCGTAGAATGGTTAAGACATTTTTTCCTAATCAGCTCCTTGTTGAGTGGTTCATTAAGTCCATGTTACCATCTATAACTGAGGATGTGGCTAAGGGCGGCGTCATCACTGAAGAGCGGGTTATTTCTCATGCCCAATATTTAGACTTGATTTATACTCAGTCTGGCATGCTCTATGAAAAAATTCCTAACGCACCGAGATCTAAATTTACTGTTGCTCCTCCATCAAAGGACTCTCATGCCGGAGATGGTATGATTGGTACTGCAAGCACACATCATACTACTGCATCTGATCCTGCGCCTTCTTCTGAAATCAATGCCATGTCATTTGACGAAGGCAAACGTGACAAGAAACTTGGAAGTAAGAAAAAAGGGAAATAAAAGAAGAAGCCCCGCAGGAAAGATCATCTGATCAATCATCTGGAGATTAGAAACCTAGTTATCCATGCATAATCTATAATAAGGAAGATTTTTTTTGGGGTTTTCATCACCGCGCTGAAGTATCAAAAATGGTTAAGACTTCACATAAGTCAACTGTGTTGATAGATCCATTTCCGAATTTAGACACAAATTTGGTTTCTACGAATCCAACTACTAGTTCCCAAGTTCTTATGCTTTCTGTCACAAAGCCATCGACAGATGTTTTGGTGTCAACACGTTATAAATATTACAGTAGTTAGGCCACTGATCAACCTACTACCTCGACCATGAATCCGTCTACGGAATCGATACCGCCACCTACTATTCGTGAATTGAAAATCAAGCCACCAAAGGGAGTCGTTCATAAATCAACATATAATACTCAAGCAAGAGCTACTCAAAATTATAATATAGTTTAAGATTTTTCTCAATCCCATTCAGCTATGTTAGCGCTTGAGGTATTACAAAATTTTCCCTCTGAGAAACATAATTTATTGTTGGTAATTGGTGGAATTGATCCGACTGATTCTAATCTCATAGTCTTTAATCATACAGGCTATGTGCCACAATTACCAGCAGAATTGGCATTCTCCATCCAAGTAAATGTTCTCAATCACCTTGTTCATCGTACCATTATTAATGACGGAGAATCTAAGTGCATTATGTTTCTAAACTATTGGAAGTCACTTAGCTTGCCGTGCCTATCTCAATCATCAAAAAATTTGAAGGCTTTTAACGGGCGTACATATAAGCCTTGCGGTATTATCAATATCCTGCATGTTGAACTAGGGGGAAAAACAATGATGTTGAAGTTGAGGTTGTTGACAGACCACTTGACTACAATATTTTACTCGGAAGGCCATGGGTATATGCTACAACTGCAATTGTTTCTACATATTTTAGAATGATCACCTTTCCAAATAAAGGTGTTATCACAGTCATCAATTAGCTATCATTCTTTGCCTTTAGTTCCCAGGTAACTAGAAGTGTTACGTTAGTTCACGCACCCCAAATCTCACTTCATAACATTGGTGTAGGACTCTTAAATGATTCCACTCTCATGGGAACCTTTTCATTACCACCACCTGCGACGTCAACATAAATTGCAAGTATAAAGACCTGCTACATGATCTCTTCCACTCCATCTGGCTTAAGGAAGAGTACGGGTGATTATGAAATTGTTACGTTGGATGAGTTTCTTCTGCCCAACCCTATTGAGTTGGAATAACAATCAATCTATTTGGCTTGGGCGGTGAATCCAAAATCATCGTCTCCGATTGTTTGGGTTGATCGTTCATTAGAGTTTGGTACTCCATCTAATCCTTTTTCCTCAACTTTCTTGACAGATGATAATATTTTGGAAACCATGATGTCAGAAGGAGAACCATGGGAATATTATCATCATCATTCCCATCTTCCTGATTATGAAGAAAATAATCTTAGTGAACTATATCACCCATCAATCAAAAATTTATTTTCGAATTATTTTCCTATTAATGCAATCGATTCCGAGCATAATCTGTCAAATATTGAAGAAACCATTGCTATCGATATTTCGACCAAACCTGGCATTGTAGAAAACATTCATGTTGGCGTGTATTGTTCTCCATCATAACACGAAACATATTGCTCTCTCTTTTGTGAATTTCATGATGTATTTGCGTGGTATTACGAGGAAATGTCAGTCATAGATACTAGTATTGTTGAAAAAACTATTAATATGTACCCTGATGTCAAGCCGGTACATCAACACCTTTGTCTTGTTCATCCGAAGAAGGCCATTGCCATTAAAGCAGAAGTTGAAAAATTTTGCATGATGGTTTCATTTACCTTATTCCGCTAACTGAGTGGGTTTCCAACATTGTTCCAGTTATGAAAAAATAAGGAACCAACAGAGTGTGCGTAGATTATCGAGATTTCAATCTTGCTTGTCCAAAATAAAACTATTCTACTCCCTTTATCGACCAGATTATTGATGATTCTGCTCGATGAGAAATTTTTTCGTTCATGGATGGATTTTCCGGCTACAATAAAATCAATATACGCCTAGAAGACCAATATAATACAACATTCATCTATCCTTGGGTCACATTCGCTTATCGAAGACTCCTGTTTGGTTTAAATAATGTTGGGGCAACTTTTCAGAGAGAAATGGATTATGCTTTCAATGGTATCAAGCACATTTTTCAACCCTATCTAGATGATTTACCAGCGCATTAATGAAATCAAACTGATCACCTGATGCATTTGAGAGCCATCCTTTTGCGCAGTCGACACTACAAAATACTCCTCAATCCACATAAATGTGTGTTTTGTGTTGGTTCTTGTTGTTTGCTTTGATTCTTCATCTCAAAATAAGGAATTCAAATAGACCTATTGAAGGTATAGGCCATTATTGATTTTCCTGTGCCATCAAATTTACTTCAGTTACAGAAACTTCAAGGAAAGGCTAACTTCTTATGTAGGTTCATACCTAACTCCGCTGAAATGGATAAAGGATTTACTCGGCTCTTGAAAAAGGGGATTCTCTGCCATCAGGATCAGGTTTCACAAGCTTCTTTTGATGCTATCAAGGATACTCTTGTTCAGGTGTCATTAATGTATCCCCCCAATTATCAAAGTGATTATTTCTTATATATGTTCGCAGTTGATACGACCATTGCTATGGTATTGGTCCAAGTATAAAATGGGATAGAACATCTGATTGATTATTTAAGTCATAATCTCAATGATACAGAAGTGAATTATTTGTACGTAGAAAATATTTCCTTGGCAGTTGTTCAAGTTGTCCAAAGATTTCGCCACTATATCCTATTCCAGAAGAGCATTATTGTTTTGGATTGCAACCCCATGACTTATATCTTATCACGTCAATTGTTGGGGGGGAAGTATTCAAAATGAATTGTCATTTTGCAGGAATTTGATTTGGAATTCATCAAATCCAAGTCAAAAAAGTCTTTAGTTTTGGCAGAGTTTCTCTGTGACCTTCCCTCTGATAGTACTACTAATACGTCAGACCATCTATTCCTGACGAGTCTCTATTTCTGATCAGATCATATGATCCTTGGTATGGGGATTTTATCATTTATCTCCAAACCCAAACTTTTCGGCCTGGTACCTATCACTCTGACTAGCGACGTATTCGATACCAAGACAATATTATCTGATCATCAACGATACACTTTATCGTCGTGGTGTTGATAAAATTTTAAGAAGGTGCCTCAATCATGAGGAGGCTGAAAAGGTTTTAAATTATTGTCATGTTGGTGCTTGTGGTGGACACTTGTTTGGATATGCTATTGCACAAAAGATACTCCTCGCCAGTTACTTTTAGCCTACCATATTTCTCGATTGTATCCTCATGGTCAGAAGTTGTCATGCATGCTAGATATTTGATTGTAAAATCCACAAACCACCAGCGCCAATGCATCCTGTTGTCTCTGTGGGACCATTTTCAAAATGGGGCATTGACTTCATGACCTATAACCCTCCTTTTTCCGGGGGGTCTAGTTATATTATTGTCATAGTAGACTACTTTATCAAGTGGGCTGAAGCGATGCCTACATTCAACAACACAGGACAAAAAACTACATTGTTTTTCTTTAATCATGTCATTGCATGGTTTGGGGTCCCACAGGCTATAGTTACAGATCATGGTAAGAATTTTCGAAACCACATGATGACGGAATTGACTTCCAAGTTAGGATTTTCACATGATAATTCTACTCCTTATTATCCACAATCAAATGGACAAGTTGAATCTATCAACAAGATTCTTTAGCAGTTTGTAAAAGAAACTAGCATTTGATCTTGTACTCGGCCTTGTGGACGTACTGAACCTCAGTGAGAAATGCAACCAGATTTACTCCCTTTCAATTGGTGTATGGTCTGGAAGCTATCTTCCCAATCCAATGTGAAATACCGTCATTAAAACTCGCAATCGACTTGTTAGATGACAACTCAGAAGAAGAAGCGTGTATTTTTAACCTCATCCATCTTGATGAAACGCGTCATGAAACCCAATTGGCCAATGAAGTGCATAAGATATGTATAAAGGCGCAATACGACAAAAATGTCTAGCCTCGCATTTTCTTAGAGGGTGACTTGGTCCTTCTTTATGATCAAGAAGCTGATGTAATAGGTACAAGGAAATTTGAGCCATTATGGCATGGACCCTATATTTTCAAAATATTTCTTGCTAAGGGCGCCTACGAGTTGGTGGATTACGATGGAATTCCGTTGGCGCAATCTCGAAATTGGTTGTATCTGAAACGTTACTATGCTTAATCATGAGTGTAGTAATTTTTTGTATTATATTATATATTTATGCTGTTGATTTGCATTCACTATCTTAGTTTGTTTTTTAGAGTTTTCTTGATGTTAGTAATCCTCTTTAAATTACATCACAGATGTCTGAATATTTGGAAACATTTTTTGGATATGCTGATGGTGCTAGTCATAGTATGTAGAATCTATCCTCTACAGTGTGGGCCATTTTCGCTCCGAATGACGAGTTAGTGAGTTTTCAAGGGATTTGTATTGGTAGATCAACAAACAATATTGCTGAGTATAGTGCGTTGATCAAACTTCTCTCTGATGTCATTTCATTTGGTATTGACCACATCATCATAAGGTTGGACTCACAACTTGTGGTATTAAAACTTACTAGTGTTTATACTATTAGAAATCAAACACTGCACCGTTTGTTCCTAAGATTTCGACTTTTGGAAAGACATTTTGATTTTATTCAATATAAAAACATTTCCAGAAACTTTAACACATTGACTGATTCTTTAGTTAATCATGTTATAGACAAACATTTGCAACATATGTAAAGATACATTCACGTAATTGAATAATATTTCACAATAAACATAGGAAAACACTTAAATCAAATAGATAGATAGTTATAGGTTTTAAAAAAAATTTGTGCCCAAGACACATTGGTAATCTAACCTCAAAATGTATGCAACATGTCAAAATTAAACTATTGATGTTCATGGTAACATGCTGTAGATCTAGATATCCTATGTAGTAACCGCATCCAGCGGTTAGGAAAGCCTATAGTGTGGCACTGTAGTTGCATGGGTAACTCTTCAATCTGGTAATCCGGAATCTCGAATTTCAACTCCTCTATGTGATGCTGAAGCTCAGAAAGAGTCTCAGCCATGTCTAAATCCTGAAGGATTGCTCTCTCGACAGCCCTCTCTGATGGCTCATCTACTCCATGCTTTGGTTCCTCCATCGGTTGAACTCGACCAACATCGGAATTACATTAAAACTTTAGTTTAGTCTTGGGAAAACATTAAAATACAAGAAAATTGTATAAACCTTAGAAAAATAAAAAAAACATGGTCAAAACATTCTTACCTATTGAAGCCCACTGAGTGCCTTCTGGTAAATCTAAGTCTGGATCTCCTCAGAAATTGATGCTTGCATATGCATACTCATAGATGGCGATAACCTGACGCATGAACCAGGAAAAGAATGCAGTAAAGAACACAATGGATGATTGGCTTGCATGCCTAGCCATCCTTGGATATCTAGGGTTAGACACACCTAGTGTCACATGCTGAGGCTGCATCAGTGGAATCCACTCTAAGGAAAAAGAAATGAGGATCGAACCATAACTGGAGTTTTTCTTCCTTCCTCGCTTTTCCTTGTTCAGTTGTTCTTTTATTTGAGAAAGTACAGCTTCAGAACAGTTGAAGATTTTTGGCTTTATGCACTCTAGTGCATACTGCATATAAGATCTATTCACTACATGTAGTGTAACGGTGTCGGAAAGCTTTGTGATCATGAAAAGAATGGTTCTCAAAGGAAAATCACGAACGTCACACATGTTTATTTTCCCATCCTTGCTTGGCTCTACCCTTGGATAGCAATATTGCAAAACATAATCTCTCATCGTCTCTCCTCTGAGAGCAGATCCTGAGAGAGAAATAAGCAAGCCTCTCCTCGACAAGCCTGCCAGAAAATACACATCCTCCACTGTAATAGGAACCAAATTGTTCCTAATGTGAAATGCCTCAATTTCTAGATCCCATGCACGAACTAGAAACTCCAAAAGTTCTATTTTTTTCCTCATACTTGACAAGCGGAAGTACTTTAATAACCCACAATATCTTAGGGCTCTTACAGTTTACAGATCATTAAGGGAAATCATATTTTTTTTCTTCGTGCTCCCTTTCTCTCCAAGTAATCGTCATTCTAGTCCGATGAATCCCCGAAATATAACCATACGACTCATTAGACTCCTTTTCATGCAAAAAAAAGGGCAAATTTTGGGTACAATGCAAGAATCAAGAATTTGAATTGTGCCCAACACAGTCTTGAACAAGAGACAGTGCATTGCATATGCACATAGGCTTCAACTTAGGTGCTCCATAATTTAGTTTTCGATGCTTAACGGTGCGTTGCCTTATTTTGAAAAATAATTTACCCTAAGGGGCCCAAATCCCTAAGATTTACAGTGAAATGAAATTAATTGACTACTAAAAGAAAGAGAGGGTTTATGGCACCAACCTGGATCAAATGAAGATGAAAACCGTCCACATATTCGATCGCAATCAACGGTTGAAGTTCGGAGGCAAAAACAGGTTCATAAATCCAAAATGAAAATGGTAAAAATGAATAGTAAAAATCTTTCAATTAGTCATTTGATTATTTGCAAATCATATTTATTGTTGTGACTATGGTTTTATTCTTTTTTATCGTGAGTAATTTTGATCCATTTGATGTTGTTCTGAGCAGGTTTTGCAACTAATGAGCAGATTAGTCATGAATATTTATTTCAAGAATGATTTGACCACAAAGCATACTTTTATCCTTATTTTTCAAGATTTGGTAAAAATGAAAAAGGAATTGAAGCACACTTTTATCTCTTTTTCGAGCTTCCATAACATCAAAAACCCCTAGAGTCTTCTTTTAGCTCTTTTCAGACTTTGATAATGTGAAAATATTTCTGAGCACTTGACTTTTTGAGCTCGTAAAAGTAAATGAATTGATATCTACTCAGTATAATTTTAAACCTTTTCTGGATTGAGATAGATTATTTACAAAAAAGGAATGCCTTAGTAGAACATGACTAGGAGGTTCTCTCAGATATTATTTTACACTTTTTCGGATCTGAGCGACAACTTTACGAAAAAGCACTTATGGAGTTTTCTTTTGTCCTCTTTTTCAAAATCTCTAAATATGAAAAAGGACTGGGTTTTCACTATTGTTAGGCTCATTAAAACATAAAATAGCGATGGGCTTGTCGATCATAACAAGAATCAAGTTTCATTCATCGCTATACTCGTTAAATTATTAAATAGAAATACATTATTCACCCGAAGGGTTGAATTATAGATCAAGCTTATGTTATCCTCCTCAAGCTTGTTAAAAAATAAAGAGGTACTAGTCGACAAATGACCAGGGAAAATTTGGGAAAGTGAACATAAATATTTACGGTAGCAGGTCACTCTTGAACATGACACTTCACTCCATCATCGTGACTTTTTGGGTTGGGGAATCTTCTTAAGGATTCATTCATACCTATGGTTCATCATACCTTCACTTTGGTTTTGGGTCAATTCTACCAACTCATCTTAGTGTCTCCAATATGTTCAAGAGAAGTCATCCAGTGAATACTCATCCTTCTGCAATACTCATAAACCTTCATTCTCATGACATTCATCCCTGAACATTGCCACATCAAGTCACATTTTTTCTCTGAAATTAGTAACTCCCGTTTTGCAATAAAGTGGCTTCTTTTCGACTTCAAATCATCATCTAGGAAGTTTACTTAGAAACGTCATCGTCCAGTACCATGAAGCTTGTTACAGCATCAACAAGATCTTTCTTTCAGACTTTTGATTGAAATATTTTGTTTGGCGTTTGACATTAAATAATATATTCATGCCTTAATAAATGTACTGCAGTACCTTGAGGGCCATTGACATCAATGGTTGTTCTCTCACGTTTGTTAATAGCTTACATCATTGGCTGGTAATCAAACAGTGTCTTACCATTTTCGACTATAAATCATATATTCATATGGCTAGACTTGTACCCGAACGATCAAGTGAACGAGATAAGAAGACCCCGGATCTAGTTTCAGCCATCCGGGCTATGATTTCAACATTGCTGTACACATCATCTTTACGGTGAACTTACATACATATCGTCATCCGAACATGGGCCTATATCTGTAGGCATGTATGTATTGGGAAACATTCCAATGTAGACAATTTTTTGCACTATGTACATGTTATTAGATAGTTTATGTGCTAAGCATGGGAATGCCTTCCCTTAGCAATTCATGATCAAGAGGATATATCGTGATGTAATATATTGTAATATTGATGCAGGTTGCCACTCCGTTTCAGTTCCAACCCATCATAGTGTAAAGCATCTCATTCAAAAAATATTTTTATTATTATTCTGACTTCATGCTTTAGGGGGCCACTCTTATAGGTCAATTTGGCCACCATTCCCAATGACCTAGTTAAACTGGACATCATCCCCAGAACCAACAAAATATGGTTTGTCATCCCCTATCATTTCAGTTGCTACATGCCCTAAGAAAAAGAACAAGAACAAATCATCCATGACTTCTATGTAAGGTTTCCAAGATTTTAAGTACATGTTATATCACCTATGAGATCACCAACGTAGTCTCTCAAGAGACTAATTGCTTTGGATATGAAGTTACCTCCATTCAAGGTTGTTCTGCAAAGCACTTCCCGACATTCAAGAGTGCGTTGGTCAAATGGGAGAGAAATTCTCATTGTTCCAGAATCTCCACATGACCAGTGCCTTCTAAAAGAGTCCATATGTGTCAAACTTTGAATCCATGTGTCAATCTAACACCTCTGAGCTTGGGAACATGTCTTGCCTATCTCTATAAATTCATTGATTGAGAAACTACCTTCAGTTGTTCTACAAATTGAGCACAGATCCTAGTGCTTAAGAAGGAAGAAATAGGGTAAATAAATGTTGTTGTTTTCTCAATTGAGTGTTTTATTATAGTGAAGTGTTGCTGGAGAGATGATAATTTTGATGAGGCTGGGATGATGCTGGAGTTGGTGACATCAAATCAATCTTTGGTTTTAACCTCCCCCTTCTATCCATTAATAAAGTTTGCTGCTCATTTTCCCACATATGTATCTATTTATGTTTCTATCTTTCATATCATGGATTCTTAGCTGATGTATATGTTACATGTTTCATTGATTTAACTGATTAAGATGAATAGTCATTTGTATATTGCAATCTCTTTGCTATTTAGTGTTTATAATTGCAGTAACTAGTCTACTGATCAAAGTTGGATTGGAAGTTACAACAAGAGCGAAAAAAGGAGAATAGGAAGCACTTGGACTCCAAGTAAGTTTCTCCATCTTTCTGTATATCTATTTACTCTTAGGAAAAGTGTCTGCAAAGTCTTTGACTTGTTGTTCTAAATGCATGGCACCACATTTAGGGAATGTGTTTTATCCATAATTCATAATTCCGCATAACAGGTTGCATGTTCTCAGATGATGTCCCTTCTCGATGAATTCTCTGGCTACAACTAGGATCGCCACAAGAATGATGAAAAGTAAAAAACGATATTTAAAAAATATTAGGGAACCTTCACTTATTAATGCATGCATTTTGAGCTTACAAATGCAAGTTCTACCTTCCAAAGAGCTATTAAAATAACCTTTGATGACCTCATTGGGAAGATCATTCAAATCTATCTTGGTGAATTATATGTCTACTCTAATTGTTGCTATGATCACTAAAAATACCTTAGGTAAGTGTTTCTTAGATGCAAGAAATATGGGATATATCTCAATCCCCAAATGTTTGTCTTTGATGTAATTGCAGGTAAACTCCTTGGACACATTATATCTGAAGATGGAGTTGCTATTAAACTAAACATAGTTGAAGAAATAAAATACCTTCCAGCCTCAAATTATAAGAAATAAATTCAATCATTCATGGGAAAAAATAACTTTTCAAATATTTATCTACAATGTTTCTAGTATTGTCAAACAAATTCCTAATATTTTCAAGCAAGGCCATACATTTTGATGGGATCATGCAACTCAAATAGCCTTCTTAGCTATTAAAGAAGCCATATATTCTACTTTTCTTTTAGCAAAACATCATTTTTCTAAAGAATTAATCATACACACTAATTGGGAGGGCACAATTAAACTCATCAAGGCTCACATGAGGCCTTGAAGGTGTGCTTGTGTGCTCTAGCAAGATAGAGAAAGCTCAAGGGTGCATGGGCACAATAAAAAGAGAAAATGGAGTGAGGCTTTAGACCTTTATGCCTTCGAAGTACGCTCATGTGCTCAAAGATACTAAGAAGGCAGAAGGGCGCCCTCCAAAGAGGCGAAGGACTAAGGGTTTATGACTTCAAGGTGTACTCATGCGCTCATGGGAAAGGGGGTGCATTGGTGCATGCTGAAGGGATGAAGGAGAAACATCCAAGGCTTCAAAATAGTCTCAAGTTCTCAAAGAGGGTGCAGTTATTTGAGATGAAGGAGTGTTCTCAAAGGCCTTAGGCTTCGTAACTGCACCATGTGCTCTAAGTGAAGGATGAAGGCTTTGTACTTAAATATTGTGCCATGCGCTCTTAATGAAGGATTTTTTCTTTGTGAGTGTGACATGTTCTCTAAGAGAACATTGTTCTTCATGGTGGAGTGTGCTCAAGCATCAGGATTCATGACTACACCATGTGCTCTAAGGATTTGTGCTTTGTGAGTGCGCGATGTGCTCTAAGGGAAGAATAAAGCTTCATGCTTCGTGAGTGTGGCATGTACTCTAATATGGAACAATTTTTCATGTTGAAGGAGTGCGCTCATAGTATCAAAGTGCACATTGTTGTTTTGAAGTGCGCTTAGGCTTGGAAGGGTGTAGTTATCTTCACAAATGTCTATTTGTTCATCTGGAATGTGCTTTTCACTGAGGGAGGAAACACAAGGCTAGGTGACTTACTCTTAGGAAGTACTAGTGCTCTGTGAGAGGAAGGACACCTTAGAAAATAATTAGCTCACAAGAATGGGAGGAAAGATGGTTCAATGAGTCTCATGGATAAGTTACGCTCATTACATAGTAAGAAGGATAATACCTCTACACCTTGCATTGAATAGTAGGACCAAGAAAGGGCTTAAAAATGGATAAGTGTGAGACCAATAGAGTAAATAAATAAATGAATATGATCACAATTGAAACATGGATCACACACATGAATGCCATTGATGCAAGCTAAGGGAATGCATAGGAATCTTGAACAAAAATCACACCTTGAAATGATAGCAAAGCAACACTTACAAATTTTAAAGAAAATGGAGGAAACACATGCCAGAGTGAAGATAACATGGTATGACACGTGTTAAGGAAAAATAAACCAACCGTGATAACCGCAAAAGTGAAAGAGACACTTGTGAACATGGAGGCGAACGAAAGAAACAATAAAAAACACTCACAAAAATAGGAATACAATGCAACCAAGTTGAGGGATACTGTCAACAAAATCATTGACTATTGACATGAGTTAAACATCGCATAGACATTGTTTTGATGGCCGATGTTATGCTTGTTCAATTTTTCATAAAAGAAGTGTTCTCGAGAAATCATCTAAGAATGTGCATGTGAGTGCAAGTGACTTGAAATTTTGAATCTAAGAAGAAGACTTGAACACTTTGCAAAACATATAACAATCATGGATAGAGCGACAAACTGTAAGATCCTCAGTAGGCTGCAAAATTCAAGTATGAGAAAAAATTTGGAGGGTGTTGATCGCAACATCAACAATTTCATGTACATATATACACACATATTTACTCTTTGGTACATAAGTAATTATTCACTTCTTCATTTACTTATTTTTTGTCATGGATATTTTTTCTTATGAGCTCATTTATTTTTTCGTTCTCAATTATCAATTAATGCACAAAAATATCCCACATATCACCTCATAAAGAACTTGAGTAGGAAATCAACTATGAATATATTATAATAAAAAAAATCGACAATATATACCAAGAGAGTGTATCCAAGAGGCTCTGATAAGAGATTCTTAGAGCACGGGAAACAGGGTGCTAAGAACACCAAATTTATGGGCATGAAAATGATGAGAACTAGCGTGAAGATACTCTTGAGTGTGAGATTTCTTGTGAAAAATTGGTGAGAAATGGAACCATCATCCATTCTAGAGAGGAGAATGTCAAGGAAGGGAAGACATCCGTCCATCTCTACCTCCATCGTGAACTTGATGGAGTCATATTGGGAATTAAGATGGCTCAAAAACAGATCTAACTTCTCACGATCATGGGGAAATATGACAAAAGTATCATCATCAAATATCTTCCACCTTTTAGGGTGAAAATGAGCTAGGATAAGGCCTTGTTCTCAAAATATTCCATAAATAAGTTATAAACTATAGGGGAAAGAGGGGAACCCATCACAACACCACACATTTGCTCATATAAATCACCTTGGAAACTGAAGAAGGTCGACCTTCTTTAGATAAGAACCTTGCTGATATTCTCATTAAACATGAGTTATGTAGCAGCATAGTTGGACTCAGTGTCACATGATTTATGATTCTTAATTTGAATTCAATTGGGAGAATGTTAAACATGAATTCGTGTGAAGCCGAATCAAATATTTCAACACCGACCTCACAGTCACAACCAACTCCCTTACAACCTTACCGAATCTATGATTTTCGCACCAACTGTTGTCCAATGTGATTGACTTCTAGATTGCATTGTGTAGTCATGTATTCCACATGACTAAATTGGAGAATTCTAGAGCTTCCCTTAGCTATAAATTTGTATTTGCTTGAAGCCTTGGGATCAAGCAAGACAAGGCAAGGTCTTCCATGAATAATAGAAGTATGTGTTTTATTTTTTTTCTCCATTCTTCTCTCTCTCTCTCTTTCTACTGTGTTTTGTATTAAGTTTCTCTATACTCTAATATATCCATGATTAATTTTGCATGAAAAATGAAGTGGATAGTCAATTTTTTGTTTTGTTTCCCCATTAGCTCTAGATTCTTGTAATATAAATAATTTAAATTCTAACCTAGCCCCAAAATGACATCCCATACATTGCGTTAGTCAATCATTATCTTTTTGAGGAACTATTTTCCCATCTCTTATTCTACTTCTATCATGTAGAACACCTTTTTCCACCTTTGCAAGGGTAATCAATTTCCCAATCATGCAAAATAACCATCATCATGAACTTCCTAGAAAAACTTTATAGTCACACTCTAACTAATCACTCATAATATAGATATGCATAGTTTATTTTGTAAAAGACATTCAAGTATTTAAGTACAAGGCTTGAACTCATGAAAATGCATCCAGCTCCAAACTAATTATGTATAGTTTATAAAGGGCATAAGTACAAATCTTGAGCTCATGGAAATACCTCATGCACCAAGCTTTGTTAATATGCAATATTTCAAATCACGTCAACCACATCTCTCCAACATTGAGGTTATCTTGCCTCATTAAATTCATGTTGATAGGGGATATTATACTTTCTATTACAACATAATTAAAAAATTATGACTCTCAACTTTCCCAAATTAATTTTATATTTCTTTCTATCTTGAATTTTCTAACTTATTAATTTTTTTATTATTATTTAAATGTTAATTTTAATTCTTATAGTGTAATCCATATATACTACATAGAATCATCACAACCATAACTAAAAAAATATCCTTTTAATAAAACCATCAATTCTGTCTAAGATGTAACTATTACATGCATGTATCCGTCACCTAAATCCAAATTCCTAGTCTTCGTCATACAAGTTCATTTAATGCCATTAAAGTCACGTGCCAAAGAGTAAAAAACCTAACACCAAGAAGAAGAACGATTTTTTTGGAAGAAGAACGATTTTTTTTTTTTTTTTTGTCAAAACAACATGTTCATGCATAGAGTCACGTGGTGTCAATCGAGGGAAAGGAAAGTGAAATAAGAAACCTAACACAAATACCGACACAAATTATTGTTAAACAACCATTATACATAAACTTTGTTTCATCTCATCCCTAGTCCAAAGGACATCACGATGTTTTGGACTAGCTTCTATGATTATAAAAGCTGAAATGAAACACTTGAAATACATTGACAAGTGACAGACTGGTGATGATGATACTTTGATAAAAACTATAAATTTTTTTTTAAAGAGAGAATCCATACATGTGAAATAGATTATAGAGGAGAGGAATAATATGTTTTTGAGTTTTTTTTTTAATAACCCAACGTTTCGGACTATTTATGTGAGTCCATCATCAGGGATAGACGTCAATTTTTCAAAGAAATTTTGACGTCCACCCCTGATGATGGACTCACATAGATAGTCCGAAACATTGGGTTATTTAAAAAAAAAAAATTAGAAACAGGTTATTCCTCTCTATAAACTATAAAAACTGTGAGACAACATTCAGACTCAAATTAGTTTTGTTCATAGAATAAGATTTGGACTTGTGGTGTACTGTTCGTTACATCCAATGTATGTGGACACCTCACCTCCCTCTCCACTTAGCAACAGTAGTGACGAAGACCAGCAAGGTTCACATTTTCCTCCTCCCTCTCCTCTCAGTAGCAGCAGCAGTAGTAGCGACTTTGACGAGCATGGTTCTTTTCTTCCTATGGGTTTTAACTCTTATCGTTTGTCGCCTCCTCCTTCTAATGTCGGACGCTTGGTATGTGAGGGCAAGGGCTGTGGGGGTGATGATTATGGTTCTAATGTTCATGGCCAAGGTCAAGGCCATGATGACAACAACAATAAGGCATTGATCCACAAAATTCCAGCGACAACCATGGTAGTGTTGAGCACAAGAAGCAAGACACCGATGACCAAGATCTGAAGCATGAGCAACAAAAGCAACAGATTAGCGAAGAGAAAGGAAAACACCAACAACGAGGACTAGAAAAACCCTAATGATAATGCTGGGAACTTTCATAATCTATGCAATGCATCAAGCACTTACTTTCCCACTTGGTCGCCACATTTTATTTGTTTTTTAATTAAGTTACCCACTAGCTCATTACATGCTTTCATTTTTTACTTCAACATCATATTTATAATAAAAATCACACCAATAAATATTTCATATTTATTTAATTTTTAATTGCATATAGTATTTATAAATAAGGCCTAAATATTTTTTGTATATGATATGTATCTACAGATAACAAGGTACGGTTGGTGATAGAATGCTTAAGGTGAAATAGAATGATACTTTAATTTTTAAAATTTGCACGAATGTAAGTGATGGTAACCCTTGCGGAAGAAGGCGGCTATTATGTCATAAACCTAGTTCCATTTCCAAACATCATTATTTTGGCACATCCTTTGGTTATATTTTCTATATTCATTCTACACGTTGGATTGTGATGACAATCATGATCATGAACTGCGTTTTTCGAAAGTTTCTGCATTCTTGAATACTTATAAATTTAAACTATCATTGTCCAAAAAAATTTGCAAAGTCTTAGAGGCATCTCTGTGACCTGAATCAACTTTGTTCTCTCCTCTTCCTAGCCATGTTGAGAATGTATTCCACTTCTAGATTTGAACTGCAGGGTCTTGCACTATTGGACGTTGACCTTCCAAGTAAAACAAGATTGGAGAGCACAATGCCTGCCTTTGTTTCTAAAATTTAGTGTGCATAATTTAGAGGTAAAAAAGTCCTAATTATGATGAAAACGACAACATAACGCATGTGGGGAATGTTCAATTTAAGTTGACAAAGGAGTTAGTGGCTCGAGCCAGTGGCATCCAATAGGAATGGGAGCGTTGGTTCAAAAAACAATGGTTTAACAAAGAAATAGAGGCAACCCAGATAGAGGAGAACATCTATCACCATGGTTTGATAAAAAACATCATGACACAGGTTCTGCGTAAGCAAAAGAAAACGTGGGAAGAATTCTTGTGAGATAATTACTTTGTGTGGGATGAGAAGGACCCCAGTCCTTCATAAACCAAAGAGGAAGAGCCAGCAGAAAATTCGAAAAAGAAGCCATGAAATTGTGATCCATTGACATAGGAGGAAAAGAAAGAGGAATAGGTGGTAGTGACTCGGGAAACCATAGGGAAAAAACCCAATTTGAAGGGAACTTCCACCCTTGCTAAAAATTTTACAAGGAGGGAGGCTGCAAAGATGAAAATAAAGGAAATTGCAACAAAGGGGATACCAAAAAGCATAATTTATAAAAAAAATGAGAAGCCCCAAGGCTTGTTTAAGGGGAAAGGAAAGGTTGAGAAAACTGAATTTATTGATAGAGAAGAATGGGAGGCAGTGTTCTTCCAAGATCCATTGCTGCAGGAAAGTGAGAATAAGACAGTTGAAGACTGCCAAGGGTAGGAGGAGCTGAGTTTTCCCTAGTCCTCCTAAGGAGAGTATGAGGGTGAGGTAGCTCCCTAGAAAAAGCGGTCTTAGAAGGAAATGGAATAAATCATCACTAAACTTACTTTGTCAGAGCGGGCTCTGCAAAAGGAAAATGAGACCCTGAGTGGCATGAGAAGGCAACCCAAATTATGAAGAAGAAACAAAACCAAATTGATCATTGAAGAAAAATAATGGAGCATATCAGAGTCAGGTTCAGGTGGAATCTAGCAGGGCCCAATTAGACCACTTGGCTGCAGTAGTTGCAGCACAGGGCAAGTTATGATTTTTCTTCTAAGGGTGTAACATTTTTGTTTGCATAAGTGACATGCAAGAATATAAGTGTGGGGGAGATGTCGAGTCCCAATTTTGCTCAATTTTGATATCCTTCTAAGACCTTTCTTCCCCCCTTTTGAACTCTCTTTGACTCCCAGTTACTCCTATTTTATTATATTACCCAAGTTTTGACCAAAAGGGTGCTATGTGTTCAAGGCATGCAAATTGTCTTAAAAAAGTATCATTTTATCTTATTCTTAAGTGGTCCTTGTAGCTAATTGTTTTTGAATCAAATTATCAAGTTAATTGATCAAAGTGTTACACAGATTAGTAATGATTTTAAGGAGCTCCATGATTTCCTGTAGACAACTTGTGGTCGCCGATTTCCTGCAGACACTTCATGATTTCCTGTAGATGTGGATTTCTTGTAATCGGCTAAATTTCCTGCAATAGAATTGACGGTTGGATATATTCCACTTAGTCTCAAGAAGAATGGTAACATGGGTTTTATGAGGAAATCCACATACATGGACATTGTCCTATTGGCTGCCTTGAATTCATCATTGAAACAACCCAGAGGATTCATCATTGGCTACCCTCAAATTAAATCTTCTTCTCGATGGTTGCATTGGGAAATGCTCCAACAATGTAACGAAATCAGTTTGATCCATGCTTTTATTCATGGATCAAACTCAATATAGCTATTTTTTTCATTATGTTCCAGTATTGATAGTAAATAGTTACAACATAGTACTTTTCCTAATTTAGGCAAAGAATATGCCTTTGAACTTGTATAAAGTTCATTATGTCTTATTTGCAAGGGCGTTGGCTGATCGAACATATTATACTTGTACATGACTACAATCCTTTTTAGATTAATATAAAGTTAAATGTTCTGTCCATTTTGTTGAGTAAACACTTTTAACAGTGAAGGGGTTGGAAGTAAGGGAGGGGCCCCTTTTTTCACATCTTGATTAGTTACAACAGTGTGTTCTTTTGATTATATTTATGTAGTGATAAAATTATTGGCACATGTAGTGTTTCTCTTTTCTGAATTTTAGCAGCACATGTAAAATGGTTGGATGATGAATTTTAATTGAAAAATGTGTTTAGAATCATTAATTAGGTTTTAGCTTTTAAATGTTAAATTTATTTTCTTATGGTTTTTTTCTTGGTCCTTTATCTTTTCTGATCAACATTAGCAATATCAAGAGTTATAGAGGGATGATTGAATCCACTCCATAGCCTTTGCTGCCACGTGTTGATGTACAAAAGAGACATTATAACTATGCATGTGTGATTGATTTAATTAGGAAGCACTTAGGGTATTGGCATGCATATATTTTGTGTAGCATCTCATAAGACTACCCACCCTTGGTAGATAATTTATGTTGTCAAGTTATAAGTCTATAATTTAACTCAACATTTTGACTCAACAAGGATGAAACAATATTATTTGTAGAAGAATCATAGGATGAGAAATTAGTTGAAGTTCATGGATTATGGGAATTTATTCTTCCTGCAACTCAGTTAATTCTCAAATCGAAATTTTTTCTTAGTCAAAATCTTCCAAATGTATAAATATCATAGATAAAGCTTGTGTTAAAACTTTATTCTGGACATTATACTTTTATGAATCAAAATTTGGTGAGGGTGCCAGAGATGGTTGCATACTAATTAGTCTGGAAGGAGAAAAGACAATGATGGCATGTAGGCTGGAATTTGAGTGCACAAATAATACTACAGAATATGGGGCACTAGTATAAGGCTTGTACAAAGCGATAGATCTCGGTGTCAAATATCTTCAAGTCTATGGTGAATTTGAAATAATTATTAAACAGGTAAGAAATACTATTAGCTATGTTTTTGGTCATCTCAAGCATTGCCAAGCATTAGTACAATATCTTACCTCACACTTCTTAGCATTCAATATCTTGTCTATTCCAAGGTTCTAAAATGCAAGCACTGACCTTCTAGCTATTGTAGCATCCATAATTATTCCTTGTGAGGATTATAGTTGAGATATATTTTATATAATATTGTTTTTCATACATCTCTTCCTGATAATGTCACTAATTGGAGAGTATTTAACAATGATGAATATTTTCTAACTTTTCTCACATCAAAAGGGTCATATGATGATCAACTAATCGATGAAGACGAACATCAAATATAATTCAACCAAAAACCTGAAGAGAATGCCATACCTAAGTTTTTGGTTAAACTTGAAGATATTTATGATCTCAAAGATAGGTTTAAAAATGTTACTAATTCTATACTACAAATTTCGACTTTGAAGTTTGAACTAGTGAACCTTCGCACGGATCTCAATCCTCAGAATATTAATTTAGGACTTGGTCTTTCTTCTGATGAAATATTAACCTTCATTCCTTTACTCAATAAATATAATAATGTTTTCACATGGAAATATGAAGATCTCAAAATGTATTATACCTCCATTATCCAACATATTATCCCAATGACATCCAATGAGAAGCCTATACAACAAAATTCGAGGAAAATTCACTCTGATCTTGAAAGTCAAATCAAAATTGAACTGAATAAACTCCTTAAAGCAAATAACATTTTCCCTGTTAAGAAAAAGAATGGTGACATTTGAATTTGTATAGATTTTAGGAATTTAAACAAAGCTTGCTTAAAAGGTAATTTTCCATTATCACCCATGGAACAAATTTTGAAATTAGTTGTTGGAATTGAATTAATGTCTTTCCTTGATGGATTTTCAGGCTACAATCATATTCTGGTTCATCTTCAAGATAGGTTAAAGACTATATTTAGAACTAAGTGGGACACTTATGCTTATTAGAAAATACCTTTTGGTCTAATCAATGCAAGAGAAAGTTTTCAAAGAGAAATGGATATTGCTTTTAGAGGAATAATAAACAAAGATGTGGTTGTATACCTAGATTATATAACCATTTATTCCAAGAAAATAAGCGACCACAACCATGATGGCATTAGTACAATCTCTTACCTCACACTTCTTAGCATTTAATATCTTGTCTATTCCAAGGTTCCAAAATGCAAGCGCCGACCTTCTAGCTATTGCAGCATCCATAATTATTCCTTCTGAGGATTATAGTTGAGATATATTTTATATAAAATTATTTTTCATACATCTATTCCTGATAATGTCACTAATTGGAGAGTATTTAACAATGATGAATATTTTCTAACTTTTCTCACATCAAAAGGGTCATACGATGATCAACTAATCGATGAAGACAAACATCAAATATAATTCAACCAAAAACCTAAAGAGAATGCCATACCTAAGTTTTTGGTTAAGCTTGAATATATTTATGATCTCAAAGATAGGTTTAAAAAGGTTACTAATTCTATACTGCAAATTTCAAATTTGAGGTTTGAACTAGTGAACCTTCGCACAGATCTCAATCCTTAGAATATTAATTTAGGACTTGGTATTTCTTCTGATGAAAGATTAACCTTCATTCCTTTACTGAATAAATATAATAATTTTTTCACATGGAAATATGAAGATCTCAAAATGTATTATACCTCCATTATCCAACATATTATCCCAATGACATCCAATGAAAAGCCTATACAACAAAATTCGAGGAAAATTCACTCTGATCTTGAAAGTCAAATCAAAACTGAACTGAATAAACTCCTTAAAGCAAAGAACATTTTCCCTATTAAGAAAAATAATGGTGACATTCGAATTTGTATAGATTTTAGGAAGTTAAACAAAGCTTTCTTAAAAGGCAAATTTCCATTATCACCTATGGAACAAATTTTGAAATTAGTTGTTGGAATTGAATTAATGTCTTTCCTTGATGGATTTTCAGGCTACAATCATATTCTAGTTCATCTTCAAGATAGGTTAAAGACTATATTTATAACTAAGTGGGGCACTTATTCTTATTAGAAAATGCCTTTTGGTCTAATCAATGTAGGAGAAACTTTTCAAAGAGAAATGGATATTGCTTTTAGAGGAATAATAAACAAAGATGTGGTTGTATACCTAGATTATATAACCATTTATTCCAAGAAAATAAGCGACCACAACCATGATGTTAAGAAAATCCTTGAACACTGTTAAAGTATGGAATTTAATTAAATCTAAAAAAGTCTTATTTCGCTTTAATTTAAGGTAAACATTTAATATTTATTGTGTGAAAAGAAGGAATTTTTATAGATCCATAAAGGATAAAGGAAATTTATGAAATATCTCCTCCCCATAAAAAGAAATCCATGAACTCCTTTTTAGGATAGATAAATTTTGTTAAGAGATATGTTCCAAACTTTTCCCAAATTGTTTTACCATTGCAGGCTGAAGAATATAGGGTTTTGCAGGAACTCCATGATGGACCCGTGGGTGGAAATTTTGGAGGAGATACCATAAAAAACAAAATCCTTAATACATGATATTATTGGCCAACATTTTTCAAAGACACTCATGCATATGTGAGAAAAATGTAAAACATGCCAAATTGTTGCTGGAGGACAAAGAAAACCAACATTACTTTTGCAATGAGTAAGTATTGAGAAACCTTTTGAGAAATAGGGATTGGACATCAAAGGTGAGATTGTTCCTAACTCATCCAAACAACATAAATACATTCTCACTGCAACAAAATATTTTGCTAAGTGGGTGGAAGTTTTTCCACTAAAGGTAGCTAACTCTGAGGCCATTATGGAATTTATTGATCAATTAATTATCAACAAGTTTGGCTTACCTAATGAACTTATGTTTGATAATTCGTCTTACATTTCGGAAAATAGTATGTCTGAATTTGCTCTCAAAAGAGGTTTTAACTTAAATATTCTACTAGTTACTATCCCCAAGGGAATGGTTTATCAGAATCAACAAATAAAAATCTCATAAGAATCATAAAAAAGACTATTGATCAGAGCCAGAAAAATTGGCATAAGTCTTTAACATTTGCACTATGAACAGATAGAATTACTCAGAAGGCCTCTATAGGTACTTCTCCATTCAATATAGTTTATTGGAAAGAAGTTGTAATTCCATCAAATTCAACTCTTCCTTCATTATCCCTAGTTCAATTTATTGATGAAGTACCTTCTTCTTCCTTACAATTAAGAATGTCTCAGATCCTTAAACTAGAAGCGTAAAGGGAAAAAGCCAAATTAACTCATGCTCGACACTAGACTATGGTAAAAAAATTCTTTCGATGCAAATTTTTCTTCCCCAAAATTATTTCAAGTTGGGGATCTCTTCCTCAAGTGGGACAAGGCACATTAGGAAAAAAGTAAGCATACGAAATTACAAATAATGTGGCTTGGACCATTTCAAATCACATAAAAAATTGGCCCATCAACCTTCATGTTATAAGAACTTCAAGGGAGAAAATATTTTCTTCCTGTCAATGGGTTGATTTTGAAAATATTTTTTTCTTAGAAGAAATTTTTCTTCTAAATGTATCAAAATTATACGTTAACATTTTGGAGAATAATTCTTGATTACATACGTTTGGCTTTTCGCAACACCTCTAAATTATTTTATGACTTTTTATTTTTGAAGAATAAAAATTCTATAGGAAATATCTACAAACTTGAAAAATTGAACGAATACTATATAACTCTGAAAATGTTTTTCCATTGAAATTGTAAATTTTGTAAACTTAAAGTTTGTAAAGTATTTTTACTTTATTATTAGTCAGAAAATGTTCATCTTTACAAAGTAAAGACTTGTTGTCACTAAGCATCTTTAACTCTAATTTGCCATCCAAAAACTCTTAAGGAGTTAATGATTCTCCCCATCCATTAATTATCTTTTTTCTAGAGTGTAATTCAAAAATATAAAAAATTAAAAGGATAAGAGGTCTCATCACAAGCCTGCTTACCATGATCATAGGTAAATAATAAAATGACATTACCACTATTGCATATCAAACCAGGATAATGGCTCATGATTATTAAATAATCATAACACAAGGGTTTCATCACTAGCCAACTTGTTCAATTCAATTTTAACTAGTGAATGGGATTGTCACTTTATGGTCTCCAAGCCAAGACAATGACTTTTTAAGAACAAGAAAAAATAAGTTATATGATTAAGGATTTATCTCAAAAAAGTGTAGTAATAAATAGATGGGATACTGAATCATTGATGGTTAAAAGGTAACCTTGTGGAAGCTATAAATGCTTGCTGGCAGCAGTGGCTCTACCTATGACAAAAAGGGTAGATCAAAAGGCTAAGTTACAAAAAGACACTTACTTTATATTTTAAACTATTTCTATGATTTCTATAGAGGAATGAAGATATTTATCATGAAAGGTTTCTGAAAGATTAACAATAAGATGAGTTTTTTTTTTAATATAGAGTAATTTTATTCATTCAAAAATTTTACATGTTCCTTTATACTATTGACCCTTTTGCACAACTTATATCCTTGATTTGAGCTTTTTATAGCATGAAATTTTTTTAGCCTCATATAATTGCTTTCTTCCCCTAGTTCCGAGTCTACAATATGGGCTATAAAGGAAGATTATCCTTATCTAATCCATGTCCTTAGTGTTTTTTCTAGAATTAATCATTCCCAAGGAGATCAATTCGATGAGTTAAATTTATGACATGGCTAGGGTAAAATTATTATATAAGTTCCTAACTTCTCTTCCCCATAAGAATTCATATTTGTTCTTTTAGGGAGGCCTAAAGTACTATTTATACTTACCATATCAAAGGCTTATGCTAGTTAGTATCTGAGATATAGTGGTTGTATTATAGTAAGAGAGCTTTGTTCTTGTGGCATGCGAGAGGAAACTAGGCTACTAGGATGAAGGATATGTTCCTAATGTGCTATTTAGGCATAATAACTTATTTTTTCCATTTCTCTATAATGAATTTTCAATTCTCTTTCTTATATATTATTGGTATTCATGTTATTTTTCTATTGAATTATCATGATTATCATGCTAAAGTAATATTGCAGGAAGGTATTTTTGGTATTGTTTGTTGGTTGCATATGTGTAGGATCTTCATGACTAGGAGTTTGGTACCCACCAAGATGGCTACATCAACTAATTGCTGTAACCCAGTTTGAAGGATGCAACATTTCATCCCCTTCATGTATGTTATATTAAGGATTGCATGGTTTAGGATTTTTTTTGGAATCTTGGTGCACACATTACACACACATTTGTCGGTTGTTCCTAAGGAAAGGATCACAAGATCAATATATCTTTGTGTATATGTGCTTTTGGATACAACACTCCCAAAAATTATCAATTTAACAATATTTTCTCTCACCCATGGTGAAAATTTTGCAAGGAGTACCATCATGAAAATAATTGTGAGAATAAAAATAACACAAGAGAGATAATCTTGGGAAAATAATCTACTCTGCAACTGCCACTTTAGATTGGGTTGATGGAAATGAGGTAATTGTTGTTAAAACAAGGAGTGATTTTAGGGCCTAGAGTGAAATAAATAAACTATTCAAGAAAACCAAAGGTCATAAAGCTCCCATCCCTTCTCTATCATGATCCAATGTAAATGACTCATCGTATTCTCCTAATGTAAATCCTAAAATCACTTCTGCTTCAAGATTTCCTCATTTCAACATTCCTAAGGAAATGATCAATATTAAGGATGATGCCTCTCTACTTGATATGGCCACTATTCCATAACAACAACAACAACTAAAAGGTTTCATTTAAGGATTAATGCCTTCTCCTATACATACTCTTGAGTTACAACATGAAGAGGAATCTATCGAAGATATTATTTTCATCATACATAATCATGAAAGATTTCCAGAAAATCCTCCTTTATATGTATCAATGAAGGTTCATGATAATATTACAGATTTTTTTCTTAGTCAATCATGGTTTAGGCCCCATTGTAGTGCCAAATGGTTATTACAAAGGGATTGGGCTTAAAATGTTTTTAACAAAGACCTAAGAACGTTTTATATTTTAAAAAATTTCTACAAGAAACTATAGGTGATATAAAATATTTCACACTAGCTATCTCCTCTCATCCCAAAATAAGAACCACTTCCAATATTCAAGTCATGGATATTTCGATAAAAAAAATTCTATAATTCTTGGAGGAAACTGGAGGATGAGAACAATTGACTATTTATCTTTTGATGGAACTCACGTGAATTTTCCTAAGGAAAAAAATATAATAGTATTTAGGGAAGGAATAATTACATCATATATCAAGGGTTTTCCTCAACCCCATGTAAATTATGTCAAAGAATATATTGGTGTTTATTCCCTTTTCACTAAACAATATTTTCCTCCATCTAAATTCCATCAGGATGACCAAGTCTAGTATCTACATTTTGATGGCACATCTTCTAACAATATAAATAATATAGGCTTCATACTTTATTCCCCTCATGGAAATATGCACCAACATTTTAATGGCATTATTTTCATTGATGAAAAAGGAGAAGCAAAGGAACAAAAAAGGAGTAGAAATGTGTTTCTTTGTAGTACGTGTGATATGTTTTTGAGCTAATTTGTAAATTGTGTTGCAAGCTATGCGGGAGCAGCAAGGAAGAAGTAGCTTGGGAAGAGGAACAACAAAAACTTAGTAACATGTGATATGGCATGATGACAAAGAAGGAGATGTAATACTTTTTGGTGTGTTGATTAGTGAGACATATGTGTGCAAAACAAATTATGGGAGATTTTGGCTTGTTTATGTTGCTATGTGCATATAATGGTTGAGATGAATTTTTGTGATGCAAGGAAAAGGAAATACTCCATGACATGAAAGGAAAAAATTCATGGCAACAAAGGAAAGACAAAGACATGATGTAAGGAAAGGAAAGATGCACGAAAAAGGCAAAGACATGATAAAATATTGTGATGCAGGGCTATTTGATTATGAATGCAAGGATATTTTATTGCATGCTATTTATTTATTTTATTGACATGAAGAATATGAATGCATGAAATTTGGATATGGTGAAATTAATTTCATTTGGAATGCAAGGAGACAAGTTTTCTCATTTCAGATTCTTGTGAGTGGAATACTAAGAAACATCAAAGTTCATTTATAAATTTGTTTAAGGTTGGAGAGATGGCTGGTTAAAGTGTGAGAGAATGTGAGAGATAATTGAGATGGTATGCATTAATTACCTTTCACATATAGAGTAAATGTGATGCAAATTTAAGGAGAAGAAGAATCAGAATCAGAGATGGAGATCTGTAGAACTATAGAATTGGCAAACCAACATATTGTTTTCAATTTTTATGAAGGGATTCTGCTCTCATTTCAAGTTGTGGCTTGATAAATATCAAGTTGGATCCTATTGAGGTAGTATCTTCCTGTGGGTTGTAGCCTACAAAACACGTATGGGATTTGGAGCTTCCTTGCATGTTGCAACTTGTAGAAAATTGAGGTAGGAGCCTCGTGTATGCTGGAGCCTATGAAAAAATCAAATATAACAAGGGAGTAGGAGATTGTCTTTGCATCACAATAATAACAAAATCACGGTTTTCTCTCTTTATGGGTTTCCACTTATATTTGGTTTCCATATGTGCTTCCTTTTATGTGTTTATGTGATGTTATGGTTTACTTATTACATGTTCACATATTTAATCTATTCGTCATTATGTGTTAAGATCCTCATTTAAAAGTCCAGTTAATGAGTTTTAAAGAAAATAGATTAATTTCCGTGAATGTACGAAATTGATTCCCCCCTCTCAGTTTAGTCAAGTTTTCATCACATGTGTTCATAATTGAACTTTCTTTCACTAATAACATGGTGAAATTTGAATCCTTACCTTTAGAAATCATACAAGCTCTTAGCTTATGATGTAAATATTTGACCGCCTTTGGTGATTTAGAACTTATTGTAAATTTAGTTAGATAATTATATTATCTTTCTAACAATTTTACCAAGTGATACATGTAGGCTGCTTGGTAGAAAATCTTTGAAGTTATTTATTTCAATATAAATCATGTTTGAGGATAATTGAATTCCCAAGCCAATTTCTTAGTTGTGTACATCACGAGTCCTTCAAGATAAGCATTAATTTAAATTCCATATTGTATCCTTCATTCTCTATACATATCTCATATTTTGAATAATGAAGAAGACAAGAAAGTGTTCCATGATGATGAGATAATACAAACTTTGATCCAGAATCAACCCCCAAATAAGAAGGAGATTATTTCCTTAAAAGCCAATAAGTACCCAAGTGGGATTTCTCCTTTAGAAAATTATGTTCTCTTACTGATGTGTTAAAAATTAAGAAATAACATGATTAATCCAAAAGAAAAATTAGTGAAACTATGTCATTTAAAATTAAGACCCCAAAGGAACCCAAGATTCTACAAATTGAGGCCCAATGTTTTGAAGACAATAAGAAAAGGTTAATCGACCTCTTCAACGAATTTAATGATTTATTTTCCTAGTCTTCTAATAATCTTCGTGGTTTTGATCTTGATATCATATAGCACACATTTCCTATTAAAGAGAATACAAACCTAGTTAATCAGAGATAAAGACTTGTAAATCCCACTCTAGAAGCAACCATAAGGAATGAGCTAGAGAAGCTAATTTCTACCTGCAGTATATTTCTTGTTAAATATTAAGAATGGGTTGCTAAATTAGTCTCGATGAGGAAGAAAATTGTATAAATCTACATACACGTAGATTAACGAGCGTTGAATAAATTAAGTGTCAAGGATAAATGACATGTATGGGAAATTTAATGAATTCTGCTTCTCTTTCCAAAAACAAGTAAAAGAAAAGTAAGGATATTTTCAACACTTTGCAAGAATCAAAAAATGTGTCTTGAATAAACTTTTTCATAGAACAGAAAAGACAAAGGGTTTGTTCATGGTTTTCACTCCTCCTAGGTTACATCTTCGGGTATGCCAACATGACTAGACCACTCAATATATTCAGTTTTAATGGAGTACATAATTTTTTTTGCAATGAGTATGTGAATATCACCTCTCCTAGGTAAGGTTCTTTTCATATAACTCTCACAAATACAATAGTTCAAACACCTTCTACAAAGGTGTCAAAACCCCTACTGAATTTAGCTAAAATAAGAAAATTCATAATTCAATTCCACATTGAAGTGTATACACATAACTTCATGACAAATAAATTGAACCTTTAAGCTAAAAATTGTTGGTCACAACTGCTACAGTGATCTTCTGGAAATAAGATTACCCCTACAAGGTTTTATCAATGTTCAGATGGACTCCAAAACTGATCTCAATATTTGATTGATCCATACACCTATTGTCTTCAACCTGAAAAAACACATGATAGATGTGCTCTAATAAGAAAATAGAGGTCTCCATTGGATCCAGAACATCCAAAAATTCCCGTGCAGCCTCTTTTTGAGCTCACTTTGGATAAAAACTCCTCTAGTTATGAAATCCCCAGTTTTCTCCACTAACCACTCATTAAATTGCTTCATGGTTGGAATAATCCTACCATTTTGACCTTTATCCACGGTAACTTGGTGACAAACTACTTGTTTTCCAGGAAAAAATTTCACCTTCTTAATGTTCCCTCTACAACTATGGGTAGAAAACTTGTTTAAAAAAAAAAAGATGGTCTGCCGACGATTTTTCCAACCATTGGCATGTGGCCACCCCACGCTGACCGTTAGCATATAATACAGGTTTAACTCCCAAGGTCTCCACTCAACCCTAACCAAATTTTTTTGGCCCCACATGTTGCCACATGGCGGCCCCTGGTTGGGCCACATGTCAACATGTGATTGGCCCAAAATCAACCAATTGAATTATACCATCACAAACCTATAATAATGTGCCACTTGGCACTCCCGGATTTTCCAAAGGATAGAAAAAGGATTGACTAGTGAATTTCCACGTAGGCATGCCTAATCAATTGTATGGACTGCTAACTGGGCTGTATGCACATTTTTTTTTAATTCTTGTTTGATAAAGTGGAAAGAATGCATTTTTGGGAGCATAGGATGTCATTTTTTTGCAAAATGAGTTGCACCAGATTCATAACGTTCAGATCTACATAGTCGTTCATGTTTCACACTGATCCGATAACTTTCATTTTTGAGAATAGTTTTGAGCACCTAATCACGCCTCCCCACTGGAAGCTTTTAGACCCCCAAAGCTCTTTCATTACTAAAAATTTGGATGTGGTTATTGCTCCATCACCCTTCAAGTCTCAATCCAATGGAATTTTCCTAAATTCAATAATTTGAGCTTTTCATAAAAAATGATCTTTTTCCTTGATTCTTGAGACCTTGTCTTGCTATTGTAAGTACCATCATGTTGCAACTTCTCAAAATTTGTAGAACAAAAAACTATCCTTAAAGAAACGAATATGTTCCTTCCTTAGTCATCAATCAAAGGAAACTTGATCAAATACTTCATATTTGAAGTAAAGTTTGTTGAAGACCAATATTGATTCCATCTTGGAATTCAAATGCAAAATAATATGCTGTAGTGTCCTCAAACTGAACTTGTATATTGCTGCAAAAATTTTCACTGACAACATCAGCCTTGCCTACAAGCATAGTCATCTTATATGATCTTGAAAAGTAAATATTTGACTCCATAGAAGTTTCATCTTGATACTTGTATCAGTGAATCATAAGACAACTTATATACAACATTGAATGAAAAACTGTACATTCACTAGAAAAGTCCTAAAGATGTGGACTTATAAAAAGCCAATACATACATCAAATGAAAACAACTTCTTCTTGAACACGGTGACACTAATGTTCACTTTTACAAAGTACCCCAAAGGTAAAGTCAGCAAGTATTACAAACAATTTACAAGACAACTGTACAAAAGGTCTACACAAATCTCGCTTCTCATAGGCCTTTGGATTATCTTCTTGCAAAATAACATCACCATGTTTTATGCGTAGAATTTCATTCATTCTTTTCACCTTGACAAGGCATTTCTTGCACATAGCGACACAATGGTTAGAATCGCCATGTTTTATGCGTATAATTCATTCATTCTTTTCACCTTGACAAGGCATTTCTTGCACATAGCGACACAATGATTAGAAACATTACAAAAAGGACAAGGATATCGGTTCCATATGTATTCGAAATTTACATGCTTTGGAATGTGATACCTTTCTTTGGAGTTGCAACTCTAATGGTTTTCGCAAGTTGGAGACATCTCATGCTCATATGTTTGATGTCCTTATAGCCTTTTGGAGCACTCTCCAAACTCCTTTTGGATGTATCCTAGTCCTTTTTATTTTTTCCTTTCCTTAACCAAAACTAGATTGGTAATGCCTTAACCATTCTTGCCAAGACCTCCACTTTTGTATCCCATCTTGGAGGGAAATCTCATACCTACACCCTTGGTATGCTACTCAAATTTTGTAAAAGAGTTCTCATGTAAATAAATAGGAGTAGCACTTGATATACTGATTACCTCTTTGAAATTTTCATGCATCATTTCTGCTCTTGATGATGACGTTGATGGGTAACTTAAATATCTATCTATCCATCCACTTTCATTTGATGGCATAGGATGTATGTATTCATGATGCTTGAAATTATCACATGCATCCTCTCTTACATATGGTCCAAAATCATCTTTCAAACCATGTGCACATTTCGGCTTCATCTTGGAGGTCTCTTTTGTTGGTGTAGGAGTAACACTTTCTACAACTTTCTCATCGAGCACTTGTTGCAACACAAAGTGTATGTGTCTATTATCCTCTTTAGTCATCTCCAACATTATTTTTTACTCCATATTTTCCATTTGAAGAGACAAATTTTTCACTTCAAGCTTTTGAATACTTCTTTTGATGTTCATCTTGCAACTTGGTCAAACCTGCTCTAATACCAACTTGATCTATATGGGAAAGTTAATGAATTTTGCTTCTCTTTCTAGAAACAAGTAAAACAAAACTAAGGTTCTTTTCAACACTTCACAAGCATGAAAAAAATGTGTCTTGAATCAACTTTTGCACAAAAGAGAAAACACAAAGGATTTGGCCATAGAGTTCACCCCTCTTGGGTTACATCAATGGGTCTGGAAACATGACTAGACCACTCAATATATTCAGTTTTAATGGGGTACATAAACAAGTGCTACAATAAGTATGTGGTTATCACCTCTCTTAGGTAAGGTTCTTTTCATAGAACTCTCACAACTATGTCAAAACCCTTACTGAATTGAGCTAAAACAAGCACATGCATACTTCAATTCCACGTTGAAGTGTATACCCATAACTTCATAAAAAATAAATTGAACCTATGATATGAGCCTTATTGGTCACAACTGCTACAATGATCTTCTGGAAATGAGATTACCCCTACAAGGTTTTCTCAATGTTCATATGGCCTCCAAAACTACTCTCAATATTTGATTGATCCATAAACATGTTGTATTCAACTTGAAAAATGATCTGATAGATGTGCTCTAATAAGAAAATAGAGGCTTCCATTGGATCCAGAACATCCAGAAATTCCTGTGTAGCCTCTTTCTGAGCTCAGTTTGGATAAAAAATCCTCCAGTTATGACTTCCCCAAATTTCTCTAGTAACCACTCCACAAATTTCTCCATAGCTGGCATCATCCTAAAATTTAACCATTTAGCCATGCTAACTGGGCAAAAAAATTCTTGTCTTCTGGGCTAAATTTTTTCCTCCTTAATTCTCCCTCTACAGTTATGGGCAGAAAACTTGTATTAAAAAAACAACGGCCCACTAACGGTTTTTATAACCGTCGGCATGTGGCCACCCCACCCTAACCGTTAGCATATAATACAGGGGGAGGGCACTTGGGGCTAACCTCTGGCACGAGGTCCCATTGGTGGCGATTACCAAGTGCTAGGGCTAGATCCTAGCCTCCACCACCAATCCTCTGGTGGTTAAACAATATAAAGAGCCCGCTAACTATATAGTTATTTAACATGCATATGTCGTATTGGTATGTGTTGGTGTTTGTTGTGAAGAGGTCAATAGTGTTGGAGTCCCGTGATTTGGTAGATTGGTAAACCAAATGACAGGGTAACATCAAACCAAGCTTTGGAGCCCTAGGACCTAGCCTTCTTGGACTCAGAGAGGGCTCTCTCTATTATGCAAAGGATGTAAACTTGTTTACTTCTGTATATTTGATTTTAGGCTAGTTGTTAAGTATGTTTTGGTTTGTTTTGAGTTTTTTGAGGGGAAATGATTAAAAGGAAAAATAGATATGAAGTTCGTCAAATCAATTGGGCTATGGGGTCAGATAAGTTCAAGATTGTCTTAATGATGGACAAGGTATTACTGCAGGGCCGATTTAGTCGAGGTAAATGGATTCTTTGGGTGAAAGTGAAATGAGATGGACATTAATTTTGTGAAAGACAAAGAGATTTTAAGCATAAATAGTTAAACGACAAGAATTCATGAGTTAGGGCTGACCATTAATCTCTATGAATGAAACTCAAACTAATAGATGTAGAAAATAAACAATCCAATGATACATAGAAGTATAAGACCCTCTAAAGTTGGGAAAATCACCTTCAGACTTTTGGGAAAACAAATAAGATAAAAAAAAAAAACTCAATCTGTGAAGAGGGAACTCCTAAACATCATATATTGAGCTATCGGAAACTTTGAAATAAGACTGCAAAGCATGGAAAAAGGGCAAGATCGAAACAAGTCCTCTTTGACTTAACTAAAACAACCAATAATTCAGAGAGAGATTTCAGAAATGGAGTTTTTATTAGCTATGAGTAAGCAGGGCATAATTTGAATCATACTAGACAGCATACATAATAACCATTAATGAAACTGATAACAAGTTCTTAGGGAACCAAAAAGCAATTAAGAATTCTTTGACATGACCAAGAAATATGAAAACATTTAAGTTGCAATGAATCAGGAAATTTGAGGTGCCTCCATGGGCATATCTCAAATTTATTCTTTACTGAACTACAGCAAGCAAGAAGCATGAAAACATATATGAGAAACTAAGAAAACATAACAAATGATAAACATAATACCATTCACCAAGCCATGGAATCCTACACACAATCCTCCTCCACCATCAAGGTCAAGCAAGAGATCATCCACTTCATAAGACAAGTATTTCTTCAAAGCTCATAGTGCTATGTATTTCTATCTATAGCATCAAGTTCTGCTTGTGGTTACAATGAATCCTCTTGGATTATATAGGCCAAAGAGGAGGAAACCCACCTAGAGCAACTAGAAGGCCATTGGCCAAAAAAAAATATCTAAAACTGTCCTTGAGGCCTTACAAGATCCAAGGCACAAAATATCTTTCAAAAATATATTTTTAGACCAAAATAGAGAAAAGGAATCACTTTTGAGGCAAGACACATAAAATAAACTTACTTAACGCACATTTGGCCAGTCACACTCAGAAAACTATTTTTTTAGCAAAAACTATAAGAGCGTAGCACCAGAAAAAGTCTGTCTCGCAGAGGAGTTTTGAGGGACTTCCCGATCTCGAAATGAGGCTCGTGATGGCTCGTTGGAAAGCCCTAGATGTCTACTTTCCAAAAATACTTGTTTTTTTCCAAAATTATGCCAGAAAGTGTGTCAAAAAGTAGAAAGAGTGAAAAAACCCAGGAGTGTAGCACTTACTGATATAAGGGGCAAAATGTTGAAAAATGACTATTTTTGGCCTTTATGAGGGACCAAAACAGCTTCATTTGTTCTGAAAATTTTTGAGTATACTCCCTCAAATTTAATGCATCCAAAAATGTAACTTCCATCAACTGATGATGCTCCAAGAAAAAATGGCAGCGCCCATGAATTTATGCAATTAGGCCCAAAAATCACAAAAAACTAGATGATGTCCAAAATTGCCCAATTTTGGTGAGTGAACCCATTAAGGGTTTCTAGAAACATGCAAGGAAGCTTGAGCTAGGATTCCAAGCCGAGATTGGATTTTTCTTCTTTTTTCCGCCGGGCGCCTCCTTTGGGTAGCTTTGAGCTTCTTTCGGTCAAACTGATTTAATTTCTTGTAATGCCTGGTCATCCTCATTTTTAGATCCAAATCCTTGTTAGCTTTGTCTAATTTGGTTTCCAAATGTTTATTTTCTCTTTCAAGCCAAGACTCCTTATCATTTTCTATTTCTTGAGCAAGTAGGTGTGTAAGAGGGTACTGCTATGCATGGGCCAATTCCTCTTCCCTTTGTTTTCCAATGCTTTTCTAAGATGCATGGTCCTAGGCCTCTTCCTTGTTGGCTCTTCATCTTCCTCATCATCAGCATATTCGCCCATGTATTCATTAAGTTTTACTTGTGCTTTTTGACCCTCTCTTTTATATTTGATTGCCCGAGCTTCATAGATTGCCACTTGCTCACTCATATGTCTGTTTTGCTTTTGCAAAAAGTGTATGAGGTCCTTTGACCTTTCTAGGTCAGTTTCCAAGTACTTGATTTGAGCTTCCCTGTTTTGCAGAAGTGACCTAAGGATTCTGGCTTCATCATCTTCAGCATCATTGTCTAATTGTATGATGTCAAATTCCTTTTCATGCTTATGGCTACTCTCTTGTTCTTCAAATTTTTCTTTGCCCTTACCTTTGATAGGTTTCTTTGCTCTTGCTTTCTTGGGAAATTCAACAATACTTTGTTTTGGAAGCTTGCCTCTACTCCTTAGCACCCTAGTGACATTAATAGTCATTGCTTGAGTAGTTTTCTTCTTTGCAGATTTGGTGTTTTTAGCCTTTGGTGATTTTGAGGAATGAATCATGGCCCCTTGCCTAGGAGAGGCAGGAAGCACATGTTCTTGGCTATGTTGAGGAGAAGAGAGAGGAGGTTTCATCACTAGCATTTTTTCAACTTGATCTTTTACATTGCTTCCTGCTTCATCACCTAGTTTTCTGCACTGTTCACTGTTTTCATGTTCTTGTTTAGGGCTTCCTTGTTCACTATTTTCCTTACTGTTGTGGTGATTTTCCTCTTGAGGGCTATCCATTTCATCATTATTGTTTTGGTATTTTTCATGTATGTTTCCACCAACTTCACTGTTCTTGTCATGACTGTCTTTTTCACATTTACTGTCACTGCTTTTCTTATCCTTCTGTGAGCTATCTTTACCATCATCAGTTTGTTCACCTTCTTTATGAAGACTACCCTTATCTTCATTGTCACTATTTTCATCTTGTTATTGGATGTTAGATTTACTATCACCCTCTGTTCTTTCATTGTCTTCATTGCTTCTCTGTAGGTTGTATTTTTCACTGTTTTGAGTTTGTTGTGGGTTGTATTCATCAGGACTGCATTCATCTTCTTTTTGCATGTTGCCACTATCTTCATTGTTTTCCTCACTTTTCCCTTGAGGACTGTCTCCTCCTTCATCTGTGATTTTTCCATCCCTTTGTGAATTGCCTTGACCATCATCAGTGTGTTTACCTTCTTCATGAGGACTGATTTGTTCTTTGTGATCATTACCTCCTTGTTTTCTTTCACTGCAATCTTCTTTCTCACTATCATCTATGGGTGATGCTGGTTTTTGCGGAGTAGACTCATGAGAAGAAGGGGAAACATAATGAGTGGGGGGAGAGGAGTGAGCATGAGGAGGGTGTTGGGAGGAAGATGCAGCAGTGAAATCAGGGTGAGAGATGAAAGTTTCCCCAAAGACTCCTTTTTGTTCCAGCTAATGAAGGATAAGGATCTTAATGAGAGAATGATGGAATAGACTTGCTTTCTACTGAGCCGGAGGCTTCTTTTGAACAAAGGAGGACATTTTTTCTATACTTTTACACAGGAAGAAAGGCAGGTTTAACAACTGAGTTCGTGTGAAATGCATCAGAAGCCTAATGTGATAGGAATAAACTCGGGAATATCTCCCCTCACAAGTGAAATATTTCATGATGACTTTCATGAGGGGGGCATAACTACTAAATAAGTGAGAAAAGGGAAAGCCAACTTGGCACTCATCATTATGTGCTGGTTTTAGAAAAGGCTTATAAAGATTTAGGTCTAGATATTCTTGTTTGAACCATTTTTCTCCAAAATAAGGGATTTTAGTTGCCTTTGACATTGCTTTAGGAGTAAGCACAAAGTCTATGCCTGCAATGTGAACCTGCTTTCCATCTAATCTCAAGGAAAATAGCTCAGTTAGGAGAGGGTGGTTAGTGACCTCTTGAATTTTGCTGCAAAAGTAAAAGCAGCCCACTTCTTGAAAATAGGACAAGGTTGAAGGGGATGCAGTGATCTCCTTAATAGTAGTGGGTTCAAACCTATTGTGCTGGCCTGCCTTCTTAGCCTTTCCCTTCTTTGGAGGCATATTGGTTATATGTTTCCTTTACCTACTTATCAAAACAGGTTTTTCAAACTGAAATAGGTTTCCTTTCTTCTAACACTGTCCTTTCCTTATCACTTAGTAAAACAAGTTCTTTGCCAAATGTAAATAAGCCTTCCTGCTTTATAAAACACTGTTTCCTCCTTTAAATTTAGTTTTCAAGATATTCTTATGACCAAAAGACCGAGATGAAAGAAATGATGAATACCTTTAAAAAAAATCTCCTTGTTGTGTTGAAAAACCCAAACTGTGCAAAAACTGGATTTTGGGCACCTTTGGGCACACTGTTGTGGGCGCTCGGGCGCTCTTCCAGGCGCGTCGCGCCCTTCAATTTTCCTTTGGAGAGTGACTACAGGTGCGTCGCGTCCGCAATAGGCACGTCATGTCCAAACCTTTCTGCACGGTGATGGCCCAAAACTTCAAACACGAAAACTTTTCTTTTGTGAAGTGAAAAACGCTTGATGAAAAGGGTTTATACTTTTGTAATGATTTTTTGAAGATGGCCTTTCTCTCTTTAAAAGACTTCTCACTTTTTCCTTTCAGTTTTTAAAATAAAAAAAGGGAGACCCTTTTCAAATGAGTTTTTGAAACTGTTCATTATTTGAAGAAGCCTTTTTAAAACTATGTCTTCGCCCTCTGCTTGTGTTTCCTCAACACAAGCTGAAGGAGGCAATTTTGACAAACTGTGTTAATCTTTGAAGGAGGCTACTTTTCACCAAATACCGTGCCCTCTGCTATACTTTTGCACATTCACTATAATTTTGATAAGAAACTCTACCAATTATGAAATGTTCTCTTCATCTCAATTGTCTTCTTTGAATGGGTGACTTATAGAAAAACAATTCCCTATACTTATCTTTCTCAGATAAGCTTGGAGGAGGTATCTTTAACAGTGTGTTATTTCCCTTTCTTATCAGTTGCAAGAGGTTTCTTTTAAACAGAAACTTGGCCTATCTCTGTTTGTTAGTTGAATGAGTGCTTTTTAACCAAAAGTTTGTCCTTCTAAGATTGTGCCCTTGCCCTCTGCTTATGTTTGAAGGAGGTTTTTTAAAAACTGTGTTTTTTCCATCTCCTCATGATTGAAGGAGGCACTGTAGACACAAAAGTTTTTTTTCATCTCTGTTTATCATTTGAAGACTATTTTTGAACAAGTTGTCTGTGGGCCCTCTACTTATCATGAAGGGGGAAATTTTGACAAACTGCATGGGCACTTATTTGACCTCTGTTAACCAACTGAAGAATGTCTATGAACAAACTGTTTGTGGGCTCTTTATACAAACTGTGTTTATCATTCAAAAGAGACCCTGCGTTTGTCATTCAAAGGAGGCTTCTTTAGAACTGTGAGGGGTGCCCTTTCTTCTCTGGAAGGAGGCCTTTATTCTGACAGTGTTAACCCTTGAAAGAGGCTACCTGTTCCAAATCTGGGCCCTCTAAGACTGTGCCTTTACCCTCTACTTATGATTGAAGGAGGTTCTTGAAAACATAATCTGTATTACCTCTGTAGGATTTCCTTTGAACAATTGGAAACCCCGGTATGCATACTTGAAAGAGTCTATTTCAGAAAAAATGTTATGAGTGCTTTAACTGTTTTAGTTTTACCCCTTGAAAGAAGTTATTACAACAACATATAACCTCTATTTGGGCCCTCTAAGTCTGTTCCATTTTCCCTCTGCTTATATTTTTGAAGGAGGCTTCCAAAACACAATATTTGTGACCCTTTAGACCACTATGAGGCCCCCTTTTATCCTTGGGAGGAGGCGCTTTACAAATTTTTTTTCCGATGCCCTCTACTTATCATGAAGGAGGCCTTCTTGAAAACTAGTGATTTTTCCTTCTGCTCATGATTGAAGGAGACACTGTAAACAAAAAATTTTTCTTTCATCTTTGCTACATCATTTGAAGATTTGTCTTTTGAACCAGTTGTCTGTGGGCCCTCTGCTTGTCATGAAGGAGGCCCTTCTTGAAAACCAAACTCTGCGCCCTGTCTCTGTTCTGCTTTTGAGACATGACTTCTTGCAGAACTCACTGTGAAAACCAAGAGCTGGTAATGCATTTGAAATTTTTAAATGTTTGCGGTGTTTGTCTTGGAAATATTCCTTCTTTGCAGTAGTTGTGGCTCCTTTAGCGTTGAATTTGTTCTTGAATGTTTTTATAGCCTAGGCTTAAAGTAAGGTAAAAGGCAGTTGTTCCTCGTATACCTTTCATTTTGATGCCTAGTTGCTAGAGGCTCTTTTTTCCAGAAGACTATCACTGTTGGTTTCATAAGACTGATTTGTAGAGCTAGCTCACATGTTTAGGAACTAATGCAAAAATTCCATTTGAGTTAGCATGAAGTGATGGAGGTAGACATTACCCAACCTTTGTGTGGATTTTCCATGATGGAGGACTTTTGACCTTTTGGCACTTTTGAGTTTGAATCCTATAGGTCTTTTCTCTTTACAATCTGCACTTTCTTTGATTTCCATTAGTAACTGCGACAACATGAAATCTTTTCCTGAAGTTTTCTTTTGCACACTCTGCTTAATTTCATCAATCTATACACCCCTGTAGAGATGCATTGATAGATGTCTTTGATATTTGGAGAGCCTTCTTGATGCATTCATGAAAATCATGCTTGAAATGATCACTTTCTTCAGACATGGAACTTATTTCACTATTTCTTCTTGAATTGAAATTTTGTGAGCTCTGCTTGAAAAAAAACAAAGCGACCTCTTTGATGGTGTATGACCTAGGGATAGACAAGGGTTTGGTTTTGAAAAATAATAAGACATGATAGCTGACTGAAATTGAAGACATGGTTTTTGACTAGAGAAAGATTTTCTCAAGGTATTGCCCTAAACACCACCACTTAGACCTAGACATTTTATCATAGTTTATGAAGAGGTTCTTAGGCATATTTAGGTCATCACATGACAAAATAATCAGTGAGAGAGGGGTAGACAACTTTTCCAATGTTTGATCGTGAGCTGTGTGGAAACAGGGGGTTTTAAAAGCAGAGGTCTTACGGTTCTGATAGCTATAGACAAGGAAGTTTAGCTGGTTTAAGATAGGACTGAAAATTGAAGACTACTTCCATCATAGGCTGTAAGACAGGGTTAAAAAGACAAAAAACTGTTTGAGGGGTTTTTTGAAGAAAAAATTTACTGTTTGATATTGGTTTCTAGAAAACCTAGACAAGTGATCTAGTCATCAAAACAGGCAAAAATACTGATGACTAAAAAACAGTTCGACTTCCTCAGGCTCTGTCGACACTAACCAAAATTTTGTGGCCCCACGTGCTACCATGTGGTGGCCCCTAGTTGGGCCATGTGTCAGCACGTGGTCGGCCCAAAATCAACCTATCAAATTTTGCCATCTCAAACATGTAATAATGTGCCACTTGTCACTTCCGGATTTTTCTAATGATAACAAAGGGTTTAACCAGTCAAATAGAATGTAGGCATGACCAGAAATTTGTACAGACTCTTTATTGGGCTGTTTGTACATATTTTTAATTTTTTTTACCTATTTGACAAAGTCGACAAAATGTTTTTTTTGGGCTGAGCATATGGTGCTGGTTTTCGGAGAAACGAGTTGTGCCTGATTCAGAACGATGGGATCTACGTAGTTGTTCAGGTTCCACATGAATCCGACAAATTTCAGTTTTTAGCATAATTTTGAGCACCTGATTAATAAATCCCCCCTTCCTAATATGGACCAAATCCTACAATATATTTCATGTTCTTAAATGATGTCCCTTCTTGATGGCTTATCTGGTTACAATTAGGCTCACCACAAGAAGGCCGACAAGTATACAAAAATATTTACAACATATTGGGGAACCTTTAGTTATGAATGCATGCATTTTGGGCTAATAAATGCAAGTCCTACCTTCCAAAGAGCTATGAAAATAGCCTTTGATGACCTCATCGGTAATATCATTCAATTTTTTCTTGATGAATTAGATGTCTATTCTAAGTGTTGCTATGATCACTTCAACCACCCCAGGTAATCGTTTCTTAGATGTAAGAAATATGGGATGTATCTCAATCCAAAAAAAAATTATTTTCCATAATTGCAGGTTGGACACATTATCCTGAAGATGGAGTTGTTATTGACCCAAACATAGTTGAGGAAATAAAATACCTTCTAGCCTCAAACTGTAAGAAATAAATTCAATCATTCATGGGAAAAAAATAACTTTGTTCAAAGTTTTATCTACAATTTTGATAGTATCATCAAATGAATTCCTAATATTTTCAAGCAAGGCCATACATTTTAATGGGATAATGCAACTCAAATAGCCTTCTTAGCGATTAAATAAGACATGGATTCTACTTCTCTCTTAGAAAAACATGATTTTTCTAAAGAATTAATAATATACACTAATTAGGAGGGTGCAATTAAACTCATCAAGGCTCACAAGAGGCCTTTAAGGTGTGCTTATGCACTCTACCAAGATAGAGAGAGCTCAAGGGCATAGGGGCACAATCCAAAGATACAAAGGAGTGAGGATTTAGACCTTTATACCTTCAAACTATGCTCATGCGCTCAAAGAGACTAAGAAGGCACAAGGGTGCACCTTAAAGAGGCGAAGCACTAAGGCTCCAGGCCTTCAATGTGCGCTCATGCACTCATGGGAAAGGGGGGTGCATTGGAACATGACAAAGGGATGAAGGAGAAGCACCCAATACTTCAAAGTAGGCTCATGTTCTCAAAGAGGGTGAAGTTAATTGAGCCGAAGGAGTGTGCTCAAAGGCTTTAGGCTTCATGATTGCACCATGTGCTCTAAGGGAAGGATGAAGGATTTGTGCTTAAATGATGCACCATGCGCTCTTAAGGAAGGATTCATGCTTTGTGAGTGTGGCATGTGCTCTAAGAGGACATAGTTCTTCATGCCGAAGGAGTGTGCTCAAGCATCAGGCTTCCTGACTACGCCGTGTGCTCAAAGGGAAGGATGAAGCTTTGTGCTTCATGATTTCACCACGTGCTCTAAGGATTTATTGTTCGTGAGTGTGCCATGTGATCTAAGAGAAGAATGAAGCTTCATGCTTTGTGAGGGCAACATGCACTCTAATATGGCACAATTTTTCGTGTCGAAGGAGTGCGCTCATAGTATCAAAGTGTGCATTTTTGTTTTTAAGTGTGCTTAGGCTTGGAAGGGTGAAATTCTCTCCAACAGTGGCTACTTATTCATCTAGAATGCGCTTTTCACTGAAGGAGGAAACAAAAGGCTAGGTTACTTACGCTTTCGAAGTATTAATGCACTGTGAGAGGAAGGATACCTTAGAAAATACTTAGTTCACAAGTATGGGAGGAAAGATGGGTCAATGAGGCTCATGGATAATTTGTGCTCATTACATAGTAAGAAGGATAATGACTCTACAACTTGCACTGAATAGTAGGACCAAGTAAGGGCTTAAAAATGGATAAGTGTGATACCAATAGAGTAAAACAAATAAATGCATCTCATCACAATTAAAACATGGATCACACACATGAATGCCCTTGATGCAATTCAAGGTTATGCACAGGAATCATGAACAACAATCACACCTTGAAATGATAGCAAATTGACACTTGCAAAAGTTAAAGAAATAGGAGGAAACACATTCCAAACTGAATATAACATGGTATGAAACTTATTAAGGAAAAATAAAGCTAATGCGACAACCACAAAAGTGAAAGTGGCACTTGTGAACACAGAGGCGAACAATATCAAAAATTGAAAAATTCACAAAAATAGGAATGCAATCACAACCAATATGAGGTAGACTGTGAGAAAAAGTGCCCACTGACTGTTGACATGAGTTAAACATCACATAGACATTGTCTTGATTATCAATACTATGCTTTTTCAAGCTTGCATAAAATAAGTGTTCCTGAGAAATCATCGAAGAATGTGCATGTGATTGCAAGTGACTTGAAAGTTTGAATTTAAGAAGAAGAATTTAGCACTTTGCAAAACATAAAATGATCATGGAATAACCATAGAGTAGCAGGCTGTAAGATCCTCAATAGGCTCCAAAATTCAAGTATGAGAACAGTTTCGGAGAGTGTTGATCACAACATCAATAGTTTCATGTACATATATACATACATATTTACTCTTTAGTACATAAGTAATTATTCAATTCTTCACTTACTTATTTTTGGTCATGTATATATTTTCTTATGAACTTATTTATTTTTTCATCTCCAATTACCAATTAATTCACAACATCCCACATACCACCTCATAAAGAACCTCACTAAGCAATCTGTTAGCCACCCATAAATTTTGTCATATCAGGTGGTGGCTAAATGATGTTGGATAGCCTTCAAGAAACAATTTCATTGCTAAAATTGCTGATTCTTAAAGTCTTTTGATAATATCCTATCCTTTGGATAATCGTCATTGCTGTTTCCCTTCAGAACTCAGAAATCCTGTTGATTTCCAAGCCAGAATACTGCCATAAGCACCATTTCCCATTTTCCCCTTTTCCAAAGCTAACCTCATTTTCTATCCCTCAATTTCCCATGAAAATCCCTCATTTTTATGTTTTTCCCATTTCCCCTTCATCAAAATCCCTTTTATAAGGTTTAAAGACTCCTTCTTTGCCTTATTCGAACCTCTCTAACCCTTTGAAAATCATTGAAAAACCATAAAAACCCACATTTTGGGGATATATGGTCCTAGCCCTTTACTGCATAAACCCCCGATCATATGATCCTCCATGTAACCCGTGGCCCCACAGACGGAAGCGTAGCCACATAATACATATCCCGCCCCGAAAATATTAAAAACCTTATGTTATTTTTGAAACTTTGGGTTTGTAATTATTTTATTATTTTTCCGCCGGTACAAGTTTTAAATCATTCCACACCGTCGATCTAATATGAAGATCGGACGGTGTGGAGTTTGTCTCTCGGTGGTCCCCGCATTCCACTAACCCTTTCCAAAAACCGCGCGGTATTCATCGCACTGCCTTTGGGCGACAACGGTTTTTTCACGATCGCCATCGATTCCACTCATCGTTTGACACGTGTCCTGGGCACTGTTCATAAAACTGCCTTCCATCGCGCGTTAACGTTCAGACGTGGATACAACGCAATATTGCTGTGTACCGTACGATCTGAGGCCGCCCATCCGACGGCTATCGCTCACTGAAGTTGCCCGACAGTTAACCGGGCTACGACGCGTCATTCAATAAATCTCCACCATCTCTCTGATCTGCAGATCGACGATCCATATTTCATCGCCCTGTTTCGATCGCCTAGTCAATGTTTTCCATTTTGACTTTCCATTTCCTGCTCCCGACCGCCGATCTCTGTGCGATCGACGGCTCAGATTTAAACGTTTCTTCCGCCTTCCCTTTGATTCCTCTGATCAATCTCGACCGTTGGATGATGCCATCCAATGGCCTTGCTTCCTCCACGTGCCTTCTGAAGCAGTAAACCTATATATGCAGGATTTTTTAATATTTGTTTGTATTTTGCAGGGTTTAAATGGTTTTCTCGCCATTTTTTGAAGAAAATTCGAGGGTAGAGGATGACGATCTTCCTACCTTCGATTCACCAAAGAAAATCATCATAGGGTGTTAAAAACATGTTTTCGTCAGTGTTTCTTTAGGCATTGATGCCATATCACCCCGCGTAGCCCTGTACACCAGCAAAAACCATGGATCGGGCACAGTCAAAGAGTATTAGTGACAAAGACCAAAATTTATCAGAACAGAGGATGGAAGACATATTTGCGGGGATCACGGCTAAAAATTTCCTTCGAAAGCCTAATCCCCAATTAAAATACAGTTTAAAGACAATCTTAAGGGTGTTTATCAAGAGGAAAGCCTCCATCGCCACATCTGAGGCAAATTTATTCCTCCCAGCCACTGAAAATCCACCTGTGCCTCAAAGTATTCAATCAGGAGATGAATTTATTGATCAGGATCAGATATTTGTCTTAAAACGCAGCCAAAGAGTAAATTCTGCCAAGGAACTTAATGACAAAACATCTGCAGAGTTACTTCAACGCCACACAGAGCCTCAAAGGTCAACAAAAGCTCCCACCGAGCTTAAATCTTTATGTAAAACATTTAATACAGAGTACACCCATGTAAATTTCTTCATTGAGCCCCCCAAAGGCCAAGAAGCCATTTAAGTCTGTATTAATTATAATTAGAGATCTTTTATCAGATCTCACCTCCTCATTCTTCTATATATACTTCTGTAGAAGATGAGTGAGTGGTTGGTTGTTGGTTGTTGTTTGATCACAAGTTGTAATACTGAAACTCTTTGAAATAAATACATAGTCCGTTGAAGTTGAAGAAAAAAATAAAGTCTTGGAAGCCCTGATGATGTTGTTGCATGCTTGTGACTGAGAAGGCTCTATCATTGGATCCATGAGCTTGGCTATTGGTGAAGTATTCTGAACTGTTTAATGTTTTTCCCCTGTTTTCATTATGTTCCATAACTTCTTACTACAGTAGGATAGAAAGTATTAGGCTAAGAAATGACTCCTGGAAGCACCTTAGACCTGTTCATCCTTCACTGTTTCATGTTTTCTTCTGCTGAAGTATTTTAGAGTCTTTAATCTCTCTCTTTAATATTCATGCTTGTTTATTTCCTTAATAGTTCGAACAGTTGGTTTCAGCATGATTTATGGTTCTCCCTGCTTGTCTTCTGCCACTTAAAAACTATTATTGAAGTCTCCCTTTGAAGTTCTTTGCTTACAGTGAATCAAAGAGGTCTGTTTTGATCTTGCCCTTTGTCCTCACTTAAAAAGTTGGCTTAAAGGTCATTATAATTATGATCATAGATGTTTTTAGGTGTTCCCTCTTCTATGACTGTAATTATCAATAAATATTTTATGTTTCTAAGTCCTTTAAAATAAATCTTTGAGGAAATAGGGTGTTCCCCGAATCTTAGATTTCATTTTAAAAGTTGTTTTGAAATCATTATTTGCTTAAAGGTGTGATTTGTAGAATTTATGGTTAGCCCTGTCTATCAAAGAGCTCTTTATTGTTCAAATTATGTTTTCGAATTCCCTTTGTTGAGAATTAAACCTCTCTTTCCAAATCATTAATGTTCATCTCATTCCAAAAACAAAAGGATCCTGTGGCCAAGTTAGATTTTCCCTTTGATATCCCATATCCATTGATGAGTTTTTTATGACCTTTTCTTGATTCCATTGCCCAATGAACCAGATATTTCTCTATCCTATATATCTTTCCTAGGCCTTTCATGTGCTATTGTATCATTCCAACCAAACAAACAAACAAATAAACACCTGCACTTAATAACTAGTCTAAAAACAATACTCAAAGAACACAAGATAAACCTTTGCAAACAAACTTTTGAGAGAGCCCTCTCTGAGAACAGGAGGAAAAGATCTTGTAACTCTAAATATTGGTTATGATGTTGCCTTGTATTTTGATTTTCCAAACTATCAAAACACGGGACACCAACATAATGGCGATCACGGTGGGACCCTAAGTAAAATCTTCAAAAAAAAAAACTCACTGTCTAAGTATAACATAGGTAACCTCCCTCAAGCACTACCTAAAAAATGGTAATCATGATAGGACTTAATTGAATCAGTGACAAACTAAGTAACCCTTAGGATTCTCGTAAAGCCTTATCCAACCTTGAAGGATTCAGTTACCAAGCCATAAGAGTGACCTTTGTGTGTTTTGACACCCTAGCTAAGTGTTAAGTCAAATTTAGGACACTCTCATAACCTATAAAATCAAGAAACTCGGAAAAACCCAAAAAAAATTCAGTTTGGCTTCATAATAAGCATGGTGGTGGAACCATCCAATATCTTACCTTCATAAAAAAACTAAAAGTTTCCACCTGGCGACTCCACTAGCCCCAGTAGGCCTATTACTCATCTAGGTTCCCAAATCTCTTTAAGACTGTGTTAACCAGCCTTGAAGAAAGTTTAGAAGCCTAGTCCCATTTTAGACAAAACATCCTGAGAGGTGAAGCTTCCAAAAACAGTCCCTAAAACCCCCACCTCTCTCATTTTTGAAAAGCAGTCTGGCTTCACATAGGATCAATACTAGATCCCATCCAGACCCAAATCCTCCTTTAATCGTTGACAATCCTGAGAGAATTTTGTGGCAGACTTCTAATTCTGGAAAATCAGCTGCTAATAGGAGCCTCTTAAGAACAAATTCTGTCCCTGAAAACCTTATTGTCTTAGAGGATTCACACTTTGATTTACATCATACAAATAACATATTTAGAACCATATCTCAAGGTGACTTAAACCAAACTGACCTTGATATTGCAGATTTGCAACAAAGCTTCAGTAGAGAAGCCTCACCTTCCACTCCTCCTGATTCCCAGCTTCTTTATCACTTTAGCCTTTTTCATAACAAGTCTGCTCAAAATTAGTTTTCTGGCCCAAGTATTTCTTCCACTCCAATTCATACTACCACTGTGCAAAACACTCCTATTCAACCCACTTTCACTACTGTAAATCCACCTCTTGTAAATACACCCTTATTTACAGCCATGGCAACATGGTATGCCCCATTAGTGTTACCACAACCTCTACTTCCCTTACCAAATGATTACCAATCTAAAATCCCTCACTTCACTAGAAAAGAGTCTACAACAACCCAACATCATGTGGATAGGATGGAAGATGCATTTGATTACATGGAGATAGAAGAAGAAACTGTGAAGATGAGGATCTTCGCCCAGATTTTAGGAGGAGATGTAAAGAAATGGTTCAAAAACTTATCTCCTAATAGCATAAACGATCTCCCTGCCTTGCATCAAACATTTATCAACAAATGGGAACTCAAAAAGAATCCTCTCCAAATACTAGCAGAATATAGCAGCCTCAAAAGAAATCAAGGAGAGAGTATTCCTGACTACTCCACTAGATTTAATAGCATTTACAATGCTCTTCCACCTCACATGAAACCTCCTCAAGGCATGGCCTTAGTAAGATATCCCGAAGGCCTTGATGTTGACATGATGTATCAGTTAAGGGAGAGGGATTACTTAACCTTAGAAGACATGCGGAAAGGAGCTATGAGCGTAGAAGCAAACATAATTGAGAAAAGAAATAGGTTAAGATCAGAGAAGAGGGTAACTTATAAAGATGACATTACACCCTCCACATCTAGCTCAAAGACAGAAAAGATGTTGGAAGAGATCATGAAAAGGATGAGCATACTTGAGAGAACACAGCCAAGAGACAATCAGAACAACTCCCAAAACAAAAATAGAAATCAAAATTATAGAAGGGACAACAATCAAGATAAGCAAAAAGAAAGTGACCAACAGATTAGACCTCCCTTTCAACAGAACTATGTAGATCAATATGAAGAAGATAGGGAGTTGGAAAGGTTGGAAGAATCTCATGTAAACTTGATTGGATCAGACAGTGGGGATGATGTTTTCCTCACTGAGGGAGAACAAGATTTCTTCTCTTATGATCAAAATACAAATACCTATGAAGATTCTGATGACTATAGATTGGGTTTTAAAAATGCAATCATGGAGGTACACAAACAATATGATCTTAGGAGCAAGGGAAGCATAGATAATTCAAAAGATAAGAACACTAGCACTGCTGTCAAGAAAAACACAGAAACTCAGCCCAAAAAGATAGCAGAGAAAACCAACGTTTTGGCTAAGAAACCAGACTTAAACAAAGACAAAGGTGTGCAGCCAAACGTTGAACAGAGCACCCCTAGCACTTCAGCTAGTGGTCCTAATAAAGCTGTCCCAATTACCAGTCCAAACAAGGTTCAGCAAATCAAAGTTGCTGAAAAGAATTCAATTGAAAAAACACATGTAAATACAAACAAGTCAATTATCCCTTTCAGCCTTGAGGGAGAGATTGCTAAGATAAAAATTACCATTCCCCTAGCTGAACTAGTAACCCAAGAAGTGTACAGAAACCAAGTTTTGAAGGCTTTAAACTTAGGAAGTGATACTCACACCTTAAACTTGACAGATGACAACCTGAGTTGTTGTTTGGTCCAGAGGTTGAAGGAAAATACCAAGAAGGGGCTGTCCCTCCCTTCTATGTTAGTTTGAACATACATGAGAAAATTTTACACAATGCCATGTTAGACTCAAGAGCTTCACATAATCTAATGCCCAAGGTAGTAATAGAAAACTTAGGCTTAGAAATTACTAAACCATACAAATACTTGTATTCCTTTGAATCAAGCAGAGTCAAATGTTTGGGTTTAATCAAAGATTTGTGTGTTAACTTGTCCCAAATCACTGCTAAGAGTTTAGTCATGGACATAGTTGTAGCTGACATTACCCCTAAGTATGGCATGCTCTTATCCAGATCCTGGGGAGCCAAGCTTTAGGGAAGCCCTCAAATGGACATGTCTTATGCCACCATTCCAATTTTTAATCAAAACAGAAGACTATATAGGGAATCTCACATGAAATACATGGTGAGCAACATAGACAAACCAAACAACTCTCCAATCTATTCTATTCAATCAAGTTTAGATTCCTTTATATTATGTAACGAAGATGAAATCACTCAGCCAGATAAGGAAAATATGGACCCAATCAGTTCACCAGAACAATCAAATCTTCCCTTCAATCAAATTCAAAACATTACCAATCAACAATAACAAAAAAACGAAAATGGGAATAACATACAGTTTTGGAAAATAAAATTTGATGGATCTTGTAATAAAATGAGTGCAGGAGCAGGTGTATGGATTCAAAATACAAAACAGAGTTTTTCTTACAAATTGGATTTCCCATGCACTAACAATATTGTTGAGTATGAAGCACTTCTCCCTAGGCTTACAACTGCTTAGATAGTTAGAAGCCCAGAAGATATCAATCTTAGGAGATTTTGAACTTATCATAAGACAAATCAAAGGAGAATACTCAGCTAAAAATCCAAGACTTAGGGAGTATCGAAATGCTGCCCTTGATCTATTAAAAACTTTTGAAAAGTATGAACTTATTTTCATTCCAAGAGAACTAAATCATATAGCAAATGAACTTGCTTTCAATGCCAGCAATTGCCAAATACCTGAAATAAATCAACATCTCAGTGTAAAAGTAAAACACAGGCCTACTGTACCTGATAATGAAGATCACTGGCAAGTGTTTGATTCTGACAAACACATAGATGATTTCTTGAAATCCGAAAATGATTTCAACATACCAATATCAGAAACTAGCCATAAAGAAAATTGTTTGTATATTGAACAAATCCCAGAAGCTGAAATGACATATAATGATGATATAAATCATTATGAGAATCCTTTTGAAGCAGAGGTAATTGAAAACGCAGACCAAGAAGACTTGGAAGTTTTACAATGAAAAAATGATAAAATTCCAAGAGGTCTAGCACCTTTAGAACACCTTTTTGACTTTAACGATGTAGCCAAAGAACCAAGAATGGAGCCCGTGGAAACAAATGTAGAAGAACATAACTTAGGCAGTCTAACAGAACCCAAGATGATCAAGCTATCCAGCACTCTCCCATCTCACATAAAATTGCAGTACATAGAGCTGTTCAAATATTTTAAAGATGTTTTTGCTTGGGGATACAAAGACCTAAAATCATATGATACCAACATCATCCAACATAGAATTCCTTTGAAGGAAAATCAAAAGCCTTTTAAATAAAAAATAAGGAGAATAAACCCCCTTTTACTCCCTTTAGTTAAGGCAGAAATTGAAAAAATGCGTGCTGCTGGGATCATTGTACCAATTAGATATTCTGAGTGGGTATCAAACTTGGTTTCTGTTAGAAAGAAAACAGGGGAAATCAGGCTCTATATTGACTTCAGAAACTTAAACAGAGCTTCTTTAAAAGACAACTACCCCTTACCCAAGATGGACCATATACTTCAAAGGGTAGTTGGGTCAAAAGGGATATCCCTCTTAGATGGGTTCTTAGGTTACAACTAGGTGTTAGTGCTCCCAAGTGATCAAATCAAAACTACCTTTACCACACCTTGGGGCACCTTTATGTATGTCAAAATTCCTTTCGGATTAATGAATGCAGGGGCCACTTTCCAAAGGGCCATGGACATAGCCTTTTCTTAAATATTACTGGCTATTTCATAATCATTTACCTTGATGACATAACCGTTTTCTCAAAAACTGATGAGGAACATTTGATTCACCTGAGAAAGGTTTTTGAGAAGTGTAGGAAATTTGGCTTATCATTGAATCCCAAGAAGACACTCTTTGGTCTCCAAGAAGGTAAAATTCTTGGCCATATAATTTTAGAAGAGGGAATCAAAATAGACCCTACAAGGATAGATGGCATATTACAGATTAGCCATCCAATGAGCCTCAAAGAATTGCAATATTTCATTGGAAAGATAAATTTCCTAAGGAGGTTTATTCCTAATCTTGCTAAGCTATTAAAAAACATTACAAACATGCTTAAGAAAGATGTTGGTGTAAAATGGGCTTTACCAGCTAAACAATCATTCGAACTGGTTAAACAAGCGCTTACTCAAACACCAGTCCTGATTAGTCCAGATTTCACCAAAGAATTTTACATCTTTTCCTTTGCATCTGAACATACAATAGCTGCAGTGTTACTTCAAAAGAATGATTTGGGGCAAGAACAACCAATATATTTCTTTATTAGGGCCTTAAGAGATGCTCCTCTCAAATATAACATCATGGAGAAGCAAGCCTTAGCATTAGTGAAAGCATTAAAAGACTTTAGGGTCTATATTTTACACTCTCACATAATTGCTTTTGTTCCACATACTGTTGTCAAGGACATTCTAAGTCAAGACCCCGATGGTAAAAGGGGAAAATGGATTGCAACTATTCTTGAATATGACTTAGAAATCAGGCCCACCAAACTAGTTAAAGGGCAAGGATTAGCAAAACTTATGGCTGAGTCTAACTTCCAAGCACTAGACATGAATATGGTAGATGTGTTGGAAGAAATAGAAGAATTTACTGCTCCTTTTATTGAAGAAACATTTCTGAATTCTCCTTGGTATGCTGACATTATTTATGTGCTTTTATATTTAAATGCCCCTCCTTCTCTGTCTAAAACTAAAGCTAGATTTTTGAAACAAAAAGCTTTGAGTTTTTGCATATTAGATGGAGTATTATATTGGAAAAGTGTTGTTGGAATTTTGCTTAAATGTTTACTTGAAGATGATGCAGGAAAAATCATGCATGAATTGCATGACGGAGAATGTGGAGGACACCTCTACTGGAAGGCCACAACAAACACAATTCTTAGATCCGGTTACTATTGGCCTACCCTTTTTCCAGACACTCAAAAGTTGGTCATGTCTTGCCATCAGTGTCAAATCTTTAACGGCAAAAGAAAACTTCTTCCCTTACCCTTACATCCTATCAGAGTTGAGGCACCTTTTCAACAATGGGGTTTAGACTTCATTGGGGAAATTCACCCATCCTCCTCAGCTCAACATAAGTGGATCCTCACAGCTACTGACTTCTTTACCAAGTGGATAGAATCTATACCTTCCAGAAATGCCAATGACTCTGTCATTATCAAGTTCCTTGAAACAAATATCCTATCCAGATTTGGATGTCCCAGAAAAATCATAACAGACAATGCTGCTGCTTTTAAATCTAAGAGGATAGTTGATTTCTGTTACTAATACCACATAACCTTGGGCCATTCCACTGCTTACTATCCCCAAGGAAATGGATTAGCGGAATCTTCCAACAAGAGCCTCATCAATATCATTAAAAAGCTGTTGGAACAAAATCAGAAATCATGGCATAGTAAACTGGTTCATGCCTTATGGGCTGATAGGTTAACTACAAAGAAATCAATAAATATGTCCCCCTATCAGTTAGTTTATGGCATGGATGCAGTCTTTCCCACCTCATTGGGAGTGCCAGTCATGAAGCTCCTTCAAGAAGTGCAGATTGAAGAGAATGATATGCAGAGAAGAATCAACCAAACAATCCATTTACAGCAGACTAGAGAGGAAGTATAAGAAAGAACACAGTTAGTCCAAGAAAACATGAAGAAGCTATTTGATAAGAGGAATAAGGCAAACAATTTCCAAGCTGGAAATTTTATTCTTAAGTGGGATTCAAGAAAAGAAGAGAAGGGAAAACATGGAAAATTTGAGAACTTGTGGAAAGGACCCTATATTATTCATGTTGAGAGGGGTCGCAATGCATTTTTCTTGAAAGAATTGAATGGAGAAGACCTATATGGAGGTCCTGTCAATGGCAGAATGCTAAAGCATTACTTCTGCCAAGAATCTTAAGTTTCAAAGCATTTTATTTTTCATTGTAAATATCATAGTCTGAAACATTGCATTCAAAGTTATGAAAATCAAAAATACAAAAATAGAGAAAGAAAGAAAAGAGGGCAGATGGTGAAAACAAGAAAGGTATAGCCCCATACCAAAAAAGAGAAACAAATCTGAAAGTGTGCAAGCTCAAATGCCACTCCTGAAAAACACACTTCTAGTTAGTCATACAGTTCAATCTTGACTAATTAGCTTTAAATTTTCTGTTGATAGGATAGTGAATTCGATTTGCCAAAATGTTTAATCTTGGCTTATCAGTAGATAGTTTAGGATAGAAATTAAAGGTTCAAACATGCTCAAAATATGAACCTAAAGTTTCAAAGAGAAAATGACTCAAATCTGTTTCAAATTCTGAGTCAAAAGATGTAAAAATATGGTTCTAATCAGATTAAAACCTGAACCAGAAGAAAAGCAAAGATAGCTCAAAACAAAGATCAAAACAGAGCTGTAGAAAAGAGGAAGGAAATGTTTTCAAATTTCAGATCTCAAGCCTTCCATTTTTGTTTTAAATTTTGTGCAAAATAAATGTCTATGTGCAGCTTGTCTTTTATGCCATAGACCAGCATCAAGTTAGACTGTCCAATCCTAACTTGAATGCTTTTCAATTTCTGTTGTAGATATTAGAGAATAAAATTCTGTTGGACAGTTTAATCCCAACATATGGTAGAATAGGTAGAGAAGCATCTGAACTCAACTGCTTAATCTGAGTTCAGGGAGAAATAAGGAGTAGAATTATATTAGTTTTATATTTTCAAAAGAATAAAATGTTGTAAAAAGAGTTTTCCAATCCAAGTGCACTCTAAAGAAGAAAAAATGTTAGATCAGTAGGATTGGGTAGGTAGACAGGTTGTATTGATGAAGTTCCATTGTTGATCCATGAATGCTAATATGTTTCAGAGCAAAAGAAGATCATCCACAGAAAGGAAGGCAACCCAATGGAGGAGGAAACTGATCAGCCTCCCAGAGAATGCAAGTCTGAAATTCTTGATGCCTTCAAAAAGGCACCATCCCCAAGTGGAGCCACTATTAGCCACCCATAAATTCTGTCATATCAGGTGGTGGCTAAATGATGTTGGATAGCCTTCAAGAAACAATTTCATTGCTAAAATTGCTGATGCTTAAAGTCTTTTGATAATATCCTATCCTTTGGATAATCGTCACTACTGTTTCCCTTCAGAACTTAGAAATCCTGCTGATTTCCAAGCCAGAATACTGCTGTAAGCACCATTTCCCATTTTCCCCTTTTCCAAAGCTAACCTCATTTTCTATCCCTCTATTTCCCATGAAAATCCCTCATTTTCATGTTTTTCCCATTTCCCCTTCATCAAAATCCCTTTTATAAGGTTTAAAGACTCCTTCTTTGCCTTATCCAAACCTCTCTAACCCTTTTAAAATCATTGAAAAACCATAAAAACCCACATTTTGGGCATATATGGTCCTACCCCTTTCCTGCATAAACCCCCGGTCGTATGATCCTCCATGTAACCCGCAGCCCCGCAGACGGGCGCCTAGCCACATAATACATATCCAGGCCCGAAAATATTAAAAACCTTATGTTATTTTCGAAACTTTGGATTTGTAATTATTTTATTAGTTTTCCGTCGGTACAAGTTTTAAATCGTTCTGCACCGTCGATCTGATCTGAAGATCGGATGGTGCAGAGTTCGTCTCCCGGTGGTCCCCACATTCCACTAACCCTTTCCAAAAACCACGCGGTATTCATCGCACTGCCTTTGGGCGAAAACGGTTTTTTCCCGACCGCCAACGATTCCACTCATCGTTTGACACGTGTCCTGGGCACTGTTCATAAAACCGCCGTCCATCGCGCGTTAACGTTTGGACGTGGATACGGCGCAATATTGATGCGTATCGTCCGATCTGAGGTCGCCCATCCGACGGCTATTGCTCACCGAAGTTGCCCGACAGTTAACCGGGCTACGGTGCGTCATTCAATCAATCTCCGCTGTCGATCTGATCTGCAGATCGATGGTCCATATTTCATCGCCCTGTTTCGATCGCCTAGTCAACGTTTTCCATTTTGACTTTCCATTTCCCGCTCCTGATTGTCGATCTCTACGTGATCGACGACTCAGATTTAAACATTTCTTCCACCTTCCCTTTGATTCCTCCGATCAATCTCGACCATTAGATGATGCCATCCAATGGCCTTGCTTCCTCCACGTGCCTTCTGAAGCAGTAAACCTATATATGCAGGATTTTTTAATATTTGTTTGTATTTTGCAGGGTTTAAATGGTTTTCTCGCCATTTTTTGAAGAAAATTCGAGGGTAGAGGATGACGATCTTCCTGCCTTTGATTCACTAAAGAAAATCATCACAGGGTGTTAAAAACACGTTTTCATCAGTGTTTCTTCAGGCTTTGATGCCATATCACCCTGTGCAGCCTTGTACACCAGCAAAAACCATGGATCGGGCACAGTCAGAGAGTATTAGTGAAAAAGACCAAATTTATTAGAACAAAGGATGGAAGACATATTTGCGGGGATCACGGCTAAAAATGTTCTTCGAAAGCCTAATCCCCAATTAAAATACAGTTTAAAGACAATCTTAAGGGTGTTTATCAACAGGAAAGCCTCCACCGCCACATCTGAGGCAAATTGATTCCTCCCAGCTGCTGAAATGCCACCTGTGCCTCAAAGTATTCAATCAGGAGCCGAATTTATTGATCAGGATCAGATATTTGTCTTAAAACACAGCCAAAGAGTAAATTCTGCCAAGGAACTTAATGACAAAACATCTCCAGAGTTACTTCGATGCCACACAGAGCCTCAAAGGTCAACAAACGCTCCCACCGAGCTTAAATCTGTATGTAAAACATTTAATACAGAGTACGCCCATGTAAATTTCTTCATTGAGCCCCCCAAAGGCCAAGAAGCCATTTAAGTCTGTATTAATTATAATTAGAGATCTTTTATCAGATCTCACCTCCTCATTCTTCTATATATACTTCTGTAGAAGATGAGTGAGTGGTTGGTTGTTGGTTGTTGTTTGATCACAAGTTGTAATACTGAAACTCTTTGAAATAAATACATAGTCCGTTGAAGTTGAAGAAAAAATTGAAGTCTTGGAAGCCCTGATGATGTTGTTGCATGCTTGTGACTGAGAAGGCTCTATCATTGGATCCATGAACTTGGCTGTTGGTGAAGTATTTTGAACTGTTTAATGTTTTTCCCCTGTTTTCATTATGTTCCATAACTTCTTACTACAGAAGGATAGAAAGTATTAGGCTAAGAAATGACTCCTAGAAGCACCTTAGACCTGTTCATCCTTCATTATTTCATGTTTTCTTTTGCTGAAGTATTTTAGAGTCTTTAATCTCTCTCTTTAATCTTCATGCTTGTTTATTTCCTTAATAGTTCGAACAGTTGGTTTCAGCATGATTTATGGTTCTCCCTGCTTGTCTGCTGCCACTTAAAAACTGTTATTGAAGTCTCCCTTTGAAGTTCTTTGGTTACAGTGAATCAAAGAGGTCTTTTTTGATCTTTCCCTTTGTCCTCACTTAAACAGTTGGCTTAAAGGTCGTTATAATTATGATCATAGATGTTTTTAGGTGTTCCCTCTTCTATGACTGTAATTATCAGTAAATCTTTTATGTTTCTAAGTCATTTAAAATAAAATCTTTGAGGAAATAGGGTGTTCCCTGAATCTTAGATTTCATTTTAAAAGTTTTTTTGAAATTATTATTTGCTTAAAGCTGTGATTTGTAGAATTTATGGTTAGCCCTGTCTATCAAAGAACTCTTTGTTGTTCAAATTATTCTTTCGAATTCCCTTTGTTGAGAATTAAACCTCTCTTTCCAAATCATTAATGTTCATCTCATTCCAAAACAAAAGGATCTTGTGGCCAAGTTAGATTTGCCCTTTGATATCCCATATCCATTGATGAGTTTGTTATGACCTCTTTTGACTCCATTGCCCAATGAACTAGATATTTCTCTGTCCTATATATCTTTCCTAGGCCTTTCATGTTCTGTTGTATCATTCCAACCCAACCAAACAAACAAATAAACACCTGCACTTAATAACTAGTCTAAAACCAATACTCAAAGCACACAAGATAAACCTTTGCAAACAAACATTTGAGAGATCCCTCTCTTAGAACAGGAGGACTAGATCCTGGAACTCTAAAGATTGGTTCTAATGTTGACTTGTCTTTTGATTTGCCAAACTATCAAAACACGGGACACCAACACAATCAACTATGAGTATATTATAATAATAATTAAAAAAAAATTATTAGTAATTCATGAATATAAATTTAAGTATTCATTATTTTTATTCTTATTACGAAATAATATAGTATCATTTTTTTTCTACTTTTATGAAAACAAATCTAAATTAAATCCATGATATTAGTGTTATTGATATATAGTAAAACTAAAAATAATTTCTAGTTCAACTTTAAATTTTACATTAATGAAATATTTATATTTCTACTTTAAAACTAATATGTTTTTTTGAAAATATTTTTCATTATTATTCATTTTCACTAAAAATAAAAAATATTTTTCTATGTAAGCATTTTCTATAATTATTTTCTAAGGTTTATTTTATGTCTAATTGTGGTTTGTGATGTTTTATTTTGTTGTTCTCTATTTTCTGCATAATTATAATTTTCATACATACACATTAAAGAGTAATTTATAGATCCAAAAATATAAAGAGAAGTAAACCCTTATATTGTAGATTTTATAATTTTAAGTATAACTTATCATATCTATTGTGAGGAACTGTCTAATGGAATACTCACATAGTTTACGGATCATATTGGCATCAAAGAATATTTCTTTGGGTATATTTTGGAAATTTTCAAGGGATCTGGGCTAACCGAAAAGTAAAACAAATGCTAGTCTAAGACTTTTGTTATCCATAGTATAAGTAAATGTCTTTGGGATTAATCACATCATTAGGATTTGTTCGACATTTCAAACCAAATAATGTGTTCGACATGTTTCTATGAAATTATTTATTTTAGTTAACTAAATTTAAAATACATTAAAATTTTTAATAATGATATAAGATTAAAATTATTAGATATTTATCATAGTTATATATAATATTACCACATGACTGAATTGGATAATTCTATAGCTTCCCTCATCTATAAATTTTCATTTTCTTAAAGCCTTAGGATCAAGCAAGCCAAGGCAAGGCCTTCCATGAATAATAGAAATATGTGTTTTATTTTGTTTCTCCATTCTTGTCTTCTTTATCTCTCTGTTGTGTTCTGTCTTAAGCTCCTCTATAATCTAACATATCCATGATTAATTTTGCATGCAAGATGAAGTAGATAGTCAATTTTTTGTTTTGTTCCCCATTAGCTCTAGATACCTATAATATAGAATATTTAAATTATAACCTAGCCCCAAAATGACATCCCATACATTGTGTTAGTCAATCATAATTGTCTTTTGGAGGAACTATTTTCCCATCTCTTATTCTACTTATATCATGTAGAGCATCTTTTTCAACCTTTGCAAGGGTTTCTAAAACTTGTGCCAATAAATTTCCCAATCATGCAAAATAACCATCATCATAAACTTCCTATGAGAACTCTATAGTCAAACTCTAACTAATCACCCATAAAATGGATATCCATAGTTTCTTTTCTAAAAGGCATAAGTATTAGGATTGAACTCATGAAAATGCATCCTCCTCCAAGCTAATTATGCATAGTTTATTTTCTAAAAGGCATAAGTACAATGCTTGAGCTCATGGAAATACCTCCTGCTCCAAGCTTTGTTAGTATGCAATTTTTCAAATCTTCTTTCATGTGGAACAAAAATCTTATACTTTCTATTACAACATAATTAAAAGATTATAACTCAACTTTCTCAAATTAATTTTATATTTCCTTTTATTTTAAACTATTTAAATTATTAATTAATTAATTTTCTATACATTATTTTGTCAATTTTATTTATTACAATGCAAACCATATATACTACATACAATCATCACAGCCATAATTAAACAACTATCCTTTTTAATAAAACCATCAATTCAGTGTGAAATGCAACTATGACTGCGATACATATTTCCCAGCTATAGGATATTAAATGCCCTGCTATTGGGCATTATTAAAGTCGTCATACAAATTCATTTAATACCATTAAAGTCTCGGATCAAAGAGTAAAAAACCTAACACCAAGAACAACGGAAAAAAAATTGTCAAAAAACATATTCATTCAATGCATAGAGTCACGTGTCAATCGGGGAAAAGAAAAGTAAAATAAGAAACCAAACACAGATACCGACACAATTTTTTGTTAAACAACCATTAGACATATACTTTGTTTCGTGTCATCCCTAATCCAAAGGACATCACGACGTTTTGGACTAGCTTCTATGACTATAAAAGCTGAAATGAAACGACTGAAATACATTGACAAGTGACGGACTGGTGTTGACGATCCTTTGATAACACTATCAAAACTGTGAAACAACATTCGGAGTCAAATTAGTTTTGTTTCATAGGATAAGATTTGGACGTGTGGTGTACCGTTCGTTAAATCTAATGTATGCGAACACTTCACCTCCCTCTCCACTCAGCAGCAGCAGTGATGAAGACCATCAAGGTTCACATTTTCCTCCTCCCTCTCCTCTCAGCAGCAGCAGCAGCGACTTTGACAGCGACTTTGACGAGCATGGTTCTTTTCTTCCGCCTCCTATGGGTTTTAACTCTTCTCGTTTGCCGCCTCCTCCTTCTAATGTAGGACGCTTGGTATGTGAGGGCGAGGGCGGTGGGGGTGATGATTATAGTTCTAATGATCATGGCCAAGTCCCAGGCGAACGCCATGATGGCAACAACAATAATGGATATGATGACAACAGTGACAGCGACAGCGACAGCGATGACAAAGACGTCCGTGGCCATCCGGGACCTTTGCCAAATACGCACAATTATATTCAGGATACACAGTCACATGGGCCCAATCATAATCATAATCATAATCATAATAATGATAATAGCGACGAGGAAAACGTGCGTCGGCATCCTGCAGATTGGTCCCAAAACTATTTGGACATTGGGAATGGTTCAGGCAATTATACTTACGGCCGCGTTTATTTACATAACTTAATTAATGCTTTAAACAGTCACCCTGATACGGTGCATGTCGTGGATGGCTCTTATTTTGAACATTTGGATCAGGCATGTCGAACTTCTAAATACGCCTTCGACATCACTTCCCATGGCAAACCTGTTTTCAGGCTATACGTTGATCAGCCTCCCGACACTCTGCCGCCTCAGTCGTCTATTGTGGATCCTCGTCCTAAGCAACATTTCGGTGGGGATGGCGATAATAGCACTAGAATATGTCCAACATGTCATCGCATCCTCTCAGCTGTTGATGACAGCGGAAATGCTGAAGAGAAGGAGGGCAGTGGAAAGAAAGAAGGCATTGATCCACAAAATTCCAGCAACAGCAATGGTAGTGTTGAGCACAAGAAGCAAGACACCGATGACCAAGATCTGAAGGATGAGCAACAAAAGCAACAGAGTAGCGATGAGAAAGGAAAACAGCAACAACGAGGACAAGCAAAACCCTAATGACAATGCTGGGAACTTTCATAATCTATGCAATGCATAAAGTACTTACTTTCCCGCTGGGTAGCCACATTTTATTTCTTTTTTAATTTCGTTACCCACTAGCTCGTTACATTTGTTTGTTTTTTTATCTTCAAACTCTTTCGCTGCTCGGTTTATGTAAGTTTATAATGTGTAACGCACCCTCAGGATTTTCGAGCTAATTAGGCATCAGCAGACATCTGAATGTGTTATTAACATTCACATCTTATTTAAATAGTTATGCCAATCTCCCATTGATATTCATTTATGATAATTATAATTTATATTAAAATATGTTTCTTTAAATAAAACTAGAGCTATTTATATATAATCCTTTCGAAATAAACCAAAGAGGAAGAGCCAACAGAAAAGTTGAAAAAGAAGCCATGAAGTGTAAAACTAGAGCTATTTATATATAATTTCACATCATATTTATAATTTTCAATTGCATATAGTATTTATAAATAAAGCCTAAATATATTTTTCTATATGATAGGTATGTAAAACAACCATACATCAAAACTCTCATCTATGAGATATATCATAATTCCAAGATATATCATAATTCCATGTTTGCATCAAAGTAAGTATCTCATTTCTTTCCATAATTTTTGGTGTACTAAGCCAATTTGTAATTGACGCATACAAAAAAAGAGAAAATTTAATTGGATTATTATTCCCCATTTTCATTATTAGTTGAGATCATGAATTATACAATTGTGCATATGATGTGATTTCAAGGTGGGTTATTATTTCAAGACAAAGGCATTTGTCATCCAAGTACTCGATTGTTGGAAGGTAAGATGTGTAAGGTACATATAGTAAGGTATGGTTGGTGACAGAAGCTTAAGGCGAAAGGTAATGATACTTTAATTTTTAAAATTTGCATGAATGTAAGTGATGGTAACTCTTGTGGAAGAAGGGAGCTACGAGCCATTATGTCATAAACCTAGTTCCATTTCCAACCATCATTACTTTGACATGTCCTTTTGTTATATTTTCGATATTCATTCTATAGGTCGAATTGTGTGATTCTTCGGATAATATTGTTTCATCCTTGTTGAGTCAAAATGTTGAGTTAAATTATAGACTTATAGCTTGACAACATAAATTATCTACCAAGGGTGGGTAATCTTGTGAGATCTTGTGCAAAATATATGCATGCTAATACCCTAAGTGCTTCCTAATTAAATCAATCACACATGCCACTACCACCTTATTCATCTTTCTTTTCCTCCTATGTTAATGGACCACAAGTTCATGGCTTCTTTTTCAACTTTTCTGTTGGCTCTTCCTCTTTGGTTTATGAAGGACTAGGGTCCTTCTCATCCCCCATGAAGTAATTCTGTGACAAGAATTCTTCCCACATTTTCTTTTTCTTACGTAGAACTTGTGTCATGATATTTTTTATCAAACCATGGTGATAGAGGTTCACCTTTATCTGGGTTGCCCTTTCCTTGGCGCCAGTGAACATTTTCATCATGGAAATTCTTAAATAGTAGGGAAAATTAGAAGGTTTAGCCCAAAATGGCCTTACCAGGTTATGTATTTCTCTAGGAAAAATTAAATATGTGGATACTTAATTCCTGTGGGATCCCTTTACTCTAACTAGGATTTGCATGTTATTTCCAGAGGAAGGATGCACAAATTTCTTTGTTAAATTGTTTTTTTTAACCAACACTCCCCTTCCTGTTGGATGCCATTGGCTCGAGCCACTAACTCATTTGTCAACCTAAACTAAACATTCCACACATGCACTTTATCGTCTTTTTCATTATAATTAGGACTTTGCTACCTCTGATTTATGCCCACTAAATTTCAAAAACAGAGGCAGCCATTGTGCCTTCTCCAGTATTATTTTACTTCGAGATTCAACATCTAACAATGAGAGACCCCGCGGTTCAAAACTAGCAGTGGAATACATTCTCGACATCGCTAGGAAGAGGAGAGAACAAAGTTGATTCAGGTCATAGAGATGCCTCTAAGACTTTGCAAAAAAAAATCGACAATGATAGTTTAAATTTGGAAGTATTCAAGAATGCAGAAACTTTCGAAAAATGCAGTTCATGATCATGATTGTCATCACGATTCGACCTATAGAATGAATATAGAAAATATAACAAAATGACGTGTCAAAGTAATGATGGTTGGAAATGGAACTAGGTTTATGACATAATGGCTCGTAGCTCCCTTCTTCCACGAGAGTTACCATCACTTACATTCATGCAAATTTTAAAAATTAAAGTATCATTACCTTTCACCTTAAGCTTCTGTCACCAATCGTACCTTATTGTATGTACCTTATAGATGTTACCTTCCAACAGTCCAGTACTTGGATGACAACTACTTTTGTGTTGAAATAATAACCCACCTTGAAATCAAATCATATGCACAATTTTATAGTTCATGGTCTCAACTAATAATGAAAATGGGGAATAATAATCCAATTAAATTTACTCTTTTTTTGTATGTGTCAATTACAAATTGGCTTAGTACACCAAAAATTATGGAAAGAAATGAGATACTTCCCTTGATGTAAACATGGAATTATGATATATCTCATAGATGAGACTTTTGATGTATGGTTGTTTTACATACATATCACATAGAAAAATATATTTAGGCATTATCTATAAATACTATATGCAATTAAAAAGTTCCGGAAGAGAGCCCTTAGCTTCTTGCCAGTTTTGGAAGAGTTTCGGGAACTGCAATAAGCATTGCGTTCTAGTGTTGGTGGTCATCCTTAAACTACCTCTTTATGACAACATTCTAGGGAGCTGATTTAGCCTAAGTGCTACCATGCATACTTTGCAGATTTGTATTACAACTCTCTTCTTAGACTCACACATAGCCCTTCGGATTAAGGGGGGAATGTTGAACACCTAATCCTCTATGGGTAGGTGTGGAAGGCGAAGAGTCACAAAGGAGCCCAAGTGACCTTGGAAGATGAATCCAAGAGTCACACCATTGTATTATAAATGTACATATATGGTGAATAATATGAGTATCTCATGCTTATCTTTCTATGTGTGTGTTTATCTTTCTTCATACACCATTTGTGTGTTTAACAAAAATTAGTTGAAGTTCATGTATTATGGGACTTTATTCTTCCTACATTTGATAATGAAGATGAGCATGAGATGCTCCAAGTTAACACTAGAAGTAAAAATTCTAGTGATCTTCCTCAATCACCTCAAAAGTCCATCCCCTCTCGTTAAGGATAAAGTTATAAAAAATGGACTCATTCTCCTCAATCAAGCCTGACTTCTTCTACCACTCTCTCTACATCAAAGACCGTAGTTGTCTCTGATACTATCGAGTATAATATATTGGAATAGATTAGGAAAGTGAAGGTAAATATCTCCATGCATGAGTTGATTAAATTAAAACAATAATAGAATATCATACTTAAAGAGCTGAATGCAGTCCCCGCTTCACCTTTAGTTGCCCTTGTTACTTCCAAAGCCTCAAAAGGAGTTGGAAAACCTCCTACTGAATCATCTAAAATATTCAACGTAAAGGATTCTATTATAATCAGAGATAGGTCTAATTCACATACTCCTTTTCTTTTGAATTTGAAAGTATTTAACAAAAATGTGCATAATTGTTTAATAAATTCTGGAGCTTCTTCAAATATCATGCCTTATTTTGTTTTCTTGAAATTAAATATTTCTCCACAAAATTTTGTTGTACACATTGTGCAATTAGACAGAACCAAAGTCAAGGTAACAGGAGAAATGATTTCTTTCCTTATCAGATTAGCATATAATTCAAAATTTCACCAAGTAATTGACATTTTGGTCATTGATATTCTTGAATTTTATGGTTTAATTCTAAGTAGATATTGGTTAGAGAAACTTCATGGTTATTTTGCGATTGATTGGTCTCATATGTGGCTTCCCTACAATGGTAAGAAAAATCAGATTCGATTTGATCGTGAAAAACACATGAAATATTCAATAACCGACTTCAAGGATGAAAATGAACCCATGGGTTTACTAATAAAATTCTTGGAAATTACTCTGCTGAAGATTTTTCAGGCAATTTCAATGCTCGAAAATCCCGATTTCTTATCAACTCAGTTAATTCTCAAACCAAAATTTTTTCTCAGTCAAAATTTTCCAAATGTATAAATATAATAGATAAACCTTGTGTTAAAACTTTATTTTTGACATTATACTTTTGTGAATTAAAATGTCGTGAGGGTGTCGGAGTTGGCTGCATACTAATTAGTCCGGAAGGAGAAAAGAAAATGCTAGCATATAGGCTGGAATTTGAGTGCACAAATAATACTGCAGAATATGATGCACTAGTATAAGGATTGTACAAAGTGATAGATCTTGGTGTCAAATTTCTTCAAGTCTGTGGTGACTTTGAAATAATTATCAAATAGGTAAGAAATACTATTAGCTGTATTTCTGGTCATCTCAAGCATTTCCAAGCATTAGTACAATCTCTTACCGTAGACTTCTTAGCATTCAATATCTCATAGGTTCCAAAATGCAAGCGCCAACCTTCTAGCTACTGTAGCATCCATAATTATTCCTTCCGAGGATTATAGTCGAGATATATTTTATATAAAATTGTTTTTCATACATCTATTCCTGATAATGTCACTAATTGGAGAGTATTTAACAATGATGAATATTTTCTAACTTTTCTCACATCAGAAGGGTCATATGATGATCAACTAATCGATGAAGACGAACGTCAAAGAAAAATCAACCAAAAAATTAAAGAGAATGCCATACCTAAGTTTGTGGTTAAGCTTGAAGATATTTATGATCTCAAAGATAGGTTTAAAAAGGTTACTAATTCTAAACTACAAATTTCAACTTTGAGGTTTGAACTAGTTAACCTTGACACAGATCTCAATCCTCAGAATATTGATTTAGGACTTGGGTCTTTCTTCTGATGAAAGATTAAACTTCATTCCTTTACTGAATAAATATAATAATTTTTTCACATGGAAATATGAAGATCTCAAAACGTATGAGATCTCCATTATCCAACATACTATCCCAATGACATCCAATGAGAAGCCTATACAACAAAAGTTGACGAACATTCACCCTGATCTTGAAAGTCAAATCAAAACTAAACTGAATAAACTCCTTAAAGCAAAGAAAATTTTCCCTGTTAGGCATTCAAAGTAGGTTTCAAAATTTTTCCTTGTTAGGAAAAATAATGGTGATATTCACATTTGTATAGATTTTAGGAAGTTAAACAAAGCTTGCTTAAAAGACAATTTTCCATTACCACATATGGAACAAATTTTGCAATTAGTTGTTGGAATTGAATTAATGTCTTTCCTTGATGGATATGTTAGGTTATAATCATATTCTCGTTCATCTTGAAGATAGGTTAAAGACTATATTTAGAACTAAATGGGGACTTATGCTTATCAAAAAATGCCTTTTGGTCTAATCAATGTCGGAGAAACTTTTCAAAGAGAAATGGATATTGCTTTTAGAGGACTAATAAACAAAAATGTGGTTGTATACCTAGATGATATAACCATTTATTCCAAGAAAATAAGAAACCACAACCATGATGTTAAGAAAATTCTTGAACACTATTTAAAATATGGAATTCCATTAAATCTCAAAAAGTCTTATTTCACTTTAATTTAAGGTAAACATTTTAGATTTATTGTGTCAAAAGAAGGCATTTGCATAGATCTAGAAATGATAAAGAAAATTTTTGAAATCTCTCTTCCCCATAACAAGAAATCCATGAACTCCATTTTAGAATAGATAAATTTTGTTAAGAGATTTGCTCCAAAAATTTTCCAAATTGTTTTACCATTGCAGGAAGAAGAATAGAGGGTTTTGCAAGAACTCAATGATGGACCCGCGGGTGGAAATTTTGGAGGAGATAACATAACACAAAAAATCTTTAATGCAGGATATTATTGGCTAACATTGTTCAAAGACGCTCATGCATATGTGAGAAAATGTAAAAAATGCAAAACTGTTCCTGGAAGACAAAAAAAACCAACCTTAATTCTGTAACCAGTCAGTATTGAGCAACCTTTTGAGCAATGGGGATTGTACATCATAGGTGAGATTGTTCTAACATAATATTTTACTAAGTGGTGGAATTTTTTCCACTAAAGGTAGCTAATTCTGAGGCCATTATGGAATTTATTGATCAATTAATTATCACAAGGTTTGGCTTACCTAATGAAATTATGTTTGATAATGCATCTTACATTATGGAAAATAGTATGACTGACTTTGCTCTCAAAAGAGGTTTTAAACTTAAATATTCTGCTAGTTATTATACCCAAGGGAATGGTCTAGCAGAATCAATAAATAAAAATCTCATAAGAATCATAAAAAAGACTATTGATCAGAGCCATAAAAATTGGCATAAGTCTTCAACATTTGCACTATGGGCAGATAGAATTACTGAGAAGGCCTCTATAGGTACTTCTCCATTCAGTATAATTTATTGGAACGAAGTTGTAATTCCATCAAATTCAACTCTTCCTTCATTAGCCCTAGTTAAATTTATGGGTTAAGTACCTTCTTCTTCCTTACAATTAAGAATGTATCAGATCCTTAAACTAGAAGAGGAAAGGGAAGCGGTTGGGGACCTCTTCCTCAAGTGGGACAAGGCACATGAGGAAAAACGTAAGCATACAAAATTATAAATAATGTGGCTTGAACCATTTCAAATCACATAAAATATTGGCTCATCAACCTTCATGTTATAAGATCTTCAAGGGAGAAAATATTTTCTTCCTGTCAATGGGCTGATTTTGAAAATATTTTTTCTTAAAAGAAAATTTTATACAGACGCATTCTGTATAAAATTCACATCCTCTCATGTGGAATCTTCAACGGGTAAGTTCTTCCACTTGCTGAGATACTCTGAAATTAATCTATTTGGTAGTTTTTGATTTATTGTTTCTATGACTACTTCAGAACTTCTTTCATTGCAATGTTGATCTTCCTCTTGTTTCATTCGATTCTGCACACAAGTTAGGTTATCCTTTGAGAGTCGGAGAACTTGTTGTTGATGCTCAATGTGATATTCTACTAATTTATCATCCATATTAGCTTTAATTTGATCCTTCAAACCGTCCAACTTAGCCTCCATTTTTTCTTTTAAACCATATATGTCATCTTTGATTTCTCTTTGTAAGATCGAAATTTGTTGCACTTGGTACCATACTTTTCAATATCTCATGTTTCAATTCTTCCTCTTCATGTGTCATATTATAGCTTTTTGAGGGCTTAATGGCTGTGGAATTATTTTTAGGGGGCATTATAGAACCCGATACTAATAAAAATTCTTTAATATGCCCTTGGAGTCACTTAAAAATGTTTTTTCCAAACAAATGTTATGCAATTTAAAAAAAACAATACACACCTTTTTCTTGCTTTTTAGGAGGTTGATATTAAAACTGAATTATGTCTATGATTTCGGATCTTCAATATCTAAAATTCGGCCCTGTAGTAGCCCTCTGAATATTCTTTCCAATTCCACAGATCATACCTAATTTTGATTCTTTAAGACAAAGTTATGCCCCAAATTTCAGCCACTATTTACAGAATTCCAATCCGATGCTAAGAGAGAGAGTTATGACGATTTTCCCATGGTCACCTCTTTGAGATGAAATTCGAGAGCTTGAGCAAACCCTAACTTCCATAGATCATATCTTCAAAAATATTACGAACCAAGATCTTAAATTTTTACACGAAGTTCCTCAGGGTTTCGGCTTCACGTGATAAAAATTTCATCTTCTTCACCTTCGCATAAGAAAAGTTATAGAAAAAATTCCATGATGACCTGTGTGGAGCAGCGAAACCCTAGAATCCAAAGCTCTGATATCAAATGTTATGAAGCCATCTCCAAAAATAGAATAAAAGAGAGATCAACGCCTTAGAAATAAGCAACTTCAAGGGGAAACCTCCTTTACATTACATAAATGAACAATTCTTCGATGATACAAATGACAAAACCTCCTTCTATATATAGGAGTCCATGGGGTCACAATATAATCCTAGCCAACCTAACAATAATAATGTAAGGGCACAATAATAACAATATGGGGACTACAGGGGAACAACAATAATAATAAGGGGGCTACACTAACAATAATAATGTGTTACACTAATATTATAGGGATCTAACAACAACGTTTAGTAATAGTTCTGCAAACACTTAGAGAGCATCAACTATGTTTCAAATTTAGTAATCATGAGTTTTAGCAAGATCAAATTCAATATTTGGGGAATCTAATATAAAAGAGAGGAGTCACGGTAGAACCTAAAAAGGTCAAGGAAATTATCAATAGGAATTATCCTAAAGATATTATTGACATCAAATCATTTATGGGAGAAACCTTGAATTATCCTACAGTAATAACCTATAATTCCCCTATTGCAATTAATTTTACAAGAATTTATGATTTTATGTTCATGTGTAATAATTTAAGTGAGAAATATTGGCCATGTGTCCAAGACTAAATTTGAAAATTTGAGTAACAGGTGTAAGTGATTATGTACAATTTTAAATAAAATGTTGTTTTTATCTGCAAGTAATATGGGGATTAGCATGTGAGTAGTCAGGACACTCTTTTTTCAAATAATTTGTAAGTGGTTGGAGGTTTACGTAGTGGAAAATTTAAGGTGATAATTATCACAGTTATACCTCCCATGATTACCCCATGATTCTAGAAGGAATAATTACCACGAAGAGGAAATATAACTAGTGAAAAGTGTTATGTTGGGTGGAGAAAAAGAAGGGATAATATAGCTAGAGAGAAAGGAATTTTTGAAGAGAAGGAGCAAAATATTTTCTGTTAAAAAACCTTAGGTATAGAAAACAAAAGAGAACATACATTTATAAAAAATAGGGTGTTGCTAGAGTCTACAATGGGAAGGAGGAAATTACCAATGAATGATGAAATTTTACAAATAATAAAGAAGTTTGTGGCTCAAAGGGTGTTTTTTAGTTTTCAATTCATTGGTTGGGAGAAACATGCTTCTTCCTATTATATTTCCAAGTGTTCATATAAGTAAAATTATTATTTTTGTTCTTTTATTATTGGGATTTTTCACACATGTATTAATCAGTAAACATTAGTATGATATTTTTTGCACCATAACATAAAATTATTAGAGTGTTTAATTAACAGGGAGAGGAAAACAACTATCTAAGCATGTAGTGGTACATACTTAGTAAATCTTATGAATGCATGTAATGTTTGGTAACATTTTGTATAAGTATTGTTATTTAATTAGTATCATGAACAATGAAGGGGTAACCTTCATAATCACTTCCTATTGCATGGAGTACCTACTTGATATGTAGAACACTCTAACGAAGTAGTTATATAACCCACTTGTGTAGGTACTCTATAACTACCCTTTCCACACAAAGTCTTCATAGGATAATTCTAAGCTTGACTTAGGTAAAGTACTTATGGAAAGTTTTACTATGAAAAAATGGTATTGTTAATGAAATGAAGAAGTAATCAATTAAATAAAAGGAATTACCATGCATATTTATAGCTTTGGAATTCCATGAAATAAGCCACAAAATAAAAGAGATTACAAAGATTAAAGACACACACCAGAGTGGTATACTCAAATTACATGTTTAAAAGAAGAAACTTTATCCATGTTTAAATTTTCATTTGGGAACCTTAGTCTTACAAAAATAGGTACACAACATCCTTAAATATAAATAACCCCAAAACATGTCCACCCATCATAACTCATGGATGAGTATGCTAAATCATAATTCAAGTGGCCAAAATATGCAACCATGGTGGTTATTAGTTGGATCGATATCCATATTATCAAGTACCTATGGAAGAAGTAGTGTTAATAAGGTTATTACCCGAAGAGAACAAAATAATGTAATGTGTTGAGAGACAAACTATAAATTGGGGCTCGGTGAAAAAAATTTTCATAAAGAAAATATACAAACTAAGAGGGGGATGAAGTAGTATTGTTCCTTATGAACAATTTTACCAATTTTTTACCTTTCTTATTTCAAACCTTGATTCATTTACCCATTAGTACCATAACACATAAGAAGATATATGCATAACCATGAACCATACGTAACATATCAAATCACATATGCATAAAATTAAATAACTATGAGCAACAAAATAAATAATACAACATGCACAGATGAACACATAGGATGTAATATGGAAACCACAAGGAAGAAAACCAACTTCAGATGTTCTATTTCATTCTTGTTCTATTATTGTAATTTTTTTTTTTTAAAATATTCACTAGCCATCACTAGTATTTGAGCCATTACTCACTCCAGGACACAACCTATATGAAATTTGCAATTCACCACCCACAGGAAGCCAATAATCCCTCTACTTTTCATGTCACTATGTTATGGAAGTCACTATTCCCGATAAGTCTCGACCAACCACTGCTGGAATATACAACCACCACTTTATTGAAGCCACTACTACCAATTTCTTAGGACACTACCTAAAGGATGCCACTACACCCTTCAAATGAAATTCACCACTTACTCATTGAAGGTGCCACCTTCAAGCTCTCTCGTGAACTATGTTTCACACTGGATCCATGATCTTTCTAAACAAAAAATTTCAGGCCTCATTTCATTCATTTTTATACTTTACTCAAAATAATTTTTCTCGTAATCCAAGCACTGAATACATGCTTTCCAATATAATATATGCAAAAAAAATCAATCAATACATCAACTCACATAGTAAATATGATCAACAAAACCAAACGTTGCGGTAGCACACTTGAATAGTATCATCCTCACACATATGAATAAAAAAAAACTCTAGCATCCATACAAAAACCCAAGCATAGAATCTACAAAAAAACACTCCCCAATAAAAATCGTGCAATACAAATACATTAAAAATCTAAATTATGACAAGTAGTCTCTACTACAATGACTATAGTAATATCCGTGCTCTCCATATCAATAGAAACTCGGAGCCACAATATACAACACAAGTATGTTAAAGATATATATCTAGTGTAGCTCCATTATCCTCTAAAATATGCTTAAATTTTGAGCTCTAATTTGCAATATAACTCTGCAAATTGCAACGAACATTCTCTCACAATCCAAACTCTTCTACTTCACACTTAAGAATTTTTATCATTGATGAAAGATGAAATCAATATAAATCAATAATAATTATTGTTTTTCAATTTATCATCTTATATAATGAGTATTAAATAAATTTTACTTTATCCACCAAATACTATGTGAAAATATCACAATAAATGCTCCTGGAATTAACCTAAATGCACACATAATTAAGAAAATTCAACTTACTAGAAATAACACAACCTAGATACAAAAAACCTGTGTTATAATTCAATAAATGTCTCAAAACTTGTGTTATGGCCATAACACACTTTATGCATCCAAACTTATGTTGTAACACACTTATAACTTTATACTTGTGTTTTATCTATTTCTCAGCCCAAACCTTCCTGAACTGACCATAGCACACTTTATGTATCAATATCTATGTTATTATGCATGTTATGGGCTCAAACCTACCTTATCTCCCTTCATAAAAAATATATGTAGCTCAACTCTTCTAGAACTTGTCAAACATCTCCAAAACCTGTTTAAGCATCTCCAACATATGTCTAAGAATCTTTAAACATAAAAAACACCCCAATAAAATGTCATTAACATTTTATCACCTTGAAATACCTATAAATTATTTTACATAAATTATAACACAATCGATCCTGAGTTGAATCCTTGGGTAGACACTCTAGGTGAACATACTAGGTTGACTACCATCAACAATTAGATCCACAACTAAGTCCTTAGCCAAACACCTATTTAAGGAAATATTATCATGAGGGTCACCACTACTAGGTTGACATCAATGGAAACACCATGAGAAAACATTTCCAACATGCTCCCTCTTTGGTATTAATGTCAACCTATAACCATGACACCAAAATTGATCCCATTCTTCTCTTAAGGCTATCAGTCTCTCCTTCTAACATCAATGGAAAAGTGTGGATAAATGTGTCTGAACAATGTTGCTATCACTGAAATGTGGGTGAGAAACCGACTAGCTCATCATGCTAACACCATGCCAACAATCTAGCATGCCTCTAAGCCAACACCATACATATCTGTTTACTTCGAGGTTGGACATTCTTCCCTTGAACATACAATGAAGCTACAAATAATATCTCCATTTTGTTGTACATGTTATCTGCTACTACCAATGCCTCCTTGTCACATACAATAGGCTACTCCACATGGACCAAAATATATACAATGAAGGCACAGGGCTTTATAAGCCTAATACATGAGAATTTGAATGATCTATAATAGTTGTATAATTCCTCCAAATAGACAACATATGGAAAGTATATAAGTCCTCACTCATGCATTTACATCACTTATGTGACTTAATAAAAGAACCATAAGAGGAACATGATAGTACATAGTTACAATGACACCAAAATCCCATACATGGCTGAAACATAGGACATCAATTAGGTCAATCATGGTTGTAACAACTTCAATCTCTCAAGAAAAAACTCACATCAACACATTAATGACATGACCCATTATTCTCTCTCTCAACTCTGAGATTAATCCACCAACAAAAAAATGAAGAAAACCCATATTATAGGTCTCCATATAAGAAAACATGGGTGAAAATGATGATGTATAATGTGAAACATATGGTTGTTACATCATGCTTAAAACTATCTCCAATGCATGGCCAAGAATCATAAATGTCTCCAAGACATGGACCACTCAAATAATGCACCAATACAATGAGTTATTATGATCCGGATTTATGCAGGAATGCAACAGAATAAACATATAACCATAAATACAGAGATGCAGTGGAAATAACACTTCATTTCATTAATATGAACGAACTGAAATTTTCTTACAAACAGAATGGAAATAAAACTAGCTAGGGCGCTGGTAGCTATCTCTGAGAAGATATGTGGCGGCTACAGGCCTCTGAATTGAGTTAAAATGAGGCTAGAGGGCCTATTTATGATTGAGAAACAATGGAGAACCCTAAACATCCAAAAACCTAACCCTAGGAGATGAAGTGCCAAAACTATGGGCCCCGTTTGGGTAAATTGGTGTTTCAACTTCCCAGGGACGTAACTTTGGCATACTATCTCCGTTTGACGCATATGATACATCATTAGAAATCTCTATCCGAGGACTACAGCTGTCGGGACGAATTTTATCAGAAAATTCGCTGGCGCTTTCATACCCAAAAAACGTCGTTTAGGGCCTCAAAACGGCTCCGGAAGTTCGGGACCCGAAAAACTGCTAAAAATAGTAAGTTATGCCGAAACTGAAAAACTGAAAGAGACAATGGTGGGGGCCCAAGTGGAATAGGCGGGTGGCCACCAATATCCACCTGGATCATTCCTCCCCCTTAGGAAGCAATGGTCCCCATTGCGTTAAGTTCCTCCATGAGATGAGGAAATTTCTGCTGAACTTGGTCCCTGGTGAACCACTTTCCTTGGTGCAGGAGTTGGCCATCTTTGACAACCCGATACAGTTGGATCTGCTGTTGACGAGTGTTCTTGATTTGCATGTCCATGATACAATCTGTGGTGGCCTGTTCCATGCAGTCTGGGTTTAACTCTGTTGGTGTGAGTTGTTCTGCAATGTCCGAGGTGTCCAGTAGAGGTGGGAAGTAAGGACGAAGGCGATCCACATTGAAGACTGGGTGTAGACCAAGGAATGGAGGAATACTAAGCTCGAAGGCATTGTTCCCTACAGCCTTGGTGTCGGTGTACGGCCCGTATCGAAGCGAGCGAAGCTTGCGGTGGGGTCCAGTGAGGCGCTCCTTCTGCAAATGTAGCCATACTTTGTCGCCCACCTGGAAGTTGTGTGGCACCCGGTGTTGATCATGACGTTGCTTGTACTTCGCATTGGTTCTGTCCAATATATCATGAACAAGTTGGCAGATGTGTTGAATACGCTCGATGAAGCTACTTGCTTTGTCAACTTCAGACTGGACATGAGTTGAATCGGCTTGAGCAGCTGCAAATGGCATGGCTACGTCAATGGGACATAGTGGCTGGAATCCCAAGCCCACCTGAAAGGGGCTATGGCCAATTGAACTGTGGAGAGCCCTATTATAACTATGTTGTACATAGGGGAGGCTCTCGTCCCATGTGCATGGATGCTTTGAATTGTACATGCGCAGAATGTGTACAATCATTTTGTTGACGACCTTTGTTTGGCCATCTGTTTGGGGATGGAAAGCTGTGGACTTGGTGAGCTTTGTGTCCAACATTGAACAGAGGCCGGACCAAAATGTGCTGAGGAACCTGCTATCTTGATCTGATATGATAGACTGTGGGATCCTAAAGTGCACCCACACTCGTTCAAAGAAGAGTTTAGTAGTGGCTTCTGCTGTGATATTCTTCTTACAGGCCGCCATAATGGCCATCTTTGAGAATCTGTCAACGACCAAGAAAACACAGTCATTTCCATTCTTAGTAGAAGGCAGGCCCGACATGTAATCCATGGAGATGGATTCCCAAGGTCGACTAGGGGTAGGTAGTGGAGTATATAGGCCTTGCTTCTTGATGGTCGGTCTGGTAATGGCACAAGCAGTGCAGGATTTGATGTGCTTCTTGACATCCTTTCGAAGGTTCGGCCAATAGAAATACTTTTGTAGTATTGCTACTGTTTTCTCGACCCCGAAATGCCCAGTGACTCGACTGTAGTGTGCTTCCCATATAATCTTGGCATGCTCACTTGAAAGAACACAAAGGTGTCCCAGGTGACATAAAAGTGCATCTTGAAGGTGAAAATTTGGAACTTGTGTACCCCCCAAGAGTGCCTTGTAAGTGTGGCCGAATTCTGGGTCACTCTCATAGAGAAGCGGCCAATCAGAAGTATCATGCCCACAAGAGTTGAGCACGATGGTGAGCGCCACGATCGGTGGTCGGCTGAGGCAGTCTGCAACATTATTGGTGCTACCCTTCTTGTACTTGATGTTCAAATGAAACTATTGCAGATATGTGGACCACTTCTTATGGCGATCATTCTGCAACTTCCCTTGTGTCTGTATGAACTGCAGGGGCCGGTGGTCTGTGTGGATGATTTTTTCCTTCCCCAAAATGTAATGCTTCCATTGTTGATAGGCTTGCACAATGGAATACATTTCTTTGTCATTGGTGGGATACTTGCGAACTGTCTCAGAAAATGTCTCACTGTGATATGCCACTGGATGTCCCTGTTGAGTAAGAACTGCCCCAATAGCATAGTCAGAGGCATCTGTCTCGATCTCAAATGGCTGTTGCAAGTTTGGTAATGTGAGCATTGGGGCAGAACAGAGGCGATTTTTCAATTATGTGAACGCCTTCTGTTGAGGTTCCGACCAAAATAATTTTGCTCTTGCTCCTCCCTTAGTGACTTGACTCAAGGGCCAAGTGATATGAGAGAATCTCAACACAAATCTATGGTAGAAATTAGCAAGACCCAAAAAGCTGTGAAGCTCTGTTATAGTGGTTGGGGCTGGCCAATCCCGAATGACTTGGATCTTGGCTGGATCCACATGCACCCCCCTTTCATCAATAATGTATCCTAGATATTGAACCTGGGTCATGCCAAACATGCATTTCTACAAATTGGCACACAACTTGTGTTGCCGCAGTGTTTGGAGGACTTGTCGGATGTGGTGAAGGTGCTCTTCCCAAGTCCTGCTGAAGATCAGAATGTCATCCAAGTACACCACTACAAATGAGTTGGTGAATGGCCGCAAGATGTCGTCCATCATCCTCATGAAGGTTGTAGGAGCATTCATCAACCCGAAAGGCATGAATAGCCATTCAAAAAGGCCTTCCTTGGCTTTAAAGGCAGTCTTCCACACATCAGAGGGTTCAATTGGTACCTGGTGATACCCAGACTTCAGGTCAATCTTGCTGAAATATTTTGCACCTTTGAGTTGGTCCAAAAGGTCATCAATCCGTGGGATTAGGTACCTATTCTGGATAGTGATCTTGTTCAGCGTCTGATAGTCAATACAGAGTCTCCACGTCCCATCCTTCTTCTGTACCAACACGATCGGGCTCCCACAGGGCGATGAACTTGGTTTGATGTGACCTTTCTGAAATAGCTCCTAAATCTGCCTCTTGATTTCATCATTCTCCAGAACAGAGCGCCGAAAGATTGGTCCATTGGGTAGTGGCGCACTTGGGGTTAGATCAATCGGGTGCTTGACCTGACAGTGCAGAGGAACCCCTGTGGGTGAGGTGAAGATGTCCCCGTACTCCTCCACAACCTTATCCATCTGTTGTTGTCGTGCAGAGGAGCCCTATCTGGAGGTCGTGGCCACAGTCTTCTTCTTGCCCTGGGGGCGGATCATCAGGAAAACGAATTTCCTGGTTTGGGAAATGAGCTTACTACATTGTTTTGCAGTAACCAAAAAGATAGCTGGAGGAGGTGGTACCTCTGGTATCCTGTACAACTTATTTCCCAAAGTAACAATAACAGAACGAGGTCGAGACTCATACACAGCATGACGCTTCCACAAGTATGGTTATCCTAATAATACATCAGAAACATCAATAGGAGCAACATCACATAATACCTCATCCGTGAAGGGCTTGATGCTATAGGGAAGGCGACACTGCTGGCTAACGCGGAGATCTCGTCCTTGGTGAAGCCACCCGATGGTGTATGGATGTGGGTGAGCTGTGGTCGGCAAGCCCAACCGCTTCACGGCGTCTGCTGAAATGAGGTTCTTTTGGCTCCCATTGTCGACAATGAACTGTACCGGGGAGCCCTTTACCCACATCCGGGAGTGGAAGAGACGTTCCTCCTCCTCTGGATCTTCCGGTTCCTCCTTTTGGATCTTTGCAGTGGCAACAGTGGCGTTGGGCTCCGCATCAATAATATGTTTCCCTTTTTCATTCGCCTTTTCAGGTTCTGATTCGGAGTCAGAGCATGCATCTGAATTAGAAGCCCTCATCTCGGCCACTAGCGACTGCTTGGCCCGACACTCACTTGTGTTGTGAGTGGAGCTCTTATGGAACTCACACCACTTTCCCGTGTCCTTCTTTGGCTTTGCGGTCCTGTTCTTTTCTTGTGGCTTCGATGAGTTGTCTTTAGCCGCCATGCCTTGGCTCGGTCCTTTGTTCTGCGGTTTGGAAGCACCTTTCCCTTGCTTTTGATTTGTAGATCCAAAGTCTCGCTTCTTCTGCTTGAATTTCTGCTCAATCTTGGCAGCATACCGGTATGCCGTACCAAGCGAGGAGATGTCTAGGAACTCCATTTCCTCCTGAATGTATCTGTGTAGACAGCTGCGATACTTTAGCACCAGATGTTTCTCTGAATCTTTGATACCCAACTTTGTGCGCAGGGTATGGAACAGATTCGTCAGCTCATGCACATCTTGATCCCTTTGTTGTCGCAGCGTAGTCCATTGTATGTACTTGTCCTCATAGCTCCCCACGGGATAGTACTGTTCCTTGACGGTGTCTCGGAAATAATTCCAAGTTGGTACGGCCGAGAACAGAGAGGGTTCTGTCTGGTCCTTGTTCTCACAGTAGGTTTCCCACCAGTCCTTAACATGGGGGGTAGCTTTGAGGAGTGCAAAAATAATCTTCTCCCGGTCTGAAAAGTCATGAACAGAGAAATATCCTTCTAATAGATTCAACCATCTATCGACGGCATCTGCGTCTATTTGAACCTCAAATATGGGAATGTCAAAATTTACTTGTACCTTAAAAGGAATCGCACTTCCAGAGTGGCTGCTGGATGCAGATGCGCCGCCGGTGGGCAGCCGTTGAAGGATCTGAGCAAAGTTATCCATCATCGCGTTCCTTTGTTTTTCGAGGGCCTCCTCGAGCAATATTTTGATAGGATCTCCTGCTCCCTCATCTTTATTTTCATCCCCCATGGGCATCCGTCGAGGTTTGCGAGGCTGATCTTGCAAAGGTTCCACCAGATCAAGCCCTAGCTCCTTATACCCCGACCTCGTTGGGGACATGCAAAGAAGGATCGAGAAAAAGCAGACCGCTCTGATACCACTGATCCGGATTTATGCAGGAACGCAACAGAATAAACACATAACCATAAATACAGAGATGCAGCGGAAATAACATTTCATTTCATTAATATCAAAGAACTGAAATTTGCTTACAGACAGAATGGAAATAAAACTAGCTAGGGCGCTGGTAGCTATCTCTGAGAAGAGATGTGGCGGCTACAGGCCTCTGAACTGAGTTACAATGAGGCTCGAGGGCCTATTTATGATTGAGAAACAATGGAGAACCCTAAACATCCAAAAACCTAACCCTAGGAGATGAAGCGCCAAAACTACGGGCCCCGTTTGGGTAAATTGGTGTTTCAACTTCCCAGGGACGTAACTTTGGCATACTATCTCCGTTTGACGCATATGATACATCATTAGAAAGCTCTATCCGAGGAATACAACTTTCGCCACGAATATCATTCCAGGACAGAATGATATTCGTTGTAGGCGCGATGCCCAAAAAACGTCATTTAGGGCCTCAAAACGGCTCTGGAAGTTCAGGACCCGAAAAACTGCTAAAAATAGTAGGTTATGCCAAAACTGAAAAACTGAAAGAGACAATGGTGGGGGCCCAAGTGGAATAGGCGGGTGGCCACCAATATCCACCTGGATCAGATTACAGGGTTAATCTTTCACATATGAGTGCATACTTGGTCACTCTCTCGAATGCATGGCCAATACTCATAACTTTATCCAAGATATGAAGCACTCAAACAATGCCCCAATACATTGAGTGCTTACAAGGCTGATCTTTCACACATGAGTGCATACAAGTCTAAAACACCAAACACATTACAATGCATGTAATCATCAAATGTTACTGAAAGAATGAGTTAAATAAAATTCATGTACACTGGTGATTTCAACCATAATATTAAGAGGACATGTAAAAACATACAATTTTAAAATATCATCTCCACTACACATGGTTGAATCAATGATATTCATTTATGCATGGTTTTACATGAATTTTTCAACCAATATCTTGAGAACGAGGAGCGCATATATGGTTGAAAATGTGCCATTTAACTCATGAAAATATAGGTAAGACTACTATTAATAGTAGAGTAAAAATAATGAAGAAAATGACAAGTAATCCATGAAAATATCATACCATGCATAGCTCCCCCTGAGCTCATTCTACCTCCAATAGGCAGGTTGATCCTAGGGACCTAAGAGTGAATTACGCTCATGAACTCATCATATGTTGTTACTACAACTCATGCAAATATCTTCTCTACACTGCCATATTACTACTATATGCCCCCCTAAGGTTATACTTGCCTCTCACTTGCTTTTGTAATATTTTTCCATATATGCATGATGTACTTAATCATTGCAGTGGGGATAGATTCTCTACTTCAAATCTAAATAATATATATTCCCCCTGGGTAGATTTTTTAAGCAACCAATTCAAAATTCAAAAGAAAAGATAGGTCAACGAATTAAAAATTATCCTCTTTGAGGGACAAACCTCCTTTACATTACATAAATGAAAAATTCATGGATGATACAAATGATAAAATCTCCTTGGTATATAAAGGAGTCTAAGGGGTGACAATATAATCAGAACTTACATAACGATAATAATGTAAGGGAACAATAATAACAATAGTGGGCTTCTATGGGGCACAACAATAACAACATTGGGGATACATGGGCACATGAATAGCAATAGGGGCAGGGAAAATTGTAGGGCTAATATTCACAGGTGGGCTAATTTTCAATGCTTTTTACAAAAAAAAGATTCGCCAAATTCAAGTTTTTTGAAAATTGATTCACCCAAATTTTATAATATAAAATTATTTTACCCCAAATATCACCAAAAATTTATATTTAATAATATAAACTAATTAGAAACCTAAATATTTTTACAAAAATATCATCAAAAAATTTATAATTCACATATTAGGGATTAGTAATATTTGCCAGATAAACTTCCATCCTTCAAATTTTCCCTAAATAGGGGGCTACACTAGCAATAAAAATAAGGTGGCTACACTAGTATTATAGGGACCTAACATGCACCTTTCCTTACAAAAAGTGTTGTCCTAAACTCTTGAGTAGTTCTGGGTTATTCTATATAAAATTCGCATCCACCCATGTGGAATCTTCAGCAGGTAAGTTCTTCCACTTAATGAGATACTTTGAAATTGATCTATTCTATAGTTTTCAGGTTATTGTTTCCATGATTTCTTCAAGCTCAAGTATGATTTTTCTTTCTTTGTCAAGTTCTTCCAATATTGTTTGAATTGGGATCTTGTCACCAAAAACCTTGTTTAAGCATGAAACATGTAAAACTAGGTGTACTTGGGAATATGCAGGAAGCTCCAATTTTATGCCATAGTACAAATATTTTGCAATACCTTGTAAGGACCATAGTACTTGGGTGATAATTTATTATCCTTATTAACTTGTTTGAGGGAGATTTGTTTGTATGGTTGTAGCTGTAAAAATACCGAGTCGCCTACATTGAAACTTCTTTCACTGTGATGTTGATTTGTCTGTTGTTTCATTCGATTCTCTGCTAGAGTGAGGTTATCCTTTAAGAGTTGGAGAACTTGTTGTTGATTTTAGATGTGATATTCCACTTCTTAAACCTTATATTTTTCTCTTAAATATGATGTAATGGATGGTGGATTATATCCATAAAGTGCCATAAATGGGGTCATTTTTGTTGGAGTATGGAAGGAAGTCTTATACCACTATTTAGCTAGAGGTAACCACTTGACCCATTATGTTTGTTTATCAAATTCAAAGAAACAAAGATATCCTTCCAAAAAAAAATTCACTATCTCTGTTTGGCCATAAGATTGAGGACGACAAGATGAGCTATTTGCTAATTAGGTACCAAGATAAGAAACTAATTATGTCCAAAAATTTATATTGAAAATGGGATCTCTTCCACTTACAATAATTTTTAGGTTTCCATGTACATTTTCAATTATTTCAATTATTTCCATGTAGATTTTCAATTATTTCAATTATTTCCATGTAGATTTTCAATTATTTGAATTATTTCAATAAAATGATGAGACAATGCACAAAAGTGTGCATACTTGGTAAGTTTATCAATAACCACCATGATGACACTCTTTCCTTTTGACTTGGGTAAACCTGTGACAAAATCCATTGAAACCTCCTCCCAACGCTGACTTGGAATGGATAAAGGTTGAAACAAACCTGAGGTCTTAATTGTCTCAACTTTGTTTTTCTGTGAAACCAAACATTTTTCCACAAACTTCTGAATATCATATTTAAGGCCAACCCAAAAAATTCCTTCTTGACTCTGTTGTAAATTTTTAAAAATCGTGCGTGACCTCGTAAAGGGGGGGGGGGGGAGTGAAATTACAAAAGAATAATTTTGGAATTCTTATAAATATACAATTTATCTGTGTACCATAATGAATCATCTATCCATCTAAATGTATCATATGTACTGGGATCTTGGGGAAAATTTTGAAATACTTTCCACACCTCTTCATCATTTTTCCATTGATCCCTTGCTTTGGTTATCGAATCAGGTTGGATAACAGAAATGGAACAAAGAAATTATTCCAAATCCTCATCCTTTCTTGAGAGTGCATCTGCAAAAATATTTTTCTTCCCTTTTTTGTAGATGATTTCAAATTCATAACCTAACATCTTTTTTACCCATTTTTTCTGCTCTTCTGAAGATAATCTTTGTTCCAAAAACTATATAAGGCTATCATGATTTTTTTTTTACCTTAAAGTGTCTTCCCATTAGGTAAGGTCTCCATTTATTTAGTGCATGTAGTATTTCCAACATTTCCTTCTCATAAATAGGTTTGTGTAAATACTTTCCCTTGATTGGAGAACTTACTAAAGAAACATGTCTTCCTTATAGCATTAAAATAACACCAATTCGATTTCTTGAGGCATCACATGCCACAATAATTTTTTTTGTGAAGTATAGCATAGATAATACTGGTGCTTGGCACATTTCCTCTTTAAGATGTTTAAAGGCCTTAGTTACTTCTAGAGTCCACGAAAGTGAATCTTTCTTGAGTAATGTTGTTAGAGGTGCTAATACCCTATCAACCCAAGAAATCCTCAATGATTCTTTATGGTTGTGGGGATTTTCCATTCCCTAATGGCTTAAATTTTGTTAGGGTTTACCTTAACACCCTCATGAGATACAATATGACCCAAATATTCCACCTCTTGTACTCCAAAGAAACATTTGGGGGATTTTTCATATAACTGTTTTGCCTCCAATAGTTTGAGCACCTTGTCAGCATGTTGAACATGATCCTTCTAGGACTTGTAGTATATTAGTATATCATCGAAAAATACTAACAAAAATTTTCTAAGGAAGGGTTTGAAAATGGAATTCATCAAACCTTAAAATGTGGAAGGTGCATTAGTAAGGCTAAAAGGCATGGCCACAAATTTGCAATGGCCCTCATGAGTTATGAATGTTGTTTTAAGAATTTCTTTAGTCTTCATTATAATTTGATGACATCCTGAATGAATATTGAGCTTGGTGAAGTAAATTTCTCAATGTAATCCATCCAACACTTCATCAACGATATAAATGGGAAATTTATATTTAATAGTGATCTTCTTGAGCTACATATAATTTGGACATATACACCATGATCTATTATTCTTATACACCAATAATATTGGAGCAGAGAAAGAACTTTGACTAGGTTAAACTTTACCAGCGTCTAGCATTTATGCAACCATACATTCAATTTCACTCTTTTGGGCATAGGGCTATCTGTAAGTTTTGATATTAGGAGGAACATTTCCTAGAACAAATTGAATAGCATGATCATAATCACGAATATTTGGGAGGCCTTTGGGAGTCTCAAATTCCTTGAATTATTGTCCAAAATATTTTTGGAGAAATGGCGAAATAAATGATTTCAATGTTTAAACCTATAGTGAGCATAATTTTACAGTTGCTCTTAGATTTTATTTCTTCATAGGATTTTTCATGCCATTAGAGTTGATTCTCTTTCTTGATTTCCCTGCGATACCCCTTAATTAAACTTCCTTTCCTTCCCAAAAAAAATTCAAGAAAAGTTCTTGAAAATTAAAATTTATCATCCCTAAATATTGTAACCATTGGACTCCTAGTATAATATCAGCACCACCCATTGCAATGGAAAGAATTGGAATGTTCAATACATATTCCCCCATCGTTAGCTTCATATTATGACACTTTCTAGAGTAGTTTATAGTTCCTCCATTTTCAACCATCACTTTATAGTCTGATGCTAGATATAGGAAGAAATTCAATTCCTTGGCTATATCACAATGAATAAAATTATGGGCACTACCTTAATAAATCAACACTATTACCATTTTATTCTTGATATATCCTTCTATCTTGATATTTTGAGTGGTAAATCCTCCTAATTCATTACAATATATGGTCGGATTCATTTATTCTTTCTCAGGGGTTGGTTCATAGTTTATATCCTCCTCTTTTGATGTTTATTGGTCCAATTCTTCCTCCTCTTCCAAATCCATGTAGAATAATTTCTTCTTGGCACACTTATTACCTTTTGTGTAATTTCTATTAGAACTCTAACAAAGTCCTTTTTCTCTTATTTCCTCCATTTTTTTGGTTTCAACCTTGTATTTTGTGGAAGGCTAGGAGAAACAACACTTCCATCTTTATAGTTGTGACTTGTAGATTTCCTTGTTTCCATAATTTTTCTTTCAATGTTTCTCACCACCTTGAATGCATTCTCAAATGAATCAGGTTCTTAAATAAAAACCTCATGTTATATGTGATCCTTTAAAGTCCTTATGAATACATTAATTCTATGCTCCTATGGAATATCAGTTATACTGATATTAAATTTTTGGAAGTCCTCAATGTGATATGCCATTGAACCATTTTGTTTGAGATATATCAATTGGCTAAAGAATATGTTTCTCTTTTTATACGCATAATGTACTGCTATTGTTTCCTCCATAAAAATTTATCAAGTGACATGTGTTTTATGAGAATAAAGACATTGAAACCATACAAAACAATTTGGTTCTAAACATAAATATGGAATGCATATCTTTCCTGTATTGCACATCACGAAGATAAAAATATTTCTCAATCTGTAGTATCCATGTTACCATATCCTTGCCATAAAAATTCCTCATATCGATCTCTGGAGTCTCTAAAATTATAATTCATATTCCTTTTGTTCTCATCATGATTTTCATGGATTACCTTGTCACCATTGGGAAACCTTTCTTCTAACAACTTTTCCAAACATTCCTTCAACTCCTTCTATATTGGCATTCATCATTACTTATATTTATTATTTTAAACCATCATTCAAAACTCCCATGTACAATTTTATACCATCTATCTTAACATTCATCATGGTTTCCAATTCATTTTTTGTTACTTTTTGTAAGAGAGAAATTTGTTGCACTTTCATAATTTTAATATATCATGTTGCATTTAATCCTATGCTCCATGCATCATAAAAGAGATTTTTGAATTATTTCTAGGTGTGTCCACTTTTTTTTTTGTTTTAGGAATTTTGGAATCAAATAATGATTTCTATGCTTCGTTATGCCCTTTGTATCACTTCAAACTAATTTTTTAAACAAATGTTATGCAATTTTTTTAAACAAACCTTCTTCTTTCTTTTTGGGAGCTCGATATTGACGTACGTCTATAATATTGGATCTCCAAGGTATGAAATTATGTATTTTTGTAGCCCTTTTCTTAATATTTCCAATGCCACAAGTCAGACCAGAATTGGATTCTTCAAGATAATGTTATGCCTAATATCCCACGATGACTTGATTATGGACTAGTTTAGTAGAGCGAACTTGTAATGAATTCCACATGTCATTGTTTCAACCTTTTGCCCCAAAAATTAAATAGAGAAAGAATAAGGTTGTGCAATTTTATTTACTTTTTACAAAATTCAAATCATATGCTCGTACAGAAAGTTATGACGATTTTCCCAAGGTCACATATTTTAGAGTGAATTCTAGAGCATGAAAAAAATCTATCTTCTTCAGATCATATATAAGAAAATATAGCGAAAAAAGATCTAAATTTTTGATAGAAACTTCACCAAGATTGTGGCTCCACATGGTTGCAATTTCATCTTTTTATACTTGGAATAAAAAAAGTTGTAGTGAAAATTCCAAGATGACCTATTTGCAGCAGTGAAACCCTAGAATCGAAAGCTTTGAAACCAAATGTTTTGCAAGGAGCCCACAAAGAAGAAGAATAGATAGATCGAGGACTTAAAAATTATCCTCTTCGAGTGGGAAACCTTCTTTAAACTACATAAATGAATAATTATTAGACGATACAACTGATAAGACCTCCTTGGTATATATAGGAGTCTAAGGGGTCACAATATAATCAGAACCTACATAACAATAATAATGTAAGGTCATAACAATAACAATAGTGGGATTCTATGGAGAAAAACAATAAGAACATGGGGAATACATGGGAACAACAATAAAAATAGGGGGATATACTAACATTAACAATAAGGGGGATACACTAGTATTATAGGGACCTAACAATATTTTCTGCTTCTAAACAACCATGTGAAACATTAGGAACAAATTGTCCTCCCCTTATAATCCTTTGGTGATCCAATAGGGTTATATCTTTGTAGCTCATATTTTCTCATCCAAACTGAAGCAGGATGAGATCTAAGAGGGGTCTATTTTCTTCTCCAGACCTTCCTTGTATTCAATGGTTGGGATGCATTCTTTGTAGGCTTTGTTCTACTATGTCTACAAGCTAATGCCTTATGGACAAGGTTACCACATTTGAAACATTCAAAATTACTATAAACTCTACCTTGCATTGAATTCCACTTCATCGTTATTCTTTTTCGTGTAAATTACTTGCAATCCATTACTCTATTTCCAAGGTAAGTGCAAGAAAAACAATAACTATAAAATAAACTTGGATACCTGGTATAATAGATACTTGGAACATGAGGGGGATATCATATTAACCACTTCTTTTCTCCTCCTGAATGCTGGTACATTATACCATTGTGTTCTCTTTGTATTTGGTTTTGCTTATAGGTGTTTTTCTTCCTTGAATTTCCATGTTGCTATTACTCCTTATGGCTTCATTTGGCCACTTTTTTGGTAGGAACATGGTTTTCCATTTTGTCTTCTTTTCCTTTCATGGAGCATGAAACTTATTCAAAGCCAAAACTAGTCTCAATGATAGGGGATCATTCAATATTCATAATCTCATCCAAGATTTTGGTACTCACCTACAATTTCTAATATTAATATAGTTGATTATTTTCATTTTGAAGCTGACATCTCAAAGAGGCTACCCCTAATTCTAATTTCGCACAATATATTTATTTCTCTTCAACCTTATCAACACTTTATTTTTGTTGTTCAGTTCTTCTTTTTGTCCCTCTATTTCAATGCTCGATCCACAATCATTTTCATAAATTCTTTCATCTTCTTTTTGTGAGTCACTGATGATTTCCTCTACTTCTTGTCATGAGTCTTGATTCTCTACTGATATAAGTGTAGAATATTTTTTATTTCTCTTCTCATCAACAAGTGAGTGACAAAGTCCTTCAACCTTCTCTGATATTTGCAATTATTTTCCACAATACATACTTTTCAACCTATATAACATCTCTTTTTTAGTCTCATGTTATCTTAAATAAATACTATGAGGTCTTGAAATTCCGTGAAAATCAATATCTTTATCCATATCATTAAATCCATATTTTATTGCATATTCTATTGAAAAGAAAATATTTTCATTAAGAGACAAAAAAATACAGATCTAATTTCACCTTCCACGTTGCATATTTACGTGCACGAAGAATCATAATTCCTTGTTGATCCATTTTGAAAAAAAACCAATTTTTTTTCTGGATCCACCCAAATCCAATCCTCAATGACTAAGCTACAACCGAAATCCCCACTCTTATATAAAGTGTTGGAAACCTTGAATGATACTAATAGGGGGGTGAATCAATATTGTTCCTTATAACTAATTTTACCAATTTTTTGTTTGTATTATTTCAATCCCCGATTCATTTATCAATTAGGAGTATAAAACATACATATATATATGCATATCCATGAACCATACAAATCATATCGAAGAAAATAATAATAAAAGTAAATAATCATAAGAAATTACATAAAAAATAGAACATGCACACATACAAATACTGGATGTAAGGTGGAAACCATAAAGGAAAAATCCGTCGTGATATGTTCTACTTTGTTCTTCATCTATTATTATAAATGTTCATATTTTAAAGTACAATGGAACCACTAGTGTGAAATCCACTACCTTCCAAGCATGTGAGCCACTACTCGCTCCAAGCCATAACCTGTATGAACTTTGCAGGCCACCACCTGCAAAAAACCACTAATCCCTCGACTTTGCAAGGAACCACTTGTTGGAAGTCACTACTTCCAATAAGTCTCGTCTAACTACCACTCGATGGAAGCCAGTAATACCAAGTTATTAGGACACTACATGAAGGATACCACTACAGCCTTAAAAATTAAGCCACCACTTACTCACTCAAGGCCTCAACCTTCAAGCTCTATTGTGGACAACATTTTAAAATATTTCACACTCGATCCAAAATATTTGTAATCAAACACTCGCGGGCCTCATTTCGTCAATTTTCATATTTTACTCACAAAATAAATCTACTCATAATCTAAACTCTCAATACATGCTCTCCAATACAATATCTACAACAAAACTCAATCAATACATCAATGCAGTTAGTAAATATTCTAAAAAAAAACCCTACAATAACACACTATAATAGTATCATCGTCACACTCAACCATAAAAAATTATAGAATCCATAAAAAAATATATCACAGAAGTGACAATAAGCAAATCCAATAAAACACCTACAATACAAATAGATAAACAATCTAAATTTTGATCGATAGTCTCTATTATAGTAGGTATAGTAATATCTCTCCTCTCCATATCATTAGAATCTGGGATCCACAATATGTAACAAAAATATATTAAAAATATAAATCTACTATAGATCCATTATCCTCCAAAATATGTTTCAATTCTGAGCTTAGATATGCACTCTAACTCTGCAAAACTGTAGCTAAGATTCTCTCTCAATTCAACCTCTTGTACTTCACACTCCAAATTTTTTATCATTCATGAAATATGTAATCAATAAAAAAAACTAATCCTAATTATTTTGTACTTGGTCATATTCTATAATGATGATTAACTCAATTCAAATTTATCCCCAAAATATCATGTGAAAATACCTGAGTAAATTCCCCTAGAATTAACCAGAGTGCACACATAATTCGAGAAATTCAACTTACTATATGTAAGGCAAATCAAATACAAAACACATGCATTATAATGAATTTAATTTCATAGAACCTATGCTATGAACATAACACACTTTATTCCTCCAAACTTACATTATAATGCACCTTACAGATCTTAACATACGCTATGTTTGTTCCTTATCCCAAACCTCATGCAACCTGCTCCAAACATTCCTGTGATGGACATAACACACTTTATTGCTAATTATATGCATTATAACACACTTAATGGACTCAAAACCTGTTTTATGTCTGTTAGCGTAAATTATTAAGGCAACTGTATGAAAAGAGCTCACTTTAGTTGCGCGTGACAAACAAACCTAAGAAAAAAGATGGCTGCTTAACTTCTTTAGATCTACATGTGATAGTTAAAAAAAATATTGCCAGAAACCCGATCTATGTAGTAAAACTAGTTAAACAATGAAAAGAAATAAGAAATCATCGATACATCCAACAGAAAAGATAATATATAAATAATTGTATATGTATTATAACACCTCGAAAGGGAAAAAAGAATGATGTTACTAGTCCCCCTCAATGGGATGTGTTCTTGGCTGTCCTCAACGCTTCAGATCCAAAATTTTCTCTCTCGATGGTGTGGAAAACTAAAAATGTGTTTAACTCTATGAGAGCCCAAGAAGAAAAGATATTAGTAGTGACAATGAGAATGATCAAAGTGCGACAATGAAAGTGATCAAAGTGAATAATGAATGGAAAACCCTTCTATTTATAAATAAATATTGTGTTATCCTCGATAATGGTGAATAATAAAATATTATTAACCAAGATCTAGATCTAACTTCTTGGAATATTTATTATATTTTCTTGGAGGGAAAAGGTATTTAAATTGGTTAAATACCTTTATTTAGAAATAATAAACAAATAAATGATTTATTTATCATTTCAAGAATGTGGTTAAGGAATAATTAACAAATAATGATTTGTTTAATTATTTCTAGGTGATTTAGTTAAATTTAACAAGGAATGCTATCTAAATAATGATTTAATTAATTATTCCTAGAGAAAATATGAAAAATAATGATTTTTCTAACTTATTTATCATAATTGGGTTAAAAATGACCAATGATATTATTTTAAAAATGGTTTAATTAACTATTCTTAGAGGAAAATCAAATAAATAAGGATTTATGTAATTATTCATCATGGGGTTTCTTGTTTGAACTAGAAATAACTTAATAAAATATGGTTTACTAAATTATTTCTTCTAGTGAAAGAAATTTTACTATGGTAAAATTGGTATTACATGGTGTACTTCAATCCATCTAATTGTAAATGGTTATATGACCAAAAATTGGTGTAATAGATTGCCCCCAAACATGCGAGAGTTAGGAGCTAATCGTATGACCAAAGTACATTGTAAGAACACAATCACTAGACACCGAAGGGGAGTGAGAGAGAGATAGATACATAGATGGAGTGAAGTGAGAGAAGACAATAATTGAGGGGCGAAACCTACAAATGATATAAGTCTCCTTTAATTTTTGGGTACTTGTTCTCAGTGAGACAGGGGAGACATACCTATGCTCCCCGAGATGACAAAGTACAAAGAATAATGGTACGCCCAACAAAATGAAACTGAGAAATAAAGTACATGATAATTGGTACGTGACATGCTGGCATAAAATGGGCCAGACAAAAAAATAATAGATCCCACATACATACTTCACTTGGGACAAAAACCATTACTGAATACAATAATATATGAGTACATGAGATATCATTACAACCAAAGAAGCCCTGATAAAAAGGAAAGGGCTCTAAAAATATGAATGGGTCATCTGAGTGATACATGCATGCTATGGGCACTACAAGCGACTGGAATCGGACCCATCAAACCTGTGGACCTGCATTTGAGGCTGTAGTATAATGGGAGGGCATCCAGGCATGTGGGGGGATACCTGAAGGGCCACCCCCTCATTAGTTCTGAAACATCTCACACACACCCAGGAATCACTGGTACAATCTGCTGAATCACTGAACCATCAAGTAGGGTAGCCCCCCACATTAGTTCTGAAACATCTCACACACACCCAAGAATCACTGGTATAATATGTTGAATCACTGAACCATCAAGTATATGAATCTCAATAATGAAATAAGGATATGAAGCTCAACGGATGAGAAACATTCAATTCAAAGGAAAATTATGAGTCCCTTTGCCTAATCCGAGGCATCGAACAAGAATGGAAGCTGGAACCAAGGTACACCTCCCTCTAGATGTAGTAACCCAAAATTGGGAGACCAGCGATACTGAACAGAAAAATGGAAAAATAGCAATGAATATCAATATATCAATATATGAGACAAGTGCAAAGCCATATGTAATGTTCCCAACTAAGGAACAACTACACTATTGGGAATAACCTGAGTTATTACCAATGTGGAGCTTCAGCAAACCATGAGCATGGAAATGAAGAGTAGATAATTAGATTTAAAATAACATCAACCCAGCAGATGAAAGAACCTTAGCAAGATTTAGGCCTATATTCTCCTTCCTGGGTGGGGAAATGAAACAATACAGGGCATAAAACTGGAACTCTGCAAAGAATAAGTTGTATAACGGTCTTGTTATTATTAATAAGCTTAATATATACATAAGAAACACATAGAAATCATTTTTATCTACAGCAGAAACTTTTACTTCGTTTCATGATCTGGAGAGTGGGGAAAATTGGTATTTTATGCCCTAAAAAGGTGGCTTTTAGAAATTAGCGTAAAAATAAGCAGGGTAAATGGCTAGATATGATAGCTTAGGGACCTACGTTCCAAATTTCAGCTCAAACTAATGCTTCTAGCTATGTTAAAAAGCTCCTCCTTTCCCGACTAGGCTAGAAAACCTTGATTTCCCATGACTTTTCCAAAAAAAAAATTCTGAATACAGTGAGAGCGTAATTCCCAAGAGGGTTTCTATAGAAAATGATGGAAGAAGTCGGATATGAATCTTATATTATTCAAATAACAGAGAAATTGATGTTTAACCTCTTTTAGATCAAGAAAAAGACAGCTGGCAAGGGTTTCTGGAAATACCCATGTACAAAAGGTAGGACTGCAGAAAATAACGCAGTCTACAGAAAATATGCATTAAAAATGACCGAATATAGCATATCAGAGCTTAATAATATAGAAATATGGCCAAAGGCCTCTCTAACAAACTCCCGGAGGGAAATAAGCACCTCCTCTTACAAGATGAGCACAAAATCAAAGGGTGCAACACTGCTGCTGCTGCCCCTACATTGAAGACGTAGTTTTCTGAAGTAGACTGTGCTGTGGCTGAATTGGAAGGAATTACCTCAAGAAAAATACTGAAATGAAGCTCAAATCACTCCCCTTTTATCCCTTAAGCAAGTTGATCTCAAGAGAGGATGGAATTCCTGCACAGGAATTCCTTGCACTAAGCAGTGCAACAACTCCAGCTAAACAGCTGAAGTATGCAATTGGTCTCTAGAACAAAATATCTAAATACATGAATGAATTCTATTTGATGCTACGCCTTCCTTTTATCTTTGGTGAGCCTCCTCACCCCAGACCCCACACAACGTTGAGGTGACTTCTTCATGAAGCTTCCTCTTTCAAAACTGCGCGGCCCTAGCTCGCTGCCCTTCTCTTGTGGCTGTGCTGTTGACTTGGTCAACTAATTCACCTCCAATGCCTATTTTCACACTAGGGATGTTCAATCTAGTTTATATATGTGTCTTAGGCTGATCCTTGTTCATATTGAACTGGTTTTCTTAGGTGATCTCTTCCTCCTCAAGAATGCATGTTGACTTAGTCAAAATTGATTATGTCCTCATCTATTTTTCCCATGTTGACACTTGTAAGTGTAAAGTTCAGCTCTTGAAGTGATACCCTTCCTTATTAAGGTGGAAATTATTCATATTTTTATTGTTCATGGGCTCCCTTACCCATTTATTCCTCTCCTAGGTGAAAGTCGCAAAATCTAATGTTCCAAATTGCTATGTTCAAATTTGGGAACATTATAGTCCTCCCCTCCCAAATGTTGCTTTTCCTCAAGTAACTGCAAGGATAGGACTGAAGAGAATCCTCTTCTCCCCTGTAGCACCCTCATAAAATGAAGTTTCCCAAGGATCAAGGTGTTGCATCATAAATATATCTTCAAGTTGCTCCTCCCAAGTGTGTAAGCTATTTAAACAGTTGACATTTGTGACAATGAAACATCTATGTAAGAAAAAATGGGTTGTTTGAAGGTCCTCGTGAAGCATGAGGGCTGATGTAAATTGGGATTCATCATCCCCCTTTGAGTATCTTCCTCCCCAAGCTATCAACCAAACACAATGAGTCACCCTCTAGTATGGAAACTCATGAAGGATCTCTTCCACCTTGAGCTCCTGGAAAGAAGGGGGGTTGCATAGCTGATTGTGTAGAGTTAAAATGTGCATCTCTTGCTGATTTTCTGTCCACTTATGATATATATGGGGCTGTTTCTGATATATGGCTGAGATATAAAGGTCTTCAAGAAAGACCCAAGCCACCCCATCAAATCCAACACCTATGAGGTGTCGCCTCAAAGAACTCAAACCTCCCAAATGAGTCCTCTCACTTGAAGGCAAGATGTAAAGCATGGAAATAAAGGTCAGACCCTTGTTCTTTCTAAGATATGTAGCTTGTATAATGTGAAGAATCATCTTTTCATCAGGGCTCTTCACCTCTTGTGCCACTCCTCCAATGGTGCTTCCTACAATCAATATTTTAGCAGCATAACATGGAAGCATAAACATATGAAAACGAGGAGGTACAACATAGTCCCAATCATGGAACCAACGTAGGGCATCCTTTGCCTACCTCAATACATAGTGCAACAAATTTGTTTCCAGCCACTTGTTTGCTGCCACGTCCAATTTACAAAAGGGAATCATAAAAGAATAATTTGGTGCCAATGATGCACACCGAAAACCATGTGGCATTCCCCCACAATCCAAAAATAGAATGGCCATCATAAATGCTGCAAGTGGCCTCAAGTACATAAAAATACAATATGCAAGAAGGAAATACCCTTCTTGGTATGATATACTACTCATATAGATAAGGAAGTGTAAAATACAAAACACAATTTTACCTCCTCCATCATGTACTTCGGTCATTGACCTGAAATGGCTCAAGCGCAAATTCTCCCTTACTGCTGGTGAGTACGGAAGTGGTTGTGTCAAAATTTTCATCAATTTCCAGGTTGTACATCTCTCCATATGCTGATATACATTCAATTGAATTTCCTCCCAAATGAACTCCTCCCTTGAGGGATGGTATGCATAAAAATGCATGGAAGGAAAGTCCACAAATACTGCATGTATATCTCTCTCCTTATGCTTGTGAATACAAGCCAAGAAGGTAAAAACATAGTAAGGGATACTTCCATACATTAATTTCTCATGCCCATCTTCTACTTGCTCCCATGGTGCTTTACTTGTGAAGTGATCTTGGGGACACTTCAGCAAGCAATCCAAGCTCCTAAGTGACAGCGGTGCTAGCCTTTGGAGTAGGGCTACTGTCATCTCAAAGCTCAATTCTTTGACAAATATTGTGTCAAAGACTCTTCCCAAGATGCTACTATAAATGTAGAGCTTTTCCTAAGATGGAGGTGCTTCTCTTTGCACTATGCTAGTGCCATCCCTCACTCCTACAACATCATGCCAAGTGTGAGAGGAATTTTTCCCTTGCTCTCTCCCAATCCTCCAAAGCAACAAATGACTTTGCTGCCTTACCAGACCTCCATCATACAACCGATGTGGTGAAAACATAATGATCACATCATCATAATGCATCCACTCTCCTTGCTGCCCCATGATGAAAGTATCCTGCCAATCTTCCTTCCTCTTCTCTCCCCATGGGAAAGGACATGTCATAGGGTGACCAAACTCTCTCAAAAGTAGCCAACGCAACATTTCCTCTTGCTGCCCAGTGTCATAGACTTGCAAGAGGCTTACAAATCTCTTGCCTCCCATCCACATCCACTCAACTCCATGTGGATGCCTCCTAGATTTCTCCATCTTGGAATTCCTCCAATGAGGTCTACCATCCTCCCATATCAGACCTTTCTCCTTGCATTTCATAAGAAGATGAAATGCAACTCCTTGGAGACCTCCAAGAAAAGATCTCTCATCAATGATTATCTTGGACCCATAAGGATCCAAAGGGGCTGAAAGAAAAGCCTCCTTGCTGCTACCACTTGACAACACTATAACCCTCCTCCAGGCTATTCTGGCTATCTCGTGTGTCAATTCTCGAATGAAAATTTTCTTCTGCATGACTTTTCTTGGAGCAAAGTTCACTCCATCCTCCAAGAATTCACACTCCAACCTCAAGGGTTGTGTGTAACTCATCAGTGATGTATGAGGTTGATGGTTCAATTCTCCCTTGAACCCTCCAAGCTTGCACAACGCAATGCAATCCTGCTGCTCTACCTCAGCAATACAATTCGATCTTGGGTCATATGTAAGCGAATCTCCAACCCTTTCCATAAATTTTTTTGAAATTTTAAGACATGGAAACTTATGCATATATTTGTGAGCCCTTGGGACATATTATGTGGCTGCAAGAGGTCCTCTCTTCAATGTGTTGGATGATCCAACTGCTGGTGTAGAAGGCTGCTCTCTCAAGGCCATGGCAGTGCTATTACTTTCTCCCTCCCATGGTGGTGAGGGTCTATTCTCCTCTGATCTTCCTCCATCAAAGGTTTTGATCATATCTCAAGTAAATTCAGAAAAAGAAGTCACTCTTGTATGGCTCAAGTGACTGCACCACCAAGCATTAGCTTCACCCTCCAGGTGCAGTGTTGCAAATTTTGCTGCCTCCTCCTCTACCACTAGATGAAGTAGGAAGAATGCCTCAAGCTTCCTTGCCCAAGTTCTTGCTGTATTTGACCCATAAAATTTAGACAATAGGAACCTATTTCCTTTGATCTCTACTTTGCTGCAGGGTCTTCTCTCTTCTCTCAATTGAATAAACTAAGGAAAATCTAGGGTTTCTTTGATGACCCTAGGTTGGAACTTGTATTCTGCCAAATATCCACTTAGGATTTCATGCTCTAAGTAGTCTCCTTTCTATTCACCTCCTCTATAAGAACAGGAAGTGCATGCATCTTCTTTTGCTTCTCGAAACCTTCTAGAAGTCTCACTGCAATTCTCTCCTCCTTGAAACCCTCTTAGAGTTTCAATGCATTTCTCTTCTTCTTTCTTCTTGGATCTAAAAATGGATGAGAGTAAGCTCTTCCTCTGCATAATTTTGTTCTCCTCTCCTTATTATCTTTTGAGTGGATCTAAAATCCATAGGCTGAGCCAAGATGGCAGCTTTGATACCATTGTAATGTTCCCAACTAAGGAACAACTACACTATTGGGAATAACCTGAGTTATTACCAATGTGGAGCTTCAGAAAAACATGAGCATGGAAATGAAGAGCATATAATTAGATTTAAAATAAAATCAACCCAGTAGATGAAAGAACCTCAGCAAGAGTTAGGCCTATATTCTCCTTCCCAAGTGGGGAAATGTAGCAATATAGGGCATAAAACTGGAACTCTGCAAAGAATAAGCTGTATAATGGTCCTGTTATGATGAATAAGCTTTAATTATACATAATAAACACATATACATCATTTTTATCTACAGCAGCAACTTTTACTTCGTTTCATGATCCAGAGAGTGGGGAAAAAGGGTATTTTATGCCCTAAAAAGGTGGATTTCAGAAATTAGCATAAAAATAAGCATGGTAAATGGTTGGATATGATATCTTAGGTCATGAGGGAACTGAGCTATAAATTTAAGCTCAAACTAATGCTTCTAGCTATGTTAAATAGCTCCTCCTTCCCCGACTAGGCTAGAAAACCTTGATTTCCCATGCCTTTGCCAAACATAAATTTTTGAATACAGTGAGAGCGTAATTCCCAGGAGGGTTTCTATAGAAAATTATGGAATAAGTCTAATATTAAGCTTATATTATTCAAATAATAAAGAAATGGAGGTTTAACCTCTTTTACATCAAGAAAAAGACAGCTGGCAAGGGTTTCCAGCAATACCCATGTACAAAAGGGAGGACTGCAGAAAATAACACAGTATAAAGAAAATATGCATTAAAAATGATTGAATATAACATATTAGAGTTGAATAATATATAAATATGGCCAAAGGCCTCTCTAACAAACTCCTGGAGGGAAATAAGCACCTCCTCTTACAAGATAAGCACAAAATCAAAGGGTGCAACACTGCTGCTGCTGCCCCTACATCAAGGATGCAGTTTTCTGAAGTAGACTACACTGTGGCTGAATTTGAAGGAATGGCCTGAAGCCAAATACTGAAATGAAGCTCAAATCACTCCCCTTTGATCCCTTAAGAAAGCTGATCTCAAGAGAGGATGGAATTCCTGCACAGGAATTCCTTGCACTAAGCAGTGCAGAAACTTTGGCTAAATAGCTTAAGTATGAAATTGGTGTCTAGACCAAAAAATTTGAATACGTGAATGAAATCCCTTTGATGCTATGCCTTCCTTTTATCTTTGGTGAGCCTCCTCACCCCGGACCCCATACAACGTTGAGGTGACTTCTTCGTGAAGCTTCCTCTTTCAAAACTGCGCTGCCCTAGCTTGCTTCCCTCCTCTTGTGGCTACGTTGTTGACTTGGTCAACTAATCCACCTCCAATGCCTCTTTTCACACTAGGGATCTTCAATCTAGTTTATATATATGTCTTAGGCTGATCCTTGTTCACATTGAACTGATTTTCTTAGGTGATCTCTTCCTCCTCAAGAATGCATGTTGACTTAGTCAAAATTGACTGTGTCCTCATCTATTTTTCCCATGTTCACACTTGTAAGTGTAAATTTCAGCTCCTGAAGTGTTCCCCTTCCTTCTTAAGGTGGAAATTATTCATATTTTTATTGTTCATGGGCTCCCTTACCCATTTATTCCTCTCCTAGGTGAAAGTAGAAAAATCTAATGTTCCAAATTGGTATGTGAAAATTTGGGAGCATTACACCATATTATTAATCATATTATCCATAAAGAGCACAAAATCTTGAGGATCAAGTCACTCAAGCAATACAGCACAAGCCTCCAATAAAAAAATATGCTGATACAAGAAATATAGTTCCTATGCAAATGCCGAAAGATCAATATAGCGCAGTTCTATTGAGAATGAATGCTACTAGAAAATAAAATAATATGGATCTCTTATTATATGTCTCAAGAAATGCCGGGAACAGAGATCTATATCCCCAAGCACCTTTCCAAGACAACCCAGAAAGGGCTTCCAAAAATACACAAAATACAAAATGGTGATCTACAGCCCTAGGACTAAAGAATCACTGCAACTGAAGCACATGGAAGGATGTGGCTAAAAATGATATATAAATGAATAGAACTCCTCCAATATATCCTCCAAGTAAAAGGTTAATCCCTCTACTAAAGATGTAACCCTCCAAATAAAGCACTCAAACCACCACTGCAACTACTCTCCAAAATAATGCAGTCTAAGAGGGAAAATGCGCTGTAAGGGGTGGTAATAGCTTGGACTAGTGAAAAATGATGAAATGAAGCCCAAGGACCCTCTGTGCTGGCCTCCCAATGAAAATTCTGCCTCTCCACTAAAACCAAAACACAAAAAGTGGCCCTATCAATCCTCCACTGCCTCTGCCCTACAACACAACACAACTTTGCAAGAAACTACATTGTAGCTGAAGACTAAAGTGGGGCTGAATGTTGGGATGTGGATATGCAGCTCAAAAACCTCTCCCGAGTGGGCACTCAAAGTCCCCCGAGGATGAGTGTGGGATTCCCGCTTAGGAACACCCTTGCGCTAAACATAACAATAGAATCCGCTAAAAAACTGAAGAGTGCAATAAGTCATAACACACCATAAACATAATAATAATCAACATCATACCCTTCTATGGTTTCCTTCCCCTCCTTATATGCATTGTGAGCATTCTCACCTTGGGCCCCACTCATTAAAGTCACGAATCTCATGGAGACTTCCTCCCATTAACATTGCAATGTCTCTCATTGATTATCCACTCTCTCCATAACAATGTTGTTGATTTGGTCAACATTGACCTTGTCCACATGCTTTAGCCCCTGTTCACACCTCAAGGTACTTTATTTAGCTAATACAACGATCCACATTCATATGAGAAGTGTTATTATTCCTACTAAAGATATTTATGGGTCTCCCTACCCACTTATTCATCTATCTAAATGACAAAAGAAAAAAATCATATTCCAATTAGTTGCAAGCTAATTTTGGAATATTATAGTCCTCCCCTACCAAATGTCACTTTTCCTCAAGTAATTTCAAGGATAGAACTGCAAAGCCTCCTCTCCTCCTCCTGTAGCATCCTCATATGATAAGCTCCTCCACTGAACAATATGCTTTTTCATCAATCTGTCCCCTAGTCTCTCCTCTCGAGTGTGAAAGTTAGCCTTTGGTGGTAAACCGAAATGGATATCATCATGAAGAAGTGGGATATACATGGAGGCAACTATATGTTGTCTAGAGACCTTATTGAGGCTTGGGATCTGAAAATTGTTGGGAACTTCAATCCCCATGAGAAGCTCCAATCCCCAAGCTATCATCCAAACAAAATGGGTCACCCTCCAAGTTGGTAACTCATAGAAGAAATTTTCCATCTATTTCTCTTGCAATGTAGATGGGATGTATGGCTAATCATGATAGACCAAATTTTACATCCCATGTAGTCTCTCTCTCCATTTATGATATTTTTGGAGCTGCTGCTAATTTTGATCTGCAATAATGTTGCCCTCGAGAGGAAAAAAGAGAATTGGATCCTTAGAGACCCACTCTTTGGTTCTATGAATCTTGCTTGCCCAAACCATCCCACATACAGTGAATAGGACATCATCACAATACGGAATCCAAATTAGAAAGATACTGAGTGTTATGTGTAATGCTGGATGGTACCAATGGTTTCCCAAGTGGATACAATGCAATTTTTCTAACTGATGTTTCAGAACATCATGTGGCAAGTTATCTCCCAACCACTTGCTAGTTGTGCATGTTTTCTCATATACTAGAAAGTAGTAAATGGAATTGTGTATCAACTGAGCACACCAATAATAGAACAATACTTGCCCAAATCCATACAGGAAATATCTATCTCCATCACTGATGGTGGTCTTATAAATACCATGAAGTCAAAATAGAAACTTGCCCTCTTGTGGAGAAATGCACTATATATAAATGGCAAGAGAATGCAAATACTTTGTTAGATGATAAATAAGTGAAAAAACACAACTCTTACCATGCACTATGATTAGGCTCATAATGAGGTCCACGGATGATCCCTCTCATGAGAATATGCCCATAGTGGTCAGAAATATGAAGTGATACATACTCCCCTTGGAACACTCCATCAATAGATACATACTCCCAAGTGACAATGTTTTTGGCCTTTGTGATACGGCTCTTGTCATCTCATAACTCCATTATTTGACATTCCAAAAGCGAAAGTCATGTTCCATAATGCTGATACATATGGAATACCCCTTCCCATGTGGAAGTGTCTCTAGATCCTCCAAAGCTGAGGAGTATCCCCTTTGCGCCATGATTGTGCCATCCTCTACTCCATAAATATTATGCAAGGTGGATAAAATAATCCCATACTCTCCCAAGAGTAAACAAAGCAAAAGAAACTCTTGATGCCTCCTTATCTCATCATCATACAAGTCATGGAGTAACATCATGTTAGTTGACTTGTAGAATGCCCCATACAACCAAACATTCTCCTGCCATATCATATGGGTCCCATGCAATGCCCAGACCATAACACATCCTCTGACATAAGATATGTCACATGATGGCCAAAATATTTCAAGAGTAGCCAACACATCCATTCCTCCTACTACCCCATGTCATAGATCTGCAAGTGGCTCATCAACCCCTTTCTCATAATCCTCACCCATCCATCCAAATGTGGGTGTCTCCTATCATTCTCCAAATTGGTATCCACCTCATGGGGAATACCATCCTCCCAAATATGATCACAATCCTTGCAGCTCATGTGATGTTGAAGTGAAACCTCCTGGAGATATCTACATAGATACCACTCATCAACGACCAAGTTGAACCCATAATGTTCCAAATATGTTATAGGAAAAAGCTTCTCATTGAGCTGTGAGGTGCTCATCAAGAAGGATATATCAAAATAATGGGAGATGTTATCCATCATAAGATGTCTCTCATCAACCATATCCTTCGAGTAAAATCTACATAAGAAGTCACTCTTGCATGTTTCAAATGGTTGAACCACCAAATATTTGCTTCACCCTCAAGATGCAGCCCTACAATATCAACAACTTATCTTTCTACTACTAGATGTAGCAGGAAGAATGCATCTAACTTCCTTCTCCAAGCCCTTGTTGTGCATGTGTATGACCCATCAAATGTACACAATAGAAACCTATTGTGTATTTTTCTTCTACTGTTGTTGCAAGGTCTCCTCTCTTCTTTGATCTGAATAAACTATTGTAGAGTTAGATTCTCGTTGAAATATCTTGATTGAGACTTGTACTATGAAATATAATCACTTAGAGTCTCATGATATAAGTTTCCTCCATCTCCATGCCTTTCACCTTCCTCTTCAAAGAAAGTATACATAGTGGATTGCTTTAGAGCTCTACGCAATACTAGTTTCTTCTGCATTTGATAGGAAGTGCTTGGACCTTCCTCATCTTGAAACCTTCTTGAGGTCTCATTGTATCTCTCCCTTCTCATTTTCTTGAACTCCTTGGAGAGGTCATTCATAGATCTTAAAAGATACGAGGGAAAACTCATTCCTTCCATCATTGTAGATCTCTTCTTCTTTTTAATTTTCTGATAGCATATTGGCTGAAATACACAAGCTGGGCCAAGATTATGCCCTGATACCACTGTAGTATCCCAAAATTGGGAGAGCAACAATATTGAACACAAAAAAAGGAAAAACAGAAGTGAATATCGATATAAAAATATATGAGACAAATTCAAAGCCATATTATTAATCATATCAGCCATAAGGAGCACAAAATATTGAGGATCAAGTCAATCAAGAAATACAATACAAGCCTCCAATAAACAAATATGCCAATACATGAAATATATATGTTATGAAAATGCCCGAAGGTTACTATAGCTCAGTCGTAGTGAGAATGTCTACTACTGTAAAATAAAATAATATGGATCTCTTGATATATGTCTCAATAAATTCTAGGAACAAAGATCTAGATCCCCAAGCACCTTTCCAAGACAACCCAGAAAGGGTTTCTTGAAATACACAAAATACAAAATGGTGATCTACAGCCTTAGGATTGAAGAATCACTGCAACTAAAGCACATGGAAGGAGGTGGCTGAAAATTATGTATAAATTTATAGAACTCCTCCAATAGATCCTCCTAGTAAAAGGCTGATCCCTCTACTGAAGATCTAACCCTCCAAATAAAGCATTGAAACCACCACTGCAACTTTTCTCCAAAATAACGTAGTCTAAGAGGGAAACTGCACTGTAAGAGGTGGTAATAGCTTGGCCTGATAAAAAATGATGAAATAAAGCACACAGACCCTCCTTGTTGGTCTCCCAATGAAAAGGATACCTCTCCACTGAAAAACAAAGACAGAAAGTGGCCCTATCAATCCTCCATTGCCTCTGCCCTGCAACACAACACAAGTCTGCAAGAAAATACATTGTGGCTGAAGACTAAAGCTAGCTTGAATGCCAAAATGTGGATATTCAGCTCAAAAACCTCTCACGAGTGGGCACTCGAAATCCCTCGAGGATGAGTGTGGGATTCCCGCTAGTGAATACCCTTGTGCTAAACAACACAACAGACTCTGCTAAACAGCTGACGAGTGCAATAAGTCATAACATCTCGTAAACATAATAATAATCAACATCATACCCTTCTATGGTTGCCTTCCCCTCCTTATATTAATTGTGAGCCTTCTCACCTTGGGCCCCATTCATTAAAGCCACTACTCTCATGGGGACTTATTTTCATTAACACTGCACTCTCTCTCATTGATTATCCACTCTCTCCATAACATCCATGTTGATTTGGTCAACATTGACCTTGTCCACATGTTTTAGCCCCTGTTCACACCTCAAGGTGCTTTATTAATATAATACAACGATTCACATTCATATGACAAGTCGTTTTATTCCTACTAAAGAGATTTATGGGTCTCCCTACCCACTTATTCATCTATCTAAATGAAAAAAAAAAAATTAATATTCCAATTAGCTACAAGCTAATTTTGGAATATTACACTAGACATGTCTTCTGGAATGAATGTGCTAATGTGAACAAAAGGAGGTGCACCATAGGTGAGGAAATGAGGAATCCTAAACTAAGGTACGAGGGATCATAGTAAATTGATTGATGGAAAAACACCAGGGATGATTATGGAATAGGGGATACTAAGTAGCGAATGGAAAAATTCCCTTGTTAGAGCATAAAAAACATGGATGACTTGGCAACGACTGACTCGACTCCAAAGGGGATGGGGAACATTATGACTAGAGGAAAAAATCGGTGACACAAGACAGGGACAAGGAAAAAATGGATGGAATATTGTAACAAGAGGCAAAGTGACTCGGGACAGACTCCATGAATGCAATGGTGACTCAACTCAGATGCTTTGAACAAGGGTGACTCAATGATGCTTCCATAGAGAATAGGCGTAGTGGGGACCATAAAAGCATGATAAAAAATGGTTACTCATGATGAAAATTGACACACACATTAATAAGTATGAAGGAAAAGTGGTGCCCCAAGTACAACAAACACAAGTGAAAAAATCTGATTTTAAGAGGTGGAAAAGTGACCCTTCTTGGAAAAATGGCTTCTTGGTGAAGCGTCAAATTACCAAAAAGAAAAGGATACCCCTTATAGTGCTCCGTGAGGGCTTTCGAATGGTGTTGAAGGTTTATCAAACGAAGATACAGTTTGCTCACAATTGGCGAAATAAAAGTTAGGGTTTTTATTTTAATAGGCTTTTCTTGGCTTGGTAGTATAAACAAAGCCCTCTTTGCTTTAGGTGTGCGTGTGTGAAAGGCATGTGTTAATTTTAATTAAGCCTAGACAGTTGTATAAGGAAAAAAAAATGCCGAAGTATTGTAAATAGAGCTGAAACGATAGTAGAATAAATAGTTGCAGATGCATAAATTCAACCCAAAAGTAGGCTTCCCAAACAACTAGTCCAGGAGACGAACGAAATTTGCTCAAAACACACAAGATGTTGAAAATATCCAAGTTTTAAGGGGTAGGGATCTAATGACTCATATCTGTTGGAAAATGTGCAGAAAACAACAAGAAAAAGGAGGGGAAAAATGCTACAAAATGGGAGGCGAAAGGTTAAAACCCTAAGGGAGAGACCGCACAAAACTCAAGAGGGGGTTTTGGATGGAATAATAAACGATCAAAATGGACCTAAAAGAAGGATAGATCAAACCCTAAAAAATGCTTGAAAGAGCTGTAAAATCTCAGACTACCTACTTAGCTAAACCCCTCCTAGAAAGTTGGAAGTGTACTAAAACCCTAAGGGGCTTGGTTATACTTCAAGAAGAGAAATTGAGCATATGCAAGCCTAAGACAAGCTGAGACAGAGGTTAGACAACCAAGAAAAGTGCTTGCGGTAAACCCTAACTGTCACAAAAAAAACTTAGAAAAATGTTGTAGCTCGCACTTACTAACTTGTAAACTGTGGAAATCACAGTTTTTGGGCTAAGAGGTTCGAGTTCAGGTAGAAATCGTAGGTTCTAGGCCAAAAAGTGTGAGTTCTAGGTCCGTGATCTTCGGGCGAAAGGTTGTAGAAAAGTTTCCGTATTTTGCGCGGTTGATACCTGTTACCTGCGTAAAACACCTGAAAATACATGGAAGTTAGAATTTTTATTGTTTTACAACATAAAAATTGAAAAACAACATCAAGAGACTAAAAACAACTGAGGAAAAACCCGAGTTACTGAAATAGTTGGTCATGCAGGGATCTGAATAAACAACAGTTGAGTTTCCAATTATTAGCGTAAATTCTTAACGCAAGTGTATGAAAAGAGCTCAATTTAGCTACGCATAACAAAAAACCCTAACAATAAAGATGGCTACTTAAATTCTTTAGATTTTCAAGTGATAGTTAAAACAAATGCTTCTAGAATCTTGATCTATGCAGTAAAAGTAGTTAAACAATGAAAAGAAATAAGAAATGCTCCATACATCCAATGAAAAAGATAATATATAATGAATTTTATATGTATTATAACAACTGGTTAGGGAAAAAATAATGATGTTACCAGTCCCCCTCAATGGGATGGGTTCTTGGTTGTCCTCAATGCTTCAGATCCAGAAGTTTCTCTCTCTCGATGGTGTGGAAAACCCAAAATGTGTTGAACTCTATGGGAGCTCAAGAATCAAAGAAAGTAGTAGAAATAATGAGAATGATCAAAGCACGACAATGAAAGTGATCAAAGTGAATAGTGAATGGAAAATCCTCCTATTTCTAACAAAATATTGAGTTATCCTCGATAATGGAAAATAATAAAATATTATTAACCAAGATCTAGATCTAACTGCTTGGAATATTTTATTATATGTTGTTGGAGGGAAAAGGTATTTAAATTGGATAAATATCTTTATTTAAAAACAATAAACAATAAAATTATTTATTTATCATTTTAAGAATGTGGTTAAGGAATAATTAACAAATAATGATTTGTTTAATTATTTATAAGTGATTTAGTAAAATTTAACAAGGAATAATAACTAAATAATGATTTAATTAATTATTCCTAGAGAAAAATAAGAAAAATAATGATTTATCTAATTATTTATCATAATTGGGCTAAATAGGACCATGAATATTATTTAAACAGTGGTTTAATTAACTATTCCTAGAGAAAAATCAAATAAATACAGATTTATTTAATTATTCCTCATGGGGTTTCTTGTTTGAACCATAAATAACTTAATAAAATATGGTTTATTAAATTATTTATTATTTCTTTCACTATGGTAAAATTGGTCTTAGATGGTGTACTTTGATCCATCTAATTTTAAATGGTTAGATGACCAAGAATTGGTGTAACAATGTCCCTTATTCAAACACATTTGTAGCTCAGCTCTTCAAAAAAAATTCCAACATCTTCAACACTCGTTTAAACATATATAACACATGTCTAAGCATATTCAAACATAAAAAACACCTCAATAACATCTAATTAATATTTTATCACTAAGAAATGTCTCCACATTTTTTGACATAAATTCCAACACAATCAATCCTTAGTTGAATCCCTAGGAAGATACTCTGGGTTTACATACTAGTTTCAATACCATCAACAATTAAGTCCACAACCAAGTCCTTAGGGAAAAACTTATGTAAGCCAACATGATCATGAGGGCTACCACTACTAAGTTGACATTAATTCTAATTCCATGAGACAACATGTCTAAGAAACATGAATCTAGAGACTCAAACAATGATATACAGTAAGGGTTTCCAAGTAGTCGTGATTCATAAACTGTTGTTGATATTCCACTCGAAAATTCATCACAATATATCTAATAAAATTATATTTAAAATATGAAATTATACACTATTACAATTTATTTCCTTTTATATTTCTGTATCTATAAATGATTATTAATAGTTCATGCACGCAATTAAAAAATTATGTAGAAAATAGAGAACAATGAAATAAAATCTCTCACACACATTTGACACAAGATACAACCTCGAAAACCATTTCTAGAGAAAAAACCAGTTGGAAGGTGAGGTCACTCTGCTCTCTTTTTCTAAATGGAAAATGCCTATGAATACAAATAAGTATGTCCTATGGCCTCTAGGATACTATAGTGAAAAAATAATATTGGTGTGATCTATCTCCTATCCCTCTTAGCTATAAAAAAAGGCACTAAAAAAAATGGAACCCATTTTCCTTCTTGTGGACTAGTTATAAAAAATCTCGATAGCTTACTAGTGGCTAAGTTGGACTAACTCAACGATTAACCAAAATTACAATATATAATTTTCTAGATTATTCTTCATCATAATCACATGTCTATCCCTTTATCCATTAATTATCGGGGATGATGTGGCATCATCTGGAATTATGGTGGTGAAAATAGGAATATCAACTTCTAAGTGGCATAAATTTCACATCTCGACTTTAATTGATCCGATTCTTGTATCGTTAAAATGGATTTTGCACGTATAATAAGACATAAAAGGTGTGGTATTCACGAATAAAATATTTATCCCCAAAAAACTTGACTTGATGCCTCATAATTCTCCTATAAGGTTTCAAACCCCAATGTTCCAAAATGGGTCCTGTTAGTCATCAATAATTTTTTTCCATTTATAGATGACTAAATGTTAATCCTATATTTCTAAAAACAAAATTAATGAATATTGTGAGTTTAATAAATCTCACTACCTTCATTATCCTCAAACCAATTTTTTCACTATTCTACTACTTTTCCATTCCATGGTTAAGCTGTCATTCCTAGGAGACCCCTCATGGGCTTAGGCCACTCATCTGTATCCTATTTTCCTAAATATAACCGCAACACTATGTTTTTCCTTTGCCTCAACTCCTCCTATCCTTAATATACCTTCATAAACACTTCCCATCACTCCTATCCCTCAAAATTATCATTTTCCTACAAAACCTAGCTTACTGCTACAATTTGACACTTTTTCGAGACTAGGCCTGTGTTTTTCCCTTTTGGACCCCTTCCCCTCACTCAATACTTCAAATTATAGTTTCCCCTACTCTATAAAATATATCCCTACCCCCCAAAATCTCCCCAAGAATTTAGACAACCCTTAACCCCTTCATTCCCTTCCCTCTACAAGGGAGTCCTAAAATCCCTCGTTTTGCCTACACCAAACCCTAATTTCCTCTTCCAACTAAGCTAGGGTTTGATATGGAAAAGAGGAATAAGAGAAAAGGATCCAAATTATAGGTCATATCAGCAAGAATAAATCTATACCAACTCATAAGAACCATGCCTTCATCATTTTCCAAGAATTCTTTCCAAAGGACAAATCATTTGCCACACCTAGGGCCAATTTTGCTTCAAACTATGTTTCTGACCAAAAAGAGATGAATTTGACAAAACTTAGAAAGGTTTTTGTCCATTGTAGGTCCAATAATAAAAACCTCCTTCATTTTGTACATAGGTATCATGGTTTGGGATCAATGTCAAAAATACAGGTGTCATAGGAGAATTGTTGCACTGCTGGAGTGACCTTGGGAAAATCCGATTTTCTCATAGTTGGATTGTCCAAATGACTTTCTTGATGAGTCAAATGATAACTAGACTAGAAGATATTTCCAATGACTTATCATGAGCTCAATTTTGAGTTGAGGAAGGCCTCTGAAATATGTATGCACCATCACTCAACACTTTTTAACCATTCTTGGACAAATCAACTTTTGACAAGGTAAATCAACTCCAATTAGGCAAAAAATGGTATATTTGGAGTCTATACATGATAAAATTTCCAACGGGCTATCATGGGCCCCATTTGGACATCAGGAAGGCCTCCAAATTCCCTCTGCAAAAGGCGCTATACATACATGGTCAGGCGCTACGCTTAGGGAGGAATTTCCTATGTAAAATTGCACTACGTTGCGCATATAGAGGCAGGCGTTTAGCTTAGGGAAGAGAGAGGCCCGAATAGCCCAAAAAAATCCTGGCGCTATGCTTATAGGTGTGATTGGCCCAGAACTTTCCCGGCGCTGCACTTACAGAGCCTGATTGACCTAGAACTTGCCCGACACTGTGCCTAGAAGACTCAACACCCGAAAGCTCATGCAGGCACTATGCCTAGGCCATAAAACCCTCTTCCACTTGTAAAATTGTAAAAAATCACAAGGTAGAACCTCCAAGCTACATCCAATGCCCTACAAAGAAGTCAAAAGTTGGTAGGTGCATGTTTTCCTTCTCCTCCAGTAAAATTCATGATTAATGATTAAGGAAGTTAACTAAACCCTAAGGGATAGAAACCCTAAGACCTCATGCCAAAAGATCTACCTTAAACTCCATCATATACAAATAGGGATTTATCAGTCATATAGGCTATGGGAATGGATTAAGAAATGATGAAAAATAAATCAGCAATGAAGCAGAGGCCATGGATGTGGATGATGATGAAAAAGAGGTAAGTGATGAAGAAAGTGGCAATCACACTGAGAATATTGAAGATGAAGAGAAAGAGGAAAACATGGGCATAGATGAGGCAAGTAACCAAAAGGAAGAAGATATTCCTATGGACAACAATGAAACTAAGAACCCTAGAGACAATCAAAACAATGAGGCTCTTAGTCAAGACAGAGATGAGCGAAAAGATGAAGAGGGAAACCCAAATGAAGATGATGACTATGTAGAAAATGAAGAAGAGGCCGAAGGAAGCATGGAAAAAAAGGAATATAGTCATAAATTTCATGATAACAGTCATTATAGTCATGAAGACAACAGGGAAAATCAAAAGGCTGGCAGCCAAAATGAAGGTCACAGCAATGATGAAGGCAACTACAATGGAAAACAAGATCAGAGTGCACAAATCAGTGAAGAAGCCAACAGTGAGGCAAATGATGAAGGTAAAGAGGTAAGAAACAGTCCAAGTGATGAAAAATAAGGCATAGAGACAAATGATGACAACTAAGAGGAGGACACCAAAATAAACAAAATGGAACCTTTTCCCTTGGCATACCACAGAGGAGAAAGACATGTGTTTGCTGCCTCTAAAAAGCAAGGGGCCATGAATTCTACCCCTATTAGGCCAAAGGAGAAAAGAAAAGATAAAGGCAAGGGTAAAATCAAATACAAATGCAAAGAGGGACCTTAACCTCCAAAAGAAGATAACCAAGCACTATGCATTGCAAAATCAAATTGCAAAGGCTAAGCTCAAGAGAGCCCTTCCCAAGCTACAAGAACTAAAAGAGGCAAAAGACCAATTAAACCTTGGAATCTTGGCTCAATATTTCTATAGGTTTCTCAAACCCCATGAGGGATGTGTCCACCAATTTTGGGAGAATTTTGACAATTTTTGGTTTTTTGCAAATTTTGAGGCCTATAAGCACAACACCCCTGGTGCTAAGCGTTTTCCTTGGACATCCTTAGAGGGATAAATTTTCATTTTCGGAATACTCATGTCTATTACAATATTCTCACCAAATTTCAGAGGATTTGGATCATTTTTTACTCCTCAAAAGCCCAAAAAACACCTCATTTTCCACCTTTCTGCCTCATTTTCAGGCTTGGTGTTGTAGTTAGAGTAGTTTTGGGAATTTTAAATTTTGGATAGGTAAATGAAGCTCAATAAAGAAAAAATTATATATTTAGAAAGTATATTCATCAAGATTTACAACGAGCCATCTTAGAGAAAATTCCAGCATCGGGAAGGTCACCAAATCTTGGCTTCAAGTGGACCCATTTTCTGCCTTTCCTGGTGCTGCGCCTAGAGAAGTTTTGGGAATTTTTATCTTTTGGACAGGTAAATGAAGCTAAATAAAGAAACCAAAGGAATATTTGGAAATTATACTCAGCAAACTTTCTAATGGGCCATCACGGAGAAAAATCAGACATCGGGAAGGTCACCAAAACGTGGTTGCAAGTGGACCCTTTTTCTGCCTATGCTGGCACTGTGCTTATAGTAGTTTAGGAATTTGGGGTTTTCGACAGGTTGCAGGAGCTCAATCAGAAAAAGAAGGTATATTTGGAAAGTAGACTTAGCAGGTTTTCCAACAGGCCATAATTGAGAAAAAGCCAACATAAGGAAGGATGCGAAAACTTGGCTGCAAGTGGACCCATTTTTTGCCTATGAAGGTGCTGTGCTTTTAGACCTGACTGTGTGTTTTTGGCCAAAAGTCAACAAAGCACACTCATTAATAGAAAAATGATATTTTAATGTTTTTTGAGGCTAATCACTCTAAAATTAGGTGCTAAGAGTTATTTTGGCATTTATTTCAAGGGATATTTTGTGCCTTGGGCCTTGCATGGTCTCTTGGGCATTTATGGGTGATTTTGACCTTTTCCAACCCTATCTAGGGTTTTTTCACTTCTTTTATAAATAAATAGATCATGAGGGCTTCATTGTAAGAGGTTGGAATTTGATGACTCTTGAGAGCAATACATGGTTTTTTTTGGAGCTTGTGAATGGCTTGTTTTGCTTATTGATGGAGAAGGCTTTCTTGTAGGATCCCCAAGCTTGGTTAATGGTGATGTGATTCTATTAATTTCATGTTTCCCTATGTTTCATTGTGTTTCATCCTTCTATGTTGCAGTAGGACAAATGTTTTAGACTAAGAAATGTTCTTCAAAGGCACCTTAGCTCTGTTTGTCCTTCACTACCTCTATGTTTTCCTCTACTAGGACATTTTAGAGAATTATTAATGCTCTCTAGACCCCATAAGATTGTTTATATCATGTATGGTTTAATACAGTAGATATCATAAATGTTTTAAGGTAAGCCTTTCTTGTTTGATATCACTAAAACAATGTTCTTGATGTCTCTCTTTGAAGCACCACTAATTCTGCCAAAGAGGCTATGTTTTGATCATACCCTTTGTCTATGCTTGAAGAGTTGTTTCAAAGATATTTATGGCTATGATTAATGATGTTTAGGCATTCCCTCTTCTTTGATTAAATTTATCTATTTATCTTAAATTTTTTCTAACCTTGAATGTGAAATCACTAGAAGTTAAATGAGTTTCTCAACTTTTTTGTTTCATTGGATTGTTTGTCTAAAATGGTTATTTGCTTGAGTTGAATCAAAGAGTTATTGGTATGCCCTGTCTATTGATTACTTCTTTATGCTAAATAGCATTGAAGTCCCGTCCCGTTTTAAGTATTTGAAAAAGGATTCTTGATTTCCCTTTGCCCTACTTTGTTCGCAAACTTGGTGTTCATTTCGTTTGACACAAACATTGAAAATCCATTTGACCATGTTATATTTTCCCTGTGATGATCCATAATTCATTGTTGAACTTCCCATGACTTTTTATAGACTCCATAGTCCAATGAATTGAATTTTCCCTCACTCCATATATTCTACTTGACCATCTTACCCAACCAAAACAAACAAACAAACCCTACACTTAAAAACTAGCCTAAAATCAAACCCTAAAGCAAACAAGTTCACATCCTTTGCACAAATAGAGAGAGCCCTCTTTGAGTCCACAAAGGCTAGGTCCTAGGACTCTAAAGACTAGTCTGATCTTACCTTGTGCATTTGGTCTTACCAATCTATCAAATCATGGGACACTATCATAATGATGATCACGGTGGGACCGTCTGAGTCAGTGATGATCTAACTATACGTTAGGAGCTCAGAAAACCCACAAACATCCCTAGATTGACCCTTAATTATTGATGGTGGACAACAAGTACAACCTTAAAACAATAAACATCATCCACTTGGCAACTCCACAACTCTCCATAGACCTAAAGACTCCATTGGAGGAAGAACCTAAAACATGACCAGTCATCCTAGAAAGAAAGAGCACTCGGGCCTAGATTGGATTCAACAAATTATTGCCTTCATCTATAACTATGTTCTATCCTACTTTAAGCCTGATCAATAATACCCTAATGAGATCTACATTAATCATTGGAAAGATCACAAGCCTCAAAAAACTGAGCCTCAAATTGCAAACCATGAGCAAACTTATACACCTTTGTCTACCCCAGATACACCTGCAGAAGACCTAGTGAAACATGAAACTCATGCTACTTTTCCTGCTCTTTCTGAAACCTCAAACAGTCATAAATATATTTTTTCATTACCTATATGCACAACGGTCCTAGAAAGATACAAGCCTCTAATTTTTCCTCTTGTCCTCCAGGCCCTCCCACCAAATCTTGCAAATAAACTACCCAGATTTGATGGAGAAAACTCAAAAGTCACCACTGAAGAGCACATTCAAGAACTTGAGAATCTACTTGACCTATTTGAATTAGGAGAAGATGATGTGTGTATTAGAATGTTTTCCTTATCATTACAAGGAAAAATTAAGAGTTGGTTTAAGAACCTTCCAGCTGCAAGCATTAGCAAATTTCATCAATTCACTCAAGTTTCCTTAGATTGGTGGGTAGTCATGGGAGATGTTCTTCTCATCATAAAGGAATACAAACATTTGAAAAGACATCTAGGAGAGACAGTACAACAATTTTCAGACAGGTTCAATAAAGTATACCATGCAATACCTGCTAAGATAAATCCACCCCTAGGGTGGGCTCTCTTGCACTACCCAAATGCTTTCAACCCAGATATGGCTTTCCAGATAAGATAAAGAGATCCTTCAACCCTGGAGGAAATACAAAGGATAGTAGTTGATGTGGAAGCCAACATACTAAATAGGGAGGAAAAGCTAAGAGTAATAGAGAAAGACAAAGCAGATCAAGAGATATTTATATCTTCAGAGGTAAAGCTAGAGATGTTGATAGATACAATTAGCAAAATGATGCAAGTACTTGGCAGGAAAGAGGAAGAGTACAAGGTTGAGGTTGGTGCTACTTATTCAAAACAACCTATACCTTTTCCTTGGGAATAAAAAACTCAGTCATTACAGGGCAAGAATAAAAATCAAAATATGCATGTTGAGTAAGATTACAAAGAAGAAGATGCTAAAAGTTTTCAAGTATATACTAGATACCTTCCTATATCTTGTGCTTCACTACTAAGAGATCATTACAAGCAAATTGAAAATGGAAACAAGGTGGAATGCTCTAAAGAATCAGTAAGGGAAGAAATGGATAATGCAAACCTTTTTTCAAATTCAGAAGTTCTCCCCATAAGACATCTTGGTGTAGCTGTTGGGATTATAGAATGAGAAACAGAATGAGCCAACAACTTTTGAGTCTCTACCCTTGTGCTTTGAATCATTTCAGCTTGCTAAAGGAGAAGCTATTGGCCATGAACACTCTCCTTTTAATATGGTGGAACAATATGCTAATCCAGTATGGATAATGGATGACATTCTTTATATGAGTAAGTTGCCCAAGTATGATCAATATGATGATGATTATGTCCTCCAGACTCAAGTTAACACTACAGAACAATCAATGATTATTTTGTGGGAAAAAGACAGTCATTTTCAACAGCTCAAAAATAGTGATCAGAAAATACCGCTCAGCTATGACAGTGAAGAAGAAAGTGCAGAAATTTTGGGAGAAAGGGAAGGCTATTTACCTCTTTGTTGTGCTTCATTTCAGTTCATCAAAGACAAACTTAATACAATCAGAATTCAACAATCTTTCAGTATTTATTTTAACAACAATGAATACATTCAACCCTATGACCAAATTTCACAAGGGAAAGAGAACAACTGTGGTTCTATCCAAGTAAAAAGGAAAATGCCTCCTCCTATAACTGAAGAAGAAATCAATCAAGGTCTAGGCATACAACCAGCTTGTAATCTTTCATATAAAGAGACTGTTTCTATTTAATCTCCTGCTGATTTATATGCTGCAACCTTGTCTCATGAAGAATCAGATTTGCTGCAAGACAACATCGCAATTTATGATGAGGCCACTAGTTCTGATGATCATGAGGAAGAGGTGGAGTTTGTTTCCCAAAATAATCTCAAGCTTAGCCAAATGGAGGAAGAAGCAGTCCTAGATCAAAATTATTTTCCAAATCTTTACATTTAGGTATTGTTTCAAGATCCCTTTGCTGATTTGTTTGAGACATTTGAAGAGGGATTAAAACATGTCAAGAGCAGTTTGATGCATAATTTCAAGAACATTTTAGGAACTATTGTTCAAACACAAGTGAGGTGGGAGTGGCCTTTTGATTTCTTCCGCATACTCAAAGAGCTGAACCAAGATCACTCATGGAATAATTTTCTTGATTGGTTATATTGGAAAAGAGAGTTCATGAACTGAATTTATATCATCTATAGGTTATATTAGGATAGATAGGTAGGAAAATAAGCTCAACACTATGAGCATCTTTCTAGTTTTTAGTTTTAGAATGCTGATCTTGAAAAAAAAAACACAGAAAAGATGAAAAAGAGGGCATATGAAAAGAAAAGGTACAGCCCCATACCCAAAAAAGGTTTTTGTTGAAACTGGGCAAGTCTAAATGCCACTACTAGTTGAGAAAAATAGTCTTCTTCAGTCATTTAGCCCGATCATGATTGAACATGTTTTAAATTTCTACTGATAGGTTAGTGAAAGAAGACTTGTTAAACCATTTAAGCTTGACTTGTTAGCAGGTTAGATTAGGAAAATATTTTTGGTTCCACATGCTCAAATCTGAAACAAAGAAGAGAGAGAGGGATGAATAACAAATTCCAAATCACAACCCTTATGTTTTCACTTTTAATTTTTGCAAATAATGTCTGTGTGCAGCTTGTCCAAAATGCCACAACCCATGACAAATCGGATTGCTTAACCTTGGTTTGATCACGTTTTCAATTTCATGTCAATACACTAGAGAATGAAGTCTATCAAACAGCTTAATCTTGACATTCAAATATTCTAGGTAGAGAATGAAAGAGTTCACTAGAATAATATGAACTCTTGGAAGTGATAAGGGTACAAGTAGATAGTTTTTTTTTCTTTCAAAAGAAAATAATGTCAAGGGTTTGCCAGACTAAGTGCACCCAAGGAAGAAGAAAATGTTAAGCAAAGCAGGATGGGTAGGTAGAAATGAGGTTGAAGCAAGCATGTCTTTTAGATTCTTAAGATCATAGCTTCAAGAGAAACATCTGCCAATGGAAGAAGAAAAATTTTCCCGAAGGATGAGGAACTGGTCTTCATAAACTCAGAGATCTATTATCTAAAGTTTTGGACACCTCCTGAAAAGGAGCTGCCCTCCCCAGGTGGAGCCACTTTTAGTCATCAGTAATTTTTTGCCATTTATAGATGACTAAATGTTAATCCTAGATTTTCTAGAAACAAAATTCATGAATATTGTGAGTTTTAGAAATCTCACTGCCTTCATTATCCTCAAACCAAATTTTTCACTATTCTACTATTTTTCCATTCCGTGGTTAAGCTGTCATTCCTAAGAGACCCCTCATGGGCTTAGGCCACTCATCTATATCATATTTTCCTACCTATAACCTTAGAACTTTGTTTTTCCTTTGCCTCACCTCCTCCCATCCTTAACATACCTTCATAAGCACTTCCCACCACTCCTATCCCTCAAAATTATCAATTTTCTACAAAACCTAGCCTATTGCTACAATTTGACACTTTTTCGAGACTAGGCCTGTGTTTTTCCCTTTTGGACCCCTTCCCCTCACTCAATCCTTCAAATTCCACTTTCCCCTACTTTATAACATCTATCCCTACCCCCAAAAAGTTCCCCAATAATTTATACAACCCTTAACCCCTTCATTCCCCTCCCTCTACAAGGTAGTCATAAAATCCCCTGTTTTTGCCTACACCAAACCCTAATTTCCTCTTCCAACTAAGCTAGGGTTTTCTATGGAAAAAATGCATAGGAGAAAATGATCCATATGATAGGTCATATCATCAAGCATAAAGCCATACCAACTCATAAACATTATTCCTCCATCATTTTCCAAGAATTCTTTCCAAAGGACAAATCATTTGCCACACCTAGGGCCAGTTTTGCTTCAAACTATGTTTCTGACCAAACAGAGATGAATTTGACAAATGTGAGAGAGGGTTTTGTCAATAATATGTCCAATAAGAAAAAACCCCTTCATTTTTTACACAGGTATCATGGTTTGGGAGAAATGTCAAAAATACAGGTGTCACGGGAGAATTGATGCACTGTTGGAATTACCTTGGGAAAATCTGATTTTCTCATAGCTGGAGTGTCCAGATGAATTTCTTGATGAGTGAAATGATAACTATAATGGAGGGGATTTCAAATTAGCTATAATGAGCTCAATTTGGAGTTAAGGAAGGCCTCCAAAAGTTGTCTACATCATCACTCTGCAGTTCTGCACTATCACTCAACACTTTTTGACCAGTCTTGGGAAAATAAACTTTTGACAGGGAAAATCAACTCCAATCAGGGAACAAATGATATATTTGAAACTTAGACAAGATAAATTTTCCAACAAGATATCATGGGTCCAATTTTGACATCGGGAAGGCATCCAAATTCCCTCTGAAAAAGGCACTACGCGTACATGGTCAGGTGCTACACTTAGGGAGGAATTTCCTATGTAAAATTGCACTGCGTTGTGCATACAGAGGAAAGCATTGCGCTTAGGGTAGAGAGAGGCCCAGCTAGCCCAGAAATTTCCCAATGCTATGCTTAGAGGCCTGACTGGCCCAGAACTTGCTCGGCGCTGCGCTTAGAGAGCTCGACTGGCCTAGAATTTGGTTGATGCTGCTCCTAGAAGACTCAACACCCGATGGCTCATGTAGGCGGTACGCCTAGGCCAGAAAACCCTCTTCGACTTGAAAAATTGCCAAAAATCACAAGGGAGCACCTCCAAGCTACATCCAAGGGCCTACAAGGAAGTCAATAGTTGGTAGGTGCATGTTTTCCTTCTCCTCCAGTAAAATTCATGATTTGATGATTAAGGAAGTTAACTAAATTCTAAGGACTAGAAACCCTAAGATCTCATGCCAAAATTCCTATCTTAAACTCCATCATCAAAAAATAGGGATTTATCAGTCATATAGGGTAGGGGAATGGATTAAGCAATGATGAACAAGAAATCATCAATGAAGCAGAGGCCATGGATGTGGATGATGATGAAAAAGAGGTAAGTGATGAAGAAAGAAACAATCACACTGAGAATGTTGAAGATGAAGAGAAGGAGGAAATCATGGGCACGGATAAGGAAAGTAACCAAAAAGCAAAAGATAATCCTATGGATAGCAGTGAAACTAAGAGCCTTGGAGACAGTCAAAATAGTGAGCCTCTTAGTCAAAATAGAGATGAGGGAAAATATGAAGAGGGCAGCCCAAATGAAGATGATGACTATGCAAAAAATGAAGAAGAGGTTGAACGCAGCATGGAAAAAAAGAAAGATAGTCATGAATGTCATGAAAACAATCATGACAGTCATGAAGACAACAAAGAAAATCAAAAGGCTGGCAGCCAAAATGAAGGTCACAGTAATGATGAAGGATGCTACAATGAAAACAAAGATGAGAGTGCACAAATCAGTGAAGAAGCTAGCAGTGAGGCTAATGATGAAGGTAAATAGGTAAGCATCAATCCAGGTGATGAAAAAGAATGCATAGAGACAAATGAAGACAACCAAGAGGAGGACACCAAAATAAACAAAATGGAACCTTTTCCCTTGGCATACCACAGAGGAGAAATACATGTGTTTGTTGCCTCTAAAAGGCAAGGGGCCATTACTTATACCCCTATTAGGCCAAAGGAAAAAATAAAAGGTAAAGGCAAGGGTAAAAGCAAAGACAAAGGAAAAGAGGGACCTTAACCTCCAAAAGAAGATAACCAAGCACTATGCATTGCAAATCAAATTGCAAAGGCTAAACTCAAGAGAGCCCTTGCCAAGCTATAGGCACTCAAAGAGGAAAAATACCAAGTAATCCTTGGTATCTTGGCTCAATATTTTATACAGGCTTCTCAAACCCCATGAGGAAGGTGTCCACCAATTTTGGGAGAATTTTGACAATTTTTGGTTTTTTGCAAATTTTGAGGCCTATAAGTGAAACACCCCTGGCGCTACGCTTTTTCCCCAGACATCCTTAGAGGGATAAATTTGCATTTTTTTGAATCCTCATGTCTAGTATAATACGCTCACCAAATTTCAGAGCATTTGGAGCATTTTTGACCCCTCAAAATGCCAAAAACTACCTCATTTTCAACCTTTCTACCTCATTTTCAGGCTTGGCGCTGCGCTTAGAGAAGTTTTTGGAAATTTTCCTCTTGGACAGCTAAATGAAGCTCAATCAAGAAAAAAAAAGGTATATTTGGAAATTAGACTCAAAAATATTTCCAATGAGCCATCATGGAGAAAATTCCGACATTGGGAAGGTCACCAAAACTTGGCTACAAGTGGACCCATTTTCTACCTATGCTAGCGCTGCGCCTAGAATAGTTTTGGGAATTTTTTCTTTTAGACATGTAAATTAACCTCAATAAAGAAAAAAAAGGTATATTTTGAAAGTATACTCAAAATATTTTCAATGGGCCATCATGGATCAAATTTCAACATCAGGAAGCTCACCAAAACTTGGCTGCAAGTGGACCCATGTTCTGTGTCTGCTGGCACTGCGCTTATAGAAGTTTTGGTAGTTTGGATTTTTGGACATGTTACAGGAGCTAAATAAGAAAAAAAAATGTAGGTTTGGAAATTAGACTCATTGGGCTTTCTAATGGGCCATCATGGAGAAAAATCTGACATCGGGAAGGTCGCCAAAATGTGGCTGCAAGTGGACCCATTTTCTGCCTGTGAAGGTGCTGCGCTTTTAGACCTGACTGTGTGTTTTTGGCCAAAAGTCAACAAAACACACTCATTAATTGCAAAATGATATTTTAATGTTTTTTGATGCGAATCACTCTAAAATTAGGGGATATTTTGTGCCTTGGGCCTTGCATGGTCTCTTGGGAATTTATGACATTTATGGTGATTTTGACATTTTCCAACCCTATCTACAGTTTTTGCCTTCATTTTCTAAATAATTAGAGCATGAGGGCTTCATTTTAAGAGGTTGGAATTTAATGACTCTTGAGAGAAATACATGGTTTTTTTTAGCTTGAAGAGGAAATTGGTGTTGTGGAGCTTGTGAATGGCTTGTTTTGCTTGTTGATGGAGCAGGCTTGTTTGAGAGATCCCTTAGCTTGGTTAATGGTGATGTGCTTATATTCAGTTCATGTTTCCTTATGTGTCATTGTGTTTCATTCTTCTATGTTGTAGTAAGACAAAGGTTTTAGACTAAGAAATGTTCTTCAAAGGCACCTTAGCTCTGTTTGTCCTTCACTGCATCTATGTTTTCCTTTGCTAGGACATTTTAGAGAATTATCAATTGATATCTAGACCCCCTAAGCTTATTTATATCATTAACGGTTCAATATAGTAGATATCATAGATGTTTTATGGTAAGCTCTGCTTGTTTGATATCACTAAAACACTGTTCTTGAGGTCTCTCTTTGAAGTACCACTGATTAGGTCTGCCAAAGAGGCTATGTTTCGATCATACCCTTTGTCTATGCTTGAAGAGTTGTCTCAAATATCTTTATGGCTATGATCAATGATGTTTAGGCGTTCCCTATTCTTTGATTAAAGTTATCTGTTTATCTTAAATGTTTTCTAACCTTGAAGGTGAAATCACTAGAAGTTAAATGAGTTTCTTGCCTTGTATATTTCATTGGGTTGTTTGTCTGAAATGCTTATTTTCTTGATTTGAATCAAAGAGTTATTGGTATGCCCTGTCTATTGATTACTTCTTTATGCTAAATAGTGTTGAAGTACCTTCTTGTTTTAATTATTTGAAAAAGGATTCTTGATTTCCATTTTCCGTACTTTGTTCACAAACTTGGTGTTCATTTCATTTCACACAAACATTGAAAATCCATTTGACCATGCTATATTTTCCCTGTGATGCTCCCTGATTCATTTTTGAACTTCCCATGAATTTTTATAGACTCCATAGCCCAATGAATTAACTTTTCCCTCACTCCATCTACTCTACTTGACCATCTTACCCAACCAAAACAAACAAAAAAACCCTAAACTTAACAACTAGCCCAAAATCAAACCCTAAAGCAAACAAGTTCACATCCTTTGCACAAATAGAGAAAGCCCTCTCTGAGTCCAGGAAGGCTAGGTCCTAGGACTCCAAAGACTGGTCTGATGTTACCCTATGTATTTGGTCTTACAAATCTATCAAATCACGGGACAGTAACAAGTCCCACTTGTAAAAATGAATCTCAGAGTTAGTTCCTCAAATTGATCCACCTTTAAAGCATTTATATTGATTAAAAATAATATAATGATCCAATATGGATCTATTCATCACTTGACTCAACTATTATAAGCACAAAAATAATTAGGAAGTGAGCTTATACAATTAAATTAGGAATATGGAGTTCACATGCATGAAATCTTTTATCCTAAAAATAAGTTAACAAGAACAAAAAAAAAAAATAAACCAAGTAATTCACATGCATGGAATCTTTTATCCTAAAAATAAGTTAACAAGAACACAAAATAAACCAAGTAATTAAGGAATAGAGAATTTGCAAAATAGAAACAAAGGTTGCATAATACATCATATTATTTATTCCTATCCATAGAAAACTCTAACTTTGGGCCCTTATGGGTTTAACTTAATAGGTTCATTTTCCATCGAAGCAATTAAAGAAAGCAAGTAATAAAATCTCATTGATAACTCTAATAAAAAAATCCTTTTTAACAAGTATAATAGCGTTTCGTGAGATGAATATCAACCTTATAATAATAAATGAGATAAGGGGCACATAATCCCCTTTACCACTTAAATGGAGAGATTTTTTGAGAAGAGATTAAATTTGAATGGCGAGAAATAATCAAAAGATACAAACCCTAGTAATGAGAAAGAAGGAAGATTATGAAATAGAAGGATATATGATTCTATACCGAAAGGAAAATCTCTTTGTTCATGGTGAGTTTTGATGTCGATTCAACATATGTCTTATTCATTTAATGAAATCCTCATACCAAACCCTAAAAGGAATTTAAGTTACAAAATATTCATAATTAAACTCAAGGAGGAATTCAGGTGGAGAAATCCTTGTGTTATTTGGAAAAAAAGATTGTGAGAGGGTAAACTGAAATTTTGAAGAGTCATGGGTTTGAATTTATAAAATTAATTACCCTCCTACTTATATTAAACATTAAAAATATGAATAGGTTATTACCTTTGTAGAGACATTTGGACTAAATGTATCAAGGAGATGTTGTTTAATGGGACTTGTTTCATAGTTTCTTATCTGATATCTACGGAAATTTGAAAACCCCAAATATATTTATGACCAAAATAATGTGAGGAAAACTCTTGAAAGTACCTGCAATAAATCTCGGAAATTGCAAGTCAAGTTTCATTTCCTCAAACTAAAATTTAATAAAATTTTTAATTTTAAATCTACTAAGACCCTTAACAGAATAAATATTAAAATAATTAGGAATTTAATTGTCTTTTGTAGCTTTAAAACAATTCACATGAAACTATATCTATGTGAAAAAAAAGTGTCATCAATAACTAGAGAAGAAAAAATGAAATGATCAAACCCTAACCATCGTCAAGAAGTTCTATATATACAAAGAACAAGCACATTTATAAATGATAGGTCGAAAGGTAAGTCAACCAAATGAGAAAGAAGTTCAAACTATATATGGCGTTCAAATTTCTTTCAGTTATCTAAGCCATGTAAGAGTAATACATTGCATGTGAGCCTATGTTTTCCCATTCGAGGATTATGAGTATGAATTGGACAAGAGGGCTCATCGCACATTGGTAGTGTGTTTGACTCTAGAGAAAAATGTTGCATGTTTGAACCATATTGGGTTTCATCTTCATAAGTTTACATTTTAATAAAGAATAATAATGATGAGTATAATGAAGACATAGGCTATAAAAAAGACTCATATATCATATGGTGTTAGGGTATAATGGTTGATACAAAGCATAAGTATGAATTCGAGTCAACATATCTCTATTTTGAGTAGCCGTGAGATGAAATGATGTGCTACCTCCAAAGTAGTCAAAGATATTTTTATGTATATCAATGATAAACCATAACACATCCTTAATGGGGTATTGTCAATAATTAAATATTGTTAAAATGTTGAGGGTCCAAATTTCATTTGTTGCTTCAAAAATATATATATATATATATATATATATATATATATATATATATATATATATATATATCAACTTTTCAATTGATTTGGTACTAGAAGCCACCCTGGCATCTAAAGCACCTTATAGAATGAGCATTCTTGAACTATCAAATCTAAAACTGCAATTATACGAATTTGTAGAAAATGTTTATATTGAACCAAGTGTTTCCACTTAAGGAGCCCTAGCAATGATTGTGGAAAAATAAATATGGCAAATTTAGGATGTGCATAGATTACTGACAACTGTACAACGTGATCATCAAGAACAAATATCTGTTTCCTCGCATCGATGATCTATTTGATCAACTTATATGGGAAACAGTGTTCCGAAATATTTATTTGAGATCAAGGTATCCCCAATTAAGGATAAAATATTACGGCATATATGAAACAAAATTCAGAACAAGGTATGGACAATATGAATTTGTAGTGTCACATTTTGTTCTTACCAATGAACCTGCGACTTTTATGTGTAATGAACAATGTGCCTAGTAAGTACCTAGATAAATTTGTATTGTTATTCATAGATGATATTTTGGTTTATTTGAAAACTCAAGAATAACATTTAATAAAAGTGATACAAACTTTAAGAGAACACCACTTGTATGCAAAATTTAGCAAATGTGATTTCTATAAAGAAAAAGTACAGTATTTAGGTCATGTCATTTCAAAATAAAGGATTATATTTTGACCTTGAAAAGGTTAAGGCCATTTTAAATTGGACAATAGCCAAGGATGTGTAATATATTTTTCCCTTCATGGGGATTAATGGGTATTACAACAAGTTCATTGAAATATTTTCAAAATTGGCTTATCCTATCACTTCCTTACAAAATAAAGGAGTGAAATTCATATAGAAAGCCACATGTCAATACATTTTTGGAAAATTAAAACATTTTATACTAGTAGCACCTATTCTAAATATTGAAAATAAAAAAAGGAGTTTCGGGTATCCATAATGCATGTCTTGAAGGGTTAGGTGGTTTTTTAATGCAAGAGAATTATGTGGTTGCGTATGAGTCAACTAACTTAAAACCACATGCTATAAATTATGTTGTTTATGACTTAGAATTAGTTTTTATTATACATGCTTTAAAAATGTGGAGAAACTACTCAGTGGGAAAATAATTTATACTTGTTACTGAGCACATTAGCCTAAAATAATTTTATAGTCATTCTGATTTAAATATTAGACAAGATAGGTGTATGAAATTTTTTAAGTGAGTATGAGACGACAAAAAACATACTAAAGACAAAGAGAACAAAGTAGCAGATGCTTTAAGTAGGAATGTAAATCAACTAATGGAAAATTATATTAGTAGTGCTAAAACATATTTTGCAGAACAAATCAGAATTTCAACATAGAAAGATGAATTTTATCTGATAATACAACCAAAATTACAAAAAAAGCAGGACTTGGCCATGAAAAAAATTCAAACAATTTCTAACATATAGGAAAATAATTTATGTTCCTAATGAAGTTGCATTAAAGCATCTAAGTTTGGATGAATATCAAGGAAAACCTTTTGAGGAAATTCATGATATATAATGATTTCAACCTTGAGGAAATAATTTTGTTGGTCTAGTCTGAAGAAAGAAGTGGTAGAATATTTAGTCAAATGCTTATAGTGCTAGAAGGTGAAGGTAGAGAATCAACTCCTAATTGGAATACTAAACCCATTACCCATTTCATAATGGAAGTGGGAGGTTATTTATTTAGATTTTATCACTGGTCTTCCAAGAACTAAAAGGTAACATGACTTTATTATGGTAGTTGTATTCAAATTAAGTATCATGTTTCATACTTGTTCACTCTGCATTTGGAACAACATAGATTCTAGACATATTCATGAAGGAAATATTTTAGTTACATGGCATACCAAAAGTGGTGATAACAGATAGATATTTTAAGTTCAGTTCAAAATTATACAATACACTAGTTGGAGGAATGGGCATCCAACTCACCTTTAGTACAACCTACCATCCCCAAACATATGGTAAAACCGTGATAACACTTAGATTTTAGAAGACATGCTAAGAATGGATGTTATGGAGAAACCCACCAAGCGGGAGGATTTCTTATACTTAGTATAATTTTCATATAATAAAGACTATAAATAAATTATTAATATCAACCCATTTAAAGAAATGTATAGAAGTAAGTGCCACACTCCCTTAAGTTGGAGTCAACCTTAAGAGAAATTCATATTGGGTCCTAATTTTCTCCAATAAATTGAACAGGTAGTGAGGAAAATATGGAAAAATATGAAAATTACACAAGACTAAAAAAAACTCTTTGAAGATCAAAAGAGAATCCATAGAGAGTTTAAAGTTCGAGAACATGTGTATGTAAAAGTAATACTAAGAAATATCACTTTCAGACTAGGAAATTGTGCTAAAATAGCACCAAGGTTCTATGGTTCCTTTGAGAGTTTAGCTAGAGTAGGGTTTGTAGCCTATCAACTAGCATTTCCCAGCCATATAAAAATGCATAATGTTTTTCATGTCTCTTTACTAAAGAAATATGTTCATGATAGCTCTCACATGAGATATTGGAATGTGGTATAAGTGGAACCAAAAGGATATTTCCAGGTAGAACAACTAGAAATCTGATATCAGTGATCTAGATTTATGCAATAAAAAAATGAAATATATATTTAAATAGAAAAACAAAGATATAATGAATACTAAAATTTAATTAATTGATAACAAAATACTGAAAACTGTTGTAATATTCCAAATTAGCTTTCAGCTAGGTTGAATATTAATTTTTTCTTTCGTCATTTAGATAGATGAATAAGTGGGTAGGTAGACCCATAAATCTCTTTAGTAGGAATAAAACCACTTCTCATGTGAATGTGGCTCATTATATCAGCTGAATAAAGCACCCTTAGGTGTGAATAGGGGCTAAAGCATGTGGACAGGGTCAAATTTGACTAGATCAACAACGCCGTCATGGAGAAAGTAGTGCATTAAAGGAGGACATCACAATTATGATGGAGGAGTGTATGCATGAGAGTAGCATATTTAATGAGTGGGACCCAGGGTGAGGAATATCAACAAGAATAAAAGGAAGAGGATGGAATCCATAGAATAAATTATTCTGATTATTGATGTTTTATTGGTATTGTATGACTATTTGCATGCTTCAATTGTTTAGTGGATTCTGCTATGTTGTTTAGCACAAGGGTGTTCGTGAGTGGGAATCCCACCCTCATCCCCAGGGGACTTCAAGTGCCTACATAGGAGAGGTATATTGAGCATCATTTCCACTATTTGGCATCAGGCCAAGCTTCAGCCATTATCCACAGCACAGTCTCTTCCAGAGTTGTGTTGTTTTGCAGGGCAGTAGAAGTGGAGGAGGAATAGATTCAGTTTCCTAGCTTGTTTTCCATTAGAGGGATCAACCTTTTAGCCAGGAGACTATTAAGGAAGGTTCTTGAGCATCAGTTTGATATTTGGCAGCTGGCCAAGTAGCTACCATCATCTACAACACATTTCCCTTCACAAATAACGTTATTTTAGTGATTAGCTGCAGTGGGGGGTTCAGTGCCCTAGTTGAGGAGTTAGATTTCTAGTGAAGGGATTAGCCCTTCATCCGAGAGATATATTGGAGGATTTCCATATATTTTATACATCAAATCATCCACCTCCTATCAACTATCTAGTTGCAGTGATTATTTAGCCCTAGGGATGCATTTTTCCATTCTTGTATTTTGGGTATTTCTGGAAACCCTTTGTGGGTTGTCTTGGAAATGTGTTTGGGAGCCTAGATTTCTATTCCCAGCACTTTTTGAGCCATATGTTAGGAGATCTACATTATTTTATTTTCCAGCAAGAGTTATACTCACTGGAACTACGTTGTATTGGTTCTCCAACACTTTGTATAGCAGCAACATCTCATGATTGAGGGTGTTTGTTCATTGGAGGCATGTTTACCTTGACTGTGTGATTTGTTCCTCAAAGATATTGTACTTATTTGCTACTGATATACATTAAAATATGGATCTTTCATTGTATCATATTTTATGTGTTGATATTTACTTATATTTCCAGTTTTATTTTCTATATTCTTGTCTTTCCCATTTTGGAATATTACAGTGGTATCAAAGCATAATCGTGGCTCAGCCTGTGAGACATCATATCTATGTCATCAGAAGAAGAAGAAGCTTCTAACAGAAAGGAGAAGGTTTACAAAAGAGGCAAAGGAAAGAATCCAATATTAGGATAGATGAAGGGAAAGGAGTTCTCAAAATATTTTATCCAAACTATGCAGGATATTAACAGAGAAATCAAGGAGATGTGGAGGGAAAGACATAGAGATTCCTCTAAAGGGTTTGTAAATGAAAAAAGCTCCAGCATCTCACATTATTGGTGTGAGCACTCAATAGTACAACCAGCTCCATAATGCTCTAGCATGCCTACATTCCTAGCAAGAAATAAGGAGGAAGGAGATACACCAAGGGAGGAGACCCCTAGTGACTATCTCTTAGAATATGAATCTCAATATTAGAGGTTCAAGGAGCATGTAAACTTCCAAGGGTTCTGCTAGATCAAGGAAAATTTAAGAACCAGTAATCACAATAGAAGTAAGTGGTGCATGCAACATACTTTGGGTAGATTCTTTCTGCCTACTTTTGATGGGTCACCCAAGTGCACAGCTAAGGCTTGGGTAAGGAAGTTGGACACCTATTTTCAGCTGCACCATGTTTTAGAAGTGGAGGCCATTAAGTTAGCAGCGCTGCACCTTGAAGGTAAGGCTCATTATTGGTGGTTTCATGGTCTTTTTACATTAATTCATGCAAATGTAGCTACTTATGCACAGTTCACTAGGAGGTTAGTTGAAAGATTTGATCAAAGATATTTAGAAAAACCTTTGGTTGAGCTAGCCAAGCTCAAGAAGTCAATACCTTTGCATGAGTTGGTAGGATCCACTAGACCAACTATGCTCTAGAATTCTATTGAGAGGGTTATAGACTTTCAAAGTAATTTTCCAAGGGAAAGAGCCCCCCTCCAGCAAGAGCTCTCTTCTCAAGAGGAAGACATGAAGATTCCTCCCTTAAGAGAGGACAAGACAAAGGGTTTCTTATTGATGATTGGGTATTCTCCCAAAATGATGAGGAAGAAAAGGAAGAGTTGGGAAGAGATACCAGCATTGTGGCACCAGGAAGATATCCACCACCACAAGAATATGGAGATGGATAAATTTCTCCAACGAAAGGAGCCCTTGTATCTTGGGAAGAAGTTCCAAAGGATCTAACATGTGGAGGCCAGGGCACAATCCAGGATCAACATGTCTCAGTATTGATAGCCAGTGGGACTAAGCAATGGATGAAGTGAGTTCCGTCATTGACTACAGTTTTGAAGACATACACCATGATGGATCACTTCTTTGTGACCAAGAATTTTGACACCAATATGATGTTGGGTGAGTAGTGGTTGATTACATTGGGGAAGTACACCTTATACTGGGAGACTTTGCAGTTGGAAGGAGAAGATGAGAAGGATGGCCAGCATCAGGTGATTAGGGGCATACACACCTATCCATTCCAGGATGACTCTACACATAAGAAGGAGGTTGATTTACGCAGTGGAAGTAGGGACAAATCAGTCCACTCAGATATACAATCTACTCTATACCTTGATGTATCATTACATGGAGGCATTCCACCAGGAAGGCCCCCTCACTGGGAGATGATCAAATATTTCTCACAACAAGATACATCATTCATGGATTTGGATGAGGAAGGAGCTTTTGGGCGAGGCTAGCACAACACAGAGAGCCTGTTATTGGCTCAAGGAGGGGATGAGAAATTTTCTGGTATCTACATTTCCATCTCTCACCCAACTTCTTTCACTTGAAGAGGGTGATTCAGGAGGAGATGGTGGCCCAAGCATGGTGCGAAGGGGCTGATCCATAGCCTTAGATAAGCATAAGATACTTCCACATAGAAGGGAGTCTTCTAAATATGACAAGAGGTTATTGTCACTCTTGCATGCATTGGCCAAACTTTGGAAGTTTTGGATGAGCAATGGCTTCCTAGAGAAGTTTGACCCTCATAAAATTCAATCTTGTCTTGGGAAAAATTAGTAGCAAGGAGGCAACTAAAGTGGGATAGGAGTACTTCAACATGTGGCTTTGGTATTGAGCCTGTCAAATAGGGGAGCTATGAGGTGACATGTGCTTCATTACAGAAACTAGTAGTGCTATCACTGAGGAGTATAGATCCATATTGGGAATCACAGCTATTGGTGGAGTATTCCAAGAATCTATTCACATGTAAGGTGCTTTATGGGAAAGTGATAGATGGGATGTATAGAGTGGTTGACGGAGTCATTTATTTCTAGGATCATATATTCTTGACTAGAGACTGCAAGCTCAAGGAGAAGATTCTACATACAGCACATGAGGCACTCCTTTCTAGTCACACAAATTTCATTGGGACTTATCAACCCATCGGGGAGGGATTCTCATGGGAGGGTCTCAAAGAAGATGTGCTCCATCATATTAGGAGGTATGTAGTTTTCTTGATGGATGAGGAGGAAAGAAACCACCTTGAAAGGTTGTTACAATCACTTCCCCTTTTGATAGAAATATGGGAAGGTTCATCTATGGAACTCTTCACCATATTGCCAAAATATATGGTAAGGATTGTGTCTTTATGATTATTGATCAACTAACCATGTATCTACATTCCTGTTCCATACATTTACAATACATTAATACACAAGAGGGTAAGCCTCTCCTTGGATTTCATGGTCCTCTTGGCACTACATTCAGTGATGGGAATGGCCACTTTCTAAAAGGCTTTGGGAAAGAATTTGTTTTCTTGGGTTACACTTAGTTAACACCAAATTCCCTTTAATACTTCCAAGCTTTTGAGAAGCTAGTGGCAGAAAGAAAGTGGTTGGATGGCCACTTATTATATCATGTTTTGAGGCAGCTAGAAGTAGAACAATGCTGGTATCATTAGCAATTTTTCACATAGCAATTTGGAACATTAGATTTTGCTACTTTCACCTAGGAGAGGAATAAATGGGTAAGGGAGCCCATGAACAATAGAATATGAATAATTTCCACCTTAAGAAGGAAGGGGATCACTTTAGGAGCTAAAATTTACACTTACAAGTGTGAACATGGGTAAAATAGATAAGGACATAGTCAAGTTTGACTAAGTCAACATGCATTCTTGAGGAGGAAGAGATCACCTAGGAAAACCGGTTCAATGTGAACAAGGATCAGCTTAAGACACATATGTAAACTAGATTGAAGATCCATACTATGAAAAGAGGCATTGGAGGTGGATTAGTTGACCAAGTCAACAACACAGCCACAAAAGGAGGGAAGCAAGCTAGGGCAGCGCAGTTTTGAAAGAGGAAGCTTCATGAAGAAGTCACCTCAACATTGTGTGGGGTCTGGGGTGAGGAGGCTCACCAAAGATAAAATGAAGGCATATCATCAAAGGGAGATCATTCATGTATTCAAATATTTTGGTCAAGAGACCAATTGCATACTTTAGTTGTTTAGCCGGAGTTGTTGCATTGCTTAGTGAAAGTAATTCCTGTGCAGGAATTCCATCCTCTCTTGAGATAATCTTGCTTAAGGGATCACAGGGGAGTGATCCGAGCTTCATTTCAAAACTTTTCTTGGGTCCATTAATCCATACTCAGCCACAACGCATTCTCTTTCAGAAAACTGCGTCTTTGATGTAGAGGCAGCAACAACAGTATTGCATCCTTTGATATTGTGCTAGTATTTGAGGAGGAGGTGCTCATTCCCCTCCGGGAGTTTGTTAGAGAAGCCTTTGGCCACATTTCTGTATTATTTAGCTATTTCATGTCATATTCAGCCATATATAACATATATATGTAGTAACTACATTATTTCTGCAGTGTTGCTTCTTATTCATGCATTTTGCCGGAAACCCTTGCCTAGTGTCTTGTTTTTACTGTATAAGTGATTAAACCTCCATTTCTTTGTTGTATTACTAATATAAAATTATGATCAGATTTATTCCATAATTTTCTATAGAAACCCTCATGAAAATTATGCTCTCACAGTATTCAGAAATTTATGTTTAGCAAAGTCATGGGAAATCATTGTTTTCTAGCCTAGTCGGAAAAGGAGGAGTTTTTTAACATAGATATAATAATTATTTTGAGCTGAAATTCGAATAATAGGTCCCTCGTGACCTAATAAATCATATCCATCCATTTCCCCTACTTATTGTTACGCTCATTTCTGAAAACAACCTTTTTAGGGCATAAAATCCCCTTTTTCCCCACTTTCCGGATCATGAAATTAAACACAAGCTGCTGCTGTAACTAAAAATGATTTTTATGTATCTATTATGTATATTTTAAGTTTATTAATCATATCAGGACTGTTATACGGCTTATTCATTGCATATTTTCATATTTGGAACATTACAGTGGTATCAGAGCATGATCTCTGGCACAACCTGTGAGATCAAGCTATCAGAGGAGAAAAGAGGAAAAGCAGAGATCAAAATTATGGAGAGGATGAGCTTAATATCATCCATTTTCAGATCCAAGAAGAAAGAATAAGAGAAATTCATTGAAACTCCAAAAGGGTTTCAAGGAGCAAAGAGCTGCAGTGAAACCTCTAGGTTTCAAGAGGCAGAAAAATATGCATGCACTTCTTATTCTCATAGAGGAGGTGAAGAGAAAGGATACCACTTAGAGCATGAGATATTCAGTGGATATTTTGTAGAATACAAGTGCCAACCTACGGCTTTCAAAGAAACCCTAGATTTCCCTCAGTTTATTCAACTGAGAGAAGAAAGGAGACCATGTAGTAAAAGAATGATGAGAGGAAATAGGTTCCTATTTTCTACATTTGATGGGTCAACTACAGCTAGAGCTTGGGCAAGGAAGCTTTATTCATTCTTCCTACTTCACCCAATGGTAGAGAAGGAGGCAGTAGAATTTGCAATGCTGCACCTGGAGGGTGAAGCCAATGCTTGGTGGTTCAGTCACTCAAGACATACAAGAGTGATTTATTTTCTTGAGTTTACTCAAGGGCTGATTAGAACATTTTATGGAGAAAGATCAGAAGAGAGGAAGCCCACACCACCATGGGAAGAGACAAGTACCAGCGCTATCATAGCATTGAGAGAGCAACCTTCTACACCAGCAGTTGGAGCAGCCATTACATTGGAGGGAGGAGCCTTTGCAGCTCTATAAAGAGTTCCCACATCTCACCAATGTATGGGAATATTTCAATTTTTTCTTATTGTAGCAAATATTTATAAGAATGGTGGAAATATGTCATTATATGGCCCAGGATCAAATATTGTTGCCAAGGAAGAGCAACAAGATTGCACTGTGTTGTACAAGCTTGAATGGTTCAAGGAGAAAATGAACCATCACTCTCATAGACCCATGTTGAGTTGCACAAAACCCTTGAGGTTGAAGTGTGATCTTCTGGAGAGAATCATGAACCTCGAGGATGGAGTGAACCTTGCTCCAAACAAATTCATGCAAAACCAAATGTTCATCCAAGGAGTTGCATTTCAGCATCCCATGGGATGCAAGGAGAAAAATATGATATGGGAGGATGGTAGTCTCTTTTGGAAGGATACCAAGATGGAGGAAGATATAAGGCATTCATCAGTGGACAAACAGATGTGGATAGAGAGCAAGAAGTTAGAGAGTTACTTGCAACTCTATGATACTGGGTAGCAAGAGGCAAAACTGCGTTGGCTACTCTTGAGAGAGTTTGGCCATCGTGAGACATATCCTTTTTCCAAGGGTATGTGGGAGGAGATTACTTGGCAAGGTACTTGCATCATGAGACAACAAGGAGTGTGGATGCATGATGGTGATATGATAATTATGTTTTCACCACATGAGTTTCATGATGGAGGTATGATGGGGCAACAAAGACGTTTTTTGCTCTAGATAACAGAGAGAGAGTAAGGACTGAGTTGCTCTCACATTTGGCATGATGTTGCAATGGGAGGAGATGGCAACATTATGGGAGAGGTCTTTAACATTGTAAATTTCAGAGAATGGATTTATGAGTTGGCAGAAGCCTATTTGTATAGGCCAATAGCGCTATCACCTTGGAACATGAGCTTGTTGATGGAGTGTTCCCAGGATCACTTCATGTTTGATGCACGTGATGGGCATAGAAGAGGTAAGATTGGTAGATTGGTGGATGGACTCATGGGTTATTGTGGTGTGTTCTCCTTGACTTGGATTTCTAGACATGAGAAGGAGGATTTTCATGCAGCATGTGGTTCATTCCTCTTCATATGGGTATGTCATGCCACTATGGAAGATTCATCTATGCATCTTGTCACCATCTTGTTTCCATTACATGGTAAGAATTATATTTTTGCATTTATTGATTGTACCACACAATATTTGCATGCTCTTACCATTTCTTTGCAGTGCATTGCTCTTCAAAGGGGCAAGTGTCTCTTTAGGCTCCATGGACCATTCTTGGCCAGCTATTATGATGGAGACAACCATATACTATATTATTTGGGGCAAGTGTTTGGTTACTCATGGTATGCTAATTTGATGCACTCAACCATTTACTACTTGCTGGTAGATGTGGTGACTTACACAACTAGCCATCTATCAAGAGACAACTTGCCATGCTATTTTCTGAAGCTGCAGTGGGGAAGACTGCACTGTGACCACTTGGGAGACTGTTGGTACCTTCCAGCACCATATGAAGCCTTCAGTATTTCTCTCATTATGATGCTGATCATGATCCTACTTCCTGATATTATTCCTACCTATATGAGGAACATGATTGGAGGAGGAACACATGGAGTGGAGGTGTTCTTGGGGGAGGAGAATCCCCAAACTTTCTGCATTGCATGCTATTAGGGGAGCATGGGAAAGGACATGGCCTCTACAGAAACATATTTGTGTCTTAATGAGGAAGGCCATGAGATGGATGAGATGCTTTATGATGATGATTTCTTATCCATCATGTATGAGATGGTTTGGGCCGGCTTGATTCACAATGCTGGGAGAGGGACCTTTGGAGGTCTAGCTTCCTTCTTTCCATTTGAGGGCAACATGATGGCAGCCCAAGATTAACAAATCCTTTACACTTTTCTTAAATGGAGAGGAAAGCAGCATGGGGTAGGCTACTATGTTTACCATGATCAGAGTTTCAGCCCACCTACTTCGCCGGAGCTTCAGGTGGAGGATGATTTACATGAGTTGCCAATTTGGAGGGTGACTCATTTTGTTTGGTTGATAGATTGGGGGTAAGAGATGCAAGGGGGGATGATGAATCCCAATTCATATCAGCCCTCATGTTTCAAGAGAACCTTCAAACAACCCATTGTTGCTTCCATAGATGTTTCACTATTACATAATGTCAGCTATTTGGATAGCTTACATACTTGGGAGGAGAAACTTGGAGATATATTGATGATGCAACACCTTGATCCTTAGGAGACTTCATATTATGAAGGTGCTACAGGGGGGAAGAGGATTCTCTTCAGTCCTATCCTTGCAGTTGCTTGAGGACAAGCAACATTTGGGATGGGAGGACTGTAATGTTCCCAAATTTGCACATAGCAATTTGGAACATTAGATTTTGCTACTTTCACCTAGGAGAGGAATAAATGGGTAAGGGAGCCCATGAATAATAAAATATGAATAATTTCCACCTTAAGAAGGAAGGGGATCACTTTAGGAGCTGAAATTTACACTTAAAAGTGTGAACATGGGAAAAATAGATAAGGACATAGTCAAGTTTGACTAAGTCAACATGCATTCTTGAGGAGGAAGAGATCACCTAAGCAAACCAGTTCAATGTGAACAAGGATTAGCCTAAGACACACATGCAAACTAGATTGAAGATAAATAGTGTGAAAAGAGGCTTTGGAGGTGTATTAGTTGACCAAGTCAATAGTGTAGCCACAAAAGGAGGGAAGCAAGCTAGGGTAGCGCAGTTTTGAAAGAGGAAGCTTCATGAAGAAGTCACCTCAACATTGTGTGGGGTCCGGGGTGAGGAGGCTCACCAAAGATAAAAGGAAGTCATAGCATCAAAGGGAGATCATTCATGTATTCAAATATTTTGGTCTAGAGACCAATTTCATACTTCAGCTATTTAATCGGAGTTGCTACACTGCTTAATGCAAGGAATTCCTGTGCAGGAATTTCATCCTCTCTTGAGATCAGCTTGCTTAAGGGATCACAAGGGAGTGATATGAGCTTCATTTCAGAACTTGGCTTGGGGCCATTCATCCATACTAAGCCACAACAGAGTCTCTTTCAGAAAACTGCATCCTTGATGTAGAGGCAGCAGCAACAGTGTTGCATCCTTTGATATTGTGCTAGTCTTTGAGGAGGAGGTGCTCATTCCCCTCCGGGAGTTTGTTAGAGAGGCCTTTGGACATATTTCGGTATTATTCAGATATTTCATGTCATATTAAGACATGTATAATACAGATATGCAGTAACTGCATTATTTCTGCAGTGCTGCTTGTTATTCATGCATTTTGTCGGAAACCCTTGCATGGTGTCTTGTTTTTACTGTATAAGTGATTAAACCTCCATTTCTTTACTGTATTACTAATATAAAATTATGATCATATTTATTCCATAATTTTCTATAGAATCCCTCATGAAAATTATGCTCTCACAGTATTCAGAAATTTCTGTTTAGCAAAGTCATGGGAAATCACTGTTTTCTAGCCTAGTCGGGAAAGGAGGAGTTGTTTAACATAGCTAGAAGCATTATTTTGAGCTTAAATTCAGAGCATAGGTCCCTATTGACCTAAGATATCATATCCAACCATTTCACATGCTTATTTTTACGCTCATTTCTGAAAACAACCTTTTTAGGGCATAAAATACCCCTTTTCCCCACTTTCCGGATCATGAAACGAAATACAAATTTCTGCTGTAACTAAAAACGATGTTTATGTATCTATTATTTATATTTTAAGCTTATTAATTATAACAGGACCTTTATACAACTTATTCATTGTAGAGTTTCAGATTTGGAACATTACATATCACTTGAGGGACTATTGTGACTATCCGGTATTTCATATGACACTCAGTTGATTTTTCCTTTGGATCCCATATTGTGATGAAATTATATTCACTATATGTGGAATTACTTGGGAAAGAGAGGTTCCGGGAACCAAAGAGTGGAACCATGAGAGTCTCGATGCCTTTTGGCTTCTTGAGGTCAACGTTATTGCAACCCAAGATCATCAACCGCTCCATACATATCATAAATGGAGAGAGAGACATCGTGGGGTGAACAATTTGGCCTTTCATTTTCAGCCATACAACCCTCTATACTGTAGAAGTATGGTTTTGGTGAGTTCTTCTATGAGCTATCCATGATGATCCATTTTGTTTGGATGATAGCATGGGGATTGGAGTTTCTCATTATGGTTGAGGCCTCCAAAATTTTTCATCCCTCATGCCTCAAGGAGGCCATTGGACAACATATATATTTCCTCATGGATCTCCCACTTCTCCATGTTGAGATCCACTTGGTTTATCTACCAAAGGCTAACTTGCACACTTGGGAGGAGCAAGTAGGAGACCGATTGATTGGAGAGAATTTGGTTCGCTGGTGGAGACTATTCGATGAGGAGAAGATATTTTTAAGTGTCCATCCTTACAGTTGCTTGAGGACAAGAAAAATTTGGGAGGGGAGGACTGTAATATTCCAAATTAGCTTTTAGCAAGTTGGAATATTAATTTTTCCCTTTTTCATTTAGATAGATGAATAAGTGGGTAGGGAGACCCATAAATCTCTTTAGTAGGAATAAAACCACTTCTCATGTGAATGTGGCACATTATATCAGCTGAATAAAGCACCCTTAGGTGTGGACAGGGTCAAATTTGCCCAGATCAACAACATTGTCATGAAGGGAGTAGTGCATTAAAGGAGGACAACACAGTTATGATCGAGGAGTATATGCATGAGAGTAACATATTTAATGAGTGGGACCTAGGGTGAGGAACCTCACCAATAATAAAAGGAAGAGGATGGCAGCCATAGATTACAGCATTCTGATTATTGATATTGTATTGGTATTGTATGACTATTTGCATGGTTCAGCTATTTAGCGGAGTCTGTTGTGCTGTTTAGCACAAGGGTGTTCTTGAGCGGGAATCCCACCCTCATCCTAGGGAGACTTTGAGTGCCTACTTAGGAGAGGTATATTGAGAATAATTTCCACTGTTCGACATCAGTCCAAGCTTCAATCATTATCCACATCACAGTCTCTTCCAGAGTTTAATTGCTTTCAAGTGCAGTAGCAGTGGAGGAGGAATAGATTCAGTTTCCTAGCTTGTTTTCCATTGGAGGGATCAGAATTTCATCCGAGAGACTAGTAAAGAATATTATTGAGCATAAATTTGATATCTAGCAGTAGTCCAAGTAGCTACCATCATCTACAGTGTAGTTCCCTTTAGGAATTGCGTTATTTTAGTGAGCAGCTGCAATGGGGGGTTTAGTGCCCTAGTTGAGGAGTTAGATTTCTTGTGAGGGGATCAACCCTTCATCTGGGAGATCTATTGGAGGAGTTCCATTTATTTTATACATCATATCAGCCACCTCCTTTTAGCTATCAATTTGTAGTGATTATTCAGCCCTAGGGCTGCATTTTTACATTCATGTATTTTGGGTATTTCCGGAAACCCTTTCTGGGTTGTCTTGGAAATGTGTTTGGGAGCCTAGATCGCTATTCCCGGCACTTTGTGAGCCATATAATAGGATATATAAATTATTATATTTTATAGTAGTATTTATACTCACTGTAACTTCATTGTATTGGTTCTTCGACATTTTTATAGCAGCAACATGTCATGATTGAGGGTGTTTGCTCATTGGAGGCTTGTTTTCATTTATTGTGTGATTTGTTCCTCAAAGATATTGTACTTATTTTCTTCTGATATTCATAATAATATGGCTCTTTCATTTTATCATATTTTATGTGTTGATATTTACTGTTATTTTCAGTTTTATGTTCCATATTCCTGTCTTTTCCATTTTGGAATATTACAACTATATACATCCAGAATGGAAATGAACTAGCTCGGCCAATGGTATCTCATATTTGAGAAGAGATGTGGTGGCTACATACCTCTGAACTATGTTAAAATTAGGCTCGTGAGCCTTTTCATTTTTCAGAAGCAAGGGAAAACCCAAAAAATCCAAAAACCTAACCCTAGTAGATGAAGCGCCAAATATTTGTGGGCCTGTTTGAGGTTAGTTAGTACAAAAATTTCCCAACGATGTAAATTTGGAAAATGATATCCATATCACGTATATGATACATCATTAGAAATATCCATCCAAGGAATTAAAAATCCTTTCACATGCTATGGTTTTTCCCATTTTGCAAAAAAACATCATCTAGGGCCTCAGAACGGCTTCGGAAGTTCACGATCCGAAAAACTAGAAAAAATAGTAAATTGTGCTATGATTAAAGAAACAGAAAGAAACAAATTTTAGGGTCAAATTGGAATAGGTTTTTCTCCACCAATATCCACCCTAATTATTCCTTCCTAATTGGGAATAAATTGTCCCAATTGTGTTGAATTTCTCTATGAGATGCAGAAAATTCCGCTCAACTTGGTCCCTAGTGAGCCACTTCCCCTAGTGAAAGACTTGGCCAACTTTGACAACTCGATATAATTGGATCATCTATTTAAGAGTGTTATTCATCTATGTGTCCATGATATGATAAATTTTGGCCTATTCAATGTAGTTTAGGTTGATTTCTATTGGTGTCAAATACTCAACAATGTTTGATGTGTCCAACAATACTGGAAAGTATGGCCAAAGGTAGTCCACATTGAATACACGGTGCAATCCAAGGAATGGGGGGATATTGATCTTGAAATAATTGTCTCCCATAGCCCTGACAATGGCATAAGGCCCGTATCAGAGTGGTCGAAGCTTACAATGGTCTCGAGTGAGGTGCCCTTTCTACAGATGTATCCAAACTTTGTCTCCCACTTGAAACTTATGCGCCACCCAATGTTGATCATGCCATTGTTTTTATTTGGCATTGGATGTATCTATGATGTCTTAAACCTTCTAGAGGATGTTCTTAATTTTATCAATAAGCCTAGTGGATTTATCAAGATTAGAATAAACATGGGTGGATTCTTCCTGTGTAGTTGAAAAAGGAATTGCAACATCAAGGGGACAAAATGGTTGAAATCCCACGCTGACTTCCAAGGGGTTGTGGAAAGTTGAGATATGGAGAGCTCTATTATATTTTTTTTGCACATAAGGAAGAATATCATCCCATGTCAACAAATTTTTAGGGTTGTACATGCATAGTATGTGCACAGTAATCAAGTTGATGATCTTTGTTTGGTAATCAATCTGTGGGTGGAATGAAGTAGACTTGGTGAGCTTGGTGTCGAAAAATGATCAAAGGATTGACCAAAGTGTGCTTAGGAATATTCTATCTTATATGATATAATAGTATGGATGATCCCAAATTGTACCCGTACTTGTTCAAACAAGGCTCTGGAAGTGGAATTTTTTGTGATACTCTTCTTATAGGTATCTAATATAGTCGTCTTACATAATCTATCGATGACCAAAAATACACATTCATTGCCATTATTGGTAGAAGGAATGCCACACATATAGTCCATAGATATGCATTCCCAAGATCATATAGGAGTAGGCAGAGGAGTAAAAAATCCTTTCTTATTAATAGTTGGCTTGGAGATGGCACAAGCAGTGCTCGATTTGATGTATTTTCCAACATCTTATCAGATCTTTGGCCAATAAAAATACTTTTGTAGTACCACCATAATTTTATCCATAGCAAAGTGTCTTGCGACCTGACTATATTTCATCCCCCAAATCATATTGGCACGCTTGAATGAAGGAATAGAAAGGTGATCCGGGTAGCATAATAATGCATCATAGAGGTGGAAATACAGAACTTGCTTTCCAGCCACTAGAATATTGTATGTGGTAGTGAAATATGGATCATTTTTATATAGTTGTGGCCATATAGAGGTCTCGTGGCCACAAGAGTTGAGAACATTAGTGAGTGCTACAACTAGCAGTGTGTTAGAGAAAGGTCTCAATTATGCACTTACTCCTAGAAGAATCCCTATTCAGGACATTATTTGTGATATTGAATACGGGATTAGAGATCTTCCTGACACTACTAAAGATATGATTAGGCAAGACTGTGCCATGATTCTCAGAAAAGCAAAAACCCCCGAAGAGCAACATTAGAAAATTGGAGTTTGAGGCTTTAAAATCTTTAAAAAATAACAAAGACATTGTTGTTCTTAAGGCAGATAAGGGAGGTGCTACAATTATTTTAAACAGAGAGGATTACCGTAATAAGATGTTGGATCATCTTCTTAATAGCGGTAGCTACAAGAATTTGGAAAAGAATCCCATTAAAAAAGTCTCTAAAGCGGTTGCTTTGGCTATAAAATCAAGTAGCACTTTGGGCTCCCTTAGTAAAAAGCTCATTGAAAGTAACCCCCGCACCCCTAGAATTTATGGTCTTTGTAAGATTCATAAGGATGGGGCCCCCCTTCGACCTATTGTCGACACTATAGGTGGTCCGACTTATCTGCTCTCTAAATTTTTAGCGAGTAAGCTTAAGCCTCTTGTAGGGAGCACCGACTCCTTTGTCAAAGACTCATCCTCTTTAATTAATGATTTGAAAGGCATCAATTTGGGCCTAGATGACAGGTTTGTCAGTTTTGATGTTGTCTTGTTATACACTTGCATCCCTATTAGGGAGGCTATTGATATCGTTTCTCGGGTCACGGATCATGATACTTCTCATCTATTTGAGATCTGTCTTACCTCGACTTTCTTTAGTTTTGAGGGTGAATTCTTTGAACAAACTTGTGGCGTGGCCATGGGTTCCCCCCTGTCACCGGTTGTGGCTAATATTTTCAAGGAAGACTTTGAATCTAGAGCCCTCTCCTCCTCTCTTTTTCAACCTAAGCTTTGGAAACGGTTTGTGGATGACACCTGTGTGGTGTGGCCGCATGGAAAAGAGAAATTGGACCTTTTCTTTCACCATCTCAATAATCAGTCTGACTCCATTAAGTTTACCATGGAATTCGAAGTGGATGGTAGTCTTCCCTTTCTTGATGTCCTTATTACTAGGAATGAAGAAGGCTCTTTCTTTCATCAAGTCTTTAGAAAGAAGACGCATACTGAGTAGTATTTACATGCGAACTCTCATCATTTCCCTACTCATAAGTTAGGGGTTTTCAGTACCTTAGCCACTCGTGCCTTGAGAATAACTGATGAGCACCACCTTGAAGATGAGAAATATCATCTTTTTAATGTTTTCCTTAAAAATGGTTATAGCAAGATTCAATGTCGTAGAGCGTTCCAAAAAGCGGAAAAAGGTCCTAGGGTTAAAAGTGATAATTATGACAGGTCTGTTGGTGTTCACCTCCCTTTTATCCAGGGAACGACTGATAAGATCGCTAGGATACTAAGGAAACATAGTGTTCCTTCAACCTTCAAGCCCCTCTGCACGATTAGGAATTCGCTTAGATCGGTTAAGGACCCAATATGCCCAAAGGAGGGTAAGGGTGTTTACTTGATTCCGTGCTCTTGTGGGACCCCTTATATTGGTGAAACTGGTCGATCTATTAGTCAAAGAATTCATGAACATGCCGCTGACCTAAATCATAATAGATCTCGCTCCTCTGCCTTAGCAGAGCATGTTGAAAAGACAAAGCATCACATTTGCATTGAAGATGCTGAGGTCATTGCGAGGGTAGACCATTTCCACCACCGAAAGTTTAGGGAGGCCCTTGAGATTGAAAAGAGGCCTGTTAACCTTAACAGAGATGATGGGTGGAGTGTGAGCATGTGTTGGATCCCTGCCCTTCATTCTTAGTTTTTTGAGTTTTTCCCCTTCTGTTTGTCGGAGGTTTGTCGTTTCCTCCCCTCTTGTCATGTTTTACTTTTCTCTTTTCAGTTATTCTTTATTATGTAATTACTTATTATTTATTTAGCATAATTATGTTTATTATTTGTTTTTAATCTAGTTTTTTATTTATGTATATTTAATCAATTAATTAATTATTTTTTAAAATAAAGGAATTAATTTAGTTTCAAATAACATATTGAATTGTGTTCGAGTAATGTATATTTCTATATTTTGTTATTTTTATTTTTTGTTTATTTATTTTTAGTTTTATTTTTATATTTTTATTTTTTAATATTTTTATTTTTACATTTATATTTATTTTTGTGTTCATATTTATATCTATTTATTTTTTTATTTTTTATTTTTAATTTTAATTTTTAATTTCTATTGTTAATTTTAATTAATTAATTAATTTATTTATTTTTAATATTTATTTATTTATTTATTTTTATTTATTTTATTTTTATTTTTTTTGGGTCAAACTAGCTGTTATTTTTATTGTTTTTTTTATATTGATTTATTGATTTATTGATTTATTGATTTATTTATTTTTATTTTATTTTATTTATTTATTTTTTTGTTTTATTTATTTATTTTATTTTTTTATTTTTTGGTCAAACTAGCCATTATTGTACAACGAATATTTGGAGCTTCTTTATCTATTTAAGCTGAGTCTTAGATCAAATTTCACATCTTTTCCTGATGATGAGCCACATTGGCTGGTTCGAAATGTGTCGACACAAATTTCTCCAATGTGATTTTCACCGAAAGATTTGATACATAATGATTGGTGTTTCCCTAATTGTATTTGATAATCAAATGGAATTGTTGCAGATATATGGACCACTTCTGATGGAAATTGTTCTCCAAATTCCCTTGGGTGTGTATAAAATATAGGGTCAGTGATATGTTTGGATCACCATATCCTTCCCTAGAATGTAATGTTTCCATTGCCAACAAGCCTGCACAATGGAATACATCTCCTTATCATAGGTGGGGTATTTTTGAATTGTTTTGGAAAGTGTCGCACTATGATAGATCACCATATTCCCTTGCTGGGTGATAAATGCACCGATAGAATAGTCAGAGGCTTCTGTCTCAATTTCAAATGGTTGTTGATAGTTTGGTAATATGAGTATTGGTGATCAACAGAGGCGGTGCTTTAGCTCAATAAATTCCTTCTGTTTGGACTAATACCAGGAAAATTTTACTTTTTTTCTACCCTTGGTAACTTGAATCAAAGGCCAAGGGATAAGAGAGAATCCAAATATGAACCTTCAATAAAAATTGTCAAGGCCCAAAAAGTTGTGAAGCTCTATTAGAGTGGTCGAGGTTGGTCAATTCCAAATGACATATATCTTAGCTATATCCATATGCACACCTTGTTCATTAATGATGCATACAAGATATTGGATTTATCTCATGCCATAGGTGAATTTTTCCAAGTTGGCACAGAGTTTATGTTACCACTCGGCTTGAAGAACCCATTGAATGTGTTGCAAGTGCTCTTCCCAACTCTTGTTGAAAATGAGGATTTTTTCTAGATATACAACCCTGAATGAGTTGGTAAATGGTTGCAAGATGTCATCCATCAATATCATAAAAATTTCATGGGAATTTTTTAACCTGAAAGGCATGACCAACCATTCAAAAAGGCCTTCCTTGGACTTTACGGAAGTATTCCCTACATCTATGGGTTCTATTGGAACTTGGTGATAACCAGAATTTAAATCGATTTTTATAAAATAATTAACCCCTTTTATTTTTTCAAGAAGGTCATTAATATATGGGATTAGATACCTGTTCTTGACAATGATTTTATTTACTACACGATAATCAATTCAAAGTCTCCATTTCCCATCCTTATTCTATACAAGTGCAATTAGGCTCCAAAAAGGTGAATAACTTAGTTTGATTTTCCCTTTTTGAAAAAAATAATAGATATTCTGCTTGATTTCTTCCTTTTCCAAAATGTAGTGACAATATATCAGCCCATTGGGTAGAGGTCCTTTGAGAGTTGCATCGATCGAATGATTGGCCTAATAATGAGAAGGTACCCACATGGGTGAGGAGAATACATCCATGTATTCTTCCATGACCTTATCCACCTTCTTCTATTGTGTGGTGGAACCCTTCATAGGGGCCATGGATGTGGCCATGATCTTCCTCTTACTTTGAGAATTAATAAAAGATAAAATAAATTTCCCGGTCTCATAGATGATCTTACTTCATTTCTTAGGAGAGATCACAGAGATGGAGGTAAGCGAGGCTACCTATGGTATTATGTATAAATTACCTCCCAAAGTAATAATAAAAGTGTGAAGCCTCAACTTATACACAACATGTCACTTCCATAGGTATGGTTGGAGTATTAATACATCAAAAACATCAAGAGGAACAACTTCACATAGTAGCTCATCCACGAAGGGTTTGATGTTGTAGGGAAGATGACATTGTTGGCTAACTTGAAGATATCGTCCTTAGTGGAGCCACCCGATGTTGTATGGCTATGGGTGTGGTGTGATTGGTAGGCATAGAAACTTAAGTACCTATATTTAGATGAGGTTATTTTGGCTCTCGTTGTCATCAATGAACTGCAACAAAGACCCTTTCACCCACATTTGAGAGTGGAAGGGAAAATCCCCTTCCTTTGGATCTTTGAGATCAATATTATAGATATTGGTGGTTTCAATGTTGGAGTTGGGCTCCACATAAATATTATGCTTCCCTTTGTCATTCCCCTTGTCAGGTTTTTACTCAGGGTTAGAAAATGCATCTGATTCCGAAGCCTTTAGCTCGATTATTGGTGACTGCTTGGCTCGACACTAAATTCTATTGTGAGTGGGGATCTTATGGAAATCACACCACTTTCATGTGTCCTTAATTTCCTTCATGGTGTTTTTCTTTGATTGAATCTTAGATAGGTTGTCTTGGTTCACCCCGCATTGGATTTTTCCTTTGTTCTATGGTTTTTGGGTGCCTTTCCCTTGATTCAGATTCACAAATCCAAATCCTCACTTGTTCTGTTATGCTCGATATTTACCATGTTTAGATAGGAAATTCCAAGCAAGTATAGTTCCATGAACTCCATCTAATCCTAGATGTATTTGGGTAGATAGCTACAATACTTGAATACCATATGCCGCTCAGAATCATTGATTCCCAACATCATGCAAAGGGTATTAAAAATATTTGTGAATTATGGCACATCATGGTCCCTTGCTTGCCACAGAGTGGTCCATTTAATGTACTTATTTTTGTAGCTACCGACAAGGTAATACGGTTTTTTGATGGTGTCTCAGAAATAATTCTAAGTGGGTGTGGTTGAAACTAGTGAAGGTTCCCCTTTTTCCCTCCTCTCACAATAGGTTTCCCACTAGTCCTTAATGTGAGGGGTGGATTTGAGGAGTGCAAATTAATATTTTCCCTATTATAAAATTTATTAATCGAAAATATCCTTCCAACATATTTAACCATCTATATATGACATATTCATCTATCTTTCCTTCAAATATGGGGATGTCAAATTTGACTTGTACCTTAAAAGGAGTTGGTGCCTCCAAGATGGCTACAAGATTAATGTGTTGCTTGTGGGTATCTGCTGAAGGATCTAGGAAAAGTTATCCATCATCAAGTTCCTTTGTCTCTCAATGGATTCTTTGAGAAATATTTTGAAAGGATCTCTTGCTCCCTCTTCTTTCTTTTCTTCTGCTATGGGAGCTCATCATGGTAGGTGAGGATGGTATCACAAAGGTTCAACTAGTTTGATCCCTAACTCTTGATACCCCCTTCTCATTAGGGACATGCATAGAAAAAAGAAGAAAAAAATGGTCTAATAGAACTAATCCATATTTACGCATAAATAAAATGAAATGTAGATTTAAATATAAACACAGACCGATAATGAAAAATAAACTCTAATTCATTGATAACAAAATACTGAAAATTATTTACATGAAAAATGTTAATAAACTAGCTTGGGTGATGGTAGATTATCTCTCAAAAGAGATGTGGAAGTTAAATTCCTCTGAAGTATATTAAAATGAAGCTTGTGGGCATTTTTATTATTGATAAACAAGGGTAAACCCCAAACATACAAAAACCTAAACTTATGAGATGAAGCGTAAAACAATTGTGGGCCTTGTTAGGGTTAGTTGCTACACAAACTTCTCAGGGTTGTAATTTTTTCATAGGATCTATATTTTATGTGTACGATACCTTGTTAGAAATATATAAATGAGTACTACTATAGGCTATGGGTTTGCTTGTTTTCCAAAAAAATGTCGTTTAGGGCCTAAAAAAAAATCCACAAGTTTAAGACCCGAATTTTTTTTGAAAATAGTAAATTGTGCTAAAATTAAGGATTAAAAAATAAACAATGCTAGTGGTCTAGCTAGAATAGGTGGGTGATCACCAATATCCACTTGGATCAATTGGAGAGAAAACATGCTTTAGAATCAAGCCATTTCCAAGTTAAAGTGAAATGGAAGCATCTCACCTCATAGGATTCCACATAGGAGATGGAGGAAAAAATTCATAAAGAATTTCTAGCTTTGCTCCAAGAGGAAGGGAAGTAAACGAAAAAAAATAATGGTGCTTTTTCTTAGGGGCAAAAGATTTAACACACATATGTTTTTATTTTTAAACACAGACTATTTTTAGACATTGAACTATTATTGGATTGAATGGATATGGAAGCCATAATGGAACTCATGTGATGATGTAATTGTTTTATTTATAACTAAATTATTTGGAAATATTCACGAAATACCACTAGAGTTTTAGAAAATTTCTAGCCAACTTATGAAAATTTGTTGTTGGTTAAAGTCCACATATTGGATCTTCCCTAAAAGTCGAGAAAATAATTAAAAATATTAACATAATGGGAGAGAAAGATTGTGTTTGTCCACTAAGTGGGGTGGAATAAAGCACAATGGGAGAGAAATACACACACACACATATATTGAGAATACTAAAACTAAAATGCTTAGGAAAAAGGCGTAGGAAAAAGGATGGAAAAACTTAAAGCACTATGCTGCTAAAAATAAAGAAAAACACATAGGAACCAAAGAGGTTATTGATTACTCATGGAAATGGCTTAGCTTTGGGGAACTATTGGAGATAGTTCAAGGATGGGTGCAATGTGCTTTGGTCCTAAATATTCACCACACAATATCCAATAGATAGAAATATTGTTTGAACTCTTATGTTTTTGTTCAAGATTTTCATTTTATGGATCCACATAGTAGCAGAAGGGATGCGCACTTTTACTTATATATTATGTGATAAATATTTTTTTAATTTTATATAAAAATGGTATGTTCTATGCTTTAGAGAAATTTACTTCAATCTTTTATTATTAGCATAATTTCAATTTCCAGATTAGAAATCACATAAAAATTGACAGTAAATGTTAATAGAACATAAACAATAAACATAAGACAAGCCAAGACAAGAGGACACAGAATTTAGTGGATGCCAAGGAATAACCCCAATGTGGGGAAAACCCTTTGATCAAATATTCTTTTTATTCTTCAAAAGTTAAACAGATTCCAGAGAGAGAGAGAGAGTACATCATAAAAAATTCACTTGCCCAAACACTATAAAAAAAGTCCAGTCAAACAACAGCCAATAGGATGCCCTAAACAGAAAGTCAACGCTGGTCAAACCAACATAAATTCTCATCCAAAGTAGCTTTGTCAAGCCCAATACTCATAATTATTTCCGGATAGCTTCTTAAAGTTGAGTTCCATCGGCATAGTCATGGAATTGTAGTCCACCATCCCAAATATTTCAAGCATCTTCATAGTATATTTTCCTTGAGAAAGGAAAATCTCACTGGGCTTTTTCTAGATCTACAATCCTAGGAAGTATTGAATTGGTTCTAGGTATTTCAACTCAAATTACGAAGCCATCTCCCTCTTGCATTGATGAATGAGAGGGTTTTCACCTTTCAGAATAGATAATCTGCATAGATCACCAAAATGAGAGGCTTGTCATTGTCAACCTTAAAGTAAAAGTTCAGATCATCTTCACTTTATGTAAATCCAAATTTTATCAAATAGCTATGAATACTCTCATGTTGGAGATGGGATCCCATTGAATAAAGCAATAGATAAAGACTCTGCAGATCAAGGAGCATAGTGCATAGGACTGTTGGAGATGGGATAACCTTGAAGAAATCAATAGAGAATGACTTTGCAGATCGAGGAGTGGAGCGCACAACCTGAAGTCTATTTTGAATCTTAGGGGATTTGGAGTGGGTTAAAGCCCCTTATTATGTAATGGGATGGGTTTATTTTGTGAACATTGGAGTCCGCCCATGGTTTTCGGATCATGGTATTGTAAATGCCAAACCTATATAAGGAGTCTAAATATAAGTCATAGAAAAAGGGAAATGAGCTTAGATGATAGATCTAATGAGATGCATTTCGATGTAAGATTTTTTAGAGTCTATGTTTTGGGTTAGAAGAAAAACTTGTGAAGATGTGTGAACAAAGACCTTAAGAAGTCTTCAGGTGTGTGAACAGGGCCCTGCAGCTGTGTGCGCAATGTGGAACTGAATGCATGAGAAGGATCTGGCTATGAATGAAAGATTTGTTGGATATATCTCAGTTCTATTGATGCATTTTTCTTTTACTTACTATTTATGAATGTTATGTTGAATAATGGTTTTGATATATATTTGAATAACGTAGCCTTGTCTATGTTTGTTTACATTTTTTAATGCATGAATAAGTAAGATTGCACAATATGCTAGTAAGTTCAACATATGTGTTGAAAAACACCTGTATTATTGATAGATATGACCTGCGAAGCTCTGTTAAGAAGAAAAATCCATAAAACCACTATCCTTTATCTCGATGGATGCAAAACCTTGGCTCTAGCATCCCCCTATATTGCCTTAGGTGAGACATCGATCTGTGCAAACAGGTCGTTTCCGAAAGGGCCGGTAATAGTGGGTTTTGTTGGACTGCATAGTCACTTTGAACTTGGGTCTAGGCCCAATCAAGCCAACAAATGGTTTCATTTTCAGGACAGGGTTTTGACTGAGGGATAGTTGGATGTGGAATATGTCCAAGAAAGAGATTGAGGATTCGTTAAGTCTAAAATAATGTGAGTTTGTTATGCAAAAAAAATAGGCCTACACATCTCTACTGAACATTGGTTACATAACTATATATATACATATTAGTACGAGATATTTTTCACGTCATTTGCTAGTGATTTGTACTAGTGGATCTCAACACTAGCTGCGTTGACGGCGCTGACCGCGTGGATCCCATATCTAATTGAGAAGATTAAAAATACTAATAATGAGATTTCAAGGGTTGTTAATTATTGGATAGAAAATATCCTTGGATGGTTTATCATTGAGTTCGTGATTGAGATTTATGTGTATTATAGTGAAGCAGATCACAAGTTATTCAAAGGCCCTAGAGGTAAGTTCCTAAGGTCACTGAAGTTCTAGATTAGAATGCTATTGTGTGAAAAGAATATACTATGAATCCACTCATATTTATGCGTGAAGAAAGAGAACCTGGTGCTACAAAAAGTGTAAAATGGTTTAGGACTAGTTGGGGAAATTACATTGAAAAGGAATATAGTCCATTTTTTGGGTCCGGAGAAATATAAGGCAACCCTGCTACCCCAAGAAGTTTGAGATCTGAAACTCAACAAATAATGACGAGGATTCCCCAAGATTTCAACCCCATCATCACCCATCCCATTATTTTCCTCCAACTCCACATTCACTTGCCCTATTAGTGTCTCATGATTTAGCAGATTGGTAGATCAAATGCACAGGGTAACATCAGACCAGTCTTTGGAGTCCAAGGACCTATCCTTCCTGGACTTAGAGAGGACTCTCTTTATTTTTTTTGCAAAGGATGTGAACTTGTTTTCTTAAGATGATTTATTTTAGGCTATTTGTTAAGTGCAGAGTTTGTTTTTTGTTTTGGTTGGGTATGATGGTCAAGGATAATATATAGAATGAGGAAATATCCAAGTTATTGGGCAATGGAGTCTATGAAAGTCATGAAAATTTCATCAATATATCAGGGAGCATCACAGGGAAAATCTAACTTGGTCAATGGATCTTCAAGTTTTTTAAGGGTAATGAGATGGACATCAATTGTGAGAATAAAATTAGGACAAAGGGAAATTAAGAATCGTTTATCATGTAGTGTTATGTATAATGAATGAAAACTTTTAAGCTAGGGTTCTGGACAAAAATAGTGTTTGAGCATCCTGCCATTGACAAAACCTCCAAATAACTCTTCTCCATTCAGCCCTTGTAAAAATAAAGCATTATGACCCCTAATTGAATGAATGATATAAGGCCCTTTCCATAAATTCTCAAATTTACCATGTTTACCTTTCTCTTCCCTCCTAGAATCCCATTTCAAAACTGTGTCTCCAATTTTGAAATTGTTGGCTTTGATCCTTTTGTCAAAGATCTTCTTGATGCTCTCTTGTACTACTTGTGTTCTTTTGTAAACCTCCTCTCTTGACTACTGTATATGAATGGTTTGGTTCAACCTTCTCTACATGTCATTTCCTTCTAATTGCACTTCTTGGAGGAGTTTCATGACTAGAACTCCCAAGGATGTTGGGAAGACTACATCCATGCCATATACTAACTGATAGGGAGACATACTGATTGAATTCTTGGTGGTTAGTCTATCAGCCCATAATACATGAACTAGCTTACTATGCCATGATTTTTTATTCTATTCTAGCAGTCTCTTGATAATTTTGATTAGAATTTTGTTGGAGGATTTAGCTAGCCCATTACCTTGGGGGTAGTAAGTTGTGGAGTGCCCTAATGTGATATGATATTTATGGAAAATTCAACCATATTTTTGGATTTAAAGGCAACAACATTATCTCTAATGATCTTTCTGGGACAACCAAATCGAGATAAGATGTTGGTCTCAAGGAATTTGACAATAATTGAATCAATATCATTCCTAGAAGGGATGGACTCTATCCATTTGGTAAAATAATCAGTGGCAGTAAGAATCCACTTATGCTGGGAAGATGAGGTTGGGTGAATTTCTCCAATAAAGTCCAAACCCCATTGTTGAAAAGGAGCCTCAATACTGATGGGATGCAAAGGTAAAGGTAGGATTTTTCTCTTGCCATCAAAACTTTGGCACTTATGGAAAGTCATGACCAGTTTTTGAGTATCAGGAAAAAGGGTGGACCAACAATAGCCAACTATAAGAATCTTATTTGCTGTGGTTTTCCAGTAAAGGTGACCTCCACATTTTCCCTCATGCATCTCATGCATGATTTTTCCTGCATCATTCTCCAACAAACATTTAATCAATATTCCAACAGAAATTTTCCAATACAGAATTCCATCTAAAGTGCAGCAATTTAAAGCTTTTTGTTTTTAGAATCTAGCTTTTGTCTTTGATAAAGAAGAAGGAGTATTGAGATAAAGAAGCACATATATGATATCTACATACCAAGCTAAATTCAAAAATATTTCTTCAATGTATGGAGTTGTGAATTCTTCTGTTTCTTCTAGAACATCAACCATATTCATGTCTAATGCATGGAAATTTGATTCAACCATGAGTTTTTCTACTCCTTGTCCTTTAATCAGCTTGGTAGGTCTAATTTCTAAATCATATTATAAGATAATAGAAATCCATTTCCCCCTTTTACCATCAGGGTCTTTATTTAGAATGTCCTTGACAACTGTATGTGGGACAAAAGCAATGATATGAGAGTGTAAAATGTAGACTTGGAAATATTTCAATGCTTTTATCAAGGCGAAGGCTTTTTTCTCCATGTTTTTATACTTTGGAGAATCTCTTAATTCTTTACTGAAAAAGGCTATTGGTTGTTATTGGCCCATGTCATTCTTTTGCAACGATACTGTAGCAATGGTGTGTTCAGATGCAAATGAAAAAATGTAGAAATCCTTGGTGAAATTATGACTGATAAGAAGTGATGTTTGAGTGAGAGCTGGTTTTACTAGTTCAAATGACTGTTTCACCTTCAAAGTCCATATAACTCCTATCTCCTTTTTGAGAATCTTTGTGATATTTCTTAAAATTTCAGCAAGGTTGGGAATGAATCTTCTCAAAAAGTTGATATTCCCAATGAAAGATTGCAACTCCTTGATATTTCTAGGATGGCTAATTTTCAATATGCCTTCAATCCTTTTAGGGTCTACTTTGATTCCTTCTTCATAGATTATGTGCCCTAGGAGTTTTCCTTCCTGGAGACCAAAGAGTGTTTTCTTGGGATTCAAAGATAGGCCATATTTCCTACATTTTTCAAAAACTTTTCTCAAATGGACTAAGTGCTCTTTATCAGTTTTGGAGTAAACATTGATGTCATTAAGGTAAATGATTATGAAATAGCCTATGTCTTATAAAAAAGATATGTCCATGGCCCTTTGGAATGTGGCCCCTGCATTTATCAAACCAAATGGCATCTTTACAACATAAATCTACCCCAAGGTGTGGTGAAGGCAGTTTTGTGTTGATCACTTGGGAGTAGTAGCACTTGGTTGTAGCCTGAAAAACCATCCAGTAGTGATATTATCTTAGATCCAACCACCTTTTGGAGTATGTGATCCATTTTAGGCAAGGGATAATTATCTTTCACGGAGGCTTTGTTCAGATTTCTAAAGTCAATGCAAAGCCTAATCTCCCTGGTCTTCTTCCTAACTGACACAAGGTTGGAAACCCACTCTGAGTATCTAAGGGGAACTATGATCCCAACATCATACATATTTTTATTCTCTTTGTCAACTAAAGGTAATAAAACAAGGTTTATTCTTCTTCTTCTTTTTTTGAAAGGTTTATGATTTTCCTTAAGAGGAATTTTATGTTGGATAATGCTGGTATCATATGATTTCAGGTCCTTGTATCCCCATGCAAACAAATCTCTAAAACCTTGAAAATCTCAATATATTCCTGTTTTATGTGAGGAGGAAGAGTGTTAGATAGCTTGATCATTTTGGATTCCAACATGATGCCTATGTTATATTCTTCTACATCAGTTTCTGTAGGCTCCACCTTTGGCTTTTTAGTTACATCATTAGAATCAAAAAGCTCATCTAGTGGTGTAAGGCCTCTTGGTCTTGTATCATCTTTACATTGTAAAATCTCAAGGTCCTTTTGGTCTAGATTGTCAAGTAATTCTGCCTTATAAAGATGTTAAAACTGGTTTATATTAGCGGTAGAGGACAACTTTGTTTTGTGGACTTGTTTTTCAGTAAAAAAACCTTCTTCATATTTTGAGCTAGGTGTTGGTACAACAAAATAATTTTGAGATTGCAGAAAATCATCAATGTGTTTATCACCCTCAAAAACTTGCTATAGTTTTCATTTTCAGGCACTGTATGCTGATTTTTTACTTTGAAAGTGAATTTTTCATTTATATGGGGTATTTGGCAATTGCTGGCAGCAAAGGCAAGCTCATTAGCAAGGCTATTTTGCATTTTAGGAATGAAAGTGAGTTCATATTTCTCAAAGGTTTTCACGAGATGTAGGGAAGCATTCCTATATTCTCTTAATATTGGGTTTTTGGCTGAGTACTCCCATTTTATTTGCCTAATGATCAGTTCTGAATCTCCTTGGACTGAGATTTTCTTGGCTGCTAAGTTTTTAATCAAATGTAAGCCAAGTTGGAGAGCTTCATATTCTACAATGTTATTAGTGCATTGGAAATAAATTTTGTAGGAAGGCCCTTTGTTTGTATTATGTATCCATACACCAGCTCCAGCACCATTTTTGCAACAAGAGTCATCAAAACTAATGTTCCAAAGTGTTTCTATCTCATACTCACTATCCTTTTTTTTTTCAAGGCTACTAAAGTTAGAGTTGTTATGTTCTTCATTGGAGGACAGATTTGATTGTTCTGGTGGGTTTAATTCTTTCTCACCTTCATTTTCTTGTTTGTTGATCTCATATTCATTATACAAGATAAATGAATCAAGGTTTGAATGAATGGAATAAACAAGAGTGTTGTTTGGCCTATCTACACTGCTTACCATATATTTCATATGAGATTCTCAGTACAATCTCCTTGTTTGGTTAAAATATGGGATGTTAGTATAATAAATGTCTATTTGAAGGCTCCCTTGAAGTTTGGCTCCCCATGATCTGGATAAAAGAATGCCATACTTTGGGGGAATGTCAGAAACTACTATGTCCATAAATAGACCCTTAGTAGGAATTTGTGCCAGATTGACACATAAATCCTTGATTAGGCCCAAACATTTGACTCTGCTTGAATCAAAAGAATATAGGTCTTTGTAAGGTTTAGTAATTTCTAGGCCTAATCTCTCCATCACCACTTTTTGCATGAGGTTGTGAGAGGCACCAGACTCTAGCATGGCATTATGCAAGATTTTACCATGTATGTTCAAGCTGACATAGAATGGAGGGACAACTTCTTCTTGGTATTTTCCTTCTACTCCAGGATCAAACAATAATTCTGGTTTATCATCTGTCAATTTTAAAATATCAATATCATTTCCTATATTCAAAGCTTTCAAGACTTGATTTTTATATACATCCTAGGTTACTAGTTCAGCAAGGCACATGCTAATTTTGATCTTGGCAATTTCTCCCTCAAGGCTAAAAGGTGCTAGTGTTTTTGACATATTTACATCTTTTTTTTCATACATAGTCTTTTCAGCAGTTTTGATTTGTTGAATTTTATTAGGACTATCATTTTGAACAGATTTTCCAGGGCCACTAGCAGAAGTACTAAGGAAACTTGGGTCAACACTTTGTTGGATGGTTTTATCTTTGTTTAGATCAGCTTTCTTAGCCATAGTGTTGGTACTGTTTGTTGTCTTTTTAGGAGGATTTTCTGAGGTTTTTCTAAGAGCAGTGTCAATGTTGATGTTCTTGAAGTCTCTTGGTTCCTTTTGCTCCTAAGGTCATATTGCCTATGGGCTTCCATTATGGAATTTTCAAATCTTAATTAGTAATCTTCAAAATCCTCATGGTTGGTTTCAGTTTGGTCTAAGGAAAAGAATCCTTGTTCTTCTTCAGTGAGAAAAAAATCACCCTCTGATTTGAGATGGAACTATTTGTAATGCTATGAAAAGTATCCATTCTGATATAATTTAGTGTTCAAAGTGTTCTCCATGATTTGCAGGTTAAACAAAGTAGTTTTGGTTTGTTTCTGAGTTTTATGTGTGAGGATTTGTTAATTAAATTTATTGTTTAACATATCACAACAGAAATAAATAGCAAGAAAATTCACCATCACATAACTCAAAATTTTTTTGAGGCAGTTCACCCCTCTTGGGCTACATCTGTCGGTCCAAGGCTCCCCAATGGAATGTCCTTGCTCTATTAATTTTCTCAAAATGGTTACACAGGTAAAAATATGCCTCAACAGGAAAAACCAACTGTAAATTTAGCTTTAGAAGATAGAAAATAGCTATAAATGGCTTTTGTTTCACCTTAAACAGTGAAATACAACACAATACAGTGCCTTCTCCATGATGGCCTTAATGGCTCCTTCATCTTCCCTGTAGCAAAATTTGTTGTATATCACCTCTGTTCGACCTAAAACCTGTCCCAAAATTCTCAGAATCCTCAAGAGACCCAAAATTGACTATAATTTCATCTTGTTTGGTCGAAAATTGAGAAAGTTATGACCAAAACAAATTTTTTCCCAGTGTCCCCCAAAATCCTCCTCCAAAACTGGAGGAACTCCAGTTAGCAGTGCTAAAGATGGGGAATCTCTGAATTTTTCAGACCACACCAAATCTGGTGGTAACAACTAATGGTCAAGTTAAATGTTATGTAGGCAGATCACACGTGGTATCCGCGGATTAACCGCCAGATAAACCATGTGGATAACCCTACATTAAATGTTATAATAGTGCAGTCACATATTATGGTTTATGGTTTAACCATTCTGCCATCCGTCAGGGCTTAGCTCTATGGTTATCATCTGTAGGTCACATGATATGTGGGGGCTGTCCCCCACTTTCTGCCACCCACAGTTTTGTTAAACTTCAAATATAATATGTCGCCCATACAGGTTAAGAACCACCTGTAGTCGAACTAGTTGGGCACTCTTGTTACTTCCTGGGACAACTTTTGTTGTTTGTTTAAAGCTTGCTGATCAAGATTTTGCTTTTCAATGTTCATTTGTTCTTCTATTTGCTTAATTCTCAGTCTTTCTTCTCCCAACTGCTGCTCTAACTGTGATATTCTTTGTTGATCATTTGTTGTCCTTTCTACTAATAATGCTATCTGCAAGTCCTTTTGTTTTACCAGTTGAATAACTTCAGTAGCTTTATCCATTGTGGCTGCACTATAAGCCCCTGCATATTGGGATAGTTTAGTTAGATCCTTTGAAGGATTTACTTTAGAGTGCTTCCAAAAAACATTCATTAGTTCAACCTGGGGAGTTACAAGTGGTCCTTGATCAATCCTTCTTTTATTTCTTTGTTTTCTTACTACAACTCTAAGCTTAGGGCTGTAAAAGATATCTATAGGGGGTATGTCTTCAAATTTTAGTACAATTTATTCGGATGGGTTTTCAGGAATGATCTCAATATCTTGAAAATCGATGTTATCAATTTGAGAATTGTCGTGGTCTCCTATCTGTTGAGCAAATTGCTCATATTCTTTTAACAACTAGTCATTAATATTGGTTTCAGCAGAATCTCCCTCTTTCTCACTGGTCTTCTCTTTTTCAAGTTGATCATTAGGCTTGTTGCTTGTATCTTATTTCTCTGTCTATACATCAATTTCTCTACCTATATCCTCTTTCTTTTGTTCTGGGGGAACTGTAAGCAGTCTTTCGCTTCTAAACTGTAAAAACTTATTCATGTCATCTGATTGAAACTTTGATTTAGCTGAATCGTAAACCTGTGAAAATTTCTCAATCGAGACAAAAAGGTCATCAAAACCATTAGTTTCATGCTCAAATTTAGCAATTTTCACCATCGATGTGAAGTTAAAGGAAACTTTATTCAGATCATATTCCCAACTGGGGACAGTTTCAAGCTTGAGTTCTTTTATCTTAAGGTATTCTTTTTCTGGATTCTTGAAATCATAGAGGGTATAAGTTCCACATTGTAAAGGAAATGTAGACGACATAAATTTTTTTAGAATTATTTAAACTTCCTGACATTCCCTTTTCGGTCAACTAGTAAGCTATTTCTTGAGCCAATAGTTTATCGGGGACATATAAGGGAAATATGTGAGGTTCAGCAATGCTTCCAAATATCCTAATATAGGTGAAATTTTCTTCCACAAACCAACTTCCGATTGGGGTTAAATAAAGTTTTTCCTTATCTGAGAGCCAAGGAGGGGGTTGGTTAAAAATAGCTTCATAAATGGGCAACATATAACCATGGAAAATTCTGTATACATGGATCTTGAAATGGGCTTTCCACAAATATTTACGATAGATGTGTATAGGAGTAGGATCCTGAGGAGTCCATTTCCATCGCAAAATAGGAAACTCAGAATTAAAGCATAAGGCATCTAAAATATAAGCACAGAAATGAAATGTGGGTGTAGTTCCAATATGCTTATTTCTTCTATAATCTAGAATTTTATTTTCTATATTATTAGATAGAATGACTGACCAATCCATAATAACAGAACTTACAGCGGCATTAATCAGGGGTACCATTTGAATAGAAAACCTTGCAGAATTATTACTCCCAGAAAGTCTGCACATCATGGCAGCAACATAGCAATACGGAAGTGCAAGAGATTCTACAGAATACATACCTGAGGCCTCATTCTTATGTCTGTCTGGAGCTTGTCTCCATTCCCTAATAGGGTCTGATTCTATTTCTTTTCTTGGAGCAAAATCTTCTATGCAGGTTTTGTTGTAGGTGTTCTCAGGTTCTGGCAGATGATACATTGCCTTGATGTCTTCTTCTCTAAAGGATCCAAAAATATTTCCTCCAAATGTGACAAATGTTATGTCTGTGATGGTTGTGGTTTCTATTACCCATCGTATTAGATCATATTATGGAAATAAATTTGCTCGAGCTGCAATTCTATGGAGAAAAGAATTTTCTAGTTCTTTAAGGGGACTATCTGAATCTGATTCTTCATTTGGCACCGTTGCCTTTACTTCTGTAATAATATGGTTTTCTACTTCAAGCAAGTTATAAAATTCTTCCCAGGAAATATTTCTGAGACCCAGGCATGTAGTATCCGTAATTAGCTTTGTTTTGACTGGCTTTTCCTTTGGTATGATGGTAACCTTTGAGATGGTAGTAGCTCTCGATTTCTTAAGCTTCCTTGAAATTTTATCTTTATGGTATCATCTCACCAGTTCTGCGAATAAGCGGACTTGCTGTTCTATAGATCTGTAAATGAGAAAATCCTCTTAGAAGTGGGAAGAAATTGAGTCAGAATAAACATCATTAACTAAAAAGGAAATTATTTAAGAACAATTTTGTAAAGATTTGATTTATGATTCTAAATTGATTATCTCCATATTAAAATTGAATGCCTTTAAGGAAAGTCACATTCATGCATTCATATTTGTCATAATTCGTTTGATTTCTAATTAATGATGGTCGTACATCGGGGATCAACAATATCAAAATCTTGATGTAAGAATTTACCTTTTGGAACTTCCGATTGTGATTTTCCGATGAATGATATGTGCGAAGTATGAATAGCGATTAATGATAACCGATGGTTTAGTGCATCAGATCTTTCCAAAGGAATTGAATTGTAAAGTGACTTTGCCGAAATGAGATTGCGATTGTGGTGGGGTCCATCGCATTGGAACATTTATAATGAAAGTAATCGTGATATAGTTTCACCGAAATGCGATTGCGATTAAAATTACATCACATTGGAGTTTCTCAAATAGACCTGATGAAGCATGACTTATCCGAAATGCGATTACCGATAAGTCTCATCGCATAGGAGCTTTGCAAAGAAGATATAGAAATATAATACTTCTCTGATTTGTGATTTGTGATTTACTTTATCGCATCGGACTTTTCGAAAGGAAAATGTTTAGACTTTGTGACAATGAGATATAATTCTTATGATTGATTAGATCAGAATTAGTTTGATATCACATTTGTTTATTTGCATTTGGGATAAGTGATATGCAATTGATGCGTTTGTGTGTTTTTTAACAATGAATCTTTTTTATTGTTTTTCTATGATAATCAGATTTCTTCAAATTTTTATTCCTATCTAAAAAAGAAAAGGGGACCTATTTTTTATTGAAATTTAATATAAAATTTAGAAATGGGGAGGGTTGTTGTACAGTACAACAATTGGCGATTCATTGGAAGAAACAGTTATCTCTGAAAAATAAAATGAACACTATACTTTTAGTAAGTAAAAAGTTTTAAATATAATGAAAACTATCTTAGAAAAATTTAAATAAAATCTAACTTTGAAAAAGAATAAAAATATGTTACAATCTCTTTTAATTCCTCAAAAATAAAAACATTTTTTTTTGGTTTTATCCCAATTTGATTGGTTGATAAAGATAAATTAGGGGGCCTTTCTGTTCTTAGCTTTGTGATTTACTCTATTGTCATAGGTAGTGCCTCTTTAAAAGATAAATTCATAAGATATACTATCTTGTGTTTTCTCTTTTTATTTTTTAATTTAAAAGCCATTGTTCTGGTTTGGTAGCCAGTTGATAAGAATGCCACTCACTAGTTTTAACTAAACTGAATAAGCTGGCTTGTGATGAGACCCCTTGTCTTATGATTATAAGCCATTACCTTGTTTTGGTATGCAGTGGTGGTAATTTCAGTTTAATTACTTCTTATGATCATGGTAAACAGGCTCGTGATGAGACCTCTTATCTCTTAATATTAGATAGATAATTTCTTAGAATTATATTCTAAAAAAAATCACAACCTTAATGGATGGGGTGAATGATTTTCTCCTTAGGAGTCAATGGATGACAATTTTTTAGAGTTTTGAGTGCCAAAATTGGAAAATTATTTACTTGTTATGGATAACCTTTCTCTGCTTAACAAACTTATAATGATTTACAATATTTTCAAGGTTTTAGAAGATTTTGAAAATGTTTAAACATATTTTCAAAGTTTAATATTTTATTTTAACTATCCAAAACTGTAATCATTTCCTAAAAAATTCTTATTTACATAAATAAATATTTACAATATTTTCTCAAAGATATTTTCAAATAGCAAAAAGTAAATTAAAGACTATTAACAACCTTATTTGTTAACAAACAAATTTGCATAATGGAATATGTATAGTTAAGAAGGGGTTTCCTTCTTAAGAAAAGAATTTTTTCAAAATAACCCATTCACAGGAAGAGATTCTCTCTTTCCTGTTAAATCTTGCAATATGAATGTTGATGAGCCTATATTTTCAACAATCTGAAATGGTCCAAGCCACATCTTTTGAAATTTGATATGATTACCCTTATCTTCATGTGCTTTGTCCCATTTCAGAACAAGATCACCAATTTGCAAAGTTTTGGATCTGGTAGAACTTGAATCAAAAGTAGATTTTATGAATTGTTGATGTTTGGTATGAACACTTTTAGCTTTCTCTATATCTTCTTCTAATTTAAGAATTTGATCAAATATTAATTGAATACATGATGAAGGATTCTCTTTAATGAATTGAACTAGGGCCATAGATGGAAGTAATAGGTTTGACGGTATTACAGCTTCTTTTCCATAAACTAGATTAAAAGTTGAAGTAACTATTGAAGCTTTGTGAGCTATGTGATCAGCCCATAGTGCAAAAATTAAATACTTATGCCAATTATTTTGACTCTGATCAATTTTTATTTTGATGATTTTGATGAGATGTTTATTAGTTGATTCAACTAAACCATTACCTTGTGGATAATAATTTGTGAAATATTTCAATTTGAAACCTCTTTTTATTGCAAATTCCATTATACTATTTCCAGAAAGATAAGATGCATTGTCAAAAACAAGGGCATTAGGTACACCAAACTTGGTAATGATGAATTGATCAATGAATTCAATGATTGCATCAGAATTGGCTACCTTTAAAGGAATTTATTCTACCCACTTTGTAAAGTAATCCGTTGCTATAAGGATGTATCTGTGTTGCTTGGAATAATGTGGAACAATTTATCCAATAATACCAAGTCCCCATTGTTCAAATGGTTGCTCAATGTTTACTGGTTGTAAAGGAAAGGCTTGTTTCCTTTGTCTCCCACTAACAGTTTGACAAACCTCGCATTTCCTTACATAGTCATGTGCATATTTAAACAAGGTAGGCCAATAGTAACCAACATGGATTATTTTGTGAGTTGTAGTATCTCCTACAAAATGTCCACCTGCTGGTCCATTATGTAATTCCTACAACACCTTGTGTGCTTCAGTTTTTTCAAGACATATTAATAAAATGGAATCATAATTTCTTCTGAATAACACATCATCAATGATTTCGAAGTGTTTGGATTCTAATCTTAAAGCGCGTTTGTTTTTATAGATGATATTAGAAGGAGCATACCCATTTTTCAAATAAAATATCAGATCAACATGTTGAGATTTAGAATCTATAACACTTATCTTATTTACTTGAATAATATTATCTTGATCTTGATGTTCTGGTATGTTGGAAGCTCTTGCTAACAATCTGCAAAAACCTTGTCCTCTAATAATTCTGGCTAGCTTAATATCAATATCATATTCTTGTAAAGTTGTTACCCAATTAGCTCTCTTTTCTCCTACTTCCTTTTGTACTAACAATTGTCTCACTGCAGAGAATGAGACAATAATTTTTGTATGTGCCTTTAGGAGAAATGCTCTAAAATGTTTGATTGATTTAAACACAACAAAATCTTGTTTTTCTACATTAGATTAGTTAATTTCGGCTCCTTGCAGACTTGAACTAAAGAAAGAGATTGGTGCTTCTGCTTGTTGATCATTGGGTTGTGTCAAAATGGCAACATAGGATGTTTCAGTAGCCAAAGTATACAGAATGAAATTATTAGAAAAATCAGGGGTATTCAATTTAGGTGCATCAATGATTTCCTGTTTGATTGAATCAAAGGCTTCTTTTTCTTTATGCCCCCATTTGAAAACTAAATTTTTCTTAATCATATTATGCAAAGGTAAAACTATTTGAGAAAAATTAGGAATAAATCTCTTCACAAAATTGATTTGTCCCAAAAAGGATTGCATGGATTTCTTATGATGTGGTAAGGAAATATCATAAATTTCTTTTACTCTATCAGGGTCAATATATATGCCATCTTTAGAAAAAACAAATCCTAAGAGCTTTCCTTCATTTAGAGAAAAGAAAGATTTCTTTGTATTTAAAGAAATGCCAAACCTTCTACATCATTCAAATATTTGTTTCAAATCATGCAGATGATTATTTATTTTCTTTGAAAAGATGGTTATGTCATCAAGATAGATAAAAACTGATCTATTAATCAAACCCTTGAATGTTATATCCATGGCTCTCTGGAAAGTAGCTCCTGCATTTATCAAACCAAAAGGAAGTTTTTGGTAGGCATATGTTCCCCACATGGTTCTGAAGGTGGTTTTCAGCCTATCATCCGGATGTACCAATATTTGGTTATAACCTGAAAAACCATCAAGAAAATACAATAGTTCAAAACTAGCTACTCTTTGAAGTATTTGTTCCATTGTTGGTAATGGGAAGTTATCCTTTTGACATGCCTTGTTTAGATTTCTAAAATCAATACAGATCCTAATATCTCCATTCTTCTTCCTGACAGGCACCATGTTTGAGACCTAATTGGAATGTCTTACAGGAAAAATATTTTTCGCCTTCAAAAGTTTATTCAATTCTGTCTTGATTTGACTTTCCATATTGGGATGAATTTTTCTTAACTTCTGTTGTACTGGTTTTACATCGGAAAGCATTGGAATTGTATGTTGAATGATAGAAGTATCAGAAGTTTTCAAATATTTATAATTCCAAGCAAAGACATTTTTGTAATTATTCAGAAGCCTGATGAAAGCGATCCTTTGCTATGAAGTTAAATTGAGTCCCAAATTAACATTTTGTGGTTTAGAATCAGTACCAAGATTTACTAATTCAAACTTCAAAGTAGAACTTTGAAGTTTGGCATTGGTAACCTTTTTGAATCTATCTTTGATATCATATAGATATTCAAGTTTAACTACAGATTTGGGAATAGGATTTTCATTGTATTTTGATGTGTTTTGAAGATCATGATCACTTTCATCAATTATTTGAACATCATAAGGTTTTTCTGAAGTCAAGAAATTTAAGATATCTTCATCATGATAAAATACTCTCCAATTGGTGACATTATCAGCTACAAAAGGTCGAAAAATTAATTCAACTAAAAACCTATCTGGACTATAATCTTTAGCTGGAAGAATCTTGGAAGCAACATTAGCTAATAAATCAGCTGTTGAATTCTGAGTTCTAGGGATAGAAGAGATATTGAATGCTAAAAAATGAGTGGTAAGATATTGAAGAAGAGATTGATAATGTTTAAGATGACCTGAAAGACAATGGATAGTGTTCCTTACCTACCTGATAACAATTTCGGAATCACCCTATACTTTCAAGTATTTAACATTCAACCCTATTGCTTTATAAAGCCCTTGGATCAAGGCTTCATATTCTGCAGTGTTATTTGTACACTCAAATTCTAGTCTACATGACAGCATAGTTTTTTCTCCTTCTGGATCAACTAAAATGCCTCTCGCTCCTGTGTCGTCATTGGATTTTTATCCATCAAAATACAAAGACCAAAATAAAGACTTATCTACAGGTTTATTTACAGATTGATCAGGAATATTAACACATCTTGAGGAATCAGTTTGTGAAATTTTTTCAATTTGTGAAGTAAAAGTATTTACAGAAAAAGGTGATTTAGGTGCCGTGAAATTTCCAAGGAATGATTCAACAGAATAACCTCCGAGAATGTTGTTATTAAAACCTATAGGTTGATTTTCTTGTTCAAATTCTATTACAGTATGCATCATGTGTTTTCTAGCTCAACCTTGATTTGATTCAGTTTCCCTTTGTGGGGAAGCCACATGTGAGAATAATCAGTGGCGATATAATTATTAAGTTTTGTAGAACAAGCCCTGCTTAATACTAATCCATAAAACTCAGGAATATATGCAATCAGTATATCAATTCTCTGGACTATCCTAGGATCAGAGGCTAACCTAATAGTGACTGAATTAATTTCTCCCACAACTTTCACTTTAGTCCGATCTAATTGAACAATATGAACTGCAGATTTTTGGGGTTCAATGTTTAATTTTGAGCAGACTAAAGTAGGCATTATATTTGATGATGCTCCTGAATCAATCAAGCAGTTATGTAAATTCTTGTTATATATCTCATAAGTCAAGAGAAAAGGAGGTCTCTGAGAATTATATCTATCTCCAATAAGAACAATATCAGTAGCATCTACTTTATCTAGTAGCTTACTTGATCCTTTGGCTGCTTTGGAAATTACACCATTTGGTAGAGGAGAAAGAGGTGTTGCATTTAATTCTTTCAACAACAGATTCTGTTGATGCTTGAGTTTGCTGAGTTCATGTAAATAACTATTTTCTCTGGTCTTCTTCATGTCTTCAATAATGTTATAATCCATAGAATCAGACACTACTAGAGTCTTAGATGTTGTTGTAGGAGGATTAGAAGATGATGGTTGATTTTGAGTAGGCAAAGGAGAAGTTTTCTTTACAGGGGTTTTGTCTTTGGTAGTTAGAGTTGAACTTTTCTTCTTTGGGACTGTTTGAACAGGTTCTACTGTAGCTTTACTTCTTGTACTTATTGGCAGGGCTTCTTGTTCCTTTTCACTGTCTGAGTTAGGAAAAATGAAATCCCACATCCCATGTAATTCAACTATTTCCTCTTCTTCTTCTTCTTCTTATGATAATGGAGGTGTATCTTCTTCTTCATCTTCCTCTAAATCTGACTCTACATTAGATATTGAATTGGGTGGTTTATTTGTCTGATTTCTTTTGAAGTTCCTAAAGGATATATTGGTGGAAGTTTCTGCTACTTGTTTTTTAACTTCGACTATTTCATTGGACATAGTCTTCAGGACTTTTTGTAAGCCTTCCATATCATATGGATCCCTAGGTGTTTTATTCTTTGAATCATATTTGAAACTAAATTTTTTGGATTTTCTTTCCTCATTAGCATTCTTTTTATCTAAAGCAACAATCTATCTTTCTACTGCAATTGCTTCTTTCATGTTTTCAGCTAAGGTAGGTTTAGCAACTCTATCTACAAAGATGGCTATATTTGAAGGCAAAGCTATTATATACCATTCAGTTTGGACTTGCTCACTGGGTTTTAATGTTGTAGGAATTTTATTCAAAAGTTTGTTGAATTGGGAATTAAAATCTTTGATGGGTTCTCTTGATTCTTCTCTCAAATTGGAGAGATCATTAATTAAATTTGCTATTGATCTATCATCTGCAAATTTGGTTAAGAAATGTTGTTGGAAAATATCCCAACTTGTAATAGATACTGATGGTAATGAAAAATACCAAGATCCTACCACCCCTTGCAAAGTATAAGGGAATAATCTGATCACAACATCTTCATGTTCTACTGCATTTAAATTTACAGACAACATAAAGTTATTAATGTGTTCTTCTGCTTGTATGCCAAGGTCAGGACTAAATTTTGGTAGCCATTTTTCAGGATGATCTAGTAATGCATGCAAAGGTGCAGGCATTTCAACAACTCCTAGACTAGTCGACGGTCTTTGTGCCATTGTTGTGATAACGGTTGAGGGACTTGAAAGACAATTGGTGTTTGACTAGATGTTGTTGGGATAAATATACTCTTCTGGGTTTGAGTATGGGAAGCATATGAGTGAGTTTTTGATGAGGAAATAATATCACTATCTGATTTTGATGGTGTTTTTCTTGTTTTAACTTGACTAGGTAAAGGAAATTCCTTTGGAGGAATACCAAGTGTTTCGCTTTGTGACCTAGTAAGAGGTTTTGAATATATGAATTGTGAAGTAACACTACCTTCGGATAATTCAGACTCTTCTCAAGATAATGAGAACCCTTTGAGTTTATGAATTAAAGATTGTAATTCAGGGGACTCAAGAGGTTTATTGTCTGATAGATCTAAAGCTTTGGTAGTGGGTGTATTGATGTTCTTCTCAATTTCTTCTCTAGAGATTTGAGATGTAGAAAAAATTGAAGAAGGTGATGAGGGTGAGTTTCTGTTGGAATGGCCTATAGATTTGGATTTAATTTCCATTCATAGCTTAAGCCCTCCTTCTAGCGCCAAAAATGTTGAATCCCTGAAAATTGTCGCTTCAAACATTGGGGGAAAACCACTCGGTCCGGACCTTAGAACAACTCCTTTTCCATTTGGGAGGGTGGCTCCGTCTGGATTTATAGGACTAGTTTCCTAATAATGAATGGATTGGTGATGGGGTGTTTGTGCAAGTGGATAAAGAAACTAACTAATTGAGCTAATCTGTCTAACTTAATTTATGACTTACAAATAATTCTAAAACAAACCCGGGTATTAGATATGAATACGACTTAAAGATTATTTCATTTAAACAAATAATCATGAAAATGTATTATCTACTTAAATGAAAGATGAAGTATCATATAATGATAACTCTGTTTAAGAAATTAAATAGAGTTAGAATAGCACATCGCATTCATAAATTTATATCATTTACACACACTATGAAAGATGATATTCTTGTATCTTTAGAAATGATATGATAAAGGAATATTTGAGAAAAAAGTATATATAAGTGATAAAAATTTTCAATGAGAATGTTTCATCGCATAAAGAAAATAAAACATAATTGATAGAAATACCAGATACATTTGATATCTTCCTGATGCAATTTGATATTCTGATCTTGCTCTTTAACTTTAAACAATCTTCAAGGTACAGAAATGCAACTCTAAAAAATAATTCACTATAAAATCACAAGATGTGATCCTTTTATAAAAATAAGATAGTCAAGGAGTACCGAAATGTATTATCCAAGCCCAAAATATTACAAATTTAGGACCCTTTCTAAAATGCTTGAAAGGGGTTTAAATAGGAAATTCAAAAAACAAATTAACTAAAACTATTGCTAAAAAAAATGATCATCAGAGATCTGAAAATAGAATTGCGATCTTCAATAAAACAGGTTCATTTGATTTCCATAATATATAATGTGCAAATTTGGCAGATTTTGAGGATATCTTTCACTTCAGTTGGGTGACTCAGCTGAGAATGCAGTTGATTGGTGTATGTGGCATCAGAAAGTTTCGGGATGATATAATTGATGGCACCGGAAAGACATTTGGTTGCCATCTGCTGACTGTAATGGGACCATAAGGCATCCCATGTAATTCCCAGTGTTTTATTGATATTTTTATCTTTACTGATTAATTCCTATTTCCACCTTTTATCTATTTCTTTGACCTTCGGCAACTTTCCTGGAGCGCAATCTGAGATTAAATTTGCTGCATATAGACTATCATTAACCGGCTGTGTCATATTATTCATTATAGTCCTTGCTCTAGAAGTAGCATGTTCTTATTTAATTATTTGAGTTTCCTGCTCAGAAAATAGGATTTCTTTATGCGATGCTTCAATTCTAGAAAGATTTGCAATTTCACCCTGTTCTGTTTCTTGCCATGTGATAAATTCTGAAATCTTCTCATCGACGCTTTCAAATTCTAATCATGTATTGACTGCTTTGTCGATGATGGATGATGCTATTTCATAGAGGGGTTCAAATTGTGATATTTTTGGGCATAGATCATCCAATTGTTGGGAGAACAACTTACTCACTTCAAGGGATTTTGTTTTGAACTGGTCCAATTTAGGATAATCTTTGAATTTATCCATTTTTTCTTGAAATATTATACTTTTTTCTTCCTTGGAAACTTTCTCATTTTGCAACAATGTTGAGATTCAACAAGATGATGAGCTTAGTGAAAAGATTCGCCTTCACTAAGTGGGCCTGCAGGCTATTTTTGGCACAAAGTCTACTTTTAGACTATGTCTATTTTTAGACATGTCGATCATATTCTATGAGTTTCAGGATGATTTTTTTGGATGGTTGGTCAAGTTGGAAAAATATATGGACTTCTATTTTTAGAAATATTGGGCGTAGTCTATTTTTAGACTGTCAGTCTAAAAATATATATGTCGAATATTATTAGCTCTTATTAATATTTGGACTCTAAACATTATCTTATTCTCTTGGAGCACTTCACTTCAGTGCATAGATGTGGCACAACAGCCGATAGAAGGAATTACGCTATTCCTGAGGGTTTACTGGAGCTATTGCATGGAGGAATTCAGTTAGAACTCAAGTGGTAGAGTTTGGTGGAGTTGGAGAAGTAGTTGGTGGAGTTGTATTTAGCTTAAATCAGTTAGACTCAGTTGAGCTAGTTGTATCTAGTCTAACTGATTGATACACTAGTGAGAGTGGAGTGAACTAATTAGTTAATTAATTCACTAAATAATGACTCATTAATCAACTCAAAAATACATCAGTTAACTACAATGCATGGCAATTTCAGTGGAGACCAGTGGAGAGATAGGTGAAAGGGCAAGATAGAATATCAGTTGTGACTATAGTGATGCATTTATTGCATCCAACACTCAGTGGAGATGCAAATGAGGATTGCGTGAGAAAGACTGGAGTAATTTGAACTCATTCAGAGCCATTCTTTAGTAGGGATTGCACAGTAGAGGCAGGCTAGCAGGTGGCAAAGATCGGTGCATGGATTTGCAAGATCGGGCCTAATTAGTGTGTAGCAATTGTATTGTACTGAGAGATTGATATGAACAGCTTTGTATGAAGATCGTTACATGATATCTATGACATATATTATATACAGATAGTTGGGGTTTTTAGCTTCAGGCTTTCCCATTAAACAACTGTGTTAATGTGTGTGAATGTTTATTGTTTCATGTGTGCATTGCAATCTTGATTTAATTTCCGCAAATGATCAATGGTGGAATAGATTATGTATTTTGCATGAAGTTAAAATAGTGTGAGATCAAGAGAATCTTGGACATATAACACATAAGTTATATAATTTGTACATGGTATCAAAGCAGTATTGATCATTGGAGGAGATTGCAATTATTGAAGCGGTTGAGTTTTGTGCTAGTGGAATTCGAATTTGCTGCAGTGTTTTCTTGCTATCGAAGTTGAGCATTCATTGAAATGTCTTTCAACGGATTGTGATTGGAGTATGCCCTTGATGGGAGCTCAAATTACATAGCATGGAAGGATAGGATGGAGGTTGTGCTGGATGATAATGCGTTAAAGGATTTCATAGATGATGATATTCTGAAGCCTGCTTATAGCGATGCAGCCACACTTGACACATGGCAAAAGAAGGTAGAAAAGTGTCGAAGGATTCTGTTGGAAGGTGTGAAGGACCAAATTGTGTCCAACCTTCATAGGAAAGCCACTCCATTCTTAATGTGGAAGGATTTGACAGACTTGTTCCAAAGAAAAAGTGACCAGAGGAAGTTGGCGCTTAAAGAAAAGCTCAGAAAAATAAAAATGGAGAAAGGCGACAGTATTCCAAAATACCTCACGAAGTTTGTCCACTGCAGGGATGAACTGGGAAGTGTGGGGGTTACTGCTGATGAAGAAGACTTGGTGAGCTTGGCTCTCTTTGGGCTTCCGAAGAGTTGGCATCGCTACGAAGACTCTGTTAATGGATGGGAGAAACTGCCAGGATGGGAGTGACTTTGGTCGGATCTTGTGCAGGAGGAGATAAGGTGGGGTACCAGGGATGGATCTTCATTGAAGAATGAAGATGAAGAAAATTACGATTTGGCTACCAAATCTTGGAAAGGAAAAGGGAAGAAATCTTCCAAATCCGAAGCTAAAGGCAAGAAGCAGGATTTGTCCAAGGTGAAGTCTTTTCACTGTCACCAGCACGGGAATTTCACCACTAATTGTCCACAGAAGAAGAAGAATAAGAGCGCTGCTGGTTCTGTAGCAGGAGAGGCCTTAGCTTTGCAATTTGAGCTCAAATTTTCTTTGATCGTATGCTTGGTTTCAAGTGTGATGGAATCGGTGTGGTTTCTTGATAGTGGTGTGTCTTTCCATATGACCGAAGACAATGATTTGTTTAGTGATCTGGATAAAAATGATCTTGGAGTGCACATCGAGATGGGCAATGATGATAGATACAGTGCGACTGGTATCGGGACCATTTCCTTTGAGAGGGAGTCCAGTAAACCTTTCATCTTGAAGGATGTCATGCATGTTCTAGGATTGAAGAAGAATCTCATCTCTGTGGCGATGCTAGAAGACAAGGGTTATGATGTTGTTTTTAGCGAGGGAAAATCTTTCCTGCACCATAAAACAACTGGTCAAACCAGGAGGATAGGGATTCGAGTTAAGAATATTTATCAATTGCAAGTAGATGGCCACGCTGCAATGGTAGGCAAATAAGAAGGAGTGGTGAGCCGAGATGAGGGTGAATTGTGGCACAGGAGATTGGGCCATCTTCACCATGGTGCTTTGAAAATTTTGCAGTAGATTTCTACCGAGATTCCCAAAGGTACACTTGTGCAGTCAGATCAGTACCAGGGATGTACTTTGGGAAAATTTGTGAAGACCACTTTTCATGAGAAGGATAGTTGTGCTTCGACGATCCTTGAGATAATTCACATAGACATGTGTGGACCTTTCTCGGTTGCTTCAATGACAAAGCACAGGTATTATGTGATATTTGTTGATGACTTTTCTCGTAAGTGCTAGATATTCTTCATGCAAAATAAGAGCGAGACATACTCAAAGTCATGTGAGTTCAAGGCACTGGTTGAGAAAGAGTTGGGGAAGCAAGTGAAAGCTCTCTGGAGCGATAATGGTGGTGAATACACCTTTGGCGAATTCAAAGACTTCTATAGCAAAGAAGGAATTTGAAGAGAACTCATAGCGCCTCATAACCCACAGCAAAACGGGGTCACAGAGAGGAAGAACAGAATGATCGTGGGTGTTGCATGGGCGATGTTGCATGATTAGGGCCTTCCCATACACTTGTGGGCTGAGGCATGCAACACTGCGGTTTATGTGCAAAACCATTTTCCTCATAGAGTACTTGGCATGAGTACACCCGAAGAGGTGTTTTCTGGTAAGAAGCCTGATATTTATCATTTGAATATTTTTGGCTCACCTGTTTACATTCATGTGATGAAGGATGGAAGGAAGAAGCTGGAGCCGATCGTAGAGGTTGGGATATTTTTGGGGTACACAGAAACACCCCACAATTATCGTGTGTATTTTCTAGATATTTAGATGATTGTCATGCGACGGGATATCAAATTTCATGAGGAGAAATCCATGAAGTCGCTTGAGAGGGAGCTACACTTGCATGCAGAGGAGGAGCTACTTGCTCCTAAAGATGAGCCTTAAGATGTGGATCAGCCACAAGAGGAGGTTCATGGAGTGGAAGAAACCACTCATGAAGTGCCAAACATCATAGGGTGAAAGCGCACTACAAAACATGAGCAACTGAATCTTGATGCAGTGCAGAATGTAGGAGTTCCTACATCAAAATGCAGACTTAGACAGTCACCTGACCAATTTACTAGATACATGGCTCTGATGAGCAAGTGTATCGTGATGGAGCCATCCTCTTTCGAGGAAGCTGTGGAGGATCCTGCATGGGTAGATGCCATGGTGGAAGATTATGATTCGATTGTCAGAAAAAGTGCATGGGAGATTGTCCCAAGGCCGAAAGGGAAATCAGTGGTAGGTTGGAGATGGATCTACAAAGTGAAGCAAGTTTTTGATGGGAGCGTTGAGAAGTATAAGGCAATATTTGTTTCTTGGGGCTTCTCATAGATCAAGGGGATTGACTATAAAGAAACCTTTGCACCTATCACAAGGTATTATTCTATACGGACCATCCTTTCTCTCTCAACGCAGATGGGTTGGCACATTCATTAGATGGATGTGAAGATTGAGTTCCTCAACAGAATCATTGAGGAGGATTTGTACATTGAGTAGCCTGAAGGATTCGAAATCGTCAACAGCAAGTCGCATGTGTGCAGGCTCGAGAGAGCGTTGTATGGGCTGAAACAAGCACCTTGTGCTTGGTACACACAGATAGACATTTATTTCATCGGACTTAGTTTCACCAAAAGTGAGGCGGATCCAAACCTATACCAGATTGTGGTGGAGGGAAAGATTTTGATCATTGTGTTTTATGTAGATGATTTAATACTAACGGGTGATGAACTATTGATACACTCATGCAAGGAAGATCTTGCAAAGGAGTTTGAGATGAACGACTTGGGCCTCCTTCATTATTTCCTAGGATTGGAAATTTGGCAGTAGAAAGGTGAACTGTTTTTGTCTCAAGGCAAGTATGCCCGGGAGATACTGGAGAAGTTTCACATGCAAGGCTGCAAGCCTATCGACACTCCTCTTCCTGGTGGTTGGAGGAAGGAGGATGCTACATCGGCAGAGGTAGTGGATGCCACTGTTTATCGACAGTTGGTTGGTTCGCTCATGTATTTAGTCAATACAAGACCAGACATATGCTATGCTGTGAACCAACTTTCACAAGCGATGGTGAAGCCTACCATGCTCTTTTGGAAGGCAGGAAAGCATGTCCTAAGGTATCTCAGGTGCACATCTGAGTATGGATTGTGGTACAGACAGTTGGATGAGGTGAAGTTGCATGGCTTCACAGATGCAGATTGGGCAGGAAGCCCAACGGACAGAAAGAGCACTTCTGGAGGGATTTTCAATATCGGATCTACAACAGTTTCTTGGTACAGCAGGAAACAAAGATCCGTGGCACTCAATTCAGCGGAGGCCGAGTACATGGCAGCAAATTTAGCTGCATGCAAGGCTATATGAATGAGGAAGATCCTGGTCGGTTTGTTCGGTTCTCATTTAGATCCTACTATGATATATTGTGATAATCAGAGTTGCATTAAACTCTCGGTTAATCCAGTATTTCATGATAGATCTAAACATATTGACATCTGGTACCATCATATCAGAGATTGTGTGCAGCGGAGGATCATGTTGCTTTCTTACATTCCTACGGAAGATCAGGATGCAGATATTCTGACGAAGGCGCTCACCAGGAGCAAATTTGAATACCATAGAGACAGGATCGGGGTGGCAGATAATCCCTATCTTGTTGAGAGGGAGTGTTGAGATTCAACAAGATGATGAGCTTAGTGAAAAGAGTCGCCTTCATTAAGTGGGCTTGCAGGCTATTTTTGGTGCAAAGTCTATTTTTAGACTATGTCTATTTTTAGACATGTCGATCATATTCTATGAGTTGCAGGATGCTATTTGTGGATGGTTGGTCAAGTTGGAAAAATAGATGGACTTCTATTTTTAGACATATTGGGCGGAGTTTATTTTTAGACTGCCAGTCTAAAAATAGATATGTCGAATATTATTAGCTCTTAATAATATTTGGACTCTAAACATTATCTTATTCTCTTGGAGCACTTCAGTTAAGTGCACAGATGTGGCACAACATCTGACATAAGGAATTACGCTATTCCTAAGGGTTTACTGGAGCTAATGCATGGAGGAATTCAGTTAGATTTCATGTGACAGAGTTTGGTGGAGTTGGAGAAGTAGTTGGTGGAGTTGTATTTAGTTTAACTCGGTTAGACTCAATTGAGCTAGTTGTATCTAGTCTAACTAATTGATAAACTAGTGAGAGTGGTGTGAATTAATTAGTTAATTAATTCACTAAATAATAACTCATTAATCAATTGAAGAATACATCAGTTAACTACAGTGCATGGCAGTTTCAGTGGAGACCAGTGGAGAGATAGGTGAAAGAGCAAGTGTGATTATCAGTTGTGACTATAATGATGCATTGATTGCATCCAACACTCAGTGGAGATGCCAATGAGGATTGCGTGAGCAAGGCTGGAGTAATTCAAACTCATTCAGAGCCATTCTTCAGCAGGGATTGCGCAGTAGAGGCAGGCTAGCAGGTGGCAAAGATCGGTGCATGGATTTGCAAGATCGGGCCTGATTAGTGTGTAGCGATTGTATTGTATTGAGAGCTTGATATGATCAGCTTTGTATGAGGATTGTTACATGATCTCTATGACATATATTATATACAGATAGTTGGGGTTTTCAGCTTCAGGCTTTCCCGTTAAACAACTGTGTTAATGTGTGTGAATGTTTATTGTTTCATGTGTGCATTGCAATCTTGATTTAATTTCCGCAAATGATCAATGGTGGAATAGATTCTGTATTTTGCATGAAGTTAAAATAGTGTGAGATCAGGAGAACCTTGGACATATAACACATAAGTTATATAATTTATACAAGCAATATCTGCAATTTTGTTACTTCCTGGGACAACTGTTGTTGTTTGTTTAAAGCTTGTTGATCAAGCTTTTTCTTTTCAATGTTAAGTTGTTCCTCTAGTTGCTTAATTATCAATATTTCTTCTCCCAACTGTTGCTCTAACTTTGATATCCTTTGTTGATCATTTTTTTTCCTTTCTTCTAATAATGTTATCTTCAAGTCCTTTTGTTTTACCAGTTGAGTAACTTCAGTAGCTTTATCCATTGTGGCTACACTATAAGCCCCTACATATTGGGATAGTTTGGTTAGATCCTCTGAAGGATTTACTTTAGAGTGCTTCCAAACAACATTCATTAGTTCAACCTGGAGAGTTACAAGTGGTCCTTGATCAATCCTTCTTTTCTTTCTTTGTTTTCTTACTATAGCTCTATGCTTAGGGCTGTAAAAGATATCTAGAGGGGGTGTGTCTTCAACTTTTAGTACAATTTCTTCGGATGGGTTTTCAGGAATGATCTCAATATATTGGCAGTCGATGTTATCAATTTGATAATTTCCCTGGTCTCCTATCTGTTGAGAAAATTGTTCATATTCTTTTAACAAATAGTCATTAATATTGGTTTCAACAGAATCTCCCTCTTTCTCACTGGTCTTCTCTTTTTCAAGTTGATCATTATGCTTGTTGCTTGTATCTTCTTTCTCTGTCTGTACATCAATTTTTCTGCCTATATCCTCTTTCTTTTTTTCTGTTTCAGTACTCTCTTTTTCTTGTAAAGTAGTCTTCAAATGGTCGAGGGGAACTGTAAGCAGTCTTTTGCTTCTAAAATGTAAAAAATTATTCGTGTCCTCTGATTGAAACTTTGATTTAGCTGAATCGTAAACCTGTGAAAATTTATCAATCGAGACGAAAATTTCATCAAAATCATCAGTTTCATGCTCAAATTTAGCAATTTTCACCATCGATGTGAAGTTAAAGGCAACTTTATTCGAATCATATTGCCTACTGGGGACAGTTGCAAGCTTGAGTTCTTTTATCTTAAGGTCTTCTTTTTCCACATGCTTGAAATCATAGAGGGTATAAGTTCCACATTGTAAAGGAAATGTAGGCCACATCAATTTTTTAGAATTCTTTAAACTTCTATAAATTCCCTTTTTGGTCAACTGGTAAGCTATTTCTTGAGCCAATAGTTTATTGGGGACATATAAGGGCAAGATATGAGGTTCAACAATGCTTCCAAATATCTTGATATAGGTGAAATTTTCTTCCCTGAACCAACTTCTGATTGGGGTTAAATCAAGTTTTTCCTTATCTGAGAGCTGAGGAGGGGGTTAGTTAAAAATAGTTTGATAAATGGGCAACATATAGCCATGGAAAATTCTATATAAATGGTTCTTGAAACGGGCTTTCCACAAATATTTATGATATATGTGTATAGGAGTAGGATCCCGAGGAGTCCATTTCCATCCCAAAATAGGAAACTCAGAATTAAAGCATAAGGCATCTAAAATGTAAGCACAAAAATGAAATGGGGGTGTAGTTCCAGTATGCTTATTTCTTCTATAATCTATAATTTTATTTGCTATCTTATCAGATAGAATGATTGACCAGTCCATAAGAACAGAACTTATAGCGACGTTAATCAGGGGTACCATTTGAATAGAAAACCTTGCAGAATTATTACTCCCAAAAAGTTTGCACATCATGGCAGTAGCATAACAATACGGAGGTGCGAGAGATTCTACAGAATACATACCTGAGGCCTCATGCTTATTTCTGTCTGGAGCTTATATGCATTCCCTAATAGGGTCTGATTCTATTTCGTTGCTTGAAGTGAAATATTCTATGAAGGCTTTGTTGTAGGTGTTCTCAGGTTCTGGTAGATGATACATTGCCTTGATGTCTTCTGCTCTAAAGGATCCAAACATATTTCTTCCAAATGTGACAAATGTTTTGTGTGTGATGGTTGTGGTTTCTATTACCCATCGTATTAGATCATAGTATGGAAATACATTTTCTCGAGCTGCAATTATATGGAGAAAATAATTTTCCAGTTCTTTAAGGGGACTATCTGAATCTGATTCTTCATCTGGCACCATTGCCTTTACTTCTGTAAAAGTAGGGTTTTCTACTTCAAGCAAGTTATAAACTTCTTCCTAGGAAATCTTTCTGAGACCCAGGCACGTAGTATCCGTAATTAGCTTTATTTTGACTGGCTTTTCCTTTGGCATGATGGTAACCTTTGAAATAGCAACAACTCTCCATTTCTTAAGCTTCTTTGAAATTTTCTCTTTCTGGTATCGTCTCACCAGTTCTGCGAATAAGTGGACTTGCTGTTCTATAGATCTGTAAATGAGAAAATACTCTTAGAAGCAGGAAGAAATTGAGCAAGAATAAGCATCATTAAGTAAAAAGGAAATTATTTAAGAACAATTTTGCGAAGATTTGATTTATGATTCTAAATTGATTATCTCTGTATTAAAATTGAATGCCTCGAAGGAAGGTCACATTCACGCATTCATATTTGTCATAATTCGTTTGAATTCTGATTAATGATTGTCTTACATCGGGGATTGACAATATCAAAATCTCGATGTAAGAATTTACCTTTTGGAACTTCCGATTGCAATTTGTCGATGAATGATATGTGCGAATTATGGATAGCGATTAATGATAAGAAATGTTTTATCGCACCGGATCATTCCAAAGGAATTGAATTGTAATGTGACTTTGCTGAAATGCGGTTGCGATTATGGTGGGGTCCATCGCGTTGGAACATTTATAAAGCAAGTAATCGTGATATTGTTTCATCGAAATGCGATTGCGATTAAAATTACGTCGCATCAGAGTTTCTAAAATAGACCTGATGAAGTATTTCTTAATCGAAATGCGATTACAGATAAGTCTCATCGCATCAGAGCTTTGTAAAGAAGATATAGAAATATAATACTTCTCTGATTTTCGATTTGAGATTTACTTTATCGCATCGGACTTTTTGAAAGGAAAACGTTTAGACTTTGTGCCGATATGATATAAGTCTTATGATTGATTAGATTGGAATTAGTTTGATATCACATTTGTTTATATGAATTTGGGATAAGTGATATGAAATTGATGCTTTTGTGTGTTTTTTAACAATGAATCTTTTTTATTGTTTTTCTATGATAATCGGATTTCCTCAAAGTTTTATTCCTATCTAAAAAAGAAAAGGGGACCTATTTCTTATTGAAATTTAATATAAAAATTTAGAAATGGGGAGGGTTGTTGTATAGTACAACAGGACCCCAAAAGCCTTCAATTACCTATTTAGAAGATGAGGGTATAAAACCCTCACCTTTTCCACCTCCATCCATTTTTCCTTATTTGATTTGCTGCCTTTAAGACCAATCCGAAGATAATCGACACTTCCCCTCTTCGATGTGCGTGTCCTCCTGTCAAGGATAGCATCCTCTTTTAGCTCATCGAAATATTCTGGCGAGAAATATTTTATGGATGGTATCTGAATGCCACTTTCATGATAAAAAATTAAACGAGGCTCATACAAACGTAAATTTTCCACATTCACAATGGAATACATTTTCATATATGAGGGAAAATCTAGTTGAAAAGCATTATTTCCAAATTGTTTAATAATCTTGAATGGACCATAACGACTAGGCTTCAAATTTTTACCTTCTCCTTGCATTCTTTCCTTACTAATATCTAGCCATACCTCATCTCCTTCTTGAAACTTATGATCAACTCTGTGTTTGTCATGCCTCTCCTTGTACTGGCCTTGAATTTTTTCAAGTTTTTCTTGAACTTGCTGATGTATGAGCTGAATTATTTCAATGAAAATGCGAACTTTGTCAATGTCACTATTCCCATCAATGGAAAAATCCTTCTCAAGAATGAAATCTAAAGGTGACTTAGGAAAATACCCAAAACAAGATTCAAAAGGTGAAGTATTTGTAGAAGAGTGCTTGGCCCGGTTGTAAGCATGCTGAATGTAATGAGAGTGCTCATCCCAAAGCTTGGGATGCTTGCTGCAATAACCTCTCAAAATATGTACAATGGTTCTGTTCACTACCTATGTTTGGCCATATGTTTGTAGATGGAAAGCAGTACTCTTCTTCAACTTGGTGTCCATCATCTTCCATAAATTGGACCAAAAATTCCCAACAAATCTAGAATCCCTGTCACTAACAATAGAATTAGGAAAGCCATAATGAACCCATACATATTGAAAATATAAATCAGTAGTTTGTTCAACAGTTATAGATTTCTTATATGGCATAAGAATACACATCTTGTTGAATATATCAACTACTACATAAAGATAATCATGTTTCTTTCTAGACAATGGTAGACCTCCAACAAAATCCATAGAAACACTTTCCCATGGTCTAGAAGGTACCGGTAATGGTGTATATAAACCAAGCTTCCTATTTCTAGGCTTGCTTTTAGCACATAATGAAAACCCTTTGATGAAACGTGAAACACTATCTACCATGCGAGGCCAATAACACTACCTCTGTAAATGTGCCACCGTTTTGCTTACCCTGAAATGTCCAACAATAAGAGAAGAATGAGATTCTCTCATGACACTTAGTCTCTCTCCCTGTGGTATACATAACTTGCCCATATGAAACAACAAATTATTATGAAATTGATAATCATTCTCCTCAACATGATTCCCTTCACTCAAGTTAGCATACACATCCTCAAAATCAACATCTGATGCATATTGTTCTATGTAACTCTCATGTACAATAGAATCATTCTTAAGTAAAGTAGTAGCACTAATAATAGGCCTTGAAAGCATATCAACAAATTTATTGAAAATACCTTTCTTGTACCTTATTACCAAGTGAAATTGTTGTAGGAAACCCATCCATCTGAAATGTCGTGACTGTTGTAATTTACTTTGCGACTGCAAGTACTGTAAAGGCTGATGGTCGGTATGAACAACTATTTCTTTGCCCATCAAATAGTGTTTCCACTTTTTTACACTTTGTACCAACGCATACAACTCCTTATCATATGTAGGATAATTCACAACAACACCATTAAATATCTCAGAATGAAATGCGATAGGATTACCATGCTATAAGAGAACTGCACCCATGGCATAATCACTAGCATCGGTCTAAATCTCGAATGGCTGTCTCAAGTCTGGTAATGCAAGGATTGGAGTTGAACTTATCTTCTCTTTCAAAGACTCGAAATCTTTCTATTGCTTGCCTCCCCATTGGAAAGCACGCTTCACACTTGTCACTGCATGCATAGGAGCTGCTATGGTAGAGAAGTTAGAAATAAACTTCCTCCAATACTGAGTTGCACCCAAAAAAATTCTTACCTCTGTAATGGATTTGGGAGTAGGAAAATTCACAATGTCTTCTACCTTAGAAGGATAAATTCTCAAAGCACCTCCTCCTACTATGTGTCCCAAATAAACCAAAGAAGTCTTTCCAAATTCACACTTTGACATTTTAAGAAACAACTGATTTTTCTTCAAAATATCAAGTACTTTCTTAACATGCATGACATGCTCTTCTCTAGTATTGCTGAAAATTAAGATGTCATCTAAGTAGAAAATAACGAAATCATCAAGAAAAGGACGTAATACATCATCCATTACCCGCATGAAAGTTGCAGGTGCATTGCATAAACCAAACGGCATAACAAGCCACTCAAAGAGTCCCTGTTTGGTTTTAAATGTTGTCTTCCAAATGTCACTTTCTACAATTCTAACTTGATGATAACCACTATGTAAGTCTAACTTAGTGAAATATTTAGCATCTTTCAGCTGATCTAACAAATCATCTATCCTTGGGAGTGGGTAACGATTCTTTACCGTTATCTTGTTCAATGCCCTGAAGTCCACACACATGCGCCAAGTTCCATCTTTCTTTGGAATCAACACTATTGGTGACGCACATGGCAAAGTGCTTGGTCTTATGAAACCTTTGTCCAACAAGTCCTTAATTTTCCTCTTTATTTCAGCATTCTCCATGATAGACATGCGGTACATGCCTATGTTAGGAAGAGGACAATCTTGTTGTAACTGGATTTCATGTTGAATCTCCCTTTTAGGAGGCAAACCTGTCGGTTCCTGAAACATCTCATGATGTGCATCAACTACATCATATAAATCTGATTTAAGCTTGGAATCACAATTTTCAAATGACTCATGATTCACATCAACCTTGGGCTTAATCATAAGAAGTACAAAACTCTTACTAGAATTCACTAGCCTTTTTACCTGTCCCACATTTACCATCGCTATATTTGTCTTCTTGTAATGTGCTCTGACAATAAAATCCTTGCCATATTTAAAGAGATGATACTTATTTTCATGGCGATGGAAGATCTCTTTCCTATCAAATAAGTAAGGACTTCCCAAAACAATTCCTGATATATCAAGTGGTACTACATCAAGTTCAATTGTGTCAATAAAGTGTGCAGTAATTGCAAATCGCAATATGCACTTTCTTGAGACTTGTAAGTTTGCATCCTTGCATATCCACCCAAGTGGATAAGGCTTTGGATGTGGAATGGTCTCAAGTTTAAGTTGTTTGACCAAGTCTTCTGATATGAGATTTGCTTGTGACCCACTGTCAAATAGTGTGTCAATTTTTGTATGTTTTGAGGTTACCCTCACATGGAACAATTCAATTCTTTCTTCCTCATTTGGAGCTTGTACATGACAGTTTGAAGTACTAGTGCTTGGCTTAGTTTCAGTTTCCTTTCCCTTCATACTCTTCAAACCCATGGCTGTAATTTTGGTTTCGTCACCTGAATCATCACCTAAGTCTTGTTGTGTAGTTGTAGTAGCTGCAGTTTTCTTCTTTCCTTTGTTTTTGTTAAACTGAGTTCTTTTTTCAGGATGAAGTTTCCAACAATTTTTCTCTTCATGGCCTTCTCTTGAACAATGTTTACATATCACTTTCTCACCCTCTTTTTTGACAGATGCATTATTTTTGCCTTTTCCCTTAGAGGTTTTGTCTTTGTTTTTCCCCTTAAAAGGCTTGTTTCTACCCTCATCAAAAGTATTTTTCCCTCTAGCCTCTAAATGCGTGGCTTGTACACAAACCTCGTCTAGACTAGTAGGATTGAACATAAGGATAGTATGTCTAAGGTAGTTGTGCAAACCACCTATATATTTCAGCAAAGTATCTTGACTTTGTAAGTCTACCCCTAATAAGAGTGCTCTTCTCCTAAACTCTTGGGTGTAGTCTTGTACATTTTGTCCCTTAAGTTGTCTGAAGTTTTTCCAATTCATGATAGCCTTTTGTAAATGAGCTAATGGATAAAATTGATTTTTAATTGTAGTAATAAATTCAGCCCATGATAAAGTGATCTTACCATGTTTTTTAATTTCATCCTTGGTCTTGGCTTCCCACCATACCAATGCTGCTCCATCCATTCTCAAAGAGGCTAACTGTATCTTGGTGTCGTCATCATGAAGGTTCTGTATCCTCAAGTAAACCTCCAACTACCTTATCCAATTGTCAATTTTCTCTGCATTGACTTCACCATTAAACATAGGCAACTCAAATTTAACATCAAGCTTTAAAAATGGACTTTTACCAGTGGTTTTAGACTTGTGAGATTGATTCACCGAAGTAGAGGATGATGATGTAGAGGAAGAGGATGAAGATGGGGATGGTGGATCACCATTTCCTCCATGTCCTTTCTTTGACTTGTCATCACTTTTCTTTCCTCCTAAAGATCCCTCTCCTTCAAGCCTTTCATTCCTTTCTTGGTAGAGTATCCTCACCATCTCAGTCATGTCCAGGAATGACTTTCGGAACACCCGTTTTTCTTCTTTGGGATGAATGTCTTCAGGAACTTCTCCTTCTATTGTAGAAAAATTATTGCCTCTTCAGCTTCTCTTGGAGGTGAAATAGAAGGTGGAGTTAATGCCTCTCTGGCCCTCCTTGGTTGAGGATTACTTTGAGCTCTAACCAAATTTCCTTCTCCTCTCTTGAGCTTAAGCCTAGTAAGCATCAAAACTTGCAAACAGTCAACTATATCTTTGCACAAGAACAAATGCAGAGTAAAACTCTAGCTCTGATACCAACTTGATCTGAAATGGAACTATTTGTAATGCTATGCAAAGTTTACATTCTGATATAATTTAGTGTGCAAAGTGTTCTCCATGACTTGCAAGTTAAAAAAAAATAGTTTTGGTTTGTATCTGAGTTTTATGTGTGAGGATTTGTTAATTAAATTTATTGTTTAACATATCACAACAGAAATACACAGTCAGAAAATTCACCATCACATAACATAGAAAATTTTTGAGACAGTTCACCCCTCCTGAGCTACATCTGTCGGTCCAAGGCTCCCCAATGGCATGTCCTTGCTCTATTAATTTCTCAAAATGGTTACATAGGTAAAAATATGCCTCAATAGGAAAAACCAACTATAAATTTAGCTTTAGAAGATAGAAAATAGCTAGAAACGGTTTTTTTTTCACCTTAAACAGTGAGATACAACCAAATACAGTGCCTTCTCCATGATGGCCTTGATGACTCCTTCATTTTCCCTGAAGAAAACGCTACTATAGATCACCTATGTTTTCTCTGAAAACTATCCCAAATTGCTCAGAATGCTAAAGAAACCCAAAATTGACTAAAATTTCATCTTTTTTGGTCGAAAATTGAGAAAGTTATGACCAAAAAAAAAAATTTCCTAGTGTCCCCCAAAATCCCCCTCCAAAATTGGAGGAACTCCAGTTAGCAACGCTAACGATGGGGAATCTCCAAATTTGTCGATCTGTGCCAAATCTAGTGGTAATAGCTAATGGTAAAGTTAAATTTTATGGAGGCAGATCACATGTGGTCTCCACGGATTAACCGTCGGATAAACCATGTAGATAACCCTGCATTAAATGTTATAATAGTGCGGTCACATATTATGGTTTATGGTTTACCCGTTCCGCCGTCTGTCAGTGCTTAGCTCCGTGGTTCTCGTCTATAGGTCACATGATATGTGGGGGCTAGCCCCCATTTTCCGCCACCCATAGTTCTGTTAAACTTCAAATATAATATGTCGCCCATACAGGTTAAGAACCACCTGTACCCCAACTGGTTGGGCGCTCCTGCACGCAGAGGGAGGTCTGGGGTTCGAAACCCATGGACTCATAAAAATTTTTCCACCCACTTGACTCTGGCCTGGGGCCACGTGGCAGCCTCCGTGCAAGCCATGTGGCGCCGGCTGATAGGCCCACCAAACCTTAATAAAAAATAATTTTTGCATAATATATATATTTTTTTTACAAAATTTTTCATAAGGTCAAATTGAGTCAAAGGTCAATTTTTGGAGATTATTAGACGATTTCAAACCTCAATAACTTTCACATACGTCCTCGGTTTTGAGAACCATTTTTGGCACCAGAATTGCAGCGACGAGACCTTTCAATTCATTCATATTGAAACCATTTCTGATCAATTCCATTTCTAAGCATTTTCTTAACTTGGACATGATATCCTAATCACCCTCACTGTCAGATCTTATCAGATTTATAGGATTTTCTCCAATATTTCGATCTCTCTTTCTTCTTCATCCACATAGTTTCCTTGGAAAGGAGGCCTAATTTGTTGGTCATTATCTTTTTGTCTATTTTGAACAGGATCTCTTCTAAAATTTGGATTTATGTTTCTGTTTTGGGGATTTACTTGGTTCTCCCTAGGAGGTACTCTATCAATTAAGTTTATTCTTTCCAACATTCTTTCCATTACCCTCACTAAGTTATCAATTTTGGCATTAGATGATGAGGTTGAGGCCGTTGTTTCATATTTGTCTGTAACTATTTTTTTTAATTTCAACCTAGCTCTTTTCTCAATAAGATTTAATTCTACACTTACAACTCCCCTCTGCATATCTTCTAAAGTCAAGGGGTCTCTTTCTCTTAGTTGATAGGCCATGTCTGGGTCAAAACTCTCAAGAAATTTTGCTAAGGCTAAGCCTAGTGGGGGTTTCTTGTTTGGTGGAAGTGCATTGTAAACACTATTGAATCTAGTGTAGTAATCTCGGACACCCCCAGTATTTCTTTTAAGGTTGCTATATTCTGAAAGGATTTGGAAAGGGTTCTTTTTAATTTCCCATTTTTATGCTATTAGGATTTAATATTTTAAACCATTTTTTGGCTTCCCCTCCTAAGATTTGGGCAAATATTCTCATCTTAATGATCTCTTCTTCTATTTCCATGTAATCAAAGGCATCGTTCATTTTATCTACATGATGTTGGGTAGTAGTAGATTTAGTTCTGGTAAAGTGGGGAATTATGGATTGATAATCATTTTGTAAAGGAACCAGAGGTTGTGGTAACACTAGGGGGGCATACCATGCTGCCATGATGGGAGAAAATGGAAGATTTACAAGAGGTGGGTTTGTGAGAGGGAATGTGGGATGGAAGGGAGTGTTTCAAATAGTGGATGTGTGGATGGGTGTAGTGGAAGTACTTGGATCATTAAACTGATTTTGAGTAGCTTTGTTATGGAAAGAGCTAAAGTGATGGAGGAGCTAAAAGTCAGGAAGAGTGGAAGGAGAGGCTTCTCTAATGGAACTCTTCTGCAAATCTATGGGCTCAAGGTCAGTCTGGTTAATCTCACTATGTGACTTAGTTCTAAATAGGTTCTTTGTATGGTGCAAGCCAAACTAAGGATCTTGCAAGGTTGTAAGGTGTTCAGAGACAAATATTTCTCTTTGAATGGTCCTAACAGTAGTTAAATTTCTAGCTCTAGAAGTTTGCCACAAAATATTTTCTCGATCATCAACTATAGTAGGAGGATTTGGGTCTGGATGAGATCTGTTGGTATTGATCCTTTGTGAAGCCAGATTTCAAACTCAAAATTTAGAGAGGCTAAAAGTTTAGGACTGTTTTCAGAAGGTTGACCTCTCTTAGTGCTTAGTGAACTTATACAATAGGGGACAAGGCTTATAAACTTTTTAGGGATGATTTGACACAATCCTAAGGAATTATAATGAGGACTAGTGAAGTAATATTCCTACTTGAGGCTATTGGAGTCACTAGGTGGAATTTTCTAGTTATTTTGAAGATATATGTGTATGTTCCACCACCAATAAATGACAAAAAACCAATCTAGGAATGTTTTTTAGGGTTTTCTGATTTTCTTTATGTATCCTTAAAGTTTGTATGAGTATCCTATATCTGAATCATCATTTTTCTATGGTGGTGAGACAAGAAGAGTCTACTCTTGGCTATCAGTTGATTTTCTAAGCTTAACTGAGGGTTTAAATGAGTCTATAAGAGTTTTTAGGCTATCATGTACTCGGTCCCACCATGATCGCCATTATGTTAATGTCCCGTGATTTTGAAGATTGGTAGATCAAATGCACAGGGTAACATCAGACCAGTCTTTGGAGTCCGAGGACCTATCCTTCCTGGACTTAGAGAGGACTCTCTCTATTTTTTTGCAAAGGATGTGAACTTGTTTTCTTAAGATGATTGATTTTAGGCTATTTTTTAAGTGCAGAGTTTGTTTTTTGTTTTGGTTGGGTATGATGGTCAAGGATAATATAAAGAATGAGGAAATATCCAAGTTATTGGGCAATGGAGTCTATGAAAGTCATGAAAAGTTCATCAATATATCAGGGAGCATCACAGGGAAAATCTAACTTGGTCAATGGATCTTCAAGGTTTTTAAGGGTAATGAGATGGACATCAATTGTGATAATAAAAGCAGGACAAAGGGAAATTAAGAATCGTTTATCAAGTAGTGTTATGTATAATGAATGAAAAATTTGAAGCTAGGGTTTTGGACAAAAATAGTGTTTGAGCATCCTGCCATTGACAGGACCTCTAAATAACTCTTCTCCATTCAGCCCTTGTAAAAATAAAGCATTATGACCCCTAATTGAATGAATGATATAAGGCCCTTTCCATAAATTCTCAAATTTGTCATGCTTACCTTTGTCTTCCCTTCTAGAATCCCATTTCAAGACTATGTCTCCAACTTGGAAATTATAAGATTTAGTCCTTCTTTCAAAGATCTTCTTGATGCTCTCTTATACTGCTTGTGTTCTTTTGTAACACTCCTCTCTTGACTGATGTAAATGAATGGTTTGGTTCAACCTTCTTTGCATGTCATTTTTTTCTAATTTCACTTATTGGAGGAGTTTAATGACTGGAACTACCAAATATGTTGGGAAGACTACATCCATGCCATATACTAACTGATAGGGGGACATAATGATTGATTTATTGGTGGTTAGTCTATCATCCCATAGTGCAGGAACTAGCTTACTATGCCATTATTTTTTATTATGTTCTAGTAGTCTCTTGATAATGTTGATCAAAATTTTGTTGGAGGATTGAGCTAGCCCATTACCTTGGGGGTAGTAAGCTATGGAGTGCCCCAATGCGATATGATATTTATGGCAAAAATCAACCATCCTTTTGGATTTAAAGGCAACAAAATTTTCTGTAATGATCTTTCTATGACAACCAAATTGAGAAAAGATGTTGGTCTCAAGGAATTTGACAATAACTGAATCAGTAGCATTCCTAGAACGGATGGCCTCTATCCATTTGGTAAAATAATTAGTGGTAGTAAGGATCCACTTATGCAGGAAGGATGAGGTTGGGTGAATTTCTCCAATAAAGTTCAAACCCCATTTTTGAAAAGGAGCTTCAATACTGATGGGATGCAAAGGTAAAGGTAGGATTTTTCTCTTGCCATAAAAAATTTGGCACTTATGGCAAGTCATGACTAGTTTTTGAGTGTTAGGAAAAAGGGTAGGCCAATAATACCCAGCTCTAACAATCATATTTGCTATGGTTTTTGAGTAAAGGTGACCTCTACATTCTCCCTCATGCATCTCATGCATGATTTTTCCTACATAATTCTCCAGCAAACATTTAAGAAATATGCCAAGAGAATTTTGCCAATACAGAAATCCATCTAAAATGCAGTAATTTAAAGCTTTTTTTTTCAAGAGTCTAGATTTTGTCTTTGATAAAGAAGAAGGAGTATTGAGATAGAGAAGCACATATATGATATTTTCATACCAAGCTGAATTCAGAAATATTTCTTCAATGTATGGAGATATAAATTCTTCTATTTCTTCTAAAACATCAATCATATTCATGTGTAATGCTTGGAAATTTGATTCAGCCATGATTTTTTCTAATCCTTGTCCTTTAATCAGCTTGGTAGGTCTAATTTTAAAATCATATTCTAAGATCATAGCAATCCATTTTCCCCTTTTACCATCAGGGTCTTGATTTAGAATGTCCTTGACAACTATATGTTGGACAAAATAAATGATATGAGAGTGTAAAATGTAGACTCAGAAATATTTCAATGCTTTTATCAAGGTGAAGGCGTGTTTCTCCATGATGGTATACTTGAGTGGAGCATCTCTTAATGCTTTACTGAAAAAGGATATTGCTTGTTCTTGGCCCATGTTATTCTTTTGCAACAATACTGCAGCAATGGTGTGTTCAAATGCAAATGAAAAAATGTAGAAATCCTTGGTGAAATTAGGACAGATAAGAACTGGTGTTTGAGTGAGAGCTTGTTTTACTAGTTCAAATGACTGTTTGGCCTTCAAATTCCATTTAACTCCTGTCTCGTTTTTTAGCATGTTTGTGATATTTCTTAAAAGTTCAACAAGGTTAGGGATGGATCTTCTCAAAAAGTTGATCTTCCCAATGAAAGATATCAACTCCTTGATATTTCTAGGATGGCTAATTTGAAATATGCCTTCAATCATTTTGGGGTCTAATTTGATTCCTTCTTCAGAGGTGATGTGGCCTAGGAGTTTTCCTTCCTGGAGACTAAAGAGTGTTTTCTTGGGATTCAAAGATAGGCCATATTTCCTACATTTTCCAAAACAATTTCTCAAATGGACTAAGTGCTCTTTATTAGTTTTGGAGTAAACAGTTATGTCATCAAGGAAAATGATTATGACATAGCCTATGTCTTCTGAAAAATCAATGTCCATGGCCCTTTGGAATGTGGCCCTTGCATTCATCAAACCAAATGACATCTTTACATACATAAATGTACCCCAAGGTGTGGTGAATGTAGTTTTGTGTTGATCACTTGAGAGTACTAGCACTTGGTTGTAGCCTGAAAAACCATCTAGCAGTGATATTCTCTTAGATCCAGCCACCTTTTGGAGTATGTGATCCATTTTAGGCAAGGGATAACTATATTTCAGGGAGGATTTGTTCATATTTCTAAAGTCAATGCAAAGCCTAATCTCCTTGGTCTTCTTCCTAACTGACACAAGTTTAGAAACCCACTTTGAGTATCTAAGGGGAACTGTGATCCCAACATCATACATCTTTTTAATCTCTTTGTCAACTAAAGGTAATAAAACAGGGTTTATTCTTCTTAGTTTTTGTTTGAAAGGTTTCTTATTTTCCTTAAGAGGAATTTTATGTTGGATAATGCTGGTATCATATGATTTCAGGTCCTTGTATCCCCATGCAAGCACATCTCTAAACTCTTTTAAAAGCTCAATATATTCCTGTTTTATGTGAGGAGTAAGAGTGTTAGATAGATTGATCATTTTGTGTTCCAACATGTTGCCTATGTTATATTCTTCTACATTAATTTCTATAGGTTCCAACTTTGGTTTTTTAGCTACATCATTGAAATAAAAAATCTCCACTAATGGTGTAAGGCCCCTTGGTATTGTATCATATTTACACTATAAAACCTCAAGGTCCTTTTGGTCAATATTGTCAAGTAATTCTGCCTTATAAAGATGTTCAAACTGGTTTATATCAACAGTAGAGGACAACTATGTTTTGTGGGATTTTTTTTCAGCAAAACAATCTTCTTCATGGCTTCAGCTAGGTGTTGGTATAGAAAAATCATTTTTAGATTGCAGAAAATCATCAATGTGTTTATCACCCTCAAACACTTGCCAATAGTTTTCATTGTCAAGTACTGTAGGCTGATTTTTTACTTGATAGTGAACTGTTCATTTACATGGGGTATTTGGCAATTTCTGGCAGCAAAGGCAATCTGGTTAGCAAGGCTATTTTGAGATCTAGGAATGAAAGTGAGTTCATATTTCTCAAAGGCTTTCAGGAGATCTAGGGAAACATTCCTATATTATCTTAATATTGGGTTTTTGGCTGAGTACTCCCCTTTTATTTTCCTGATGATCAGTTCTGAATCTCCTTGGACTAAGATTTTCTTGGCTCCTATGTTTTGAAGCAAATGTAAGCCAAGTAGGAGAGCTCCATATTCTGCAACGTTATTAGTCCATTGGAAATCAAGTTTGTAGGAATGTCCTTTGTTTTTATTATGTATCCATACACCAGCTCTAGAACCATTTTTTCCATATGAGCCATCAAAGCTCATGTTCCAAAGTGTTTCTATATCATACTCACTATCATTTTTCTGTCCAAGGTTTCTAAAGTTAGAGTTGTTATGTTCTTCATTTGAGGAAAGATTTGACTATTCTGGTGGGTTTAATTATTTCTCACCTTAATTTTCTTGTTTGTTGATTTCATCTTCATTATACATGATAAATGAATCAAGGTTTGAATGAATGGAATAAACAAGAGTGTTGTTTTGCCTATCTATATTTCTTACCATATATTTCATATGAGATTCCCAATACAATCTCCTTGTTTGGTTAAAAACTGGGATGCTAGCATAAGACATGTCCATTTGAAGGCTCCCTTGAAGTTTGGCTCCCCATGATCTGGATAAAAGCATGCCATACTTTGGGGGAATGTCAGCAACTACTAAGTCCATAACTAGACCCTTAGTAGGAATTTGTGCTAGATTGACACATAAATCCTTGATTAAGCCCAAACATTGACTCTGCTTAAATCAAAAGAATATAGGTCTTTGTAAGGTTTAGTAATTTCTAGGCCTAATATCTCCATCACCACTTTTGGCATGAGGTTGTGAGAGGCACCAAAGTCTAGCATGGAATTATGCAATATTTTATCATGTATATTCAAGCTGACATAGAATGGAGGGACAGATCCTTCTTGGTATTTTCCTTCTACTTCAGGACCAAACAATAATTCTGGTTTATCATCTGTCAAGTTTAAAGTATCAGTATAATTTCCTATATTCAAAGCTTTCGAGACTTGATTTTTATATACATCCTGGGTTACTAGTTCAGCAAGGGGTATGCTAATTTTGATCTCGGAAATTTTTCCCTCAAGGCTGAAAGGTGCTAGTGTTTTTGACATATTTACATATGTTTTTTCATATAGAGTCTTTTTAGCAGTTTTGATTTGCTGAATTTTATTAGGACTATCATTTTTAATAGATTTTGCAGGGCCACTAGCAAAAGTACTAGGGTAGCGTGGGTCACACTTTGTTGGCTGGTTTTATCTTTGTTCAGATCGGCTTTCTTAGCCATAGTGTTGGTATTGTTTGCTGTCTTTTTAGGAGGATTTTCTGAGGATTTCCTAATAGCAGTGTTAGCGTTGTTGTTCTTGGAAGTCTCTTGGTTCTTTTTCCTCCTAAGGTCATATTGCCTATGGAATTCCATTATGGCATTTTCAAATCCTAATTGGTAGTCTTCAAAATCCTCACGATTGGTTTCAGTTTGGTATGAGGAAAAGAATCCTTGTTCTTCTTCAGTGAGAACAACATTACCCTCACTATCATATCCTAGCAGATTTACATGATTTTCTTCCAGCCTTTCAGTCTCTATTTCTTCCTCATCTACAGAGTTGTCTTGTAAAGGAGACCTAATTTGTTGGTCATTATCTCTTTGTCTATTTTGAATAGGGTCTCTTTTGAAATTCTTATTCCTATTTCTGTTTTGGGGATTTGCTTGGTTTTCCTTAGAAGGTACTCTTTCGGCCAAGTTCATCCTTTCCATCATTCTTTCCATTACCCTCACTAAGTTGTCAATTTTGGCATCAGATGATTAGGTTGAGGCCATAGTTTCATATTTATATAACTATTTTTTCTGATTTTAACCTAGCTCTTTTTTCAATCAAATTTTCTTCTACACTTATAGCTCCCCTCTGCATATGTTCTAAAGTTAAGGGGTCTCTTTCTCTTAGCCGATAAGCCATGTTTGAGTCAAAACCTTCAGGAAATTTTGCTAAGGCTAAGCCTAGTGGGGGTTTCATGTTTGGTGGAAGTGCATTGTAAATATTATTGAATCTAGTGCAGTAATCTTGAACACTTTCCCCAACATTTATTTTAAGGTTGCTATATTCTAAAATGATTTGGAGAGGGTTCTTTTTAATTTCCCATTTGTTTATGAATGTTTGGTATAGAGAAGGGAGATCATGTATGCTATTAGAAGTTAATATTTTAAACCATTTTTTGGCTTCCCATCCTAAGATTTCGGCAAAGATTCTCATATTAATGGTCTCTTCTTCTATTTCCATGTAATCAAAGACATCATTCATTTTAGATTCAGTTCTAGTAAAGTGGGGAATTCTAGATTGATAATCATTTGGTAAAGGAACCAGAGGTTGTGGTAACACTAGGGGGGCATACCATGCTGCCATGATGGGAGAAAATGGAAGATTTACAAGAGGTGGGTTTGTGAGAGGGAATGTGGGATGGAAGGGAGTGTTTTGAACAATGGATGTGTGGATGGGTGTAGTGGAAGTACTTGGATCAAAAAATTGATTTTGAGCAGATTTTTTATGGAAGGAGCTAAAGTGACGGAGGAGCTGAAAGTCAGGAGGAGTGGAAGGAGAGGCTTCTCTACTGGAAATATGTTGCAAATCTATGGGCTCAAGGTCATTCTGGTTAATCTCACTATCTGACTTGGTTCTAAAAAGGTTCTTTGTATGGTGCAAGCCAAAATGAGGATATTTCAAGGTTGTAAGGTGTCCAGGGATACATCTTGCTCTTTGAGTGGTCCTAATAGTAGTTAAAATTCTAGCTTTAGAATTTTGCCAAAAAATATTTTTTGGATCATCAACTATAGTAAGAGGATTTGGGTCTGGATGAGATCTGGTATTGATCCTTTCTGAAGCCATATTTCAAAATCAAAATTTAGAGAGGATGAAAGTTTAGGACTGTTTTCAGAAGGTTGACCTCTCTTTGTGCTTAGTAAACTTATACAATATGGGACTAGGCTTCTACACTTTTTAGGGCTGATTTGACACAATCCTAAGGAAGTCTAATGAGGACTAGTGAAGTAATATGCCCACTAAAGGCTAGTGGAGTCACCAGGTGGAATGTTTTGGTTATTTTGAACATATATGTGTATGGTACACCACCAATAAATGACAAAAAACTAATCTAGGAATGTTTTTTTGGGGTTTTCTAAGTTTCTTTATGTATCCTTAAGGTTTGTATGAGTATCCTGTATTTGAATCATCATTTTTCTAGGTTGGTGAAACAAGTAGAGTCTAATTTTGGCTATCAGTTGATTTTCTAAGCTTAATTAAGGGTTTAAATGTGTCTATAAGAATTTTTAGGCTATCATGTACTCAGTCCCACCGTGATCGCCATTATGTTAGTGTCCCGTGATTTATAAGATTGGTAGACCAAATGCAGAGGGTAAAATCAGGCCAGTCTTTAGAGTCCTAGGACCTAGCCTTCCTGGACTCAGAGAGGGCTCTCTCTATTTGTTTGCAAAGGATGTAAACTTGTTTGCTTAAGATTGTTGATTTTAGGCTAGTTGTTAAGTGCATAGTTTGTTGTTTGTTTTGGTTGGGTATGATGGTCAAGTAGAATAGACAGAATGAGGAAATATCCAAGTCATTGGGCAATGGAGTCTATGAAAGTCATGAAAAGTTTATCAATATATTAGGGAGCATGACAGGGAAAATCTAACTTGGTCAATGGATCTTCAAGGTTTTTAAGGGTAATTGGATGGACATCAATTGTGAGAATAAAAGTAGGACAAAGGGAAATTAAGAATCCTTTATCATGTAGTGTTATGTATAATGAATGAAAACTTTGAAGCTAGGATTCTTGACAAAAATAGTGTTTGAGCATCTTGCCATTGATAGGACCTCAAATGACTCTTCTCCATTCAGCCTTTGTAAAAATAAAGCATTATGACCCATAATTGAATGAATGATATAAGGCTCTTTCCAAAAATTCTCAAATTTACCATTTTTACCTTTGTCTTCCCTCCTAGCATCCCTTTTCAAAACTATGCCTCCAATTTTGAAATTGTTGGCTTTGGTCCTTTTTCAAAGATATTATTGATGCTCTCTTGTACTGCTTGTGTTATTTTGTAAACCTCCTCTCTTGACTGCTGTAAATGAATGGTTTGGTTTAGCCTTCTCTACATGTAATTTTCTTCTGATTGCACTTCTTCGAGGAGTTTCATGAATGGAACTCCCACGGATGTTGGTAAGATTGTGTCCATACCATATAGTAACTGATAGGGAGACATACTGATTGATTTCTTAGTGCTTAGTCTATCAGCCCATAATGCATGAACTAGCTTACTATGCCATGATTTTTTATTCTATTCTAGCAGTCTCTTGATAATGTTGATCAGATTTGTGTTGGAGGATTCAGCTAGCCCATTATCTTAGGGGTAGTAATTTGTGGAGTGCCCCAATTTGATATGACATTTATGGAAAAAATCAACCATCCTTTTGGATTTAAATGCATCAACATTATTTGTAATTATCTTTCTAGGACAACCAAATCGAGATAAGATGTTGGTCTCAAGGAATTTGACAATAATTGAATCAGTACCATTCCTAGAAGGGATGGCCTCTATCCATTTGGTAAAATAATCAGTGGTAGTAAGGATCCACTTATGCTGGGAAGATGAGGTTGGGTGAATTTCTCCAATAAAGTCCAAACCCCAATTGTTGAAATGGAGCCTCAATACTGATGAGATGCAAAGGTAAAGGTAGGAGTTTTCTCTTGCCATAAAAAAATTGGCACTTATGGAAAGTCATGACTAGTTTTTGAGTATCAGGAAAAAGGGTGGGCCAATAATAGATAGCTCTAAGAATCTTATTTGCTGTGGTTTTCTAGTAAAGGTGACCTCCAAATTCTCCCTCATTTAGCCCATGCATGAATTTTCCTGCATCATTCTCCAACAAACATTTAAGAAATATGCCAACAAAATTTTTTCAATATGGAACTCCATCTAGAATGCAGTAATTTAAAGATTTTTGTTTCAAGAATCTATCTTTTCTCTTTGATAAAGAAGAAGGAGTATTGAGATAAAGAAGCACATATATGGTATCTAAATACCAAGCTGAATTCGGAAATATTTCTTCAATGTATGGAGCTGTGAATTATTCTGTTTCTCCTAAAACATCAATCGTATTCATGTCTAATGCTTGGAAATTTGATTCAGCCATGAGTTTTGCTAATCCTTGTCCTTTAATCAGCTTGGTAGGTCTTATTTTTAAATCATATTCTAAGGTAATAGAAATCCATTTTCCCCTTTTACCATCAGGGTCTTGATTTAGAATGTCCTTGACAACTGTATGTGGGACAAAAGCGATGATATGAGAGAGTAAAATGTAGACTCAGAAATATTTCAATGCTTTTATCAAGGTGAAGGCTTGCTTCTCCATGATGTTATACTTAAGTGGCGCATCTCTTAAAGCTTTATTGAAAAGGGCTATTGGTTATTCTTGGCCCATGTTATTCTTTTGCAACAATACTGCATCAATGGTGTGTTCAGATGCAAATGAAAAAATGTAGAAATCCTTGGTGAAATTAGGACTGATAAGAACTGGTGTTTGAGTGAGAGCTTGTTTTACTAGCTCAATGACTGTTTAGCCTTCAAAGTCCACTTAACTCCTGTGTCATTTTTTATCATGTTTGTGATATTTCTTAAAAGTTTAGCAAGGTTGGCAATGAATCTTCTCAAAAACTTGATCTTCCCAATGAAAGATTGCAACTCCTTCATATTTCTAGGATGGATAATTTGCAATATGCCTTGAATCCTTTTGGGGTCTACTTTGATTCCTTCTTCAGAGATTATGTGGCCTAGGAGTTTTCCTTCCTGGAGACCAAAGAGTGTTTTCTTGGGATTCAAAGATAGGCCATATTTCCTACATTTTTCAAAAACTTTTCTCAAATGGACGAAGTGCTCTTTATCAATTTTGGAGTAAAAAATGATGTCATCAAGGTAAATGATTATGAAATAGACTATGTCTTCTAAAAAAGCTATGTCCATGGCCCTTTGGAATGTGGTGCCTGCATTCATCAAACCAAATGGCATCTTTACATACATGAATGTACCCCAAGGTGTGGTGAAGGTAGTTTTGTGTTGATCACTTGAGAGTACTAGCACTTGGTTGTACCTTGAAAAAATATCTAGTAGTGATATTCTCTTAGATCCAACCGCCTTTTGGAGTATGTGATCCATTTTAGGCAAGGGATAATTATCTTTCAGGGAGTTTTTTTTTCAGATTTGTAAAGTCAATGCAAAGCCTAATCTCCCTGGTCTTCTTCCTAAGTGACACAAGGTTGGAAACCCACTCTGAGTATCTAAAGGGAACTATGATCCAAACATCATACATATCTTTAATCTCTTTCTCAACTAAAGGTAATAAAACAGGGTTTATTCTTCTTAGTCTTTGCTTGAAAGGTTTCTGATTTTCCTTAAGAGGAATTTTATGTTGGATAATGCTGATATCATGTCCTTGTATCCCCATGCAAACACATCTCTAAAATATTTTTAAAGATCAATATATTCCTGTTTTATGTGAGGAGGAAGAGTGTTAGATAGCTTGATTATTTTGGGTTCCAACATGCTACCTATTTTATATTCTTCTATGTAATATTCCAAATTTGAAATAACAGCAATATAAAACATTATTATATATAATACAACAAATATGAACATGACATAAGAGGGATAAATGTACAACCATCACTTTATTAAGATTTCAACATAAATATACAATAAGATCATGAGGGACAAGACACTCAAGCAATAGGAACAAGCCTCGAATGATCAAAATAATTAGAACATGAGTTGCTGAAACTAAATAGAATGTCATAGAGCAGTGACAGCACTATCTATATCAGTGTAGCTGTTGCTGGATACATATAAATGAAATATGGCTGATAGAAACTAAAGAAATTCCCAGCAAAGAAGATATGGGTTCTAATACATGATTTCTAGCCAACCCGGAAAATATTGCTAGAAATACCAAGAAATATACAATGTGACAAATAACCCTGGGGTTGAGATGTCACTGCAAATTGGATCTGTATTGAATGAGGATATGATAGATATGAAATGATGATGTTCTCCTCCAATAGTATTTCTAAATATAAGGCTGACCCCTCTACTCAGAAATAGACCCTCCTGATGAGCTCAATGAATCCTCCTTTGCTACACCCTGCAACACAACCCATCTCTAAACAGAAAATATGTTGTAGATGAAGGAGGTAGCTTGGCCAGAATTCCAGAATGAGGAAATGTAGCTCAAAGAACCTCTCTTCCCTTGAGGATGAGGTAGGGATTCTCGATAAGGAACACCATTTTGCTAAACATCACAGCAACCTTGTTAAACAACAAGAGGAAGAAAAAGTCTAAATAGAAAAATATCAAATAATAATCCAAAAACATCCATAAAAATGGTTGCTATCCCCTCCATATATAGCATGAGAGCCTCCTCGCATTGGCCCCATCCATATTTGCCACCAAGCTCATGCAATGTTTCCTCCACTAAAACTGCGTTTTCTGATCATAAAGACCACTCCTCCATGACAACGTTTTTGATTTGGTCAAAGTTGACTGAATCAACATGATCCAATCCTTGTTCACACCCAAAGGTACTTAATCTAGTAGCTTATTATTCCTCCTTTCATAGTAAGAGTGTTATTATTCCTTATAAATGGGTTTTATGGATCTCCCCACCCACTTATTCACCTATCTAGTGATAAAACCAACTATAATATTCCATTTATATGAAGGCTAAATTTTTGGAATATTACAATCCTCCCCTCCAAAATGTTTCTTTTCCTCAAGAAACTGTAAAGGTGGAGAAAAAATTCCTCCCTTCCTCTTCTTGTGGCCTTCTCATCAATATCTTCCACCAAATCTCAACATAATCTGCAATAAATCTACCCTCCAATGGTTCCTCCCACATGAAGAAAAGAGATGTAGTATGGAAATCATGGTTTTCCCATTGTTTCACATGAAACATATAGCATGTAAATTAGGGATAATCATGCTCCCAATGGGCACCTCCAACTCTTGTCCCACTCTCCAAACAATGCTCATCGTGAACATAAGAATATTAGTAATATATGGAAGAAAAAACCAATGAAAACAAGTTTCCATATGACAACCGGAAAGTGGATCATAGTTCTACATATGGAACCAGCGTAGTGCATCCCTTGCATGCCTCAAAAAAAATAATAACAAGTGCCCTTCTAGCCACTTTTTTACTACCATAATCATCCCATAATATGGAATCATAAAGGAAAAATGTGGTGTCAATGGTGCACACCAAGAATCATGTGGCTTCCCCAACAAACCCCCAATAGAATAGCCAACCTAAATGCTACAATTGGCCTCAAGTACATCATAATATAATATACAAGAAGGGATAATCCTCCTTGGTGCAACATGTAGTTCATATAAAGTAAAGAAGTACAAATAATAATGCAAAATTGTACCTTCTCCACCATGTACTTTGGTCCTTGAGTTGAAATGGCCAAACTGAAAATTCTCCCTCAATCTCAATGAGTAGGGAAGGGGTTGTGACAAAATCTCCATCACCATCCGAGCTATGCATCTCTCCATATTATGATATATTTCCTGTTGGATGCCCTCCCAAGTGAAATCCTTCATCAGAGAATGAAATTCATCTTAGTGCATGGAAAGAAATTCCACATATGCTGCATGTAGTAGCTTCCTCTTGGGCTCAGAAACTCTAGTCAAGAAGAATCTTCCAGAAGAATAGATGACCTCTCCAGCCACCATGTATCTATCCTCTCCCTCTGGTTCATCAAGAATCATGCAAGCATTAATATCCTTGGAGTACTCTACCAAGAGTTGAGACCTCCAATATGGATCAATCCTCCTGAGAGACAACACTGAAGATCTGAAATGTGAAGCTCCCCACATGTTTTTGTCTTCTCCTTTGAAATCCATCATGCCAAATTCATCCTCCAAAATTCTACCATGCCCATCATGCAACTTCTCATGCTCAAATATAAATGGCGACTTTTGGAAGTTGGCCTCCCATGAGAAGCTACCCTCCAAAAAGAATCTCCTGATGTTGGCCAATGTAAGCATGAGTGGCCTCCATCTACTCCAATGTATGGAGGATTCCTTCCTCGAAGGAATTACCCTCTATTCCTCCAAATCCATGGAGCAGCTCCCTTGCACCATGTAAGTGCCATCCTCCATCACTGCAACAACTTTTGTCAGCGCAATATATGTAGTGAGAGTGGGTAATGCTGAAAATGGGAGAATGTCTCCCTCCTCCTTGAGTCTATCCCAAACTCTCTGCGCTATACTAGACTACTCTAAGGTATTCACCCCTCCAGAATATTATAGTGGTGACCCAAATGGCAATATGTATCTCACCAACTCTAGATCTAGTGGCTTCCCAGGTGGAATTCCCCCATGTAGTGAGATATCAAAATATGAAGTGGACTGTGTATATGAGTGGACTGATTTGTCCGTCTCTTCACTGCACAATACAATCTCCTTATTTTGTGCAGAAACCTCCCAAAAAATATAAGGGTGAATTCTCATCATCCCTTGATGCTGATCCTTCTTCTCTTCCATCTCACAATCCACAAAAATGGATACATGCTGCTCCAGAATTTTGATTTGGTTCCCACATGTTAAATCATTTGGAACTCCTTGGAAAGACACAACGGCTCCTCTATTGGAAGCAATGTCTCCCTTTCCCCCTTCATCTAGTGATGGATCTTCTCCCAATGGTACAATGTTGTCAGCTCTTCTCTGCTCATCCTCTTCGTTCGTATTTGAGAATGCCTCATCATCAATGAGAGACCCTTGATCTTGGTCTTCCCTTGAAGGAGGAACCTCAATGTATTCATATATAGAAGAGGGCTCTTCAAGAAGTGGGAATATTTCCCTTGGCAAGGCATCATGCATGTTTTATCCCCTTTAACAAAAATAAGGAGTGGAGTGGGCAGAATAGATCTTTCCAACTCATGGAAAGGTTTTGAGTTTTTGGGTTCAAAAAATGATGTTTTACAATGTTTAATATCAAATATTCTCACTAATTTCTAAGTGAGCCCAACATAATTTTTTACATTTGAATGTTTAAATGAAGCATAAATACACAACCACTAATCATGGGCCATACCTTTGAGGTGTAGCGTTGCTACTCTGATGGGCTCCTTTTCTAAAACTTGGTGTAGCTGGAAATAGGAATCTAGCTCCTTCACCCAAGCTTTGGCTGTGCACTTTGTTCATCCATAAAATTTAGATAGAAATATTCTACCTCTCTTTCTTCTATTATGATTCCTAGAAAATCTGTCTTCCTTGAGTTGGAAAAACTATTGGAAGTCCAAGCGCTCTTTGAATCTCCATGATTGAGACTCATACTCCTGAAGATAGTCACTCAGGGTCTCCTCCCTTGGTGCATCTTCTTTCTCCATCCTTCTTGCAGTGAATGTGGGCCATAAACAGCACTATGGATATGCTTGTGTGGCTAAATTTCCACACCCATCTCATGAATATCTAGGGCTTGCTTCACTTTCAAACCCTTTAGGAAATTTTCTACATTTCTCCCCTTTCATTTCCTTGAGATCTTCTTTGATAATTTTCATAGTTTGGAAAAGAAGCTGGGAGATCCTCTCTTCCTTCATTTCTTCAAATAATGGAGTCTTGCCTTTGTTTCTTCTGTTCAACTTCTCTTCTCTATGAGAATAATCTTCTCCTTCAAGTGGCATAATGTCTTGAATGCACAGACTGAGCCAAGATTATGGTCTGATACCATTGTAATATTCCAAATTGGAAATAGCAACAATATAAAACATAATTATGTATAATACAACAAATTTGAATATGAAATAAGAGGGATAAATGTAAAACCATCATTTTATTAAGATATCAGCATAAATATACAATAAGATCATGAGGGAAAAGTCACTCAAGTAATAGGAACAAGCCTCCAATGATCAAAACAATCAGCACATGAGTTGATGCAACTGTATAGAATGTCAGAGAGTAGTTACAGTGATATCTATATCAGTGTAGTTGTTGTTGAATACATATATAAATGAAATATGGCTGATAGAAACAAAATAAATTCCCAGCAAAGAATATGTGGGCTCTAATACATGATTTCTATCCAACCTGGAAAAGATTGCTAGAAATACCAAGAAATATACAATGTGACAAATAACCCTGGGGTTGAGATGTCACTGCAAACTGGATCTGTATAGAATGAGGCTATCAAAAATCTGAAATTATGATGTCCTCCTCCATTATTATTTCTAAATAGAAGGCAGATCCCTCTACTCAGAAATCGACCCACCTGATGAGCTCAATGAACCCTCCCAGCAATTGCCTCCAAAAATAACACAGTTCATAAATTTGACTGTGCTGTGAGGGATGGTAGATGGTTGGCCTAATGCCAAAGATGTGAAAATATGCCCAGGAGCCTTCCTTTCTGATCCTCCCATGGATAGGCTACCTCTCCACTGAAAAATAAGACCAAAAACAACTCTATGTGATCCTCCTTTGCTGCACCCAGCAACACAACCCAAATCTAAACATAAACTACACTGTAGTTGAAGGAGGTAGCTTGGCCAGAATTCTAGAATGAGGAAATGCAGCTTAAATAACCTCTCCTCCCTTGAGGATGAGGTAGGGATTCCTGATCAAGAACACCCTTGTGCTAAACAGCACAACAACCCTGCTAAACAATAAGAGGAAGCAAAAGTCTAAACAAACCAATATCAAATAATAATCCAAAAACATCCATAACAATGGTTTCTATCCCCTCCCTATCTTTCATGAGGGCCTCCTCACGTTGGGTCCCATCCATACTTGCCACCAAGCTCATGCAATTTTTCCTCCACTAAAACTACGCTATCTCATCATAAAGACCACTTCCCCATGACATCGTCGTTGATTTGGTCAAAGTTGACTAAATCAACATGATCCAATCCCTGTTCACACCCAAATGTGCTTAATCCAGCTGCTTATTCTTCATCCTTTCACATTAGGAGTGTTATTATTCCTTCTAAAGGGGTCTTATGGGTATCCTCACCCACTTATTCACCTACCTAGTGATAAAACCAACTATAATATTCCATTTAGATGAAGGCTAAATTTTTGGAATATTACATTCTACATTAGTTTCTGTAGGCTCAATATTTGGTTTTTTAGCTACATCATTGAAATCAAAAAGCTCCTCTAATGGTGTAAGTCCCATTGGTATTGTATCATCTTTACATTATAAAACCTCAAGTTCCTTTTGGTCTAGATTGTCAAGTAACTCTGCCTTATAAAGATGTTCAAACTGGTTTATATCAGCAGTAGAGGAAAGCTCTGTTTTGTGGGCTTGTTTTTCAGCAAAAAAATCTTCTTCATGGGTTGAGCTAGGTGTTGGTACAACAAAATCATTTTTAGATTGCATAAAATCATGAATGTGTTTATCACCCTTAAACACTTGCCAATATTTTTCATTGTTAGGTGTAGGCCGATTTTTTACTTTGACAGTGAATTTTTCATTTACATGGGGTATTTGGCAATTGCTGGAAACAAAGGCAAACTCATTAGCAAGGTTATTTTGAGCTCTAGGAATGAATGTGAGTTCATATTTCTCAAAGGTTTTCAGGAGATCTATGGCAGAATTCCTATATTATCTTAATTTTAGGTTTTTGGCTGAGTACTCCCCTTTTATTTTCCTAATGATCAGTTCTCAATCTCCTTGGACTGAGATTTTCTTGGCTCTTATGTTTTTAAGGAAATGTAAGCCAAGTAGGAGAGCTTCATTTTCTGCAATGTTAGTAGTGCATTGGAAATCAAGTTTGTAGGAATGTCCTATGTTTGTATTATGTATCCATACACCAGCTCCAAAACCATTTTGGCCACAAGAGCCATCAAAGCTCATGTTCCAAAGTGTTTCTATCTCATACTCACTCTCATTTTATTGTTCAAGGATGCTAAAGTTGGAGCTTTTATGTTCTTCATTTGAGGACAGATTTGACTATTCTGGTGGGTTTAATTCTTTCTCACCTTCATTTTCTTGTTTACTGATTTCATCTTCATTGTACAAGATAAATGAATCAAGGTCTGAATGAATGGAATAAATAGGAGTGTTGTTTGGCCTATATAGATTTCTTACCATATATTTAATATGATATTCCTAGTACAATCTCCTTGTTTGGTTAAAATCTGGGATGGTAGAATAAGACATGTCCATTTTAAGCCTCCCTTGAAGTTTGGCTCCCCATGATATGGATAAAAGCATGCCATACTTTGTGGGAATGTTAGCAACTACTATGTCCATAACTAGACCCTTAGCAAGAATTTGAGCCATATTGAGACATAAATCCTTGATTAGGCCCAAACATTTGACTCTTCTTGAATCAAAAGAATACAGGTCTTTGTAAGGTTTAGTAATTTCTAGGCCTAATCTCTCCATCACCACTTTTGGAATGAGGTTGTGAGAGGCACCAGAGTCTAGCATGGCATTATGCAATATTGTATGATGTATGTTCAAGCTGACATAGAATGGAGGGAAAACTCCTTATTGGTATTTTCCTTCTACTTCAGGACCAAACAATAATTTTGGTTTATCATCTGCCAAGTTTAAAGTATTAGTATCATTTCCTATATTCAAATATTTCAAGACTTGATTTTTATATAAATCTTGGGTTGCTAGTTCAGCAAGGGGTATGCTAATTTTGATCTTCGAAATTTCTCCCTCAAGGCTGAAAGGTGGTAGATTTTTTGACATATTTACATCTATTTTGTCATACATAGTATTTTCCACAGTTTTGATTTGCTGAATTTTATTAGGACTGTCATTTTGAACGGATTTTCCCAGGCCACTAGCAGAAGTACTAGGGCAGCTTGGGTCAACACTTTGCTGGTTGGTTTTATCTTTGTTCAGATCAACTTTCTTAGCCATAGTGTTGGTGCTATTTTTTGTCATTTTAAGAGGATTTTCTGAGGTTTTCCTAACAGTAGTGTCAGTGTTGTTGTTCTTAGAAGTCTCTTGGCTCTTTTTTCTCCTAAGGTGATATTGCCTATGGACTTCCATTATGGCATTCTCAAATCCTAATTGGTAATATTTAGAATCCTCACGGTTGGTTTCAGTTAGGTCTGAGGAAAATAATCCTTGTTCTTCTTCAGTGAGAAAATCATCACCCTCACTATTACATCCTATCAGATTTACATGATCTTCTTCTAACCTTTCAGTCTCTCTTTCTTCTTCATCTACATAGTTTTCTTGGAAAGGAGGCCCAATTTGTTGGTCATTATCTCTTTGTCTATTTTGAATAGGGCCCCTTCTAAAATTTGGATTCCTATTTTTGTTTTATGGATTTGCTTGGTTTTCCCTAGGAGGTACTCTATTGGTGAAGTTCATCCTTTCCATCATTCTTTCCATTACTCTCACTAAGTTTTCAATGTTGGCATTTGAAGACTCTTTGAAGTAATACATAGTCTCTTGGAGGTTGAAAAGAAATTGATGTCTTGAAGCTTGTGAATACCTTGATTTGTTTGTTGATGGAGGAGGCTTGCTTGCCAGATCCCTGAACTTGGTTAAATGGTGAAGTGCTTCTATTCTGTTATTGTTTTTTCCTATTTCATTATGTTTTCATCTTCCCATGTTGAAGTAGAACAAAGGATTTGTTCTTCACTGCCTTTATGCTTTCCTCTGCTAGGACATTTTAGAGAATTCTTAATTTCTCTCTAGACCTCCTAAGCTTGTTTATTTCATAAATGGTTTAATACAGTAGGTATCAAGCATGATTTATGGTTAGCCCTGCTTATTTGATGTCACTGAAACACTGCTTTTGAGGTCTCTCTCTAAAGTATCATTACTTAGGTCTGCCAAAGAGGTTTTGTTTCGATCATACCCTTTGTAATTTCTTAAATAATGTTTTTAGAGATATATCATAGCTATAATCAAAGATGTTTAGGCGTTCCCTCTTCTCTGATTACAGTTATATGTGTGTCTTAAATGTTTTCTATCCTTGACGGTGAAATCACTAGAAGTTAAATGAGTTTCTTGCCTTCTATATTTCATTGGAAAGTTTGTCTTGAATAATTATTGGCTCAAGTTGAATCAAAGAATTTATGGCTTGCCCTATTTATTGATTGCCTCTTTATGCTTATGATATTTAATTCCCTTTTGTTAAAGGTACATGATAAATGATTCTTAATTCCCCTTTTTCCTACTTTTATTCTCACAATTGATGTCCATCTCATTACCCTTAGAACCCTTGAATATCCGTTGACCAAGTTAGATTTTCCCTGCGATGCTCCCTGATCTATTAATGAACTTTTCATGACTTTCATAGGCTCCATTGCCAAATAACTTGGAGATTTCCTCATTCTATATATTATGCTTGACCATCATACCCAACCAATACAAACAACAAACTCTGCACTTAACAACTAGCCTAAAATCAATGATCTAAAGAAAATAAGTTCAGATCCTTTGGAAACAGATAGAGAGAGCCCTCTCTGAGTCCAGGAAGGCTAGGTCCTAGGACTCCAAAGACTAGTTTGATGTTACCCTATGTATTTGGTCTACCAATCTACTAAATCATGGGACACTAACATGCCCCATTCACCATGTACCAACCCCCAAAGATGCAGGTGTTCAAGGGATCAAAAGATCAAGAAAATTTTTGGCTTGTTTCAAAAGTGATATGGAGTTCACAAAATGTTAGAGATGAAAATATGAATAAAGAGCAGTTGGTTACTGCACTGCAAGATAGAGCATTGTCTTGGTAAAATGAAATATTTTATGATGAATTAAAATTCTTCTTTGGCTGAGACAAAGACGACATTGAATTCTGAATTCAATAAACCGAAGCCACAGTCCCAATGTATCACATAGATCAAAGAAATTAAGTAGCTGGCTACTAAGACCATATGGGAGGTAGATCACAGGTTTAAGACACTATTGAGCTAGATTAGCTTTGAAATACGAGATGAACAACATAGAGAATGGTTCATTGCTGCGTTGTTGCGTCATCTCATATCTACATTGATCGCTACTCTAGCTGAAGCATCAGAGATAATGATGAAGATGGAGGCTTCACTGATAATCGATAAAAGAATAGGGGTCAAACATATTCAAAGTCAGTGGTAGAGCTTGCATATAGAGCTCCAAGATACAAAGAATGAAAAGGAGGTTCGATATGATATAAGGTAGGAAGTTAGGTGTATTAATTGTAAAGCAGAGGGTCACTATAAAAAGAAGTGCCCTATTTATAGAGACTATTTGGGTGCTGGGATGCCAAGTCCATTGAAGCCTAAATCGAGTGTTGGGCCAAGCGTAGGGCCCCATGTATGGTGTAGCTTATGCAAAGTTGTAGGCCAACATTCCACAGACTATTTTCACCAGTTGCAAAATTTTATCAGATCCCCGAAGTAATTGTTCTACAATTTCTGTAGTTCAGTGGGACATGATGAGAAACATTGTAAGAGATATGATCTGACAATGCAGAACAATCTTGGTGCATATCTAATGCGTATATAAGGGCATGAAGGTTTGGGTTCCCCAACTACGTGAGGACGTTTCTTAGGCCGAGGAGGAGGCGCGGGTCATGGATGAGGACAAATGATATGTTACAACTGTGGACGTGATGGATATTTTTCCAAGAATTTTCAGATACCTACTACAGATTCCTATAAGTATTGTCAATAATTTGATCATGAAATCAAAGCATTAGGGGAATTTTGAATTCTAAAATGGGCCTCATAAGGAAATTATAAAATAATAGTGGAAATAATTAAATAATATTATATTACATCATCAAATTTTAGACGGAAAAAGGAAAAAACTATGTTTTTCAACTCGTATTTTCAACTTATCTCCCTATGGGTTTACTCAAATTTCGAGTGGAAACACTCATTGGATGCATAATTTTATTACTCATCTGATGAGTACCCATGTTGCATACTTTCGATCAACCCTACTACACGAAAAGTGAGAAATGCATGAAAAACGTGATTGCAATCATGTTTTTTCATGTATTTCTCATTTTTCGTGTAGCAAGGTCCATCAAAAGTATGCAACATGGCTACTCCTTGGATAAGGAATTAAATTTTGCATCCAACGAGTACTCATGCTCAAAATTTGAGTAAAACCTTAGGGAGATAAGTTGAAAAAGTAGTTTTATTATTTTATTATCTTTTAATATTTTTACTTTTTTGCTCCAAAAAAGGTGAATCATCCCCCATGGTTGAAATCATCATCTTTAATCCTATTGGTTCTTATAAGTTTATTTGGGTTGTACATTTTTCTTAGGATGCCCATTTTAGACCTCAAAATTCCCCTAATAATTGTCCCATTTTGTTAGCTAAAATGCAGGAGAAGTGTAGTGAGCAGCCAACTCATAATTTACAAATGATTAGGGTTGAACCGCGCCAGGAAGATTCAAGCATTAACATAGTAACACATAGTGCTGTGAATACTAGAGGAGAGTGCACATAAGGAAAAAATACAGTGACAGAGACCTGGGTAATGAAATATGAGGATAAGAATGTTGGATTTAATGTGTAGTGAGAGAAAGAGACATTCATGGAAGCAAGGATGACATTCATGACTCCTAAAGATTCACCATCTACTGCATAAAGAAAATTGTTTCCATCGGAGAATAAGCCTGAGGAGAATGCTAAAGTACAGGAATATAATCAATCTATCTTGGTGTCCTTCTTGCATACATGTATGGAACTTTTGAGGGACCAAAAGGTTTTATAGGGATTGTAGGAGGTGATAGATAATTGCGCTGACAAGGAAAAACTGCAATTAGAACAACATGCAGTAAATAAGGTGTACAAGAATAAGAAGAGAATCGACCAGGAGATGTGGTTGACTGTGCATATTCAGAGATTATGAGATAGATCAAGTCATTCCGAATCTAGGATCTATAATCAGATGCCAACATTCTCCCAAAATATACATGGGAATGGATGGGAAGACCTAAGCTACAATGGTCACTAATTCAGATGAGGATGGAAAATCAATGAAAGATCATTCCTATGGAGAAATTCGAAGGAATTAGTGTAGATATTGATGTATTTGGAGTGTTGGTAAACTTCAAATTTATTGATATCATTGGTGATAGTCATCCATATCCTGTGTTGTTGGGATTTGATTGGGCTTAGGACATGGATGTTATATTCATCCTGAAGAAGAGGAAGATGATAGTTGAAAATAATGTCACATGCGTAGTTGTGTTGAGATTGATAAGATATAAAATCTTACTACATAGAATGAAGATTGTATTAATCCCACCGTGGATGGTAGAATATGCTGGGAGTGTGAAAATTCATGTGTTTTAGATTCTGATGAGGAATTGCAGCACTGGTAGAGTCGTTTGTGTTGGTTCAAGAACGTGATTTTTTTTAAAGGTAAAATTAATGGTCTACATTAATTATCAACCTAGGTAAAGTCTTGTTATTTCAAGAGTGTAAGCAAAATATATGCAAGTAACATCAGAGGTTAACTACTCTAGATCATTGTAAGAAAGATTGTCTAATTCTCGAAATTAAATCAAACAAAATTGAAAGTGAATTATGAAATACTTTAGACTAATCAAAGGAGAAAATTATGTTCTACGCTTATGCAAAAATATCTACTCAAGACTGAAATAAAGAACAGATTGCAATTTAACAACATGCTTTGATGAATTGAACAACTACCTTAACGAATTGAACATAAATCAAAGATTCTTATTTTTTTAATGTAATTATCTATTAATAAACTAATAGCATCATTCAGAATTAAAAATTAAACCAAACGTGCACAACTATGATGAAAATATTCAAGAATTTCCTATATGTAGAATTGGACAACAATCCTAAGCAATTGAACAACAAAAAATTACTCTAGATTTTGCAATGGAATTCTCTATTAATCAACTGATAGCATCATTTGGAATTAAACATCAAACCAACATTCACAACTATGATGAAAGGATTCAATAATTAACTATACATAGAATTGAACAAGAACCATGCTGAAATTGGTCTAATGAATTTAAAAGCATCAACTCCTGATAAGAGAACATGAATGATAAATCTAATCTAGTTAAAAGGAAGTTATAACATCTCATGCTTGCGATTAACCGAATAAATGATAATGTTATGAAATGCAAAGGATAACTGGAAATGAAAGTTCTGTAAATAAACGTATAGCACAGAATAGTAGGAGAACCCCCAGGGTTGGGCTCGAAGCCTCTAGAAGCCTTCTGCTAAGGAATACTGTTACAGGTCAAAATACCTCCTCATCAGCTCAGAGGGGAAGACAAATATGGAAGAAGTACAAAGACCTAAATTAAACCTATTTCTGCCAGGGTAACGCATATATAGAACATAACAAGAGCGTTATAACGCAGGCAATCAGTACATTGGCCGCGTTAGTGGAGGCTTCAGGCAACCTTTCTGCCCAATCTCTTTATAACTTTGAAGACGTTGCGTTACCGTGTTTTAAGTTTGAATTGGGAAAAAAGCGCGGAGAATGATTTTGAATCTCCGACTTTCCCTCACAAAGGAGTCAGTGCACAAAGGAAACTGCAGAAGCACCAGTTCATTATTGGTCATTGCCATAGAAGACTGAACTCCAAGAGAGGCAAAAGCATGGAGATCAAAGAAACATCTAAGCCTTTTCCATTCCAAACTAGTGGAAAGAGAAGGGCAAAAATGGCCTTCTCCCTCTCCTATAAGAAGGAGCTGAAGGCTCTTAATTGAAGGTCGAAGGATTGCTCAAAAGTTCTTGTATACTTGTGGAATAGAGAATGGTGTGACATTGTGAAGGCCAAGAGTCAAAGAGGCTCCTAGAGAGTTTTTTGGCTTGGACTTCTTCACTTGATAGAGAAGAGAGATTGGGAGACTGAGGAGGGCTTGGTACAACCGATGGTTGTAATCCTCCTTCTTTCAAAATCAATAGAACTATGTTCGTTTTGTCCATTCAATACTTAATGTTATCATTGTTGTTTCAATATTTGTTTAGTATGATATGAATGGCTCAGATGTGTACAATCTAGATGTTTCATGTGATTTGGTGTTGGATACTTGTTTTATTAGAAATTACGCGGGTGCTTTCTTTCTTTGCGGGACTCATATTTGGAATCGGTGAAAGAAGGACTCTTTCTTCGCGCATCACTCTCCAGTTCCAGAAGCACCATTCGAAGAGGTAATTCTCTATTGTATTCCTTCGAGTTATTTCAAGCTAATATGAACATGCTCATGCCATCTTTGTGAACAGCATAGCTAATCTTACTGTCTTGCCCTGGAACATATCCCTCCACACAAGAGGGTGACCGAAAATAGTGAGCCCAAGTAGTTTACCCTGGCGGAGGTGGCGACTAGCTTTGAGAGGATTTCTCGCCTTAATTTAGGACTATTTTGTTCTTCCTTTCTTCTCTTCTTCTCTTGTTCAAAATCCTTAAGCCATTTTTGATGCCCGATGAACCCCTTACCAAATGCTTACGATTCAATCTTGTTCTGTCCTTGGTAGAAGGCACTACAGCAATTGTGACCTATAGAGCTATCCGGTGCGTTTATAACGCGGTCTATGCTTAAATACAATGCGTTATAACGCTGCATTTTCTCACAGACAGAGCGTTACTCAGCCAAAAACCTTGCTGTTCACTGCTGTGACTGTGTTTTAGCTGTAGAGTTTTTTGGCCATCAGTACCTTTCAGCGACTGAATCCCTGTGCTTGTCTGCTAAACTGGCATTGTTATTTGTTTCTCTTATTTAGTTAGTGTGCAAAACATTTACTTTTTAAAAGAGAATTTTTTTTTTTATTATTTTTCTGCATCTAGCTGAGTTTATTCTGAAAGTTTTAGTTCACAGACTGTTAAAAGAGGTAGATAGAAGTCTGAATCTTCAAAAGTTGAGCTGTGTTATTTACATGTTGGTGCATGGATGATTGAAAAAGAAACCTCTCCCTATAGAAACACTCTTCATTGAATTTAATATTTAGAGCATGTTTTGCATGGTTTCTTGAGTCAGAGTCTCACTATACTTCATACGTCCATTCCCCCTCCGCAAGACTAATAACAAAGTACACTAAAAATAAAGCGACACTAAAATCAATCTAATTACTCTTTTTTGTGCTCACACAAACAGTAGTTCAGGCTAGGATCTTGGGTTAGGAAAGTGAGAAAACTACCCAAGATCTCAAAACTTGAAAACTAGAGTCATTAACGAGTGAAATCCTACTGCACTCACATTGTCGAGACCGTTCCTTTACCGGAGCTCAGCGCGAGACAACACTTGGATGCACTAGAAGGTAGCTCGCCTTCGACTGCATCCTATGGGTGTGTTATATATTGGGGTTCCCTTCGGGGATGTCGAAACTAGATTGGGGATCTAGGTATTCTACCCATATAGCACATTGTCCTTGACCGTGGACCCCCCTGATGATGTCTGTGATTTGAGGTATCCTTAGTGGCCATACTTTTAGGGACTTACACAAGGTGACTGGGACGGGCTGTCCTGGTACCTGAAATAGACGGACCCACTCTGTCTTCGGTCTTTAGGAGGGTACTCGTCTTCACGAGAGTGTTTACACCTATCATCTGAGGTTCGAGCGAAGCTCTAGAGTGACTGTAACTGTACTTTTGACCAACCCTCTCTGTATACTATTGCGATAATGGATTTCATCACCAGTGAACGGTAGTACTCAGACAGGGCACCCTATTCTGGCTGCTTGCTGATTGATTTTAGAAAGTCCTTTTTCTTTTTGTTAAGTGCGTGGTTACTGTCATTTGAGACTTCATAATAGATCACAATTTAATAAAAAATTTTAAAATCAAACCGGCCACCGTGGCGTTCCCTGACCCATGCCGTCTGTCTCGACGACAGCAAGGTCTACCTCCTCTCAACCTAGAGGAAGAACTGAACCTTGGTGAACCCGGGCCTTCTACGGAAGAGCAGTCTCCTCTGACTAATATTGATTATCACATAGACCCTTATCAGCCGGAACTCCCGGAGGACCCTTTCACTAAAGGCGTTGTACCTAATTACAATCCTCCACTCATTGATCTGTTAGGGCCTGTGATAATCCAAATTACACCACGCCGAGATATGTCTGCGGCAACACCAACATCTATTTCTACACCGGCATCCACAGGGTCGATACCAATGGCAACCATTCCTGGTTCGCCACCATCCTCCCTGCCGGTGGTCAGTTCTATGCCATTACTGGGTAACCCCAGTAGTCAACATACACCTACCCCCAATCCTATGGTCAACACAACTGTCAGTAGTTTACCAAACCCTTCGGCATCTACTCCTACCGTGACCACGTTGGGGACCATGGTAGCTCCTCCCACGAGCATGACTACTTCGGTGCCCTTTAGTAACCCTTTCGGTTGGAACCCTCTGTTGAGTTCAAACCCCCTGGCCACTATACCAGGGGGCAGTGTTATGAGTACGTAGGTAGCAGGGAATATTTCTCTTCCTATGCAATCCTTAGGACAAATGGGACAACCCATTGTAAATACTATCCCCTTAAGTGGTTCAAACATAGGTGTAGGATATATACCGTTGCCAAATTATGCAAGTACTAGTATGCCTCCGGGAAACTCTATTGCATCCATTTGGACTAACCAACCCCAACCTCCATCTGGAGTGGGAGGGCACTTTTATGCTGGGGGCAACCAACCATTTGCCCCTCAATACACTATGCCCTATGGACAGCAACCGTATGTTCCTACTCCTCCACCTATGGGAGGTTTTTATCAAAGTCCCACTTACCCTTTTGGTAACACGTGGATGGGAGGACCCTATGGTCCAAGTAATCATCCCATACTGCCTTGGTTAGACTCGGGGGAAAATCCACAATTGCCTTTCTTGGTAGCTTTGGACATACCCGACATCCATAAGCTGACGAACGACCCCATCAACCACAACCCGCTTTGGCCTCCAATACCGCATAAGATTTCTTCTGATATCCCGAAGTTCGACGGGAAACATGGGGACGACCCAGTCGCACACATCACTACCTTCCATTTATGGTCCATATCCAATTCCATGGTAGATGATAGTGTCCGACTTCGACTGTTTCCCCACACCCTTACAGGCAATGCCGCCGAGTGGTACATTGAATTACCACGCGCCGCCATCAATACGTTTGGCGCTTTAGCGACGGAGTTCTTAAAGAACTTCCAACTGCCAATTAGAGTGGAAACCAGAACAGAATTTTTAACATCGCTGCGACAAGACACCGCCACCCACATCTCCGACCATATTCATGAATGGAGACGTAGGAGGAGGCTCGTCAAAGCGCCAATAACGGACCATCTCTTGGCCAATTGGTTTTGCAAGTCTCTTTTACCCCACATCTCTAAAGACATTGGCCTTTCTGGTGCGGTGACAAAAGATCAATGTATTCGTCATGCCCAACACCTGGATTTAATCTATTCACAATCTGGCACGCTTTACAATCTTCTCCCCCATGCCCCTGGTAACCCAAACCCTCCGGCTACTCAGAAAACCGGAGCTCATGCCGATGGTCTCGTTGGCGCGATCTCTGGTGTAGCCACCAATCAGTCTCGGGGGAAAACCTCCCAGCCACCTCGGCTGCCACCGCCCCCCATCAAACGACTCCTCTTCCTCCCGCTGAGATAAATTCGGTGCAAATCTCACAAAAACCTAGCGGGAAAAATAAGAAGAACAAGAAGAAAACGTCTTCTTCGGAAGAGCAGTCGGATAATCAGAATAACCCTAATCAGAAAAATGCTGCCAGAAATGACAGAGGAAAGGATAAACCAATGAAATTTCCTTGAAAAACCTATGCGGAGGATCACTTGACATACAAATGTCCTCGGCTGCAGGAATGCACCGATTTTATTGCTAACAAGGATTCTGGGCGAACACCTGCCGTTCTTCACAATCCTTTCCCCAATCAACCGCAGCAACATCAACACATGGTTGAAAATCTGCCACAACCCCATCAACGGGGCAACGGTGGTTTGTATCCTTCCGGCGAAGGACCATCTGCCATTTATGACATCGAGAGTGTTGACCTTCAAACTCGTGCCAAGCTTTATGGAAATCCTACCATAGATGCTCAGGAACCTGGAACTAGTTCCAATCCACTGCCGCCCAACGATTTACATATCGAAAGGCCTACTGTTGAACTTGTAATTCGTCCCCCCAAAGGGACACTTCGACGCACGACTCATAATACCTCTGCATGTGCAGCCCAAAACTACAATATTGTAGAAGATTTGGCGCAGGCACCGTCAGCTATGTCTGCTCTTGAAGTATTACAAACCTGTCCAGCACAAAGGAAAGCCTTGCTTTCGGCCATTGGTGGAATAGATCCCCGGGATTCCATGCTAGCAATGTTTGATATGGAAAAGGCTAAACCTCGCCTCTCACATCAACTCACATTCCAGGTGCAAGTTGTGTCGAAAGGGAGACCAATCCATCGCACTGTCATAGACGAAGGTGCTTCGACCTGCGTTATGTCACAAGCTTGCTGGCTCGCTTTAGGTTCTCCCACTCTAACCCCACCATCGAATTCCCTCAAAGGTTTCGATGGCCACAAGTTCCTCCCAAAAGGTTACCTTGCTAGCTTTCCCATCACTCTGAGTGGGAAAATGGTAAACGTGGACATTGAAGTCGTAGATTGTCATCTCGACTATAATCTTTTGCTCGGTCGCAGTTGGTCTTATGCCATGACTGCCATTGTTTCTTCGGTCTTTCGACTCATCCTATTTTCATTGGATGGGAAAATAGTCACAGTGGATCAGTTATCCTTCTGCACCCCTGATTATTCCACGTTACCAAGTAGCATGGTACCCCTAATAGGAGGCTTTCTCGACTCTTACGTCAGTGCCAGTACCTGTCTTCTGAAGGCATCTTCCCTACTGGGTTGTTTTCCTCTCCCGCCGCCACAGATCCCAAACATGGTTGCAATGATATCCACCACCTTGGATGGCTCTATCGACCCATGGATCATCCCGGCACCTTCAGAAATTGATTCCTATGGAGATCAGATGCCGCTCTCACCGGCCGAGTTGGCTTACCAAACCATCCAAACAACATCTAAAACCTCCACTGATATGGTTTTGACCACAGGTACAACTCTCTCGCTCATCACATTTCTCTCTAAGGATCTCCTCAATGAAGTCTGGCCTACAGATGAAGCTATTCGAGAGATCATGTCATTAGAAGAACGACCTTGGGAAGGGTTTCACCATCACGCTTCGATGATTGACTCGGGCGTGATAAAAATTGAAATCCCATCTTTTGACCCACCTGAGATGGTTCCCTCCGCTTATACGACTGTTCAAACTATCGATTCAGAAGGGGACATGGGTAATCTTTTTAAGACAATGCCCATTGATATCTCGGTCAAAACGGGTACCGTGGAAAATATTCAGATTGGAGCTGATTGCAATCCTGAGGAAGTTGCATGCTCCACATCCCTTTTCAAGGAACTCCACGATGTGTTTGCTTGGTATTACAAGAAAATTCTCGACATAGATCCTTCTATTGACGAGAAAGAGATCAAGAAATTTCGAGCATTCTTTTTACGGTATTTTTCTTGCTCGTTAATCCGAAAAACCTCGAGTTCTCTTCTTCGGACTCGTTAAACATATACGAAGTTGGCATCGAGCGTTCTTTTTTTGGTCTTTTCTTGCTCGTTAATCCGAAAAACCTAGAGTTTTCTTCTTCAGACTCGTTAAAACTATGAAGAAGTATTGAGCATTCTTTTTAGGAATCTTTTTTCTCGCTCATAAAACCGAAAAAATCCCGAGTCTCCTTTGTCAGGCTCATTAAACTATCAAGACATAGAACAAGGAGCCATTCTTTTCCTCTTTTTTCAAAGCTCTTTAAACAGAAAAAGTATCGAGTTTTCTCCGTGTGGCTCGTTAAAATTTCACAGAGGTATCGAGTTTTCTCCGCATGACTCGTTAAAATTTCACGGAGGTATCGAGTTTTCTCCGCGTGACTCGTTAAAATTTCACGGAGGTACCGAGTTTTTCTTTGTTGGACTCGTTAAAATTTCACAAATAATATTGAGTTTACTTCATCTCCTCGTACTCATAACAAAATGAGGTAGACGTCCATTGAACATAGATTTCTCACTTTTCCGGATTCGATGGACTAACTTACGGAAAATGAACTGTTTCGGGCTTACTATTATCCCTTTGCCGTGCCCGGTTATCAAGACATGACAAAGGTACCCCAATGGAGTCGTCTTTTACGACATTTTTTAGACTCTCTAAACATGAAAAATTCACCGAGTTTACTCGTCTGGACTCGTTAAACCTAATCAGACAGGACATGGAGTTGTATTTTATGACATTTTTCAGACTCTCTAAACATGAAAAATTCACCGATTTTGCTCATCTGGACTCGTTAAATGTAATCAGATGGGGCACAGAGTTGTCTTTCCTGACATTTTTCAGACTCTCTAAACATGAAAAATTCACCGAGTTTTCTCATCTGGACTCGTTAAATCTAATCAGATGGGGCACAGAGTTGTCTTTCCTAACATTTTTCAGACTCTCTAAACATGAAAAATTCACCGAGTTTACTCGTTTGGACTCGTTAAAATTAATCAGACAGGGAAAAATTTGGACAAAATGGATACTACCTCTGTTACATTTCCAAAAAAGGTCGATTTGGTAGCAAAATTCTTGAACATGGCACTTCCCAGAAAACTCTTTCGCAGTTAGCTGAACCCTACCATCTATGAGTATTAGCCTTCAATTCCTAGTGCCCCTGCACTGGTAAAATCCTAACACACTCTTTGGTGTTCAAACACGCTTCAGCTGCCTAGTACCCTGCTAGAGTGCCTTCTATTGTTCAAGAAGATCTTGTTATCTACTGCTCCTGTTATCAACCAAACCGTTCATTATGCCAGAAATTATTTGTCGTCTGACGTTCCCATTTACTCTTCCTTATCTCAAATCATAAACAAAATCAGTTGGTTTCCGTTTCGTGTTGACTGATGTAGGACGCCTTAGTGCCTACCTTTCAACAGATCACTTCCTATCGACTTCAACATCTTATCTAGGAAGTTGATCCAGAAACCCATCAATACTCGGATACTTGCAGACATCAGTGGTAGGTAGTCTTGTGTTTAATCAAGGGTCTTCATCATTGGCTCTTGGTTGAATGATTCTACGAGTGTTCAACTTCAACTCCTTTTATTCACACTCGCTAGATTGTACTGAGCATCTTAGGGACCATCATCATTATCGGTGGCCACCTTCGCATCTGTTAACAATTTTCATTATCGACTGGTAATCAGACGATTTCTCACATGTTCGACGACAACTCCTTGATTCACATGTTGAGAAATATGCAGTTTAAGTGAATCGGCGGTCAAGACCTTGGGGCAAAGGCTACACCATTAAAGTTGTGTTCCCTTCCCCAAGCTGCAATATTGTTTATGGAGACAGCTTCTTCAGCCTGATCCTGTTATGACAGACACTTCCACATTGTGCCTATTGGTGGACAGATTCTTCATATCTCTATTCTAGAGGAATCATGTTGTTTAAGCTACTGAGCATGGGACATGCCCGACTCTAGGCAAATACTATATTTTCTGACATATGTTGTTGTTTCAGGTTTTCCTCAGTCTTTCAATCTATCTCTACAAATTATAAAGTATTTCAGCCATCGTCTTCGTCTCTGACCTCACACTTTAGGGGGCATCTGTTACAGGTCAAAATACCTCCTCATCAGCTCAGAGGGGAAGAAAAATATGGAAGAAGTACAAAGACCTAAATTAAACCTATTTCTACCAAGGTAACACATATATAGAACAGAACAAGAGCGTTATAACGCAGGAAATTAGTACATTGGCCGCGTTAGTGGCTAGGGAAACGCTTTGTTTACACTGGAGGGAAGCGTTACCCGTGTTTTAAGTTTTAATTGGGAAAAGAGCACGGAGAATGATTTGAATCTCCGACTTTCCCTCACAAAGGAGTTAGTTCACAAAGGAAACTGCAGAAGCACCAGTTCATTATTGGTCATTGCCATGGGAGACTGAACTCCAAAAGAGGCAAAAGCATGGATATCAAAGAAACATCTAAGCTTTTTCCATTCCAAACTAGTGGAAAGAGAAGGGCAACAATGGCCTTCTCCCTCTCCTATAAGAAGGAGCTGAAGGCTCTTAATTGGAGGTCGAAGGATTGCTCAAGGTTCTTGTATACTTGTGGAATAGAGAATAGTGTGAAATTGTGAAGGCCAAGAGTCAAAGAGGTTCCTAGAGAGCTTGTTGACTTGGACTTCTTCACTTGAAAGAGAAGAGAGATTGGGAGACTGAGGAGGGCTTGGTACAACCGATGGTTGTAATCCTCCTTCTTTCAAAATCAATAGAACTGTGTTTGTTTTGTCCATTCAATGCTTAATATTGTAATTATTGTTTGAACATTTACATAGTATGATATGAATGGCTCAGATGTGTATAATCTAGATGTTTATTGTATATTGATTTAATTGATAGGATACTTGTTATATTAGAAATTACGCGGGTGCTTTGACTGATTGCAGGACTCAGATTTGGAGCCGGTGAAGAAGGACTCTTGCTTCGCTGCACAACGCTCTCCAAGGGATTCCAAGACTGTCAAAGAGGTAATTCTCTATTTTATTCCTTCAAGTTATTTCAAGCTAATATGAACATGCTCATGCCATCTTTGTGAACATCATAGCTAATCTTACTGTCTTCCTCGGGCACCGGAAAGCCCTGAGAGGGATATTCGAAAACCAACAACCCAAGCAGTTTACCCTATAGCAAATACTCAGAAGTTTTTTATACTAAAAAGGCCAATTTATTCATTAATCAGTAGAGAAATAGATCAGCATGAACTTGATAATTGTGTCCGAATACACTTATTACAGGAAAATTATAATACATGCACTGTTTCCTCGTCCCTTTCACCTTCAGCCTTTTATAGCTTAAAGGAAAAATAAAACATAGTAATGGATCCTTCCTATTATGATATCTCGTTGTTTCGTTGCTATCGATTGAACACTCCAAGAGTGGGCATGCCTCTACATATTCTGCTAATTCATAGGAGCTGATACGATTCTGTTCGCTTTCATTATCTATTGTGGTTTGGTCATCTTGGTCAATAGTTTGGATGTTTCGCTTCCCTATCAATCAAGGTAGCAAAGAATAAGTTTTTATGCTATTAAAAAATAATTTTATCAATAATTCATTCTACCTTAATTTTGCATTATTTTATTTTAATTGATTTCTAAGGTAAAGGAAAATTATATAAAAGTAAATGATAATTTGGGAAAATATATGGATAAAATGTACCTTCTCCTCAGCCCAGCATACTCCCCTGCTTACCTTTTTGCATGTCCTTGTGAAAATATATGGTTGAGGTGTAGCTGGGTTAAATAATATGCAAGGTATACTTATTCCTTGTAAAGTCTAAAACCATGTTTCTGTCTTATCTTTGCAAATGTTGTGTTTGTGTGCCCCTCTGGTAACTCATACTCATGATGATAGTCTTCAGGAGGAAACCGGATGATGGGGCATCTGTATCTGCACCCTATCCATGTAGGAACCATGTTCAAAATTAGGTTACTGTATAGAAAAAAATGGGAAACAACAACTTTAAAGTTCCTATACCCATATGGTTCTCTGTTCTTGACATTATTTGTAGAGGCTTGCCATATCTGTTTGGCAGCTATAAATTCTTCTTCCTGAATATCCTGGAAGTATGCTTGTCCATTCTACACAATCTCCTTGTGAATAGGCCCCTCTAACCCATAGGTCTAATCCATGTTATCTTTTCTGAAAGGTATTGTAGGCTTTGGCCCATATAGTCTGATTTTTAGCAAAGGAAAGAAAAGCCTAGAACTGAATATCCTCAATGAAGGGAATGGAGTTACTGTCTCCATCCTCTTCTAAAAAGAGGTTTTGAAGATATAATTCACAAAAAATATGTTGGACCTGCTCATCCTGTTCATTGCAACATTGGCAAAATTCCTCAATGGTTTTAAAAGTAGTGGGCTTCCCTGCCCTAACAACTTTGATTTTCAACAATAAATATCTTTCCACTAATAATAAAGCATAATTAGTGGTTGGTGCCCTGCAAATCAATACATCTGAGTAAAGAGAGAAAACCATACTGGTTTGCTTCTTAGCCTGTTCCAATTGATCCTGTGTCTTCTTCACTTTTTCCCTTTCTTACCTAAGTTGGGCAAAGGATTCGTCTTCAGTTGCATAAAGGGCTTTGAATTTCTTTAGTAGTGCTTGATGTTCCTATAAGGGTACTAATTCCTTCTTACACCAAACCAATTCATGCTGAACTTGAATTAATTCGTTGTGAATCTTCTGATTGGCAGCCTTTTCTACCAGGGGAGTGTAGGGAGGTGTTACCTCTGTTTGAGTCACCTTATCTTCTGTAAGTATCAAATAAGTATGCATATAGACTTCAACATTTTGTATAAAATCCTTTTGCACAGAGGCTTCAACATTATCTATTAAATCAGTCTGTACAGGAACTTCAACAGTACCTATTAAATCAGTCTGTATAGAGGCTTCAACATTGTATATTAAATCAGTCTATACAGAAATTTCAGCAGTATCTACCGTTTGGGTAGAAAAATCTGTTTGGGTTCCCATGGTAGCTAATTATTTCTTAGGATTCCAAGCTTTTTCTACTTCTTTCAACCATTTCCTTAGCTATTTTACTGTTTTGCATAATTTTTTGCATATCCTGCTCATTTTTCTCAATTTTACTTCAGTTGATTTTTCTTTCGGAGGGGTTTTGGCAGGAGAAGGAGTAGTAGTGGCTTCATGTTCAAGAACGGTTGTGCTAATTCTAAGGTTATCAGAAATGATGTTTTCTTTAGGTGTCCCAGAGGTTCTTTCAGCATTAAAATCTTGACTGGGTTGAATAATATATTATTCAGGCATCAGGGGAATTTTCTCAACACTTATGTCCCATTCTAATAGAACAGTGTCCCCTGACTGGTTTCCAGACACAGATATTCTCTATATCTGGTCTTCCCTACTCACCCATTCATTATCATAGGGCAATAAGGCCCTCAAATCCTATGATTCATCATTGGAAGGTAGGATTTTGGTATGGCCAGAGCTGCTAGTACAGGAAGACTAGTTCAAATGTCCCTCTGTCCCTCGGATTATTCATATGGGTTCACAATTCCATAAGATGTTCTCATTTTCTCTAGTACTTGAGCCATTTCTTCCTCATAGTCTTGTAAAGACATGTTTTGAGGGCTCTGAGGTGGTGTATGGGATGGTCCTTACTCATTTGGAAATACAGAGTTGGTTTTATGTAGTTGTAACCTTTCAGGCTGTCTCTACTTTCCTAGTTCCATGGTCGAAACATGGGCTCTTTTTCCTCTTGGTCTCCTGGGTATGGTTATTCTCGGGAGTTCAATTTTTTTTCTGTCATTGTTTTCTTCAGGGGCAGGTAGGGCAGGAATATTAACAAACCCGTACCATGTTATCTGATGTTTTTTTAACTCATGAATGATAATCAATTTAATCAAGCCATGGTGACTGACCACTAGTTGAGGGTTTTTAGCTCTTTTAATTCGAACAACAGAATCATGTAATACAAAATTTAGGAAGAAGGGAAAATTAACTGAATTTTTTCACTTGAGAAAAACTAATAGTTTAAGTTGAAGGGACTTTACCAAATCCTGGCATCCATCGCATGTGATATATATCTAAATGAAGACTAACAATTCTTTCCAAGGCTGCTGCAAGGACACGGGATTAAAAACTTTCCCTTTTCGTTCCATTGGCTCACCTAGGTCCTGGTACACCGAAATTGCTTCTTGTAGAAGGACGTGTTTATCAGTCCATTTTTCTCCTTCTATTGGAATTCTGGAGACCTCAGCTATGATTTCTTTGGAGACTGGTATGATTCTTCCTTTGACTATGGCATGCCCTTCCCATAGGTTTTGTTAGGGTCCTATAAATATAGGATTCATAATTTTGAATTTAATTTTGATAAGTCTTATAAATATGTACATACCTTGCTTTCTGCAAGTTGTTTTCCCATATTTTGAAAGAAATAAAAAATCAAAAAATCAAAAAGAGGGTAAAATGTCCTAAAAGAAAGATCAAAGGACTTACAAAATATAGACCCCAAAAGAGAAATAAATAAATCATGAAAGTGTGCAAGTCCAAATGCCACTACTTTTTACTTTTTGCTGATGATTATGGTAGAGTGTCAATAAATGCCATAATCCATGATGATTTGAACTGCTTAATTGTGACTTGTCATGTTTCAATTTACTTGTTTTAGATAGAGAATACAAAATTGTCAGACAGTATAATCCTGACAATTCAGTAGATAGGTATAGAGTAAAAAGGAACCCAACAGTTTAATCTGGGTCCTTGAATGAAATAAAGTAGAATTAGATAGTTTTTACTACTTTCAAAAGAATAAATGTTCAAGGTTGCTAGCTCAAATGCACCAACAAAAATGGAAGAAAAAATCTTAGATTAAAGATTGGGTAGGTAGAAGAAGGTGGGAAAATCATTGTAAATATCTTTCACCAGGCTACCATAACTAATTTCCCTCCCCTATAGTTATTCTGCATTCTATACTTTCAGTCAAAGAGGCTTAGATCATTTCTCTGACTTCTGTTGGGACCAGACCCAAGGCTCAATGACTGTTAAGTTAAAAATGTTTGAATTCCTATAATAATCCATAATTTTCATCATTTACCATTCATGCATTCATCACCATGCAAAATCATACATAAAGACTCCATTTTTACTTAATGATACATAAAACCCCCATTTGATTAACTACCTACATCTCATAAAGCATAAAAACCCTCAAAAGTACATTATATCCTAAGTAAAGGTGATTAAGTTATGATAATGAAGCTTTGCTTTAATTTTCAATTTTATTAGTTATATTTATGTATTTTGAGTATTCACTTTTCCCTTTGTCATATTAACTCTAACTTATTTATTAGTTCCCTATAAAAATCCTTGTCATATTAATATAATTCCCTTTTACTAAATATCCTTGGAAAACCCACTATTAGAAAATTTAGCCAAAGTCTATTATCCCACATGTTTTAATAAAGCACCCACAATAAACTCCCTTTGGCTAGACTAACACTATGTAAATATCCCACCCCCTTATAGTTAATAAACCTATTTGGTTTAAATTAACTATATAATAAAAGATGAAGGAAAGTGTTCAGAATATAGATATATCATTGAATAAACAAACTTTCCCGATGCCTCAGATATTGTTTTTAAACCAAGGTTTAAAAAAATGTTGAGCCATTGATTTATTATTTTACCCCTTCATTTTCCTGGTGCGTTTTTGCATTTATCCCTAGCCGCTCGATCAACCAGATCCCTTTGGATAGAACGGTCCTAAATCAACGCGATACCCCGTCCATATGCCCCACCACTCCTATTCATATTCCTTTCCCGATATTGTGTTGAACCTACACCGTAGATCTAAATTTTCAGATCAATGGCTTATATTATATCTCGAGTCCCACTTACCTTTTCCCACAGCTTGGAAAATAATCCAAACCATTCGCATCATCGGAGTAAACCTAATGGTGCACATTCCATATTGCGCTCCGAAAATGATCAGGTAAAGTTTCTCCAAAATCACGCGATAAAAGTTGTTTTCCAAAAAACTCAGTGCTACATGTCCCATCCTTATTTGATCGCATTCCAAATGCTTTAAACAACTTACCATCCAAATGCAACGCGAAAACAACTAGCAGTTTTTTGCATTCAAAATTCCAAATCCGCCTCCCTCCTTTGAATGAACTTATAAAAAACGCCAAATATGATGATGTTTATTAAGGTTAAAACTTTAATATATCATTGTTATATCTGTTAGTTGCAATCCCGACTGGTTAAATTCCCGCCCCAACTGTTTTAAAAGATTTTCGAGCCTCTGTTGACCAATTTATAGCCCCATAGCTAAACTTTACCACTATGATTGCATCTGAAAGACCATTAAAGCTACCCTCTGCAACGTCAAAGATCTAGTTTCAACTGAAGTACCATGTTGACATAAGAAAGTAGACTGTTTCGACCCCAAAAAAATCAATAGAAGTCCAAGTTTGACCATAAAAGCTTCAGAAACCCTGTCAAAACATCAAAATACCTGCAAATTTAGGGAGCTCTGTGTTCTGGAGCCAGTCTTTTAAAGACCATTTTCCTCCATTTCTAAGCTCCAAAGACTAAAATTCAAAGATTTAAAGGGTTGAAAATCTGAATATACCCTATAAACTCCTTCTCTCAGTCAAATCCACTCAGAAAACCCTTGTTTTCTGTTTTATCCCAGTTTACATCCTCTGAATAAAAATAATTGAGAAAAAATCCCAAAATAAGGTATCCATAGCCTAATTCTCTCAGTTACCCCTTTGTTTAAAGTAAAAGAACTCTTCCAAACAGTCTAATCTTGCAGTAGTTACCCAAAATTCCTAAAAAAAAGAAGAGTTAAACCTCCACAGACAGATCTCATTCCACAGGTCTTTCAAAATCCTTCAATCACCTCCCTACAGACCTGGATTTCATTAAAAAATTGTTTTATTTTTGCAGGTTATCATCAGAATATGGATTTGGGCCAACAGATTCAATACTAGTTGACAAAATTATTTGCTCCAAATTCTCAGATTTTAATTCAAAAGCTTCATTCAACAAATAGTTTGTATACAAAGAAAGAATAAAATCAAGTCAGAGAAATATTAGAATGATTAAATGTGCAAAGTGAATCATAAAAGTGAAATGAGAATTCATAGGGACACTTAAAGAGTATCAGTGGTTAAAGTGTATCAGGTAAAAGTCGGAGTGAAAGTTTAAACAAAGTTATAGAGCAGTCAAGGTAAAACAGTAAAACTAAAAACAGAGTTAGTAATGGTAAAAAAATATGAAAATATTTTCACCAACAATTAATTTTATCAAAAGTGATCGTAAAACAGTTAAAATAACAAAAAAGGTGAAGAGATGAAAACATAACAAGAATGAACATTTTTGCAGAAATATCATGTTTAAGTCATTATTTTGCAGAAACTATTGTGACAAATCCAAGACGAATTTTGCAAAAATGAAGGAGGTTTATGTTCTTAAGGTTTCCAACTACAAAAAAATCTCTCACTTTTCTAACAGCTATTATGGATTCACAAAATATTAAACAATATTGGAAAGCTCACTTTGCAGAAAATTCTTGTTAAGTCATCATTTTGCAGAGAAGATGGTGGCCAATCCAAAATGGATCTTAAAACACTGAAGGAGGTTTTTGTTCCTAATATAACAATATACAAAAACCTATCTCGCTTTTTTCACATTTATTTCAAAATGAGATATACATGCACATATTTACAACTTATTGTTCAGACTCTATAAAACTCTGTTTTACACATATTTTTGCAGAGCCTATTTTGCACAGCTGGAGAGGAATTTTAGGAAAGTGAAAGAGGTTTATCTCGCAAACATATTAATATAAAATAACCTCTTTCACTGTTTAAAAATATATTTTTTATTGAGAAATAAAAAGGTATCATTGGACCCCAAGTTTGCAGAATTGCTGGAGTAGAAAGTACAAAGAAAGGAAACCGTTAGTGACTTGGATGCCTCATCATCAACTAAGAGTTGGATCAAATTCGAATTATCCTATTTTTCATCACCTATCCATAAAAAATAGTGCCAAATAGATGCATTATTTTTTAGTGTCCTTTAATTAAGCTCCATTTATGTAAAACAGTTAGAGATATTTGTAAAACAACCTTGAAATTTTTTCACGATATTCTAGTTTAGAATTTGTATAAATACTTCACTCTTTGAAGTATTTTGTGTGGAATTTGTCAAGACTACTATAGAAATTTTTCTGAATACATTGGGAGTTTGTGTGAGTCGATTTTTAAAGCAGCAGACTAGAACTAAGTCAAACAGACATCATAACTCAGGATTCTTGTGTTGATCAGATAAGTCAAGTATTTTCATGTTTTCACTCTTTATATTTCTAGTTTCCATTCATACATTTATATGTTTTCTATCTTAAATGATTGAATAGGAAATTTTATACATGATTAGTGTCAAAAGCTCCCAGTTTTTTAGTAGTTATTCATTGATATGTTTTTTGCTGATATCCAGACTTAAGAATCCTTAACTGCTCTTAGTCCCTTTTGACCCCTTTCCTTCATCTTATTTTTTGTAACTTAAGGATCCTTCATTGCCATTTTGTTCATATCTTACCATTTCATCAAAAATCCTATTTCCAAACCCTTTGAAGGTCATCTACCCTGCCCTTAGTACATTCCCTTTTTTGACCTTATTTCCTAGCTCTACTTGCGAAGAAATTGACTCCATAGCCCAATGGTCTGGTAGATCACTCTGTGGTTTACCTTGAAGTACCTTTTATTCCCACCAAAAATTCAAAAGAAATCAATTGTCCAATTATAACTAGCCTAAAATTTTATAACAAAATCAAGCTAAATCTTGAGGAGAGATCCCTCTCGGGAATTTGGGAAGGCTAGATCTTGGATTTCAAAAGTAGGTTTGTGGTTACCTCAGAATATTTCTCTTGAACCTGGAGAAATTACTGAGTAATAACATACTAGAAACTCTACTGGGGATGACTAACCTTTTCTTCAGAAATATTTTACAAGTTCAGATCTGATCTATGATGGTGGACAGTGATCAGACACACAAAGGTTAAAATCATCCACCTGGCGACTCCAAATAAATTTCACAATCAAGACTCCACTAGAGGAATGAACCTCAAAGAACAATATGGAAATATCAGGCTTTGAACTTGGATCTTAATCCAAGACATCATGTTCTTTCTCACTAAGAAATTTTTTCAATGTATATTGTATTTTATGGAAGATCTTAGATTAGTTTTTAGTTATTTTCCTTTAAAAATTGTAAATAATAATTCTTCTAATCTCTTTGAGAATCTTTCTTCTGAATCTAATGATGATCATTATCCAATTAAGAAGCCTCAAATAATCAAGACTGATCTTACAATCCCTGTACATATTCCTATACCATATAAAGTTCCAGATAGATATAAGCCCCTTATTTTACCTCCTATACTCCATGATTTTCCTAAAAACTGCTACAAACATCTTCCTATATTTGATGCAAATAATGGTATCACTGGCAAAAAACATATTCAAGGTTTTGAGAATTATGTGGATTTATTTGAGATTGATGAAGATGATGTTAAAATTAGACTTTTTGCTCTTTCTTTGCAAAATAGAATAAAAAGTTGGTTCAAAAATCTCCCTAATGCTAGCATCTCAAATTTCATGCAGTTTATCAAAATTTTCCTTAATAGATGGATAATCAAAGTTAATCCTTTTGTGATCATGGAAGAATATAATCAGTTAAAAAGACATCCAAATGAAACAATACAACAATTTTCTGACAGGTTTAATCAAGTTTATTATTCAATGCCAGAAAATATTAGACCTCCTCATAATTCAGCTCTCTTGCATTATCCAAGTGCCTTTGATCCAGAAATAGAATTTAGTTTAAGAGAAAGAAATCCAAAAACACTTGTATAAATGTAGAATAATGCAGTTGATGTAGAAGTTAATCTGCAAATCAGAAAGGAAAAGTTGAAAGCAGAAGAAGAGGAAAAGAAAAACATTGCAGAGGTAAAACTTAGCCTTTTGGTAAGAAAAATAGATGACAGAATACAGGAGATCACTATGAAAGATAAATTTTTTATTCAAAATCACCATGAATAAATAGAAGAGGTTGATAGCCATGAAAAAATTCCTGCTAATTCCAATTATCATAGATCAGAAAATGGATTTACAGATCAATATGTGGAAGAGGAATCTACTGATTTAATATGTATGTTTGATGACATTCCTTCTTTCGATGATTTTCCTAAGTATGATCATTATGATGATAGTTATGTTCTCCAAACTCAAGCTAACTTTACAGAGAAATCAGAAGCTAGTTTTTGGGATGAACAAACTCAGTTTCAGTAGATTGAAGACAGTGATCAGCCAATACAGATCATCCATGAGAGTGAGGAAGAAAAAGCACAAAATTTTGGAAATAAGTGAAGGTTCTTTACCTCTTTGTTTTGCTTCATTTCAGTTCATTAGAAAAAAATTTCATGCCATTAATAATCAGAAATCTTTAGGAATTGTTATTGACAACAAAGAAGATAATGAAACTATTGATCAAGATATTTCAGTTTCACAATTACAATTATCAAATTCCATTGAAATAAATGATCAAATGACACAAGAAAGTTCCATACCACTATGTTTTGAACCATTTCATCTTTTAAATGAAATGTTGTATAACATATTTTAAGAAAAGGATGAGAAAATTGTTGAATTTTATGAAGTCCCATGGAAACCTATATGCCGTAGGTTGCAACAATTTTCCCAAGTTTTTCAGGATCCAATAGCAGATATGTTGAATATTGAAGGCATTCAAAGCATTCCTCTATTAACTAACTATGAATTTCATAATCAATATGATAAAGGTTTCAATAGTCAAACATTACAATTAGTAGGAATATCATCACAAATCTTATCTGAAAGTTTGCAGGGAGATAAAGATGAAAACATAACAAGAAGGAACATTTTTGCAAAAATTTCATGTTTAAAGTCATTATTTCGCAGAAAATTTTGTGACCAATGCAAGATGAATTTAGAAAAAATGAAGGAGGTTTATGTTCTTAAGGTGTCCAAATACAAAAACCTCTCTCACTTTTCTAACAAATATTATGTATTGGAAAATATTAAACAATATTGGAAAGCTCTATTTGCAGAAAATTCCTGTTAAGTCATCATTTTGAAAAAAAGATGGTGGCCAATCCGAAACACATCTTAAAAAACTGAAGGAGGTTTTTGTTTCTAAGAGACCCATCTAAAAAAACAATATCTCACTTTTTTCACAGTTATTTCAGAATGAGAGATACATGCACATATTTATAGCCTATTTTTCAGACTCTGTAAAACTCTTTTTTACACATCTTTTTGCAGAGCCTATTGTGCACAGCTGGAGATGAATTTTATTAAAATGAAAGAGGTTTATCTCACCAACATATTAATCTACAAAAATATCTTTCAATTTCTACATATATATTTTTGATAAGAAATACAAAGGTGTCATTGGACCCCAAGTTTGTAGAATTTTTGGAGCAGAATGCACAAAGAAAGGAAACAGTTAGTGACTTGGATGCCTCATCATCAACTAAGAGTTGGATCAAATTTGAATTCTCCTCTTTGTCATCACCTATCCATAAAAAATAGTTCCAAATAGATGCATTAGTTTTTAGTGTCCTTTAATTAAGTTCTATTTATGTAAAATAGCTAGAGATATTTGTAAAACAATCTTGATATTTTTTCAAGATATTCTAGTTTAGAATTTGTATAAATACTTCACTCTTTGAAGTATTTTGTGTGGATTAAAATTTGTCAAGACTACTATAGACATTTTTACTGAACACATTAGAGTTTTGTGTGAGTCGATTTGTAAAGTAGCAGACTGGAACTAAGTCAAACAGACATCATAACTTAGGATTCTTGTGTTGATCAGATAAGTCAAGTATTTTCTTGTTTTCACTGTTTATCTTTCTAGTTTCCATTCATACATTTATATGTTTTATGTCTTAAATGATTGACTAGGAAATTTTATACAGGATTAGTGTCAAAAGCTCCCTATTTTTTACTAGTTATTCATTGATATGTTTTCTGCTGATATCCGGACTTAAGAATCCTTAACTGCTCTTAGTCCCTTTTGACCCATTTCCTTCATCCTCTTTTCTGTAACTTAAGGATCATTCATTTCCATTTTGTTCAGATCTTACCATATCATCAAAAATCCTGTTTCCAAACCCTTTGAAGGTCATCTACCATGCCCTTAGTACATTTTGTCTTTTGACCTTATTTCCCAGCTCTGCTTGCCAAGAAGTTGACTCCATAGCCCAATGGTCTAGTAGATCCCTCTGTGGTTTACCTTGAAGTACCTTTTATTCCCACCAAACATTCCAAAGAAAAAACCAAGTGCCCAATTATATCTAGCCTAAAATTTAATCCAAAACAAATTTAAATCATAAAGAGATATCCCTCTCTGAAATTTAGGAGGGCTATATCCTAGATTTCAAAAGTAGGTTTGTGGTTACCTCAGACTATTTCTCTTGAACCTAGAGAAATTACTGAGTGATAACAGGTTTTGCAAGACTTCAACTATTATCTCTGTATTAAACCCTTGTATTCCGTGTAGATATGGAATCCAAACGGCTTGTTGGTGAACAATGTGAGCTGATTCTAAGGCTTGAAAAACTATGGGTTCATTGCGAAGAGAATTTTCACCCATTGATACTATGTTATCAGAAATAGTTTCTTACTCTCTATGTGTTTATTCTGGATCTATTGGTTAAAACATCATAAGCACTCCATGCAGCTTTTTTTAAAAATATATTATAAAAATGCAACTTCATGACGTAAATGCAATAATTCCTTAGTCCAATCATCATATCCGGAGAGAGTCGTGTGGTTAATTTGGATTCTTATTCATTATTAATATTTGTACCCCCTTCAATGAGAGAAGGGTGTTGATGACCTTAAAGCTCAAGAGAAGAGGAAAGAATGTAGAAATCATGAATGCACACGAAGTAAAGGTCAGAACTTGGTAATCATCACAAATGTATGAGAGAAGGGCGTCCATGGCCTTGAAGCTCAAGAAAAGAGGAAAGATGGTAACAATAATTAATGCACATGAAGCGAAGGTTAGAAGTTGGATAATCATCACAACTGTACATTAGGTGTAAATGACTGAAGAAAGGGAGAAAAACAAAGTAGCAATTATTATGAAAGGATGTCCTAATTTGATGGCACCGTGTAACGGAAGCATGGCAGGTGACAGATTATGATTGATGTTGCCATCCCTTAATTCAACATGAGAATATAACTCAATCATAGTTAATTATGTGGGTAGGTAGTGATAACACTTATTCAAGTAGTATATTAATTTTAGGAATGGATCAATAGGAAATAGAGCATATAAAATTAATTGGCCATTGTTAGAAAAATACTTCAATACCATAAGCAAAGCCATTGCTTCCTGCAGGCGTTCATAGCCTCGAGACGGTTGCTATTTTAACCCAAAAATGAGCCAGAGTCCTTTATTTAAAAGTAGACATTTTTCTTGTTTTATGGAGAGACCACTGTGTTGGTGTGGTGGCTAGATAGTCATAGTGCCATTCACAGGGTATGTAGCAGAGTGATCAGGTCGGCTCGTGATGATACCTCCTGTCCTTCAAGAAGTTTTAGCTATCGAGAAGGTCACTACCCTAGTGTATTGGCCATTGTGGGAATGTCACCTGTTAAACCCTTATGATCATGGTAGGTTGGCTCGTGATGAGACCCCCTATTCTCTCTTTAAAGAGATTTCACATAGACATAATATTTTTATTTTAAAAAGTAGACATTTTTCTTGTTTTATGGAGTAACCACTATGCTGGTGTGGTGGCCAGATAGTCATAGTGCCATTCACGAGGATTGTTACAGAGTGATCAGGTTGGATCATGATGAGACCTCCTATTCTTCAAGTAGTTTTAGCTGTCGAGAAGGTCACTACTCTGGTGTGTTGGCCATTGTGGGAATGTCACCTGTTAAACCCTTATGATGGTAGGTTGGCTCGTAATGAGACCCCCTATTCTCTCTTAAAAAATTGCACATAGACATAATATTTTTCTTTTTATTTATAAATGGAGGGAGGCTCATTAACTCCTTAAGGGTTAGGTATGGCGTAAGAAGTAAAAATAATGCCAATATAATTAATACTGTTATTCCTATATCCTTATTTCAAGGAGAATTACCACTTGAGAGTGTAGAAATATATACCAACATAAGACTACGGAAATGAATTATGTAATAATATGTCTGAACAAGATATATCCAACCCTTCATTATACAGATAAGCCATGTCATCTTCTAGAGTAGAGATTACCACAAAAATTTCAAAAGATCATAATATTAGTAATATCACTACTTTTCTCCTCTTTAGGTGCCAATTCCTTTCCCTAAAATGATTTTATGCTGAGGATGTGTAAAGGAAGATTGAATGTTCCAAAAGAAATCATCAAAAGGAAAAAAAAAAACATGCTAGAAAAGAAATTAGTTGTTCAATTCGATTGAACAACTGCTGTTCCATTCGATTGAACAACAATTGTTCAATGGATTGAAAAACAAAAGTAAAATCACGTAAAAAAATACAACCGTTCATTTGAATTGAACGATAGCTGTTCGATTCAAATGAACAATAGTTGTTCAATTCGATTGAACAACAACTATTCAAAAGTTTGAACAACAAAAATAAACACACTAAAAAACATAGTCGTTCAATTCGAATTGAACATCAGCTGTTCAATTCGATTGAATAGCAGTTGTTCAATTCGACTAAACAACAATTGTTCAATGGATTAAACAGCAAAAATTATGTAAAAGAGAAAAATTCGTTCACTTGAATTGAACGAAAACTATTCAATTTGATTGAAAAACAACTGTTCAACTCAATTGAACAACAACTATTCAAAGGCTTGAAAAACAAAACACACAAAATAAAGAAAAAATAAAAAGAATGCAGCTGTGAGCATAAAAATAATGAAAAATAAATGGAATGTACAACAATGAGAAGAAATATAAATTGTAGGGATAATATATACAATATTTACAAGAGGAAATAACAAATTTTTATGAACTTAAAGTTGTTGAGCCATCATCCCCCGCAGCTAAAATTTGAATGGCGGGGTCGTCTCGCACCTACTAGAAGAAAGACTCTTTTGTAAGTGGTTTATGATATAGGCACACCTAGTGTCCATTGACTCGAAAGGCGGAGCCAGATCCATATATGGTGGTCAAGGTAATGGTACCATTGCTGTGCACTTATTGAATTTTGTATGGCTCGAGCCACCTTGTTTGTAAATTACCTGGGAAGTCTTGGAATTTGGAGTCGTAGAGGAGTGCCCAATCTCATTTATGGAATGTCTTCCTTTTGATGAGGTTTTCATGCCACTTAGCTCCTTGTTGTTTAATAATTGCAGTGCGTTGTAGAGCAAGTAGCCTTGCTTCATCTAATTAATTTGTTTGCTAGATTCTTCTAACTTGGGCCTCCGCCAAATCCAACCCCACTTCCTGGGCTGTTCTTAGAGTCTTTATTTCAAATTAAACAGGAAAAATTGGTTCCCTTCCAAATACCAGATGGTACGGGGAATATCTGGTGGTGTTTCACTGCATTGTGCGATAAGCCCATAAGGGCTTTGGTAGTCTAGTATCCCAATTCCGATGATGTGTTGAGATTGTTTTAGTGATAATTTCCTCAAGGACATTATTAATGCTTTCGACCTACCTGTTCGCTTGCAGGTGGTAGGGAGAGATGACTCTATGGGTGACATGGTCGTTCTTCAGAGTGGCTATGATTTTATTTCCCATGAACTGTGCCCCTCCATTAGTTCTTATTTCCCGAGGTAAGCCATACTACACAAATAACTCAAAAAGAAAATTGATCACAGATTCTTCTGTGGCTCTCGATAAAGTCACTGTTTCTACCCACTTTGTCATGTAATCTATGGCAACCAGTATGTAGGTATTTTGATTCGATGGCAGGTTTAATGGTCCAAAAAAGTCTAGTGCCCACTGTTCGAAAGGCTCCACTACCAACTGTGGCTATAGTGGCATTTTTCCAGATTGGAAAGGGCATCCCATTATTTGGAAACTATTGCAGGCTTGGATATATTTATTGGCATCTTTAAAAATTGTAGGCCAATAATAACCCATTTTTAATACTTTTTGCCCCGTCCGGTGATCTGCAAAATGGCCACCACATGGTTCGTAATGACAGGCCCTTAAGATGTCATAAATCTTGTCTTCTCAGATGCATCTACATATATGCATATTAGCTCATGTATGTAAAATATATCCACCAATCTAGGAGAATATAGCACTGTGTTGAACAATCGGCTTCCATTCCTTTGATGTCAACTGTCTTGGCATCTTTCCTACTTCCATATAATTCACTAAATCTGTGTACCATGGCATTTTTATTGCTACAATGAACAAATTTTCATTACGGAACTAATCGTCCATCGCTAGTGGGTCATCTAACTTTGGAAATCTAGACAGGAAATCTGCAACTACGTTCTCTTTTCCTGGGCAGTCCTTGATAGTTATGTCAAACTCCTATAAAAGCAACAACCAACGAGTCACTCTTCCATTTATGATAGGTTTATTAGCTAAGTATATAATGGTGGAGTGATCAGTACACAAGAATACTTGATAGCCAGTTATATAATGTCTAAATTTATTAATAGCATAAATGACAACCAAGAACTCCTTTTCGGTCACTGTATAGTTTAATTCGGCAAGAGTGAGATTCTTGTTGATATAGTAAATAGCGTAGGGATTCTTGTCCTCTTCTTGACTGAGAACCACCTTATCATTGTGTCAGATGTGTCTGAGTAAATATGAAATGGAAGCTCCCAATTAGGGTTGCATAAGACTAGTGCATTCGATACCAGTTCCTTCCAATCTAAAAAAGCAGTCTCACATTTGTCAGACCAATGGACTTCAACATTTCCAGTTAAGGCATACAAGGGTGCATCAATTTGTGAGAAATTATTTATAAACCTATGGTAGTACCCTACACACCCAAGGAAAATACGTACCTCTGTCTAAGTATAAGGTGTGGCTAATAAAATAATTACCTCTATTTTTTTCGAATCTACCTGTATTCCAACTGCTATAATGTACCCAAATTGGAAAACTCAGCAATACATGCATGAAAGACACATTTTTTAGAAATATATGTACTAACAGAAAAATGGAGCCCATGGATCCATTATATCTGACATTATTACAAACATATCTAAAAGGAAATCAGAAACAAATGACTTTTTTCCTAGTTAAACATGCCTCCCATGCTCAAAACAACCCAAAAATACTGAAACCCCAAGACTACTACAAATAGAAATTACTGAAAAAAGATACAATGTATTTTATTGAGGGTTATAATCAAAAAATGGAGAGACAAATCAGATCTGATGATTTATCAATCAATAGAGCACACAAATAGAGATCTAATATCTTTTACATAGATCCAAGATGAACCGGCAAGGGTTTCTTGACAGAATTGATATACATGAAATTATCTGCTGCAGATCTATGCCTAAATCATGCTATATGGCTGAAGAACTACACAAATATGGCTGATCATGCAAATAAATGGCGGTAGACTCTCCTGCTAGCTTTCCGGGAAGAAGAATGAACCTCCTTCAGAGAAACTAGCTCATAAAACAAGGGATTAAACCCCTCCACTGCAATAACTTAAGAAATAACATAGTTTCTACAAGGGAATGTGCTGTTGCTATAGGTAACTACTTTTCCTAACACCAAATAGTGGAAAATATAGCACATGATGCTCTCCTCAGATTTCTTAAATGAGATCTCCAAGCAAGAGTGGGGAATTCCCGCATGAAGAAACCTTTGCACTAAACAGTGCAACAAACTTAACTAAATAGCCAAAGGATGTAGAAAGTCTAAATAGACCACATACACAATATAATATTCAATCATTCCCTATACGGTTTCCATTCCCTCCATTATATAATTGATGAGCTTCCTCACCAAGGGTTCCACCCCATTATGAGGTTCCTTCCATGCAAAGGCTCCTCCACCAAAATTACGCTATCTCCACAAGTCTTACTCATGTTTTTACAAATTTGTTTGATTTAGTCAACCTTGACTAGATCTTCATGCAATGTCTCTTTTCACACTCAAGGTGTCTTCATTTTGACTAGCTAGATTGATATTCATTGACATTGAACTGTCTTTATTTAGGATCCACTCTTCAAATATTAATGTTGTTGACTTGGTCAAACTTGAATTTGTCCACACATTTTAGAACCTATTCACACATGTGGATTCTTTATATGGTTATTAACATGATCCCTTTTCACATTATGAGGGATTTTATTCCTAGTTAAGCAACTTATGAGCCTCCTTGCCCATTTATTCATCTAACTAGATTTTAAAAGAAAAATTAATATTCCTATTAGTTTCATGCTAATTTATGAATATTACAGTCTTCCCCTCCCAAATGTTGCTTGTCCTCAAGCAACTGCAAGGGTGCTACAAAATCTCCGCTCTTCCTCTTCGGGCCTCCTCATCCAATTGTCTCCACCATTGCTTCAGATATTCTGCAATAATTCTGTCTCCCAATGGTTCCTCCCAAGTGTGCAAGTTGGCCTTTGGTGAATAAAACAAATGGCTCTCATCATGAAAGAATGGAAGGTATATGTGGAAACCTTCCTACTTATCCATTGCCTCCTCAAGATAGAAGTGATGACAATCATGGGGAATTCCATCATCAATGAAGGACTCCCATCTCGATGCTATCATCCAAATGAAATGAATCACCTCCTAGCTTGGTAATTAATAGAAAAGTTCCTCCCAAATGCTCATGAGAGGTATGTCCCAAGTGCTCCAAACAACCATATGGAATACCTCATAAAGAAACAAGTGATCTACTATGGTAGCCATATATTTTCCCATGCTCCCCTTGAAACATGTAGTGCAAAAAGTGTGGGAAATTTCTTCCCCGAAGGACACATCCAACCATTGTGTCTCTCCTCCAACCATGTCCTCAAAAAATATAAGAACATTTTCAGCATATGCAATCATAATTAGAGTCATGCTAGCTGCCATATGTAGTAAAGGAGAAGGATAATGGTCCCTCATGTGCAACCGGAGCAGTTTTACTCCTAACTGCCATAGGATATGATATAAAAATTGTTTTTCCCAACACTTGTTTGCTGCCCCATCCTCCTTGCGTGCTTGAAGAAGGTGTATGATGGTTGGTGTTAATGAATCACACCATGAAGAGTACATCATCTCTCTAATATCTTCCAAGGAATGACCAACATCAAAATTATTCATGTCCCAAAGTGGCCTATGAATCCCATAAGAAAAAGTGCCCCCTCTTGGAGAAAAGACTTGTACATGAGTGTTAATAAAATACAAGCATATAGTAGATACATCATGATGTTAAAAAATACAAGTCTCACCATACACTTGATTCAAATCAGTGAGGTAATTCATGGATGAGCTCCTTCTTACACCCAATGAATAAGGAGGTGACAATGATAACTCTTCCCAAGAGCTATGTTCCTCGTCAACCAGCAATTGATCTATGCACTTTCTCATATGAGAGTGCATATCCTCTTTGAAATCTTCCAACATGAATCCCTCCAAGATGGTATGGTATGCCTTAATAAATTCAGTGGGTTTAGAAAGAAAGATTTCATATGCTACATTAAGTAGTTTTTCCTTGAGCTTGGAGTCTCTAGTCAAGTAAATCTAATCATGAGAGTAAATGACTCCATCAACCACCTTGTACCTCCTATCCATCACTTGCCCATCAAGAACCTTACATGTGAAGAGGTTCTTGGAATATTCGATCAAGAGTTGGGACTCCCAATAAGGATCTAGGCTCCCCAACAATGACAACGTTGTAGAAATATGAAATGCAACCCTTGCCATAACATGGATCTCCTCTTTGACATGCTTGATGCCAAAGTCACATATTGGAGTACTATCAACTTTCTTTTGTTGCTTCTCTTGCAACTGATCTTCCTCAGACAAGATTGAAGTTCATGGAATTCAACCTCCTTTTGAAAGGGTCCTTTCTTCCAAAACTTCCATAGTTTTTCACATGCATACAAGAGTGGTAATACCCTCTTGTCATTTTTAGAAATCGTCATTATGAATAGAAGTATATTTTGCTGCTCCAAGGATATGGAGTGGCCTTTTGATATCATGCTCATGTCAACAAATATTTCTGAATTCTTCTTTTCTAGCACAAATATATGAGTGGAAGATAGCAAAGTCAATTTCAGAAAATTGCTCAGCTCTCCTTGGAATCCATCAATAGTTCTTAGCGTTGTGGTAGCTCCCCTCAAGGCTCCTTCCTTAGCAAAATATGTCACTACTGCACATAGTTGAGAGAACACTTTAGTCTTCCTCCAATCAAGAGGTCTCCTTGGTGGAATTCCTCCATGCAAAGAGACATCAAGGCAGAGAAGGATGCATATGTGTGTGGACAGATTTTTCCTTGCCTTCATTGCATAAATCCTCTCACCTTCTTTATGTATCCACCTTCTGAAATAAAGAGGGGTGTATGCTCCTAATCATATGATGATTTCCCTCCCCTTTATCTTCTTATATCTTCAAGATCTCACCATTTAATAATGATGGCACATGCTGCACATGGATTGTGCCATGATCTCCTTATGTGATATTCTTTGGAACTCCTTGCAATAGTGCAAGAGTTTCTCTCCTTGGAGAAAGTGCTCCATATTCCTCTTCATGAGGTCCTAGATGTGCCCTTGTCATGACTGCACTGTTATCTCCATCCTTCTCTTCCTTCTCTTCAATAGTTGAAAATGCCTCTTCATCAATAAGAGACCTTAGATCTTGGTCTTCTCTTGAAGGAGGAACATCCATGTCTTCCTCTTGAGAAGAAAGTTCTTCTTGCAAAGGTGATTTTTCCTTTGGCAAGGAATCATACATTTTTTACCTCCCCTTCAATGGTTTTTTGAAATGGAGCTGATTTTATGGATCCTTCCAACCCATGCAAAATTTTTGTTTGATATGGTTTGCTAGATTCGATAGAAGGTGTTTCATAAGATCTCTCATCAAACCAATCCACTATTCTTCTAATGAACTTTGCATAAGTAGATGTATTTTCATTCTTTAAGGAAAAATATTTAAACAACCACCAAGCATAAGCCTTACCCTCAAGATGAAGCGCGGCTACTTTGATGGCTTCCTTTTCTGAAACTTGATGTTGTTGCACATAGGTGTCTAGATCCTTCACCCAAGCCCTAGCTGGACATTTAGGTGAATCGTCAAAAGTAGATAGAAATAATCTACCCACACCATGTTTCTTGCTCCTTGTGCATCTTTCCTCCCTGATCATGCAAAACCATTTGAAGTTCAAGTGATATTTGAACCCTTTAGATTGAGCTTCATACTCTTGCAAATAATCACCAAGAGTCTCCTTCTTTAGCACATCTCCTTTCTTCCTCTTTTTTGTCATGAAAAAGTGGTTGATAGAGCATTGTAAATTTGATGATGTGGCTGAATGATCACACCCATAATATGAGGAATCAGATCTTTCCTCGTGTATAGATCTTGTAGATCTTTTTGAGGGATCTCCATTCTTTTCCCTCCTCATTTCTTTGATGTCTTTGCTTATACCATGCAGAGTTTGAAAGAGAAGTTTTGAGAACCTCTTTCCTCTAGAAAATAAGGTTTTTCATTGATATCTCTTGCATATCTTATCCTTCCCACATGAATACTCCATATTGGTTGAAGAACACAGGCTGAGCCAATATTAGTGCTCCGCTACCACTGTAATATTCCCAAATGGCAAAACTCAACAACACATGCATGAAAAACGCATTTTTCAGAAATATATCTATTAATAGAAAAATGAATCCCATGGATAAATTGGATATGAGATTATTTCAACCATATCTAAAAGTAAATCAGAAACAAATGAATTTTTCCTAGTTAAACATGCCTCCCATGCTCAAAACAACCCAAAAATACTAAAACCCCAAGACTACTGCAAACATAAATTACTATAGAAAGAGACAAAGTAGTTTATTAAGGTTTATACTTAGAAAATGGATAGAAAAATCAGATCTAATGATTTATTAATAAATAGAGCACAAAAATAGAGATCTAGTCTCTTTTACATAGATCCAAGATGACCCGGCAAGCGTTTCTTGACAGAATTGATATACATGAAATTTTCTGCTACAGATCTATGGCTGAATCACACTGTATGGCTGAAGCACTGAATAAATATGGATTATCATGCAAACAAATGGCAATATACTCTCCTACTATCTTTTTGGGAAGAAGAATGAACCTCCTTTAGGGAAAGTAGCTCATAAAACAAGGGACTAAACCCCTCCACTGCAATACCTTAAGAAATAACACAGTTTCTCCAAGGGAATGCACTATTTCTGAAGTTTAATGCTTGGCCTAACACCAGATAGTGGAAAATATAGCACAATATTCTCTCTTCATATTTCTTAAACAAGATCTCCAAGCAAGAGTGGGGAATTCCCGCATGAGAAAACCCTTGCACTAAACAGTGCAGCAAACTTAGCTAAACAACCAAAGGGTGCAGAAAGTCTAAATAGACCACATACAAAATATAATATTCCATCATGCCCCACATGGTTTCCATTCCCTCCATTATATAGTTGATGAGATTCCTCACCAAGGGTCCCACCCCATTATGAGGCTGCTTCCATGAAAAGGCTCCTCCACCAAAATTACGTTGTCTCCACAAGTCTTAATCATGTTTTTAAAGCGTTGTTTGATTTATTCAACCTTGACTAGATCTTCATGCATTGTCTCTTTTCACACTCAAGGTGTCTTTATTTTGACTAGCTAGATTGATCTTCATTCACATTGAGTTGTCTTTATTTAGGATGCACTCTTCAAATATTAATGTTGTTGACCTGGTCAAACTTGAATTTGCCCACACATTTTAGACCCTATTCATACATGTGGATGTTTGATCTGGTTATTAACATAATACATTTTCACATTATGATGGATTTTATTCCTACTTAGGCAACTTATGAGCCTCCTTGCCCATTTATTCATCTAACTAGATTTTAAAAATAAAATTAATATTCCTATTAGCTGCATGCTAATTTAGGAATATTACAGCTGCAGAGATGTAGTGTCCTAGGATTAATCCTTCATTCATCATCATGTGACATTTTTCAACGCTCAAACAAAATTTGATAGCAATACATCGTTCCAATAATCTTCTAGTGTTTGTTGTGCCTAATCAAAGTCATCTCCAGATGGAGGAAAGTCGTCCATGTGAACCTCGAGCCCTTCATTTATTAAATCAGAAAATATTCTGAGTATGGCCCTTTGAAATTTTTCTAGGGAATTACATAATCTGAATGACAATACCCTATAGGATAATGTACCCTAGGGGCAAGTAGAGGTCGTTTTATCTTGGTCTTCACAGGCTATCTGGATTTGATTGTAACCACTAAAACCATCAAGAAAAGAGAAGAATCGATTTCCTACCAATGTATCAAGGACCTAATCAGTAAAAGGAATGGGGAGGTGGTATTTCTATGTTGCTTTATTTAGCTCTTTTTAATCCACACAGATTCGCCACTTACCATTCTTCTTCCGAAGGACTACTAGAGGAGAGACCCATTTGCTGTCTAAAATATGATAAATGAAGTTTACATCCAACAAATTTTGTAATTCATATTTTACAATGTCTTTCTGATGCAGGTTTAACCTCTGCTGAGGCTACCAAATAAGCCGAGCATCTTTTTCAGTATAAATGTGATGTGTTCATAGTTGAGGATCTATACCCTTCATGTCTAGGTAGTCCCAACCAAATGCTTCCTTATATTTTTGTAAAATTTTAATGAGCTTTTGTTGTTGGTTACTATCCAAAATGCCATTGATATTTAAAACTTTTCTCAGCTCAATTTCAATTGGCATTCTATTGCGAACAATAGTTGTGGGTATGTGCTGGTCAGCAATGCTTGTTAAGGGGTCCTCCCGTGCTTCATTATCAAGAACTGAGTTTTACATTTGGAATTTTAATTTTTTTAAAGGAGATGGGTGGTTCATGAAGTTATTGATTACATCGTCTTCATTTTGATCCTTGAATTCGAGTGCTTCAACTATTGTCAGCGGTGAACAGATTTTTTGTTCCCAATATGTATGTGGCTACTGGTGAATATTTACAGTTGGAAGACTTGGTTTGGCAGGGGGTTATATGAAAATATTCTTTATGGTATCTCCTCTAGAAATGGTCATGCTTCGTGTTCAGCAACCTATGTAAGCATTGACCGTCGCTAACCAAGGACGTCCCAATATCAGGGGATGTCCATATAATCTACTTTTTGGGTTAATGACTAAAAATTCTTTTGGGTACTCCCATGAGTCCACAGAAACTAGGATTTCCTATAATATACCTTCTGGTTTGATAAAAGATCTGTCAGCAAGTTCCAACAAGGCAGATGTGGGTTCCAAAGTTGTTATTCCTAAATTCTCGCATGTTTCTATAGTTAAGACGTTGATGGTCGCCCACAAATCAACTAATGTGTTTGAAAAGGAGTGGCTAGAGATCTGTACTGTGACTATGAAGTTTCTTGGATCCTCGTATTTTATTGGTTTTTCTTTACCCAAGAGTAAGTCTGATAGTGCTCCCACTACATGAACAGTTGGTACAGTCTTTTCTTTCCTCGCCTTTTTTTTTCTGCATATTTCTTTAATTGTTTTCGCATAGGAATGTCTTTTATAGCCTGCAGGAGAGGAATTTTAATGCAAATATTTTTTAATTCCCCTACGAGATAAAAATATGAAGATAATATTGGCTTAGGTAGTGTTAATCTCTGAGGGAATGGAGGGGAGAAAATAATAAGGTTTTTAGGATCTTTTTGGTCAATTATGTCCGTCTCTTGCTCTATCTTGGTTTCTGTCACAGTCAATTGTTTAGGTACTGTTGGAATTTGAGACTCAAGTTGTGGTAGGGTCATATCTTCTTTAGGTGAAATAACATGCCCTGACCTCAACCTAAGGTCATTGCATTGCTTCTGTTTAGATTCAAGGTTTTGGTTTTCAAAAATCTGGATTAGTTGAACCAGTCTGTTACTGGGATTAGGATTGGGTTGAGCTGGTAGTTGAGGACACATAACTGGCTAAGGATTGAATTGGACTGGGTATGGGGCTGGTAATGTGGGTTGATTATGAGGCCCTGTTCCCATAGGTAAATTGGTCATTCCCATGGGTCGCTGCCATTTTTTATACCAATTTGTATTATGTGAAGTGGAGGCAGACCACTGGGACTGATATGGATTGTTTTGCCAGTAAGGGGGAGAAAGAGAAAAACTTGACCAACTATTACCCGAAGGGGATTGTGTTGGCCAAGGAGGCATGGAAAATGATTGGGATGGCCAGAAAAAAAATGTAATTGGACCTGCCATGTTGTTCTTAGGTTCTATTGATTAAATTGTGGAGGAGAAAATAACTGAGATGATTCTTGTGGCATACCTGGTCATGCTTGCCACTACCGATGTTGATTCATTAGATACACTAGCTCTATTTCTTCTCTTTCTTCTTTAAAAACCACTTTCAACCCTATGAGTGAAGGGAAATGATCAATGCCATGGTCCTTGGTAAAAATAGCACATGTCTGGACCATTTCTAATGGACACTCTCGTTGGTTGTGCTTCTTCCAACAACATGGGAAAAAAATATCCAAGTTCTGTTCTACTAAAGCTTGCTTCTGCTTGGCTTGTAGGACATCTAGCTGCGTTGTGAGGGTTCCTAAGTTATCGATTTTAAAATCTTCTAAAATATTACCAAATTCTGCTCTAGTCACGTTGCCACCTGACTATTTATAATTCCTTGTAGCTGAATCCCGTCTAATTGGCCTGCTTCGCATACTACCTCAAGAACACCTGATGCACAATGCAATAATTTCATCATATTATTCTTGATATATGTCCCCTTTTCCCATTATATTAAGTGTTTCGACCGATTCCTCTGTCATTCCTTTGATCATTGTTTCTTTTAAAATATCTCTAGACAATGTAGTACATGGAGATATTTGCAAATTATATTGAAATATTTCAACGTATTCTTCTAATGTCTCATTGTCTCTTGCAAACATATTGAATATTTCGTCTTTTAGCTCTTGAGTCTAGAAATAGCCTTGATATTTGTTGAGAAAATAGTTTTTCATCTAATCCCAACTATTAATAGTTCCTCCACCGAGCCCCATAAACCAACGTAATGTTTTCCCCTTCAAAGTAGAGGGAAATAGTTTCAGTTTATAAGGATCAATGGTGTAGACATATCCCCTACATAAGACATCAAATTCAAAAAAAAATGGATTTGTATCTTCCGAGGTCAGCCCATGGAAGGTGGGGATGTTTTGTAATGGAGTAGCTTTCATAGGGGCATTTGCAGCTAGATCAACAATGGGATACTCCAATGTTGATGTTTGTCTCTGGTTTTGGTTATTCATCGTCTAATCAAAGATGTGCCAATAATCTTTAGGTATTTATTGATCTAGAGGGATAATTTGAGTGGAATTATGGAGTGTATTTGGAGAAGGCCTTACAACACTTCCCCGATCTGGGATATTGGGTGTTTCTATCTCAACCACTCTCTAAGAAGATATAGATTTTGGAGTTTTTACCTGTATTGAACTACTAGTTTCTCCCTCTCCTTCCTGAAAATTGCAAGAATTTCCCTCTCTCGAAGGGTTGGGACTTAAGTTATCAATAGTCTGAAGGCTTTGCTCAGACCCTTCTATTTCATTGTGAATCTCGGTGTGGGTTGTAGTTGGTGAGGATGCTGCCTAAGGGAATATAGTAGGACCTTATGTAGGAATGGTTATGGGTCCTACGGATGCCTGGGATTCAACCTTATTAATTATTTTGTCTATATATTTTGTTCTGCCAAGGACCACCGATCCTTTGGGTTTTATGGCTTTAAGTGGAGTGTTTTGATCTAATTCTACCTCTTTCTTCCTATTCATAAAAACAAAAACACTTATCCTATTAACCTCTGCACAATTGCTGAGAAGCGGGCTGGAGAGCAAGAGTTTTGCTTGCTAGTACGTAGGTTCTTACCTCTCGTTTTTAATACCCAATTCTTTCACAATAAAAGGAAAAAGAAATAAAAGACATCACTCTTAACACGCTCCCTGGAAACGGTGCAAAAATGTTGGTTCAAGAAGGTGAATGTTTTTAAAGGTAACCTTAATGCTTTACATTAATTATCAACCTAGGGCAATTATTGTTATTTCAAGAGTGTAAGAAAAATATATTCAAGTGACATCAGAGGTTAACTACTCGAGATTGTTGTAAGAAACATTGTCTAATTCTTGAAATTAAATCGAACCAACTTGAAATTGAATTATGAAATACTTCAGACTAATCAAAGGAGAAAATTATGTTCTAAGCTTATGCAAATATATCTACTCAAGACTAAAATAAAGAATGGATTGCAATTGAACATCATGCTTTGATGAATTGAACAACTATTAGAGAAGTGAAAAAAAATCAACGATTCTCAATTTTGAAATGTAATTCTCTATTAATCAACTAATAGCATCATTCAGAATTAAACATCAAACCAAACATGCACAACTATGATGAAAATATTCAAGAATTTCCTATATGCAGAATTGAATGGCAATCCTAAGGAATTGAAAAGCAATCAATTAATTTATATTTTGCAATGGAATTCTCTGTTAATCAACTAATAGCATCATTCCGAATTAAACATCATACCAATGTTCACAACTATGATGAAAGGATTCAAGAATTAACTATACATAGAATTGAACAACAACCGCACTAAAACTAGTCTAACGAATGTAAAAGCATCAACTCCTGATAAGAGAACATGAATGATAAATCTAATCTAGTGAAAATGAAGTTATAACATCTCACGTTTGCGATTAACCAATTAAATGATAATGTTATGAAACACAAAGGATAACTGCAAATGCATGTTCTCTAAATAAACGTATAACAGAGAATAGCAGGAGAACCCCCAGGGCTAGGCCTGAAGCCTCTAGAAGCCTTCTGCTAAGGAATACTCAGAAGTATTTTATGCTAAAAAAACCAATTTATTCATTAATCAGTATAGCAATACATCAGCACGAACATGAAGATTCTGTCCGAATACGTTTATTACAGGAAAATTATAATACATGCACTGTGTCCTCGCCCCTTTCACCTTTAGCCTTTAATAGCTTAAAGGCAAAATCAAACAGAGTAACGGATTCTTCCTATTATGAGATCTTGTAATTTCGTGGCTATTGACTGAACAATCCAAGAGTGGGCATGCCTCTATATCTTCCACTAATTCATAAGAGTCGATACGATTCCGTTCACTTTCCTTCTCTACTGTCGTTTGGTCATCCTTGTCAGCAGTTTAGTTGTTTCACTTCCCTATCAATAAAGGTGGCAACGAATCAATTTTTATGGTATTAAACACTCCTTTTATCAATAATTCATTCTACCTTAATTTTTCATTATTTTCCTTTACTTTATTACTAAGATGAAGGAAAATTATATAAAAGTAAATGAAAATTCGTGGAAAATATAGGGATAAAATGTATCTTCTCCTCAGCCCAATAGTTTGCATGAAGTAACCACTAAGCACTGTAACAGGGCTACCAAATATCTGCATTGTGTCCGATCAGAAGTACATGAATTTCCTTTTTATGATGAAATGGGAAATATTGTCTTTTTTTGGAAGAATTTGAGAAAAAGGTGCGCGAGGAAAAGAGATATGAATATTTGGACTTCGCATTAAGGTCTAATCCAACCCAATGGTGGGACACACACAAAGAAAGTTTATAAGGATGGAAGGAGTTGTGCAATTGGACAAGGCTGAGGTTTAGTCAGGTTGATATGAGGATTGCAAAGAAGTATGATGGTCAGAAGGATCCTCATGAGAATTTGGCTCGCTGGACAATAGCTTAGGGCACCGAACCTCAACTCAATGGGTGCACATGTTCTTTAATTCTTTGGAGATGATACCTCAACAATGGTATTTAAAAAAAGGTTGCGCCATGGAACTGTGGATTGAGATGAGATGATAGATAAATTGTTATTAACATATATCTTCTTTGATGGTTGGGATTGTATTAATAAGGCCCTTCAAGAAGTTAATGAATGGGTATCCAAATTACCAAGGAGCCAAGGATGTTGGAACAACCTGATTGGGCTGCACATTTGGAACAAGCATGTGAATGTTACAATTTGACCATAGAAGAAGGTGAGGAGGATCCATGCAAAGTTGATATTCTTGAGTTAGAAGGAAAATGCAAGGTCACATGGCTCGAGATAGCATTACCGGATGTAGGAAAACCTATTAGTACTCAACAATTCAACATAGGCTCAGAGGTGGAGCCAAAATTTTCCAAGATAGGGGCCTATTGGGATGATGACATAGTCAAAAAGGCCACTAAGTTGTTGCATGAATACCCAGAATTTTTCCCTACAAAACTCTCAGAATTAAAAGGCATTGTGGGTGATCTTGGAGAGATGCACATCACTTTGAAGCATGATGTGAAGCCAGTCAAGCAGCACCCATATCAGATGAACCCAAAGTACATTGAGAAAAAAAGGAAAGAACTTGAAAATATAGTTGATGCTAGCATCATTGAACCAGTCAGGGAATCTAAGTGGGTTATCCCTATGGTGGTCTAGGAAAATAAGACTAAGGGTGAGATATGGATTTGTGTTGATCTCTGCAAGCTAAACGATGCATGTGTCCATGATCCATTTTTGAAACCATTCATAGATGAAGTATTGGATAAATTTTCTGGGTTGGAGGCCTACTCATTTACAGTTGGATTCTTAGGATATCACCAAATCAGTATTGCATTGGAATATAGGAGAAAGACCACATTTTCTACTTAGTGGGGGTCCTTTCAGTACACTTTCATTCCATTTGGTTCAAAGAACGTGCCAACAATATTTTCCAAGGTTGTTATAGCAACTTTCAAATAATATATCCATGAGTTCCTGGAATTATATTTCTATGTCTGGAAATTTTTTGGCCTATTAAAGAAGCATGTCTCTAGTCTATGCTTTATGTTGGATACCTACAGAAAGTATCATATATCCTTATTTTTTGCGTACCATATCATATTTTGTTGGAACAGTTTGCGTGCAAACATGGATTGATGGTAGATGCATTGAAAAAATTTAGACACTATCTATTTGCTACGTACTTCAAAATTTTCATGGATTATTCTTCTTTGAAGGACTTGGTCAACAAGCCTGTGTTGTTGGGGGGGGGGGGAGAGAGATTTTCGGATGGTTATTCTATTCCAATAATATGATTTCGAGGTAATTATCAAGCCAATATATTTAAATTCTGGACCAGATCATCTGTCCAAAATCAAAACAGGGGAGGAATCGACCAACCTTGAGGAAGGATTACCTGATGTTCAATTGTTTTCTATCAAGTTTGAAGATGAGCATTTCCTAGATATCATTCAATTTCTTTCAATGAGAATCGCACCTACAGAATACACTATGCAATAGAGGAAATAGTTGGTCGTAAGGGTGGATAATTTTACTTTGATTGTAGGACACCTGTCTAAAATGGGGGTCATGGGATCCTGTGATGTAATATCCCAAAATATGGAAAATCAACAACGTTGAGAATATCTTATGATATCCCAAGATTGTAGATCCAGAAATATTAAAACACAATATGAGGACTCTAACTAAGTAAACAACAGATCTAAATAAACATCAGAATATGTAGAAATAGCTGAGCCATTTTATTAATATTTGGAGGTGCAAAATGAAAATATAACAATGCTAAATATATGAGGCACTCAAGCCACAAAAGTAGCCTAGAATGACTCTGCAATCATATCCCAAGAGGGACTGTGTAACTACTGCTTTGTTGGAAGGTATACTACATTTTCCCTGCTACAGATGTACGGACTGCAACTGCCTGTAAGATATAAAGTTAGATCTAGGTAGAATGGGAGCTTTGATGATGCTGAAATTGTAGATTTAGGCTTTATGATGGATTCCCAAGATAACCCTGGAGGGTTTCTCAGATCTGTAAGTCTAAGAAAACCTTCTCCCTAGGGCTCCATGAATATGCTACTGGGAATGTAGATCTGAAGCTAGATATGATAATATGATGGTTGCAATGATGTACAATCGAATCTAAGCAAGAAGGGCTGATCCCTTCACTAGATACTTGGGCTAAAAGCTCAAGATCTAGCTCCTCCAATCTCATCCACTGAAAATAGCTACAGTATGAACAACAACTTCAGAAAACTACACTGCGAGAGAGGGGTACTCCTTTCCCCATAGAAAAATATGTCAAATCAGCTCCTGGATGATGGCAACAATAGATCCAATGTGAGGAGGTTATCCCTCATAGGATTTCTATCTGAAATGTTGGAAACTTCCTTCCTACAATAGATCTGCAAGACTGAACTGCGCAATCCCTGAAGGGAATGCTGCAAAAAGGAGGCAAAACCCCAAGGACTGAATGCCGGATGTAGATCTGATGCTCTGTAAGACTGAATATGAAGAACAAAGTGGTAGGATGAATCCTCCACTGGTTTTCTAGTTGAATACTAGAAACAACATCTTGAAGATGGAACTAATGCCTGATATGGAATGAAGAATAATACTCTTCCTCAGAGATCGCTCAAGGAAAGAGGTGGGATTCCCACCCGGGAACACCCTAAAAGCTCTGCTAAAAAACCCAAGCTTGCATAGAAATGTCCTAAGAAAAATCTAGATCTAAACAGATCAAGAAATGCATAATCCATATCATCCCTTCCATTGTGCCTTCACCTTCATTATATGCATGAGCCTTCCATATATTAAGCCCACTCCAATGCTGTGTTGTACATGTGGAAAAAGCATCCATGTTTGACTGCATTGTTGATCCATGTCCTCCATAATGTTCACATGGTGATCACCCTCTCCATCATGCATGCATTAAATGCACCACTTCCTCCACTACTTTATCATGATTGATCTCCTTTGTATGTATCATGATCTCAGTTCCTTATCAAAGATCCATGTGATTTAATATTTAATATACATGATCTTCTTTGAATTTTTCACCCTCCATAATATATCTCATAAATGATACATGATCTCCATTAATGGAGTTTCTCCACTACTCCATGTTTCTAGATCTAGATCAAAAATGTCCACATACACACATAAAGTGGATCTTATTCATATTTGGGGTTTGTCGGTCCCTCCACCCTTTTATTTACTTAATTTATTAAAAATATCAAGGAATCTAATATTCCAAATGTGTTGTTAAAATTTGGGAATATTACAGTCCCCCCCTGGAAAAATGTTGCTTGTCCTCAAGCAACTCAAAAGGTAGATGCATCAACCATCTATTCCCAAAAGGGAGAATGCAGTAATACTTCACACAATATAAGAACTTACAACAAGATAAAAAATAAATCTTAAGTACACATCAGAATATGTAGAAAGAGATGAGCCATTTTATTATATTGGAGATGATTCAATTACACAAGTACAAGATATAGGTATATCTAGCCAAGAAGATGAGCTAGGATCACCCTTAAAACATGTATGCAACAGGTACAACATAGCTATTGAGGCTTTGCAACAAATACTGCACTGTCTCTTCAGTAGAATATGAACATATGGTTGCGGGCTGAAAAGAGAGATGTAGATCTACTAAAAACTAGAGCTCAGGTGATGCGAAGATTCAGGAACTAGCCAATGTGATGGATTCCTAAGATAACCTAGAAAGGATTTTCCAGATCTGCAACTTTGGAAAATCACCTCCCTAGGATTTGATCCTTGATCTACTGGGAAATACAGATCTGAAGCTAGATATGACAAATATATGGCTGAAATATGATATCAGATCAGATCTATGCTTGAAGGGTTGATCCCTTCTTTAGATCTATGAGCTAGAAGTTATAGATCTAGCTTCTCAATCCTCCAATGATGATTGTAGCTGCCGCAACACAACTACCTCTGGAAACTACGCTCTGAAGGAAAGAGAGGCCTTTTGCCTGCTGAAAAATACTACAATAAACTCCAGGCTGATGGTAAGACTGATGGCAATGTGAGGGGATGATCCCTCATAGGATTGCTAACTGCAATACTAGCAACTTCCTTCCTCCTTTCATATTTTTAATATGGACAGTGTTATTCCTAAGGAGAATACTGGTGCTAGGAGGTTAGTAAATTTTGGCCTGATGCAAGACCTACAATGTGGCTCTAGGAGTGCTGATATATAAGCCCAAGTGATGGGAATAATCCCTCACCTTGTTCTGCAGCTGAAGTACTGAAGACAACTTCCACCTTCCAAACTGATCTTTAGAAATCTGCAGATATCTGAATATGAATGTTCTGCATAAATTAGAAAAAGGAAATGGCACTTAAAGCCTGGTGTATAGTGAAGTACAATCCTATTTCTAGAGCTAATCTAAGAAAGAGGTGGGATTCCTGCCCAGGAACACCCTACGTTAAACAACACCTGCAATCTCTGCTAAATAGCCCAAGAATGCAGTGGAATGTCACTTGACAATTCCAGATCTAAAAGATCATACTTCAAATAATCCAAGATGACTTTCACCTTTTCCTTCTTCTCCTTTATAATGTTGGAGCCTTCCCAAGCCTTGACCCTAATACCAACTACACAGTCGCATGTGGACAATATCCTCCAAGTGGGACTGCGCTGTCTGACCAAATCAACCAACAGTCTAGGTGCAATGCACACCTCCTCCATCATGTGTGCTTAATTCGCACACGATCTTCCATCACTTGATCATGAATGCTCAATGATCCTTTGTTTGACATCTTCAAGATCTTAGTTGACTGAATCAACCGTCCATGATGTTTCTCATTAAATGAGACATGATCTCCCATCTCATTCACATTAGTAGTTGCTCAACTACCTCTTTTTGCAGATCTAAGCTAAATTAATCCACATCACACACACAAAGTGGATATTTATTATTATTGAGGATTGTGGGTCCCTCCACCCTTTTATTTACTTAATTCATTAAGAAAATCAAGGACTCTAATATTCGAAATATGATGTGAAAATTTGGGAATATTACATGTGAAGATATGTTCCTGAGCATGAATGACTCAACATAATAGTTGAAGAACATGATAAAGTAGCTAAAGGTCACTACACAGGAAAAGTGTGACTACACAAAATATTTTGTGCGCTAGATTATGGTGGCCTAAATTACATAAAGATTTGAAGGAGTATTGTAGCATGCACGATGTTTGTTAGAGGACTAGAAGACCACTGCAAAGAGATGAAATGGTGTTGCACCCTCAAGCTACATTGAAAGCTTCCAGTAAATGGGTGATTGACTCTGTAGGACAAATCGATCTGCTAGGAAAGAAAAAGGGTGCACGATACATTATTACTATGACCGGTTACCTCAATCGGTGGGGTGAGGTGAAACCAGTAAAGAATTGTATTGCATACACGGTGGAAAAATTAATTTTTGAGCATAATATGTCATGTTTTGGTTGTCTGAAAATTTTGATGAGCCATCGTGGTACGCATTTCCTGAATAACGCTATTGAAGCATGGAATTAAGAGCTCCAAATGTGTCACAAAAAGAGTATGCCATATCACCACTAGGTGAATGGCATGGTCGAAGCTCTCAACATAATACTAGAGAATGCGCTGACAAAAGTATGCAATGTTATATAAATGACTAGGATCTGTGCATTTTTTATGTTTTATGGGCATATAGAACTACCTATAAGAATCCCACCAGTCAGACCTTGTTCTAAATAGTGTATGGCCAGGAAGCAGTGATGCCAATGGAGTATATTTTACCTATTATTCACATCACACAAATGAAGAATATGGAAGACAATGACATTATGGAGAAGATATTGGCTCAATTGCTTAAGTTGGAATATTATTTGTTCATCGTTGGATTTTATCAGTAGGTTTGGAAGGAAAGAGAGAAGGCATGGCATGATCAACATATTATGCAAAAGATGTTCAAATATGGGGACTTAGTTTTTTTGTATGAAAACATGTTTGCAAAGTTCCCAAGAAAGATGAAAATGCATTAGCTAGGCCTGTATGTTTTATGATATGCGAGGTATGGAGGCGCAGTTCTTGGCTTGAGGGGTCCTGACCCAGGTTCAGAGTTGAGGTTAACCAACAAAACCCTCTTACTACTAGCCCTTTTGGAAGTGACTTGCTTGCGCAAGTCAGAGGCTCACCCGAAGTAGTAGTGGGGGTGCTGGAACCAGGTTTCCACACCTTAAGAGAGAATTAAGTTATGTGGGTGCCTTTAGATATAAAACAACAAAGCAATAGAAGCACTAACCAAAAAGCCCTAACGAGACAAATTTAGGTCAATTATACAAATAAATTGCGTGCAGGCTAGATAGAGTCCAAAATCCATGTAATAACTCTTAACACATCTTATTAGATCCCAACAGTACTAGATCCATTCAATAATCATTCATCTAAATTCAGGAATACTTGTGCAATCAATATGAATGCGAATAACATAATAATCAGAAATAACATGCAGAAACGATCATAAAGCAAGTAAAAGATGCATTTCGTACTTAGTTATCATCTAGAATTTTTCTTTATTCGTTACTAGTTCACATATTCATTACAAAGCTTTCAGTTCACCCGCGCACACAACCAGCAGGGTCCGATCATAGCAAGACTAAGGTCTCTATGCACACAGCCAATAAGAGAATTGCAACCCAGAAAATTTTCTCAAAATTATCATAACGTTAATAGATCTATCATCATCAATATCTTTCATTTCCTCTATCAACTCAATCTAGACTCCTATTTATAATTTTAGCCTGCACTCATCTAATGTCCACAACCCTTGGTTTGTGGACCCTATTTCTACCCTTTTAGCCATTAAAAATCATGAAGGGCTTTGACCTACCCCAAATCCCCTTGACTTGTGCTGCACACGACTAAAATTTACCAGAATATAAAAAAATGCATTAAAATTTGGTCCTAGGGGAATCTTCTCCAATAGGACCCCAACACAATATTGTGACTCGTATCGAGTCACAGTAACACTAGGTTCTTCATCTTATTTTGCAGCTCTACAATGGCAGCATCAAAGGGTACTAATATGCCTAAACTCTAATTTTATGCGCTCTACATGATATCTACCAACGTCTATGATGTCGGCCTTTTTGCGGCCAGGTTGACACTCTACAGGGTCTGGTTTAGATTCTTAACTATGACATCTAGGTCTTGAGACAACTTCATTGCTTTGTCCGCCCACAAATTCATATGATCTATGAAATTTTTCTTCTTTCTGCAGAGCTCCTTGAATTCAACTAGAAGAACTTGGTTCGTTTGCAAGCGGGCCATGTGCTGGGAAGGAATGAAAGTAGGCAAGGCCTACTACAGGTTGTCGAACGCCTACTCTTTGGTGTGCAACTCCTGATTGATATTTTTAATAAGTGGGTCTATTAGCACATAGGTCCACAATCCAATGGCTGTCTCAAGCAACACTGAGCCCTTGTTGACATTAGCTGAAATTCTCTAAGAGGCTTCTTTTACTAAGGCAGCCCACTACGTGCACACCTCTGAGGGAGTCTCGGGTTGCAGCTTAGAATGAAATGATGCATTTTCCTGTTCAAACTCTTCTTTCACCAACTTTACTTCTATCTGAGAAGCTTTTAATGCAGAAACTAGGCTTGTAATCTTGACTTGCGATGTGGTGGATGCTGGGATGATCACTTCAGGAAGATCATTGCACAGCCTGTAAATTAAGTTATCCAATTCCACACATTGAGACACATCTGCATGCTGCGTTGTTTGTGCCTAGAGTGACTGTTTTGTTTATGCTACAGTAGTCTACTTTGCTTCACTCAAGTGTTGCTTCAGGCGTGCCTCCCTGTACTACAGCTCATTCGAAATAATGGTTTGAAGAGCGTGTAGCTTTCCGCTTGGTAGTTTTTCTAGATCAATTTCCATCTCAGGGTAGGTGTGCACATGTGCACACAGATCGAGCTGCTCCACTGTCATGGTTATGCTTGGGAAGGCGCAGATTCTATCCTCTAATGTTGTGGTGATCATGGTGGTCGGTAGGCTCGCTTGAATTGGTTTTTCTTAATCCATGCTCGCTTGCATGTTGTCCGCCTTAAGCTCCAAGATCTGTAATCTAGATTGTAAGGACCCCACCGCAGTCTTGTACTACTCCTCCACGAAAGTCCATCTGTCTTTAGAAACATAATCGAATGCGTCTAAAATTTTATCCAGGTCCTATTCTGAAAATGGAGTATGGAATGGGTCATGCACACAGGCATCATTCAGCTTGCATAGATCTACATAGATCCTTATCTCCCCTTTGGTCTTATTTTCTTGAAGTAACATTGGGCTCACCCAATAAGATTGCTCTAGAGGCTTAATAATACCTACAACCACCATATTTTCTAACTTTTCTTTTACCTTCTTCTTATACTTCGGATTCAATCGGTACGATCACTGCTTGACAGGGCTCACATCTGGTTTCAAAGTGATCTTCATAACACCTAAGTCTCCCACAATCCCTTTCAGTAGACATTTTTGTATGGAACAGGTCTTGATACTCTGTGAGTAGCCCCACAATATTCCCTACTATATCATCATCTTACTAATCCCCAATTTTGGCCAACTTGGGCTACTTTTCGGTCCCAATGTTGACTTCCTTCAACTTCAGAGGTTTTGTTACATCTACTGTTCCTAATGAGGGCCCTGAAATTGTGCACTCCCTTTCAGATTAAGGTATGTTAATGCTTCTTGGATCATCTTCATTGTCCTCGACTGATAGGTTCCTGAAATTTAAAATGTCTTGCATCTACGTATCCCATGCTAGCACAACACATTCCCGACAAGGTCAGGAATCATCAAAGATAATGGAAACTATGTACTGCATGGCTTCATCCAATTTCTCTGATCCCCCAACCAAGCCAAAGGTTTCCAGGAAATCCTCAACCATTGTAATCCAATGGCGAGTTCCTTGGTGTATATTTGTTTTTAAATACCATGTGGTGGGTACCATCCCCAATGAATGAATAAACCTATGAATCCACTCATTCCAAGTGTTTTCATCCCACACATACATCCACATGGCAAGGTGCTTGTGCAGATCTCCCTGACCATAGGAAATTTCAATTGGTGGGGTAGCTGGAGCCTCAAAGCGCAACTTCATAATTTTGCTACGTTCCTCCCAATCTTGAAAAACTTCTTTGTGCATCTCCCACCAAAGCATTGGAGTTGCACACATAGCCAGATCAAGTTCCCAAAAGCTTCGTTCTTCCAGAAAACCTTTTCCAATTCTTTCAAAAATACTAAAAAACTTCCATAACCATCAAAATAGGGTAGTTATCTTAATTCTGAGGAGATGCATCGAAATTTATTAGTGATCTTAAGGCATTTCAATGAAAAAACATCATGCAATTGGTTCTGAAAGTTCTCCATCTCTCCATCCGAGTCTGAGAAACACGAACTTTCCTTCTTCCAATTCAACATTCCATTAGCTGTAGGGTTGATCCAATCTTCATCTCACATAGTCAACTTGTAGATAAGGTCGATATCATCCCCTTTGCACATTGGTTCTATGTATCTTTATCCTTCTTCTGAATCTAATGTTACTATCACCCACGTAGCATCATTCTCAAAGATCATGATTTTGCATTTCAGGTTGATGATGCATCCCATATCTATGGCCCAATCAAATCCTAACAGTGCAGGGTAAAGGTCTGCATCATCCAAAATTTGTATTACCTCAAAATTAGTGCGTACCTTTACTCCATCAATGTAGACCACGACCTGTGGGAGTCTTCCAAGTGGAATGATTTTCTACTGATTAGACATGCGTAGATGAATGGTGGACCATTCGAAATTTGGTTCTCCCATATTCTGCCATGTTTTCTTAGGTATTACATTTGCATCAAACCCTGAATCCAAGATAACTTGATCCATCTCATACTCTCCAATCTGCACATTCATGTGCATCTCTCAACCCGTTATCTTCTTCTTCTTATAAATCTTGTTCACGGCCTTAGTCTCTGTTTGAAGTACTTATTTTTCTGTGCAGTTGTCTATCAGGGCTTCAAGATCATGCTATGTTTTGATTATGCAATAACTTAATACAGGCTTGTAGGAATGGCTTGACTTCATCGTTTGCCTTTGGTTCCATGCTAGACTTTGATGTGGATGCACCTGCAATAAAAAAATCCTTCTTGGCTTCAATGAAAGTCTCCTTTTCATTAGTGGCTCAACATTGGCCTTATTTTCCTCATTTCTCTGGTGGTAGCACCACTGCATGTGATTACATTTACGCTAGGACCATGATCGCGCAGTTTATATTAAACCATTTGTATGTTTTGCGTAGGAATATTTTGTTGCTTTCCTTACATTTTAACAATTAACATAGTACAATCTTCAATTACATGATCAAATTTCCTACAGTACCTGCAATATGTAATATCCCAGGATTGGGACTACTAGCAAGGAATGCCTGAAAAACACATTTTTCAGGAATGGTTGCTACAGAATATGAAATCAGCCCTTGTATCCCTTAGATCTATAATCTAAGACCCAAATCCAGGAGGATATCAGAAACATATCAAACTAGGTGGGTTAAACAGACCTCCCATACCTAGTAAGGTTTGAAAATTTCCCAAAGAAGGGACTGCAGCAATACAAAAGAACACTGCCAAGAAAATAACCCAATTTTATATAGCAGTAGTAAGAGACCAATATGATAGCTCAAAAATATCTTATAAAAGGGTAAATCAGATTTACAATGTGTCCCAATCAATGTACAAGAAAAAGATGGAGTTTTTTATGAAGAAAAACCCTCTAAAAGAGGTGTTGCAATAATATATTTCACTGCCAAGCCTTGACAACGTTATTTTTATGAGTAAACAACAGCTGTAGGTTACAACTCATATTTAGGATAGATCTGTGTACAAAAGGTTAGATCTATATCATATCTGTACACTATATTGTCTCTGTTTTACATACCCCTTGGGGTTTTCAGAAAAACATGAAGCATATGGAGTAGATCTAAGATCTCATGCAGTAGATCTGCAGATTCCTGCAGAATTCTTGAAGCTTATACAGGAGTATTCAAATCAGATCTGAATATGACATGGATAAGAACATAAATCCATGGATCACCATAGTGAGAGGAAGATTCCCATCACTAAAGATCACTCAACAATTGTTTCCAAAGCTCCCTGCAACTTTCCTCTTGCAGATAATGCAGTGTAATATCCCAAAAGGGAGAATGCAGTAATACTTCACACAATATAAGAACTTACAGCAATATAGACAATAAGTCTTAAGACAACATCAAAATTTACAGAGAAGGTGAGCCATTTTATTATATTGGAGACGAATCAGTTACACCATGTATGAAATATGAGCAGATCTAACCAAAGAGATGGTCTAGAAGTACCCAGAAAATAAGATACAACAGGTACAACGTAATTGGAGAGGCTTTGTAGCAAATACTGTGCTGTCCCTTCAGCAAAATATGAACATATAGTTGCAGGCTGAAAAGGGAAATATAGATCTACTCAAAACTAGAGCTCAGATGATGCCAAGATTCAAGATCTGGCCAATGTGATGGATTCCCAAGGTAACCTAGAAAGGATTTTCCAGATCTGCAACTTTGGAAAATCACCTCCCTATTATTTGATCTTTGATCTACTAGGAAATACAGAACTGAAGCTAGATCTGACAAGTAGATGGCTGAAATATGATATTAGATCAGATCTAAGCTTGAAGGGTTGCTCCCTTCTTCAGATCTATGAGCTAGGAGCTCTAGATCTAGCTTCTCAATCCTCCAATAATGATTTCAAATGCTGCAACACAGCTCCCAACAGAAGATGCTCTATGATGGAGAGAGAGGCCTTCTTCTTGCTGAAATATGCCGCAATAAACTCCAGGCTAATGGTAAGATTGATGGCAATGTGAAGGAATGATCCTCCACTGGATTTCTAGCTGAAGTACTAGCAACTTCCTTCCTCCTTTTAGATATGCAATATGGAAATCATAAATCCTAATGGAAATACTGTTGATAGGAGGTCAATAATGTTTGGCCTGATGCCAGATCTGAAATGTGGCTCTGGGAGTGATGATCTATAAGCCCAAGTGATGGGAATAATCCCTCACCTTGTTCTCCAGCTGAAGTACTAAAGACAACTTCCACCTTCCAAATTGATCTTCAAAAATCTGCAGATTTCCAAATATGAATGTTCTACAGAAAGTAGAAAAGAGACGTGGCACCAATGCATGATGTAGAATGAAGAGAAATCCTCTTCCCATAGCTACTCAAATAAATGGGTGGGATTCCCACCCGGGAACACCCTGTGATAAAAAACACCTGCAATCTCTGCTAAACATCCCAAGAATGTAGTGGAATGTCACTTGACAATTCCAGATCTAAAAGATCATACATAAAATAATCCAAGATGCCTTTCACCCTTGCCTTCATCTCCTTTATAATTTTTGATCCTTCCCAAGCCTTGGCCCTAATCTCAACTGCGCAGTCACAAGTGGACAAGATCCTCCAAGTGGGACTGCGCTATTTGACCAAATCAACCAACAATTATAGGTGCAATGTACACCTCCTCCATCATGTGTGCTTCATTTGCACATGATCTTCCGTCACTTGATCATGAATGCTCAATGATCCCTTTGTTTGACATCTTCAAGATCTTAGTTGACTGAATCAATCCTCCATGATCTTTCTCATTAAATGAGACATGATCTCCAATCTCATTCACATTAGTAGTTTCCCAACTACCTCATTTTGCAGATCTAGGCTTAATTAGTCCACATTCACACACAAAAAGTGGATCTTATTCATCTTTGGGGTTTGTGGGTCCCTCCACCCTTTTATTTACTTAATTCATTAAGAAAATTAAGGACTCTAATATTCCAAGTATGATGTTGAAATTTGGGAATATTACACACAGTCGTGGAAGACAAACTGCATTATAGGCCTGATGCCAAGGTATGGATCTGAAGCTCGGATGATCCAATACACTCCTGATAGGGGGATAGTAGCCTTTCCCACTGAAAAGAGGCACTAGAATGGCTTAGATTTGAACAGATCTAGCCTCCACTTGCTACATATTACAAAGAAAACCAAACCCTCAACAAGATTTGCGTTGTATTTGGAAGAAGAGCTTGGCCAAATGCCTAATAGTGGTCAAGAAATGCAATACTCCTCCAAGAGATACTCTAGGAAGGAGGTGGGATTCCCGCTCAGGAACACCCAAGTGCTAAACAACACTATTCTCAGCTAAACAACTAGAGAATGACAAGTGTCTAAACAGACAAATCCTTTCAAGACAATATGTTCAAAAAACCCTTCTCACGCTGCTCTCCTCTTTCATTTATAGGATGAAAGTCTTGCAAAACCCTAAACCATCTCAAATTTTTAGCTCCTTTCACATGTGTAGCATCCAACTAGATCTGCGCTATGCATATAGGAGGTACATTGCATCTGGACAATGCTGTGGATTTGGTCATGTTGACCCAGTCAATTGTCACAATCCCTTTCACACATAAGGAAGTTTTATTAAGGCAGCCCAGATTTAGCCTTGTTCGCATGGGCATTGATTTATTTTTCTGTTTTAGGAGTTTAATTTATCCTCCTTTACAATCTTATTCTTGCAACAAGAAAATGAAAACAAAATAGCATATTCCTATTAGCTTGGGCTAATTAGGAATATTATAGTCCTCCCCTCCAAAATGTTGCTTTTCCTCAAGTAACTAATAAGGTGAGTGATGCAACTCATATCCTCCTCCATTAGTGAAACAAACATGAGTTTATCTTCCTCCTTGTGCCAAGTGTTCATGAAACCATCCCTCCATGACTTGCTTCACCAAAGTTCTTATGAGATACAAATAGTTCATCTCATAAGAAGACAATAGATCATAGGAAACAAGCATGGTTTGTCCAATGTTCTCCCTGAAATATGAGACATAAAGTACATGAGGAGTAGCCATTCTATATGGCTCATGCATTCCTTCCCTCCTTCCTCCATACATCCCTATGAAAACTACAAGTACATCATCTAGATAGGGAATCAAAACAATCTACATACAAATAGAAATTTCTACATATGGAGGTGGGTCATAGTCCCACATGTGGAACCAACGCAAAGCATCTCTTATCTGCATCATATCTAGATATGGTAAGTGGTTTTCCAACCACTTACCTTCTGCTCAAGTCATCTCACTATTGCAGAAAATGTGAGATATATTTGGTGCCTTTGGGAAGCACCGATCATTAAAATAAATATCCCTTTTCACATCAAGGGAGTTTCGGAATTCAGAATTTTTAGTGGCCCAACAAATGCCATGAGACCTACATGATATATCACTCCCTTTAGGAGTCATGGCCTACATAAATATGGTAAAATAATGCGACAAATCAGAAAATGAAACTTGCTTTACATGATCAGATTATTTACCATCAAAGTTACTCATACACATGGAGTTGTGCATGGACATTTCTCCTCTTTCAAAAGAAGGGAGAGATGGCTGAAATGACCCTTGCATAGAGACCCTTGGCTGCCCCAACTCCACATAGATCATGCACTCTTGAAAGTGCTGAAGTAGTTCCTCTTTCAAGCCTTCCCATTCAAAGCTCATCGTGATTAGAATGTAGATCTTCATTGAATGCATATGGCTGGAAAAGAACTCTTTGTGTGCTCCATGTAGTATCTTCTACTTCAGCTTGGAAGCTCTAGACAAGAAGACTCTACCATGATGATAGATGACTCCTCCTTGGACTAAGTAGCCCTCTTCTTGCAACATGTCATCAAGTACCATACATGTGTGAAGATCTTTGGAATAATTTGCAAGTAGTTGAGATTTCCATTACAGATCAACACCGCTCAAAAATGACAGTGTTGATGATACATCCACAGGAATTTCTATCATATTTTTTATCTTCTCCTTGGCATCCCCCATGCAAAATGTGTGTGTTGGAAGGTTGATCCTCCCATTCTTCTCCTCCCACTACACAGGATCAGAAAGGAGAGTGGGTGATAATGATAAGGGAAGAGGATTCCCCTCCTCCTTGAGCTTACCCAAGTCTCCCAGCGCTGCAGCTTTGTCTTCAAGTGCTCCAAACCCTCCTGGATCTATGTTTGGAACAACAAGTTGTGAGGTCTTCCCCATAGAATTTGAATCAGGTGGCCTCCCAGGTGGTTTTCCACTAGTTAGAGAAATTTCAGGGACCATTCTCATATGCATGATGGATGAGATCCTCATGTCCCTGCTTCCACTGCGCAATTTCAACTCTATTTTATGTGCAAAAGTCTTATGAAACTTGGAGAACCCTCTTAGTGGTGTAAGAGTGCCTCTGATTGGAGAATTTTCCCCATCTTCTGATAGTGGATCAACTATGTGATCCCTCCTTTGTTCTGTCTCATTGTCTTTTATCAAATACACATGCTGCTCATGTCCTCCATATGGAAGATCCTAAGGAATTCCTTGCAAAGGTGCAAGAACCCCTCTAGTGAAAGCCATTGCTTCATCTCCATCTCCAAATGAAAATAGATCTCCTCCTGCTAGCATAGAGTTGGAGGATCTTCTCTGCTCTTTCTCTCCGTTCTCCTCATAATTGGAGAATGCTTCATCATAAAGAGATCTTTTTTCTTGATCTCTTAGTGAAGAAGGAACCCTCATGTCTTCTCTTTGAGAAAAGAAATCTTGTTGTAGTGGGGCTTTTGCCTCTAGAAAATTGTGCAGGAGATCTTAAACCCCCTCAACAATGTTTAGGACTGGAGTTGGCTCCATGGAATCTGCCAACTTATGCAAAGATGCATATTTCTTGGGCTTGATTTTCTCTTCCCAAGAATTCTCAGAATGTCTCACATCAAATATTGTCACTAGTCTCCTAGTGAACCTTGCATAAGAAGAGATGTTTATCCCTCTTAAGGAAGAGGACTCAAATAGCCACCAAGCATAAGCCTTTCCTTGAAGATGCAGTGCTGATACTCTCAAGGCTTCTCCTTATGACACTTGATGTAGCTGAAAGTATGTGTCAAGCTTCCTTACCCAAGGCTTAGCTGAGTCTTTAGGTGATCCATCAAAAGTAGGTAGAGAGAATCTACCCAAAGTGTGCTGAAGGCACCCTCTTCTTCTACTCCGGGTTTTGGATCTTGCTTCTTTGAGTTGATAGAACTCTGGGAAATTGAGATTCTCTTTGAATCTCTCTGATAGAGACTCATATTATTGGAGATAATAACCAAGAGATTCCTCCTTTGGTGTTCCTCCCTTTCCTTCCTTTTTTGACAGGAAAATAGGCATGTTCCAACGTTGCAGATCAAGTTGTGTGGTTGAATGCTCACACACATGGTAAGGAGTACTGGGGCTTTCTTGATGTAATAATCCTCTTGAGGTATCTGCATGTCTCTCCCTCTTGATTCCTTGGATTTCTTCTTTCAGTACATACATGGCTTGAGAAAGAGTTTTTGAAAACTCTTCTCTCTGCAAAATTCTAGTAAAAGAGATCTTGCCCTTTTCTTCTGTGTCTTCAGTGTAACCACACTTCTTCATCAGTATTTTCTTTCCATGAAAATAAATATTGGATCTTCAATAAGAAAATCATAGGCCATGCCAAGGTAAATGCTCTTATACCACTGTAATATCCCAAGATTGGGACTACTAGCAAGGAATGTCTGAAAAAATGATTTTTTTAGGAATGGCTGCTACGGAATATGAAATAATCCCTTGGATCCCTTAGATATGATAATATAATACCCAAATACAAGAGGAGATTAGAAAAAAATCAAACTAGGTGGGTTAAATAGACCTCCCACACCTAGTAAGGTTTGAAAACTACCCAAAGAAGGGACTGCAACAATACAAAAGAACACTGCCCAGAAAATAATGCAATTTTAGATACTAGTATCAAGAGACCAATATGATAGCTCAAAAATATCTTATACAATGGTAAATCAGATTTACAATGTGGCTCAATCAATGTAGAAGAGAAAGATGGCGACTTTTATGAAGAAAAACCCTCTAAAAGAGGTGCCGCAACAATATATTTCACTGCCAAGCCTTGACATCATTATTTTTATGAGTAAACAATAGCTGTAGGTTACAACTCAGATATAGGATAAATATGTGTAAAAAATATTAGATCTATATCGGATCTGTACACTAGATTGTCTCTATTTTACATACCCCTTGGGGTTTTCAGCAAAACATGAAGCATATGGAGTAGATTTGAGATCTCATGCAGCAGATCTACATATTCCTGCAGAATTCTTGAAGCTTATACAGGATTATTCAGATCATATCTAAATATGACATGGATAAGAAAAAAAAATCCATGGATCACCACAGTGAGAGGAACATTCCCATCACTAGAGATCACTCCTCAATTGTTGCCCAAACACCCTGCATCTTTCCTCTTGCAGATAATACGGTCTTGGAAGAAAAAATATGTTGTAGTCTTGATGAAAATTTTGGCCTGATGCCAAGGTATGGATCTGAAGCTCTGATAATCCAATACACTCCTGCCAGGGGGATAGAAGGCTTTCCCATTGAAAAGAGGCACTAGAATGGCTTAGATCTGAAAAGATCTAGCCTCCACTTCCTACAACTTACAAAGAAAACCAAACCCTCAATAGGATATACATTGTAGTTGGAAGAATATCTTTTCCAAATGCCTGATAGTGGTCAAGAAATGCAAGACTCCTCCAAGAGCTGCTCTAGGAAGGAGGTGGGATTCCTGCTCAGGAACACCCAAGTGCTAAACAACACCATTCTCAAATAAACAGCTAGATAATGAGAAGTGTCTAAATATAAAAATCATTTCAAGACAATATTTTCAACAACCCTTCTCATGATGCTCTCCTCTTTCATTTATAGGATGAAAGCCTTGGAAAACCCTAAACCATATCAAAGCTTTAGCTCCTTCACATGTGTAGCCTCCAACTAGATCTTCGTTGTGCATATAGGAGGTACATTACATCTAGATAGCGCTGTGGATTTGGTCTTGTTGACCCAATTAATTGTCACAATCCCTTTCACACATAAGGGAGTTTTATTAAGGAAGGCCAGATTTAGCCTTGTTCACATGGGCATTGATTTGTTTTGCTGTTTTAGGAATTTAATTTATCCTCCTTTATAATCTTATTCTTGCAAAAAGAAAATGAAAACAAAATATCATATTCCTATTAGCTTGGGCTAATTAGGAAAATTACACAATATTTTCGTGAAGGGTTTGGGCAGTCATCCACATTGTGTCCAACGTCTCCACAGTTATAACGTATTAATTTCCCTCTTCCCTGACCTGCGCGTCGACCTCTTCCCCCTCCCCTTGCTCTTGTTGGGGATTCTCCATGTCCAGAGGGAGATGCTAGTGAAGAAGGGTCCACCTGCATTCTATAGAGGTTAGAAATGTCTATCATTAGGTCAAACGTTCGGCAGTCGTGCTCATCATGACCAACTGACGAGAAAAATATACACCATTTTTTCTTTAGCTCTGGCACATAGGCTCCTAACCGAGGGAAATGGTCTGAATCATGTCATCCAGATACCATACAATCAGTGCACCATAGTGTGGGGGTACTTGGCCTAGCAACATCCCTAGGACAAAGCGGACTCGACCCCCCCCACCCCCCCCCCACTTGCAAGTAATCCGAAAATATAGGGCACTGATATTTGTTGTGGCCAAAACCTTTACAACGTATGCAAAAAACATTTGTGCTAACTTATTTACCCTGATATTTGCACAAGTTTTGAATTTCTAGGTGCATGGTCTCCAGTTGGCTTTGAATTTGCAATGCTCTGAATTGAGCATCCTCTCTGGGCACAACTTCAAATTTCATAGCAATTTTCAGAGCTTTGGCTCAAGAGTCTATCTTCTGTTAACCCATAGGTACGTGAAAATGTGGTAAGAGCATGGAAATGAACCATTCCTTATGCTACTTATAATTTTAAATGAATCCCTGGTCATTGATGGTGCGCTTCAACCATTGATCAACTTCCGAGACCGATTCCGTAGGCCCTTGTTTGAAATATTTTAATTTGATTATGCACTATGAGTAGGACTTCGGCTTCATGAATTTCTTTTTTAAGGCATCTTTAATCTTCACAATGGTGGGATCAACATTCTGAGCTAACTATCCCATAAAACAATCTAACCCATGTCCTTCAAACACCATAGCCAGCTGTGCTCTCTTGACGACATCAGTATTAACATTTTACGTAGTCCACATAGTGTTAGAAAAGAACCAAAACCTATTCAGGTCCTCATCCCCGACACCCTTAAAAGTGGGTAACTTCATACGCGTGGCGATATCTTCTACAGGTGGCGGTGGTGGTGGGGTAGGAGATGTCTTACCCTTGCGTGGGTTTGACTGTGGCATAGCGAGAGGGCTACCTATTACACCATTTTTTGGTCATATAACCTATTATCATTAGATGGACCCAGGTACACGATGTAAGACCAATTTTACCCCAAGTAAAATTGCTTTCACTATGAAAATAACTTAGTAAACCATCTTGATTAAGTTGTTTATGGTCTAAACAGGAAACCTGATGAGGAAATATTAAATAAATATACATTTGTTTGATTTTCCTCAAGGAATAATTAGTTAAACAATAGTTTAATTAATATTCCTGGTTATATTTAACCCAAAACAAGGAAATTAATTAGATAAATCATTATTTATCTTATTATTTTCTAAGAATAATTATTTAAACTTTATTTAAATAATATTCTTTGTTAAATATGACTAAATCACCCTTAAATAATTAAATAAATCATTATTTATTTGATTATTACTCAACCACATCCTTAAAATGATAAATAAATCATTTATTTATTTATTATTTACAAATAAAGGGATTTGACCCAATTCAAATTCCTTTTCCCTCCAACAAATATAATAAAATATTCCACAAAAGTTGGATCTTGATTTGGTTAATAATATTTTAACTATGCACCAATATATAGACTAACTCAATATTTTGTTATAAATAGAAGAGTTTTCCCATTCATTTATCACCTTTTATTGCCTAAAGATCACTCTGGATCTAAACTTTTGGTCCGACTATTGATCCACCATCATAGTCATATTTTTCTATTTTTGTCTGGATTTCTACACCATCAAGAGAGAAAAATTCTAGATTTGAAGTGCTGAGGACTTACAAGAACCCATCCAATTGAGGAGAACAAGGAACACCCTCTTGTGTTTTCCTCCTAGGTGCCATTAATACAAAATTCATTCAATATATTATTGTCTTGTCTATTGGATGCATGGAGTAAATCTTGTTTTTTCTACTATTTAGTGTCTTCTAATGCATAGATATAGATTTTTGCAGCATCTATCTTGATCACCTAACTACAGATCTGAATATATTAGCAGTCATTTCTGCTATTATGATGTTTTTTATGCATAGCTAAAGTGTTCTTTTTTCGTACGCTTGGAATTAAGATTCATACTAACAACTGGCGACTCCACATAGGTTTACGATTACGAAAACTGTTGTTTTTCTGATCCTTGCATATCTAGCTGCTTCAAACCCTAGGATTTCTCTTCAGCCCCTTGTTTTTTCTTTTCTTGATGTTTTTTTTAACCTATAAAATCCTAAAATGATAAAAATTATGACTTCCGTGTGTTTTCAGACCTATTGCGCAGGTGACAGACATCAGCCATAGCTGAGATGACAACTTTTTATGAAACCTGCCACCGAGAGTGCCGGAAGTGCAGGTTGCACTTTTGGCTCAGAACCTACGACCTGGACCTTCAGGGCACACTTTTCAGCCCAAAAAATGTGACCTTTGCTGAAAACAGGTCAGAAACTGCGACCTGGACTTTTTACAGGGATTTTTCTGAAATTTTTCTGGGTTTGTTTGAGCCTTTGTTTAAGGTTGTTTGACCTCTATCTCTACCTTTTTTGGACCTGTACTTGTTTTGTTTCACTCAACTAAGTGGGAACCTAGCCCCCTAGGGCTTCAGTACCCTCCACTTTTTGTGGAAGAGTTTTTTCTGTTGCAGGTGTTGGGTTGCGAAATGGGTATGTATTTACTAGTAAGTTCATCCTCGTTATCCTTAATTCTTATCTTTTTCATGTCTTAATGCACTAATATATTAAGTAATTATGGTAAGAAATGAGGAATTATTGTAGTTGAAATTTAACTAACATTTACCCTTCTTCATGTAGGAAAGTGGACAAGGAACGATTGCTATTCCCTACTGTTGGCACAGCCAAATCCAAAAAGCAAAGAAAGGAATGAGTCAGTTGCAGACAAGGCTAAGAACGAATTAGGGGTATTATCACGGAAAAGAGGATATGTCTTAAATATAGAAATTGGATGCGAATCCCTCAGGATTGGGAGATCCTAAGGGATTGCATTTACTATTTACTTTTTACCCTTTCTGATTATAAAAAGAAACGATTGTAGGAAGAAAGGGGATCCCTGTTGTTTTTTGAAATTGTAAGCTTAATTACAGACTGCATAGTTGGAGAAAAAAATTACATTGTAATGCTACTCATGTTCGATGATTAATTGAAGTTGTTGTTTTCATTCGCATTATCTGAAGTAATCTAGCAGTGCTTGCTGGTGGCTAAGGGCCTGGCCTCTAGTGGAATTCACTGCTTCATCTGTGTCGTAAATTTCCAATTATTGCAAGTGTGGTAGTTTGATAAGTATTATTACTTTCTGTGATTTTATTTCCTTTGCTATTCATTATTTTCCTGTGATTATTGAATAGATTTGTTTTATATAATTTATAGTATTGTTATCTATTTAGTTTACTTCCATTTTTGGATTGAGTTTCTTAGATAAATATTCTGCTCAATGTTATCAACTGTAACGAGTATTAAATATTTTTGTTAGGCTCTCAGCTTGGTATCATTGTTGTTTTACTAAAGAATGTGTTTGATTTAGATTCAATCAGTTTCGAAGAGAAAAATTATCACTACTGTACTCTCCACTGATATTGTTGTTACTTGAATTGCTGTAGGATTTGATTTCATTAGAGGATTGATTTTTCTTTTAATTGCAATTAGAATTTACTTGCTGCATTTGTTTATTATTGTATTAAAATATCTATACTGCAAATTATGAAACATTACTCTCTGATTTAAATAGCAGCCACATACTGTGGACACTCTTTAAATAGAAGGAATTTCCGGGATTGATAATTAATGTGAAGGTAATTAGGAGTTTAAAAGGCACCTATTGTCATTCAACATTTTGGCGTTGTTGCCGGGGAGAGTGTAAGCCATTTACAAATAGTGATGTATATCTAATAATTGCTTGTTGAGAGAGAACTGGGTATTAAAAATGGAAGGTAAGAACCTACGTAGGGAGCATGAAAAATGCCTGCTCCCCCACCTGCTTTCTAGAAGGGTTGTTAGAAATTTAGGATAGAGGTAAATATTTTAATTTTTTGTATGAATGAATAAGAAGAAAAGACTAGAAACCAATCCAATTCCACTACCCAAACCTGAAAAATCTAAGGGACCGGTGACCTTTGGACGATCAACTTTCATAGAAAAAATCTTAAAGAAAGATGAATCTCAACCATCAGTAGGTCCTCGAAACTTTGCTTCCAGACAACCTACTATCTCCCTTCGGGCCACAGGCTCACCATCTGCAGCCTACACTGAGGTCCACAGCAAAACTGTAGGAAGTGAGCAGAGTTTTCAAGAAATTAAAAATTCGTGCCCAATTTCCTCACAAGAAGGGAATTCTTGTAATATTCGTGAAGGAGGAGGAGAAACAGGGAAAGAACCAAGATCCCTTCAGATAGAAATTGAGCAAGGAACACCTAGTATCCAAGACATAGGAAGTGTTGTTAAGATTATTCCCACCCCTTTGGGACACCCTAGGGATGACTCCCCAGCTCCAGAAATCTCGAAAGGATACTGGCATATATTTAATCAAATGGCTAACAATCCACAAGCACCCCAAACTTCCACATTGCAGTATCCCATCGTTGACACAACTGTCAGCGCACCTATGAAAGCTATCCCTTTACAAAATATTCCCACCTTTCATGGCCTCACATCAGAGGATCCAGATGCATTTCTGTTTGAATTTGATGTATTATGTCAGGGTTATGATTATACCACTGACCCCCAAAAACTAAAGCTATTTCCCTCTACATTAAAAGGTGTAGCCTTGCGTTGGTTCATGGGGCTAGGTGGGGGAACAATAAACAATTGGGATCAAATGAAAAATGCTTTCCTAAAAAAATATCAGGATTATTGCAGATCTAGGGAATTGAAAGATGAAATATTCCAAATGGTAGCAAGACCCAGTGAAACATTGGAAGAGTATGTAGAGTGCTTCCAATATAACCTCCAAAGATCCCCTTATGCAAATCTGGCTTTGCCTGATAATGTGTTGAAAACTATACTGATTAAAGGGATGAAAGAATAATGGATAGAGACATTAAGTATTATGGGTAAAGGTGACATATATCAAGAAGATTATGTTGATATTATGAAATTGTGTATCAGGTGCTCAAGGGGCAGTACGATATTGAAACCAGTAGAACGTGACATGACCACCAGGGACAACAAAATCTCTGGCAGAACCATTAATCGTACAAAAATTGGCAATCTGCTAGAGGATTTCAAAGTAGATATCTTGGGAACTTTGACGACGCAATTAGACATCATGCAGGTCAAGCAGAAGCAGGCTAAAGTAGAACAGAACCTGGTGATATTTTTCCCAAGATGCAGGAAGAAGCATAGTCACAAAGAGTGTCCACTGGATATGGTGCAAACCTATGCCATATGTACTAAATATCATGCCACAGAAAGATGCCCGTCACTTCCAGGGTTAAAATCAGTCTATAAAGAGGCAGAAGAAGAAACAGAACTAGTCTACCTGTTAAAGCAGCGTCGCCAATGGCAACCACGACAAAAAGGTACGTCAACCGACCCATATTCTTCCTTTCAGCCCTCACAATATAATGCTCAACAATACACAGGAGCTATGTGGCAAAACTAGACACCTTTTCCGAATTGGTCACAACAACCATTCTCTATGCCACCTTGGTCCAACCAATCAAACCAAAATAATAGTTGGCCAAATTTTCCTTGTTTCTCATCATCTTGGCCATCCTCCACATATCCATTCCAATGGTCATCCTCCACGTCACAAAACCAAAGTTGGTAGTCAAGCTAGAAATGACCTACAAATCAGCCAGCAGGAATAATACCCCTACCTCAACCTACACTGCCAACACCCTACACATTGCAACAGAACCCTCAGACCAACCTATGACCACAGCTCCCAACCCAGCCCAACCCGAACCCCAACAATAGGCCGATCCAATCTGTGCAAATTATTGAAGGACCCGAGCCAGAAATTGAGCTAGGAGAGTGTAATGAACTGAAATTAAGGTTTGGGAGGATAATAGAGTCAGAGGGGGATAAAAATATACAAATTAAAGATCCGTTACTTGTAGAACAAGCACCACAAGCGGAGAATCTAGTTAAACAGAAAAATCACGATCAAACTATTACCTCTTCTCCCCCATTCCCAGAAAGATTAATTATACCCCGCTCAATCGAATATCCAAGTTTTGATCTTCTGGGAGAATTGAAAAATTTGTGTGTAAAAATACCTCTCCTCTAGGCTGTTCAAGACATTCCAATTTATGGAAAAACTATCAAGGAATTATGTATGAAAAAGCCAAAGAGGAAAATAAAACCAACTCCAACTTTCCATGTAGTCGATACTCTGTATGATTTATTATTAGGTAGAGAAACACCAACAAAATATGAGGACCCAGGAAACCCTATAGTCACGGTGCAAATAAATGAGTGCTCATTTCCCAATGCATTAGTTGACCTAGGAATAGAAATCAATATTCTCACAACAAAAACTTGTCAAAATATTAGCATTAAATCCTTGGATACAACCATGACCCTCTTGGAACTTGCTAACGGATCAATTGTTAAACCAGAGGGGACATTACAGGATGTAATGGTGTCTGTAGATTCTTGGGAATACCCAGCAGATTTTCTGATCATCAATCCTAGAAACCGACTACATGGACATCCCCTAATTCTAGGAAGACCTTGGTTAGCAACTGAAAATGCTTACATAAGCTATCGGACAGGAAGCATGACTATAGCAAGAGGAAGAGATGTGAAGAATTTAGCCTTATATCCTCCAGGTCAGCTAAGTCTAACAATAATAAAAACTAGAAAACAACCTGTATCATATTTAACTGAAAACATTAGATCACCAATAAATATAGAAGATTCTCTTGAATTCAAGGTTCAAACATAATATGACATCATTAACACTTATATTAACCAACCAGATGCCGGATCCTATCCAAAATGTCACATGATTGAAGCAGCCATGGATAACGAAATCGAAGAGGATCCGTTAAAGGATATTAGTGACCAATCAATCCCAAAAATTTTTATTTATAATAGAAAAACCATCAAAATTGAGCTAGGGAAAACATTAAATATCAATAAAAACTTGACTGAGGACCAGGAGCAGAGGCTTGTTCAACTTCTTAGAAAATATAAATAAGCCTTCACTTGGATTACCCGGACATGAAAGTGATTGATCCCCAACTATCCATGCACCACATATATACAGAGAAGGATGCGAGGCCCATTAGACAACCTCAACGGAGGTTAAACCCTCATCTTAAAGATATTGTGAAAGATGAACTACAAAAACTATTGGATGTGAATTTCATCTATCCTAAATCCGATAGAAAAGGGGTCTCCCCATTAGTAGTAGTGCCTAAAAAGAATGGAAAGTGGCGTATATGTGTTGACTATAGAGAGCTTAATAAAGCAACCCAAAAATATCATTTTCCCCTTTTGTTCATTGACCAGTTCCTGGACACATTGGCAGGAAAAAAATTCTTTTCTTTCCTAGACGGCTTCAACAGTTACAACCAAATTCAAATTTCCCCTGAAGACCAGGATAAAACTACCTTTACCTACCCATGGGGAACATTTTCTTATAGGGCCTTACCTTTTGGATTGTGCAATGCACCTGCTACATTCCAGAGGGTTACACTCAGAATTTTTTTAGATCTGATAAACGAAGGGCTCAAGGTGTACATGGATGACTTTACACCTTACGGAGATGACTTCGAGCCAGCATTACAAATGCTAGAGAAATTTTTGCAATGATGCATTGCTACCAGGCTCTGTTTAAGCCATGAAAAATGCCACATGATGATGACCAAGGGCCTCATCCTGGGTCATTATATTTCAGCAGCTGGAATCTAGGTAGATCTAGCAAAAATTTAGATAATTCTTTTAATACCTACTCCTTCCGCACAAACTGAGGTAAGAAGTTTCTTGGGATTTTCTGGATATTATAGGAGACTTATAAATAATTTCTCTCAAATTTCTCCACCCTTATATGTATTAACAGGAAATATTGATTTCATTTGGACTGACAAATGTGATAGTGCTTTTGAAGATTTAAAACAGATTGTATCAACAACCCCAATATTAAGGGGCCCAAATTGGGATTTTCCATTTCAGATCTCATTCGACTCATCAAACACGGCTATTGGAGTAGTTCTTAGCCAGGAGGAAGATAAGAAGCCATATGTGATATACTACATCAGAAAAAATCTACCTCCTGTTGAATTGAATTACATCTTGACTGAAACGGAATTTCTGGCTGTAATCTATGCTATTAATAAATTTAGACATTATGTAACAGGATACCCTGTGGTTTTGTATACAGATCACTTTGCTATTAAATATCTAGCTAATAAACCTATTACAAATGGAAGAGTGACAAGATGGTTGATTCTTTTGCAGGAATTTGACATAGCAATCAAAGATTGACCAGGAAAGGAAAATCCAGTAGCAGACTTCCTTTCACGTATGCCAAAGACAGATGACTCGGCAGTAGTAAAAGACTGGTTCCCTGAAGAACATATATTTGTTGTAACCGTGAAAACACCATGGTATGCAGATGTCGCAAACTACTTAGCAGTGGTAAAGTTACCCAAACACCTATCGCCTAATGAAAGAAAACATATAGTACAGTGTAGCACGCGGTTCTCTTGGATCGGAGGTTATTTATTTCATACAGGGGCTGATATGCACTTTCGAAGATGTGTTAGGGAAGACGAAATCTTTGACATCCTGAAAACCTACCACGATGGGCCTTGTGGAGAACATTTTGCAGACCGTAGGAATGGTCACAAAGTCTTACAGATGGGGTATTATTGGTCCACCATTTTTAAAGACGCCAAGAAGTTTGTCCAAGCATGTGATAGTTGCCAAAGAATGGGATGCCCTGGGCAGTATGATGAGACGCCCCTGCATCCGTAGTTAGTCATCGAACCTTTTGAGTGATGGGTGTTAGATTTCATCTATCCAATAAACCCATTATCTAATCAAAAGACATACATATTAGTTGCAATAGAGTATATGACTAAATGGGTGGAGGCAGAAGAATTACCAAGGGCAACGAAGGATTCGGTAATTCACTTTCTTTTCCAAATTTTCGTGCCATATGGTTTACCTAGAGAAATAATCGCAGATGGAGGGCCACAATTTATAGGCCACAAGATTGATGTGACATTAAAAAAATCACCATATCTTGCACAAAATCACAAATCCATACCACCCGTAGTAAAATGGCCAGGTAGAAAGCACCAATAAAGTAATCGAGGCAATACTCACAAATTCAGTCGCATCATATAAACATGACTGGGCTACCCGATTTCCAGAAGCACTGTGGGTATACTACACGACATGGAGAAAATACCATGGGATATTCCCCATATCAGCTAGTGTTTGGAAAAGAGCCTATCTTCCCAATAGAATTTGAAATTCAGACATTCAGGATAGCTCAAGAAGTAGGCTTAGATCTGAATGAAGCACAGATTAATAGGCTACATCAAATCAATGAATTGGATGAAATCTGCCTATCAGATCTTTAGCATACTACACTAATCCAACAACAAAGAGAAAAATGGCATGATGCCCTTATCAAGAAGAAGACATTCCATGAAGGTGATTAGGCACTTCTGTATGATTCTAGGTTCTAGGATTTCCTAGGAAAACTCCAAACCAGATGGTTAGGCCCCTATGAGATACAAAAGTGCATGATAATGGCACCCTCACATTAGCCACCATTAATGGTTCTGGCTACTCTTTTAAAGCAAATGGACATCGAGTATGCCTCTATCACAAACCGCTTACCAGGGAGTCCTTTTTCCAATAGCTACGGGAAGATTCCACTATACAAATTCTTGCTGAGGAGGGAAACTCTTCCAAAGCACCAGTTCAATGAAGGAATATACTTTTTTTCAAACTTGTAAATAGGTTTGCTTTTTATTTTTGATTGGATTTGATTGTATGTTAGTCTTGATTCTTTCCTTTATTCTATTTTTTGTTCCCTATAGGGAACAGTTGTTGTTCCCTATAAGGAACAACAAGTTTTGTATCTATTTTCTTTGTTGTTCCCTATAGGGAACATCTGATGTTCCCTATAAGGAATAGCAATTTTCGTATATATTTTGCTTTTCTATTCCCTACAGGGAATAATTGTTGTTCCCTATAAGGAACGCCAATTTTTGTGTGAATTTTGCTTTGTTGTTCCCTACAGGGAATAGTTGTTGTTCCCTATAAGGAACAACAATTTTTGTGTGTATTTCGCTTTGATGTTCCCTACAGGAACAAAAAAATTTCATGTGAATTTTGTTTTGCTGTTCCTTGTATGGAACAACATTTTTTTTTTAAATTTATTTATTTATTTATTTAGTATAGCTTGCTTTGCTATTCCTTATAGGGAACAGTTGTAGTTCCCTTTAAGGAACAACATTTTTTTTTGAATGTTTCTTTTGCCATTTTCTTTCAAAGAACATCACTTTGTAAATATTTTTGAAGAAAATCCTATTTTTATCCCTAAACCACCCTAGTTTCACTTTGTATGATCCTCTTAATGACATGAAAAGTACAATGCATATGGAGGTGTAGTGGAAAAGAAAAATACCATTAATATTATCCTCTTTAACAAGATTTCTTTGTGATGATCCATAAAAATAAAAAGACACAATTATCTGTCTCACTTTACTGTCCTCATTTCCACTATAAATTAAACTGATTGATTTTATGTATCATGCTAGTTCTCCCTTGTCTGTATAACTCTATCTATATATTATTAATAATATTATGGGTATATTCTTATTTTATATTGGTATTTCAAACTTCTTCCGCCATCCCTACTCTTAAGGAGTGATGAGCCACCTTCTATGTATAAAATGGGGATTTAAAAATATATATATATATATATATATATAAAATAAAAGAAAATATATGTATGTATATATATATATATATATATATATATATATATATATATATATATATATATGATTTTATGATTTTTTTTCCACAGATGGAGGATAGGGGGTCTCATCACAAGCCATCCTACCATGATCATAAGGAAGAAGTGAATTGGCATTCCCACTATGGCCACCACACCAGGGATATGATTCAATGGATGCATAAACAAACAAAGTCCTTGGAAATAGGAGGTCTCATCACGAGCCGACCTAACCACTCTCGCTACTCCCTAGTGAATGACAATGTGTTCACCTGGTCACCAAGCCAGCACATTGGTCTCTACTATGGAACATCATAAGACATTTCCCTAGTTATACATAGAGTACCATGGCTCTCAAGGGTTAAAAAGCAACTCTGTCGAGGCTATGGACGCCTGCGGGCAGCAGAAGCTCTGCTGATGGTATTGAAGCTTTATTTTACATCAATAATTATTATAATACCTTCTTATTATAATATTTTCTATGGAGAGATTATGGTCCTAATATCCCATTGAACTTGTATGTATGAATATTTTTAAAAGTCAATCACAATGGTTTAAGTGGAATAATGGCACTGAAAGTATTATTTCTTGTGTTTTTGCATGTTGTTCCCTTTTTGTTTATTATATCACCTCACGATAGCTTATTATTTATTTATAATTCACGGTACAACCCTTGATTTCACTCCACCCATACTCTTTATGATCTCGTCATTAATGCGCATGCCTTATCAATCCATTACTCCTGTACCTTTCCGCCAACGCCTTACCCTTTTCATTTCATTCAGACGAGGATGACCTATCATTTTGAAGGGAGGCAGGGACCCCCAGTGTACTTATGAGTGCACTGTCATTCTCTTATTTGATTGTTCCGAATAATATGACATTCCATGATTGTAGTGCATGTGGTATGATAACAACCTCAATAATGGTATTTGTACTTATAAAACATCACATAACCATTTTTTGTTCCATTACTCGGCTCTGTGCGTCATTGTGTTTTGCTGCTACACTTATTGTTTGCATAGTTACAACACTATGGGAGGAATATTAGTACACAGAGAACCATTGATATTGGTTGTCTTTGATGCAGCCAGGGTAATCTTAGCTCAAGTTGGGTGGATAACGTTCTTTACAAGATTCCAACCACCCAGCGAGGAAATTGTCAATGAGTTCTTATGAAATTTACAGAATGGACATTCTATGGTAAGGGAAAGGAAAAGCACAGTATCAGACGCGGTGATAGCAGAAGCATGTGGGTTACCAGCAGAGGGACCTGGGTGGTCTGGCAAGTGGTTGGAGATGCAGGACGCTATTGAAGTTTTCAGAGATGAAGGACAAGAGCTCATAAAAAAGGGTAAGGGCATTCGGCCATCCTCTCTTGGAGAACAATGGGGAGAGCTAGAAAAAATCGTGTAGAACTACATTACATGCGACGGGAAAAAATATGTGGTAAGGCCGCGTCAACTGAAACTTTTAGTAGTTATAAAACAAAAATTCTCTGTTAATTTACCTGCATTGTTGAACTCTTTATTGCATGACACTGCCGAGAGGCTAAGATAGTCACAACATGTAGAAACCGTGGTAAGAAAACACTTTATGATTAGGCTAATAGTCAGCCATAACCTCACCCACCAGTAATCAATTTTGGATGATTTACTATCAGCCCGGGAAGGAGGTTTAGCCCCGCCTCCACCTAACCCAGTTCAAAAAAGGAAGAGGACTCCCCTTTCAAGGAACATACCTCAAAAGCACAGATAGTCTGCATGGCTGAGGTCAAGGGCAGGAATGATCGAAAATACTCAAGACAATATCATACCTCAAAAGCACAGAAGGTCTGCAAGGTTGGGGTCAAGATCAGTAGTGGTCAAAAAACCTCAAGGCAGTACCAGTCAATTGATAGAATTATCTAGCCTGGTAAGAGAAAAATGCTTCTAGCCAGAATCGCAAGACCAGGGTATTCCTGAATCAAACCATGAGGAAGAATAAGAGAATTCAGATGAACAAATAAATGAATTAGGACTCCCCTCAACACCAAGCATGGGCTCCCAAGAGGATTTTTTGCATGATTTTGAACTTGCCCAGGTCCTGGCCAACATGAGTAATTACATACAGCCTGAAATCCCACTCAATTTTAACGTAGAAGCAACCCAATCTCCTGAGAATGTTGGCAAAACCGAATGCCTATATCCCTTGAGAGGTGCAATCCGTGAAGCAGAAGCTGATGTAGAAACCATTTGAGAAGTAGAGCACAAATCCGGTGACACTCTTCCAGTGGAAAATAGCAAGGTAGGCCTAAGCACAGAAAACATAGGCCAAGGAGATAAGTAGAGACAAAGATACTTCGGGAAGCCGATAATCAATCCAGAGACACGGTTCTATTAGGATAGAGCCAAGATGAGCAACCAAGCTCTCTAGAGGCAGAAAATATTAATGATATTGTCAGCAGAATAGAGGCTCCTCCAAAAAAATATAGAGCCAAATTGAGAAAGCTTAGGAAGGAACAAAAAAAGCTGCATAAAACAATAAATAAGCTCAGAATAAAAATAAAGGAAATTACAGTGGGGAAGGTCCTGGACAAAACCCCAGAGACAGCAAACGCAGCTCAAACAGAGCTTATATCCACTCAACCAGTCATCATCAAAGAATAACAACATCAAATTGAGCCCATACAACCAGTCATCATTAAAAAAATAACAGCATGAAATTTTCGCAGATATAGCTACTCAGACAGAGGCATGGATCTCTCATGAAAAGAGACCTAGACAGGCATATAGGCTAAATACATCATGACACACGATGACCCCACTATTCTGATTCTCCAAGAAGAATTAGCATAGGCTCAGCTCGCGTTAGAACGGCTTGAACAAGAAATTGTTCCCCAACAAAAGTATCAAGCATTGTAGAAGCAGATTCGGGAAATGAATGAGACATAGAACGAGAGCTTTGATAGATACAAAAAGGTAGAAGAGAAAATAGAAAAAATCAAGCATAGATTGGATAACATCCTGGCTCGTACAGACACCATCTTCTCATTATACACAGACGTCCTGGCATGCAGGGCTCCCGCCACTAACTATTCTTTGTTTCTGCTAGAATGATACTTGTTGTTAAAAATTAAAGCCGTAAGAGCTAGAAAACCAATTGAATTAAACATAGTTGAAGATTTTATACGTTGTTGCAAACCGTATGGTGTAAAGGTTCAAAGGTTTCTTTGAAAATTTTACTTGCACAATCTTGTATTAGCAGATGAAGTGGAAAAGAACCCCAACTCTTTCGTGGGAGATATTCAGTTCCAGGCCTTTATTTTGTTTGAAGTTAATCAAATTAAATGGTTCAAAGCTCATAACGCTTTCCAAAAACAACAGCATGGGTTGGATCTTATGGTAAGAATTGATCCCAAGCATCCTTTGAAAATGCTTGCCAGCCAAAAGAGTCTGATGAAATGAGAAGGGGTAATTCAAGTCTTAGGGCCTATTCATAAAGGGATTGTACAAACTAGAGTGTCATATTTTCAATCCATTCGAGAAATTTCTATGATTGCATGAAAGCTTAGGTGGGCGGTCTCTTCTGGTAGTGTGCAGGATAGAGAGCCATTTCATTATAGAAAATTTAAAGTAGCTGCAGCCCTTTTTATCACCTATAGCAACCTCATCTTAAGAGAGGGACCTTACTAGTTAGGCTATCGGTTTCGTAGCCCTATCATTTGGTATCCTCCCGAAGGTTACCGGGCCACCTATGAATTTCTTGAAGGACAGGAAAGGATTTATTTTGCACTGTTAGCTCAACATCATGGTTTCAGACCAATTTTTGATACCCCTTCTCTAGCCTACTCTTTAACTGCACTGCATCGGAATTACTTATTTTCATGAGGACATGAAACAGAGCAAGTAGGGGAGTATGTTGGGTTGTGAAATGGGTATGTATTTGCCAGTAAGTTCATCCTCATTATCCTTAATTATTATATTTTTCATGTCTTAATGCGCTAATCTATTAAGGAATTATGGTAAGAAATGAGGAATGATTGTAGTTTCAATTTAACTAACGTTTACCCTTCTTCATGAAGGAAAGTGGAAAAGGAACGATTGTTGTTCCCTGCTGTTGGCACAACCAAATATGACAAGAAAGAAAGAAATGAGTCGGTTGTAGAGAAGGCTAAGAAAAAATCAGGGGGATCAACGTAGAATAGAGGAGATGTCTTAAAGATAGAAATTGGTTGTGAATCCCTTAGGATCGGGAGATCCTGAGGGATCGCATTTACTATTTATTTTTTACCCTTTTTTATTATAAAATGAAATGATTGTAGGAAGAAAGGGGATCCCTGTTGTTTTTCCAAATTGTAAGCTTAATTACAAACTGCGTAGTTAGAGAATGAAATTACATTATAATGCTACTCAAGTTCGATTATTAATTAAAGTTGTTGTTTTCATTCACATTATCTGAAGTAATCTAGCAGTGCCTACTAGTGGCTAAAGCCCGAACTCTAGTGGAATTCACTGCTTCATATGTGTCATACATTTCCAATTATCACAAGTGTGGTAGTTTGATAAGTATAATTGCTTTCTGTGTTTTTATTTCCTTTGCTATTCATTATTTTCCTGTGATTACCGAATAGCTTTGTTTTATATAATTTATAGTATTGTTATCTATTTAGTTTACTTCCATTTTTGGATTGAGTTTCTTAGATAAATATTATGCTCAATGTGATCAATTGTAACAAGTATTAACTATTGCTGTTAGGCTCTCATATTGGTACCATTTTTGTTTTACTGAAGAATGTGTTTGATTTAGATTCAATCAGTTTCAAAGAGAAGAGTTATCACTATTGTACTCTCCACTGATATTGTTGTTACTTGAATTGCTGTAGGATTTGATTTCATTAGAGGGTTCAGTTTTCTTTTAATTGCAATTATAATTTACTTACTACATCCGTTTATTCTTGTATTAAAAGATCTATACTGAAATATATGAAACATTACTCTCTGATTTAAATAGCAAGCACATACTGTGTACACTCTTGAAATAGAAGGACTTTCCTGGATTGATAATTAATGTGAAGGTAATTAGGGTTTAAAAGGCACCTATTATCAGTCAACAGCAGGTTGTCTGTGTAGAAATTTGCTGAATAATGAATATTTATCTACTGAGATTATCGTGGTCACACACTAATTCGAATTCATGCATAACACAACCTCTTCTACAATTGATCATCAATTTGCGGAAATAGAAACAGTCGCATGTGCACATAAACACAATATGTAATGGGGAAAGCTTATAGCTGAAAACCCCCAGCTATTTTGTATATTATAATGGAAGAGAACATGTAACAATACATAGCACAATACTCCTCACAAGTACTCAGTACTATCTCCAAAAGTTACACACAAACTAGCTCTGTTTTGAACAAGTCACGGGTTCAAAACTCATCCACTATTTGCCTGCCTCACTGCGCAATCCAAGTTGGTGTAATGAGAGATCCAAGTTTGAATCTCCTTGGCTTCAACTGCGCAATCCACATTGGAAATCTCCTCCAATGCTTGTGCAAGTCTCATGCACAACTAATGTCGCAACTAATAGCAAACTCACCCTTTCATCTACCTCTTCCACTGGTCTTCACTGAATTGTCCATGCACTGCAGTCAACTGATGTGTTCTTTAGTTGAATAATGAGTTAATGTTTAGTGAATTAAATAATATTTAATTCACCCCACTCATCTCTTGTGTATTAGCCAGTTAAACTAAATACAACTATTTCAACTAAGTTAACCCAGACACAACTCCACCAACTGTCTCATCAACTCCACCAAAACTTTGCCACATGAGTCTAACTGAAGTCAACCATGCATGAGCTCAACAAACCCATAGGAATAGCGTAATTCATTCTGCCAGATGCATGGGCCACATCTGTAGCTCCAACTGAAGTGCTGCAAGAGGATAAACTGAAGTTTATAGTCCAAATATTATTAAGGGTAAATAATATTTGACTGACCTATTTTTAGACAGGCAGTCTAAAAATAGAAACCACCTGATGTCTAAAAATAGAGGTCCATCTACTCTTACCAACTCGACCAATCATCCAAGCATAGCATACTACAACTCCTAGACCATGCTCCATAGTCTCAAAATAGACTTTGCGCCAAAATAGCCTACGGGCCCACTTAGTGAAGGCGACTTATTTCCACTAAGCTCATCATCTTGTTGCAATCTCAACACTCCCTCTCAAAAAGATAAGGATTATCCGCAACCCCTATCCCCGCTCTCCGTGGAATTTGAATTTGCTCCCCGTATTTCTTCTATCAAGATGTCAAGATTCCGATCCTCCGTGGAAGAGTATATATGCACATGATTCTCCGCGCTTACCACAATCTCCCGATATGATGGTACCTGATGTCGATATGTTTGGACCTATCATGAAATACCGGATTAGCCGAGAGCTTGATGCAGCTCTGGTTATCACAGTAGATCACTGTAGGCTCCAAATGCAACCTGAACAAACCTGCGAGGATCTTCCTCATCCAAATAGCTTCGCATGCAGCCAAACTTGCTGCCATGTACTCGGCCTCTGCTGAACTGAGTGCCATGGATCTCTGCTTCCTGCTGTACCAGGAAACTGTTGTCGACCCAATAATGAAGACCTCGCATGTGCTCTTTCGTCCGCGTTCCCCGCCCACCCGCATCGCGGAAGCCAGAAAGCTTCCCTCCATCCTCCTGTCTGTACCATAGGCCATATCCCGATGTGCCACTTAGATAACACAATACATGCTTGCCTGCCTTCCAGAAGAGCTTGGTAGGCTTAACCATAGCTTGCGAAATCTAGTTAACAACATAGCATATATCGGGTCGTGTATTGACCAGATACATAAGCGACCCCACCAACTGTTGATAGACAGTGGCATCCACTACCTCTGCTGAAGTAGCATCCTCCTTCCTCCAACCGCCAGGAAGAGGAGTATCAATAGGCTTGCAGCCATGCATTTTGAACCTCTCTAGTATCTCCCGGTCATACTTACCCTGAGAAACAAACATTCCACCACTGCGCTGCCAAATCTCCAATCCCAGGAAATAATGAAGGAGGCCCAAGTCCTTCATCTCAAACTCTCTAGCAAGATCCTCCTTGCATGAAAGTATCAACAGATCATCACCCGTCAAAATCAGATCATCTACATACAAGACAATGACGTTGAACTTCCCCTCCACCACAACTGCACAGTTAGGATCCGCCTCTACCTGGAGAATCCAAGTCCCATGAAGTAACTATCTATCCGAGTGTACCAAGCACGAGGTGCTTGCTTTAGCCCGCACAGTGCTCTCTTGAGTCGGTGTTGAGTCCCAAATTTGCATCTTTTCCATACACTTTTCTATACCTTTTTTTCACTCACCTGAACCTCCCAAGTTGTCAATATCATGTGCAAAAGAGCATCTAACATGGTTTTTAATTATATTTTTGTGTTTGCTATTTGATTTAGATTTTGTTCATTCAGCTGCGGAATCTTGCCACTTTCCGCAGCTGCTGCAACTTTCCGCAGCTATTTTGTGGAACTCTATGCTACAGGTGTCTACAAGGGAAACGAGCCACATGGGTAGGTCAGGAATGACGTGGACATGGTTCGTGTCCTATTGGTTCAAGCAAACTCGTCCAAAGAAGCCGCGGTCAAAGGCGTCCACATGGAAGTCAACCATGGAGTTTCATGTCGGCCGGACTCTGTTTCGTGTCACATAAAGATCCATACGGCCGTTTCTAAGCCCGCGGAGGATAAATCGACATCTGTACAGGGCTCTAGAGTCGAATTCAAGCATCCACCTCTCGTAGATTCACTTTCCAACACGGCCATGCTCCTATATCCGTGGACGTAGTGGTCTACGTGCTCTCTACCAGCATGAACTTTAGGAGACAGTTATAGTTTGTTGTTATATATAATGTGTTTGCATACGCATATAGAGTTAGTCGATATTAGTGAATGTAGTCTCTGTTATCTTTTGATTAGTCTGCTCTGTAGTGATTACGCTGCACTTGTGCCGTAACATTACCATTCTGTAATGACTGCTTTTTAATATGAGAAGACTCTATTTTTTAACTTAATTTGTATTTGAGGACCGTTGCGAAGGCTGGTGTAGAGGGCCCCTGCTCAGCTAAGGTTTTGTGCATTAGTGTATAATTTTAATTTCATTCCATTGTGTCATAATCCATTCATATGTTCATACAGTGCATTTGTTTCATTTCTGTTTATACACTTCCATAATTTCCATTTCATTTCTGTCTTTCATGTTTTATGTTGATAATCACTGATCAGTGTTCTTGTTTCAGGTTATAGATAGGCAGCCCGGGCATTTTCATAGATTTTTGACTAATGACATGGAACTAACATTGTTCTGCTGCTAATTTTCTTTTCATAGTTTCTGTTTAATTTCAGTATTGCTTTGTTCATTTTAGTTTTGCTTATTTGTTTTAGTAGTTAAATTTAGATATATTAAGCTGCTCATAGCATCTTCAGTTGCCTCCGAAAGCCACAGCTGGACTGATGGTGAGGGATTGTATTATGAAATGTGTAGTTTAGTATTAGTTTCTTTTCTGCAAATTTAGATATATTAAGCTGCTCATAGCATCTTCGGTTGCCTCCGAAAGCCACAGTTGGACTGATGGTGAGGGATTGTATTATGAAATGTGTAGTTTAGTATTAGTTTCCTTCTGCAAAATTAGATATATTAAATTGTGCATGACATCTTCAGTTGCCTCCGAAAGCCATAGCTGGACTGATGGTGAGGGATTGAATCATGAATGTATGGTTTGATATTAGTTTACTTTATGCAAGTTAGATATCAGTTACTCAAGTTTTTTATGATTACTTCCGAAAATCATAGCTGGACTAATGATGAAGGATCAGAAGATAAATTGATGTAATCTGATTTAGATTTATTTTGTTGCAATTTTGAATTTTCTTAAGCATAGTTTCTTTTGTGTTTAGTCGGCAGCAAGAATAGTTTGGTTTTCATGCTCACTAGTTTACTGTTTTGATTTATTAGATTAACAACACCTTTTCATTTCAGCAGTACATTTTCATTTTCTTTCAAGTCTTATCATTGTAAATCTCAAATTTCTTTTAAAGTTTCAAGTTGGTAAATCATTATAGGGGATATCACTTCCTTGAAAAAATATAACCAAACTTGTTTTCATCTTAGAATTTCCATTTCACCTTAGAAAAAACCAAAAACGACAAAAAGTTAAGAAATAGGTTATCTTGCACATATAGTGCGTCGCACTTCATCAGCTTACGATTCTCGGATTGACAAATTAAATGCAGCAATTTAGGACACACTAAATTGACCAAACATTTTGGCACCGTTGCCGGGGAAGTGTAACTAGGTAGCCAATTTCTTAAAAAAAAAACACACAAAATCATAAAAGAAGGGAAAACTTGATAACTTCTTGAAGTATGCTCTCCTCTTGCACCTAGTGTGATCTGGAGGATTAGAAAAGAGAGTTATTGGTTTAGTAATTTCTTAAGTATGCTCTCTTCTTGCACCTAGCGTGATCTGGAAGATCAGAAAGAGAATTATTAGCCCAACTTTTTAAAAAAAAAAATAAAAAATGACATGCATAGAGCAAGAGATTCTAGGGGAAGGTTTATAGCTAAAGCTAAGAGTTCGATTTTCACAACTCCATCTTCTTCAAGGCATAGACTAGATTCACCACCATCTACCCCTAGCCTTAAGATTTTTGGAAGTCAAGGAACAGCTGAATTAGAGGATTCTCCTATACCACCTACTAAAACCCACTTAGAAAACAAAGAGACTTTCTCTCATCCTTCCTTAGTAGAAGAACTAGAGGACTATAAGGACTCTAAAGAAACTATCATGGCAGAGGAAGTAATAAATAGAGGTGGAGGTAGAAGAGGAGGAAACAATGGAGATAACAATGGTGAAGAAAATAATGGTAGAAATAGGGAAGGAAACAATTTGCTTGGATTCCCTATAGTTGATGAGGAAACTCATGCAACAATGAAAAATATCTCACCATCTGTTCTCCCTAATTTTTATGGATTGCGAAGTGAAGATCCTGAAACATTTCTGTTTGAGTTTGAAGTTGTGTGCCAAACTTATGACTATATGGAAGATTCTCAAAAACTCAAACTGTTTCCTTCAACATTGAAGGGATCTGCTTTGAAATGGTTCATGGGATTAGCCACTCAATCTATCAGGACTTGGAATGAAATGAAACAAACATTTTTGAATAGATACTTGGACTATTGTATGCCCACCAATCACAAGGATGAGGTATTCAAAATGATGCAAAAAGAAGATGAAAATTTGGAAGACTTACTTGAAAGATTTCAATACAACTTGAAAAGAGCAAAGACGAGCAACTTAGATGATGAAACCTTGAAAGCCCTCATATTAAAAGCCATTAGAGATGAATGGATAGATATTTTAAACATGATGGGGAAAGGAGACATTTCTCAACTCCCACTTCGTGACATAACAGAACTATGTGTCCATCTCTCAAGAGGAAAATCTAAAACCGGAAAAGGGCCTAGGGATCCTTCTCTTATTAGGGCTAACAAATCTGCAACTGGATCAGTAAGTAGGGCAGAGATTGGTAATATGCTTGATGAGTTCAAAACTGATATCTTAGGGAGCCTTAGTGAACAACTAGACACCCTTAAAATCCAAAACAAGCAGAAAGCAGAAACAGATGCTTTAGCCATCTTTGGTCCGAAATGTAGAAAGAAACATGCTTTAAGGGAATGTCCCTTGGATGCAAAAGTTGTAGAAACATGTATGATTTGCTCAGAAAATCATGAGATCAAGGATTGTCCTTCAATCCCTGGACTCAAAGCCGTTTTTCAAGAAGATCCAAATTCAATAGAATCTCTCTGTTTTGTCGCAAGGAGACCTTGGCAGGGACAACAATCTCAAGGGTTTAATAACCCTATGAATCTTCAAACCCCACCAAATTTGAATCCTTGGCAACAACCTTGGCCCCAACATCAAAATTCATATCAGCCATGGGTACAAGGGATGCAAAATCCTTATGGGAGATTTGCTCAATTTTATCAATATCCTCCATCTTTTCAAAATCAACAAGCTCCGCAACTTCCAAGCCCAAATCCACAACTTTCATTGCCATTTCCACAACAACAACCTTCTCAACAAAATACAAATCCTCAACTCATTCTCCCATACCAACAGAAGACAAATCAACTTCCAGCTCAGCCATTGCCAAATCCTAATAATAAGAATCCTCAGAATACTTATATGGTAGAAGGACAACAATTTCCTACCTATATGATTGTTCCTCTCAACGATGTACAACTCAGATCTGGTAGAGTTTTAGAAAAACCTTCTATAGATATTCAAGAGCAAGATACCTCTGAGGAGGACTCTCTTCAAGTTAATAAGGGTTCTGAGAAAGAATCTCTTCAAAATTCAAGCATGAAAAAAGAAAAAGAAAAGTTAACACCCACAACTCCTATAGTTGAGCAACCTGCATCTTCATCTACACCTCCTTTTCCGGAAAGACTACAAATTGATAAGGGGGTGGAAAAACAAATCTTGTTGCCTAACTATGACTTTCTAGATGAATTGGAGAATGTTTGTATCAAGATTCCATTGCTACAAGCCATTCGAGAAATTCCTATTCTAGCAAAAACCATAAAGGAGTTGAGTTTCAAAAGACCAGGAAGGAAGCTAAAGGACACAAGAAGAATCCACCTGGTAGGAAAGATTGCAAACATTATGATGGGAAAAATTACCATGCAGAAGTATGTAGATCCAGGAAGTCCAATTGTCAAGACACATATAAATGGGATAGAAATTCCAAACACATTGATTGAATTAGGGGCTGCTATCAACATTATGAGTAGACAGACTATGGAACAGTTAAAACTTCCTAACCTTCTCTTTACACCTACTTTACTGCAACTTGCAGATCGATCGGTTATTAAACCAGATGGTGTATTAGAAGATATTTCAGTCTCCTTAGATTCTTGGGAATATCCAGTAGACTTTATGATTTTTACTCCCAAAAGTAATCTAGGAGGACATCCAATTATCTTAGGAAGACCTTGGCTGGCCACAGCTGATGCTTTTATTAGTTGTAGATCTGGAGACATGTACATTTCTAATGGTAATTCGACAAAGAAATTCAATTTGTATCCTCCAGCAAGAGCAATCACAGAAATAGGATACAATGAATGGGTCGATGATGAGAACACTATACAACCTGTCTTTACCATTTCTGAAATTAGTGAGGATAGTCAAATTCTGAACACATTAGAAAATTTTGAGATAACTTCAGAATATGACCCCACACAATTTCAGTTGGAATCTGACATAAAATATTTATCATCAAGACAAATGTCTCTTTACTCTATGGAAGAGTTTGGTAATTCTGCTATTGAGATTTTTCCAGAAAAGACATTGAATATCAACAAACATCTGGAGAAGTCACAACAAGAAGAACTAACCAGAATCTTGCAAAAACATTCTACTGCATTTGCATGGAAGTATACTGACATGAAGGGTATTGATCCTAAGACTTGCATCCATCATATCTATATTGAGGAAAACAGTAGACCAATCAGACAACCTCAAAGAAGGATGAATCCAAATCTTATGGAGATAGTGAAAGAAGAGCTCCAAAACTTCTCAATGTAAACTTCATTTATCCAATTTCAGATAGCCGATGGGTTTCTCCTTTGGTTATAGTACCTAAAAAGAATGGTAAATGGAGAGTATGCATTGATTACAGGGAGTTGAACAAAGCAACTTTGAATGATCACTTTCCTTTGCCTTTTATTGATCAGGTATTAGATACATTAGCAGGTAAAAAGTACTTTTCATTTTTGGATGGTTTTAGTGGCTATAATCAAATTCAGGTAGCACCTGAAGATCAAGATATGACCACATTTACTTGTCCATGGGGAACTTTTTCCTACTGAGTGCTTCCTTTTGGGTTATGTAATGCACCCGCAACATTCCAAAGAGCAGTACTAGGAATTTTTTCTGATCTAATCCATGATTGTGTAGAGGTTTATATGGATGATTTTACAGTTTATGGTAATTCATTTGAAGAGGCATTAGAAAATTTGAAAAAAGTTCTTATAAGATGTAAAGAAACAAACCTTTCATTAAGCCATGAAAATGCTTTATGATGTTTACTGAAGGGATTGTTTTAGGACATCATATTTCAGGAGATGGGATTAAGGTTGATAGATCAAAAGTTGAAGTCATCTCCAAGTTGCCTATTCCAAATTGTCAAAGAGATGTTAGAAGTTTTCTAGGATTTACCGGTTACTATAGAAGATTTATAGAAAACTTCACTAAAATAGCATCTCCACTCTTCAAATTGCTTACAAAAGACTGTGAATTTAAATGGGATCCTGATTGTCAATTAGCTTTTGAAACTTTGAAAACAAAAATATCTGAAGCACCTATCTTGAGAGGACCAAATTGGAAACTTCCTTTTCATATTTCTACAGATGCTTCAGATACAGCTCTAGGAGCTGTGTTGGGTCAAAAAGATTTAATTCCTTATGCCATTTATTACACCAGTAAAAATTTGACTCCCACAGAGTTGAACTATACTGTGACTGAAAAAGAGTTCTTAGCTATTGTTCATGCAATTAATAAGTTTAGACATTACATAACAGGTTATGAAACTTTTATTCATACTGACCATTCTGCAATTAGATATTTAATGAACAAACCTGTTACTAATGGCAGAGTGACAAGATGGCTTTTACTTTTGCAAGAATTCAATATTAATGTGTTGGATAGACCAGGAAAACAGAATACAGTAGCTGATTTCTTGTCTAGAATTCAAAATACTAAAGAAGATTCTCCTGTAGAAGATAAGTTTCCTGATGAATATTTGTTTGTAGTAACTATTAAGACCCCTTGGTATGCAGATATTGCTAACTATTTGGTTACAGGGAAACTACCTTCACATTTATTTCCAAGAGAAAAACGAAAGATTATTCAAGAGAGTTCAAAATATTCATGGATTTCTAACGAATTGTTTAAAACAGGGCCAGATCTTGTGATCAGAAGATGTGTCAGGGAAGATGAAATGCCTGATATTCTTAAGGCATGTCATGATGAACCATGCGGCGGACACTTTGCGGACAAAGGGACGGCCTATAAAATCCTTTCTTTGGGATATTATTGGCCTTCCCTCTTCAAAGATGCAAAACAATATGTCAAAAGGTGTGATAGCTGCCAAAGAGTAGGGAAACCTACCCTTTCAAATGAAATGCCATTGCAAACACAGGTACTCATTGAACCCTTTGAAAATGGGCTTTAGATTTCATTGGACCTATTAATCCACCATCTAAGCAAAAGAAGTATATATTGGTTTGTACCGATTATGTTACTAAATGGGTAGAAGCCAAAGCATTAGTATCTGCTACTGAAAATTCAGTTGTTCATTTTCTTTATGAGGATATTTTTACTCGCTTTGGTGTTCCAAGAGAAATTGTGACAGATTAAGGAAGCCAATTCACATCCAACTTGGTGGAGAAATTGATGGAAGAATACAAAATCAAGCACATAAGATCTACTCCTTACCATCCGCAAGCAAATGGTCAAGTGGAGTCCACAAATAAAGTTCTTGAAAGTATCATCACCAAAACTGTTCATCTACATAGAAGAGATTGGGCAGAAAGGCTTCCTGAAGCCTTGTGGGCCTACAGAACTACATGGAGGAATACAACAGGACATTCTCCATATGAACTTGTTTATGGGAAAGAAGTCTTGCTCCCCATTGAGTTCCAAGTCAAGACCTTCAAGATAGCAGTTCAGTTGGGGATGGACTTATCAGAAGCCCAAAAGCATAGAATGGAACAATTGAATGAGCTAGATGAGATCAGACAAGAGGCAATTCTAAGAACTGATCTAGTTCAATATCAAAGAGCTAAATGGCATGACAAGTACATCAAAGAGAAGAAGTTTCAAGAAGGAGATTGGGCATTGTTATTTGATTCCAAGTTTAAATATTTTCAAGGAAAATTTCAGACTCATTGGCTTGGGCCATATGAGATTGGCAAGATCTTTAGCAATGGAGCGGTAAGAATCAAGACCATTGATGAGTTTCAAACTCCTCTTATTGTGAATGGCCATAGATTGAAAGTTTATCATAAGCCACTCTCAAAAGAGGATTTTGTCAAGATGTTTCAAGAAAGTTATGCAATCAGGCTGGTACAGAAGAATTCTTCTTCTCCACCAGCCTAGCTTTTGTTTTTCAGTTAAAAAAAAAATAAAAAAATGGTATAAGCCTGAAAACCAATCATTGATTGCCAGTCTTATGCAGAAAATATAGGGTGAAAATCAGGGACACCTGACACTCTATATTTTCCAAAAAAAATCTCTCTTTCATTTCATTTCATTTTACCACCCACTCCATTTCATTTCACTTCATTCCATTTCATTTCATTTCATTTCACTTCATTCCACTTCATTTCATCCATTCCATCAATAAAAATCTTTTCATGACCATTTCCATCTGGTCATTTGTCATTTGTTCATTTATATTCAACCAAGTAATAGCTGTGTCAGTTTCCGCAGCTGACATCTGTTTCCGCAGCTGACTCCAGTTTCCGCAGCCAGAAGCAGATTCCGCAGCTACTACTCTGTTTTCAAAGAGAATTTACAGTCAGATGTTATTGCCATAATTAGAAAATAAAATGCAGGTGAGAGGATCAATGGAGCATTCAAGACACCAATGGAGATCAATCAGTTGAAGACCAAGGGCAAAAGCAAAGATTCCAAAGGTATGAATAAAATTTATTTCAAATAGTATTGAAAAACACATTTTTATATAGTTCTGAACCATGAGCTCTATCCATTACGCGCAATGATTATATTGATAGTTCCGTAACCTTTCACGATCTCCATATTATCCTCTTGCATTCATTCACAAACGGTTTTATCATTAAAAATCCGATTTTCACTCATGTTCCAATATCCCACCGGAGATAATGAGACGTATTTGATTTGACCAAGGACTCTTGCAGCCGCATAAATTCATAACCGTTGATTGAAACGTGTTCATATTTAATTGCGCAGCCACCAAAATTCAAAACGTTGCCGAATGTGTTATACTTTGTTAATCTCTTTGTCGTGTCTCTGCCGTGTTTATGAAACCCCACTCTACTCATTCTCACTCCCGTATATCTACCCACAGTCTTACTCCATTCCGTTTATGGTGCTCATTCCCATTTTATGATACATCCCCACAGCCATTGTGCTCGTTCCTGTGCATTCAATCATTTTATTTCCATTTGAAACCCTCACGAAGGAAAATTTGTGAAGAACAGAGAAGTGAAATGGGAAAATTGCTAAGAGCAGATCCGGAAGGACCAAAGTTTATAGAGGGATATCCGCAAGTAAAGGAGATATTGAAGAAAGAAAAATGGCTGCGTTTTATCCAGAAATTCAGAGGTTACCACAAAGAAGTTACGAAAGCATTTGCAAGGTCGTTTGATGGTTCAGAAGCAGAAATTGGAGACCTTAAGTTTGTGGTCAATGAAGCATCTATAGCAACAGCCACGGAACTTCTTCAGGAGGGAGAGCGTTGGTTCAAAAATAAAAGCATCAGTGATGAGGCATGGAGAACAATCTTACGAAACCAAGGTATGGATATAACTGTTTTTAAAAGAGGAATTCTTGTGCATGCATTAAAAGAAGAATGGGCCACTTTATTGCTAGTTGTTCAGAAATTCATTACATGTGAAGGCCGTTTTGGGTCCATGTACATGTACCATACCAGGCTATTGATGAATTTTCTAGAAAATCAAACTCTCAATCTCCCATATTTTATATTCAATAGCTTGAAGAAAATGGCTGTGACTGTTCAGAAACACTTAGGAGATGTAGAGCCTCATCTATATCACCACGGCCTTATAAAAATTCTGATTGAAAATGAGTTAAAGGAAAGAAAAGACACATGGGAACAATTTCTAGTTAGAAATTTCTTTGAGGAACCTCAGGAAATTCCTGAAGGTAGTTCAACAAGAAGGAGTAGAAGAGAAAGAATAAATGTTGAAACCCAAATTACTCCTACTCAGGAAATTCCCGCAGCTAGCACAGCAAGAAGAAGTAGGAGGAAAAGAACAATTGATGAAATCCAAAATACTCCTACTACTACTATGGAAAGAACTGATAGAGAAGAGAGACTGGTAAAAAGGAAGAAGAAGGAAATCAAGGGTAAGAAGCCAATAACACCAAAAGAGAAAGAAACTATTGAGGCTGTACATAAAACTCCTTCTTCTGAAGAAGAAGATCATCAAATGCTATCTGAAAGATTAGTTTATCTTCAAAAACAGTCATCTATATCCAAGAAGGCAGAGAAAGGAAAACAAGAACAAAAGGATAGTGTACCACAGCGTGTGAGGAGAAGCAGCAGACTTAGGGGGAAATTGAGAAAAACGCAAATTAAGAGTTCTCATTTCATTGATTTGGGTGAAGAGACATCTGAACAGTCCCCAACTGACCATAGTCCATCTCAGTCAGTTAGTGAACCTGGTTCATTTCATTCCCAATCAAACAATGAGCATACTCCATCTTATTCTCAGCAAAATATTGATGTAAGCCCTCCTCGGCCAGATTTTGAACATAACTCTCCTTCACAACATTTTGGGGACAGCCCAATAAAAATGACACCTGAAATAGACCCCCAGCAGCAGGAAGTATATGAATATATAGAATCTTTGGAAAAGGCAGCCACAGGTCCAAGTACTTCTTCCATTCAGCCTCATACATTGCAGGATGATTTAGTTCAATCATTGAAACAGGAAATTTTTGAGCTAGAGCTTTTAAATAGGCACATCAAAAATGAAAATGAAACATTGAAAGAACAAGGCAAACTGGACAAGATCATCCATGATAATACTATGTTACATTTGGGAATATGGCAAAAGAAGAATAAGAAATTGAAAAGGAAATGCCAGAAATTGAGCAGAGCACTTGTAAATATCAAATTTAGATGCTTAATGAAGAAACCCAGAATGATGGCAGTACCAAGGAAGAAGAGAAGAGGATTGGATGTGCTGGCTGAAGTGTCAAGGCGCATGAATTGAACAAAGAGTATCAAAATTTTGGTTGCATGAGGACATGCAACACCTTCACAGTGGGGGTATGTTGAGTCCCAAATTTGCATCTTTTCCATACACTTTTCCATACCCTTTTCACTCACCTAAACCTCCCAAATTGTCAATATCATGTGCAAAAGAGCATTTAACATGGTTTTTAATTATATTTTTGTGTTTGCTATTTGATCTAGATTTTTTTCATTCAGCTGCGGAATCTTGCCACTTTCCGTAGCTGCTGCAACTTTCCGCAGCTATTTTGTGAAACTCTATGCTACAGGTGTCTACAAGGGAAACGAGCCACATGGGCAGGTCAGGAATGACGTGGACATGGTTCGTGTCCTATTGGTTCAAGCAAACTCATCCAAAGAAGCCGCGGTCAAAGGCGTCTACATGGAAGTCAACCATGGAGTTTCATGTCGGCCGGACTCTGTTTCGTGTCACATAAAGATCCATACGGCCGTTTCTAAGCCTGCGGAGGATAAATCGACATCTGTACAGGGCTCTAGAGTCGAATTCAAGCATCCACCTCTCGTAGATTTATTTTCCAACACGGCCATGCTCCTATATCCGTGGACGTAGTGGTCTACGTGCTCTCCACCAGCATGAACTTTAGGAGACAGTTATAGTTCGTTGTTATATATAATGCGTTTGCATACACATATAGAGTTAGTCGATATTAGTGAATGTAGTCTCTGTTATCTTTTGATTAGTCTGCTCTGTAGTGATTACGCTGCACTTGTGTCGTAACATTACCATTCTGTAATGACTGCTTTTTAATATGAGAAGACTCTGTTTTTCAACTTAATTCGTATTTGAGGACCGTTGCCAAGGCTGGTGTAGAGGGCCCCTGCTCAGCTAAGGTTTTGTGCATTAGTGTATAATTTTAATTTCATTCCATTGTGTTATAATCCATTCATATGTTCATACAGTGCATTTGTTTCATTTCTGTTTATACACTTCCATAATTTCCATTTCATTTCTGTCTTTCATGTTTTATGTTGATAATCATTGATCACTGTTCTTGTTTCAGGTTATATATAGGCAGCCCGGGCATTTTCATAGCTTTTTGACTAATGACATGGAACTAACATTGTTCTGCTGCTAGTTTGCTTTTCATAGCTTTTGTTTAATTTCATTATTGCTTTGTTCATTTCAGTTTTGCTTATCTGCTTCAGTAGTTAAATTTAGATATACTAAGCTGCTCATAGCATCTTCAAGCTTCAGCTTGCTCTCCGAAATGTGCAATGTAAAGGAAATTTGACCGATGGTATGAGGGATTGCATTATGAAATGTGTAGTTTAGCATTAGTTTTTTTCGCAAATTTAGATATATTAAGTCGCTCATAGAATCTCATTGCTCCTCCAAAGCCACAAACACTGACCGATGGTGAGGGATTGCATTATGAAATGTGTAGTTTGTGATTAGTTTCTTTCCGCAAATTTAGATATATTAAATCATGCATGACATCTTCATTGCTCTCCAGTTACGTTGAGCTGGATCGATGGTGAGGGATTGAATCATGAGTGTATGGTTTAGTATTAGTTTACTTTCCTCGCAAATTAAAATATTGCTTACACAAGTTGTTTATGATTACTTCCGAAAATCATAGCCGGACTAATGATGAAGGGTCAGAAGATAAATTGATGTAATCTGATTTAGATTTATTTTGTTGCAATTTTGAATTTCCTTAAGCATAGTTTCTTTTATGTTTTAGTCAGCAGCAAGAATAGTTTGGTCTTCATGCTCAGTAGTTCATTATTTTGATTTATTAAATTAGTAGCACCTTTTCATTTCAGCAGTACATTTTCATTTTCTTTCAAGTCTTATCATTGTAAATTTCAAATTGTTTTTTAAAGTTTCAAGTTGGTAAATCATTATAGGGGATATCACTTCCTTGAAAAAACATAACCAAACTTGTTTTCATCTTAGAATTTCCATTTCACCTTAGAAAAAAAAAAAAACGACAAAAAGTTAAGAAATAGGTTATCTTGCACATATAGTGCGCCGCACTTCATCAGCTTACGATTCCCGGATTGACAAATTAAATGCATCAATTTAGGACACACTAAATTGACCAAACAGTCGGCACACATGCGAGTCACTACTGAAGATCTTGAAACCTTCGGGCTACTCTATGTACACCTCCTCCTCAATGAATCCATTGAGGAACGCAGTCTTCACATCCATCTGATGGATGTGCCACCCCATCTGCGCTGAGAGAGCAAAGGTCTCCTCATAATCGATCCCCTCGATCTGTGAGAAGCCACGGGTAACAAATCTTGCCTTGTACTTCTCCACACTCCCGTCAGCCGCCTGCTTCACTTTGTAGATCCATCGCGAACCCACCACTGATTTCCCCTTCGGTCGCGGGACAATCTCCCATGCATTGTTTCTGACAATTGAATCATACTCTTCCACCATGGCATCTACCCATGCGGGGTCCTCCACAGCTTCCTAGAAAGAGGATGGCTCTGTCACGACACATTTTCTCACAAGAGCCATGTATCCAGTGTACTGGTCCGGTGAATGTCTCTGTCTACGCTGTGCTGTAGGTGGTCCTACAACCTTCTCTGCATCTCGAGCCAGTCGCTTAGCTTCTGTAGTGCACTTGCGCCCTCTGATGGTTGGCGCTACGTGAGTGGTCTCTTCCACTTCATGAACTTCCTCTTGTGGCTGATCCACATCCGAAAGCTCCTCCTTAGCAACTAATAGCTCCTCATGTGCTTGCAAGTGTGGCTCCCTCTCAAGTGAACACTTCATGGCTTTCTCCTCCTGAAATTTGATATCCCGTCGCACAACAGTCTTGCGACTGTCTGGAAAATACACACGATAGTTGTGGGGCGTATCAGTGTACCCCACAAATATTCCAACCTCTGTGGTTGGATCCAGCTTCTTTTTGGCATCCTTCGTCACATGCATGTAGACAGGTGAGCCAAAAATCCTCAAATGAGAAATGTCTGGCCTCTTGCCAGAAAACGCCTCCTTTAGTGTACTCATGCCAAGTATCTTGTGAGGACAATGGTTCTGCACATACACTGCAGTATTGCATGCCTTAGCCCACAAGTGAAGGGGTAGGCCCTGATCATGCAACATCGCCCATGCAGCACCCACGATCATTATATTCTTCCACTCAGCAACCCCGTTCTGCTGTGGGTTATGGGGTGCGATGAGCTCTCTCCGAATCCCTTCTGCATTGCAAAATTCATTGAATTCAGCAGAGATGAATTCACCACCATTGTTGCTCCTAAGAGCCTTCACATTCTTCCCCGATTCCTTCTCAACCAGCGCCTTGAATTCACAGAACTTTGAATATGTCTCGCTCTTCTTCTGCATGAAGAATATCCAGCACTTCCAAGAGAAATCATCAACAAAGATCACATAGTATTTGTGCTTTGCTGTCGAAGCTACTAATAAAGGACCACACACGTCTGTGTGAACTCTCTCAAGGATCGTCGTGGCATGACTATCCTTCTCGTGAAAGGTGGCTTTCACATATTTTCCCAAGGTACACCCCTTGCACTAATCTGACTGCGCAAGAGTGCCCTTAGGAAGCACAGTAGAAATCTGCTGCAGTATCTTCAAGGCTTCATGGTGAAGGTGACCCAATCTCCTGTGCCACAGCTCGCCATCATCCCAGCTCACCACTGCTTCTTCCTTGCATGCCATTTCTGGGTAGCCATCTACTTGCAACTGATAAAGGTTCTTGACTCGAACCCCTATCTTCCGGGTCTCTCCAGTTGTCTTACTACGCAGGAAAGCCTTTCCTTCACTGAAGACCACATCATACCCCTTGTCTTCCAACATTGCCACAGAGATCAGATTCTTCATCAATCCTGGAACATGCAATAATTCCTTCAATACGAAGGGTTTACCAGACTCCCTCTCAAAGGAAATGGTACTGATACCGGTCACATTGTATCTACCATCATCGCCCATCTCGATGTGCACTCCAAGATCTTTTTCCTCTAGATCTGAAAACAGATCCCGATCTCCTGTCATGTGAAATGACGCACGACTGTCCAAGAACCATACTGATCCCATCACACTTGAGACGAAGCATGCGATCAGTGAAAAATCCAGTTCAAACTGGGAGGCCAATGCCTCTCCCGCTGCAGATCCAGCAGCCTTCTTATTTTTCTTCTTCTGCGGACAATTTGTGGCATAGTGTCCGTGTTGGTGACAGTGAAAACACTTCACCTTGGACATGTCTTGCTTCTTGCCTTTCGCACCAGACTGAGAAGCCTTCTTGCTCTTCCCCTTCTTTGCTTTGGCAGCCAAAGCGCAATTTTCTTCATCAGATACCTTTGATGAAGATCCGTCCCTGGTAGTCCTCCTTATCTCCTCTTACATGAGATCCGCCCAAAGTCGCTCCCATCCCGGCAACTTCTCCCGACCATTGACAAAGTCCTGATAGGAATGCCAAGCCTTCGGAAGACCAAGGAGAGCCAGGTCCACCAAGTCCTCTTCATCGACAGTCACCCCCACACTTCCCAGCTCATCTCTGCATTGAGTGAACTTCGTGAGGTACTTGGCGATACTATCGCCTTTCTACATCTTAATGTTTCTAAGTTTATCCTTAAGCGCCAGCTTCCTTTGGTCACTCTTGCTCTGGAATAGATCTATCAATGCTTTCCACATAAAATATGGAGAAGCTTTTCCATGCAGGCTGGATACAATATGATCCTTCACGCCCTCCAATAGAATCCTTCGACATTTCGCCATCTTCTTTTGCCAAGCCTCAACTTCAGCAGGATCAGTAGGCTTTTGGACATCCATATCTATGAACTCCTTCAGCCCATTATCTTCTAATACTGCCTCCATCTGATCTTTCCATGCAACATAATTCGAACTGCCTTCAAGAGCATATTCGAGTCGCAAACCGTTGAAAGACATTTCAACTCCGGCACCAAGAAAACAATCTGCTGCAAAATTCGAATTCCAAGCTCAAAAACTCAACTGCTTCTGGATCTGTGAGAACAAATTATTTCTAGCACAGAGATCGACTGTAAGGGCATTTACTGGATATATCACCTTTCAAAGAAAGGATGGATCTAGAGGCTACCTGGCCCGTTACAGACTCTGTCTACCGAAATAAAATTGTAATCACTGTAATAGATCCCAATGATCAATTCGCTCCGATACCATGTAGAAATTTGCTGAATAATGAAGATTTATCCACTGAGATTATCCTGGTCACACACTAATTCAAATTCATGCATAACACATAACCTCTTCTACAATTGATCATCAATTTGCGGAAATAGAAACAGTCGCATGCGCACATAAACACAATATGTAATGGGGAAAGCTTATAGCTAAAAAACCCCAGCTATTTTGTATATTATAATGGAAGAGAACATGTAAAAATACATAGCACAATAATCCTCACAAGTACTCAGTACTATCTCCAAAAGTTACACACAAACTAGCTCAGTTTTGAACAAGTCACGGGTTCAAAACTCATCCACTATTTGCCTGCCTCTACTGCGCAATCCAAGTTGGTGTAATGAGAGATCCAAGTTCGAATCTCCTTGGCTTCAACTGTGCAATCCTCATTGGAAATATCCTCCAATTATTGTGCAAGTCTCATGCACAACTAATGTCGCAACTAATAGCAAACTCACCCTTTCATCTACCTCTTCCATTGGTCTTCACTGAACTGTCCATGCACTGCAGTCAACTGATGTGTTCTTTAGTTGAATAATGAGTTAATGTTTAGTAAATTAAATAATATTTAATTCACCCACTCATCTCTAGTGTATTAGCCAGTTAAATTAAATACAACTAGTTCAACTAAGTTAACCCGAACACAACTCCACCAACTGTCTCATCAACTCCACCAAAACTCTGCCACATGAGTCTAACTAAAGTCAACCATGCATGAGCTCACCAAACCCCTAGGAATAGTGTAATTCCTTCTGTCAGATGCATGGGCCACATCTGTAGCTCCAACTGAAGTGCTGCAAGAGGATAAACTGAAGTTTATAGTCCAAATATTATTAAGGGTAAATAATATTTGACTGACCTATTTTTAGACAGGCAATCTAAAAATAGACTTCGACCTGTATGTCTAAAAATAGAGGTCCATCTATTTTTACCAACTCTACCAATCATCCAAGAATAGCATACTGCAACTCCTAGACCATGCTCCATATGTCTAAAAATAGACTTTGCGCCAAAAATAGCCTGCAGGCCCACTTAGTGAAGGTGACTTCATTTCACTAAGCTCCATCATCTTGTTGCATTTTCAACAGTCTAAAATTTTAGAGTCTTCAGCCTTTTTTTAAGATCTGATACCTCACCTTCAGATCCGATTCAGATCGGCTTGTTATCCTCCCAAATTACCTCATCTAGCTTTGTTTTGGTTTTCCTCTAGGGTTCAATCCATTTCCCTTCAAGAGATAGCCTTTCGCCACCATTTTTATAGAAATGTTTCCTCTAATTTGTTGTTGTTTTCTGTACCACTTTCCAGAAAATTTTGTCTTTAAGATCCCTGTCCCTCTTGACCTTAGATCTATTAGATTTTTTAGTGTGTTTTGATTAGTTTTTTACTCACCTATAGACTAGTTGTTGAGAGACCCGCCTCCTTGGGTTTAGATTATTGCATTATTAGCTGTTTAGTTTCTATTTTTGCAAGCCTATATACTGTCATTTGCAGGTTTATTTACAGCCATACATCACACTTTTTATTTTTCTCTACAAATGTTTGGGTTTAAAAATTAAAATTTACACACACACCCTAAGCGAAAAAGGGCTTGGTTAACACCGCCAAGCAAAGACTCTAAAAAATTGAAATCAATTGATCCTTCACCTTTCTGCCCTTGTTTCTACATTGTAATCAGTTGATCCTACAACTCCCTGCCCTTATCGATCTCTTTTTCCTTTGTGTTGTGTTTGTGTCATCACCATTCCGACACCAAGGCCTTTATCCCAGAGACTTCTTGGCCTTCATCCTCAGTTTTCGATAGGAATATTTACTCCTCTGTGTAGGATTCGAGTTAATCCTCCATCGAGTCTGCACACCGAATCTTCTTTTGCTACTTTGGGTTGTCCTTCTCATTCCGCCTTCAGTTCTCCCTGTGACACCTTCACCATGTATGGTACAGGACCTAATGCTGGTGGTAACCCTGGCCCTCAGGCTGGGAATACCATTAGTGGGACCACAACAGATGCTACCCCCGCTATGCCCTTGCTCCCCTTCATGGCAGGCCTCAGCCTCCCCGATTTTGATTGGTTGATAAACGACCCTATACACCATGATGCTAGTTGGCCTCCTATGCCGACAAAGCTCCCTTCTGACATCCCAAATTTTGAAGGCCTTGCTGGAGAAGATCCTTCAAATCATGTTCGATATTTCCACATGTGGTGTTCATCTAACTCCATTACCGATGACTTTTTCCATCTTCGGTTGTTCCAACGAATGCTTACAGGGTGAAGCTTCTAAGTGGTATGTTGATCAGGCCACTTCCTCTCATACCACTTTTGCGACTCTTGCCTGGGATTTTTTATCTTAATTCCAGCTTCCCCTTCGTTATGACATTGGTATTAAAATTTTGACTTCTTTCCATCAATCATCTGCAACCCGCCTATCCGATCATGTCCAGGAATGGCAGAGAAGAAAGAGCCTATGTCAACTCCCTACCTTCGAATACCGTGTCTACATGGAATGGTTCCTTAGATCTCCCTTGCCTCCTATTGGGAAATATGTTGCTTCAAATTTTCCTCAAATTGAAGAATATGCCTCCAAATGACATTTAAATATGACTTGATCTATGCTCAGACGGCTTATGTTTATACCGTTCTACCTGATCTTCCCAGACCTGGTGGTGCCAAAGCACCGGGGGCACCTCATGCCACTGATGGTATCGTTGGAGCTCTCTCTCATCCATATGCTCAACCTCCCATGGGTTATGGTTTTCCTGGGGGGAGGGGGGGTTACACCTCCCACACTTTTCCCCCTCCCGGTAGCACGTATCTAGGATAAGACATGCCTCCTCTTTTGGCCCAACCTCCTATTTACCACACTATTAACCAACCCCCTTATTATTCGTATCCACAGCTTGGTGCTCCATCTCCTCCAACATTAGCACCTCCGCCTCCCTTGCCTCCTCAACCCCCACAACAGTAGCCACTGCCCCCTCAGGAGCAGGTGAATGCAAAACAGGAATTTGTGGCTACCCAACCACCTGAAGTTTAGGTGGCCACTCAACCTCTTCCATCTGGTACCCCCAATTACCAAATTCTCATGATGTCCTCTGATAAACCTTCTAAACCTTCTTCTCCTGGCCCTTCACCTTCATCTGCTACTCATAACCCCCTTTATCCTCCTGGAACGGTTCCTCCAGGCCTTAACCATCTTGGAACTATCCAGCCTAGTCACTAACCCCTAGTCAGATACCGTTCCTAGCTCCCCCACCAGGAGTATACATGGTACTTGTTATGGCCACCCTATCTCTTCCTAACCTGACCCTTGGGATTCTCGTCTGGTACCTCGATCCTCCAGTCGCTACCCTGCCTGGTCAACCCAAACCTTATCTTACTTTGACCCTGGTTCAACCGGTCCCTATGACTTCTCCCATTATAATAGTGCCTCAGTCGCCTCAACAGGAAACACCTCCTGTTGCGACCGCTTCGAGTAAGAAGGGAAAAGCTTGTAAGGGGGCATCAAAGGACAAGGCTGCCCTGACAAAACCTGCCCCTTCTCAGCCTCCAAAGCGTACCATCCAATGTGCTTTGTGTAATGTTGTCGGCCATGCCACCCATACTTTTCCGGAGTTGCCTCACCTTAATTCCATGGTCAATGAGACGTTTCCGGAATCTGATATCTCAGAGGTATATGTCACTATACTCGATTCAATCCCGAAACACAAACCATTGCGCAAAAATCACCCTTGTGCTTTGTGTGATTTCCATGGCCACTACACTCACCTCTATCCTTGCCTTGAAGAGTATCATTTCTCTTTATAAGCCTTACGCAAATTTGAGGTCAAGCGCAACGAGTCCACTGCTCCCTTATTTGCATGTTTTTCTTCGGTAAAACCAGAGGACACAAATGTTCCCATTGACATTCCCCCTCTTGATGTCGAGATGATGAAGCCTTTCTCCACCATTTTCTACCTATCATCATCCATGATACCCTTGGTGGAAGCCCCCTTAGAGACTCCCCTTGAAGTTTTGCCTGACCTCCCTTTAGTGATCACCTTGGGCTTAACATCGGTAGATCCTTTATCTTCTTACTCTTCTGTCACCACTTGTGACAATGTGCATGTGAATCTCTCTTCTCATGATGATGAGTCAGGTAGCTTCGCCACGTCAGGTGGTATTTCTTCCACCAGTCACCCCGTCTTCTATTACGATGATGACATTATGGAAGTCGTCACCACCCCTGACTTTATCTATCCCCCCTTAGATCAAACCCATGCATTCAAACCACATACACCATATGGCCATTACATTGATACCCAATGGTTGGGTAAGGGGCACCCATATTTGAGAGACCAGGAGAATAAATTCTCCACAACTCTCTTAGTGTATCTGGTCGTGTCAAATCTAGTACCATTGTTATTCCACATTTAGAAGAACCTCTAGAGTCCCATATCACTTTAGATCACTCTAGGGATGATACCCCTCATCATTCCTTCATACTACATAAACAACCCAGTCCCTTTGACATTTTTGTTGACCAACCTGTGAGTTTTTCTAGGAGGGCACCAGTTCATTATCTCCTAATCCTCTCTTTGGGATAATGACACCATGTATGCCAATCTAGAACCTTCAAGTCCATTTGATTCATATATGAAGTACCAAAAGATATTAGTAATCCTCCATCCCCTTTCTCAAACTGCATAACCATAAAGAAAACAAATGGCACACCACATCATTAAAATGTGTTTAGATTCCCCCCCTTTTTTTTCTAAATACATTTTGGCATGACCACAACATGCTTGGGGGCACCTATGCCCCTCAACCATAAAAATTCCATATCTTAGCCAAAAACAACACTGAAACCAATTTTCTCTGACAATTCACACTTTTCAAGTCATTTCTTGGGATAGGTCATATTTTTCTGCCCAGTACCTGCTACCCAGGTCACAGAATAGACACCCAAAAGTGCGACCTAGCCTATTCATGAGCTCTGGTTACCTAAACTGAACTTTCATCCACTAAAATGAAAGAGTAGGATTAGGCCTCTTACCTGCAGCTGATGGATCTCAATTCCAATGGTTAGTTTGTCTGCTTTTATAGCCACAAGATTTAGGGCCTTCTCTCCCCACTACATTCACCACAACTCCACCTGCAAATGATTGAATTTGGAGGGAAAATGCCTTATTAAAAGAAAACCCCTGATTTTTCTTTCACCTGCTACGGCCAAACCATAGCCCAGTTTGGTGAACCATATGTACCATTCAAAAGATCTCACCAAGCCCCCAAATGGGTATCTGTTAGTTTTTACTGACTTGATACTCCATCAGGACACATTTTTCCAAGAAGCGTCACTTCACCCCTCCTCAAAATCGAATTTCTTCACTTGCAACACTCATACTGGGGGCACCATTTTACCTCCATACTTGTCCACGCTCATGTCAAATTTCATCATGAGTTTCCATCTCGTACTCATGTTTGTATGGTTCCCATTAGACATTTTTTGTGTGGCAGCACCATCGAGTCACCCTTGTTTAAAGCATCCGAGTTGAGTAATCATTGCATTCATGGAATCTATCTCGAGTCCCTTTGCATCCCGCTATAGTCCTCCATCCTTCATTACTTGGTCCCTCTCTCGTGTCCCACACTATGGCCTTCAGTCCCACTGTCCCCTATCCCTCATGATATTATGTCCATCACTGCCAGGTCATCCATGCCATTTATGCTCTAACAAGGGAAGTCGTCTGTTCGCTACTCAGTACCCCCCATTTCATCATCATCATTGGTGTCAGTTTGTCAGTCGCTCTACTATTTTCTCTTGTGCCTTAGTTGAGGATCCCTTATTGCCTCACCTATGGCAGACCTCCTTTTGTCAACATCAGCTCATTCATTCCAGAAGACAGGTCTAGAGGGCAGTGTACCTTGGTTCCAGCTTCCACTCTTATTCGGTGCCTCGAATCAGGAAAAGGGACTCCTTATTGCCCTTTGACTTGATTGTTTCTCAGCTCCAGCTCCTTTCACCATGATTGAGATCTGTATACTCGATGGTTTAGTGATGCTGCAGCTGACATCGGTGATTCTTGGGTGTGTGTGAGATGTCTTAGCCCTCATTAGGGGGTGGCCCTATAGGTAGCCCCCCACACACTTGGATGACCTATTCATTACAGCCTTCGATGCAGCTCCATAAATTTGATGATGTCGGCCTTAGCTGCTTGCAACGCCTTTTTGTTTGCATATATCAGTAACATTTTCAGAGCCCTTTCCTGTTTTTAGGGGCATCTGGGTTGCATTTATATCTCATGTACTGGGATATCATTATAAAAATCCTAGTTTTTATCCCAAGCACAATATGTATGTGGGATTCATTATCGTGTTGTTTATCTTTCTCATGTTTATGCCAACATGTTCTATATTGGCCAGTCCCGTGGTTTTCCGGATGCATTATTATTTGTACTTTGCCTTGGCAGGCATAGGTATGCCTCCCCCACCACCTATAGTGTAGGTACATACTCATCAAAGAGACTTGTCGCACCTGTAAGTCTTGCCTCCTCAGGGTCTAGTTATTTCAGCACTTTGGTCTACCTTATACTTCTCTCTCTTTGACTTCCCCTTCGAAGTCTAGAATTGAGATCTTACAACGTACTTCAGTCATACGATTAGCTCCTAATGCTCGCATGCTAGGGGGCAATCTGTTACACCATTTTTTGGTCATCTAGCTTATTATCATTAGATGGACCCAGGTACACCATGTAAGACCAATTTTACCCCAACTAAAATTGCTTTCACTATAAAAATAACTTAGTAAACCATCTTTATTAAGTTTTTTATGGTCTAAACAGGAAACCCCATGGGGAAATATTAAATAAATATACATTTGTTTGATTTTACTCAAGGAATAATTAGTTAAACATTAGTTTAATTAATATTCCTAGTTATATTTAACCCAAAAAAAGGAAATTAATTAGATAAATCATTATTTATCTTATTATTTTCTAAGAATAATTATTTAAACCTTATTTAAATAATATTCTTTGTTAAATATGAATAAATCACCCTTAAATAATTAAATAAATCATTATTTATTTCATTATTACTCAACCACATCCTTAAAATGATAAATAAATCATTTATTTATTTATTATTTACAAATAAAGGGATTTGACCCAAGTCAAATTCCTTTTCCCTCCAACAAATATAATAAAATATTCCACAAAATTTGGATCTTGATTTGGTTAATAGACACAAAAAGGTTCACTGTGGAGATTCTAAACCCAGAAACTCAAAACTCTCACCACATAAATCTAAAATCTACAATTGGTTAATAATATTTTAACTATGCACCAATATCTAGACTAATTGAATATTTTGCTATAAATAGAAAGGTTTTACCTTTCATTTTTCACCTTTTGTTGCCTAAAGATCACTCTATATCTAAACTTTTGGTCTAACTATTGATCCACCATCATAGTCATATTTTGCTATTTTTGTCTGGGTTTTCTACACCATCAAGAGAGAGGAATTCTAGATCTGAAGTGTTGAGGACTTACAAGAACCCATCCCATTGAGGAGAATAAGGAACACCCTCTTGTGTTTTCCTCCTAGGTGCCATTAATACAAAATTCATTCAATATATTCTTGTCTTGTCTATTGGATGCATGGAGTAAATCTTGTTTTTTCTACCGTTTAATGTCTTCTAATGCATAGATCTAGATTTTTGCAGCATTTATCTTGATCACCAACTGCAGATCTGAAGATATTAGCAGTCATTTCTATTGTTAGGGCTGTTTTTTATGCGCAGCTAATGTGGTATTTTTTCATATGCTTGGAAATAAGATTCATACTAGCACTACCTTCAGCACGCGTAGCATCACTATTCTCTATATCTGGTGAATTTATCAGAGGGATGTATATAGATCTATTCCATATTTGATTGATCCAATACTATTTTCCATTGTGCGTAGTGCTTCCTACCTTATGTGTGGTCATTCACTTGATATGGCTACACAAAATACCCTTTTCACACAATAGCATCTTAATCAACAGAGGCAAAGAATGTATGAATTTACCTCTTGGTCCCTTGAAAAATATTCTTTCTACTTCAAAGTATGATAGAAAATGATCTACTGTAAATTTTTTCACAAACCCACCCAAGATGTTGTCAGCCCAGTGATCTACAGTTCGGGTGATGGAGTTATCAGTCTGCTCCAACGATTGGATCAATTTTGGTGTCCATTGCGTGACCATATCGTCCTTTCAACAGGTTTGCAATTATGCTAATCTTGAAAAATTCTCTTGTAATACATGCACAAAGGTCACACAAAATATCTCATGAACCTCCATAAAAATATACCTCTGTTTCCAATCTTCGGTAGATAGCTTCTTACTCCTATTTTCTTTATGTGAAAATTCTTGAATTTTCGTCTCAAAATAGTCCTCCAATTCCAGCTTTAATGGTTTCCAATGAAATTTCCACATCATCCAAGCTCTCTCAAAATGATCCCAGTCTTGGCAACGGAACCATTTGTTGGCTTGAGGGGTCCTGACCCAGGTTCAGAGTTGAGGTTAACCAAAAAAACCATCTCACTACTGGCCCTTTTGACAGTGACCTTCTTGCACAAGTCAAAGTCTCACCCAAAGCCATATGGGAGCATGATGGAACTAGGTTTCCACACCCTAAGGGATGATTAAGTGATGTGGGTGCCTTTAGATCTAAAACAAACATGAACAGACCTTTGCAATAAAAGCCTACCCAGAAAGCCCTAACCAAATAGATTTAGGTCAATTATACAGAATACCTTGTGCACAGGCTAAACAGAGTCCAAAATCCATGTAATAACCCTTAAAACATATTATTAGATCCCAAAGGTAATAGATCCATTCAGTAATCATTCATCTAAAGTCTGAAATAGTTACGAAATCAATCTGAATGCGAATAACATAGTAATTGGAAATAACATGAAAAAATGATCGTAAAGCGAGTAACAGATGCATTTTATGCTCAGTTATCATCCAAAAGAATTCTTTATTCATTAAAAGTTCAAATATTCCTTACAAAGCCTTTATTTCACCCACACACACAACCAGCAAAGTCTGCACACAACAGGACTAAGGTCTCGGTACACATAGCCAATAGGAGCCTTCTAACCCTGACAATTCACTTAAAACTATCGAAACATAAACAAATCTATCATCATCAATATATTTCATGTCCTCTATAAACTCTATCTAGAATCCTACTTATAATTTTAGCCTGCACTCATCTAAGGTCCGTAAACCGTGGTTTGTGGCCCCTAGTTCTACCCTTTTATACATTACAACTCATGAGGGGATTTGACCTCCCGAAATCCCCTTGAATTGTGTTGAGCATGACCAAAATTTATGAAAATATATAAAAAAATGCATCAAAATTCAGTCCTAAGGTACCCCGCTCCAATAGTAGTCAAGCTCGCAAAGCTGAAAGGGGAATTGTTCCCTAGTCGTATTAATGGTAGCATATTAAAGGTATACAAATATGACTCCATCCCTCGTAGTTCATAATGAATATATTTCCAACATAAAGTCTTGATGCGTTGTGCAGTTGGTCAAGGGCATGGGATTATATCTAAGGTGTAGATACAAGTGAGTGAGAATCAAGCGAGTGGGATCCAGGCGAGTGTGGCTCAAGAAAGAAAAGTTATAGATTTTGAAAAATTAGTGCACAAACGCAGTTCCACCATTGAAGAATTCATTGAGTAGAATCAAATCAAATATCGATGGCGCACCACCTTTGTGACTTGGGACGAGTAAAAGTTTTGTGCTGGGGGCCTGTTGGAGATGGGATCCCATCGAACAAAGAAGTAGAGAAAGACTCTGTAGATCGAGGAACAGAGCACACAACACGAAGTTTATTTTGAGTTTTATGGGCTTTGGGGTGGGTCAAAGTCCCTTATTATGTAATGGGATGGAATAATTTTGTGAATGTTGTAATCTGACCATGGTTTTCAAACCATGGTATTGTAAATTCCAAACCTGTATAATGAATTTAGATAGAGGTCATAGAAAAAGGGAAATAAGCTTAAACGACAGATGTAATGAGATACATTTGGATGTAATATTTTTTTAGATTTTGTGTTTTGGGTTAGAGGAAATTATTCGAAAAATATGTTTGAGGAGACCTTATGAAGTCTATAGCTGTGTGCGCGGGGCCTTGCGGTTGTGTGCATAGGGTGGAATTGAATGTATGAGAAAAATCTGGCTATTGATGAAAGAAATACTGGATAGATTTGAGTTCTATTGATGTGTTTTTATTTTACTTAATGTTTATGAGTGTCTATGGTGAATAAGGTTTTTTATATGTAATTGAATAACACAGTCTTATTTATGGTTGTTTACTTTGATTAACACATGAGTAAGTCAGATCATGTAGTCTGCTAGTAAGTTCAACATATGTGTTGAAAAATGCCTATATTATTGCTATATCTAATATTCAAATCTCTATTAAGAAGGAAAATTCCTAAAGCCACAATCCTCTATCCCTCTGGATTCAGAAACCTAGTTCTAGAAATTTTTATATTACCTTGGGTGAGACTTCGATCTAGACAAGTAGATCATTGCCGAAAGGGTTCGTAATAGTGGGATTTGTTGGACTGCACAGTCACTTTGAACCTGGGTCTAGGCCCTGTCAAGCCAAAAAATGGTTTCATTTTCGAGGCTTTGGGGTGGGTCAAAACCCCATATTATGTGATGGGATCAGATTATCTTGTGAATGTTGGACTCCGCCCATGGTTTTCGGACCATGCAATTGTAAATTCCAAACCTATATAAGGTTTCTAGATGGAAGTCATAGAAAATTGACATAAGCTTAAACGATAGATCTAATGAGATGAATTTGGATGTAATATTATTTAGAGTCTCTATTTTGGGTTAGAGAAAAGGCTCCTGCAGCTGAATGCGTGGATAGCTTAGGAAGTCTACAACTGTATGCACAGACCCTTGCAACGGTGTGCACAGGGCCCTGCAGCTATGTGTGTAGGGTGGAACTGAATGTATGAGAAATATATGGCCATTAATGAAAGAAATATTAGATATATTTGAGTTCTATTGATGTGTCATTAGAAGAATTTTGAGGTCTAAAATGGGCCTCCTAAGGAAATTATAAAATAATAATGGAAATAATAAAATAAGATTTGATTACATCATCAAATTTTAGAGGGAAAAAAGTCAAAAACTACCTTTTCAAGTCGTATTTTCAACTTATCTCACAAATTTTTTACTCAAATTTCAAGCAGGACTACTCATTGGATGAAAAATTTAATTCCTCATCCAAGGAGTGCCCATGTCGCATACTTTCTATGGATCTTGCTACACGAAAAATGAGAAATACATGAAAATTGTGATTGCAATCACGTTTTTTCATGTATTTCTATTTTTTGGTGTAGTAGAGTCCATCAAAAGTATGTAATATGGGTATTCCTTGGATGAGGAATTAAATTTTACATCCAACGAGTACTCCTGCTTGAAATTTGAGTAAAAACTTTGGGAGATAAGTTGAAAATACAAGTTGAAAAAGTGGTTTTATTATTTTATTATTTTTTAATCTTTTCACCCTTTTACTTAAAAAATGGTGAATCATCCCCCATGGTTCAGATCATCATCTTGAATCTTATTGGTTCTTATAAAGTTTATTTTGGTTGTACATTTTTCTTAGGGGGCCCATTTTAGACCTCAAAATTCCCATAGTGTTTTCTTTTACTTGTTGTTTATGAATGTTTATGTTGAATAACGGTTTTGATTTGTAATTGAATAGTTCAGTCTTGTTTATGGTTTTTTACATTGTTTAATGTATGAATAATTAATATCACATAGTCTACTAGTAAGTTCAATAGATGTGTTGAAAACCTATATTATTGATATATCTGATCTTCAAAGCTCTGTTAATAAGGAAAGCCCTAAATCCATGACCCTCTATCCCTCTGGATGCATAAACCTGGTTATAGCATCCCCCTATATTTATTTGGGTGAGACATCAATCTGTGCAAGTAAGTCAATGCTAAAAGGGTCAGTAATAATGGGATTTGTTGGACTGCGCAATCTCTTTGAACCTTAATCTAGGCCCCACCAAGCCAAAAAATGTTTCCATTGTCATGGCTTTGGGGTTGGTCAAATCCCCTTATTATGTAATGGGATTTGATTATTTTGTAAACGTTGTATTCCGCTCATGGTTTTCTGACCATGGTATTATAAATGCCAAACCTATATAAGGAGTCTAGATAGAATTCATAGAAAAACGGAAATAATCTTAAACGATAGATCTAATGAGATGAATTTGGAAGTAAGATTGTTTTAGAGTATGTGTTTTGGATTAGAGGAATGTCTCCTATAGTTGTATGCACAGATGCCTTAGGAAATATGCAACTTTGTGCATAGACCCATGCAGTTATGTGCGCGGGGCCCTGCAACTGTGTGCACAGGGTGGAATTGAATGTATGAGAAGGATCTGGCTATTAATGAAAGAATTGTTGGATATATATGAGTTCTATTTATGTGTTTTTATTTTACATACTATTTATGAATGTCTATGCTAAATAAGGGTTTTGATTTGGAATTGAATAGTGCAGTCTTGTATATGGTTATTTACTTTGTTTAGTGCATGAATAAGTAAGATCGCACAAGCTACTAGCAAGTTCAAAAGATGTGTTGAATAACGCATGTATTATTGATAAATATGACCTAAAAACCTCGGTTAAGAAGGAAAATCCCCAAAGCCATCATCCTATATCCTTCTGGATGTAGAAACCTGGTTCGATCACCCCCCTATATTGCCTCTGGTGAGACTTTGATCTGCGCAAGCAGGTCGTTGCTGAAAGGCTCTTAGGCCCCATTAAGCTAACATCTCATACCAAGCCATAATAGATTACTTCAACCCACAGAGGGATATCTTCAACCTGCATACATGTGTCTTGTATTCTCTAACTTTGAACCCCATAGGTTGCTCCACATAAAACTCTTCCTTAACCAAGCCATGAAGGAAGGAGGTCTTGAAATTCATATGCTAAAGATTCCATCCCTATGAGGCAACAAGGGAAATAATTGTACAGATCGTGGTATATCGGGTAACCGGTGCAAGTACCTCATCATAATCTATGTCTTCCTTCTAGAAGAAGCCTCAACCAATCAACCCGGTCTTGAAATTTTCAACACTCCCATCAGCTCCATGTTTGATTTTGTAAAGATTTTTAGGTGACAATAGACATTTCCTTTGTTCTAGGGACCACATCCCAGACACCATTCTTCATGATCGACTCATACTCTTTGTTCATAGCATCCTTCCAAAATTTGTGCTTCACAACTTCTTCAAACGTTTCAAGTTGAGATTGAACCATGGTGCTCATGACTACTAAGTACCCATGGTATCTATTCAACTTATTAATTTCACGAAATGTTCCCATTGGTTCAATATGTCTCTCGTCATGTTCGAGAGTATATGTAAGCCATGAGGGTATCCATTATGAAAAAGTGGGCCCACTAGGAGTTGGATCAATGGGATCCATCAGACCATGTAATATTCCTTTTTTTGGTGTCACCTATGATAGGGCTAGGACTAACCTCTAGAGTTAGGAGCAGACCGGTCACAATTACAAGTTGGTGTCATCAGCGGGCCAAGGGGATTTTTGGAGGAGTCTTGAGGAGTTTCTATGCACTTAGGTGGCATTCTCTTGATATATTCCATCAATTGAGCAGTTTGGATTTCATTCCGGTGCATTCCGACAACTTTCATAAATTTGAGTTATTTGTGGGCTTAACTCAGTTGATTACACTCAAGGTGGCTTTCTGTGAGGAATACGTGATGGAACACCTTAGTGTAATAGCTCATTGGAACCATGACGAGGATACCTACATGATGGGATGGTTGGATATGATTTTCAGTGACCAGAGGAGACGTGGTAGCCAATTTACTCTTTTCGGCATTAAAAAGGAATATTTTAATAAGAGGGGAAAGTGCTCCATGAATAAAATAAGGCTCTAGAAGGATCCAAGATATCTATAAAAGAAAGGGAGGAGGCCATTGGGAGATATATTTGGAGTAGATCATTTTCTTGTGTATGGGAGGTTTGAGAATGTGGTTCTCTACTTCAGCCGTAGCCCCAAGACAGAAACCCTCGGGTGATTTGTGAGTGTTGGATGAAAATCCAATACTCTTGAGGAGGTTTCACTCATAGATCTCATAGTGCTTCAGTGGAGTTTGGAGAGGACAATTTTGTTGTAGCAATTTGCAGTAGTCTTCTTAGCGAGCCATCTACATCATTGCCACCGTCATTCATCAGTTGGGCCTGAGATCTTTCTAGTTTTTTCTCTACTTGTTTGGCAAGCTCAGGTTCTGTCATTCCTTTATGTTTATGTACATTTTACCATGGATTAATAACATGGCTCAGTGATTTTATTGGCATCCATTGTGTTCTATTTGTGTTTGTGTGTATATTTCCATTTTTTTGCTGCTCAAGTCTATTTCTGCAATTTTAGTTATAATGTACCATTTGGGATATTACAGTGGTATCAAAGCACTAGTCTTGGCTCAAGCTACATGTTTCAGTTTCCAGTTGCAGCGATTACTGCCAGCCTGAGGGCTTATTGCAGGTTGAATTTTGTCCAAGGTATATCCAAATTTTAATAAGTGTTCAAAAGATTGGTTCAGACATTAAAAATACTACAAGAGCAGTGTTCCATTCTCTCATGATTTTTTGACATTCTAAGACTATCGAAGATTTCTCAAAAAAGGTAAATATAATTGAGCCCAATAATTCGTGGCATATGAAGGGAGTCAAGCTAATCGAATGGGATCCAAGTGAGTCAGTGGAGTTATGACGACCTTGAGCATTCAGTTAGTAGATTGATCAGGGAATCTTCAGTGAGATTGAGTTTCATATGTCGGCAATGGGAAACATGGTGCGTAGGAAATTTTACATCTAAGTGAGAGATTGACCCAACACAAATTGATGACCATGTGGCTAGGGACCACGACGTTCAATAGGGATGGCGACCATGTCAATGATTGCAAGGCCGAAGACACTATAGAATCTCAAAGCACCAGGACTGTGTTACATCGAAAAGGAGGAGTTGACGTCTATTGGGTCATGTCACTACTGTTAAGGCGACAACATGGCCCACATTAATTCAGGGTGAATCGGTAGTGTCCCTAACCATTCTCATCGTTTTTGGATGAGGCCACTGAAAGGACCAAGTCTGGGATTTTACTGCCAACAACTGCACACACAGATGATTATCCTTTCGTTGGTCGCACATATAGCAAAAATGAGAGACTAAATAACAAGCGAGTGACTAGTGAGATCGGGGAGAAATTTGATGGGCAACAATAGTGTCATAGGAAAATAATGTTCATGCATGCAACGAGGACCGATTTGGTTATGCAAGTGAGAGTTAAATCATTGTGACCACCCACGGTCAATGGAACGTGAGGAAAATCATAATGATTTTGCATCAATGTGATGCCTTGAACAACAAGTGCAATTGGAATTGATCAGTAACAAAACATATTGTTGTATCCTGAAGGTGCCAAGTCGACTATAAGGGGGAATCACCTCTTTCTGAATTCTAAAGCTGCAGAAATTTCTCATCACTATCATGTAGGAGTGGACCAAATAACCTGATCCAGGTGGATATCGGTGGCCACCCATCTATTCCATTTGGACCCACACCATCAATTCTTGCAGGTTTCACATTCAGCACCACTTACTATTTTTAGCAAGTTTTCGGGTCCTGCACTCCCGGAGCCATTTTGAGGCCTTAATGATCTAGGTGGACATTGGTGGCCACCCACCTATTCCATTTGAACCCCCACCATCAGTTCTTTCAGTTTTTAAGTTGCAACACAACTTACTATTTTTAGCAGTTTTTCGGGTCCTGAACTTCCAGAGCCGTTTTGAGGCCCTAAATGACGTTTTTTTGGAAAACCGAGAGAAAAATGGCTCCATTGATTGATTCTTCTCACATCGAAAGTTTTACTCCTAAAATTTATCTTTCTAATGAGATATTGAGTGAGTCAATCGGACATCATATGCCAAAGTTACGTCCCCAAGAAGTTGAAACACCAATTTACCTAAATGAGACCCACAGTTTTGGCGCTTCATCTCCTAGAGTTAGGTTTTTGGATGTTTTATATTTTCCATTGTTTATCAATAATAAATACGCCCTCAAGCCTCATTGTAACACATTTCAGAGGTATATAGCCGCCACATCTCTTCTCAGAGATTCACTACCAGAACCCTAGCTATTTCATTTCCATTATGTCTATAAGCATATTTCTGTTATTTGATATTAATGAAATGAAGCATTATTTCCACTGCATCTCTATGTTCATGGTTATTTCTATTTTCTATTGCGTTCCTGCATAAATTCAGATCAGAACCCGTTATCACAAAATTAGACCTGATAAGCTGCTAATCAAATCAATCTCATGTAACTATTTCAAACCAATCTTTTGATTGAGGCTTAGCCTCCTCAACCTGAGAGGGCTCTCTCAAGGGTTAATTATTTTTGATAAAAATATAGATGGCTAACTCTATGTGGGGTAATAATTAGATAGATGATAAATTTAGGTTGAAAATCACATCAGCAAGTACACATTGGGCTTATGGAGTCAAAATAGTTTTAGTAAACCAATAAATCTACTTAACATGGAATTTGAGGCATATCAGAGTTTTAGTAAAGAGATACACATGTGAAACTGTAAAAAACATAGTTATTTCATCTATATAGGAAGTCAAAGCATCAAAGATGAATTCTGAGTAACATAGATAAAATCCACTGCAATGGGATAATAGAGAGATGCAAATAGAATAATAACACACTAAAACTCCTTATGAATCTCAAGTTGGTTAAGTAGAAATCTCCTGTATTAGCTGAAAACCAATCACTTACAATAAACACAGTCTTTTGCCAAAAAATTCCAACTTTTAGCATATTCAACTTCTTGATCTTTTAATGACCATTTACAACATGAGATAACTTTATCTTATGCTAGATACATCAAACTCCTGACTCTTGAGACCTTGCTTAACCATATGACATGGTATTTATTACAAAAAGACAACTAATCTACTAAATAGTCCTATTACAAATAGGATTCAAACTCTCAATCACTTATCTATAACAAACTTATCTTAATTAAATTACATCATTTTCCAAATGTATTAACACATGGTCGAATCTAGATGATAGGCTTCAAATCTTTATGACCATAATGCTGACCTCCATCAAAGTAGGAAACAATCCCCTGTTTTCTAGGCATAGGGTCCTTTGCACTCTTGAAACATTCTGACCATCATGAACTCATTATTTTGAGGTCCTTTGCTGTTAGAAATTGAAGTGACACCTACCAAAAATCCTCCCTAAGCTCGAGCTATCCAAAACCATCTTCAAACTATTCAAATGAGATGTAATAGACTGCGCTACGAAAACAACACAATTTTGTAGCACTGCAATTTTACCATTTTTTCTTCAAAATATTGACCTCTTTCCTCCAAAACTAACTTAATTATCTTTAAATACATCCTCCTCAGGATTTTTAGTTCTTGATTCATGTTTTTTCCCCTCAAAATTTGATGAAAAAGGGCAAGAAAAGATGTTACAACAATTTCGTAGTGCTTTTCTCCCTTTTTACATTGTCTGCACTACAAAACTGCTAAGTGGGCACTTTTGTTCAAAATTTTCCAAAATTAAAATTGAAAATGTACCAAAACTCAAAATGAAACTGATTCCATCATATCAAAAAGCCATATGAACTGATAACATAGTCATTTCAGCCTTCATGAGGTCCCTTCTTTTTTTTCACTTGATTTAGCTTTTGACTATTCAATGATTGTCATTTTAACACCTTTGTTCTTTAACTCACCCTAAATCAATTTTAAATGCTGCTCCAAGTCCTCCACTTGATATTTAAGTCTCCTATTATTAGCTCTCAAGTGAGTATTTATTACTCTGACAAATTTGGCTTCCTTTATTGCTGGGACTTTCCATGTGAAAAACTGCTCTGCACTGCCTAGAGTTTCAGAAATAGAACCAGTTTTATCTTCCCACAGTGCCTTCATTATTTTAAATTATTCTTTCTCAATATTGTGCTTTATAGCCCTCTTTCTCATCATAGTAATTTCTTGGTTTTCCAACCTCAATTTCTCGTCAACGTGTTGAAACTCTATCATTTCCTCTTTTCCCTTCTTTGTTCTATTGACTGCATGCTTTATTGTAGGTGATGAGAGATCAACCACTTCTTCAGGGGCTTTATCTATCTCAATAGGTTCTTGGACTTCCTTGCTGCCTTCCTTGAGTTTCTTAGCATGCCTAGTTATGGGTTTTCTTGCTTGAAAGATGAAGGCTGCATTTTCACCCTCAAACTCAAGCTTCTTCACAGACTTAGCCTTTTTCTGTTTATGCTCATCTTCTCCAATGAACTCAGCTTGAACAATGGGTGTCTCCTCTACGTTAATAGCATGCAGGATGTCATCTAAATTTCCCTTTATTACTGGGCTATCCTCTATAGCTGTAGCAACTATCTTTCCTTTTAATTCCACTACTTGTACTCTTGTTACTCCTTTGATTTTCTCCTTGCTGACAACTTGTTTCTATCTTGCCTCTTTGAAAATATTTGACCTCTGTTTTGTAGGTGATGGAGTTAGTGTATCAAGAACTTGTGTCTGCTATGTCCTTTTCTAAACTTGTTTCCTTGGCTTCAGTTTTGTAAATTCCTTTGGTTTTGCAACCACAAGTTGACTAGACTCTACTGCTGGTGGTGATGGAGTTCCTTTAGTTTTATGGTTTCTAGCATGAGTTAGGGTTTCCAACTCAAAACCATTTATAAACAAAAAGGATGACCAATCCCTAACTATATTCTGAAGCTCATTAAAAATCAATAACTTTATCATACCGTGATGAAACAAGGATGTTTCACAACCTTCATATTTGTCTTGTACTTTATCAACCATTTTTGCAAGACTCCTATGCAGATAAAAAGGAAAATCGAGTGAAATCTTACCAATGAAATGCAGAAGCAACTTGAAATGATATGTGTAAACCTTATGATATCTGCCTTCACATGTAAAATATCTTTGAATGTTGAGCAGTAGCTTTGCATAAGTGTCTTTGATGCAACTTCTAGGGATAGCATTATTGAGGTCCATATCTACATACTCAGGTTTCATAAACTCTTTACATTTCTCCATATCAAATTTGAAACCTTTAAACTAATTTTCTTGACCTCTTCCTATATTTGTAACAAAAAAAATAATCTCTGGTGAAATTGACACACTCAGCATCCCAACCTTGGTAGTTGTTCCATTGAAGTTCAAGGAAAATATTTTTGATAACTCTGTGTGGTAACCCTGCAAGTTTTCACAAAACCGAAGACAACCTACTCTTCTGAATGCCTCCATCACTACTGGGTCTTCAATTATGGCCATCATATCTTTAGGCTCATGTCTCAAGCAGTGTCCCACTCTGTGGACTTTCTTTTCCTCTACCATGCTTCACAGAAAACTTGTCAGCCTCGCTTGATAAATTTAATCAGCAGCCTTGTTTGAATATGTGAAACAGTAGCCTCGCTTGATTAATTTATGTCAGCCTCGCTTGATTAGGATGAAGAAAAAATTTGTATAAAATAGCCATAGGTTTGGCTTGACACTTCAGAGCTTAGACACTCGAATGGAGGCAAAGGAAATGAGAATCACCAATTAGGAAAGGTTTTGAATTTACAATGTCATCTCATAACTGAATGATGCCTCATTCATACCCTATCATGACCATGATGACTGCAACATGGGTAAGTACACTGAATCTTATCATTAACTGACTCATGGTACCACTAACCTACTATTTCCCAATGGATTCTGACATATTTCAGCCCAAATGACAAGACAGTTTAGAAACCATGCTTACGTAGCACCGAAAATGTATTTTTCCCTGTTTGTGCTAAGAAACTATTAGTTCTTTTGGAGCACAAATGAACTTTTTTGAACTAGTCACACTACGAAAATGAGGTTTCTTGGCTAATTGCACAATTTTGACCCGAAACTTTAGGAAATGACCCAAAAATGGAAATTATGAATATTTGACAATGAATGGACCTTAACAAAGACTTTATTTGAACTTAAGTATGGGGTTTGAGCTTATAAAAATCTAACCTACCCTTGATCAAATCCTAATTTGACTTCTAAACCCAGTTTTGAACGATGACCAAAAAGAAACTTGACACAATGATGTTTTGAAATTTTTTTAGGTGATAACAGAACCCATTAATAGTTGGTTGCGTTGGATGTTTCATGAGCAATACATATTTTTCAGCATTTCCAGGTAGAAGTCAGGATTATGGTCAGGTTTGGGGGTCAAAGACACAAAAATTAGATGAAAATTGCATGGTGTGGGAATATCTTAGTAAATCCATAGTCGTAAAACCTTAAGGATGAGTCAAACCATTCACCTTGATAATGGATAGCCAAATATTATTTCAGAGTGTCAATGGTTCTTCCAAGCCGTAATAATTCATGCTACGGGAAAAGAAGTCTGTGAACAGTTCTGCAACCACCGCGAGTGTATGGAGTTGATCGTAATTGAATCCTTCGATTCCAGCTATGTAGTATGACTCAGGTCATTGTATGACCGTAACTCTACAACAAGACTAAATTCTATATCGATGAAACAGGTCGAAATTGCCTTGTTAAAACCATGAACATAGCATCAGAGCACCCTATCTGAGCTGAATATTATTATTCATTTAGAGGAATCAAATTCTATGTTTTGGAGCTTGTATGTGAAGGAATAGTGCCACTTACAACAAATCGGAACTCCTTTACAACTGGCACAGATATGGCATTCATTTCCCAAGATCTGATATTCGTTGGAGGTGGATTTATTATTAGTCTAGGGATCAACTTCTCTAGGAGGCCGAATGTACCATACCAAACTTCCTAGAGTTGTAGCATAATTTTAATGAAAAGAAACATAGATTTATTGCTTAAAGTATCTTGTAGCAGAGGTGTATGAGAGTTTGTCAACCATTCTGAGGAAAATGTTGCTATATCTATACCAGGTTTCTCTATCTAGCCCATTATAATGCATTCTCCTTTATCAAATTTATCAGGGTAGTTCCAGATTGTTGAAATTATGTTAGTTGTACATTTCATTTATTGAATATAATGTGCTATCAAAATTGTTGGTCTATCACTAAAAAAATTACACCTAAAACATTGTGCAAACAATCTATTTGCTAAAACAATTCGTTGGAAAATATAGCAAACTCAGAAAATAATGTTCTGTTAGGTCCCTACATTACTAGTATAATCCCTTATTGTTGTTAATGTAACCTCCTTATAGTTATTATTGTACCCCTGTAACCCCCATATTGTTGTTATTGTGCCCTTAAATTATTATTATTAGGTTGGCTAGGATTATATTGTGGCTCCACTAGGATTACATTATGGCCCCATAGACTCCTATATATAGAAAGGAGGTTTTGTAATTTATATCATGGAAGAATTGTTCATTCATGTAATGTATTGGATGTTTCCCCCTCTAAGTGGCTTATTTCTAAGGCATTGATATCTCTTTTCTTCTATTTTGGAGCTGGTTTCACAACATTTGGTATCAGAGCTTTGGATTCTAGGGTTTTGCTGCTCCTAACAGGTCATCGTGGAATTTTCACTATAATTTTTTTACTACAGAGGCTCAAAGCTGAAATTTTTAGAGTGCGAAGCTGAAATCTTGAGGAACATCGTCAAAATATTTCAGATCTTGGTTCGCACTATTTTCCTAGATATGATCTGTGGAAGTTAGGGCTTTTTTCAGGCTCCTGAATTTAACCTAAATAGGTCATCGTGGAATTTTAGCTATAAATTTTGTTCTACGAAGGTTCAGAAGCTGAAATGTTTAGAGCACGAAGAAAAATTCTTTTGGACCATCATCGCAAAATTTTAGAGCTTGGTTTGCAACATTTTTGGAGATATGGTCTGTGAAATTTAGGGCTTTTTCAGGTTCCCGAATTTCATCTCAAGGAGGTGATCATGGGAAAATATTCATAACTCTTTCTCTGAGCATCGGATTGGAGTGCTGTAAAAATTGGTTTTAATTAAATGGACTTTAGTTTCTTGTATATAAATTTTAGAGCCAAAGGAGGAAACAATGACACGTGGCAAGTCGTACAAGTTTTCTCTACTGAACCAGTCCATAATTGGGTCATTGTGGGAGATTGGACATAACTTTTCCTAGAAGAATCAAAATTAGGTCAGACCTGTGGCATTTGAAAGAAGCTTTAGAGGGCTACTGCAGGGCTAAATTTTAGATATTGAGGATCCACAATTATAGAGATAATTCAATTTCAATATCGAGCTCCATAAAATCAAGTAAAAGGTGTGTATTTTTTTTCCGAATTGCATAAGTCTTGTTTGAAGAATCAAGTTGAATTGATTCAAAGGGCATATTGTAGAATAGATATCAGTATTGGATTCTAAAATGGCCCCTAAAAAGAATTCAACACCCATTAAGCCTTTATAAGGCTCTACTATGACTCATGAAGACGAAGAATGGCAACATGACATATCAAAATTACAAGAGCAAGTGCAACAAATTTCGCTCTCGCAAAGAGCAACAAAAATTGACATGGAAGTTTTGAAGAAAGGTGTGGAAACTAAGATGGATGGTTTGAAGAAAGGTGTGGAATCTAAGATGGATGGTTTGAAGAATGGCATGGAAGCTAAGATAGATGGCATGGAAGCTGGCATGGAATCTAAGATGGATGACATGGAAGCTAAGATCGATGAAAAAATGGAAAACATGAAGAATGATCTAAAAGCGGACATGGAAGGTTTGACAAAGTTGATACAATAAATGTTTCCTAATGGTGAAAAGATAGTAGAGGAAACTCATGATGAGAACAAAATAAATGTTAATCGTGATTTCATAAACTCTAATGTTGGAAGGAAGAACCACCATATTCCAAAAATGGATATGAGGAAGTTTGATGGAAAGGATCCTGTAACATGGATACTACAGATGGAGCAATATTTTGATCTCCATAATGTGCAAAACAAACAAAAGGTACGCATTGCAACTTTACATTTAGAACAAAATACATTTGTATGGTATCGATGGCTTTGCTCCCGTAAAAAAATTGTCACTTGGTCAATTTTTACGGAGGAAATGATAGCACACTATGAGGATACAAAGAGCAACACCTTCTTTAGCCAATTGATAAATCTCAAACAAAAGGGTTTAGTGGGGGAGCACATTGAGGACTTCCAAAAATTGAATATAAGGGTAACTAATATTTTAGAGGAACATAGGATTGATCTCTTCATAGGTACTTTAAAGGATAACATCCAACATGAAGTTCGTGTTTTGGAACCTGATTCATTGGAGAAGGCATTCAGGTTGGCAAGAAAAATTGAATGTAAAATTATGGAGACAAGGAAGCCTACCACTCACTTCTATAAAGAAGGAAGTGTTTCTACGCCTAAATTTCCACAACCTACAAGGTTGACACCACAACAATTGGAAGAAAAAAGAGCAAAAGGGCTTTGCTACAGTTGTGATAGCAAATACACTAAAGGTCATAAGTGTGTTGAGAAGAAATTATTTTACATAGATTGTAAAGAGGAAGAAGAAAATGAACAAGAATCTTCAAAAGAAGAGGATATACACCAGGAACCAACCCTAGAAGAGGAAGAAATGAGTCCGACCATATCATGTAATGCATTGGCAGGAATTACCACTCCTCAAACTCTCAAGATAGAAGGACATATCAAGAATAAAAAGGTAATAGTGTTGATTGATTCATGTAGTACCCATAATTTTATTCATTGTAAGGTAGCCAAGGAATTGAATTGTTTCCTATACCCAGCACCAGAATGTCAAGTGATGGCTGCAAATGGAGGAACTATAAATTTCTCTGGAAAATGCCATAATATCAAGCTAACCATGGGGGAATATGTATTGAATAGTCCAATGCTTTCCATTCCTATGGGAGGTGTTGATGTTGTACTAGGAGTACAATGGTTACAATATTTGGGGACGGTAGCTTTTAATTTCCAAGAACTTTTCTAGAATTTTTTTTCAGAAGGAAAGGAAGTCGAATTACGGGGTATTGCAGGGAATCCGGGAAAGATAATAAGCTCTAAAGTCATGAAAAGGCTTCTAAAGAAAGAACAATGAGGTGTGATTGCACAATTATGCTCACTAGAAGTTCCAACATCAAAATCATCTATTTCTACAGATCTCCAAAAAGTCTTGGACAATCATTCCAAGGTGTTTGAAACTAACAAAGGACTCCCACCTATTTGTGATCATGATCATGCGATTCATTTTATTTTCGAAAGTTTTCCTCCAAACATTAGGCCTTATAGATATCCTTATGTCCAAAAGAGAAAAATTGAACATATGATTGCAGAAATGTTAGAGCTTGGTATAATTCAACCTAGTCAAATTTATTTCTCTGCTCCAGTAGTATTGGTGCATGAGAAGGATGGATCATGGTGCATGTGTCCGGATTATAGGGAGCTCAATAAGCTCACCATTAAAGATAAATTTCCCATTCCTGTGATTGATGAATTATTGGATGAATTACATGGAGCAATTTATTTTACCAAGTTGGATCTTCGTTCAGGATATCAACAAATTAGAATGAAGACTGAAGATATTCCAAAAACAGCATTTCGAACTCATGAGGGTCATTATGAATTTTTGGTCATGCCTTTTGGCCTTACCAATGCACCTTCTACATTTCAAGGGTTGATGAATTCCATTTTCAAACCCTTCCTTAGAAAATTTGTGCTTGTATTTTTTGATGATATACTAGTCTACAACAGGTCTTGGAAGGATCATGTTCAACATGTTGATAGGATGCTCAAACTGTTGCAGGAGAAACAATTATATGAAAAAACATCCAAATTTTTCTTTGGAGTACAAGAGGTGGAATATCTGGGTCATATTGTATCTCACGAGGGTGTTAAGGTAGACCCTAACAAAATTAAAGCCATTAAGGAATGGAAATTCCCCACAACCATAAAGTAGTTGCAAGGATTTCTCAGGTTAACAGGTTATTATAGCAAGTTTGTTAAAAATTATGGGAGAATATCATCACCTCTAACAACATTATTGAATAAAGATGCATTTTCATGGGCTCTTGAAGCAACTTAGGCCTTTGAACATCTTAAAGAGGCAATTTTCATAGCACTGGTATTAGCTATGCCAGACTTCACAAAAACCTTTATTATGGAATGTGATGCCTTAGGAAATGGAATTGGTGTTGTTTTAATGCAAGAAGGAGGACCCATTTCTTTTGAAAGTCATCCAATCAAAGGAAAGTATTTACAGGAAGATATTTATGACAAGGAAATGTTAGCAATATTGCATTCACTAAAGAAATGGAAAACTTACCTAATGGGAAGACACTTCAAGGTAAAAACTGATCATGATAGTCTTAAACACTTTTTGGAACAAAAATTATCTTTACAAGAGCAACAAAAATGGGTCACAAAGATGTTGGGTTATGAATTTGAAATAATCTACAAAAAATGGAAGATAAATGTTGTTGCAGATGCACTCTCAAGAAAGAATGAAGAGGTGGAAGCATTGCTTTGTTCCATTTCTATTATCCAACTAGATTGGATAACCAAAGCAAGGGATGAATGGAAGAAGGAAGAAGAAGGGTGGACACTCATTCAAAAGTTTCAGGAAGATCCTAGTACATCTGATACATTTAGTTGGAAAAATGATTCCTTATGGTACAAAGATCGCTTATATCTTTGTAAGGATTCCCAACTAAAAAAAAATAATCTATTGGAATTGCGCAATTCTCCTTTAGGAGGACACTCAGGATTTTAAAAAACTTACCACACGGTAAAAAAATAATATTTTTGGGATGGCCTTAAATATGATATTCAAAATTTTGTGGTGGAATTTTTGGTTTTCCAGTAGAATAAAGTTGAGACAATTAAGACCCTGGGTCTTCTACAACCTTTATCCATTCCATGTCAACGTTGGGGGGAGATTTCAATGGATTTTATCATAGGTTTACCTAAGTCCAAAGGAAAGAGTGTCATCATGGTGGTAGTCGATAGAATTACCAAGTATGCACACTTTTGTGCATTATCTCATCCATTTAAAGCAAGTAAAGTTGCTACTACATTTATGGACACAATTCAAAAGCTACATGGAAACCCAAAGGATATTGTGAGCGAAAAAGATCGCATTTTTACTAGAAATTTTTGGACGGAGTTTATCTTCTTGTTTGTGTACTCAATTAGCTCATAGCTCATCTTATCATCCTAAATCCGATGGTCAAACTGAGATAGTAAATAAATGTTTGGAAGGATATCTTCGTTGTTTTGTATTTGATAAACAAACAAAATGGGTCAAGTGGTTACCTCTCGCTGAATGGTGGTATAACACTTCCTTCCATACTGCAGCAAAAATGACCCCATTTATGGCACTTTATGGATATCATCCACCGTCCATCACATCATCTTAAAGAGAAAAATTGAAGGTTCAAGCAGTGGAAGATCACATCGAGCATCAACAAAAAATTCTCCAACTCTTAAAGGATAACCTGAATTTGGCACAAAATCGAATGAAACAACAGGCTGATCAACATCACAGTGAGAGAAGTTTGGATGTAGGAGACTGGGTATTTTTACGGCTACAACCATACAAGGATAATAAATTATCGCCAAAGTACTATAGTCTTTACAAGGTGTTGCAAAATATTGGTACTATGGCATACAAATTGGAGCTTCTTGCTTCTTCACGAGTGCATCTAGTTTTCCATGTTTCATGCTTAAAGAAGGTTATAGGTGAAAATCTTCTAGTTCAAACAATATTTCTAGAACTTGATGAGGAAGGAAAAATCATATTGGAATTTGAAGCAGTCATGGAAACAAAAACTCGACATCTAAGAAATCAATCAATTTCAGAGTATCTCACCAAGTGGAAGAACTTACCCACTGAAGATTCTACATGGGAGGATGAGAATTTTATACAGAAGCACCCAGAGCTACTCAAGTGTTGAGGACAACATTTTTTTGAAGTAGAGGGGCATGTTAGGTCCCTATATTACTAGTATAGTCCCTTATTGTTGTTAATGTAACCCCCTTATTGTTATTATTGTACCCCTGTAACCCCAATTATTATTGTTAGGTTGGATAGGATTACATTGTCGCCCCATTAGGATTACATTATGGCTCCATGGAATCCTATATATAGAAAGGAGGTTTTGTAATTTGTATCATGGAAGAATTTTTCATTCATGTAATGTATTGGAGGTTGCTCCCTCGAAGTGGCTTATTTCTAAGGTGTTGATATCTCTTTTCTTCTATTTTTGGAGTTGGTTTCACAACATGTTCTCATGCAAACATTCCATCATGGAGGAAATCCTAAATAAATTGAGAATATTTAACACATAAATTGATCCCTTGAACCATGACACACACCCATAAACTAAGAATAACAACAAACCTCTTTCAAGAGGGATTTATGCCATCCTTTAAAAAGGACAACCAAAATATTTATAGGAAGAATTGGTGATTGGTCATAGAAATTTTGTAGTTGGGATAGATTTGAAACACATGAAGATGTCATGGAGGGTTATGTCCAAACTAGATGATTTTAATGAAATTTTGTTCATAATAAGCCAAGCAGAAGGGAGAAAAATAATTTGGGCATTAAAACCAGCTATGCTTACTTTTATACATCCCAAATTCTTGGAGGAACCATGTGAGGGGGTCAGACTTCCAGTTGCACCATGCCTCAGTGACATCATGAAGTTTACCACACCTATACCTCCATAAAATCATGATGTTATCAAGGGGGTTATGTGATTGATAGTAGAGACTTTTTAGGATTTGGACAACAGTGCAGGCTCTACCTTTGGGAAGAAGCTTGAGATTTTATGGAGTATGGTCACATTCGATACGTATGTCATCATGTTTGATCTTGAGTGTGATGACTTGATTCTGCAGATCTTCAAATGCTTCTTCAACATTAGGAGACATCATCCTGACATCGCAATAGCACACATGTAGTCCATCCTGATGTCATGTATGAGAGACCATGAGACCATTTACCGAGAGTTACAGACCAGGTTGTTGAGCATTTGGAGGAGAGAGAAGTTGGTCTCACCTGCTGCTTATGAGCTATCCTAAGGGATGGTTGAGCAGAATATCGATCTATTCATGAGACAGTTGACCAGGGAGGAGCTGATCCAATTTGGTGGATCTGGCACCAGAAATGAGCTGAGGAGGAAGGGACTTTGCTTCATCTACAAAGAACCTTTGGGGACTGATCACTCATGTTTGAGTGATGTAGATGATGAGGCAGAGGCAGAAGAGAAGATAATTCCTTCTGTTTCTAGGGTGAGGACTCTTCTTTAGATGAGTCCATGGGATCAGTGGAGGGTGATTCTGGGGAGCGAGAGCAGTCATGAAGAGATGATGACAGTAGACCGGAGTTGTATTCTAGGGTGCATGGTGAGTAGTCTGGGGAATCTATGGGAGATACTTTAGGTGATGAGTCATTTGTGATGATTCAGCCAGAGCAGCATATGATGGAGCCGTAGTCAGTAGAGGAGGATACTATGCACATAATCCATGATAGTCCCTTGGGGGAGATCCAAATGGAGGCTCACATTGAGTCTATGATGGATATGCAGCTAACCTTGGGGTCATCTATTGAGGAGGAGTATTCATATGCATAGACATCGAGTACGGTGACAACATTTGCAGATCTATATCCTCTAGAGATGGTGGAGGTTGATAAGATAGTTCTGCAGGGGAATAGTAGAAAACATGAGCATTACATAGCATTACATTCTCAATCAGGAGAGGGAGGAACTATTGGAGATGGTGGAGCTCCCATCTTTGGGCCGACACATTCATGTGGTGAAGATAGATGTACATGGAGTCAGCGGAGCTGTAGTACTTTAAGTGAGTAGCACTATCCAGGAGTACATCGATGGGGCTTGCAACATATCTTGCCCACTTTGGCCCATTATAGAGGGAGGGGTTTTCTTCTATAGAAATATTTCATTGGCAGAAGGGACATAGCAGTGTGAGTTGATTATGAGTCGTGGACAACTCTCTAGGCATGTTCTGTATGCAGTTGACACTACATTGGGTTCCTCTTCCATGATATATTGGTGGAAGATAATGAGCTGGTACCCTCTGGAGGGTATGATTTTCTTCGTACGGAGCATGAAAGAGCAGGGGCCCTTAGACATAGCAGATGTTACAGATTCCTGATGGAAGTGGGGCACAGGTCGTCATTTCTTCATCACTCCATCCTTATTTCAGGAGAGCACGGTCAGCATTGGATTGAGATAGGGGTTGGATTGGAGAGAGGTGATGAGTTGGTACACAGTTGGTGGGAAAACTTACATAGTCATCGCTACAACATGGAAGGAGCCGTGGTATTCACCTCATAGAGTAGCAGCTATAGCCAGAGGAAGTGCGCAGTCTAAGCCGTGGGATTTGGGCGATGATAGACCATCATGGTGTTGGGATCTAGGAGGTTTGTTTGTTGACCGGTACAATGAGATATCAGTTTGGGATCCTGACATTGAGGGGTCTATTTCGAGTGGCTTGACATAGGTGCATAGCAGTGACCCTGGATGTTTATGGGATCTGGGCATTGGGTCTCAGTTGCATCGGGTAAACTGGGTGGCCCACATATTTGGATTGCTTGAGGGCAATCAATCTTGGGTTGGAAGATCTATAATATTCCTTTTTTTGATGTCACCTATGACAGGGCTAGGACAGACTTCCAGAGTTAGGAGAAGACTGGTCACAGGTACATGTTGGTGTCATTAGTGGGCCAAAGGGATTTTTAGAGGAGTTTTGAGGAGTTTGTGTGTAGTCGGGTGGCATTTGTTTGATATATTACATCATCTGAGTAGTTTGGCTTTCGTTTTGGTGCATTCCGACAAATTTCAGAAATTTGAGTTATTTGTGGGCTTAATTCAGCTGATTACACTCAAGGTGGCATTTCGAGAGGAATACATGATGGAAAACCTAAGTGTATTATCTCATTGGAACTGGGATGAGGATACCTCCATGATGGTATGGTTGGACATGAGTTTCACTGAACGGAGGATACATGGTAGTCGATTTACTCTTTTCTACATTAAAAATGAATATTTTAATAAGAGGGAAAAGTGGTCCATGAATAAAATAATAATAAAATAAGGCTCTAGAAGGCTCCAAGAGATCTATAAAAGAAAGTGAGGATGCCATTGGGAGATATATTTGGAGTAGATCATTTTCTTGTGTATGAGAGGTTTGAGAACGTGGTTCTCTACTTCAGCCATAGCCCTAGGACGGAAACTGTTAAGTTATTTGTGAGTGTTAGATGGAAACCCAATACTCTTGAGGAGGTTTCACTCAGAGATCTCATTGTTCTTCAATGGTGTTTGGAGAAGACATTTTTGTTGTAACTGATTTCCAACAATGTTCTTGTCAAGCCATCTACATCATTTCCAGCGTCATTCATCAGTTGGGCCAAAGATCTTTCTAGATTTTTCTCCGCTTGCTCGGAAAGCTTAGGTTCCGCTACTCCTTTATGTTGATGTACATGTTACCATGGATTAATAAAATGGCTTAGTGATTTTATTTGCATCCATTTTGTTCTATCTATGGCTGTGTGTATATTTCCATTTATTTTGCTGCTCATGTCTATTTCTACAATTTTAGTTAAAATTTCCCATTTGGGATATTACAGTGGTATCACAGCACTAGTCTTGGCTCAAACTACATGCTTTAGTTTCTAGCTGCAGTGATTATTTCCAGCCTAAGGGTTTATTTCAGGTTGATTTTTGTTGAAGGTATAGCTAGATTTTAATAAGTGTTCAAAATATTGGTTTAGACATTAAAAATACTACAAGAGCAGTGTTCCATTCTCTCATGATTTTTCGACAATCTAAGACTGTCGAAGATTTCTCAAAGAGGGTAAATATAATTGAGCCCAAAAATTCATGGCATATGAAGGGAGTCATGCTAATAAAATGGGATCCAAGTGAGTCAATGGAGTTTTCATGACCCTGAGTGTTTGGGTAGCCGATTGATTGGGGAATCTTTGGTGAGATTGAGTTGCATATGCAGGAAATGGGCAACATGGTGCATAGGAAATTTTACATCTAAGTGGGAGATTGACCCAGCATAAATTTGTGACCGTGTGCCTGGGGACCACGATGTTCAACAGGGATGGTGGCCATGTCAAAGATTGAAAGGATGAAGACACCGTAGAATAGTAGAGCACCAAGATCGTGTTACATCGAAAACGAGTCGATGTCTATTGGTTCGTGTCACTACTGTCAAGGCAACGACAGGGCCCACATTAATTCAGGGTGAGTCGGAAGTGTCCCTAACCATTCTCATCATTGTTGGACAAGGCCATCGAAAGGGCCGAGTCTAAGATTCTACCGCCAATAGCCGCACACGGAGATGATTATCCTTCCAGTGGTCGTGCATATAGAAAAAATGAGAGACTGAAGAAGAAGCGAGTGACTGGGGAGATCATGGAGAAATTTGGTGGGCAGCAATAGAGTCACAGGGACATCGTGTTCATGCATGCAATGAGGACCGATTTGGTTATGCAAGCGAAAGTTAATTCATTTTGAGTAAATGGAACATGAGGAAAATCATAATGATTTTGCATCTGTGTGATGCCTTCAAAAACAAGTGCAATTGGAATTGATCAGTAACAAAATATATTGTTGTATCCTGAAGGTTCCAAGTCGACTAGAAAGGGGAAAAACCTCTTTCCAAATTCTAAAGCTGTAGAAATTTCTCATGACTGTCATGTAGGAGTGGACCAAAGAACCCATACATAGTTGTTTGTGTTGGATGTTTCAGCAAAAATACGTATTTTTCAGAATTTCCAGGTAGATGTCAGGATCATGGTCGGGTTTGGGGGTCAAAGATGAAATAATTAGATGGAAATTGCATGGTGTGGCAATATATTAATAGGGAGTTGATTTTAATTGCATCCTTCGATTCCAGCTGCAACCACCACGATTGTAGGGAGTTGATTTTAATTGCATCCTTCGATTCCAGCTATGTAGTATTAATCAGGTCATTGTATGATCATAACTCTACAGCAAGACTAAATTCTATATCAATGAAACAAGTCAAAATTACCTTTTTAAAACCACGAACATAGCATTAAAGAACCCTATCTAAGAAGAATATTATTATTCATTTAGAGGAATAAAGTTATATGTTGTGGAGCTTGTATGTGAAGGACTGGTGTCACCTATAGAAAATTTGAACTCCTTTACAACTGGGGCAGAGATCACATTCATTGCCCAAGATTTGATATTCCTTGGAGGTGGATTCTTATTAGTCCATGGATCAACTTCTCTAGGAGGTCGAATGTACCAGACCAAACTTCCTGGAGTTGTAGGAGAATTTTAATGAAAAGAAATAGAGATTTATTGCTTGAGTATCTTGTAGCATATGTGTATGAGAAGTTGTTAGCCATTCTGGGGAAAATGCTGCTATATCTATACCAGGTTTCTCTATCTAGCCCACTATAATGCATTCTCCTTTATCAAATTTATCATGGTAGTTCCATATTGTTGAAAATTATGTTAGCTGTACATGTCATTTCTTGAATATAATGTTCTATCAAAATTGCTGGTCTATCACTAAAAAAATTACACCTACATCACTGTGCAAGCAATATGTTTGCTAAAACAATTCACTAGAAAATATAACAAACTCAGAAAATAATTTTCTCATGCAAACATTCTGTCATGGAGGAACTCCTAAATAAATTGAGGATATTGAACACATAAATTGATCCCTTGAACCATAACACACACCCAAAAACTAAGCAGAACAACAGACCTCTTTCAAGAGGGATTTATGCCATCCTTCAAAAAGGACAACCAAAATATTTTCAGGAAGAATTGGAGATTGGTCACATAATTTTTGCACTTGGGACATATTTGAAACACATGAATATGTCATGGAGGGTTTTGTCCAAACTATATGATTTTAATAAACTTCTATCCATAATAAGCCAAGCAGAAGGGAGAAAACTAATTTGGGCGTTAAAACCAACTATGCTTACTCTTATACATCCCAAATTATTGGAGGAACTGTGTGAGGGGGTCATACTTATAGTTTCATCATGCCTCAATGACATCATGAAGTTGACCACACATATACCTCCATACAATGATGATGTTATGAGGGGGATAAAGAGATTGATAGTAGAGAATTTTCAAGATTTGGACAACAGTGCAGGCTCTACCTTTGGGAAGAAGCTTGAGATTTTATGGAGTATGGCCACATTCGAGACGTATGTCATCATGTTTGACCTTGAGTGTGATGAATTAATTCTGCAGATGTTCCAATGCTTCTTTAGCATTAGGAGGCATCATCCTGACACTGTCATAGCACACATGTACTCCATCTCATCGTCATTTATGAGAGACTATGAGACCATTTGTCAAGATTTGCAGACCAGGTTGTTAAGAATTTGGAGGAGAGAGAATTTGGTCTCACCTATTGCTTATGAGCTACCCAAGGGATAGTTGAGTAGAATATTGGTCTATTCAGGAGATACTTGACTAGGGAGGAGATGCTCCAGTTTGGTGGATCTGGCAGTAGAAATAAGCTGAGGAGAAAGGGACTTTGATTCATATGCAAAGAACCTTGGGGGGCTGATTACTCATGCTTGAGCGATGCAGATGATGAGGTGGAGGCAGAACAGAAGGGCATTCCTTCTATTGCCAGGGTGAGGACTCTTCTTCAAATGAGTCCATGGGATTAGTGGAGGATGCTTCTGGGGAGAGAGAGCAGTCATGCAGAGATGATGACAGTAGACTGGAGTTGTATTTCAGGGTGAGAAGTATGGGGAATCTACGAGAGATACTCTGGGTGATGAGTCACTTGTGACGATTCAACCAGAGCAGCATATGATGGAGCCTGAATCAGCAAAGGAGTATACTATGCACATCATCCATGATAGTCCCTTGGGGGAGATCCAGATGGAGGTTCACATTGAGTCTATTATGGATATGCGGCTAACCTTGGGGTTAGCTATTAAGGAGGAGAAATCATATGCATAGACATTGAGTACGGTGACAATAGTTGTAGATCCATATCCTGTGGAGATGGTGTAGTTCATTGGGATAGTTCTGCAGGGGGCTAGTGGACAGTAGGAGCATTACATTCCCGATCAAGAGAGGGAGGAATTGTTGGAGATGGTGGAGCTCCCATCTTTCACCCAACACATTCATGTGGTGCAGATAGATGTACATGGAGTCAGCGGAACTGCAGTTATTTTAGTGAGTGGCACTCTCCAAGAGTACATCAATGGGGCTTGAAGCATATCTTGCTGACTTTGGCCCATTATAGAGAGAGGGGTTTTATTCTTCAGGAATATTTCGTTGGCAAAAGGGATAGAGCGACGTGAGTTGATTATGAGTCAACGACAACTCTCTAGGCATGTTCTGTATGAAATTGACACTACATTGGGTTCCTCTTCCATGATATATTGGCAGAAAATCATGAGCTGGTACCCTCTGGATGGTACGATTTTCTTCGTAGGGAGCATGACAGATCAGGGGACCTTAGACATAGCAGATGTTACAGATTCTTGCTGGCAATGGAGCACAGGTCGTCATTTCTTCAGCACACCATCCTGATTTCAGGAGAGCATGATCATCATTGGATTGAGTCAGGGGTTGGATGTGAGAGAGGTGATGAGTTGGTACACAGTTGGTGGGACAACTTACACAGTCATAGCTACAACATGACAGGAGCCATTGTATTCGCCCCCTAGAGCAACAGCTATAGCTAGAGGCAGTGCACAGTCCAAGCCATGGGACTTGGGCGATGATTGGCCATCATGGCATTGGGTTTCGAAAGGATTTTTTGTTGACCGGTATAATGAGAGATCATTTAGGGATCTCGGCATTGAGGGGTCTATTTCGAGTGCTTTGACACAGGTGCATTGCAGCACCCCTGGGTTTTTATGGGATTCGAGCATTAGGTCTTACTTGCATTGGGCCAATAGGGTGGCCCACATATTTGGATTGCTTGAGGGCAAGAAATCATGGGGCGGAAGATCCATAATATTTCTTTTTTTGGTGTCACCTATGATAGGGCTAGGATGGACTTCCAGAGTTAGGAGCAGACTGATCACAGGTACATATTGGTGTCATCAGTGGGCCAAGGAGATTTTTGGAGGAGTTTTGAGGAGTTTCTATGTAGTCAGGTGGAATTAGTCTAATATATTCCATCATCCGAGCAGTTTGGATTTCGTTCCGGTGCATTCCAACAAATTTCAGAAATTTGAGTTATTTGTTGGCTTAATTCAGCTGATTACACTCAAGGTGGCATTCCGGGAGGAATACATGATGGAACACCTAAGTGTAATATCTCATTGGAATCGGGACGAGGATACCTCCACGATGGGATGGTTGGACACGAGTTTCACTTATCGGAGGAGATGTGGTAGCCGATTTAGTCTTTTTTGCATTAAAAAGGAATATTTTAATAAGAGGAAAAAGTGCTCCGTGAATAAAATAATAATAAAATAAGGCTTTAGAAGGCTCCAAGAGATCTATAAAAGAAAGTGAGGATGCCATTGGGAGATATATTTGGAGTAGATCATTTTATTGTGTATTAAAGGTTTGAGAACGTGGTTCTATACTTCAATTGTAGCCCTAGGATGAAAACCCTCAGGTGATTTGTGAGTGTTGGATGGAAACCCAATACTCTTGAGGAGGTTTCACTCAGATATCTCATAGTTCTTCAGTGGTGTTTGGAGAGGACATATTTTCTGTAGCTGATTTGTAGAAGTCTCCTTGCTGAACCATCTACATCATTTCTAGTGTCATTCATTAGTTGGGCCAAAGATCTTTCTGGGTTTTGCTCTGCTTTCTTGGCAAGCTCAGGTTCCATTGTTCCTTTATGTTGATGTACTTTTTACCATGGATTAATAAAATGGCTCAGTGATTTTATCGGCATCCATTGTGTTCTATTTTTGGTTGTGTGTATTTCCATTTATTTAGCTTCTCAAGTCTATTTCTGCAATTTTAGTTAAAATATCCCATTTGGGATATTACAGACCATCAACATCGGGCATCAATTCATCCTTCGGTTCTTCCTGATTTTTTGAATCTTCATATTTGTCTTCCTTTGATATAGGAATATATAACACCTTCCCAAGGGAAACATCGTCATCGAAGCTTAGAGCATGACTTATCTCCACTTCCCTTTGACCAACCACATACATTCTATATGCCTTAGAAGTTTCATTGTAGCCCAAAAATGTTCCCTTCTTTCCAGAAGCATCCAACTTGATTCCCTTTTCTTTCGGTACATGATAATATACAAGACTTCCAAAAATTCTAAAATGAGAAACATCGGGTTTCTTACTGGTGAAGATCTATTCAAGAGATTTGGAGTCCAAAGCTTGGCGTGGGCATCTATTTTGAGCATACATGACAATGTTGGCACCTTCTCCCCATAGGAAGTTTGATAGGCCTTGGTAATGAAGCATGGCATGAGTACCTTCAATGATGGTTCTATTATTTCTTTGGGCTACTCCATTTTATTTGGGAGTGTAAGTAGTAGTGGTTTCCCTCTTAATGCGAGCTTCCGTAAAATAGCCATTGAAATCATTTCACTCATACTCGGTTCCATTATTATTCCTCAATATTTTTATATTCTTCCCTATTTGATTTTCAACCAAGTATTTGAAAGAGAGGAAACACTTGAGCACTTCATCCTTTTTATTCAAGAAGTACATTCAAGTTTTTCAAGAGAATTCATCCACAAAAATAGCATAACACAAATATCCTACCAAGGATGTTACGAGAAACATACCAAATAAATCAGAATGAATCAATTGAAGAATTTTGGCAGTCTTGATATCATTTAAGGGGAATGGTCCCCTCGTATATTTCCCTTCGAAAAAACCCTGAAAAACATCTTCATGGTCAACTTTTAAATTATGCATACCTATGACCATCTTCCTAGCTTCAGGAATAGTTTTATAGTGAAGGTGAGCAAACCATTGGTGTCATAGTTCGGATGGAAGAGTAGTGTTGCATGTGATGGATCCCAACAGACTTACTCCAACATGATAAAGAGCATCGACCCTGAAACCAAGAGTGAGTGCTTATTTTAAATTTCTCTTCCAAAAACATACCTGTCTAGCAATGAATGCCACCTTGAATCCTTTGTCTTCCATCACTGAAATAGACACTAAATTCTTCTTCAAGTCAGGTACATATAACACACCTTGTAGATGAAGGATTTGACCTTGATTTAGATAAAGAGTAACAGAGTATGTATATTTTACGGGAGAGGTGGCATTGTATCCAAGTATAATCTCCAAATTTGTTTCATTTTCAATCAAATGTGAGAGGGTCTCTTTGTATCTAGTGAAGTGAATTGAGTCACCACTATCAATCAACCAATTATAGAGGGTGCTCAGAGGAGATGTAGTAGAGAGGGCAGATATAAGAAGAAATTATTTTTTCTTGTTATGTACAACATTAGACTCATCATACCTGGATTTTCTCGATCTCTTGGGAGGTTGACCATTTCCATTTTTTGTAGCGGGAACCTTTATCTTTCCTTTGTTGTCAAACCCGTTGTCCCTCTGGTTTTCATTTCCCTTGAAATTTTTTTGTTGTAATCATCATCCTGTGGCATATCCCTTTTACTGGGACACTCTATAGCATAATGGCCAAACTTGTTAAAATTGTAACATGTATCCTTCCTTCCTTCTTTGAATCTCGATCTTCCTTTTACTTTATTTCTTGGACAAGAATTCTTCTTCATCTTTGCATGAGCGGAGAAATAAGTAGGCTCATTCTTATTTGAATTCATTTCTCTCTCCATCATCCTTGTATTCTATTGAGTGCATCTAGCCAATAAATCATGAAAGTCTGGAATCTTGCCATTTTTTAGAATAGGGGTATTGAATAGATACCATGCTCGAAGAACACCTCCAAGGGAAATACGAATGATCTATCGATCAGAAATAACCTCTCCAATACATAGAATATCATTTTTTATTTTGGTAATCCTCATAAAAGAGGATTGGATGGACTCTCCTTTATCTTGATGTCCTTCAAATTTTTCTTTAGAAAGCGAATTTGATTTCCGTTGTTAGCCCTTGTTAGGGTCCTATATTTTATGGGATAAATTGATAAATATATGTTGATTTGTATAAAGACATTGTAAATAATATTTCATCCTGCAAATTATTTCCAAGAAAAGAAAAAATATAAAAATAGAAAAAGAAAAAAGGGGATATTAAAATATATATTTGTGAAAGAAAAAATGAAAGAAAATAAATGAAAAAATGAAAAAATAAATGATAAAAACCCCAAATAACTAATCTAGTCTAAATGCCACTCAAACTAAAAAAAAAAATATGCATAATCTACGAAAAATGAGAAATATGCTTGCTAGTCCAAGTGCAACATTAGAAATAAATTAAATAATTTTAATTAAAATTAAATCACACCTTTTAAGCACAATTAATTTGTGTAATAAAGTGATTATTATTATTATTATTATTATTATTAAGTTTAATTAATTAGTTTAATCATGCCTTTTTAAAATGCGATTAATTTTTTGTAATAAAGTTTTTGGAAACAATCTTTTGTTGTCATGTGTTAAGAATCGCGCAAGATATGACGTCAAATATCTAGCCAGATTGATCCAACGACGAAATAGCAACTTCAGAACCCCCTAGCCCATCCGACGGTTAATCACAGGGGGGTCCAAAAAGACTGTTTACCCTTTCCCTCTTTCCCATATGTGACACCCTCTCACCTTATTAATCCCCCCCGCCCCGCCTAAACTAGTTACCACCCTACCCCCCCTCTGAAATCAACTCCATCCCACTCTCGCCAAAAGAGTAAGCCATTAACACATCTCCCCCACTCCATCCCTCTTTCGCCACATATCCTTCTACCACAAATCCCCCACTACCACATGTATCTCCCGCTCAACCCCACTCCCTCTACCATTACACTCCCCATCCTATCGACTCCTGCCATGTGACCTATCCGCTATCTTAACTAACAAATCTGCTCCGATAATGTCTAAACCCCAATAAAAAACCATTTTATTCTATAAATTGACATTTTTCTATTCTGATGGCCCCTTGCGTGAACTATTCTAAACTGTTGAAAAAGATAAATTACCACAACAAACTAGTGAACCATTTAACCTTCCCCCATGACCCCAGTCAGAAAAACGAGGACCTGTGCAACATCTAGTCATCGATCTTACCTGTCACTAGCTGCAAATTAACAAGCCACCGAGCTCCAGTCGACTGAATTCCTGGATAATTGCAAAAATACTAATATTTTCTTTTTTCATTATGGCCCCTAAAGGAAAATCCAAGAAAATTTATGAGAACACCATGCTACCTCCTGTTATTGACCTATATCACCTTCCCCGGGTAGATCAGGAGTATAAGTTACTTGAAACCAATTGTGAATTCGATATTTATGAACTTCACAACTCGTTAAAATAAAATTTCATTGACTAGAGTGATGAATTGAGTTTGTGGGACTCCTTCCTACCGCAATTCATTTTTCCCCAGCCCCATCAATTTCCTGAATTTGTGGCATGGTTCCATTCCAGATATATCCCTAGTTAAAAAGCCATTGTAGCCCAAAATGATGATATTATTTTCACCATAACCCCTCACTCAATTAATCGAATGCTACAAATTCCTGAGTCAGTTAATATAATGTTACAAAATCAAAATATTGACTCCCTAAAACCATTTTCTAAAGAGTGACTCATGGATCTCTACAAAAACCTTACCTTTCCTAACAGAGCTCAAATATCTGAGATTTTCTTACCTAAGGATATCCAATTACCTAAGAAAATCACTCTTTATTCATCCTCCATGTTCCCTGAAATGACCAAGTGATCATCTCCATAGTTTCATGTATGCTAGGCTATCAATCTAATCAATGGGTTGATGAAGCCATCATGGTATTTCTGTCAATTTTCTCAAAGATTGAAAATCCCTCGATTACTTTCAATTACATCAAATTCTTAGCAAATTCCATTCATGAACAATTCTTGAAGTTTTCCACAAAATGAAGTTTTAAATATGCTTTATTTTTAGTGTATTTATTCTTATTCCATCAAGCAGACCGTTTTCAGTGTACATTACAGAAATTGAATGAACAAGGGCATGCCCAATCTGTAATTCATTGGACTTCCTTGGTAAGGGAGAATACTAATGAATCTACCTATAGTGACTATGTTGACCATTTTTTATACGTATCTTCATGCCTATTGAACAATGATGTTGAACCAAGAATAGGGCCACATATAAATAGATTTCTTCTTCTTACTAAGTAGACTAAAATAGGTCAATGGTACTTGTACCAAAACTACACTAAAATCAGAGTTTATGGATGTGAATTTCCTCCATACAGGTTACTCAAGTATGTCCCTATGAGAATATTTTCATTATAATAAATTAGACATATGACCAATATGGATGATATGCATTTTGTCGTAGTAGAGAAGAATTCTCAATTTAAAATCAAGACACAGATTGGACCTTTTATTTGTAACACAAGGGAAACATAAAAGGAAGATGATTTGATCTTAAAGTGAATGAATTTCAAACTCATATTCACCTAGTCATATGACCCCTTTGGAATCATCTCAAAAATCATAGTAGATTAGATGAATGCTCCCTATACTCCCATTCCAATTCTTGAGATAGAAAAAATTATGAATCATGAGTAGTGGGAGGAGAATACTTTACTGGAGGCATAAAAACATGTTATATCTAAAACAATAAAACATAATCCATAACCAAAAGAGAGACAATATAAAAGGCCAAGGAAAGACATTTCTCCTTTAGTCATAGAGATTGGAACAACATATTTCCTGATCTACAAGAGGAATCATAAGACCAACGCAACATCATATTTCTTACATGAAGATGATACACAATCTACTATAGTTTTGATAGGTTCTTTTGCTTCTATTTTTATAAGAGAAAAAAAAATTTCTAGATAGTATCCATCCTCCTTGGCCTCTCAAGAGCCTCTAGACACATATAAAACAACAGATATTGTTCATGACTAGGATGAACAAAACATAGTTTCCAAGTGAAAATAAATTAAGAAGAAAAATAATATGTTTAAGACCACCACTTATTCCCAATTATGGAAGTAGGCAAAAAACTCATAGAATAGACTTCTCTCTACCATTGATACAGATAAAGGAAAGATGTGGATTTCTTTCCTCTAAGCAACAATTCATTTTCCAAAAACTATAGATAACTACAAGAAGTCCATATTTCCTTTGATTTTGATCAGATTCATCCCATTGATCAAATGGACATGCACCAAAAAATGTGTGAGATGTTGTATTCAACCTTTCCTAACAAGAAAATGACAGCTTAAAAATTTCAAGCTTCAAACAATAACATCCAATTTTAGTTAAAACTTGAGAAGATACTCTCTTTAGCTAAAGAAACAAAGATTAAATCTTTGGAGGATATAGTGATGAAATTGGGATATGATCTTAAATATGTAAAGGCTACAGAAGAAATTTTTAAGAGGAAGTTTGCACACATTGCAACATTAAAGAAGTAATTCAAGCTTCCATCCACTAAATATCCTCAAGAAAAATAAGTTGGACACTTAGAGAAATATAAATAAGATATATTCAAGATCATCGTTGAACCAAATGTACAAATTAAACAGATGGAGATTGAGATGGAGAAATAGTAAAAGGAAGAGTCTTCTTAGCTAGCAGTTATTCCACTCATAGCAGTTCCTATTGTAGGTATAGTTCCCATTGCAGGTACAAGAACAATAGAAACATCCACTTCAGTAGCCATCACAACAAGGGTATAGTATAAATATGTATCAGGACAATTGATCAAAGACATGAAAGAAATGTCCATCAAAGGGAAGGAAATTGAAAAGTTGAAAGATCGTCTTAAAAAACTTCAGGAACAAAAGTTAAAAATTGATAATAAATATGTAGCAGAGCTTCAAAAGAGTCACAAACAAAACCAGAGAATTGAACATATAGAAAATGAGTCTTTTATGGCTCAAAATATTGTACAGGCTAAGGAGAACATATGGGTCAAAATAAATGAAGGCGTCAATAAACTCTAGCCCTCTATTGAGATAACTTTTTAGCAAGAGGAGCTAGTACACAGATCAAAGGAGATCATTTCAGAAGTAAAGGACAGTTTGGGACAGATGCCAGGTGAAGCCAATACATTGATAAAGGTATTAAATTAAAAAAATAAGGATGAAATAGAAGAATTTGAGATTACAGATAGAACAAAAACCATCCTTGATGTCAAAAGAGTCCTTACTAAAAAAAATTGATGTTTCAATTAGAAAATAAATGCCATAACGGCCAACATTTAGAAATTTCACATAAAATTTAATTTGTTGAATCAAAAAGGACTACCAAGGCTGAAACGAATTGGATATAGGCTAGTTAAATTAGAATATTATTAGTAGAAATTGTACACCTTAGTCAAAGACAAGTCAAAATTTTCCACTATCAAAGGAACTATCATAGGAAAATCCTTCATGTAGGGTTTGGAATTCGAACTGCTCATTAAACATGAAATAGAACATTTTCTTCTAGTCAAACCAACTTTCTAGAAATATATCGAGGTAGATGAAAGTTATAGGAAGTTAGCTAAAATTTCCATACCATGTGAGAATAGATGGGATAAGTTGTGTATAATTTTGGAGTAAAAGGAAGTTTTACATTTTCAATAACAAAGTAGCAATTTTTCAGGTTGAGTCATCACCAGCAAGCCTCCAAGACAGTGCTTGAAACTTCAGCAATTTTTACTATCCTATATTATTTTTCTATTTTTGTAAACAATTTTTGAGATACATTGTAATAAATCTTGATATTTTAAATCAATTTTTTTTGTTAATAATTGTATAAATAATTCATAATTCGAAGTATTATGGCTTGGGACTTGTATGAAGAAAGATATTTTTTGATGTAAAGTTGTTCATAGAGCTAAAGGTGATCATTTTCAGTAATACATAATGTTTTTCTAGGATTCTTGTGTCATACGAATTGGTTATGTTCTTCTTAATGGGAAATTTTTATTTCTTTACCTTTCCATATGTTTTTCTTGTTTGTATTGTTTAAATAAAATTACTGGTTGAATTTGTTTAATTACACTCTACTCTTTACAAATAATATGAATGTTTTTATTAAGTATATAATTCATCTCAATGTTTTTATATTTAATTGATTCCTAATATTTTCATCTCATTAACCCCATAAATGTTACTCTTTGTTTGTTATTTCTTCACTTGATTTACTTAAGGTTTATGACTCCATTTCCCCATGGATTATACTTGAAGTGTCAACCAAATCTTTTAAAAATTTAGCTTTGAATTCAATAACTAGCTTAATATCTTTAATCGACAAGTCTAAATCGTAAAGAGAGATCCCTCTCTGTAGCTGGAAGGGCTAGATTCCAACTTCCAAAGTGGTTTTGTGGTTATCTATGGGTTTCTCTCACAACCTTTGGAAATTAGGGAGTGCTAAAATAATGGTGACCATACTGGGGAATCTAACAAATCATATTTAAAATCAGCATTTCCCTCATAACCTTCATTTTTATTCTTAAAGCTATTTCAAAGTGTGTTGCTAAGAAATAGAAGTTATAAAGGTTTTTTTACACTTAAAATTTGTGCATATTTTACATTTGTAAATATGTTAGTGCCGTATATTATTAGTTTAGTTCCTTATTGTTGCTAGTGTAGCCCCCTTATTTTATTGTTTCACCCTTGTAGTCCCCATATTGTTATTATTGTGCCCTTACATTATTATTGTTAGGTCGACTAGGCTTATATTGTGACCCCATGGAGTCCTATATATAGAAATGAGGTTTTGTCATTTGTTTCATCCAAGAATTGTTCACTTATTTAATGTAAAGGAGGTTTCCCCCCTGAAGTGGCTAATTTCTACGGCATTGATCTCTCTTTTATTCTATTTTGTGAGCTGGTTTCATAACATTTAGAATGAGAGATTTGGATTCTAGGGTTTCGCTGCTTCAAACAGGTCATCTTGGAATGTTCTCTATAACATTTTTTCTACAAAGGTTCAGATGCTAAAAAAAACCCATTTGTGAATAAATCCTGAGTAACATCATGTAAAAAATTTAGGTCTTCGTTTGCAATATTTTCGGATATATGATCTGTGTAAGTTAGGGTTTTTTTTAGGCTCCCGAATTTCATCTCAAAGAGGTGACCTTGGGGAAATCATCATAACTCTCGCTCTGAGCATCAGATTGGAATTCTGTAAAAAATGGCCAAAATCACACGGAATGTAGTTTCCTTTGTATCAATTTTAGAGCTGAAGAAGGAAAAATGACATGTGGCACATCGTACAATTTCACTCTACTGCATGAGTCCATAATTAAGACATTGTGGGAGATTGGGCATAACTTTGTTTTGAAGAATCCAAATCAGGTCATACCTATGGCATTGGAAAGAAAATTCAGAGGGTTAATAAAGGTCTGAAGATGAAATATTGGGTATCCAAATTAACATATATACATTATGTTCAATGTCGAGCTCCTCAAAAGCAAGAAAAAGGTGTGTATTTTTGTTTTTTAAATTTCATAATTCTTGTTTGAAAAATCAATTTGAAGGAATTCCAAGGGAATATTGAAGCATAGATATCAGTATTGGGTTCCAAAATGGCCCCTAAAAATAATTCAACACCCATTAAGCCCTCATAAGTATGTACTATGACTCATGAAGAGGAATAAGTGCAACATGATATATCAAAATTACAAGAACAAGTGCAAAAAAATTGTTCTTGCAAAAAGTAACAAAAAATGAAATGGAAACTAAGATGGATGGTTTTAAGAAAGGCGGGGAAGCTAAGATGGATGTTTTTAAGAAAGGTGTGCAAGCTAATATGGATGGTTTAAAGAATGACATGGAAACTAAGATGGATGGCGTGGAATCTAAGATGGATGGCGTGGAAGCTAAGATGGACGGTACAAAAGGAAACATGGATGGTTTTAAGAAAGGAGTGGAAGCTAAGATGGATGGTTTGAAGAAAGGAATGGAAGCTAAGATGGATGATTTGAAGAATGGCATGGAAGCTAAGATGGATTTCATGGAAGATAAGATGTAAGACAACATGGAAGACTTGAAGAAAGACATGGAAGGTTTGAAGGAAGGTTTGGAAAATTTTCTACAAGAAAATCTTGCTAATGGTGAAAAGGTAGTGGAGGAAACTAATTATGAGAAAAAAAGAAATGTTAATCATAATTTCATAGACTCTAATGTTGGATCTAAGACCAACAATATTCCAAATATAGATATGAGGAAGCTTGATGGAAAGGATCAGATATACTACAAATGGAGCAATACTTTGAGCTCCATAATATGCAAAACAAACAAAAGGTACGCATTGCAAATTTATATTTAGAACAAAATTTATTTGTATGGTATCGATGGATTTTTTCTCATAAACCACTGGGCACTTGGTCAATTTTTACGGAGGAAATGATAACACATTATGAGGATACAAAGAGAAACACCTTCATTAGCCAATTGATAAATCTCAAACAAAAGGGTTCAATGATGGAGCATAATGAGGACTTCCAAAAATTGGATATAAGGGTCAATAATATTCTATAGGAGCATAGGATTAATATCTTCATAGGGACTCTAAAGGATACCATCCAAGACGAGGTTTTCCTTTGGAAAATTGATACATTGGAGAAGGCATTTGGGTTGGCAAGAAAAATGGAAAGAAAAATTATGGAGACAAGGAAGCCTACCACTCACAACTATAAATATGGAAGTGTTTCTACTGCTAGACTTCCAAAACCTACAAGGTTGACATTACAACAATTGGAAGAAAAAATAGCAAAAAGGCTTTTCTATAGTTGTGATAAAAAATACACTAAAGGTCATAAGTGTGTCGAGAAGAAATTATTTTACATAGATTTTGAAGAGGAGGAAGAAAAGGAACAAGAAACTTCAAAAGAAGAGGATGTACACTAGGAAGCAACCCTAGAGGAAGAAAAAATAAATTCAACCATATCCTGTAATGCATTGGTGCGAATTACCACTCCTCAAACTCTCAATATAGAAGGGCATATCAATAAGGAAAATTTAATAATGGTTATTGATTTGGGTAGACCCATTATTTTATTCATTGTAAGGTACCCAATGAATTGAATTTCTTCCTATACCTAACGCTAGAGTGTCAAGTGATGGTGGAAAATGGAGTAACTATAAATTGATCTTGAAAGTTCCATAATATAAATCTAACCATGGGGGGATATCTATTGAATAGTCCAATGCTTTTAGTTCCAATGGGTGGTGTTGATGTTGTACTAGGAGTACAATGGTTACAATCGTTGGGGGCGGTAGCTTTTATTTTTTAAGAAATTTTCTTGAATTATTTTTTCGGAAGGAAAGGAAGTTGAATTACGAGGTATCACATGAAAGCTTAGAAAGATAATAATCTCTAATTTCATCACAAATCTTTTAAAGAAATAACAATGAGGAATCATTTCACAATTATGCTCGCTAGAAGTTCTAACATCAAAATCATCTATTTCTCTAGATCTCCAAAAAGCCTTGGAAAATCATTCCAAGGTGTTTGAAATTCCCAAAGGACTCCCACCTATTCGTGATCATGATAATTCGATTCATACTCCAACCTATTTTTTATCTTGATCATGCTATTCATTTTATTCCAGGAAGTGTTCCTCCAAACATCTGGCCTTACATATATCCTTATGTCCAAAAGAGAGAAATTGAATGTATGATTGCAGAAGTGCTAGAGGTTGGTATAATTCAACCTATTCAAAGTTCTTTCCATGCTCCAGTAGTATTGGTTCACAAGAGGGATGGATCATGGGGCATGTGTCTATATTATAGGGAACTCAATAAGCTCACTATTGATGATACATTTCCCATTCCTATGATTGATGAATTATTGGATGAGTTACATGGAGAAATTTGTTTCACCAAGTTCTATCTTTGTTCAGGATATCATCAAATTAGAATGAATACTGAAGACATTACAAAAAAATAATTTCGAACTCATGAGGGTCATTATGAATTTTTTGTCATGCCTTTTGGCCTTCCAATGCACCTTCTACATTTCAAGGGTTGATGAATTCCATTTTCAAACCCTTCCTTAGAAAATTTATGTTTTTTTTTTGATGATATACTAATATACAGTAGGTCTTGGAAGGATAATGTTCAACATGTTGATAGGGTGCTCAAACTATTGGAGGAGAAACAATTATATGAAAAAACCTACAGATGTTTCTTTGGAGTACAAGAGGTAGAATATCTATGTCATATTGTATCTCAGGAGGGTGTTAAGCTAGACTCTAGCAAAATTAAAGACACTAAGGAATGGCAAGTCACCACAACCATAAAGTAGTTGCGAGGATTTCTTGGGTTAATAGGGTATTATCACAAGTTTGTTAAGAACTAACCTCTAAAAAAATTATTGAAAAAGATGACAATTCATGGAATCCTAATGGACACTTCAAGGTAAAAACTGATCATGATATTCTTAAATACTTTTTGGAACAAAGAATTTCTTCAAAAGAGAAACAAAAATGGGTTACAAAGATGTTTGGTTATGAATTTTAAATCATCTACAAAAAAGGGAAGCTAAATGTTGTTGCATATGCACTTTAAATAAAGGATGAGGATGTGGAAACATTGCTCTGTTCCATTTCCATTATTCAACTAGATTGGATAACCAAAGCACAGAAGGAATGGAATAATGACGAAGTATGGTCACTCATTCAAAAGTTGCAGCAGGATCCTATTACATCTAATACATTTAGTTGGGAAAATGATTACTTAGGGTACAAAGATTTCTTATATATTTGCAAGAATTCCCAAATAAAACAAAATATTCTTTTGGAATTGCACACCTCTCCCTTAGGAGGGCACTCGGCTTTTTAAAAAACTTACGACATGGTGAAGAATTTTTTTTTTGGGATGGCCTTAAATATGATATTCAAAATTTTCTGGTGGAATGTTTAGTTTTCCACCAAAATAAAGTTGATACAATTAAGACCCCGGGTCTTCTACAACCTTTTTCCATTCCAAATCAATGTTGGAAGGTGGTTTCAATGGATTTTATCAAACATTTACCTAATTTCGAAGGAAAGAGTTTCATCATGGTGGTAGTTTATAGGCTTACCAAGTATGCACACTTTTGTGCATTATCTCATCCATTTAAAGTGAGTACAGTTGCTACTGCATTTATGGAAACAATTCAAAAGCTACATGGAAACTCAAAGATTATTGTAAGCAATAGTGATCCCATTTTTACTAGAATTTTTTGGACGAAATTATTTACTTGTTTGGGTACTCACCTAGCTCATAGCTCATCTTATCATCCTCAATCCGAAGGGAAAACGGAGATAGTGAACAAATTTTTGGAAGGATATCTTCATTTCTTCGTATCTAATAAACAAACACAATGGGTCAATTTCTTACCTCTAGCTGAATGGTGGTATAACACTTCCTTACCCATTGCAGCAAAAATTGCCCCATTTATGGAAATTTATGGATATGATCCACCATCGCACACATAATATTTAAGAGAAAATTATAAGGTTCAAGTAGTGGAATATCACATTGAGCATCAACAACAAGTTTTCCGACTCTTAAAGGATAACATAAATTTGGCACATAATCGAATGAAAAGCCAGGCAGATCAACATCGCAGTGAGATAAGTTTTGATGTAGGCGACTGGTTATTTTTAAGGCTACAACCATACAAACAAATTCCCCTCAAGCAAACTAAGAAGGATAATAAATTATTGCAAAATTACTATGGACCTTACAAGGTGTTGCAAAATATTGGTATTATGGCATACAAATTGGAGCTTCCTGCATATTCCCGAGTGCACCTAGTTTTCCATGTTTCATGCTTAAATAAGGTTATAGGTGAAAAAATTCCAGTTCAAACAATATTTCCAGAACTTGATGAGGAAGGAAAAATCATATTGGAACCTAAAGCAATCACAGAAACAAGAACTCGATAGCTACAAAATCCATAAATTTCAGAGTATCTCATCAAGTGGAAGAAGTTTATACCCACTGAGGATTCCACATGGGAGGATGAAAATTTTATACAAAATAATCCAAAGCTACTCAAGCATTGAGGACAACACTTTTTTTAAGGAGAGGGGCATGTTAGGGCCCTATATTACTAGTGTAGTCCCTTATTGTTGTTAGTGTAGCCCCCTTATTTTTATTTTTGTACCCTTGTAGTCCCCAGATTTTTATTATTTTTCCCTTAAATTATTATTTTTAGTTGGCTAGGATTATATTTTGACCCCATGGACTCCTATATATAGATGATGAAAATATTATATTGTGACCCCATGGACTCCTTTTTGAGATTTAACTTTGATTCCTAACATACAAATTGACATACTAAATCATGTCCATCTTCTTATACAACCCCTCCACCTCCTTCATCAACCCCTACTATAACATCATCCACAACTCATATTCCAGTCATGACAAGACAATATGCTTCTTTGGCACTCCAAGCACCATTACATGACCTACCACAAAACTATGCACAAAGAATACCACAATTTGATGGTGTAGGTCCTATACCATCACAACAACACATTGATAGAATAAATGACTTCTCTGCTATAAATAAAGTAGATTTTTGTGATGTAAAAATGATGTTTTTTGTACAACTTTTAATGGGGGAAGTAAAGAAATGGCATATAACATTACCATCTGCAAGTATTGTAGATCTACAATAGTTCCATAAAATGTTTCTTACTAGATGGGAAGTTCAAAAGAAACTCCTCCAAATTCTTGCAGAATATGAAGGTTTAAAGAGGGCCCCAAATGAAATTGTAAAGTATTACTGTACTAGATTTAACAATGTTTACAACACTATCCCAACTGTAATAAAAAACCCACTAGGATTCTCCCTAATGTGTTTTCCAGAAGGATTTGATGTTTATATGGATTATAAGCTAAGATAAAGAAACCCAACCACACTTGAAGAGATGAAAAGTAATGTTGTTAGTGAAGAGGATAATTTATTAGCCAAAAGAGCTAAGAAAAGAGCTGAAATAAGGGTAACTATAAAACATGAATATTCGTATTCATCAAGCTTAAAACTAGACAGTCTATTTAAAACTATGGAAAAGATGATTGAGAGAATGACTATGGCAAATAGAATACCTCTTAGGGAACCTCAAGCGAGACCTAAAATTCCAAATCTAAACTTAGAAAAGACACAACCTCATATTAAACAAAGAGAATAAATATTTCAAGTTGATAAAAAACAAATCAAACCTCATTTTCAAGAATTTTTTTTTGAAGAAGAATCGGTAACTATGAAAGAACTAGAAGAAGATCAAATAAATATTTTGGGAGAAGGTGAACAGACCTTATTTTTATAAGAAAAGAAGAACAAGACATGTTTCAATCTTCATTACCAAAGGATATGGATGCAAAGTCACCATAATATCAACAAGGATATCAAAATGCTATTATTGAAGTACATAAGAAATACAATTGAAGAAGAGAGAAGAAAACGACAAACTCTCCCAAAAAGTCATCCACTAGTACACCTTATACTAGTCAAACAAAGGAAGTGAATCTGAAAGAAATTTCTTAGAAAGAAACCCCATAGTAAGAAACCCCTTAGAGACAAACTTCTAAAAAAGAGGTATGTATCAAGGAATTGGAAAATTTTCAAACCCATTTCAATATTGAAAATGAGCTTTCAAAGTTGAAAATACCAATTTCATTTCTTGAATTAGTGAAAAAGGATGTCTATAGAAGTCAAGTTGTAACGACACTACAAATTAAGGAAGGAACTCACAATGTTAATATAACTGATGATCAACCCCAATTATTATTTTGGACCCGATGTAGATTTTATTCCACAATATGGCAGTGTTCCTCCATTTTACGTTAGTATAAGCAACCATGATTTTATTCTACATAATTCCATGCTATATTCAGGTGCCTCACACAATCTTATGCCAAAGAAATCATGGAAAATTTGGGTTTAGATATAACAAGACCTTATAAATACATTTACTTCTTTAATTCTAATAGAGTAAAATGTTTGGGATTAATCAAATATTTGTGTGTTACTCTCACTCAAATCCCAACCGAAAGTTTAGTGATGGATATTATTGTGGCTGATATTCCTCCTAACTATGGCATGTTATTTCCAAGAGAATAGGGAGAAAAATTACAAGGTACATTGCAATTGAATATTACATATGCAACAATTCCTATTTCAAGACAACACAAAATATTGTATAGGGATACCTTACTGAAATATATGGTGAGTAGCCATAACAAACCTAATAATTATCCTACCTACTCTGTGCATTCAGAAAGGGATTCATTTATCTTGCACAATGATATTTTTTTGGAAACAGAATATAGGGTTGTATACACCAAATCAGGAGAGAAGGATATTAAAGAAGAAAAAATATAAACTCAGGAAAAACAATATGGGTTATGGAACATGGATTTTTATGGGGCAATAAGTAAAGAAGGAGTTGGTATTGGAGTATGGGTCTCAAATAAACAGTCATGTACAAAAAATAATACTCTTACAAACTAAATTTTTAATGCACAAATAATGTAACTGAGTATGAAGCTTTGCTATTAGGTTTGTAAAAATTAAAACAAATGGGAGCTAAGAACATAATTCATGGGGATTCTGAATTAATAATAAAAAAATGGAGGGTTAATATTCAGCTAAACATCCTAGAATGAGAGCTATCCTTAATTCCTAGAGATCAAAATGTTTTTAGTGATGCATTAGCTACTTCTGAAAGTACTTGCAAACTACCTTTTAGAGAAATAAAAAAATTAGAAATTGATGTCAAACATAAACCTTCTATTCCTAATAATGTCATATACTAGAAATTTTTTTATAATGAAAAACAACTCAATAATTTCCTGCAACTAAAAGAGGACTTTGAAAATCTGAACATTGGCACAGGACAAGACAATGAAGAAAATGAAGAGGGAAACATTTTCAATCAAACTAATGAAAAATTTGAGGAATCTAAAATATTTCAACTAAAGAATAACATAATTCCAAGGGGTGTTGTTCCACTTGAATAATTGTTTCATTTTAATGATGTAACTAAAAATCCTTCAATTTAGCCAACCTGATCCGAAGTGGAGGATTGCAATATAGCTACTGAGGAAAATCATATAATTTTTAAACTCTCCAAATCATTATCTCATGAAGAAAAAAAATATACATAGATTTTTTTAAATAATATACAAATGTCTTTAAATGGGGATACCAATATTTAAAGGTTTGTGACGAAAACATAATTCAACATATCATACCCATTAAAGAGGACCAAAAACCTTTCAAACAAAAATTGAGGAGATTTAATCCTATTCTACTTCCTTTAATAGAGAAAGAGGCTAAAAAAATGTTTGATGCAAACATTATAGTATGACTCAGATTTTCTAAATGGGTGTCAAATATGGTATCAATGAGGAACAATTCTGGTGAAATAAGGTTGTTTGGATTTTAGAAACCTGAATAAAGTCTCCCTCAAAGAGAACTACCCTTTACCAAAGATGGATCACATAATTCAAAGGGTAGTTGGATCAAGAATAATTTCATTCCTGGATGATTTTTTAGATTAACCATATTTTAGTGCATCTTGATGACCAAGATAAGACAAATTTTACAACACCTTGGGGAACTTTTATGTATGTCAAAATTCCTTTTGGATTGATGGATGTAGCGGCTACTTTCCAAATAGAAATGGATGTAACTTTTGTAGATGAAAGAGATAGATTCATTGTGATATATTTAGATGAAATAATTGTTTTCTCCAAATTTTATGAGGATCATTTACATAATTTGAATTTTTTTTTTGAAAGATGTAGGAAATATGGCATATCTTTGAATCCATAGAAATATTTTTTGGTTTATAAGAAGGAAAATTACTAGGCCATATAATTTATGGCATTAAAATATGATTCCAATAGGATTGAAGCAATTATGAAAATTGATCCTCCGAGAAACAAAAAAGAAGTGAAATCTTTCATTGGTAGGATTAATTTCCTAAGGATATTTATACCCAATTGAGCTAAGCTTCTGATGGCTATAACTAATATGCTGAGAAAATAAAATGAAGTAAAATGGAACTTATAAGTGAAAAAATCACTTTATGAAGTGAAACAAGAATTGACATGAACCCTTGTGTTAATTAGCCTTGAATTGATAAAGGATTTCATGATTTTTTCTTTTGCATCTGAACAAAAATTGCATAAGTTTTGTTGTAGAAAAATAGTGAACGATATGAACAACCCATTTATTTCTTCAACAAATCTTTGAGGGATGCTTCATTAAAGTAAAAAATCATGTAGAAACAAGCCTTTTCTATAGTAAAATCAATCAAATATTTAAGAGTTTATATTCTACATTCCCATATCTTTGCATTTGTCTCGAATATTGTGGTAAATAATATCCTTACACAACCTGATCCAGATGGGAAAAGAGGCAAATGGATTGCAATTATTATATAATATGACATTGAGATAAAACCCACTAAGCTTATAAAAGTTCAAGGATTGGAAAAACTAATGGTTGAGTCTAATCTCAATGCACTAGACATAAAATTCATAGCTAAACTTGATGAACAAGAAGAGTAGATAACTCCACATATATTAGAAGCTTTTGATACGTCTCCTTGGTTTGTAGATATTATTTTTGTATTACATAATCTAAAATATCCTCCTGGTTTAACTAAGACCAAAGCTATATTTCTCAATTTAAAGGCTACGAAATTTCCATCTTAGATCAGAAAGTGTATTGGAAATATGCTGAAGGTATTTTGCTAAACTATTTATTGCAGGATGAAATAGAAAAATTGGTGCAATAATTCCATCAAGGAGACTGTGGAGGACATTTATACTTGAAAACCACAGCTAACGAAATCCTAAGGGTTGGTTTTTACTGGCGTACCATGTTTGTAGATGTTCATAAGAAGGTTACCACATGCCATCAATACCAAATTTTTATAGGAAAGAGAAAAAATTTTCCCTTTCCATTGAAACCAATTTCAGTTGAGGTTCCTTTCCAACAATGGGGTCTAGATTTTATTGGAGAAATCCATCCAAGCTCTTCCACTCAACATAAATTTATTTTAATAGCGACTAACTACTTTACCAAGTGGATTGAGGCTATTACAACAAGAGAAGACACAAACACGATAATAATTCAATTTTTAGAAGGTAATAATATTTCCATGTTTGGTTATCCAAATAAAATCATTACTAACAATGTTGTCACTTTCAAATCAAAGAGAATGATTGATTTTTGTCACAAATATAAGATAAAGTTAAGACACTCTATTGCTTATTACCCACAAGGGAATGAGTTAACTGAGTCTTATAATAAGTGTTTAGTGAACATCATAAAGAAAATATTGTAGGAAAATAAAAATTCCTGGCATAAGAAGTTGATTAATGCCTTATGGTCTGACATAATTAACACTAAGAAATCTATTGGAATGTCTCATTTCCAATTGGTATATGGAGTGGATACAAATTTTCCTACCTCCCTAGGAATCCCTGTGCTAAAACTATTGCAGGAATAACAAGTAGAGGAAAATGACTTACAGAGAAGGATAAATCAAACTATACAGTTGCAACAATCTAGGGAGAAGGTATACAACAAACTCAAGTAATTTAGGACAAAATCAAGAATACCTATGATAGAAAGATCAAAGAAGATGATTTCAAATTGAATGATCCAGTTTTGAAGTGGGATGCCAGGAATGAAGAGAAATTCAAGCATGGTAAATTTTATAGTCTGTGGAAATGACCCTTTTAAATTGAATCTTGCCAACAAAATAATGCATTATTTTTTAAGGAATTGAATCGAGAAGAAATTCCATGTGGACCTGTCAATGGCAGACTGCTCAAACACTATTTTTCTCAGGAATAGATCAGTTTTCATTCAGATCATTGTGAATATCACTTTATTTTTCTACTGCAAGTGTGGATGGCTAACATCACAAATTGAAGCCCGAAGATAAGGTTCTATGTTTATGACAAGTTGTATTCATATTTATAATATAAATAGTGAATCAACTCAACTGCATAATAGGGACAATATTCCCAATGGATAAGGCTACTAGTTTACGATGTTCTTGGAACCTCACAAGGAAGATGCCATCCCCATTGGAGCCATTGTTAGGGTCCTATATTTTATAGAATGCATTGATAAATATATGTTGATTTGTATAAATATGTTGTAAATAATATTTGATCCTGAAAATTATTTCCAAGAAAAGAAAAAATAGAAAAAAATAAAAAGAAAAATAGAAAAAAGGGATATAAAAATATATATTTGTGAAAGGAAAAATGAAATAAAAGAAATGAAAAAATGAAATAATAAATGATAAAAACCGAAAATAAGTGAGCTAGTCTAAATGGCACTCAAACAAAAAATAAAAAATATGCATAAACTTAGAAAAAATGTGAAATATGCTTGCTAGTCCAAGTGCATCATTAAAAATAAATTAAATAATTTTAATTAAATTAAGTCACACCTTTTAAGCATGATTAATTTTTGTAATAAAGTGAGATTTATTAGTTTTCTTTATTAATTTTGATTAATTAGTTTAATCGCACATTTTTAAAACACAATTAATTTGTTGTAATAAAGTTTTCATAAACAACATATTTTCGTTATGTGGTAAGAGTCGTGCAAGATCCGATGATGAAGATATAACCCACCTAATCCATTGGTAGGTCACTAGTTTCGGAACCCCCTTCCCATTTGACAGTTAATGACAAGGGCGGGGGGGCTTCTGAAAAGATGATTCACCTTTTCCTGTTTTCCCATACGTGGCTCCCTCTAACCTTATTCACACCCTCGCCTAAAAAGAGTTACCACCATACCCCACCCCCCTCGTAATCCACTCATTCCAAATCCCACCAAAAGATTTATCTGTTAACCCAGCCGTGCCGCTCCATCCATATTCCACCACATATCCTTCTACCGCCACTCCCCTCCTGCCACATCTATCTGTCACTCATCCCCGCTCCCTCTACCATTACATTCCCAATCCTATAAACTTCCTCCATGTGGTCTATTCGTTATCTTAACCAACAAATCCACTCTAATAATGTCTAACCATGAACGGTAAACCCTTTTCTTCTATAAATTGGCATTTTCATGTTTTCCCACGAAATTTTGTAAATTGTTGAAAAAAGTAAATTACCACAACAAAGCAGCCAACCATTGAACCTTCCACGACAACCTGAGTCAGAGAAACCAAGACTTGTACAATTTCCAGTCATCGATCTTACCGACCAACAACTAAAAATTACCACACCATTAAAATTCGGTCCACCAAATTCCCAAGTAATTTTATCAATCATGATATTTTCCTTTTTCATCGTTGCCCCTAAAGGAAAATCCAAGAAAAATTATGAGAACCCCATGCTACCTCCTTTTATTGACCTAGATCACCTTCCCTAAGTAGATCAGGAGTATAGGATACTTGAAACGAGTTGTGAATTCGATCTTTCTGAACTTCACAACTGGTTAAAAAAAATCATTTACCAGAGTGATGAATTGGGTTTGTGGGACTCCTTCCTAACCCATTTCATCTTTCCCAAAACCCATCACTTTCCTAAATTTGTGGCATGGTCCCATTCCAGATATATCCCTAGTCAAAGAGCCATTGTAGCCCAGAATGGTGATATTATTTTCACCATAAAGCCTTAGTCAATTAATTAAATGTTACAAATTTCTTAGTCAATTAATATAATGTTACATAATCTGAATATTGACTCCCTAAAACCATTTTCTGAAGATTCCCTCATGGATATCTAAAGGAACCTTACCTTTCCTAACAGAGCTAAGATATTTGATATTTTATTACCTGAGGATGCATAACTACCTAAGAAAAACCCTGCTGATCCATCCTCCATGTTCCTTGGAATGACCAAGAAGATCATTTACATAGTTTCATGTATACTAGGCTATCAATCCGATGAATGGGTTTATGAAGCCATCATGGGATTTCTATCATTTTTATCAAAGGATGAAAAGCCCTCAATTATTTTCAATTACAACAAATTCTTAGAAAATTCCATTCATGAACAATTTGTGATGTTTTCCACAAAATCCAGTTTTATATATGCTTCAATTTTCGAGTATTTATTCTTATTCCAAAAAGAAGACCGTTTTTAGTGTACATTACATAAATTGAATGAACAACGGGATGCCAAATCTGTAATTCATTGGACTTCCTTAGTAAGGGAGCATACAAATTAATTTACCTACAATGACTATGTTTACTACCTTTTATACGTAGATTCGTGCCTATTGAACAATGATGTTGAGAAAAGAATAGGGCCAGAGATAAATATATTTATGAATCTCAGTGAGAAGACAAAAACATGTGATGGTACTTGTACCAAAAATACACTGAAATCAGAGTGTATGGATGTGAATTACCTACATACAGGTTACCCAAGTATGTTCCTATGAGAACCTTTTCATTAGAATATATCGTACATATGATCAATATGGATGATCTACATTTTGTTGTAGGAAAGAATAAGTCTCAATTTAAAATCAAGATATTGTTTGAAACTTTTATTTGTAACACAAACACAACACGAAAGGAAGATCACTTTCTCCTAAATCAAATGAATTTCAAACTTAGTTTCACCTGGGCATATGACCCCTTTAGCATCTTCTCAAAACTTAGAGTAGGGAAGAGGACTATTCCCTATACTCATAGTCCAAGGAATGAGATAGAAAAATTTATGAATTAAGAGCAGTGGGAGGAGATTAATTTATAGGAGGAAGAAGAAAATATTATACCTACAAAAATAGCATAGACCCCAAAACCAAAAAAGAGATGGGATAAAAGGCCAAGGAAAAATGTTTCTCCTTCAGTCAAAGAGATTGGAGAAAAATATTTCCTAATCTACAAGAAGAAGCAGAAGACCAACCCAACATCAGATTTCTTGCATAAGATGATACACAATTTACTATAGTTTTTACATGTTCTTTTGCTTCTATGTTTCTAAGAGTTGTGGACATTTTAAAAAAAATCTCCATCATGCTCGGCCTCTTAAGAGCCTCTAGATCGATCTAAAACAAAAAATTTGGTTCATAATGACTGAACCAAATATATTTTCAAAGTAAAAAAAAATTAAGAAGAAAAATGAGATCCTTAAGGCCACCACTTATTCCAAATTCTGGAAGCAGATACCAACCTCATAGAATACACTTATTGTTGATATTTTGTGTATTTGGGGTAGCGTCAGTTGTTATTTAGGTCCCAAATTTTGTGGAGGGACTAGAGTACACTTGATCTACAAGACCCAGAAATGGATTTGAGAAATTTCAAGTTGTGTTCAAGTTATTCAAAAACTTAATGTTTTTTAATGGATTTCCTAAGTCTAACTTAAGAAGATAAAATAATTAAAGTGAATTAATTAACACATGTGCTAAAATGATCTTAAGTCACATAGATCAAGAAGTCTTTTAATCTTAGTTGTTTATGGATGATTTAATCTCAGCCGTTGAAGGTTTCAACGAAAAATTATAAGAGAAAGGCTTGAGGGTTAGTTGAAGACACATAATTTCTGTAGAATTGAGGAATAGATCTGGAATTCTAGGGCGGGTTTGCTAAGAATTTCCAGTGGAATTTCCTACAGTGAGAGGTAGTATGGGCCAACGGAATTTTCTAATTTTGGGGCCAAGAGACAACAAGGGGAAAGAGGAGAAGCTCAAGGACAACGCAGAGAGTCTTCAAAGCCACGCAAAGCAGTAGGGATAGCGCAAAGACAACACAAAGGAAGCTAAGTCCATGTTGGGCTGACGCTGGCCAAGAAGAGGCAGCGCAGGGGAAACATAGACCCTCATAGGGTGATGCAGGCCCTCCTAGAGCCATGCATAGGCTGATGCAGTCCCTCAACGGCAACACTGGGGCTTCAGAAGTAGCGCTGGGGGTTTCTAGGGTCGGAACCGGGCTGAGCCCTGTAAATCCTATTTGAGGGTGTGAATGAGTCATACATTTGGCACTAGATCTTCAAGTTAGCTGCAAATTTGTTATCTTTTATACGCTGTCAGGTTTTCCAAGGTTGGAACCCATATTTTCTATACTCAGAACTACTTAATAATAAACCCTTATATCTATTGAATCGATTTTCCCACTTTGGGTTTTTCTGGGGAATCATGGTCTAAAAATCCATGTATCACTTTGTTGCATGAGTGAATTATTTAGTAAATGATCTACACGTATAGGTTGTAGTTGTGTTTATTTTTGGTATTTTCTGAATCTAATTTCTAAAAATAACTTGTATTAATTAAATAAAGTAGGAGGAAATAAACTAATACACTACAGTAGAATTTTCACATGGTATCATAGCGATAGCAGATTAAGCTAAATCTCTAGCAAATCGGCTGAAGAAATATTTTTTATGTAGGGTGATAGAAGAAGTAGTAGATCCAGAAAGGGCATCTTGACAACAAGGGAAAGCAGATCCTGGAGACAACACTGAAGCTGCAAAAGGTCTCTAGGCTTATGCAGACCCTTGCTAGGGCAGCATAAGGACTCCGTCACCCAATCTGGGGTTACACAATCCACTTTTGAGAAGTGCTGGGACTGTGCTGGGCCAACAAAGAGGACATTGTCTAGTCACTTCTCTTGTTCCAGAAAATTTTTCCAAGATCCAGAAGCAATGCTTTAGATCTTTAGCAATGCTGGTGGGGTGGAGATTCTGAAGGCGTAGAGTTGTGTCTAACTAAGGCAACAAAGGTGGGAGGAAGACAATCATTTAGTAGATTTGAGCCAAACAGATTTGAGATTCAATTGGGAGGATCAAAGAATACTTTCCATTTGAGTTTTGGTATAATATTTCCAGGAGGGAAGTCAGTTTGTAGCAGAAGCAGTCATTAGAGAGTTTCTAGTGAGCAAGAAACCCAGATCCAAAGGGAGAAGTATTTTTTTCTTCAGATCTGCGCAAAGATGGCTCGATATGGACTGAGGCATCAAGATAGATTGGATGGAATGTCCAACTATGTTATCTAGAAGACCATGATCCTCTCAGTTCTAGATGAGGATGGTCTCAAATATCATGCAGAGAATACACTTGTTGTACCAACTGATGCACATCCACTGAAGAAGTATGAAGAAAATAAAGCATAGACAAAGAGATTGATCATAGATGGAGTCAAGGACCACGTGATTCCTCATATTACTAGTAAGAATACAACACATGACATGTGGTCAGCTTTGGAAGTGATGTACCAAGGAGGCTCCATGAAAAGAAGGATGCTTCTTGAGAATCAGATGCAGATGTTGCAAATGATTAAGGGTTAAGATTTAGATCCATTCCTCTTCCGAATTAAAGCTATACATGACCAACTGATTGGCATTGGTGCTAATCTAGATGAAGGGCTCCCAGTGAGGAGAACCCTGAATGTTATCTCTGAAGAATGGGAAACTTTTTTCAAAAGCACTCTGGGAAGGCCAACGTTATCATCATGGGCAAATATCTAGGCTATTCTCTACCAAGAGGAGATCAGGAGGATCACTAAGAAGCAGTCTAGCAGTGGAGGAAGTGGATCAGCGAGAGTGAAGAAAGAAGAGGAAGTGGATGCAACCCTCGCATCAAGGGAAAATAAGCAAGGGAAGAATAATAAGGACCTCTCTAAGGTCTGGTGCTTTAACTATGGTGATCTTGGTCATTTCACCAACAGTTGTCCTAAGAAGAAGGAAAAAGGAGCTTCTGATTCCAAGGATGCAACAGAAAATGATGATGGATTTGATGACGTTGTAGTCATGAGTGCTCATGCAACTCAAGAGAAGAGTTGGGGTGACATGGATATATAGAGAATCCAGATTAAGTGGCGGGATCCTTGAGTCAACCCTACTCTTGGATCACATACGAGCTACAGGAACCTTACGACAGTGGCTGGATGAGTCAGGAGATAGTTGCAGATGACCACATTGAAGAGCAAGAGGGAATTGAAGAGATGAAGAGTGAGCATTGTGATGCAGAGGCATCAGCAGTGTGGAGGCAACAACATAGAGAGACTGATGGGACTTTAGCAACACAGAGAATCAGGGTTGATGTAGTACAATGTTGTAGCATGACGGTGTCACCAAGGGGAAAACTTGATTCAACATCCAGGGAGCTTCAGTGGTGGAGGGAAACTTGAATTGTCTGTCAAATAGTTGGGCATATTCTTTCAGTTGCTTACTTCTCAACAATTGAGTTGCAATGCAACAGTTAGCAGTGGCAATGTTATGGGTAGCATCATGTAGCAATGTGAGAGGGAGCTGCAGGATAGATGTGGTAGTGTCAGTGGAAGTTGCATGGGAAGTAGTACAGAGAGAAGCAGTGCAGTAGATGGAGGGAAGTAGCCCAAGCATTGACATTATAGATCCAATAGTCAATATCTTGTAATGCATGGTGTGATGTATTGCTAGAGCACACTTCTGATGCTAAGAGGGAGTGTTGAGGTTTTTTGTATTTGGGGTATAGCATCAATTGTGCTCTAGGTCTGAAATTTTGTGAAGGGACTAGAGTACACTTTATCTACAAGACCCATAAATGGATTTGAGAAAATTCAATTTGTGTTCAAGTTATTCAAATAATTAATTATTTTTAAGGGATTTCCTAAGTCTAACTTAGGAAGATAAAAGAATTAAAGTGAATTAATTAACACATGTGATGAAATTGTCTTAAGTCACATGGATCAAGCAGTCTTTAATCTCAGCCATTGATGGATGATTTAATCTTAGACATTGAAGGGATCAACGAAAAAGTATAAGAGAAAGGCTTGAGGGTTAGTTGAAGACACACAATTTATATAGAACTGAGGAATAGATTTGGAATTCTAGGGTGGGTTTGCTAAGAATTTCCAGTGGAATTTCCTATAGTGAGGGGTAGTATTGGCCAAGGGAATGTTCTGATTCTGAGGCCAAGAGACAACAAGAGGCAAGAGGAGAAGCTCAAGGACAGTGCAAAGAGGATTTAGAGCCACACAGAGCAGCAAGGACAACACGGAGGAATCTAGGGCCACGTTGGGTTGATACTGGCCAAGAAGAGACAATTCAGGGGTAGCGTAGACCGTCCTAGGGTGACATAGGCCTTCCTAGAGCCAAACAGAGGATGATGAAGTCCCTCCAGGCCAACGTTGGGGCTTCAAAAACAGTGCTGAGGGTTTCTAAGGTGAGATCCAGGTTGAGTCCTGTAAATCCCGTTTCAGGGTGTGGATCAGTCAGATATTTGGAACTAGATATTTAGGTTAGCTACATATTTGTTATCTTTTATTCTCTGTCGGGTTTTCTAAGGTTGAAACCAAGATTTTTTGTACTTAGAACTACTTAATAATAAACCCTCGTATCTGCTGAATCAGTTTTCCCACTTTTGGTTTTTTCGGGGACTTATGTCCAAAAATCCATGTGTCACTTTTTTGCATGAGTGAATTATTCAGTAAATGATCTGCATGTGTAGGATGTAGTTGTGTTTATTTTTTAGTATTTTCTGAATCTAATTTCTGAAAATAAATTGTATTAATTAAATCAAGTAGGAGGAAATAAACCAATACACTGTAGTAGAATTTTCACACTTCTCTCTTCATTTCACATAGAAAAAGGATAGATACATATTGCTTTCCTCCAATCAGTAGTTCCTTTTCCCAAAATTGTAGATGACTAAAAGAAATTCATATTTTCCTTCTATGTTGATCAAATTAATCCCATTGATCAAATGGACATGCACAAAAAAATAAGTGGTATGTTGTATTCAACCTTGAATAACAAGGCAATGACCGCTTCAAAATTGCAACCTTCAGTCAATACCATCCAGAATCATTTAAAACTTGAGAAGATATCATCTTTGGATAAATACACAAATATTAAATCATTGGAAGATCTAGCAATAAAACTGGGATATGATCCTAAAGATGTAAAGGCTCCAGAAGAAATTGTTAAGAGGAAGGATGTAGAAAATGAAATATTAAGGTAGAAACTCAAGCTTCCATCCACCAAATGTCATAAAAAAAAATATGTTGGTAAATTATAGAAATATAAAGAAGATATGTTCAAGATCATCATTAAACAAAATGTCCAAATTGAATAGATGCAGATTAATATGGATAAATTGTTAAAGGAAAAGGAGAAATCCTATCAAATAATAGTTATTCCACTCACAATAGTTCCTATTGTAGATATACTTCCAATTACTTGTACATGACCAGTGGAGACATCTACTTCAGCGGGCATCACAATGGGGGTACATTCTAAATATGCGTCAAGAGAATTAATCAAAGCCATTGAAGAAATGTTAATCAAAGGGTAGGAAATTGAAAATTTGAAAGCTCAACTTAAAAAACTTCATGAACAAAAGTTAAATATTGATAATAAATATGTATTAGAGCTTTAAAAGAGTCACAGACAGACCCATAAAATTTAACAACTAGAAAATGTGTTTTCTATGGCTCAAACAATCACATATGCTAAGGAGAACATATGGGTCAAAATAAATGAAGGCATCACTGAAATACCGCCCTCTATTTAGATATTTTTTGAGTAGGAGGAGCTAATACAAATATGAAATGAGATCATTGCAAAAGTAAATCATAGTTTGGGATAGATGCCCGATGTAGCCAATACATTAATAAAGGTATTAAATTCAAAAAATAAGGATGAAATAGAACAATTTGAGATTACGGACAAAAGAAAAACCATCCTTGAGGTCAAAAGATTCCTTACTAAAAAGAATCGGATGTTTCAATTAGAAAATAAATGCCATAAATTGGAGGCCAACATTCAGAAATTTCACAGACAATTTAATCTGCTAAATCAAAAAGGGCTTCCAGGGCTTAAAGGAATTGGAGATAAGTTAGTTAAATTAGAATATTATCATAAAAAAATGTACACCATAGCCAAAGACAAGCCAAAATTTTCCACTATCAAAGGAATTATCACAAGAAAAGCCTTCATGGAGTGTTTGGAATTTGACCTGCTCATTAAACATGAAATAAAAGATTTGTTTCTAGTCAAACAAACTTTCCAGAAATATACTGAGGTAGATGAAACTTACAAGAATTTAGCTAAATTTTCCATCCCATATGAGAATAAATAGGATAAGATGTGTATAATTTTGGATTAAAAGGTAGTTTTACATTTTCAACAATAGAGAAGTGGTTTTTGAGGTTGAGTCATCACCAACAAGCCTTAAGATAGTGAGAGCAACTTCAATAGTTTTTATTGTCCTCTATTTTTGTTCTATTTTGTAAACATATTTTGAGATATTTTGTAATAAATCTTAATATTTTAAGTCAATATATTTTGTTAATAATTATATAAACACTTCATAATTCAAATTATTAACGGTTGGGACTTGTATGAAGAAAGACATTTTTTGATGTAAAGTTGTTCATTGAGCTAAAAGTGATCATTTTTAGTAATATAGAAAGTTGTTCCAGGATTCCTGTGTCAGATGAATTAGTGATGTTGTTCTTAATGTGAAAGTGTTATTTCTCTGCGTTTCCATATGTTTTTCTTATCTACATTGTTTAAATAAAATTATGGGCTGAATTTGTTTAATTACAATCTGCTCTTTATAAACAATATTAATGTTTTCACTCTGATATTAAGTATAAAATTCATCTCAACATGCTCTATTATTAATTGATTCCTAATATTTTAATCTCATTCACCCCATAAATGTTACACTTTGTTATTTATGCACTTGATTTACTTAAGGTTTATGAATCCATTGCCCCATGGCTTATTCTTGAACTGTCAACCAAATATTTCAACAATTTAGCTTTGAATTAAATAACTAGCCTAATATCTTTAATCAACAAGTCTAAATCATAAAGAGAGATCCCTCGCTGAAGCTTGAAGGGCTAGATCCCAGCTTCTAAGGTGGTTTTGTGGTTACCTATGGGTTTCTCTCACAACCTTAGGAAATTACGGAGTGTTAACATAGTAGTGATCATACTGGGGAATTGAACAAATCAGATTTAAAATCAACTTTTCCCTAGTAACATTCATTTTTATGCTTAAAGTTATTTCAAAGTGTGTTGCTAAGAAATAGATATTATTAAGGTTGTTTTCCACTTAAAAGTTGTGCATATTTTACATTTGTAAATATCTTAGGGCCCTATATTATTAGTTTAGTCACTTATTATTGTTAGTGTAGCCCCCTTATTTTTATTTTTGTACCTGTGTAGTCCCCATATTGTTATTATTGTGCCCTTACATTATTATTGTTAGGTTGGCTAGGATTATATTGTGACCCCATGGTCTCCTATATAGAGAAAGGAGGTTTTTTTATTTGTGTCATCCAAGAATTGTTCATTTATGTAATTTAAAGGAGGTTTCCCCCTCGAAGTGGCTGATTTCTAAGGTATTTATCTCTATTTTATTCTATTTTGTGAGTTGGTTTCATAACATTTCGAATTAGAGATTTTGATTCTAGGGTTTCGCTCCTTCAAATAGGTCATCGTCGAATTTTCACTATAACATTTTTTTCTATGAAGGTTTAGATGCTAAAAAAACCCCATTTGCGAAGAAATATTGGGGAATATCGTGTAAACATTTTAGGTCTTGGTTCACAATATTTTCAGAGATATTATCTTTCTAATTTAGGGTTCTTGCAAGCTCCTAAATTTCTTTGGAAAGAGGTGACCTTGGGAAAGTAGTCATAACTCTCGGTCTAAGCATCATATTGGAATTATGTAAAAAGTGGCTGAAGGTACATAGACTGTAGTATTCATGTTTATCAATTTCAGAGGTGAAGGAGGAAACAATGACACATGGAACGCCATACAATTCTGCTCTACTGAACCAGTCCATAATTAAGTAATTGTGGGAGATCGGGCATAAATTTGTCTTGATGAATCCAAATCAGGTCAGACCTGTGGCATTGGAAAGAAAATTCAGAGGGCTAATAAATATCTGAAGAAAAAATATTAGGTATCTGAAATCACAAAAATACATAATATTCAATATCAAGCCCCTTAAAAGCAAGAAAAAGGTGTGTATTTTTGTTTCTTTAATTGCATAAGTCTTGTTTGAAAAATCAGTTTGAAGGGATTCCAAGGGCATATTGAAGCATATATATCAGTATTGGGTTCTAAAATGGCCCATAAAGGGAATTAAACACCCATTAAGCCCTCATAAGTCTATACTATGACTCATGAAGAGGAAGAAGTGCAACATGATATATCAAAATTACAAGAACAAGTGCAGCAAATTTCAGTCTTGCCAAAAGTAACAAAAAATGAAATGGAAACTAAGATGGATGGTTTGAAGAAAGGCGTGGAAGCTAAGATGGATGGTATAGAAGGAGACATGAATGGTTGGAAGAAAGGTGTGGAAGCTAAGATGGATGGTTTGAAGAAAGGCATGGAAGCTAATATGGATGGTTTGAAGAATGGAATGGAAGCTAATATGGATGGCGTGGAATCTAAGATCGAAGATATCATGGAATATTTGAAGAAAGACGTAGAAGGTTTGAAGGAAGGTTTGGAAAATTTGCTACAAGAAAAGCTTTCTAATGGTGAAAATGTAGTAGAGAAAACTAATGATGAAAAAAAAAGAAATTTTAGTCATGATTTCATAGAATCTAACATTGGATATAAGATCCACCATATTCCAAAGATAGATATGAGGAATTTTGATGGCAAGGATTCAATAAATTGGATACTGCTAATGGAGAAATAATTTGAGCTCCATAATACGAAAAACACACAAAAGGTACACATTGCAACTTTATATTTAGAAAAAAATGAATTTGTATGGCATCGATGGATTTTTTGTTGTAAACCACTAGTCACTTGGTCAGTTTCTATGGAGGAAATGATAGCACATTATGAGGATGCAAAGAGCAACACCTTCTTTAGCTAATTGATAAATCTAAAAAAAAAGGGTTCAATGATGAAGCACATTTAGGACTTCGAAAAATTGAATATAAGGGTAAACAATATTCCAGAGGAACATAGGATTAATGTCTTCATACAGACTCTAAAGGATAACATCCAACATGAGGTTTTCCTTTGGCAACTTGATACATTGGCGAAGGCATTCGGGTTGGAAAGAAAAATTGAAATCAAAATTATGGAGACAATGAAGCATACCACTCACAATTATAAATATGGAAGTGTTTCTACTCCTAGACTTCCACAACCTACAAGGTTAACACTACAACAATTGGAAGAAAAATTAACAAAAGGATTTTTTTTTTTATAGTTGTGATAGAAAAAACTCTAAAGGTCATAAGTGTGCTGATAAGAAATTATTTTACATAGATTGTGAAGAGGAGGAAGAAAAGGAAGAAGAAAATTCAAAAGAAGAGGATATACAACAGGAACCAACCCTAGAGGAAGAGGAAATTAACCTGACCATATCCTGTAATGCATTGGAAGGAATTACCACTCTTGAAACTCTCAAGGTATAAGGACATATCAAGAAGAAAAATTTAATAATTCTTATTGATTCTGGTAGTACCCAATATTTTATTCATTTTAAGAGGGCCAAGTAATTTAGTTGCTTCATATATCGAACGCTAGAGTGTCAAGTGATGGTGGAAAATGGAGGAACTATAAATTTCTCTTGAAAGTGCCATAATACCAATATAACCATGGGGGAATATGTATTGAATATTCCAACGCTTTCCATTCCAATGGGTGGTGTTGATGTTGTACTAGGAGTATAATGATTACAATCTTTGGGGACGATAGCTTTTAATTTTCAAGAACTTTTCTTGAATTTTTTTTTAGAAGGAAAGGAAGTTTAATTACGGGGTATTTCAGGAAATTCGAGAAATATAATAAGCTATAATTTCATGACAAAGATTATGAAGAAAGAAAAATAAGGCATCATTGCACAATTATGCTCAGTAGAAGTTCCAACATCAAAATCATCTATTTCTCCAGATCTCCAAAAAGTCTTGGACAATCATTCCAAGTTGTTTGAAACTCCCGAAGGACTCCCACCTATTCATGATCATGATCATTCTATTCATATTCCCACCTATTTGTGATCATGATGATGTTATTCATTTGATTCTAGGAAGTGTTCCTCCAAACATCAGGTCTTACATATATCCTTATGCCCAAAAGAGTGAAATTTAACACATGATTGCATAAGTGTTAGAGGCTAGTATAATTCAACATAGTCGAAGTTCTTTCTAAGCTCCAGTAGTATTGGTGCACAAGAAAGATGGATCATGGGGAATGTGTGAAGATTATAGGGAGCTCAATAAGCTCACTATTAAAGATTAATTTCCCATTCCTACGATTGATGAATTATTGGATGAATTACATGGAGAAATTTATTTCGCCAAGTTCGATATTTGTTCAGGATATAATCAGATTAGAATGAAGATTGAAGACGTTCTGAAAACAATATTTCGAACTCATGAGGGTCATTATGAATTTTTTGTCATGCCTTTTTGTTAGGATGAATCTTAATTCCAAGCATACAAAAAAAGACCACTTTAGCTGCGTATAACAAACAACCCTAACAACAAAGATGGCTACCAATATCCTCAGATCTATAATTAGCTGATCAAGATAAAAGTTGCAAAAATCTAGATATATGCATTAGAAGACATTAAACAGTATAAAAAACAAGATTTACTCCATGCATCCAATAGAAAAGACAAGAATATGTTGAATGAATTTTGTATTAATGGCACCTGGGAGGAAAACACAAAAGGGTGCTACCAGTTCTCCTCAATGGGATGGGTTCTTGTAAGTCCTCAGCACTTTAGATATAAAATTCCTCTCTCTTGATGATGTAGAAAACCCAAACAAAAAATTGTAGCAAAAATATGACTATGATGGTGGATCAAAGTCAAACCAAAAGTATAGATCCAGAGTGATCTTTAGGCAACAAAAGGTGGTAAATGAATGGGAAAACCCTTCTATTTATAACAAAATATTGATTTAGTCTAGATATTGGTGCATAATTAAAATATTATTAACCAAATCAAGAACCAACTTTTATGGAATATTTTATTATATTTGTTGGAGGGAAAAGGAATTTGACTTGGGTCAAATCCCTTTATTTGTAAATATTAAATAAATAAATGATTTATTTATCATTTTAAGGATGTGGTTGAGTAATAAGCAAATAAATAATGATTTATTTAATTATTTAAGAGTGATTTAGTCATATTTAACAAAAAATATTATTTTAATATTGTTTAAATAATTATTCTTAGAAAGTAATAAGATAAATAATGATTTATCTAATTAATTTCCTTGGTTTGGGTTAAATATAACTAGGAATATTAATTAAATTGTTGTTTAACTAATTAATCCTTGAGGAAAATCAAACAAATGTAGAGTTATTTAATATTTCCTCATGGGGTTCCTGTTTAGACCATAAACAACTTAATAAAGGTGGTTTACTAAGTAATTTTCATAGTGAAAGCAATTTTACTTAGGGTAAAATTGGTCTTACATGATGTACTTGGGTCTATCTAATGATAATAGGTTAGATGACCAAAAAATGGTGTAACACGTTTTGCCTTACCAATGCACCTTCTACATTTGAAGGGTTGATGAATTCCATTTTTAAACCCTTCCTTAGAAAATTTGTGATATTATTTTTTTATGATATACTAATATACAATAGGTCTTGAAAGGATAAGGTTCAACATGTTTATAGGGTGCTCAAACTATTGGAGGAGAAACAATTATATGCAAAACCTACAAATGTTTCTTTGGAGTACAAGAGATAGAATATCTTGGTCATATTGTATCTCAGGATGGTGTTAAGGTAGACCCTAACAAAATTAAAGTCATTAAGGAATGGAAATTCTCCACAACCATAAAGAAGTTGCGAGGATCTGTCGGGTTAATAGGGTATTGCCACAAGTTTGTTAAAAATTATGGGAAAATAGAAGCACCTCTAACAAAAGTATTGAAGGAAGATGCATTTTCATGGACTCCTGGCACAACTAAGGGCTTTGAATATCTTAAAGATGCAATGTGTCAAGCACTAGTCTTAGCTATGCCAGATTTCACAAAAACATTTATTATGGAATGTGATGCCTCAGGAAATGGAATTGGTGTTGTTTTAATGCAAGAAGAAAGAGTCATTTATTTTGAAATATGTCTAATCAAAGGAAAGTATTTACAAAAAATTATTTATGAGAAGGAAATTTTGGCAATACTACATGAACTAAAGAAATGGCGACCTTACTTAATGGGAAGACACTTCAATGTAGAAACTAATCATGATAGTATTAAATACCTTTTGGAACAAAGACTATCTTCATAAGATTAGAAAAAATGGGTCATAGAGATGTTGGGTTATTACTTTGAAATCATCTACAAAAAAGGGAAGCTAAAGGTTGTTTCATATGCACTCTCAATAAAGGATGAGGATGTGGAAGCATTGATTTGTGCCATTTCCATTATCCAATCAGATTGGATAACCAAAGAATGGGAGGAATGGAAGAATGACAAAGAAGTATGGACACTCATTCAAAAGTTGCAGCAAGTTCCCAGTACATCTAATACATTTAGTTGGAAAAATTATTCCTTCTGGTACAAAGATTGTTTATATATTTGTAAGAATTCACAACTAAAACAAAAGATTCTTTTTTAATTGCACACCTCTCCCTTAGGAGGGCACTCAGGATTTTTAAAAAATTATGACATGGTGAAGAAATATTTTTTCTGGGATGGCCTTAAATATGATATTCAAAATTTTGTGATGGAATGTTTGGTTTGCTAGCAAAATAAAGTTGAGACAATTATGACCCCAAGTCTACTACAACCTTTATCCATTCCAAATCAGCATTGGGAGGAGGTTTCAATGGATTTTATCACACGTTTACCTAAGTCCAAATGAAAGAGTGTCATCATGGTGGTAGTTGATAGGCTTACCAAGTATGCACACTTTTGTGCATTATCTCATCCATTATAATCTAGTACAATTGCTACTACATTTATAGAAACAATTCAAAAGCTACATGGAAACCCAAAGATTATTGTAAGCGATAGAGATCCCATTTTCAATAAAAAAAATTTGGACTAAATTATTTTCTTGTTTGGGTACTCAATTAGCTCATAGCTCATCTTATCATCCTCAATCTGATGGTCAAACTGAGATAGTAAATAAATGTTTGGAAGGATATCTTTGTTGCTTTGTATCTGATAAAAAAACACAATGGGTCAAGTGGTTACCTCTTGCTGAATGGTGGTATAACACTTCCTTCCATACTGCAGCAAAAATGACCCCATTTATGGCACTTTATGGATATCATCCACCATCCATCACATAATATTTAAGAGAAAATTTGAAGGTTCAAGCAGTGGAAGATCACATCGAGCATCAACAAGAAGTTCTCCAACTCTTAAAGGATAACCTGAATTTGGCACAAAATCGAATGAAATAATAGGCAGATCAACATCGCAGCGAGAGAAGTTTTGATGTAGGAGACTGGGTATTTTTACGGCTACAACCATATAAACAAATGTCCCTCAAGCAAGCTAAGAAGGATAATAAATTATTGCCAAAGTACTATGGTCCTTACAAGGTGTTTCAAAATAGTAGACACTATGGCATACAAATTGGATTCCTACATCTTAGAGTGCACTACTGCTATGTTTTTATGCTTAAATAAGATGTGGGTGATAAACTTAAGGTTTAAACAATATGATCCGGAATATAAGTTTATGTGATCCATCATATAAGTGTGAGAATAACATTCTATAATCACATGAAATGGGAATGTGGTTGACCATTTCAAACCTGACTAGTGTGGTTCATCATCACGCAGTCGATGATGAACCTTTGGTTAATTCAACAATGTCGACCGTTCCATTTCATGTGATTATTACAGCATTCTGTCTTCCTTTTGGAACTCATGTTGAAGAAATATCTTGGAACTTAGAGCGATACCCAACGAACTTGGCAATCTGGTCGATCAATTTGAGTATCTCATCAAGTGGAAGAACTTACCCTCTGAAGATTCTACATGGGAGGATGAGAATTTTATACAGAAGCACCCGGAGCTACTCAAGTGTTGAGGACAACACTTTTTTTGAAGGAGAGGGGCATGTTAGGTCCCTATATCACTAGTATAGCCCCTTATTATTGTTAGTGTAAACCCCTTATTGTTATTGTTGTACCATTGTAACCCCCATTTTGTTATTATTGTGCCCTTAAATTATTATTGTTAGGTCGGCTAGGATTACATTGTATTTATTATGGATTCCTATATAGATGATGAAATTCTTATATTAGGCCCCATGGACTCCTTTTTTAATACTTCAACCCTAATTCCTAACATACCCAATTGTACATACTACATCATTCCCATCTTTATTATTCTACAACCCCTCCACCTCCTTCATCGCCATACTATAACATCGTCCACAACTCATATTCTAGTCATGAGAAGGTGATATGCTTCTTTGGCATTGCAAAGCACCATTACATGACCTACAACAAAACTATGCATTATGAGGAATAGAATTTGATGGTGCAATTTTTATACCATCACAACAACATTAATCTAAACAAATGACTTCTACGATAGATGTAGTATATTTTGATGATGTGAAAATGAGGCTGTTTGCACAAATTTTAATGGGAGAAGTAAAGAAATGGTATATAGCATCACTAGTTGGAAGTATTGTCGATCTACAACAGTTCCATCAAATTTTTCTTACTAGATGGGAAATTAAAAACAACCCTCTCCAAATTATTTCAGAATATGAAGGTTTAAAGAGAGCCTGAAATGAAACTATGAGATTCTTTTGCACTGATTTAACATTGTTTACAACACTATCCAGTTGTAATAAAAAACCCACCAGGATTGGCCCTAATCCATTTTCAGAAGGATTTGATGTTTATGGATTTATCGGTTGAGGGAAAGAAACCCAACCACACTTGAATAGATGAAGAGGTAATGTTGTTAGTATTTATTATAATGTATTAGCCAAAATCGCTAATATCAGAGCGAAATAAGAGGTAACTATCAAGCAAAGAACCTTCTTATTCCTTGGAGACTTTAAAACTAGGCAGTCTAGTTAAAACTATGGAAAACATGATGGAAAATGACTATATGAGATATAATACCCTAAAGACCTCAAAGGGGACCTCAAATTCAATCAAACTTAATAATGCTTAGAAATAGAAGAAAAGATAGATCAATGCCTTAGAAATTAGCGTCTTCTAGGGGGAAACCTCCTTTACATTACATAAATGAACAATTATTTGATGATACAAATGACAAAACCTCCTTTATATATATAGGAGTCTAATGGGTCCTAATATAATCCTAGCCGACATAGCAATAGCAATGTAAGTGCACAACAATAACAATAGTGGGCTTCTATGGGGCACAATAACAATAATATGGGGACTACATGGGAACAACAATAACAATAAGGGGGCTATACTAACAATAAGGTGATATACTAGTATTATAGGGACCTATCATGCGCTTCTCCTTCAAACAAGTGTTGTCCTCAACGATTGAGTAGTTCTGGATTCTTCTGTATAAAATTCTCATCCTCCTATGTTGAATCTTCAGCAGACAAGTTCTTCCACTTGATGAGATACTCTGAAATTGATCGATTTTGTAGCTGTCGAGTTCTTGATTTTGTGATTTCTTTAGGTTCCAATATCATTTTTCCTTCTTTGTCAAGTTCTGGAAATAGTGTTTGAACTGGGAGCTTGTCATCTATAACCTTATTTAAGCATGAAACATGGAAAACTGGATGCACTCGGGAATATGCAGTAAGCTCCAATTTGTATACCATAGTACCAATCTTGTGAAACACCTTGTAAGGACCATAATACTTTGGTGATAATTTATTATCCTTATTAGCTTGCTTTAGGGAAATTTTTTTGTATGGTTTTTGTCATCAAATACTGAGTCGCCTACATCAAAACTTCTTTCACAACAATGTTGATATGCATGTTATTTCATTCGATTCTGTACCAAAGTGAGGTTATCCTTTAAGAGTTGGAGAACTTGTTGTTGAAGCTCGATGTGATCTTCCACTGCTTTAACCTTAGAATTTTATCTTAAATATGATGTGATGGAAAATGGATGATATCCATAAAGTGCCATAAATGTGGTCATTTTTACTGCAGTATGGAAGGAAGTGTTATACCACCATTCAACCAAAGGTAACAACTTGACCCATTGTGTATGTTTATCAGATACAAAGAAACAAAGACGTCCTTCCAAACATTTGTTCACTATCTTGGTTTTTCCATTAGATTGAGGATGATATGATGAGCTATGAGATGATTGAGTACCCAAACAAGAAAATAATCTCGTCCAAAACATTTCCTATAAAAATGGGGTTTTTTTCGCTTACAATGATATTTGAGTTTCCATGTGGCTTTTAAATTTTTTCCATAAATGAAATAAGAACTGTATTTACTTTAAATGAATGATATAATGCAAAACAAGTGTGCATACTTGGTAAGTATGTCAACTACCACCATGATGACAATATTTCCTTTAGACTTGGGTAAACCTATGATAAAATCCATTGAAACCTCCTCCCACAATTAACTTGGAATGGATAAAGGTTGTAACATACTAGGGGTCTTAATTTTCCCAACTTTAATTTTTTGGAAAACCAAACATTCTACCACAAAATTTTGAATATCATATTTAAGCCCATCCCAAAAAAAAAAACTTCTTGACCCTGTGGTAAGTTTTTAAAAATCCTGAGTGCCCTCCTAAGGGATAGGTGTTCAATTCCAAAAGAATATTTTGTTTGAGTTGGGAATTATTACAAATATATAAGTGATATTTGTACCATAATGAATCATATTTCTTGCTAAATGTTTCAGATGTACTGGGATGTTTTTGAAAATTTTGAATGAGTGTCCACACCACTTCATCATTCTTCCATTCATCCATTACTTAAGTTATCCACTCATGTTGGATAATATAAATCACACAAATAATTTCTTCCACGTCGTCATCCTTTCTTGAGAGTGTACATGCAAGAAAAAATAGCTTCCTTTTTTTTGTAGATGATTTTAAAGTCATAACCCAACATATCTGTGACCCATTTTTGCTACCCTTTTGAAGATAATATTTGTTCCAAAAATTACTTAAGACTATCATGATCATTTTTTACCTTGAAGTGTCTTCCCATTATGTAAGGTTGCCATTGATTCATTACATGTAGTATTGCCAACTTTTCCTTCTCGTAAATAGGTTTTAGTAAATACTTTCCTTTTATTGTACGACTTTCAAATGTAATGGGTATTCCTTCTTGCATTAAAACCACACCAATTCCATTTCCTAAGGCATCACATTACACAATAAAAAAATTATGAAGTCTGGCGTAGCTAGTACTAGTGCTTGGCACATTGCCTCTTTAAGATGTTCAACGACCTTAGTTGCTTCTTAAGTCCAAGAAAATGAATGTTTCTTCAGTAATTATGTTATGGCTGATGATATTCTCCGAAATTTCTTAATAGTCTTGTGATAATACCTTGTTAACCCCATAAATCCTCTAAGATGCTTTATGGTTGTGGGTATTTTTCATTTCTTCATGGATTTAATTTTGTTAGGGTCTACCTTAACACCCTCATGAGATACAATATGACCCAAATATTCCACCTCCTGTACTCCAAAGAAACATTTGGAGGTTTTTGCATATAATTTTTCTCCTCCAATGGTTTTAGCACCCTCTCAATATGTTAAACATGATCCTTCCAAGACTTGTTGTACATTAGTATATCATCAAAAAACACTAACATAAACTTTATAACGAAGGGTTTTAAAATGGAATTTATCAAACCTTGAAATGTGGAAAGTACATTAATAAAGCCAAAAGGCATGACAAAAAAATCATAATGACCCTCATAAGTTCTTAATGTTGTTTCAAAATGTCTTTAGTATTCATTCTAATTTGATGATATTCAGAACGAGGATCAAGCTTGGTGAATTAATTTTCTCCATGTAATTCATCCAATAATTGATTAAAGGCGAGGATGGGAAATTTATCTTTAATAGTTATCTTTTTTAGCTCCCTATAATCTGAACACATACGACATGATCCATCCTTATTCTGCACCAATACTACTGGAGGAGAGAAATAAATTTGATTAGGTTGAATTATACTAGCCTCTAGCATTTCTCCAACCATACGCTCAATCTCACTCTTTTGAGAATAAGGATACTTGTAAGGATTGTGTTTGGAGGAACACTTCTTGGAATCAAATGAAAATTATGATCATGATCACGAATAGGTGGGAGTCCTTTGGGAGTCTCAAAAACCTTGGAATGATTATCTAATACTTTTTGGATATCTAGATAAATAGATTATTTCGATGATTTAAATAGTAGTGAGCATAATTGTGCAATTACACCTCATTTTTGTTTCCTCAAAATCCTTTTCTTGACATTGGAGATAATTATCTTTCCTGGCTTCCTTGTGATACCCCATCATTCAACTTCCTTTCCTCTGAAAAAATTTGAAGAAAAGTTCTTGAAAATTAAAAGCTACCATCCCTAAAGATTGTAACCATTGTACTCCTAGTACAACATGAGCACCACCCATTGGAATGGAGAACATAGGACTAGTCAATACATATCCCCCCATGGTTAGCTTGATATTATGGCACTTTCCAAAGAAATTTATAGTTCCTCCATTGGAAACCATCACTTGACACTCCGATGTTGGGTATAGGAAGCAATCTAATTCCATAGCTACCTTACAATGAATAAAATTATGGGTAATACCTGAATCAATCATCACTATTACTATTATCTTCTTTATATGTCCTTCTTTCTCGAGATTTTGAGGAGTGGTAATTCCTGGAAATGCATTACTAGATAAGGATAGATTCATTTCTTGTTCCTCTAGGGCTGGTTCTTGGTTTATATCCTCTTATTTTGAAGTTTCTCATTCCTTTTCTTCCTGCTCTTCACAATCTATGTAAAATAATTTATTATCAGCACACTTATGACCTTTATTGTATTTTCTATCACAACTATAACGAAGTCATTTTTCTATTTTTTATTCCAATTGTTGTGGTGTTAACCTTGTAGGTTTTGGAAGTCTAGGAGTAGCAAAACTTATGTCTTTATAGATGTGAGTGGTAGGCTTCCTTGTAACCATAATTTTTCTTTCAATTTTTCTTTCCATCCTGAATGCCTTCCCTAATGAATTAAGTTCCCAAAGGTGAACCTCATATTGGATGTTATCCTTTCAAGTCCCTATGAAGACATCAATCATGTGATCCTTTGGAATATCATTTACCCTTATATTCAATTTTTGGAAGTCCTCAATGTGCTCCGCTATTGAACCCTTTTGTTTGAGATTTATCAATTGGATAAAGAAGGTGTTTCTCTTTGTATCCTCATAATTTTCTATCATTTCCTCTATAAAAATTTACCAGGTGACAATTTTTTTAGGAGATAAAAGCCATCAATACCACACAAATGTATTTTTTTCTAAATATAAAGTCACAATACGTACCTTTTGGGTGTTTTCACATTATGCAGATCACAATATTGCTCCTTCTGTAGTATCCATGTTACAGGATCCTTGCCATCAAACTTCCTCATATCGATCTTTGGAATATGGTGGGTATTCAATACAATGTTAGAGTTTATGAAAGCATGATTAACATTTATTTTTTTCTCATCATTAGTTTCTTCTACTACCTTTTTGTCATTAGAAATCATTTCTTGTAGCAACTTTGTCAAAACTTCCATCAAACATTCCATGTCTTCTTTTATTTTTTCTTCTATACCACCAATCTTAGCTTCCATGTCATTCTTCAAACCATCCATATTAGCTTCGCAGCCATTCATCTTAGCTTCCATGTCTTTCTTCAAACCATCCATTTTAGCTTCCATTTCATTTTTGGTTATTTTTTGCTAGAGCGACATTTGTTGCACTTGGTATTGTAATTTTGATATATCATGTTGTACTTCTTCCTCTTCATGCATCATTGTAGAAGTTTCTAAGCACTTAATGGGTTTGGAATTCTTTTTCGGAGGAATTTTAGAATCTAATACTTATGGCTATGCTTCAATATTCCCTTGGAATCACTTCAAACTTCATTTTCAAACAAAAGTTATGCAGTTTTGAAAAACAAATACACACTTTTTTCTTTATTTTTAGGAGGTCGATAATGAACTTGAATTATCTCTATTATTTCGGATCTTAAATATCTAAAATTCATTCCTATGGTAGCCCTATCAGTATTCTTTCCAATTTCATGGGTTAGACCTAATTCGGATTCTTGAAGGCAAAGTCATGCTTGATATCCCACAATGACCTAATTATGGGTTGGTTTAGTAGAGAGAAATTGTGTGGCACACCACATGTCAGTATTTCAACCTTAGGATATGAAATATATACAAAATAAACTATATTCCATGCACTTTCGGCCACTTTTTACATGATTCCAATATGATTCCTGATGTTGTAGCTCCTAGAGAGAACCTCGAGTTGTCAAAGACCAGTGCTTGGGACATCTTAAGACAAGAGGTTTCAGAAGACCTGTATTATAGCTGATAATATATGGCCTCTTGATATGAAAGGAAATTAAAGTTTTTTGGCATGAGACCAAGATATCAGAGACAAAAAATGAATAATAACGAGTTCCAATGATATAACATAAGGTTCTATAAGTGAGCGTTAGAAGCAGACATTAAACTAACTGTTGTGAAAAAGGCCAAGCATGAGACTAGTAATAGTTACTGAGATAAGTGAGTGTGGAAACAATGGCAGAGCATGAAAGGAAATGTTAGTTTGAGGTAGGATTACACTAGTATAAGAATCCACCCAACTAATATTGGAAGAAATACAGTAATGTAAATAAAACATGAACTGAATATCGTGCCTCGAGCCATATTTAAAATTTAGCAGACAATTAGATATGAGTACGCTTCAAGATAAATTCATATCTAAATAATCAACACTCTCATTCCAAAAGCTTTCAATACACGAAAAGTGATGGAAATACAAATGAGCATTCATATTAAAACACAATTGAGAAAATAAAGACTATAACTCATCTCATTTTGGAATCCATTGCACCAGAGAATAGCTTCACTTCTATTACCCAATGGGCTCTTCCAACATACACAGTAAACGTATCCCAAAAACTTTACAAAAAGGAAAATTCACAGCTAGCAATTCTGCTCTAAAAAATCTGGAACCCTCTCTTAGCTTCAAATTTGATTTCTTATAGCTTTCTGTTGAGCCTCATGAAAATATATTTCTTAGACAAAATATTCCCCTTCAAAGCATATCTCTATTTGGGGTCTCCATAAAAAACAAAAATGATGATGAGGAATAATGCCTCTCATCATCTGCACAGGGCCTTAATGAAGGCACTAACTAAAATTATAATAGCTAAACAGAACAAAAGTGCAGAGGATGAAACAAAGATTTCACTTGATTTTACAATATAAAAGAAATAAAAGTAAATTGGCCACATGGGCCAAAAAATGAGTGTCATTTTTTAGGATGAAGAGGAGTTCTTGCTACTAGTTGAGTGGGAAGTGCCAATGATGCAGATGAACTAGTTTTGCGACTAGGAGGAGGTAGGGACTGGCGAGATGACGTGGAGGCCAGATGTTGATATATTCACTGGGTTTCCGCCATATAGTCTCTCCTAGTGACGGAATAGTGACAAAAGTTTCTACCAAAGCCTGAAAAATTGTTAGCTCAGTGTAATCTACCTGGACGGCCAGGCACTGTTTAATTTGGCAGAGAAGAGAGAACTCCTTACTTAGGGCCGCAATTATTGTTTCCACCTTTAGGCAGGCAGTTTTCTCCAAAGGTAAATCAGTTTGGTTCATGATGGCTGTCAGCCTCTATTCATAGTCCGTTAGCCCTATGAACGTAGACGTTTTAGGTTCCCAACATGATGGAAGACTTCCTTTACCATCTCATCCCACTCACGATAAAATTGTTCAACCCCCTTGGCCACATGTAATAAACCACTCAGTGAGTTTGCATGCATAGTCTCCCTTTCGATTACTCTCCTGACTTCCATCACTCCTCTGAAACAGTCTTTTATTTCTTGAGTGAGAAGCTCTTCAGGGTCCAATCCGTTCAGGTAGCTGATATACCTTTTAGCCATTGCCACCTTAGTTGTTGCTTCCTCCTGTCCCTCTTGCTACTTTACTTTGAACAAACAAACAAGGATCTTCTTATCATCCTTCAGAGGTAGATATTTCTAGTGTTTTCTCACCTCTGATATGATGTCTTTCTAGATGAGGCACCTAGCTTCCAAGAGGGTCACATTTCCCTTCATCTGAGTTTTCAATTCTTTGATGGTTTTCTCCTATATCAGCTTCTATCTTTTTATTTTCTCGATCTCATCCTACAAGCTCATTACCACCTTATCATTTTTCACCAGCTTAGCTTCCAGTTCTTGTATCCCGAGGCGAGCTGTTCTGGCTTCATTTTTTGAAACCTGCAAGTCCGACAAGGCTATAGTTAGTTGCTCCAGAGTAGTGCCAGGCTCCTTGGAGGTTGGGGTCATGCATACATGCTTGTACCATTTCCCTTGTAAATCAGCCAACCTCTACCTTAAACCAGACATCTCCGCGGTCATCTTGGCATTCCCTTCTCGTTATTTCACCAATGAATTAGCTAGAGTTGATTTCTCTCTTTCCATCTGGAACAACTCATCCATTTTCACGTGTTATCCATGGGGGAGGTTTAGCCTTTTCTTCAATTCAGAGTTCTCTACCTCCAGATCAAAATGGAGCTTCTTCTAAACTGCACCCTTGTTGCTGTCCTTTTCCCTTACTAACCTCCTGAGATTTTGTAGATTGTTGTTTATAGCTCTGGTGCTAGCTCTTTCTTTCCTTTGATTTTCCAACACCATGTTGTATTTGTCTTCGAGTTTCCTCAGAGAGAGCGGAAGCTTTACCACTTGATCTCTCAACATATCCCTGATACATTGGTGCAGAATGATGTTGTCCGTTATAGGGATGTTAGCCAGATTCAAAGCAAATTCCAAGGCTCGATAGCTAGTACCTTCAGCTATAGGCTCCAACACAGCCTCAGTGCTGGTGATTATTAGCTACTCTTTTTCCATATCTAGCTCATTGGTGAGCTGAGTATGGTACTTGTTCATGAATCCGACAAATTCTGCTCACAATTTCTCCCGCGTAGTTATGTTTTTGTTGCCTGTTTCTTCCCTCACTTCAACTCTATTAACTGAAATTGCCTGTGATAGTCCAGAGAGATCTGATGAGGAAGAACAGTCATAAGTAACTGTGAAACCAACCTTACTTCTATCTAGCTCCCCATATCGGACCAACTCCTCAAGTGGGGGTTCTTCCCATACAATGTCCACTTCATCAGCTTTTTGTTTCTTGGAGGGATGAGATCCCTCGCCCATGTCCATGTCTTCTTGTCCTCCTGAAGCATCTGCCTCATCATCCTGCCCTTTTCTTTCTGTTCCCATGGAAGTGGTGTCGCCCTTTCCTTCTGCAGCTAAAGATACGACCTCCATCTCTGAAGCCAAAGGCCATGTATCAAGGTTAGCTCTCCACTCAATGAAGGGCCTAGACTCATGTACATAAGAAATTGACTTTATATTCCTTTTCCTATTGGAAAGGATCCCTTTCGTGTTAGAGATTTTCCCTGTATCAGATCCATCCCTTGAAGCAGCGTTTCCACTATGGAGAGGGCATGCCTTGAATATAGTGAAGGGGCCGATAGAGGTAGGGAGCTTGAGAATGTATCCTTTCTTCATGGGGACAAAGTGGAACTGGCCGGCCTTCAGGGTTTGACAGATGTACTCAAGGGAAAAAATCAGCATAGCAGGAAACACCGGCAGGTGGTAGGGGGTACATCTATGACATAGACCCTGATCTCAGTGTAGTCGTCAAACATGTACCCGTCCCTTGTGCTATCTTCATCATCAAACTGCAACCATTCCTTCTACTCGAGAAATATTCTGGGTGGAGGGTTGTCATGTATGATGGTGTAGGCTAAGGACATGAACTCATTCAAGAACTTTGTGTAACCCCTCCCATTGGGTAGTTGACGCACAGAGACATTCCATTCAAAAAAAACTCTAGGTTGGGAGTTCGCCCTCAAAATATTTTAGAGGCCTAGAGTCTCAAACCTATTAGCATGCTCATACAGGAAGAGGTAAAACACTAATGAACAGAACCGAAAAGACCCAGAAGAGGGTAGCTCTTGGAACTAGGTTTGAATAGCCAAGGCCAGGAAAGTAGGGATATCCAAAAGAACACCCTTTTTAGACATGAGCTAAAGGAGGGCTATACATTCCTTTGACACTAGCTCGACCTCCCTGAGACCTAGTAAACCTGAAATGAAAGCAAGGATAGGTTGGACATTATCTCTGAAAGTGGCCAAGGGAACCATATCTGAAGGTGGGATAGAGGCAAGATGAGAATCTGAAATAAAACTGAGGAATTCACTCTGCTGCTTCTAGGGCAGGTTTGAAAACTGTTTGGAGAGGGATAACTCAATGATCTCGACATAAATCTGAATGTGGCGGAAGGGCCTCCTTTACGAGCTTGGGAGATATATGGAAAATCTTATTTCCTTGAGCCGATAAAAATAAATCGCCGCGCTCGGCATAGGCTTCGCTGAGCCAACTTATGAACTCGATAATTGGATAGGTGGGTGGGGAAATCTGGTAATATAAGCCTGATTGGACGATCCTGAACTTGTCTTTTCCTTTCACATAAGATTCAAACAACTCGGTTCTAAGACGGGATACACTGAAGGGGTAGAGCGGGTCGTGAATCTGCGTGTGTGCATCAATAAGGGGTTTAGGTCCAGGGATAGCCATGGACTCATGAGCTTGGGGGGTTTTAGGTTCTAACTTCCTTGGCTTTGCTTTCCCCATGACCATTTCAAAAAATAAAATAGAAGGGAAATCGGTGAGTCTGAGGAATGACTAAATACCTGCAAACAGTGAGGAAACCCCGGGGGGGAAGCGACACGAGGGGCTGAAAGTGACCTGGTACTATAACTCGAGCTTCGCTGCATGACAGGTTTGTAAAAATGACCATTTTTCTAAGAGTGGGCGTAAAAAAGGATTAAACATAACTAGATTTGCGGAAAATGAGGTTAGGGTGCCAACTATAAGCTAACGTCATAAGGATGTCGAAAATGGGACGCGTGGTGATAGGTTGTTGGCTATCAAGAGCCGGCTAGGTGAAATCCATGCGTCGGGTTAATACCAGTACTGGTCTTGTACTAGCTTTCATAACTTACCTTACCTTTTGTTTTCATAGCGCCACATGTCTTCCTTGAGGGGTCCACTCAAAGTTCCTTCAAGGGCCCGTGAGACCCTCTCATAACACTTCACCACCCCATGGGAAGCTCAAACCTTGGCGCACCATCAAGTGATGTCATATGTTCTGGGGGGTAGCTCTCTGCCTTCTTCCTCCCATCCTTGGTACCCCCAGAATCCCTACACATGGCACTCCCTTTTGTCTATCCGACATATGAATGCGGCCCCAATTTCATTTAACTGTGTAGTGCCATCATTCTTTTGTTCACACTCTTATCGTGAGGGGTTTTGTATGGCATGTTACCTTTGTATTCACTTAGCCCGCTTATCTTTTATGAACCCTTCCTTTGTTTATTTTAGCTTTTCTCCTTTTTGCTTAAGGTTCTGGCTGACCAAACAACATCAGCTCCACCTGGGGATAGCACGTTCATCCTCGAATGTGTCGAGAACTCCGCAGACCATGTGTGAATCATACCTTGATAGCTAGAGCCTCTCCAAAATTTTCAAACACTCCTATGGAAAAACAAAACAACAGAAGTGATTGTAAAAGAAACAGATATATACATTATATACAGTAGGCCTCTGAGACCCTAGTCAGTATTGAAAATAAGGTTTTAGGAACTGCCCATTTACGGGCACCTTGATTAAGTCACATTCCAGATTTTCTAGTATGAAGGTGTTATTTCCTTTAACCTCCTCAATCTTAAAAGGCCCGAACCACAACGGGTCAAACTTTCCATGCTTACCCTTCTCAGCTCTTCTGATGTCCCATCTCAGTACTAAATCTCTGGCCTGCATTTCCTTGTCTTTGGCATGTTGATCAAACAAACCCTTCATTTTTTCCTGATATTCTATCAACCTATCATTCACTTGGCTCTGAGTTTCTTCTAACTCAACCAGCTAGTTCATTCTTCTGATGAGGTCGTTGGGCTCTTCTTGGCTGCCCAGAAGGAACCTAGCTATAGGAAAAGTGAGCTAAATTGGGAAGATCGTCGCTCGCCCATAGACTAGTTTGTATGGGGAATTGCCTGTTGATCTTTTATTAGCGATTCTATTCACCCATAGTACAAATTTATGCCGAGAATCCCAGTTTTTCTGAATGTCATTTATATCTTTATTTAATTTTCTTACCAATATTTTATTGGAGGACTCATCTAGTCCATTTCCTTGGGGATAATAGGTTGTAGAGTGCCCCAAGGTGATATTGTATTGTTGATAGAAATTGGTGAATTTAGTGGACTTGAAAGCCTCAACATTATCCGTCATAACCTTAACCAGACAGCCAAATCTAGATATGATGTTCTCCTCTAGGAACTTGATCATAACTGCTTCAGTGGAATTTCTCACTGCTATAGTTTCTACCCACTTGATGAAGTAGTCAGTGGTGGTTAGGATCCACTTATGCTGACCATTGGATGCTAGGTGAATTTCCCCGATGAAATCTATTCCCCATTGCTGAAAAGGCTCTTCTATATGTACTGGGATCATGGGTAAGGGCACAAATTTCTATTTTTCAGCAAACCTCATACATTTCTTGCACACACTTACCCAAGCATGTACATCTCTAAACAATTTGGGCCAGAAGAAACCTGATTTCAATATCTTGTGGGATTTCGACCACCAACTATAGTGGCCTCCACAGATGCCTTCATGGAATTCAACCATGACCTCTTCTACCTCCGACTCTATGAGGCATAAGAGCAAGATCCCTGAAGGATATTTCCAATATATTTTGCCATTTGAAACAATATATTTATGGGATTTTAACCTCAACGTTTGATATTTGGTCTTATCTAATTTCAAAGGACACCAGAGAGTTAAAATATATTCTACAATATCTTTATACCAAACGCTGAGTAGGTACTTCATGTGTGTTCTTTTCATAGTGATTTCTATCCCAGACTGTTCGTCTATACCTTCAAGTAATTCTCCAACTTCCATAGATAGGTTAATTCCCAGAGCCTCATAGTTTGACTCAGACAAAATTTTGGCTAGCCCCTGTCCCTTGATAAGCTTCATAGGGTGGATGTATAATTCATATTCTTGAATCTTAGCGATCCATTTACCTCTTTTTCCCTCACTATCTCCCCGAATAAAGATGTCTTTCACCACGGAAGTAGGCACGGAAGCAGTTATGGCTAACTGCAGTACATACATCCGAAAGGATTTTAGGGACTTTACCAGGTCATACACTTGCTTCTCTAAGATGTTATTCTTAAACTCGGCATCTCGAAGCACTTGACTGAAGAAGGCGATGGGCTTCTCATACCCTTCTTCATTTTTCTGTAATAATATTGCGGCTACAGTATGTGGGGATGCAAATGAGAAGATCATGAATGGCTTACCATAATTTGGTCCTGCTAGTACTAGGGCTTTTGCAAAAGTGTTCCTAATTCTGTTGAATGCTTCTTTGAATTCTGTCATCCATTTTACATCATTTTTTTTCTTAAGCATCTCAGTGATATGCCGAACTATTTATGTGTAGTTCGGGATGAATCTTCTCAAAAAACTCATGCGTCCAAGAAATACCTGGACCTCCTTATTTCGAGGTAAGGATATGCCGTTAATTACCTCTACTCTTTTTGGATTGATCTTTACTCCTGCTTTAGTTACAATTTGCCCTAATAATTTTCCATATTCTAAAGCAAACATGGACTTCTGAGGATTTAGGGATAGACCATACCTGTGACACTTGTCAAAGGTCCGGTGCAAATGTTCAATATGTTCAACATCATCCTTCAAAAAAATGGTAATATCATCGAGATATACCACCACGAACTTGTCCTTCTCTTCTATGAAAGAAATGTCCATCGCCTGCTGGAAGGTAGCCCCCGCATTTATCAGGTCGAAAGGCATTCAGGCATATGTGAACATACCCCATGGTGTGGTGACTGTCATAGTATTTTGATCTTCGGGGAGGACTTCCACCTGGTTATGTCCAGAGAATCCATCCATCATGGACATTCGAGAGGATCCCACTACTTTCTGCAGTATGTGATCCATTTTTGGGAGGGGATAGTTGTCTTTAAGGGATTCTAAAATTCCTAAAGTCTATGCATAATATTATTTCTTCATTCTTCTTGCAGACCGAGACCAAGTTGGCCACCCATTCTAAATATCTTAGTGGCACAATGATCTTAGCCTTCAGCAACTTCTTTATTTCTTTCTCTATGGAAGGGAGTAGCAAAAGATTGATCTGTCTTAACTTTTTCTTATGTGGCTTAGCATCTCCCCTCAGCGGGATTTTGTGTTGTATGATGTTGATATCAAATGTCTTCAGATCTTCATAAGACCAAGTGAAAACATCCTTTTAGGAATGGAAAATTTTTAAATATTGTTCTCTGTATTATTCTGGGACTCCATTAGATAATTTTACAATTTTAGGATCCTCCTCTATCCCAATATTTACATCGTTTGTTTGACCTTCTTCGGTCAATTTTTTAGGACTGATAGGCATGTCATTTTTATTGAAAATTCTTTCCAGAGGCACTAGACCTCTGGAGATCATGTTTCCTTTCAGTTGCAACACCTTATTCCCAGCCATCGTCTCTTGCCATTTGTTTTGGGGCTATTCCTCGGTCTCTTCTTCTCTAGCATCAATGACCAAGTTAGAGAATTCCCCAATAGTCTCCATGAAATGCTTCATCTTCTCTTCATCTTCAAACACCTGCCAATGTTTGACGTTGTCTAGAATAGAGCAAGGATAATGCACCTCCACTTCATATCTTAGAAGTGGTTTCTAGGGTGGACGGAAATTACTTGCTGCCATAGCAAGGGAATCAACCATCCTATTCTAATATCTCGGCATAAACTGTATGTTGAATGCTAGGAAAAATTTTTCCACTAGGTCCCACACTTTTTTTCGGTATGCTCTTAACTGAGGGTGTTTGGCTTGGCACTGATTTCTAATCTGCCTCACCATGAGCTCTAAGTCTCCAAAAAATTTAATACTTTGAATGTTCATATTCTTGGCCATTTGTAAGCCCAAAAGAAGTGCCTCATACTTTTCCACATTATTGGTGGCTTCATATTCTAATTTAAAAGAGAAAGGGACCAATTGTCTAGTAGGAGATATTAAGAGGACTCTCACTCCATTTCCTTCCCTTAAATTTTCTCCATCAAAGTGTAGAGTCCATAGTCCCCTTTCATCACTGCTTGTAGACTGTTCCAACTTCAATAGATTGAATGTTGGTTCCTGTAAGAACTCCTAGTCCTCCTCGAGCATCAAACAAGAGAACTCTCCCTCCTTGCTATATACTGGAGAATTTATTGAGCCATCCTCTCTAGTCACCATCTTCACGAATATTGACTTGCGATACAACATTCTTTATTGTCCCCCAAACACTGGAATGGTTGCATAAGTGAGGTCAAGCTTGATTGACCCTCCAATTTTAGTTCCCCATGATCAGGACAAAAGCATCCCAAACCCAGCTAGGATATCAACGACCACTATTTCCATCAAAACACTCTTGGCTGGGATCTGAGCCAAATTTACCACCAGATTTTTAATCATCCCCAGGAATTTGACTCTTTTGGAGTCGAAAGAATAGAGGTCCTTATATGGTCGAGTGATATGCAAACCCAGTTGCTCCATGACTGAAAGAGGTAACAGGTTATGTCCTGCCCCCAAATCCAACATGCAATTGTGCAACAAAAAATCATGAATGACTAAGGATACAAAAAAGGTGGGGTTGCCGAGTCCAGTTCTTCTACATGGGGGCCAAAAACTACCATAGGCCTTTCCTCTTGAAGGTTAAGAATATCTAGGGGTGGAGTTACTCCATGAGGGAGCATGAACTAAGAGACTTGAGGTTTACAAGAAGGCTGCTTTAAAAGATTGACTAAAGGAACAAGGATCTTAAATTTCTCGAACTCTTTTTGGAGATTAAAGACAATAAGACCGTTTTCTACAATGGTCTCTTTTGGTTCTTTAGGAAAGATAGGATAATTTTCATCAATAGGAATATGTTTAGGATTTGCAAGAGGATTAGGTATTGACTTAGATAAGGATGGAGGAGTGCCTTTCTGATATGAGGGTTCTTCAACAGGTTTCTTACCTCTGTTATCAACTTTTTGAGATATCGACTCTTTTGGAGGTGACTCTTCTTCTTTAACTTGAGTACGCGTCCTTTTCCTGGAATACCAAAGTTCATACTTTTTGTGGAATTCGGCTCGCATGAAATCCACAAATTGTCTACAATAATTATCAATGTCAGGATATTCAGTGGAGTTCACTTTCTCTTCCTCTTCCTCCTTTTGGAGAGATATTTCTACCTCCTCCCCTTCTGAATAGGTGTTGTGGTGGATTTTTCGCATGGGCATATGAAATCGCATCAACTTAAAGAGTGTGGTATACTCTTTAAACTATTGGTAACATGCAAAAAGTGGGGGAGCTCAAAAGCATAAACATTTCATGAAAAACAGTATGCTAAAGTATTCTCTGGTTAAACTAAAACTAAAACACAAATATAAAGAAGCTATAAAGAGATTCAAAACGATAATAATGAAAATGATGGCTTGATGGCCTCTTCTTATTAAACTTTTGAAATGGAGAAGAAATTTTACCCACTTGCCAAAGGACCCCTAGGCAATGGATCTAGGTCCTGATGCAAGGATGTTGCCTTCCAAGCTATGCCTCTAATGCAGTCTCCCTCTCTCTCTCTTCTGTGGTTAACCAAGATGTTGGGTGGCCAACTATCGAGTCCCCTTTAGCTCCAACTCCGAGTCACACGCTGCTAGTGTTGCTTGGGAAAATTTGGCCAACATAACAATGTGATCCCCATTTCTTCATCTCTTTGTGGGTTTATATAGGTGAGTTTCAAATCCTCCTTCCCTCCCTTGGTACATGATGGATAGCGACCGAAGGGAGAGGTCTAATTCCATTGTGTGCTCACATAGTGTCTAAGGAGGTGCTGGTGGTTGTCCTTAGGTGGATTTCACACAAGGAGTAACTGTCCTTTGCTTGGTGTGGTCCCAGAAAGCGACTTTTTTCCATTTCTAGGAATGCACGCTTATCGGGAAAAAAGGCACGTAGAGGGTTCTCTTCTTGAAGGATAAAGCATGCAATTCAACATTTATGGCTAGTTCAAATCTGATTTTCTCAAAACCTTAGAGATTTTAAATACTTCTTGATTCCATAATGTGTTCCTGCCTTGTAAATACTTAGGCTTGACATTAATTGATGTCATCTTCTGCTATACGATTTTCCAGTGTTAACAGTTGCCCCCTAATGTGTGAGGTCTAGGAAGAACTGTATAGCCGAAATAAATTATATTTTCTTTTCTGTATTGTATGCAGAGAGAGGGGGGGAGAGAGGCTTGTGTGGATTTTCGAATTGAGAACACCTTGCACCGTATCTAAGATAACCATGGCATAAGGGATCCCCTGCAAGCAGATAAAATATACAAAATATTTACAAAATTTCAACAAGGCAGGCGTGTCCCTTGCTCGTGATGTTATGGTTAGTTAAACAAAATTGACAGATACATGTGTTGTCTATGCCACTACTGTGGTAGTGATGTTGGTGGTTGTTGATGACGATTGCTGACGCCCTCAGGGGCATTTTTTCTTTGATGATAGGTGGAAAGTGGTACCCATATGTGTAATCCTGGTATGGCATATCACTATGCAATGTACGCATATGTACTGGTTGGGACCTTCCCGTGTGAGCATTGTTATCAGAGACACTTATGAAGGCACGGGTCTTCGAAGGATTTGATCAAAGTGCAATGGTTGTAAGGTAAAATATCATCGTGACATGAAAGATTTTGCTGTAGTCAAATTTCAGGAGGATCGAAGACATCTGTGGACAATGATGTCTCCCACAGTGCCACCGAGGATACCCCTTTACATGGGGAGGGGTAATCCAAGGTATTGCTTCCTTTTTGGAAAGGAGGTGTTGAGGTCGAAAAAAAGGAAGCCTTTAATCGAACCATGGGTCACTGACCTGAGGGGTCAGGGACCTAGATGTGATGGGTTTAACATGGGAATGTTAGTGAGAGGTGACTGAAAATGGATGATGGGGATTCAGTGGCCCAAGGTCGAAGTGTAATTTAGCAGCTTGGCGGAAGTCATAGTTATTTCTGAAGGGAAAATACCTAGAGTCAGTAGGACTTCCAGGGTGGGTGTGGACTGGCTATGAATGTCGTGATGGTGCGTGGATGGGGGTGAAATACTCTGACCAAGGGAAATGAGGGACTGCTGCCATGGGGGAAAAGATGGAATATGAGGGCGAAGTGGCGAAGGGAATCATTTGTGATCTTTGTACACTTATGAAAAGGATAAAATAATGGGATTTGGTTTGTACAAAAAACAGAGACGGGTACCCCAAATCATGGAAAAGGGGGTCGATCACTATGGGTGTGAGGAAGGTGTTTTGCTGGGGGTAGGGGTCCCATTGTTTGGTCTCATGTGTAGGGTTGATGAAGCGGGAAATGTTGCAGATGAGATTATGCTGATGGAGGTATGGTGGGCCAAATGCGATGCACGGAGGTGTGCTTTCAATCTGCTTCTACAGCCTAGTCGTCTAGGAAGGGGGTTTTGAGTTTGAATGAAAAACTTGACCTTATGCATGATAGATGGATGGGCATGAGGTACTTTATACACTGAAATGGTATGGTCATGGCGTCACTTGTGCGGTGATATATGGTCTACTTTGGGTGACGAGCGCCAAGAAGGGGAAGCTCTACGGACCAACATAGATGTTTATCATATGTAGGGTGAGTTGGTGATAAACACGGCCAAGTATGAGGACCCTATGGTTTATTTCTGATGGAGAAATGATGTCAGGATATGAAAATTTTTCTTGGACTCTATCATGTTGAGAGTAGAATGATACCTACTTCGAACCTTTCAGTGGACAGTGTTGTGAATGGTTTGTTGGCTCTTCCTGAAAAAAATAGCTACCTCAAGTGAAATCATCTTATTTTCATCAAATATAATTGACAAACATGAATTTTAGAAAGGAAGATGGGAGGGTGCATACCTTCCGGTGCTAAAAAATAATTTTTTCTAGAAGACGAATGTGTGGCATCGCCTTCGTTTGTCATGGCATACTGATGATGGTGCAACTTACGGTTTGCGGAATGGATTTTCTGATCTCCTGTTACGAACTTCTGAAGTTCTGGAAAAGGGCAATAAATATGGGGTTAGGGCCCTAATCCAATTCATTTGTACTAGCTGAGTTTTGGGAGATCAGAGGTGATTGCAGAGCCTTTCTTGCCGTTGTGGTCAGCCTGTGTACCAGTGATTAGTGATATTATGCCGAGGTAGCTTTCATGACATCCTGCATTTCCAATTTTTAGTTTGACAGTGCCAGGGGCTGTACAAATTGGGTTTGTATGGCCTCAAAGGGACCTTTTGCACTAGATTGGGTGGGTGATCTAGGTAAAGCGGCACCCTCCTTGCGCGCATTTTTGGGGGAAAGGCGCGCAAGGGTGCACTGTTCCCTATTTTTTGCGCGCAAGGGCGTGCCTCTGAAGAAAACATGCATGCAAAAAAGGGAAGGGTGATAGAAAAACTTGGGCTTTTTGTATGTTGTGATGTTTCTCTCTCTACTGATGGGTGTCTGTGTTTCTTGGCAGGTTGGTGTGGAGAGAGCGAGATTGGCCAAAGATTCGGACTGCTCTAGATGCTAATGCTGGGGCACGTCGTAAATTAGCCACATGGGGCCTTCTGAAGTTTGCTGAGAACGAGTTCCTTCGGTCTCAGGACTGAATGTTACCTTCTATTATACAGAATTGGCGTAGGAGGCACAATATTTTCATAATTAGGGGGACGAACTTGATTATCTGTCTGAAGACAGATATATACTTCGTGATCGAGTTACTACTGCAGGGTGAGGCTCTGAGGTATCCACTCCCCGCTAGGAGAGTGAACCTAGACAGATTCCGATGGTAGGATTGCAGTGGTGCGCCTCTGACTGAGGGGTGCATCAATATTGCATCAGTGACATATGCGGCCGTGTGGTTTGCTCTGGATCTTATTGTGTGACTGGTGGGGCCGTTTGCTCCACATCGGGCATCGGGCCAAAAAGTGGGAGTTTTACATCATTTGAGGGGCGGTTATTTTTTCAATTTCGCCCGCTTTTGTTTTTATGGTATGGTGTCGCAACTGAATAAGGTCCAATGTGGATCCAAATAATTTACATACACTAGCATCCTGTGCAGCATCATGTATGAGAGGGTGGTTTTGCTAAGGCCCATTGTGGCGGTGCCTATTGGGGGGCCGTAGGAGCCACACATCAGGAGGTGGGCTCTAGTGATGCCGCACGACGATGGTCGCATGGTGGGTCGTTATTGGAACGACATGAAAAAGGCATGGTTTGAGGCCAACCCACATATTTTCTTGCCATACCCATATGAGGGGATGGACTTTCAGGGTGATCCAGACATCGGTATCTCTTTTGGTTATGTTTGGGGTCCTGTAGGTATATGCTATATTTTCTGCATTTTTTCGATTTTTTACATACTTATGTGTTTTTTATTGACACTTGTTAGAGTCGGTCTGTTCATCCCTCCGTTAGAGATCAAAATCTCTTTTGTTGCATTTCATTTTTAGGTGTCTCATTTGGTTCGGTCATTTTCATTCCATTAGGATCATACGTCTTCTGACGGAAGGGTCTTCTCACTCATACCCCTGGTGCCTTATACCTGCTGGCTTAGGTCTATTTATCAAAGTTCATAAAAATCAATTCTAAGGTCATTTATAGTCTTGTTTGATCTCTTGGTCAGCAAAGAGTTTTTAGGGTTTTTCAGTCATTAGGTCTAGGGTTCAATCTTCAAAATGTTTAATAATGCCAGCAGGACAGAGGGAGGATCAGAATAAGTTTCCATCTCAAGAAATTTCATCGTTATAATGATCGATTGTGACTTTTCTTCAAAACTATATTTTGAAGAAAAATCGTCCATTCATCTTTTTTAATAAATGTAAATATATTTTCAAACTTTTTCAGTTGTAAAGTTCTCAGGCACAGCCCTAGTCACCTTGCCAAGTTCCAGGCCATTCATCCTTGCAAGACAGACAAGATAGTTCATCATTCAGTTCAGAAAATCACAAATCAAGCAAAACAGAGTTTGTATTAAAATGTCAAAGTGCCAAAGTTCTACAACTTTACAAAGTGGGTTATTTTAAAACAAAAATCAAAATCCATGGTTCTATGAGATATTTTCCACTTTCAAATTTCATTTGCATGCAAGGAGATATCAAAAACCCATGAGAGAAGCTGAGTTGAAGTTGGAGAAGCGAAAAAAGAGTTTTTGGAGGCAAACTGTCTGTGAGTTTGCTTGCACAACGCATTGGGAGAAGGCACGCCGCATTGGCATGTAGCGACGCACATGGCCATTTTCTACAGTGTAAATTTGCTCTGGTGCAGTGCATATAACGTGCGCGGCTCACAGAGCTGCCAAGCGAAAATTTCATCACTGCTTCCATTTCTTTTAAAACGACTTCATCTCCTTTGCTCCGTGGAAGTGTAAATCATCTTGCTATTTCCTTTGGTTAGTGTGTGGGAGTTGTTTGAAGATTGGTTGGAGGATTTGTAATCTCAAAACATAAACCCTATCCATTTCATTAAAACTGCTCCTAGGGTTTGAGTTGGTTTGTTAAAGTTTGATTTTGTGCCAAGTGTTGCAAGTCTCATTTTCCATCTGTGGTTTCCTGCCCCATGACTGTCATATGATCATACAGTTCCTCCCCTTTTCTCCTATTTCCCAAAGCCAGTCATATCACTTGTTCCATTTATCCCTATCCCTAAACTCTACCGTCTCCCATATCATTTTGCAAAATTTCTAAATCCCCGAACCCCAGATTCCTAAAACAATCAAGTGACTGTTATTGCATTCTAACTTCACTTGATTGAACCACATTTTTACCACTGTACTATTTCCCATAGTCCTCTATACCCACTGACCCTATTCATCACGGTCTTTTCCCCTTTGGCACACATTTGGCACTTGGAGAAAAAGAAATTAAGTCCTCATTTATCATTTTCAATCAACCAAACATACACTTGTCATACACATTGCAACATCATGACGGACACAGATTCATCATATGAACAAGACAGTGATTCCGGCACTGAACTGCATGCACCAGGAGGGCACTGAAACATCGGAAAACGCCTGATCCACTTCAAATCTTGGCCGAAGCTTCTTTGGATGAGTATAGTGCTTGATGAGGGACCTTCAGTCCAAATTTCAGCAAATTTGGAGAAAATTTTGTCAATTTTGAATTTTTGGTCACAAAACAGGTTTTTCCGCCCGACGCGTAGCGCCACCTTGCACGCGCTTACGATTGGGAGGTCCTCTGGAGGAAAAATTTTCATTTTTGGATTTGTTACAAAATTTTGCGCATGCTCAGGAATGGCCTAAGGATTTCATCAAGTTCTGGGTTTCCTAAAGGGTAAAAAACACCTTGAAAATGGTCTTTCTGCCACTTTTTACACACACAGGAACCAGTCTTGGGAGATTGAACTTTTGGAGGGGCAAATGACATCCAAATCCAGAAATTCCACTTGGGTTGGAAAGTAGACAGGCAGTGATTTCCAATGAGCTATCATGAGCTCAATTTGGACTTCAGGAAGGTCCTAAAAATCAGCTCCAAAGTTGTGCTACGCATAGAGATTTTAGGCGTGGTGCATAGAGAATTTTGGCCTATTTTTCACTCTTCAGCTCAGAATTTCGCTCAGTTTTGACTAGTTTCACTTTTTCATGTAACTATTGATCTACCTAGATGTAATTTCATGACCATGATGTAAAATTGGCACATTTTTACTTGTTCTAGAGGATTCATTCACTAAAAAGTGAAAATTAAATGAATGAATCAGTTTCCTACCATATAGAGGCAAGTTGTTTGATTGCCTAGATTTTAGTTCCTAGTTTAGAATTGGTTGAAACAGCTCCTAGAAGGATGAGCTCGACCGCTAGAGGCATGGGAATGGGTTAGGCTGGTCTATATTATGTATTTTCTGAGTCATTTTCAGGGTTGGACTCTTGGGAATAGTTTGGCACCTCATTGTATATTTATTTCAGCATTTTTGGCAAAGGAAAGACCAGGGTTTTGTAGCATTTGTTGGGATCCTTGTGGCTCTAAGTTTTGATGGTGTTTTTCTCCATGTAATTGTAAGTTCATTAATGTTTTATGTATGCCATTTCCCTTCTCTCTGATTCTGCAATTAAACAAATGAGTGACTAAGGTAGAATTCATTAGTTTGCTGGTGCTTTGCCTTGAACTTTTGTTTAGTTTTATATGTTTTCATCTGTTTGAAGAGGATCCTTGAAACCCCTTGCCCTCTTTAGCTCCTCAGCAGTCTTTTCTATCCATTCATTCAATCTAAGACAACAAATCCATTGCCTTCCTTGCCCCAACTTGAACTCTTCAAGAATTTGGCCTCATCCCCAAGCCCAAAATTGCCTTTGCCCTTTTTCCAAGAAAACCCCCAAAAAATCAAAACAAACCCTCCTATTTAAATACCACAACCTAAGTAGTATTGCATTTAGTCATGTGACCTATTTAACCTAATTCTTTAGGTTTGACTTTGGAGAAAACCCCTCTACAAATTGCAGGCAGAACTAAAACTACCCGGAAGTAGCGTCAGTTTGATATTACTGTCTCAGCCCGAGTCTTTAAAACTGAGGTGATTGGAAAATAACATAGTAAGCGACCATCTTGGAAAAATATAGTTTGCTGTTGGTGTTGTTGAACTTTAAAACTAAAGTGAGGTAGGATGTACAAGATCCGGCTTCCAAAACGCTTTTTTATTTGCATGTGAAGTAGATAAATAACCTTCAGTCAATCTCCCGGTCTGGCTTTTGAGCTGTTCTATATTTCATGAATTTTCTTCACTTGTTACATGTATCAGGATTCAGGATACGATGGTTGATGGTGGACAACGATGGAACTATAGAAGAGGCCCAGGAAATCATTCTGGTGACTCCAACTCAATGTAGAGACTCCACTAGAGGACTAACTCTTTCTCTGAGAAAATGGAAGGATCTTACAAAAAGTTTAGGTATCCAAAGTGAAATGGTATTTAGGATCTAGTCTGCTTTCTTGTAAACTATTTCTTTGTTGTTCTTGAAACTGTCCTGAAAGTTTTTCAAAATTTGTTGTATGAGAAAGGTGATAAAAATCTTCACTCGACCTATTCAAAGAGCGTAAATACTGAGTTTCCCTTTGATCCTGGCCTCCTTACTTTTCCCACATCTTATGATGAATCTCTACAGAGTGATGAGCCTAGGAAAAACCAAAACTGATCAGTAGCTCTTGTCCTTGTACTCCTACACACCCCTTTTTACAAAGTCCGGTAGGTATAAAAACTATATTTGTTTACCTTCTGTTCTTCATGCTTTCCCTACAAATTATGACCCATATCTACCAAGATTTGACAGTGAACGTAACAATGTCAACGCTGAGCAACATGTGCAGAATGTTGAGACTTTTCTAGATCTTTTTGAAGTTGATGACGAAGATGTTAGTATTAGACTTTTTGCTCTTTCTTTGCAAGGCCAAGTGAAGAGTTGGTTTAAAGCCCTGCCTGATGCGAGCATCTCAGATTTCCAGCAGTTCGTCACAGTTTTCCTCGACGGATAGGTGATCATTGAGACCTTTCTGATCATAGAAAAGTATATAACAATTGAAAAGAAGCACACGGGAGATATTCATGATTTTAAGTAGTTAACTAGTTGTGTCGATGCAATTTGTCTCCAACATTACCTGATCACGCACTCCTTGCACTACCCACGTTGCCCCAGTCCATAAAAATGGAATTTAGAGTTAGGAAGAAAATAATATTGCTGCGAATCTACAGAATAGTCGCGATAAATGTAGAGGCTCATTTACTGATCCGAAGGGCAAGGTTGAAGGAAGAAGAGATGAAAAACATAGATCCGGAGAAATCGACATCTTTAGAGGTAAAGCTTGACATGTTGGTAAGTGCAGTAGAAGAGACGATGCAAAAGAAAACCACAAGGAATGAGTATAATTTTCAAGCCCATGACTTGCTGATTGAAGAAGAACAAGTTGGTGATCCAAAACATTTTGTTTCTTATCCCAGTTGTCATAGTGATTGTTTTATAGATCATTTTGGAGAAGAAAGAGCTGTTGATATGACGTGTATGCTTGATGATGTGTTGTATACTGATGATTTGCCTCAGTTTGATCATTATGTTGATGATTATGTTCTCCAAACAGAAGCTAATATTGTAGACAAATCAACAGCTAGTTTGTGGAAGGAGGAAGTTCACTTTCAGCAGCTCGAGTACAATGATCAACCGATACATATCAGCTATGACAATGATGAGGGAAGTGTAGCAAATTTTGAAGTAAGTGAAGGATCTTTGCCTTTTTTTTTTATTCATTTCAGTTCATCAGAGACAACTTTCATACAATCAGAAATCAACTGTCAACAAGTCTTGATTTGGACCATCTTGAGGGCAATGAAAACCTTGTTCAAGACTTCTCATATTCCAATTTGCAGTGCCCGAAAGCCATTGGTTGTCAAGTTGCAGATGAAGACATGGAAGCTGGCACATATGATCAAATGATACAAGGTGACTCCGTACCATTTTTTTTTAATCATTCCAATTTTTGAAGGGTAAATTGCATAGTAAATCTTCAAATGAGCCGCTTGTAGGAAATCAACAATCTCTGAGTTTTAATGTTGAGGATGTGACAGATAGTGAAATTCTTGAGCAAGTTGTTGATGAGAAATCTTCCCCTGAAATGATGGATGAAATCATTTTGAATACAAAACCCTTCCTAGCTCCAGATTTGCAGGCACCAAAAAAAATTGAAGGTAAGATTGTGGATGAAATCGTGGAAGTCGAAATACATGATCTAATGATGCAAGAGGATTCTGTACCCTTTTGTTTTGAAGCATTTCAGTTTATAAAGCAGAATCTTCATAATATCTCTAAAGAAAAAGATGAACAACCAGTAGGATGTCATGCAGTTTCAATGGATACATTGCAGCAGTCTTCTCAAGTTTTTGATGATCCTGTTGCTCGTGTGTTGGATGATGTTTGTTGTAAAATTTCTTCTTCATTAGCTAACCATGTGATAGAAAAGGATGTTGATAATAATCTTATTAAAAAGTCACCTTCATTTTCTTGTCTCATAGATTTTTCATTACAAAGCCCATTTCAAGGTTTGCAGTCGTATGAGGAGATTGATAAAGGAGACTTTTGTTCTGTTTGGAATCAACAACAGAGTTTGGTTATTCATGAAATTCAGGATCCTTTTGACAGCTTGCTGCAATCACCAAAGAAAGACAGTACATATGTGAGGGAAATCTTAATATCAAGCTATGAAGATTACCTGGACCAAAGCAGTGATGTATTGATGGAAATCAATAGCTATTTTTATGAAGATCATTTCGCAGTATTCTTGAAATCATCCAGTAAATTCATGCTTTGCAATTTTATCAGAAGACAAATTGATTCCGAGTTTCCATCGGAGTTTCCTTTCGATTCTTCCCTTTTCCTGCGCATCAAAAAGCATTTGGGAAGAAATCAAATAGCATCCAGGATGCTTACATGGTTGCATTGGCTGTTCCATTTCACTTGATCGGGTGGTGAAAAGAACAATTAGAGTAGGTTTGATGAATAAGCTCAATTGTGAGCATCTTTCTAGTTTGTCAGTTTTTTTTCAGTCATGTTTGGTTTTATTATGGTTTTCAGTTTTAGCCTTGAGTCAAAGTCAGTCTATGTAATGTCAGTTTTCGTGTTTTGACTCCATTGCCCAATGGATGAAGGCATTGTCTACTCTCCCAAAGATCTGTAGTTATTGGAACCTCTAAGGAGCTACCATCCCCATTGGAGTCATTGTTAGAGGTGGTCTGTTCATCCCTCCGTCAGAGATCAAAATCTCTTTTGTTGCATTTCATTTTTAGGTGTCTCATTCGGTTCGGTAATTTGCATTCCATTAGGATCGTCGGTCTTATGATGGAAGGGTCTTCTCACTCATACCCCTGGTGCCTTATACCTGCTGGCTTAGGTCTGTTTATCGAAGTTCATCAAAATCAATTTTAAGGTCATTTACAGTCCCGTTTGATCTCTTGGTCAGCAAAGAGTTTTTAGGGTTTTTTAGTCATTAGGTCTAGGGTTCAGTCTTCAAAATGTTTAATAATGCTAGCAGGCCAGAGGGAGGATCAGAATAAGTTTCCATCTCAAGAAATTTCATCATTATAATGATCGATCATGACTTTTCTTCAAAACTATGTTTTGAAGAAAAATTGTCCATTCATCTTTTGTAATAAATGTAAATATATTTTCAAACTTTTTCAGTTGTAAAGTTCTCAGGCGCAGCCCTGGTCACCTTGCCAAGTTCCAGGCCATTCATCCTTGCACGACAGATAAGATAGTTCATCATTCAGCTCAGAAAATCACAAATCAAGCAAAACAGAGTTTGTATTAAAATGTCAAAGTGCCAAAGTTCTACAACTTTACAAAGTGGGTTATTTCAAAACAAAAATCAAAATCCATGGTTCTATGAGATATTTTCCACTTTCAAATTTCATTTGCACGCAAGGAGATATCAAAAACCCATGAGAGAAGCCGAGTTGAAGTTGGAGAAGTGAAAACAGAGTTTTTGGAGGTGGACTGTCTGTGATTTTTCTTGCGCGGCGCATTGGCATGTCGCGATGCACATGGCCATTTTCTACAGTGTAAATTTGCTCTGGTGTGGCGCATATAACGTGCGCGGTGCACAGAGCTTCCAAGCAAAAATTTCATCACTGCTTCCATTTTTTTTTAAATGACTTCATCTCCTTTGCTCCGTGGAAGTGTAAATCATGTTTCTATTTCCTTTGGTTAGTGTGTGGGAGTTGTTTGAAGATTGGTTGGAGGATTTGTAATCTTAAAACATAAACCCTATCCATTTCATTAAAACTGCTCCTAGGGTTTGATTTGGTTTGTTAAAGTTTGATTTTGTGCCAAGTGTTGCAAGTCCCATTCTCCATTTGTGGTTTCCTTCCCCATCACTGTCATATGATAATACAGTTCCTCCCCTTTTCTCCTATGTCCCAAAGCCAGTCATATCACTTGTTCCATTTATCCCTATCCCTAAACACTACCGTCTCCCATATCATTTTGCAAAATTTCTAAATCCCCAAACCCCAGATTCCTAAAAAAATTCAAGTGACTATTATTGCATTCTAACTTCACTTGATTGAACCACATTTTTAAGACTGTACTATTTCCCACAGTCCTCTATACCCACTGACCCTTTTCATCACGGTCTTTTCCCATTTGGCACACATTTGGCACCTCGAGAAAAAGACATCAAGTCCTAATTTATCATTTTAAATCAACCAAACATACACTTTTCATACACATTGCAACATCATGACGGACATAGATTCATCATATGAACAAGACAGTGATTCCGCCACTGAACTGCATGCACCAGGAGGGCACTGAAACGTCGTAAAATTACTGATCCACTTCAAATCTTGGCCGAAGCTTCTTTGGCTGAGTGTAGCGCTCAATGAGGGACCTTCAGTCCAAATTTCAGCAAATTTGGAGAAAATTTTGTCAATTTTGAATTTTTGGTCATAAAACAGGTTTTTCTGCCCGACGCGTAGTGCCACCTTGCACGCGCTTACGATTGGGAGGTCCTCTGGAGGAAAAATTTACATTTTTGGATTTGTTACAAAAATTTATGCATGCTCAGGAATGGCCTAAGGATTTCATCAAGTTCTGGGTTTCCTAAAGGGTAAAAAACACCTTGAAAATGGCCTTTCTGCCACTTTTTACACACACAGGAACTAGTCTTGGGAGATTGAACTTTTAGAGGGGAAAATGACATCCAAATCTAGAAATTCCACTTGGGTTGGAGAGTATACAAGTAGGGCTTTCCAACGAGATATCATGAGCTCAATTTGGACTTCGGGAAGGGCCTCAAAATCAGCTCCAATGTTGTGCTACGCATAGAGATTTTGGGCACGACGCATAGAGAATTTTGGCCTATTTTTCACTCTTCAGCTCAGAATTTCGCCCAGTTTTGACTAGTTTCACTTTTTCATGTAACTATTGATCCACCTAGATGTAATTTCATGACCATGATGTAAAATTGGCACATTTTTACTTGTTCTAGAGGATTCATTCACTAAAAAGTGAAAATTAAATGAATGAATTAGTTTCCTACCAGATAGAGGCAAGTTGTTTGATTGCCTAGATTTTAGTTCCTAGTTTAGAATTGGTTGAAATAGCTCCTAGAAGGATGAGCTCGACCCCTAGAGGCATGGTAAATGGTTAGACTGGTCTATATTATGTATTTTCTGAGTCATTTTCAGGGTTGGACTCTTGGGAATAGTTTGGCACCTCATTGTATATTCATTTCAGCATTTTTGGCAAAGGAAAGACCAGGGTTTTGCAACACTTGTTGGGATCCTTGTGGCTATGAGTTTTGATGCTTTTTTTCTGCATGTAATTGTAATTTCATTAATGTTTTATGTATGCCATTTCCCTTCTCTTTGCTTCTGAAATTAAACAAATGAGTGACTAAGGTAGAATTCATTAGTTTGCTGGTGCTCTGCCTTAAACTTTTGTTTAGTTTTATATGTTCTCATCTGTTTGAAGAGGATCCTTGTAGCCCATTTCCCTATTCAGCTCCTTAGCAGTATTTGCTATCCATTCATTCAATCTAAGACATCAAAGCCATTGCCTTCCTTGCCCCAACTTGAACTCTGCAAGAATTTGGCCTCATCCCCAAGCCAAAAATTGCCTTTCCCCTTTTTCCAACAAAACCCCCAAAAAATAAAAAAAAACCCTCCTATTTAAATACCTAGCCTAAAATCAGTATTCATTTCAAGTCATCTCAGACCCTATTGCTTATTTTTACTGAGTTTGACCTGGAGAGAGCCCTCTCCTGTTCTGGTAGGGCTAGCTACCAGACTGAGCGTGGTTTGATGTTACCCTGAATTCTGCCTTCTTTCAACCTGAGGTGGATTTAGGAAATAACAACACTAACATTATTTTAGTTACTCTTATAGATGTTAGTGAGGTAGGTCGCCCAGTGGCCCGACTGGTGGGTCATGATCCTCCGTTACGACCTTGTGGTGGCCAGGGGGGAGGAGACATAGGTGGACTGAGTGGTGGTGCTGGTGTCCCTAGCGGGGATGGTGTTGGCCCTTTTGGTGAGGGTAGCATCTCGGCTGCAGCTGGGTTGTGGCCGAGCAAGCTCGTGCAAATGCGATTGAGGCACACATTGCAGCACTTATGGCTTAGGTGGTTGCTCTAGAGGACATCTGGGGTCGAGTGAACTGCTTGACCCAGGTGATGCCTACTCAAGGTTTCATGGACAACTTCGAGGAGGTGTGGCTAGAGACGGTGATGGCCTGTGAGAGGGATTATCGGCCCACTCTATGACGGGTAGCTATTGCAGTGGTGACAGTAGCTCCGGTGGTGGCACCAGGAGTGGTGGTGGGTCTAGGTGCTCGTCTTGAGGGGGAACCCCCATAGAGTAGTTTTGTACACAGGTAAAGCACCTGTTATGAGGATGCTTCCCTTATTTTTGACAACCTTTGTATCTTCGAGCTGGCCATTGGGCTAGGGACCCTATTTTTTGTACTCAGATACACATATTTTTTGATATATATATGAGAGATATTTTTGCAGCTTTAGGTGGTGTGCTATTTATTTCGATTTATATATTTTGTGTTATGCTAATGGATATCTATGTTTTTGTTTTTTATGGATGATGGTTTATTTGGGATACATTCTAGTCTAGGATATGGTTAAATATGTGATCATCTGCTTGGTTTTGATCCCTTGATACATGAGAAAATGTGGTGGAGCCAAATTGTGTGCTTAATCTTTTGGCATGCAAATATCTTCTAAACAGGTGTATGTTTCTAGTCTCAAATGTTTGGCTCAATTGTGATACTACTAACTAGGAATCGAGATAGAAATGCATATGGTGGATGACCTGATGGAGGGCCTCACACATAAGTCTGATGACAATATCATATTCTTCCTGATTGTTTGTTGATGATCCAATGCACACGTTGTTTGAACATAGTGGTGATCAGTCAGGGTGGTAGATGACCTAGGTGGTTTCAGCTAAGTTTTGATACCATTGCGATGCTCCATCAGAAAATTCAAAATAGGGTTCGAGTTGGTGATCCATGGTGGCACTTCGAGCACATTTTTTACATAAGTCCTTGGGTCAAAAATATTTTCTTGAATGGGGTTTTTTTGTACTCTAACTCTAGGGGACAAGAGATTTTGGGGACCTTAAGAGTATAACTTCTTGAGGTAAAGGCCGTTGATGGGGTTAGTGAGGTAGGTCCCATCTAGTTCTGTCATGATGTATGCCCCCTGTCAGAGGTAACGTTTGATGATATAGGGTCCTTTCCACAAGGTTTCAAATTTTCCTGGCCCTAAGGCCTCTTTTGTGACATCATAGTGAAGGAATAACTGTCCCTCGGTAAATGAGAGAGGGGTGATGTGGTAGTCAAATGATGCTTTCAACCCTTTCTTATGGGCCTCATTATGTTGCAGCGATTGCCTCCGACTTTCGTCAACTAGCTCTAGTTGTACTAGGCATTGTTATAGAGGTTGTGTGTCATCAAGGAGTTTGATGGCGGCGTGCAAGTTTGGGATCTCGCACTCTATGGGAATCACGAATCCAATCCCATATACTAAGTGGAAGGGATTAAATCTAGTGGAAGTCTTAACAGCCATGTAGTATGCCCACAGGGCAGAGAAGAGCATGTGGTGCTAGTTGGTTTTGCGGTTATTCACCATGCATTGTAACATGGTTTTGAGTACTTTGTTAATGGCTTCTACCTGTCGATTGGACTGGGGGTAGTATGGTGAAGCGAATTCATGGGTGAATCTGAGATGATGAGATAGTTCCTCGAAGACTTCTTTTTCAAAATGTTTTCCGTGGTCGGAAACTAGCTCTTTAGGGATGCAAAATAAGGTGATCACGTGGTTGTAGTTTCTACTATGATGTCGTATGTGGGCATGGCCTCGGCCCACTTGGTGAAATAATCGACAACCACGATGATGTATTTATGATTTCCTGACGAGGCTGGGTTACAAGTCATGAAGTCTATTCCCCATTTACAAAAGGGGTCAGCTACAATGACAGGGTGCAGAGGGGTGGGTGGTGCTCTTGCTTTGTGGGTGAAGCGCTGGCACCGCTCGCATCTTTTGACTACTGTGATACAGTCGCAAAACAAGGAAGGCCAGAAATATCCTGCCCATAGGAAATTTTGGGCAGTAGCCATTCCGGATAGGTGGTCGTCGCAAGCACTTGCGTGGCAGTCGTTTAGGGCTTGCTCTACTTGTTTGTGAGTGAGACATCGCCGCAGGATTGTATCAATGCCTCTTCTATACAAAACATCTCCCATGAGGAGGTATCGAGGGGATTAATGGCGTATGCGCTGACGGTCATCTTGCGTGAGATAAGGTCTGAACTTTTGGGTTCACAGGAATAGGAGAATATCCCCATACCAAGGATCGTTGGTTGCTCCAAAGAAAAGATGTTCATCTGGTAGCGAATCATTTACTAGTGATCCTTTGGAAGGTTTTTAATGAACTCTGCTAGGGAAAGTGCCTTTTCTCTTTTGGGAGAGAAAAATTGAAAATTGTATTCTTGGAGAATGACTATCCAGTGGGCATACTTGTGGTTCATAAGTTCAAACTTGAACAGGTACTTGATGGGATTAGTATCTGCTATGACCGTGGTATTTTTTAAGATGATGCAGTGATGAAGTTTCTGGACTGTGTGGATTAATGCTAGGGAAGTTCTTTCTTCGGGCTCATATATTAATGCAGGGCCTAATAAGGTTTTGCTGATGTAATAGATTACGTGCTCCCTCCCATTTGGGCCTTCCTGAACCAATAATCCAGCCAATGTGGAGTCAGAGGCTGATAGGTATAGGATATAATCCTTGTTGTAGTCCCAGGTACTAATAAGTGGTGTTGAAGATAATTTTTCTTTTAGTGCATAGAATTCTTGTTGGGCATGATCATCCCATTTAAACGGGATGTCTTGGTAGAGGAGGTGCAAGAACCCTTGAGCACATGTGGCATAATATGCGAAAAAGTGTCACAGAAAATTGGCCTTTCTTTGCAGGCATCGGAGTTGCCTGAGGGTTCGAGGTGGGGAGACTTCTTTAATGGCTTGGACCTTTAAAGTGTTGAATCAAATCCCTTGCTGGGACACAGTAAAACCTAACAGTCTCCCTGTGTTGACACATAATACACACTTAAGAGGGTTTAAGCACAGGTTGTATTGGTGGCATCTTTGGAATACCAATCATAGATCCTCGAGATGGTTGAAGCGCTTCTTAAAGCATAATGTGAGGTTGTCCAAGTAGGCGAGGATGAGGTGTGACAAGTTGTGAAATATATAATTCATGGCCGTTTGGAAGGTGGCTCTGACGTGTTTTAGGCCAAATGGCATTACCTTGTATGTGAATGTGTCCCAGGGAGTGGTGAATGCAATTTTGTACCGATCTGTATGGTGTATCTGGATTTGATTGTAGCTGGAAAACCCATCCATAAAGGATAGGGCATCGTGGCCAGCACAAGCATCGATAACTTGGTCGATGAATGGGGTGGGATAGTTTTCTTTAGGACAAGATTTTTTCAAATCCCAAAAATCGGTGCAAACGTGTATGGTGACCTGTTTTTTCATGACGGGAACAGGGTTAGAAACCCAAGATGTATAAGAGATGGGGTAGATAAACTCAGCTTTGTGAATCTTTTCGATTTATCATTTTATTGCTTCTGCATTGGATGGGTGCAGTTGAAATTATTTTAGGTGGACTAGGGTTATGTCTGGCCAAGTGTTAATATGGTGCTCTACGATAGTAGGGCTAAGCCCAGGCATTTCTGAGTAGACCCATGCGAAGATCTCTCTATACTCTTGTAATATTTTGGTATAATAGGTTACCTCTTTTGGAGAACATGCTACCCCCAGTGAGATTTCTTCTACCTTCGATGGGTTTTGAGATGTGTTCACCTTGATGGTAAGTGAAATGTTCGACATATTTCCCTCTTCAAATGCATCAGGCACTGGGATGGGGTTTTTGAACCAAGAGACCTTTCCTGATGGCAGGAATTCCCTTGATTCGATCGCATAGATCTCTGGTTCAATTTTCTTTTCAGGACTGACTGTTTTCTTGGAGAGAAACAGCGAGCGGTGATGCATTGCATCCCATGGGTAATCAGGCTCCATCATGGTTTCTAGGATATCCTCATCCGAATGAAACAAGGTCTTGAAGGGGGATTGTTCCTTTGTAGGTTTATACTGAATGGGGGTTCTCTAGGTTGAGCTGGTTGAAAAGCATGACAAAGATTCCATCATGGATGTGGTGGAACTGGACACGCTCGACAGAGTGCAGACAGGTTGGGTCTGTACTATTGTAGGGACAACTACTCTTGTAGCTGCAGCTATCTCGACACTATGATATATGAGCAGACAACTTAACTCATGGTTCTGATGCATGATGTCATGAACCGTATGTGGTGTGTCATGTCATCGGCATTTGGCGGGGGATAGATCTCCCTAATTGGTTGTCTTCCAAATGGCCACGATGGGGTGGATGTATTCATCACATCCTCTTGGGTTGTTGAACTATTCATGGATTCCCAGTCCATACCATCTTCTTGGGAGAGGCAGATGATGGTTGATCACATACAATATAAAGCTGTGTGGAATCTTGGGATGTAGTGACAATGACGTACAGGGTGGTTGTCTCCACATATCTGACAGGAATATGGGACGTCCATTTCTCTGCGATATATTATGTGGACTGGGTACCATCGTTGGAACATTTGCAAGGCTGGGTAGTCAATGATGAAGTGATTAATTTCATCACAAAGTGCGCATATTTTGACTCGGGGGTTGGTCTGGTAGGGATCCTTTCTGGTAGGAATGACCCTAGAATGGATGACTGTTTGAATTGGCTAAGGCCATATTCTTGGCACTGTGAGAGACCGTCTACTACTATATCTATGTAGGGTAGAATTACATCCATGCTTATTAGGGGATGCTTTTCACAGTGCGTCAATTGGTCTACTGTAATGATTCGATCCTTGTGGGGGAACATCATAATGCGGAAGACGGAGGATGCTATGGCAGACATGGCGTACATGTAACTCCGCCTGAGGAGTATGTTGTAATCCAAGTGAGAACCTAAGAATTCAATGTCAAAGTGGACCATATTTCCGGCTAAGCAGATTGGTACATTTTGGTAGAGGTTGACGGGAGTCGAGGGACGACCATCGTAAGCTCTGAGTGTGATGATGGAAGATTTGACTTTGGGGGATCCTAATTTCTACCACACATTTTTTGGCATGATGTATGTCGATGCACCCTCGTCAATGACACATCGGTGAATACTGATATTCTGTACCGATACTGGTATCTGGAAGGCGACCGTAGAAGGAAGCCTAGGGGTGGCTTTGTCGAAGTCAAAATCCATCATGCGCATAGTGGCGGGGTCGATAGCACCTAAAGCAGAAAGTAGGGCTTTCCGTTTCTTAGGGAATGAATGCAGTACTTCTTACGTGGACATAGCAGTGGTTGATTGAGCTAAATCATCCACGATGCTATAATTATGGGCTTCTTTGGAGTAGTTAACTGCTCCCCTATTAGGTCCCTTTTCCATCTTTGGTAACGGTTCTATAGGGATCTTTGGAATGGTCAAAGGTGCACTTGGCGTGCTAGTACTGGCCCCTGATGTATTGGTGTCTGGTGGGGTGTCATAGGTGCGATTACGAGTCTAGAAAAAAATTTCCTCCCCAGCCATGTAAATTTCATGGTTTCTTTTCCCAGAATCATCTGGGTTTTGCTGTTGAGTGCTTATTGTCCCTTTATGCAGGAAAGGTTCTTGCATCACCACAGTTTGCTGGGAAGATCCTTGTCATCCTCGGTTACTCTGTATCTTTTTAAGCTCAGGGAGTTCAGGAGAGTTGTGAGTATTGTGCCCATACTCACCACGTATTGAACAATAATGTTTTGTTCGTAGAGGTGGCCTTTTTCCTTGCCTTGGGGCAGTGCTTTGCTCCTGGTTCTGATTCCGGTTGGAGTTACCACTAGCCTAGGATCATGGTGGGTGTTGTTGGTTGCTGCCCCCCTGTCTAGAGTTCCCTTTGGGCTTGTTTTTTGTCCTTTTTTTAACCATGTTAGGAGGTTAGTTCCCTTGATCATACTAGTGTGGTTGATTTTGGGATGACTGCACAAAGTCCACCTATGCATTGGTTTGCGTAGGTGGGTTGTGTGCCTGGGACTGAGCATAATGATGTCCCATGTTTGCACCTGGCCATTGGGGGGAGCTCTTCTGTCAGTGTTTCTTCCTGCGTACTGGGTCCCCTTAGCCAGAGGATAAGGTCCTCCTTGGTGATACGCTTGCGCCCTATTAGTCAAATTTTTCTGCTGCATATGATGACTTTGAAATCTGGGTTGAGACATATTCGAGGTAGAATTATGTGTGTAACTAGGATTTTGATTGCTACTACCTAGTTACCCTTGGGTCATTGACCCAATTAGTCCATCTGCAGAGTTAGATGTGCCTGGAAATTCTTGATAATATTGCAGGCGCGGGCATTAGGCAGGATATTGTAGATGTGTCCTGACTGCGTATAAATCAGTTCAAGATGTTGGGCTTTATTGATTATGTCCTCTTCGGATTTGGGGTTGTGTTGCGCCACATCCTTTGAAACCTCTACCATCATATTTTTCAAGAATAAATCTAAGAGGACCCGGTCGTCAAGTTTAGCTTTGCATAAACTACGATGCCGCCTCCATTCATGGAGATGGTCTGAGATATGGATGGAGGGGGATTGCCTGAAATGAGTCAGTAATTCCATTCCCGAATCATGGTGATTGGGCAACTGAAAATATGTGAGGAACGTGGTAGCAAGTGCGGTAAAGGTTCCATGTGAAGCAGGCAGTTGCTCCATGTACCATTTCACGGCCACACCCGTAAGAGTGCATTGAAATAGCCTCAACCAAATAGCATCGTCAATGATGCTATTCGATGAGCACCACAGGTGAAAGTTCATTACATGATTACTTGGGTCTTCCACTTGCTTACCTTCAAACTTTGGTATATTCGAAGGGAGCTTCGTGGGCATGGGAGGCCAATTGGAGTCATGTGCGATAGGGTCATTTGTGAGCTTGGTTAAATTAGGTAGATTCAATTCGGATAAGAAGGGTGACTGAGAGATTAATGTCATGGAAACGTGTGAAGACTTGAAGTTCTAGTTAGAATGAAGGTTAGTCTGTGACATACCCTGATGTCAATTCGACTGGCTTCTCGTATGGGACACACTCCTCTACCCCCTAGGGGACGAGGGTGTAGTGGTGTGCGGTGTGGTGTTGGGAGACTGACTAGGGCTCCCAACTAAGGTTGCTCCAAGAAAGGATGAACCAATTATTGTGGAAATTTTTTGTCTTTGAAACCTAAATGGTGAAAGACCTGGAAGCCCTCCCGGTAATGGGGGAGGTCCAAAAGACGTCTGGATCGACGAGGTTCCGTTGGGACCATTTTAGTGTCAACCAGGTTAGGTTTTGGACAAATTTGAGAGGATTGAGTCAATGATCACGACAAATTTATGGCCACATACATAAAACAAAGCAAAAATGAAATTAATTTTCTGTTTAACTTTAATTTATGTGATCAATCAAGAAAAAAATGGTTTTGTTTGTTTGTGCGTGATACTCAAAATCCTAGAAGACCTATGCGTCCACGCACACTCAAAAGTAACTAGGCCTTGAGAATATTTCTTGCAAGTGCTGGCACAACGTCCAGTAAAAGCTGGCAACGCCCCCAGTCAGCCGAAGAGAATACACCAAGGTAAGGGTAGAGGGTCTGGCGCTTGCCTGCACTGTCACCTATAGGGTAAAGGATGCCCTAGTTTTTGGCCACTAAGAACCACCGTCCCACGTGAGCATTTGAGTCTTGGGCTTGTTGGTATTTAGCTAACAGTACCAAGTATCAGCCGAGTCAGGTAGCCCCAACTGATACCGCATGCACTGTGCCTAAGCCTAACCCCCTCTAAATCGGGTCTCTGTCGTGCTCGGGTTTTCTTTTCCGTGGGTGGATAGGTGGATTTTTAAAGCTCCCTAAATACAAAACTTCTATGTTTCAATATGAAGTGTGATAAAGGCGGCTTATTGGATGCCTACCACCTTGATCCTAACTTAATCTATAAATTATTTTGTGGCCCCTGTGGGGAGAATTTAGTGAGTTGTTTTAAGTTAGTTTTAGGTGGCTTTATTTGCTTAGTGGGTGAGTGTGTGTGAGAATATGGTGAAAAATATCATAGTTTGAACATATGGATATTGGTGATCCTTTACAAAAGTCCCCTAGTTAAACTATATGACATTGTTCCTTGCTCAAATGGAAATCATTTGCGGATAATGGGCTGCTTACAAATCTCCCTAGTTAATCTATGTGAGTAACTATAAGGAGATGGCGAATCGCAAATGTAGAGAGTTCATATGCTTGTGTAGGGTCACCAAATGGTGCAAAGGAAACAAAGATTACTTTCTCTAATCAACGATTCAATCCTAGTCCTGCAATTTCCTAAATGCAAAAACTAAATTTAAGCTAAGCAATTTCTACACTAGCTTATGCATGTCTGGTCTTGGGCCACTTACTTGGACTAGTTAAACTAAGTGTGCATACCTAAATTTTTAAAAAACATAAAATTTTCAGAAAGAAATGGTTAATTCGCCCCCTACTTAAACTATGTGAAGCCTTTTTGCAAAAAACCAACTTAAATGAAAACTAACTCTATGCCTACAGAAAGCAACAAAAAGTGAGTTCTCAAAAGCTGTGGGGTATCAACACAAGTGCTGGAAGATACATTAGGCGCTGCCCAGCACACTTACAAGCAGAAAAAATGTAGAATATAGGGAGAAAAATATCAGTCTACAATTTGTGTGCAAAAATCCTTGACGGGTGTTCCCTCCTGCGCACAGGTCAATCCTGAATGAGCGCAATGTGCCTCTGTGAGGAAACATTGTGTGCAAACATTCTGCAAGTAAAAATATTAGGAGTTTCCTTCTTCACTCTGTCACTTCGGTGATTATAGGGACTGTAAGATGGATTAGAGGACTGTCAGATCCACTCTACCATAGACAAAGGGTCTCCTCCAAAAGATGGCACAACCACAAAAACTTGGAACACGTCAGTGGAGTCGCTAATTCTGTTGAGGTGGATTTGTCGCATGGGCATACGAAATCACACCAGCTTAAAGTGTGTGGTCTACTCTTTAAACTATTGGTAACAGGCAGAAAGTGGGGAATCTCAAAATCATAACATCTAATGAAAAAATGTATGCTAAAGTATTCTCTGGTTAAACTAAAACTAAAAAGTAAATATAAAGAAGCCATAAAGAGAATCAAAATTATAATAATGCAAATGATAGCTTGATGGCCTCTCCTTATTAAATGTTTTAAATGGAGAAGAAATTTTACCCACTTGCCAAAGGGCCCCTAGGCAATGGGTCTAGGTCCCAATGCAAGGATGTTTTCTTCCAAGCTCTTCCTCTGATGCAGTCTCCCTCCCTCTCTCTGCAGTGGTGGAATAAGATGTTGGGTGGCCAACTATCGAGTCCTCTTTAGCTCTAGCTTCGGGTCACACACTGTTGGTGTTGCTTGGGAAAATTTGGCCAGCATAACAATGTGATCCCCATTTCTTCATCTCTTGGTGGGTTTATATAGGTGAATTTCAAATCCTCCTTCCCTCTCTTCGTACATGATGGATAGTGACCCAAGGGAGAGGTATGATTCCATTGTGTGCTCAAATATTTTTTTGTGTGCTCACATAGTGTCTAAAGAGGTGTTGGTGGCTATCCTTAGGCTGCTTTCACACAAGGAGTAACTGTCCTTTGCTTGGTGTGGTCCCAGAAAGCGACTTTTTTCCATTTCTAGGAATGCATGCTTATCGGGCAAAAAAGCATGCAGAGGGCACTCTTCTCCAAGGATAAAGTGCACAATTTAGCATTTATGACTAGTTCAAATCTGATTTTCTCAAAACCTTAGAGATTTTAAATACTTCTTGATTCCATAATGTGTTCCTGCCCTCTAGATCCTTAGGCTTGACATATATTGATGTCATCTTCTGCTGTATGATTTTCCAGTGTTAACAATAGGCAAGGTATAGATCATCTTGCCCATCCGAAACATCTTCAGTAGGGCCCTCCATTTTCCCTTCTAAGTAAAGAGGGGAATGTATGTGATCTTACTGCTCCTTTATGTCCCTTTGCAATATCTACAGAGGTGGTTTTTGATATTGTGGGTTATATCCTCTGTTAGGAGCAATATGAGATGGCCTGGATGAGGGATTCTTTGCTTCAAGTTCTAGTTTCACCAACTTACTTGAAATATTCTTAATGATCTTTTTCATTTCTTGAATCTTATAATCGGATACCTCTCTTTCTTGGTTTGAAGAAGAAGCCTCTTCCTTACTGTTTTGTTTGAAGTTGTGGTCCAACATTCCTTTTGATTTCCCTATAGAAGCAAATTTAGCTTCGACCTCCAATGCATTGGTCTGAGCTTGGTCCAGAGAAGTAGATTTCCTCTCCCTTAGGGTGAAATTGAACTTAGATTCAAATTCTCCCATGAACACTACTTTAGTAGCTATCTAAGGAGGCTTGATATTAGCTGACAGGTTGGATTATAGCTTGTTAAATATCTTTATAAATTTAGACATGTCTTCATTATGTCTTTTCTTTAATGCGTTGAATTCTTTGAGACAATAACGATGGTACCTCTTCTCTCCCCACTTTCAAGTAAAATAATTTTCCATCTCCTCCCAATTAGTGATGGAGCAGTCTCCAAGTGTCTTGAACCACTTCCGAGCTTCCCCATCTAGAGATTGAAAAAACAGTCTTAGCACTACGTCCAGATGTTCCACATTGAAATTATCTGTGAAGGTGCAGAAATATTCTAGATGCTTTTGAATAGTGCTACTATCTTCCCCAGTAAACCGAGGTAAGAGCTTCATGTAGTCTTGGGGCATGTCACTTAGAATATGTGGCAATGCCAGAGGGGCGTATTTATTTAACAGGATGCCAGGAACTTCCATGGGATGGGGTTGAGCTAGAGGAGGATCTTGATGAATGATGATGGGAATGTGTTGAATGGTGGTCTGTGAATTTCCTTGGGCAAGTGGGGTCTAAGGAATGGTCACTTGCTTTATTTCTTTGGCTTCCGGAGTGGGGTGCAATAAAAATCGATAAGTGTCTATCGAATCTGCTTTGTCTTTTATCTTAGAAATCTCAAGGAAAGGGTTATCTGGTGGGTATTCTAGTACTCTAGTAGTGGAACCAGGGTCTTGGACTTGAGCTTGCTAGGAGGAGGATGGAGAGTTTTCTAGAGAGAATCTGGGTATATCAGTGTGTGCAGGCTTATTTTCCTTCCAAATTATTTTGAATAAATTTTCTTTTGGTAAGACATAGAAGGTGTTCTTAACTCAGAGGTATCTGACCTTAGGTGGGGCTTATGATAAGCCAAGACTGCAAATGGATCTTATACTTTAAAGGACAGTGGAGTCGCCAAGGTGAGGGATCTACAACTGTCAACCCTTCATGCTCACCTGATTTTGAAGGGTGGATCTGATTTTGTCATACCCCTGGGATAAGATTTTCAAATTCATTCAGCAATGGTGCCAAAAAGATGTTGTAGCTCCTAGAGATAGCCTCAAGTTGTCAAAGACCAGTGCCTAGGACATATTAAGACAAGAGGTTTCAGAAGGGTTGTATTATAGCTGATAATATGTGGCCTCTTGATATGAAAGGAAATTAAAGTTTTCTGGTGTGGGACAAAGATATCAGAGATAGAAAATGAATAATAATGAGTTCCAATGATATAACATAAGGGTATATAAGTGAGTTTTATAAGCAGACATAAAACTAATTACTGTGAAAAGGGCCAAACATTAGACTAGTAACATTTACCGAGATAAATGAGTGTGGAAACAATTGCAGAAAATGAAAGGAAATGTTAGTTTGAGGTAGGCTTACACTAGCATTAGAATCCACCCAACTAACATTGGAAGAAAGATGGTAATGCAAATAAAACATGAACTGAATATCGTGCCTCGAGCCATATTTAAAGTGTAGCATACAATTAGATATGAGTACCCTTCAAGATAAATTCATATCTAAATAATCAACACTCGCATTCCGAAAGCTTTCGATACAGGAAAAGTGATGGAAATACAAATGAACATTTATATTAAAACAAAAATGAGAAAATACAAACTGTAACTCATCTCATTTTGGAATCCATTACACCAGAGAACAGTTTCACTTCTATTACCCAATGGGCTCTGTAATATCCCAAAATAGGGAATTTCTACAACAATAAGAACACCTTAAGATGTTCCAAAGTTGGAGATGAAACAATTTAAGAACACATATTGGAGTAGCAGTGTTATATCAATAGCTAAAACATGAGAAGATCCAAATAGCCATCAAATTTATCTTATAGTAGCAAATGTATACAATTTCTTGAGGTAATGATCACTCAAGCTAGGCAATGCAAGCTTCAATACAACATGTACAAGAAAATGAAGAACATTGCTACATATAGAAAGCCCAAGGATATGACTACGCAGTTTATAGGAGTCACTACTACAGAAATAATTTCAATACATGGATATGGAAATGTATAGCTCAAATAAGTGGGGTAGCAAAGCTCTAAACCCCTAGAAAAAATCTCAAGACAATCCTAGGAGGATTTCCTGAAATATGCAAAATATACAAAATGTTGGAGTTGCAGGGGCAAGACTGAATAATAGCTGCAACTAAACTGAATGGATATGGTTTAAGACGATACAAAATTTGAAAAAACCTCCTCCAATGGATCTTCCAAGTGAAAGGCTAATCCTAACACTGAAGATATCACCCTCCAAACAATGCTGCAAACCCTCACTATAGATACACACTGAAAATAACGCAGTCACTGAGGGATACTGCGATGTAGGTGGAATATAATTAGTTGGAAAAGTGCCAAGATCTGAAATATGATCTGAAACCTTCCTCACTGATCTTCCAAAGGAGATAAGGCTTCCTCTAAAAAATAATCCAAGGAATGGTGTTATGGAACCTCCACTACGACACCCTGCAACATAACGTTATACTTCAGCAGAAATAACACTGTAGCTGAAGGAGGTGTCTTGGCCTTGAGCCTAGATGTGGATAAATGAAGTAAGAGATCCCCCAATATGCCTCGCTTGAAAGGAGATGGAATTCCTGAATTGGAATGCCTTGTGCTAAACAACACAACAACTCTGCTAAACGCCAAGAGAAAGTACAAGAATCTAAACAGACCATAAAATCAATAATCATCAACCCCCCTTGCTATGGCTACCTTGCCGACCTTTTATACAAATGGAATCCCTCTCTCCATGGGTCCCACTCATTACGGTTTCCTCCGTCAAGGAATCTTCCTCCCTTTTTCACTATGCTGTCCCACAAGATGATGTCCACTTCCTATCCCTGCGCTGTTGACTTGGTCAAACTTGACCTTGTCCTCATGAAATTTTCTTCTTTAACACATGAGGGTGTGAAATCCAGCTCCAATTATGATCCCTTTTCATACTATGAGGGATTTTATTCATGTTTTTATTATGTATGGGCCTCCTTACCCAATTATTCAACTCCTAGGTGATAAAAACAAAAAATAATGTTCCAACTAGCTGCATGCTAATTTGGGAACATTACAGTCCTTCCATCCCAATTGTTGCTTGTCCTCAAGCAATTGTAAGGATTTAACTAAGAAACCTCCTCTCCTCTTCCTATAGCATCCTCATATGATGAACTCCTCTAAGGAAAAGAATTTTGTATAATCAACAAGTCTCCACAATGCTCCTTCCAAGCATGCAAGTTAGCTATAAAGCTATCATCATGAAAGGGTAAAATACTCAAGATGGTAACAAGGTGTTGTCTTAGAGGTCCTCTCAAGGCATGGAGTGTGAAATTTATTGGGAAACATACTTCCCATGTTTATCCTCCATCCCCAAGCAATCATTCATACAAAATGAGTCACCTCCCAACATGGCAACTCCTGAAAATCCTCCTCCACCTTATGCTCATGCAATGTAGGTGGGCTGAAAATCTGCACATGGTAGACATAGGAGCCTACTCCACACTATCCTCCTCCCCACTTATTACAAGTATAGAGTGACTGCTGATTTTTGGCTTCAATAAAATTTCCCTCAAGTGGAAAAATGAAGACTAGATATCTAAAGATCTCCCCTTCAACGTTGTGAATCAAGCTGGCCCAAACCATACCATATGTGATGGATAGGAAATCATCACCATATGGAATATCATCAAACTCATGGCCCACCTCATAAATACACAAGTGTTTGGCTGTGGTGGCCATGTCTCCTCCCATGCTCCCATTAGAACATGCAATGCAGAAAGTGTGGGAAACCTCTTCCCAAAAGGACACATCCAACCCATGTGTCTCTCTCCCAATCATGCTCCAAATATAAATAAGTAAAATATCATCAAATTAAATAATTATCAGCATCAAATGAGGGAAATACTAAAGGTTTCATGTGGTGTAGGAAAGTACCAACAGTTCCCCATGTAGTTACAGTGCATTTTTCCTAACTGCTGCTTCAGAAAATAGTATGGCAAGTTGTTTTTTGGTTCATGGATAATTATGTATGTCATGACATCTCATGATAAATATAAAATGGATGGATACATAAAATAAACATATATGAAATAAAACACTTGCCCAACGTCATATAAAATATGGTTGTCTCCATCAGACAATTTGGCCCAATGTTGACCATGGAGCAAAATGAAAATCTTGCCCTCTTGTGGAGCAATGCACCACATAGAAATGGTAAGATTATGCAAATATTGTGTTATACCATCAATAAATTCAAAAAAAAAATTCTCACCATGTACTTGAAGTAAGATGGTACATAAATACATGAATAAGTCCTCCATAGGGGTTAGGCATACTCCCATGAATAGAAATGAATCATGTGTTGCATGGAGCTCCTTCCTCTTATGCTTGGAAATCCAATCCAAGAAGAGCATATCACAGCAATAGATGTCTCCTTCCACTACTTTATCTTTCTCATCTCCTCCTTTTCCATCAAGTGCATCAAAAGTAAAATGATGCTTGGGACACTCCATCAATAAGTTCAAGCTCCAAAGTGACAATGTTGTTGGCCTGTGAAAATAGGCTCCTGTCAATACATAGCTCCATCCTTTGGCATGCTCATTGTCAAAGATATTCCCCATAATGATGCTACATACAAGAAGTTTCTCCCAAAGTGGAAGTACTCCTATATCATTCAAGGCTAAGGGGTAGCCCCTTTGCACCATGATAGTACCATCTCCTACTCCTGCAACATCATGCAAAGTGTGAGAGCAAATATGCCCTTGGTCTCCCAAGAACATCAAAAGAAACAACAATTTTTGCTGCATCCTCATACCTCCATCATACAAATCATGTGGTGAAGACATAATGATCATATCATCATAATGTATCCACACTCCTTGCTGCCCAATGATGCAAGTATCCTGCCAAGTTCTTTCCTCCCACATACCCTTAGAAAAAGGACATGTCTCATGATGGCCAAACTCTCTCAAGAGTAGTCAACGTAGCTTTGCCTCTTGCTGCTCTGTGTCATAGATTTGCAAGTGGCTCACCAACCTCTTTCTCTCCACCCAAATCCACTCGACCACTTTTGGATGTCCTCTACCATTCTCCATCTTGGTACTCCTCCAATGAGGGCTACCATCCTCCCAAATCAGTTTTCTCATCTTGCATTTCATGGGATGTTGAAACACAACTCCTTGGAGATTTCCCAGAAAAGACCTCATACCCACAACCATCTTGAATCCATAAAAATGTGATGAGGTATAAACCTCCTCAAACTATTGAAGAAATTTTCACTCTACTTTATGTTGAAGTGCACCTCCAATGAGATCCCTCCATGAGATATTCTCCTCATCAATGGTCCCCCAAAACCAATAAGTTCTTGGACCCACTACAAGCAGAAGTTGTTCTTTGACCTGTGGAATGCTCATTGAGAAAGGTTCATCTAGAAAGGAGAAAATTTTTCTCACTTCAATATGTATACCATCTGTCATTCTTTCCTCCAAGTCTTCAAACCCCAACCTCAAGTGTGGTATGTAATCCAAGAATGGCTCATGAGGATGATGGTTCATCTCTTCCTTGAATGATTCAAGGTTGCATAACACAGTGCAATTTTGTTGCTTTAAATCAACAAAATGAAATGATGTAGATCCATCCATAATGTTTGCTGAAATGATAAGAGATGGAAAATTCAGCATACCTTTGGAAGCATATTGTATGGATAAAAGGGCTCCTTCCTCCGATGTGTTGGCTTTCGCAACTGCTGAAGATGAAGGTTGCTCCTCCATGATTGTGACAATGTTGATATATACCTCCTTAAGTGGTGGTGAGGGCTACTCCTCCTCTGATCTCTCTTCATCAAACCTCTTGATCACCCTATGAGTGAAATCTGCAAAATAAGATACTCTTCCATGTCTCACATTGCTGAACCACCAATTTCTTGCTTCACCCTTCAGGTGTAGTGCCACGATTTCCACTACTTCTTTCTCCTCCACTGGATGTAGTAGGAAGTATGCATCAAGTCTTCCTAGCCAAGCCCTTGCTGAAGATGTCCCATCAAAAGTGGACAATAGAAACCTATTGCCTTTGATCCTCCTTGTGCTGCAAGGACTCCCTCTCTTCCTCCAGCTGAATGAACTACAGGAAAGCTGGAGTCTCCTTGAAGGCTCTAGGATGATATTTGTACTCAACAAGGTACTCACTTAGAATCTAATTATCCAAGTGTTCTTCATGTTGTTTTCCTTATAATCTTTGAGAATAGGAACTGCATGGCTCTTCCTCTTCTTGAAACCCTTGAGGAGTTTCACTACAACTCTTCTTCTTTTTCTAATTAACCTCCTTGGAGAGGATCTTCCTGGATCTGAAAAGTGATGAGTGAAAGCTCATTCTTTTCATCATCTTGATCTCTTCTCCTTCTCTTCTATATTCTTATGGCTGAAACTCACAGGTTGAGCCAAGACTATGCTTTGATACCACTGTAATATCCCAAAATAGGAAATTTCTACAGCAATAAGAACACCTTAAGATGTTCCAAAGTTGGAGATGCAGCAATGTAAGAACACATATTGGAGTAGTAGCATTATATCAATAGCTAAAACATGAGAAGATGAAAATAGCCATCAAATTGATCTTATAGTAGAAAATGTATACAAATTCTTGACGTAATGATCACTCAAGCTAGGAAATGCAAGCCTCAATAGAACATGTACAAGAAAATGAAGAACACTTCTAAATATAGAATCCCAAGGCTATGACTGCACAGTTTATAGGAGCCACTATTACAAAAATAATATCAATACATGGATATGGAAATGTATAGCTCAAATAAGTGGGGGAGCAAAGCTCTAAACCCTTGGAAACAATCTCAAGACAATCCTAGGAGGATTTCCTAAAATATGAAAAATATATAAAATTCCAGAGTTAGAGGGGCAAGACTAAATATGTAATATTCCTAAATTGGCTTCAGCTAATAGGAATATTAATTTTTCTCTTAAAACTTAGATTGATGAATAAATGGGTAAAGAGGCTCATAATTTGCTTAAGTATGAATAAAAATCCCTCCTAATGTGAAAGGGGATCATGAAATAACCAGTTCAAGCATCCACATGTGTGAACAAGGTCTAAAATATGTGGACAGGGCCAAGTTTTACCAAGTCAACATGATTTATTCTCAAATAAGTGGATCCTAAATAGAGCCAGCTCAATGTGAATAGAGATCAATCCAATTAGAGAAAATGAAGGCACCTTGAGTGTGAAAAGAGACAGGGCATGAAGATTCACTCAAGGATGAATAAGTGAACAAATCTGTCTAGATACATTGAACCACCTTGATGTACAACGCAATTTTTTTGGAGGAGCCTTTGCATGGAAGCAACCTCATAGTGGGTGGGACCCTTGGTGAGAGAGCTCACCAATTATATAATTAAGGAGATGGCAAGCATAGAATCATATTGGAGATTATATTTTATGTGGTCTACTTAGAAATTCTGCATACTTGGCTGTTTAGCTAAGTTGTTGCACTGCTTAGTGCAAGGGTTTTCCCGGGTGGGGATTCCCTACTCTTTCTTGGAGATCTTGTCTAAGAAATATAAGAGGAGGTTTTTGATCTGAATTTTCCACTACCTGATGTTGGACCAAGCACCTAAATTCAGGAAAAATGTATTCCATTCAGAAAACTGCGTTATTTCTTAAGGTCTGCAGTGGAAGGGGTTAAAACCCCATTTTGAGGAGCTAGTTTCCCAAGAGGAGGATCATGCTTTCTTTGGGAAGGCTAGGAGAAGAATCTATAACCATTTATTTTCTTGGAAAGCCATTTTTATGTAGAGATTCAGCTACACAGTGTGATTCAAACATAGATCTGCAACATCTCTTTCATGTATATCATTTCTATCAAGAAACCCTTTCCAGGTCTTCTTGGATCTGTATAAAAGAGATTAGATCTTTGTTTTTATGCATCATTGAGTAATATAATAAGAATATCAGTTATATTTCTCTATTTTCTGAGCTTAACCTCTATTATACTGCGCATTCTCTTATGCAACAGCTCCAACATTTTGCAGTCTTGGGGTTTTGTCAATTTTTAGTTGTCTTGAGCATGGGAGGCTTGTTTAACTAGGCTAAAGGAATTTTTTTCTGAAAATATTTTTCATGCATGTCCTATATTTTCTATTATAAGAGACACAACCTTTATTTTCAATTGTTATAACTCCATCTTCATAAAATAACGTTTTTGAGGTCAAATTAGTTGCTTTTCCCCACTTGGTGACTGATATAAAAGCATAATTTGTTGCTGCAATTTTTCTATGATGGTTATGTATTTAAAAACAATACATGATTTGATTATTTTCTTCTCTCCAACTTTGGAATACCTTAAGGTATTGTCATTTTTGTAGAAAATTCCAGATTTGGATTATTACAGTGGTATCAAAGCAACAATCTTGGCTCAGCCTGTGAGCTCAAGAATTATGGAGTATTCCATGGGGAGAAGGAGATTTGTAGAAGAAATCCAATAAAACCATTTTTTTCTAGAGAAAATAGGTTCTCAAAACTTCTCTTTTCAAATCTACAGGGAAAAGACAAGGGCATCAAAGAAATGAGGAGGGAAACACATGCAGATCCCTCACACAGATCTATACAGGAGGAAGGTTCTAAGTCCTCATATTTTGGATATCAGCACTCAACCATATCATCAAATCTACCACGTTCTATCAGCAATTTCTTCATGAAGAGGAAGAAAGGAGATGTGCCAAAGAAAGATACTCATGGTGATTATTTGCAGGAATATGAAGCTCAATATGAGGAGTTCAAAGATCACTTGAATTTCCAAGGGTTTTTCCAAATGAAGGAGGAAAAGAGCACAAGGAGCAGAAGCAGGGTGAGGGTAGATGATTTCTATCCACTTTTAATGGATCACCTCTACGTCCAGCTAGGGCTTGGGTGAAGGAGCTAGACACCTTTGTGCAACAACATCAAGTTTCAGAATTTGATGCCATCAAAGTAGCAGCGCTGCATTTTGAGGGTAAGGCCTGTGCTTGGTGGTTGTTTGAATCATTTTCCTTAAAAAATGCAAATACATCTACTTATGCAAATTTCATTAAAATATTAGTAGAGAGGTTTGATGAGATTTCATGTGAAACATCTTCTATTGAAACTATCATACCACCTAAAACATAACTTTTGCATGAGTTGGGAGGGTCTATAAATCCAACTTCGTTTCTTAAAACCAATGAAGAGGAGGTGAGCTTGTTTGATACCTTTCCAAGGGCAATATATCCTTTGGATTAAGTTCTTCCTTCTCAAAAGGAAGACATGAATATTCCTTCTTCAAAAGAGGACCAAGATCTAAGGTCTCTCGTTGAAGGTAAGGCAACTTCAACTAGTGAATAAGAGAAAGGGGAGGTGGGAGAAGATAACACAGTCATAACAAGGGCACCTCAAGCACCTCATGAAGAATATTTTGGAGCACTTGCTCCAAAGAAAAGAACTCTTGCACTCTTGCAAGGAGTTCCAAAAGGTCTTTCACATAGAGCTCTTGGCATAACACATGAGCAGCATGTAACTTCATTGCCAAATCATGAGATATTGAAGATAAGAGGAGGAAAAGAGGAGGAATGGCATACAAGATGAAGATCATCTACCCTTCTCTATTTCAAAGTTTGAAATAAAAAAGAAGGCAAGATGACCTATGCAACAAGGGTAGGGGAAAATCTGTCCACCTACATTCACATCCTACTCTATGCCTTGATGCCTCTCTACAAGGAGGCATTTTAGAAGGAAGACTTCCTGATTTGAGGGAAACTAAAGTTTTCTCTCAACTATATGCAGTAGCAACCTATTTATCTAAACAAGGAACCTTGGAAGGAACCACTACAGCGCTGAGAATCATTGATGGAAGGCTAGGAAAATTTCTGAAATTGACTTTGCTTTCTTCCATTCATCTATTTGCGTTGGAGGGAATAGATTCAGAAATCTGTGTAGATATGAGCATAGTATCAAAATGCTACTCCATAGCTTTGGGGAAGAAAAGGATACTCCAATATATAATGAAAATTTATGAACATAAAAAAAAAAAAAAAAATCATTTTTGTATGCAAGAGCAAAATTGTGGAAGTTTTGGAGGAAGAGAACCTTTCAAAAGGAGGGTGACTCTCCTAAACTTCAATATTCTCTTAAGCAAGATTAGCTACAAGGAAGGTAGTAAAAGAAAGTTGGGAATACTCCAACATGTGACTTTGACATCAAGCATGTCAAGGAGGAGAACCATCATGTGACAAATGCATCATTTCATACTTCTACAATGTTGTCAATGTTGGGAAGCCTATATCCTTATTGGGAGTCCCAACTCTTGATGGAATATTCCAAGGACCTATTAACATGTAAGATTATTGATGGGAAAACCATGGATGGAAAGCATAAGGTAGTTGATGGGATCATTTATGTTCATGATCAAATATACTTAACTAAAGATTCCAAACTCAAGAATGAACTACTTAAAACAACCTATGAGGTATTTCTTTCAAGCCCCACTGATTTCATTAGAACATATCATATTATCTTAGATGGATTCATGTGGGAAAAATTCAAAGAGGAAATGTACTCTCACATGAGTAAGTGCATGGATATTTTTTTGAGTGAGGAGGAACATAGCTCTTGGGAAGAGTTATCATTATCACTTCCTTATTCATTGAGTGTGAGAGGAAGCTCCTCCATGAGCTACCTTGCTGATTTCAAACAAGTTTATGATAAAAAATGTATTTTTGAATCTCATGATGTATTTATTATATACTTTCATTTTCTTAACACTCATGTGAAGGTCTTGGCTCCAAGAGGGGGCACTTTTTTTGATGGGCTTCATGAGCCACTTTGGGCCATGAACAATGGTTATGCTAGCCATTCCTTGGGAGATCTTGGAAAGGTGATGGAATCTTCATGGTGTGATTCGTTAACACCAACCATCATACACCTTCTCCAAGCATGCAACAAGGATGGGGCTGTAAAAAAGTTTTGGGGAGAACACTTGTCATATCATATTCTATGGTAGTTAGGAGGAAAACTGCATTGGTTGCACATGGGGGACCATTTTCCTTATCCCTTATTGTACATGGCAGCTAGCATGATCTTACTTATGATCCCACATGCTGAAGATGTTCTTATATTTGTTGGAGGCATGGTTGGAGGAGAGGCACACTTGTTGGATGTGCCCTTGTGGGAAGAGAGTCCCTACATTTTTTGCACTGCATGTTCTAAGGGGAGCATGAGAAACTATATGGCCAACATTGCATACCACTTGTTTCCTTATGACGTGGACCATATGTTTGGTTAGAGCACTTGGGGCATGCCTCTCATAAGAAATTAGGAGGAGATTTTCTATGAATTACCAAGCTGGAAGGTGATTCATTTTATTTGTATGATAGCATGGAGGAGGAAGACCTCCATTGATGATGAAATTCCCCATGATTTTCATCACTTCTATCTTGCGAAGGCCATGGATCAACAAGGAGGTTTCCACATAGACCTTCCATTCTTTTATAAGGAAGGCCCTTGGGGTTATTCAACAAAGGCCAACTTGCACACTTGGGAGGAGCCATTGGGAGATGGAATTTTCGCAGAAACTCTGAAGCAATGGAGGAGAATATTGGATGAAAGGGCCACAAGAGAAGGAGGGGAGATTTTGCAGCACCCTTGCAGTTGCTTGAGGACAAGCAACATTTGGGAGGGGGAGACTGTAATATTCCTAAATTATCTTTAGCTAATAGGAATATTAATTTTTCTCTTAAAACTTAGGTTGATGAATAAATGGGCAAAGAGGCTCATAATTTGCTTAAGTATGAATATAAATCCCTCCTAATGTGAAAGTGGATCATGAAATAACTAGTTCAAGAATCCACATGTGTGAACAAGGTCTAAACTATGTGGACAAGGTCAAGTTTGATCAATTCAATATGATTTATTCTCAAAGAAGTGGATCCTAAATAAAGCCAGCTCAATGTGAATAGAGATCAATCCAGCTAGACAAAATGAAGGCACCTTGAGTGTGAAAAGAGACAAGACATGAAGATTCAGTCAAGGATGACTAAGTCAACAAAGCTGTCTAGATACATTGAACCACCTTGATGGACAACACAGTTTTTGTGGAGGAGCCTTTGCATGGAAGCAACCTCATAGTGGGTGGGACCCTTGGTGAGAGAGCTCATCAATTATATAATGAACGAGATGGAAAGCATAGGAGCATATTGGAGATTATATTTTATGTGGTCTGCTTAGACTTCCTACATACTTGGCTGTTTAGCTAAGTTGCTGCACTGCTTAGTGCAAGGGTTTTCTTGGGTGGGGATTCCCTACTCTTTCTTGGAGATCTTGTCTAAGAAATCTAAGAGGAGGTTTTTGATCTGAATTTTCCACTACCTGGTGTTGGTCCAAGCACCTACCTTCAGAAAAAACACAGTCCATTCAGAAAACTACGTTATTTCTGAAGGTGTGCAGTGGAAGGGGTTAAAACCCCATTTTGAGGAGCTAGTTTCCCAAGAGGAGGATCAACCTTTCTTTGGGAAAGATAGGAGAAGCATCTACAGAAATTTCTTTGATTTTTCAGCCATTTTTATGTAGAGCTTCAGCTACATAGTGTGATTCAGCCACAGATCTACAACAGCTCTTTCATGTATATCATTTCTGTCAAGAAACCTTTGCCGGGTCTTCTTAGATCTGTATAAAAGAGATTAGATTTCTGTTTTTATGCCTCATTGAGTAATATAATAAGAGTATCAGATAAATTTCTCTATTTTTTGAGTTTAGCCTCTATTATATTGCACAGTCTCTTATGCAGCAACTCTGGCATTTTGCAGTCTTAGGGTTTTGTCAATTTTTAGCTGTCTTGAGCATGAGAGGCCTGTTTAACTAGGCTAAAGGCATTTGTTTCTGAAACTATTTTTCATGCATGTCCTATATTGTCTATTATAAGGGACACAACCATTATTTTCCACTATTATAACTCCATCTTCAGAAAATAACAGTTTTGAGGTAAAATTAGCTGCTTTTACCCACTTGGTGACTTGTATAAAAGCATAGTTTGTTTCTTTAATTGTTCTATGATGGTTACGTGTTTAAAAAAACTACATGAGTTGATTAATTTATTCTCTCCAATTTTGGAATACCTTAAGTTATTCTCATTGTTGTAGAAAATTCCAAATTTGGAATATTACAGAATAGCAGTTGCAACTCATAAACTGGATGGAGATGGTTGAAGATGATACACAAGCTGAAAAAACCTCCTCCAATGGATCTTCCAAGTGAAAGGATGATCCTAACACTGAATATATCACCCTCCAAACAATGCTGGAAACTCTCACTGTAGATACACACTGAAAATAATGCAGTCACTGAGGGATACTGCGATGTAGGTGGAATAGAATTAGTTGGCCAAGTGCCAAGATCTGAAATATGCTTTTAATCCTTCCTCGCTAATCTTACAAAGGAAAGAAGGCTCCCTCCTCTGAAAAATAAGCCAAAGAATGGTGTTGTGGAACCTCCACTGCAACACCCTGCAACACAACGTTATACTTCAGCAATAATAGCGTTGTAGCTGAAGGAGGTGGCTTGGACTTGAGCCTAGATGTGGAGAAATGAAGTACAAGATCCCCCAATATTCCTCTCTTGAAAGGAGAAGGAATTCCTAAACAGGAATTGCATGTTCTAAGCAACACAACAACTCTGCTAAACAGCAAGAGAATGCACAAGAGTCTAAACAGACCATAAAATCAATAATCATCAATTCCCCTTGCTATGGCTGCCTTGCCCTCCTTTTATACAAATGGAAGCCCTCTCTCCATGGGTCCCACTCATTAGGGTTTCCTCCATCAAGGAATCTTCCTCCCTCTTTCACTGCATTGTCCCACAAGATGATCTCCACTTCCTATCCCTACGCTATTGACTTGGTCAAACTTGACCTTATCCCCATGCAATTGTCTTCTTTCACACATGAGGGTGTGAGATCCAACTCCAATGATGATCCCCTTTCATACTATGAGGGATTTTATTCATGTTTTTATTATGTATGGGCCTCCTTATCAAATTATTCAACTCCTAGGTGATAAAAACAAAAATTAATGTTCCAACTAGCTGCATGCTAATTTTGGAACATTATAGGCTCTTCCAACATACACAGTAACCGTATCTCAAAAAATTTACAAAAAGGAAAATTCACAACTAGAAATTATGCTCTGAAAAATATGGAACCCTCTCTCAGCTTTAGATTTCATTTCTTATAGCTTTTGGCTGAGCCTCGCACAAAGATATTTCTTAGACAAAATATTCCCCTTCAAAGCATCTTTCTGTTAGGTCCGTATATTACTAGTATAGTCCCCTATTGTTGTTAGTGTAACCCCCTTATTTTTATTATCATACCCCTATAACCCTCATATTGTTATTATTGTGCCCTTAAATTATTATTGTTTGGTCGACTAAGATTACATTGTGGCCCCACTAATATTACATTGTGGCCCCACGGACTACTATATATAGAAAGGAGGTTTTGTAATTTGTATCATTGAAGAATTTTTCATTGATATAATGTATTGGAGGTTTCCCCCTAAAATTGGCTTATTTCTAAGGTTTTGATATCTCTTTTCTTCTATTTTTGGAGCTGGTTTCACAACATTTGGTATCAGAGCTTTGGATTCTAGGGTTTCGCTGCCCCTAACAAGTCATCATGGAATTTTTAATATAAATTGTTTTCTACAAAGTTTCAGAAGCTGAAATGTTTAGAGTGTGAATCTGAGAGCTTGAGGAACATCTTCTCAAAATTTCAGAGCTTAGTTCGCAATATTTTCGGAGATATGATCTGTGGAAGCTAGGGCTTTTTGGAGGCTCCTAAATTTAACATAAACAGGTCATCGTGGAATTTTCTCTCTAAGTTTTTTTCTACAAAGGTTCAGAAGCTGAAATGTTTAGAGAACGAAGTTGAATAGCTAAAGAACATAGTTTCAAAATTTCAGAGCTTGGTTCACAATAGTTTCGTAGATATGGTCTGTGGATGTTAGGGATTTTTCAGGCTCCCGAATTTCATCTCAAAGAGGTGATCATGGGAAAAGATTCATAATGCTCTCTCTGGGCATCAGATTGGAATGCTGTAAAAATTGGACACAAGTACATGGAATTTAGTTTCCTGACTATCAATTTTGGAGCCAAAGGAGGAAACAGTGACACGTGGCAAGTTGTACAAATTCACTCTACTAAACCAGTCCATAATTGGGTCATTGTGGGAGATTGGACATAAATTTTCCTTGAAGAATAATAATCAGGTCATACCTATGGAATTTGAAAGAAGCTTTATAGGGCTACTACAAGGCTGAATTTTAGATATTGAGGATCCGCAATTATAGAGATAATTCAATTTCAATATAGTGCTACTCAAAAGCGAGTAAAACGTGTGTATTTTTTTTTTTTTCGAATTGCATAAGTCTTGTTTGAAGAATCAAGTTGAATTGATTCCAAGGGCATATTGTAGAATAGATATTAGTATTGGATTCCAAAATGGCCCCTAAAAATAATTCAACTCCTATTAAGCCTTTAGAAGGCTCTACTATGACTCATGAAGATGAAGAATGACAACATGACATATCAAAATTACAAGAGCAAGTGCAAAAAATTTCGCTCTCGCAAAGAGCAACAAAAAATGACATGGAAGTTTTGAAGAAAGGCATGGAAACTAAGATGGATGGTTTGAAGAAAGGCATGGAATATAATATGGATGGTTTGAAGAATGGCATGGAAGCTAAGATGGATGGAATGGAAGCTAAGATGGATGGCATGGAAGCTGTCATGGAATCTAAGATGGATGACATGGAAGCTAAGATCGATGAAAAATGGAAAACATGAAGAATTATCTAAAAGCATACATGGAAGGTTTGACAAAGTTGATACAAGAAATGTTTCCTAATGGTGAAAAGATAGTAGAGGAAACTCATGATGAGAACAAAATAAATGTTAATTGTGATTTCATAAACTCTAATGTTGGAAGGAAGAACCACCATATTCCAAAAATGGATATGAGGAAGTTTGATGGAAAGGATCCTGTAACATGGATACTACAAATGGAGCAATATTTTGATCTCAATAATGTACAAAACACACAAAAGGTACGCATTGCAACTTTACATTTAGAACAAAATACATTTGTATGGTATCGATGGCTTTTCTCTCATAAAAAAATTGTCACTTGGTCAATTTTTACAGAGGAAATGATATCACATTTTGAGGATACAAAGAACAACACCTTCTTTAGCCAATTGATAAATCTCAAGAAAAATTGTTTCGTGGGGGAGCACATTGAGGACTTCCAAAAATTGAATATAAGGGTAACTAATATTCCATAGGAACACAGAATTGATCTCTTCATAGGTACTTTAAAGGATAACAACCAACATGAACTTTGTGTTTTGGAACCTGATTCATTGGAGAAGGCATTTAGGTTGGCAAGAAAAATTGAACGTAAAATTATGGCGACAAGGAAGCCTACCACTCACTTGTATAAAGAGGGAAGTGTTGCTACTCCTAGATTTCCACAACCTACAAGGTTGACACCACAACAATTGGAAGAAAAAATAGCAAAAGGGCTTTTCTACAGTTGTGATAGCAAATACACTGAAGGTCATAAGTGTGTTGAGAAGAAATTATTTTACATAGATTGTGAAGAGGAAGAAGAAAATGAACAAGAATCTTCAAAAGAAGAGGATATACACTAGGAACCAACCCTAGAAGAGGAAGAAATGAGTCCGACCATATCATGTAATGCATTGGAAGGAATTACCACTTCTCAAACTCTTAAGATAGAAGGAGATATGAATAAGAAAAAGGTAATAGTGTTTATTGATTCAGGTAGTACCCATAATTTTATTCATTGTAAGGTAGCCAAGGAATTGAATTTTTTCCTATACCCAGCACCAGAATGTAAGTGATGGTTTCAAATGGAGGAGCTATAAATTTCTCTAGAAAATTCCATAACATCAAGCTAACCATGGTGGAATATGTATTGAATAGTCCAATTATTTCCATTCCTATGGGAGGTGCTGATGTTGTACTAGGAGTACAATGGTTACAATCTTTAGGGACAATAGCTTTTAATTTTCAAGAACTTTTCTTGAAATTTTTTTAGAAGGAAAGGAAGTCGAATTACAGGGTATTGCAGGGAATCCGGAAAATATAATAAGCTCTAATTTCATGACAAAGCTTCTAAATAAATAAAAACGAGGTTTAATTGCACAATTATGCTCACTAGAAGTTCCAACATAAAAATCATCCATTTCTGCAAATCTCCAAAATGTCTTTGACAATCATTCCAAGGTGTTTGAAACTCCGAAAGGACTCCCACCTATTCATGATCATGATCATGCTATTCATTTGATTTTAGGAAGTGTTCCTCCAAACATCATGCCTTATATATATCCTTATGTCCAAAAGAGTGAAATTGAACGTATGATTGCATAAATGTTAGAGGCTAGTATAATTCAACCCAGTCAAAGTTTTTTCTCTGCTCTAGTAGTATTGGTGCACAAGAAGGATGGATCATGGCGCATGTGTCTGGATTTTAGGGAGCTCAATAAGCTCACCATTAAAGATAAATTTCCCATTCCTGTGATTGATGAATTATTGGATGAACTACATGGAGAAATTTATTTTACCAAGTTGGATCTTCGTTCAGGATATCATCAAATTAGAATGAAGACTGAAGATATTCTGAAAAAAACATTTCGAACTCATGAGGGTCATTATGAATTTTTGGTTATGCCTTTTGGCCTTACCAATGCACCTTCTACATTTCAAGGGTTGATGAATTCCATTTTCAATCCCTTCCTTAGAAAATTTGTGCTCATATTTTTTGATGATATACTAATCTACAATAGGTCTTGGAAGGATCATGTTCAACATGTTGACAGGGTGCTCAAACTGTTGCAGGAAAAAAAATTATATGCAAAAACATCCAAATGTTTCTTTGGAGTACAAGAAGTGGAATATCTGGGTCATATTGTATCTCACGAGGGTGTTAAGGTAGACCGTAACAAAATTAAAGCCATTAAGGAATCGAAAGTTCCCACAACCATAAAGCAATTGCGAGGATTTCTCGAGTTAACAGAGTATTATCGCAAGTTTTTTAAACATTATCAGAGAATAGAAACACCTCTAAAAACATTATTGAAGAAAGACGCACTTTCATGGACTCCTGAAGCAACTAAGGCCTTTGAACATCTTAAAGAGGCAATGTGCCTAGCATCGGTCTTAGCTATCCCAGACTTCACAAAAACCTTTATTGTGGAATTTGATACCTCAAGAAATGGAATTGGTGTTGTTTTAATGCAAGAAAGAAGACCCATTGCTTTTGAAATTCTTCTAATCAAAGGAAAGTATTTACAGAAAGCTATTTATGAGAAGGAGATGTTAGCAATAATGCATGCACTAAAGAAATGGCGAAATTTCCTAATGGGAAGACACTTCAAGGTAAAAACTGATCATGATAGTCTTAAACACTTTTTGGAACAAAGACTATCTTCAGAAGAGCAACAAAAATGGGTCAAAAAGATGTTGGGTTATGACTTTGAAATAATATACAAAAAAGGGAAGTTAAATGTTTTTGCAGATGCACTCTTAAGAAATAAAGAAGAGGTGGAAGCATTGCCCTGTGCCATTTCTATTATCCAACCAAATTGGATAACCGAAGCAGGGAATGAATGGAAGAAGGATGAAGAAGTGTGGACACTCATTAAAAAGTTGCAGCAAGATCCTAGTACATCTGATACATTTATTTGCAAAAATGATTCCTTATGGTACAAAGATCGCTTATATCTTTGTAAGAATTCCCAACTAAAACAAAATATTCTTTTGGAATTGCACACTTCTCCTTTAGGAGGACACTCACAATTTTTAAAAACTTACCACAGGGTGAAGAATTTTTTTTTTTGGGATGGCCTTAAATCTGATATTGAAAAGTTTGTGGTGAAATGTTTGGTTTTCCAACAGAATAAAGTTGAGACAATTAATACCCCGGGTCTTCTACAACCTTTATCCATTCGAAGTCAGCGATGGTAGGAGATTTAAATTAATTTTATCACAGGTTTACCTAAGTCCGAAGGAAAGAGTGTCATCATGGTGATAGTTGATAGACTTACCAAGTATGCACACTTTTGTGCATTATCTCATTCATTTAAAGCATGTACAGTTTCTACTACATTTATGGACACAATTCAAAAGCTACATGGAAACCCAAAGGTTATTGCGAGTAATAGAGATCCCATTTTTACTGGATATTTTTGGACAGAGTTATTTTCTTGTTTGGGTATTCAATTAGCTCATACCTCATCTTATCATCCTCAATCCGATTTTCAAACTGAGATAGAAAATAAATGTTTGGAAGGATATCTTCGTTGTTTTGTATCTAATAAGAAAACACAATGGGTTTAGTGGTTACCTCTCGCTGAATGGTGGTATAACACTTCCTTCCATACTGTAGCAAAAATGACTCCATTTATGGCACTTTATGGATATCATCCACCGTCCATCACATCATATTTAAGAGAAAATTTGAAGGTTTAAGAAGTGGAAGATCACATCGAGCATCAACAAGAAGTTCTCAAACTCTTAAAGGATAACCTGAATTTGGCACAAAATCGAATAAAACAACAGGTAGATCAACATCCCAGCAAGAGAAGTTTTGATGTAGGAGACTGGGTATTTTTACTGCTACAACCATACAAACAAATGTCCCTCAAGCAAGCTAAGAAGGATAATAAATTATTGCCAAAGTATTATGGTCCTTACAAGGTGTTGCAAAATATTGGTACTATGGCATAAAAATTGGAGCTTCCTGCTTCTTCACGAGTGCATCCAGTTTTCCATGTTTCATGCTTAAGGAAAGTTATAGGTGAAAATCTTCCAGTTCAAACAATATTGCCAGAACTTGATGAGGAAGGAAAAATCATATTGGAACATGAAGCGGTCACAGAAACAAGAACTCGACAACTACGAAATCGATCGATTTCAGAGTATCTCATCAAGTGAAAGAACTTAACCACTGAAGATTCTACATGGGAGGATGAGAATTTTATATAGAAGCACCCAAAGCTACTTAAGCATTGAGGACAACACTTTTTTGAAGGAGAGGAGCATGTTAGGTCCCTATATTACAAGTATAGTCCCTTATTGTTGTTAGTGTAACCCCCTTATCATTATTATTATTGTACCCCTGTAACCCCCATATTTTTATTATTGTGCCCTTAAATTATTATTGTTAGGTCGAATAGGATTACATTGTGCCCCCATGGACTCCTATATATAGAAAGGAGGTTTTGTAATTTGTATCATCGAAGAATTGTTCATTCATGTAATGTATTAGAGGTTGCCCCCTCGAAGTGGCTTATTTCTAAGGCATTTATATCTATTTTCTTCTATTTTTGGAGATGGTTTCACAACAAGATATGAGTACCCTTCAAGATAAATTCATATCTAAATAATCAACACTCGCATTCTGAAATATTTCGATACAGGAAAAGTGATGGAAATACAAATGAACATCTATATTAAAACACAACTGAGAAAATACAGATTGTAACTCATCTCATTTTGGAATCCATTGCACCAGAGAATAGCTTCACTTCTATTACCCAATGGGCTCTTCCAACATACACAGTAAATGTATCTCAAAAACCTTACAAAAAGGAAAATTCACAACTAGCAATTCTGCTCTGAAACATCTGGAACCCTCTCTCAGCTTCAGATTTCACTTCTTATAGCTTTTCACTGAGCCTCGCGAAAATATATTTCTTAGAAAAAATATTCCCCTTCAAAGCATATTTCTGTTTGGGGTCTCTATCGAAAACAAAAATGATGATGAGGAATAAGTCCTCTCATCATCTACATAGTGGGCTTAACGAAGGTGCTAACTAAAATTATAACAACTAAAAATAAAATAAAAGTGTCGAGGCTGAAACGAAGATTTCACCCAATTTTACAATATAAAAGAAATAAAATTAAATTGGCCACTTGGGCCAGAACATGAGTGTCATTTTTTAGGACGAAGAGGAGTGGTTGCTGTAGGCTGATTGGGAAGAGTTGATGATGCAGATGAACTAGTTTTGCGACTAGGAGGAGGTAGCGACCGACGAGATGTTGTGGAGGCCGGAGTGTTGATATATTCACTGCATTTCCACCATATACTCTCTCTTGGTCATGTCATAGTGACAAAATTCTCTACCAAAGCCTAAATATCTACTAGCTCAGCGTAATCTACTTGGATGGCTAGGCGTTGTTTAATTTGGCAGAGAAGAGAGAACTCCTTACTTAGGGCGGAAATTATTGTTTCCACCTTTAGGCGGAAAGTTTTCTCCAAAGGTAAATCAGTCTGGTTCATGATGGTTGTCAGCTTCTGTTCATAGTCCCTTAGCCCTATAAACGCAGGAATTTCAAGTTCCCGACATGATGGAAGACCTCGCTTTACCAGCTCATCCCACTCACGATCAAACTATTCAACCCCCCTAGCCACCTATCCTAAACCACTCAGTGCGTTCGCACTCATAGTCTCCCTTTCGATTACTCTGCAATGTTCCCAACTTAGCTCATAGCTAAGTGGAACATTAATTTTTTCCAATAGATTCAAATGCATGAATAATTAAGCAATGAGACTCATAAAACTACTCAAGCATGAATAAAAACCTCTCACAATGTGAAAAGGGTCCATGAAATAACTAGCTCAAGCATCCACATGTGTGAACAAGGTTAAGTTGACCAAGTCAACTCAACTTGTCTTTAAAAGAATGGATCCATAAATAATATAGCTCAATGTGAATAGAGGGCAAGACCATTTGAAGATTCCTTGAGTATGAAAAGGGACAAGGCATGAAGGCTCAATCAAGGAAGGTTCCAAGAAGATGTAGTAGCCTAAAATCCAACCACGCAGCATCTAGAAGATTCCTACTTAATGAGACAACGTAATTCTAGAGGAGGGAAGCTTGGCAAGGAAGCAAACCCTAGTGGAGTGGGGCCCTTGCAGGAGGAGCACATTTTCTATATAATGAAGAAAGGGAACCCATTTGAGTTTATATTGGAGATTATATTTTCGTGAGGTCTACTTAGAATTTTGCATACTTAGTTTTTTAGCTAAGTTGTTGCACTTCTTAGTGCAAGGGTTTTCTCAAGCGAGAAGGCCCTCCTTTTTCTTAGAGATCTTGTAGCAAGAGATATAAGGGAAGCTTCTGATCTATAATTTCCACTTTCAGGTGTTGGGAAAAGCACTTGTGCTTCATATCTACATATCCCCTTGAAGGAACTGTGTTATTTGTATAGAGGTACAGTGGAAGGGGTTAAATCCCTATGGTTTGGAGCTAGTTTCCCAAAGGGAAGCTCATTTCTTATTCCGGGAGTTGATTAATAGAATTGCAGCCATTTCTCATGGCAGCCATTTTGTGTAGAGACATATCCATACTTCATTTTTCAGTTATATCTGCAGCTGCTTCTTTGTATTTTCATTGCATGTGGGAAAACCCTTGTTGGGTGATCATAATTTCATCGTAAGGAGATTAGATCTCTGTCTCTTTGCCTCATTGAGTAATATAATATGAATATCAGACTTCTTTCTCCTTTGTTTTAGTATTTAATTCAATAGAATACGCAGTTTCTTTTGCAGCAGCTTCGGCATTTGCATGTTTTGGGGTTTTTGTCCATTTTCAGCTATTTGAGCATGGGAGGCCTGTTTAACTTTGTTGTTGGTATTTTTTTCTAAACTAATCTTGCATGAAGCTCTGATATTGAATAATATAAAGGAAAAAAGGGTTATTTTATAATTTTTTAGCTCAATACTCAGAAAAACAGCGTTTCTGGGTCACTGTTAGTGCTTTTCCCCACTTGGGTGTCTTTTGGAAGGAGTGTTTGCTATATATTTTGTCAAATGATGAGCTAGGAATCTTATATAGCCTCTGATATGATAATTTTATGATTCCTATTTATTTTCTGAAGAATTTATGAAAATTCTGAAGTAAGATTTCCATTTTGCTGCAACCTTCCTCTTTCAGCAGCTTTCAGCTAGTCTAGTTTGTGGGAGATCTATTTAAGGCCTCTAAGTTCATTTTTTTCAGTTGAAATTCTGTACATAAGTCACATAAAACCTATATGATAGGAAACAAGAATTAATCTACATTTTTGTTGCATATTTTTTCTTATACACCGTTTTCCTTGAGCTATTTGTCAATAATCCTAAAAGCGAGATATTAGCCTTCGACATAGTTCTATAGACAGAGTCTTATAGTGGGCTAGCTAGCCTCTGGATCTCACCCTCTCTTCAGAGGTGATATATCCAGTAAATTCCCCTGCAGTCAATCTCTGGAATAGATCTAGTTGTTGATTTTTAATGTTTTCTTGAAAAAGGATTTTCATGTGCCAGATTCATGAGCATTTCATGATTTGGGACATTACATTGGTATCAGAGCATGATATCTGGCCTAGCCTATGAGATCAAGCTATCAGAGAATTTTTGAGGAGAAGTAGCAAGCAAAAATCAGAAATTATGGAGAGGATGAGATTACTCTCATCAATATTCAGTTCCAAGAAGAATCCCTCAAAACGGGTTGAACAATTGGAAGCAGAAATATGTAGTGAAACTCCAAGAGGGTTTCAAGGAGAAGAGGACTGCAGTAAAACCTTTATGAGGTTTCAAGAAGAGGAAAAATAAGACATGGGAATTCCTCCTTCAAGGGAAGACCAAGATCTAGGGTTTCCTATTGAGGACGGGACATTTCCTACATTCAGAGAAAGAGCTGGGGGTGATAGCGCAGTCATAACAGAGGCACCTCTAGCATCTCAAGAAGAAGAAGTGGTGAGGGTAGTTGCACCAAGGAGAGAAGCTCTTGCACCTTTGCAATGAGTTTCAAAGAATCTCACATATAGAGATTGTGGCACAATCCATGTCTAGTATGTGCCATCACCATCAAATGGTGAGATATGGAATATTACATAGTTTCATAGGGTGAGAAATATCTACCCCTATTTATTTCTGAAGAGTGACGCACAAGAAAGGTAGGAAGATCTATGCACATCAATTCATCCATCTCTCCATTATGATCTATGCCTTGATGCTTCCTTATTTGGAGAAGGGCCATTAGGGCAATCTCCTGATGAGAAGGAAAACAAAGTGTTCCCTCAACATGATACAATGAAGACACCAGGGGTCAGAGGAGACACTGTCATAGAATTGGAGGTTATGGGTAAGAAGCATATTTATGAGAATAGCATTTTATTTTATGATTCCATGTTCTCTCTTACCTTATATGTGCAGGCCATAACTCCCAAGGGGAGTGTTCTACCTTATAAGCTTCATGGCCAACTATGGGCCAATATTGTTTTCAAATATGGCCACCTCCTTGATGAGTTGAAGGGGGTGACGCACTACGATGGGTGCTTCCCTAAAGCCCCAAATATACATTTCACATTCAGCCATGGTGAAGTGATAAGAGCAACAATTAAGTGGAATGAAAACCACTTACCATGTCCTGATATGAAGCAGGGAGAAGGAAACCTATGTTGGGTTCTCTTGGGTGAGTGTGGATGCTCCCCAAAATTTTTGATTCTCATGACTCATGCCTCATACTCCAAGAGAAGGTTGCATAATGGGAAGGCATGGTTGTTATGGATGTCACAAGGAAGGTTTGGACACTATATGTTGAATCTTATGTCCAAATACTTACCCATGTTTGAGGTATGTCTCATGCATTCACATGTATTTTGGGTTGAGATGTATTTCAAGTATGTATCTCGGTTTGGGAGGAGGAAAAACTCCCATATAGTGTGGAATGGGAGAGCTAGCTTGCACTATGTTGATGGAGCATCCCACATGTCCATCATTACATCATTGCTCCATGATCCACACATTGATAATGAAAGGAAGAAACAAGAGGCCTTGTTTCTATGGTTACTTTTGGGAGAGTGTGGGCTAAAATCTCTCCATACTCAACACAACATTCCAGGAGGAATGCATGGCACATCCCAAGCGCAAGAAGGCTACTTTTCAGCAATGATGGAAGGGAGGGAGATCCTCTCACATAACAGCACAAGGGTGAATGGTTTTGGCATGTGGAATGTCAAGGGGGAGAGTCATGGAGTGACAAGAGCATTACTACTTAAGCCTATAGCGCTGTCCACTAAGAGCAAGTTTATGACGATGGAGTATTTCCAAAGGAGTGTGCATCCTTTCATCTTGCATAAAGTTATGAGGAGATTGTTGTGGGAGGGCTCACTCATGGAACACATCTCCAGCTCACACATGAGGCATGCTAATATATATTTCTACTCACTACTTTCTAGTAGATGAGTTGACATGCATAGCTGAAAATTATTTGGGAGGCAACTTGCCACTTGATGTTTTAAATCAACAGTTGGGGAAGCTATGTTATACCCACCATGGAGGCCATATGTATCATCTTCACTTGCACATAAACTTTAGAAAATTTCTGATTTGGATGAAATATTGTGGTGATGTGCCATTCACTTTGAATGGAATGATTCAGGCCAGCAGGATCCATGACTTTGGAGGAAGGATCTTTGGAGATCCAACTTTAGTTTTGCCATCAAAGGGCACCCTTATTTCAGCCAAAAATTAGTATGTGCTCTACTCTTGCCATGAGTGGAGAGGGAGACAGTGTGGGATAGGCTATTTTTCCTATCATGGTCAGCCATTCAGCCCACCTTATTTGCAAGAGCTCAAGGTGGAGAAGATTTTCCATGAGTTGCCATCTTGGGAGGCAACAAATTTTGCTTGGATGATAGCATGGGGGGGAGAGTATTTAATTGATGATGAAGTGCTCCATGATTGTCACCACTCCTATCTTGAGGAGGTCTTGGATCAGAAATTAATTTCCCACATCAACCTTCCATTCTTCAATGACAAGAACCATTGGGCTTATTCACCACAAGCCAACTTGTACACTTGGGAAGAACAATTAGAAGACAAACACTTTGGTAGAAAATCTCATGCAGGGATGGAGGCTATGGATGAGAAGGCCACAAAGGAAGGAGAATAAAATTTTGCAGCCCCTTGTAGTTGCTTGAGGACAAGCAACATTTGGTAGAGGGAGATTGTAATGTCCCCAACTTATCTCATAGCTAAGTGGAACATTAATTTTTGCCAATAGATTCAAATGCATGAATAATTGAGCAAGGAGGCTCATAAAACTACTCAAGCATGAATAAAAACCCCTCACAATGTGAAAAGGGGCCATGAAATAACCAACTCAAGCATCCACATGTGTGAACAAGGTTAATTTGACCAAGTCAACTCAACTTGTCTTTAAAAGAATGGAACCATAAATAATATAGCTCAATGTGAATAGAGGGCAAGACCATTTGAAGATTCCTTGAGTATGAAAAGGGACAAGTCATGGAGGCTCAATCAAGGAAGGTTCCAAGAAGATGTACTAGCCTAAAATCCAACCACGCAGCATCTAGAAGATTCCCACTTAATGAGACAACGTAATTCTAGAGGAGGGAAGCTTGGTAAGGAAGAAAACCTTAGTGGAGTGGGGCCCTTGGAGGAGGAGCACATTTTCTATATAATGAAGGAAGGGAAACCATTTGGGTTTAGATTGGAGATTATATTTTCATTAGGTCTACTAATACTTTTTCATACTTATCTATTTAGCTAAGTTGCTACACTTCTTAGTGCAAGGGTTTTCTCAGGCAAGAAGGCCCTCCTTTTTCTTGGAGATCTTGTAGCAAGAAATCTAAGGGAAGCTTCTGATCTGTAATTTCCACTTTTAGGTGTTGGGCCAAGAACTTGTGCTTCATATCTATGCAGCCCCTTGAAGGAACTGTGTTATTTGTATAGAGGTGCAGTGGAAGGAGTTAAATCCCCATGATTTGGAGCTAGTTTCCCAAAGGAAAGCTCATTTCTTCTTTCGGGAGCTGATTAATAGCATTGCAGCCATTTTTCATGTATATTCAGCCATTTTATGTAGAGACATAGCCATACTACGTTTTTCAGTTATATCTGCAGCTGCTTCTTTGTATTTTCATTGCATGTGGGAAAAACCTTGCTGGGTGATCATAATTTCATTGTAAGGAGATTAGATTTATGTCTCTTTGCCTCATTGAGTAATGTAATATGAATATCAGAATTATTTCTCCATTTTTTGAGTATTTACTTAAATAGAATGCGCAGTGTCTTTTGCTGCAGCTCCGACATTTGCATGTTTTGGGGTTTTTGTCCATTTTCAGCTATTTGAGCATGGGAGGCTTGTTTAACTTTGCTGTTGGTATTTTTTCTGAAATCATCTTGCATGTAGCTCTGATATGGACTACTATAAAGGAAAAAACCATTATTTTATACTGTTGTAGCTCAATACTCAGAAAAACAACGTTTCTAGGTCACTGTTAGTGCTTTTCCCCACTTGGGTGTCTTTCGGAAGGAATGTTTGCTGTAGCTTTTGTCAAATTATGAGCTAGGCATCTGATATAACCTCTGATATGATAATTTTCTATTTTCTCTTAAGTTTCTAAAGAATTTATGCAAATTATGAAGTAGGATTTCCATTTTGTTGCAACCTTCCTCTTTCAGCGTTTTTAGCTAGTCTAGTTTGTGGGAGATCTGTTTAAGGCCTCTAAGTTCATTTTTTTCAGCTAAAATTCTGTACATAAGTCACATACAGCCTATATGAGAGGAACCAAGCATTAATATACGTTTATGTTGCACAATGTTTCTTATACAACATTTTCCTTGAGCTGCTTGTTAATAATCCTAAAAGGGAGATATTAGCCTTCGATATAGTTCTATAGATAGAGTCTGATAGTGGGCCAGCTAGCCTCTAGATCTCACCCTCTCTTTAGAGTTGATATATCCAGTAAATGCGCCTGCATTCAATCTTTGGAATAGATCAAGTTGTTGATTGTTAATGTTTTCTTGAAAAAGGATTTTCATTTGTCGGATTCATGAGAATTTCCTGATTTGGGACATTAAATACTATTATAACTTCCATAACTCCTTTGAAACGGTCATTGATTCCCTAAGTGACAAGCTCTTCAGGGTCCAATCCATTCAGGTAGCTGATATACCTTTTAGCCATTATCGCCCTAGCTACTACTTCCTCCTGTCCCTCTTGCAACTTTACTTTGAACAAATGGACCGCGATCTTCTTATCATCCATTAGAGTGAGATATTTCCAGTGTTTTCTCACCTCTAATATGATGTCTATCTAGATGAGGTGCCTAGGTTCGAAGAGGGTCACATTTCCCTTCATCCAAGTGTTCAATTATTTGATGGTTTTCTCCTGTATCATCTTCTCTCTTTTTTTTTCTCGACCTCATCCTCTAAGGCCGTTACCACCTTATCATTTGTCACCAGCTTAGCTTCCAGTTCTTGTATCCTAAGGCAAGCTATTCTGGCTTCATTTTATGAAACCTGTAAGTCTGACAAGGCTTTAGTTAGCTGCTCCGGAGTAGTGCTAGGCTCCTTGGAGGTTGGGGTCATGCATACATGCCTGTCCCATTTCCCGTATAAATCAGCCAACCTCTGCCTTAAACTAGACATCTACGCGGTCATCTTGGCGTTCCTTCTCATTGTTTAACCAATGAATCAGCTAGAGCTGATTTCTCTTTCTCCATCTAGACCAGGTCGCCCGTTTGCACGTGTTATCCACAGGGGATGTTTAGCATTTTCTTCAATTCAGAGTTCTCTGCCTCCAGATAAAAAAGGAGCTTCTTCTGAATCACACCCTTGTCGCCCCCCTTTTTCCTTACTAACCTCCTCAAATTTTGCAGATTGTTGTTTATAGCTCTGACGCTAGCTCTTTCCTTCCTCTGATTTTCCAACATCGTGTTGTATTTGTCTTCGATTTTCCTCAGAGAGAGCACCATATTTACCACTTCATCTCTCAACATATCCCCGATACATTGGTGTAGACCGAGCTTGTCTGTTATAGTGATGTTATCCAGATTCAAAGCAAATTCCAAGGCTCGATAAATAGTACCTTTGGTTTTAGGCTCCAGTAAAGCCTCGGTGATGGAAATTATTAGTTGCTCTTTGTCCATATCTAGCTTAGTGGTGAGCCGATTATGGTACTTGTTCATGAATCCAGCCAATTCTGCTCGCAATTTCTCTTGCATAGTTTTGTTTCTGTTTCCTATTTCTTCCCTCACTTCATCTCTGTTAACCAAAATGGCATGTGATAGTCTAGAGAGATCTGACGAGGAAGCACTGTCATAATTAATTGTGAAACTAGCCTTACTTCTGTCTGGCTCCCCATATCAGACCAACTCCTCAAGTGGGGGTTCTTCCCTTACAATCTCCACTTCATTAGTTTTCTATTTCTTAGAGGGATGAGATACCTTGCCCATGTCCATGTCTTCTTGTCCTCCTGAAGCATCTACCTCATTAGCTTGCCCTTTTCTTTCTATTCTTGTGGAAGTGGTGTCGCCCCTTTCTTCTGCATCTGAAGATTCGGCCTCCATCTGTGAGGCCAAAGGCCATGTATCAAGGTTACCTCTCCACTCAATGAAGGGCCTAAACTCATGTGCATAAGCAGTCGAATTTATCTTCCTTTTCCTATTGGAAAGGATCCCTTTAGGGTCATAGGGCAAAGCTTTTCCCTGTATCAGATCCATCCCTTGAAGCAGCGTTTCCACTATGGAGAGGGAATGCCTTGAATTTATAGTGAAGGGGCCGACAGAGGTAGGGGGCTTGAGAATGTATCCTTTCTTCATGGGGATGAAGTGGAACTGGTCGGACTTCAAGGTTTGACAGATGTACTCAAGGGAAAAAATCTGCATAGTAGGAAACACAAGCAGATGGTAGGGGGGTACATATGCACCATAGACCCTGATCTCACTATAGTCATCAAACATGTACCATTCCCCTGTGCTATCTTCATCATCGAACTGAAGCCAGTCCTTATGCTGGGGAAATATTCTGGGAGGAGGGTTGTCATGTATGATGGTGTAGGCTATGGACATGAACTCATTCAAGAACTTCATGTAACCCCTCCTGTTTGGCTATTGACGCACATAGACATTCCATTCAAAAATAGTTCTAGGTTGGGAGTTTGCCCTCGAAATATTTTTGAGGCCTAGAGTCTTGAACCTGTTAGCATGCTCATACAGGAAGAGATAAAACACTAATGAACAGAACTGGAAAGACCCAGAAGAGGGTAGCTCTTGGAACTGGGTTTGCATGGTCGAGACAAGGAAAGTAGGGATATCTAAAAGAACACCCTTTTGAGACATGAGCCAGAGGAGGGATATACATTCTTTTGACACCCAATCGATCTCCCTGAGACCTAGTAACCCTGAAATGAAAGCAAGGATAGGTTGGAAATTATCTCTGAAAGTGGCCAAGGGAACCATATCTGAAGGTGGGATAGAGTCAAGACGAAAATCTGAAATAAAATTGAAGAATTCACTCTTCTGCTTCTAGGGCAACTTTGAAAACTATTGGGAGAGGGATAACTCAGTGAAATCGACGTAACTCTAACTTTGGGGGAAAATAAGGGCCTCATTTATGAGCTTGAGAAATATGCGGAAAATATTATTTCCTTGAGCCAATAAAAATAAATCCCTATGCTCGTCATAAGCTTTGCTGAGCCAACTTATGAACTCGATAACTAGATAGGTGGGTGGAGAAATCTGGTAATATAGGCTTGATTGGATGACGCTGAGCTTATGTTGGCCTTTCACATAAGATTCAAACAACTCGAGTCTAAGACGAGATACACTGAAGGGGTAGAGCGGGTCATGAATCCGTGCATGCGCATCAATGAGGGGTTCAGTTCCAAGGATAGCCCTGGATTCACGAGCTTGGGGAGTTTTAGGTTCTAACTTTCTAGGCTTTGCTTTCCCCATGACCATTTCGAAAAATAAAACAGAAGGGAAAATGGCAAGGCAGAGGAATGACTAAATACCTACAAACAGTGAGGAAACCCGGGGGCGGGAGGGAATTGATGCGGGGAGATGAAAGCGATCTGGTACTATAACTCAAGCTTCACTACACGACAGGTTTGTAAAAACAAGAATTTTACTAAAAGTGGGCGTAAAACAGGATTAAACAGACCTAGATTTGTCGAAAACGAGGTTAGGGTGCCAACTGTAGGGTTGACGTCATAAGGACATTGACAATGGGATGTGTGGTGATAGGTTTTTGGCTATCAGAAGCCGGGTAGGTGCAAGCCACATACAGAGTTAATACTAGTATTGGTCTTGTACCGGCTTTCCTAACTTACCTTACCTTTTTCTTTCGTAGCACCACATGTCTTCATTGACGGTTCCACTCAAAGTTCCATCGGGTTGTAATATTCCAAAATTTGCACATAGCAATTTGGAATATTAGATTTTGTTTTTTTCACTTAGGAGAGGAATAAATGGGTAAGGAGGCCCATGAAAAATAAAAATATGAATAAATTCCACCTTAACGAGGAAGGAGATTACCTTAGGAGCTAGATTTTACACTTTCAAGTGTGAACAGGGGAAAAATAGATGTGGATAGGGACAAGTTTGACTAAGTCAACATGAATTCTTGAAGAGGAAGAGATCACCCAAGTAAACTAGCTCAATGTGAGCAAGGATCAGCTAGACACACATAAGAAGAGCTAGATTGAAGACCCCTCAGTGTGAAAGGAGGCAATACAGGTGAACTAGTTCTAGTTGACCAAGTCAACAGTGTTGCTAGAAAAGGAGGGAAGACAACAAGGACAATGCAGTTTTGAAGGAGGAATCTTCACTAGGAAGTCACCTCAACAATGTGTGGGGTTCAGAGTGAGGAGGCTCACCAAGGATAAAAAGGAGGGCATAGCAGCAAGGAGATCATTCAGTATTCAGCTATCTTTGGTCTTTTGAATACTTGCATGCTTCTTTTGTTTAGTTTTGGTTGCAGCACTGCTTAGTGCAAGGAATTCCCATGCGGGAATTCCATCCTATTCCTTGGATCAGCTTGCTTAAGGGATCTAAAGGGAATGTTATGAGCTTCAATTCCATCATCTGGCTTAAGGCCACTCAGCTAGAAAAATCTATAGTGCATTCATCTTCAGAAACTGCATCTTTTATGTAGGTCCAGTAGCAGCAGGAGGTGTTTGTTTCCCTCAGGTAGGTCTAATAAGGTGGGTCTTTGGCCATTTTTCTATATTGATCAGTTATTTATGTTTTATTCAGTCATTTCAAATACATATTTGCAGTAAACCATGTTATTTTATGTAGTGCTGATTTTTATACATGTGTAATGATGGAAACCCTTGTCGGGTGTCTTATTTCTTGTGTAAAATAGGTTAAACCTCCATTTATTTTCTACTTGATTAATATAATATATAGATCAGTATTATTTCATCATTTTTTGTAGAAACTCTCATGGGAATTATTCTCTCACAGTCTTCAGAAATTCTGTTGTTGAGAAGTCATGGGATTGGGGTGTTTTTGAGTTATCTTGAGTTGGGGAGATCTGTTTAGTGTAGCTAGATTTATTTGTTTCACCTCCAATTCTATAATTGGGTTGTATATTGTCTAAAATAATGGATCCAAGTCCCAATCCCCACTTTTATTGTGTTATTTTCTGAAGACATTTGTTTTATGCCCTATATTGCTGCATTTCCCCACTTGGGAAGGATGATATAGGCCATATTCTTGCTGAGGTTCTTATATCTGCTGGTGAGTGTTCTCTAACATCTAATGATCTGATATACATTTCCATGCTCATGATTTGGTGAAGCTCCAACTCTTGAATATCCTAAGATAATCTATTTGTTGTAGTTGTTCCCATTTTGGGGATATTACACTGGTATCAGAGCTTCCATCTTGGCTCAGCCTGTGGATTTCAGATCCAATCAGAAGATAAGAATAATATGAGAACAAAATTATGGAGAGGATGAGATTAATCATCAATTTTCAGATCTAAGAAGAAATAAGAGGAATGAATTGACACTCCAAGAGGTTTTCAAGGAGGAGTAAGTTGCAGTGAGACCTCTAGAAGGTTTCAAGAGGAAGAAGTAGATCCATTCACTTCTTGTTCTCATAGAGGAAGTGAAGAGAAGGAATACCACTTAGAGCATGAGATCCTGAGTGGATATTTGGCATAATACAAGTGCCAACCTAGGAATGTCAAAGAGATCCTAGATCTTCCTCAGTTTATCCAACTGAGAGAGGGAAGAAGGCCATGTAGCAGCAGGATGATAAGGGGCAATAGATTACTATTTTATACCTTTGATGGATCACCCGTATGTACGGTAGAATCTTGGGTGACGAGGTTGAAGGAATTTTTCCTACTACATCCATTGGTGGAAAAAGAGGCTATGGAGATTTCAATGTTGTACTTGGAGGGAGAGGCAAGATCTTCGTGGTTCAGCCATGTGAATCATACGAGGGTGTCTAATCTTGAATATTTTACTCAAGGAGTAATCATAAGGTTTAACAATCAGGGATCAAAGGAGGAGGAGTCCTCTTCTCCACTTGAGGAGCCTTGTACTAATGCAGTCACACTCATGGAGGAGCAGCCACCTACATTAGCATTTAGGGCAGCCATTACATTGGAGGGAGGATCCCTTGTAGCCCTGCAAGAGGTTCCTCCATCTCGTCAAGGTATGGGGATATTTCCACTTTTTATTATTGCAGCAAATCCTTCTAAAAATTGTGGAAATTTGTCTTCATATGACCCATGGTCAAACATTATTACTGAGATAGAGCAGCAGGATTGCATTGCACTGTGCAAGCTTGAATGGTTCAAGGGACAGATTAATCATCATCCTCATGTATCACTATTGAGTTTCACACAACCCTTGAGGTTGGAGTGTAATTTTTTGGAGGATGTCATGAACTATGTCTACCATACAAAGGAACGTAGATTCATCCATGAGATGGAATCTGGGGCAGCAACTATATCATCGGAGAGACTATCAGTGCTGCCAAACAATAGTAGTGAGGAGGCTTTTATTTTGTCACATTGGGATCTTGATGGATGCAAGATGTTCATGGACATGAGATCTCCACTAAGGGATCTCCAAGGAAAGGCATTTCAGCACTTCATGACATGCAAAGAGGAACTGGTTGTGAAGCATTATAGCCCACATTGGAAGAATATCAAGGTGAATATTGATAGAAGGAATCCACATGGGGTTGAGTGGATGTGGGTGGAGAGCAAGAGGTTGGTGAGCCACTTGCAAATTTATGATACCAGGCAGCAAGAGGCAAAGCTACATTGGCTACTCTTGAGAGATTTTGGCCATCATGAGACATATCCTTTTTTGAAGGGTATGAGGATGGGAGACACTTGGCAAGACACTAACATCATATGGAAACTTAGGGGTTGGATAGATCATATTGATTTGATCCTCTTCACATAAATCAACATATTTTCACCTCATGATTTGTATGATGGAGGTGTGAGAGGGCAACAAGATTCATTATTGTTGTGGCTTCTCTTGGGAGAGTGTGGGCATAAATTTCCCCATATTTTTCATGATATTTTCGGAGAGAAGGAAGGCACATTCATGGTGCAATGAGGCTACCCTTCACCATTGGAGGATTATGAGGGGCTTCCATCTAGGAAGAAGATCTTCTCACATAGCAACATGATGGCGGATGGCTTTGGCATGTGTAATGTTAAAGGGAGGAGTCATGGAGCCTTATTACTAAGGCCTACAACATTGTCACAGGGGAGTGTGTTCTTATTGATGGAGTGTTCCAAGGAGTCTATGTATCCATTCTTCTTGCAGATTTTTATGAGCATATTCTCATGGGTGAACTTATACATGGACCTCATTTTCAGCCTACTCACCATGCATGGTAAGAAATAAATTTTTGTACTTGTTGATTACTCTATTGAGTATTTTTATTTTCTCACCATATGTAAACAGTGCATTGCTCCACAAGAGAGCAAGATTATTCATGGGTTTCATGGTCACTTTAGGGCCAAATTTTGTAAGGTTGATAATCCATTTCCACATGACTTTGGGAAAGTGTATTGTTGTTTTGTTTATGCATATTTGATATACAGTGCTAATTTTTATCTTATAGTAGATGAGCAAACATATACAGCTAGTAGCTCATTGGAGAACAACTTGCCACATGACTTTCTAAATCAACAGTTGGAATGGAGACCATGTGTACCAGCCTCACTTGAACATAAACTTCATCAACTTTCTGATTTGGATGACATATGGTAGCGATGTGCCATTCACTTTGAATGGAATGGTTTGGGACAGTGTTGTACCTTGAGAAACAATTCCTTGTTGTGTAAAGGAATCCGTGCTCAAGACATTATCTGATTTTGTCACAAATTAATTTATATATGTGTCTCTGTATTTTAAACCTTCAAACAATAATTATATAATCGTCAAATATCAAACTCATGTCATGTTCTGCAATGCCATATTCTTCCTATGCTGGAGTGGATGGATGGAAGAAACAAGAAAGAAAAGGATTTTGATTTAATATGTTGTTTGAAACAGAAACTATCATTGTAAAATCCTGAAGAAAGATATCAGAAAAGGTTAAAATAGAGGAGCGCCCATTAAGGTGTATTTAACTCTTTAATACAAGTATAAAGAGACATGCAGCTCAAATTACTCTATTTTATTCATAGATATGGACACATAATGAAAACTAGAAAACATCTCAGCATAGATAGGATGATGGAAACTTGCAAAAATTATTTTAATTCAACATTCTCCAGTATAAAATATAGCTTTCAGGTTCAAAAACCCAGGACCTCTCTTCTCCCCTTATCTCTGATTTTATATCTGCTATTTCTTCTAACTAACTGTTATGATCAGTTTTAAAACTGATTCTTGGAAAATTTTGGAACTAATTAAAATTACAAAATGTTTGTTTTAATATTATATATATAATATATAATATAAAACCCACATGGAACCGAAAGTCTAAATGGATGAATGATGCATTGTGGGTCCCATTTCCCATATGTATTTATCGACACAATCACCCATGGTATTTGAAAACCAATAACCACCTACGGGGGGTAATGACAGCGGTTTGTACGAAATGAATCGGAGGTGCCGTAATACATCACAGCCGTTGATTTTGTGAATAATGGTTTCTATTAAACCATTTGCGGGGGGTGCCATCTCCTAGAAAATTCGTTTACTTCGAGCCCCTCAAAAACCGTTAGACCTGAGCTGGCTGATCCAAGTTGTCGATTCAGCTTCAATATTATCTACGTTTGCTCCTTTATGCAATTGTGAGCCACCCGAATCATTTCTGAAACATCTCCTCATTCCGCCTGGAGATATTAGCACCTTGTCCTTTTATAGAATCACAGGAGTGCTTGCGACGCACTTTATTCATTCCAAGATGCCTGAAAACAAAACATTGGAAGTCTTATATGCACCTCCATCAAGTCCATAAACCAAGTCCGATACAAACCATTAGACTGCTGCAGGCTATAGATTTTCTTCATTGACTTCAGCACCAACGAAAGGTATAAACCTATCCTTCACGTGCCTACATTTCGCATACATATCAACGAGCGTGTTTCCTACAAACGCATCCGAATGAAATTCGCTTCTAATTATTTCTTCATGCACCCGCTTGAGAACTGCAAATTCGGTACACATAGGGAGAAGGCAGGAAAATGTGAAATGATCAGGTTCGATGCCAGATCTCCGCATTTCGTTAAAAAGTTCCAGGGCTTCCTCACCATAGCCATACCTGGCATAAGCAGTAATCATAGCAGTCCATGAAACCACATTGCGATCAGTCATTTGGCTCAAAACTCTGCGAGCATCCGTGAGACTCCCACACTTTGCATACAAAGTGAGAAGATTGTTTTACAGAAACGTCCCTTGGCATTCAAATAATCCAGTCTGAATGATATAGGCATGCAATATTTTTCCATGTGGTATGGCTTTATTTTTGACGCAGCCCTGCAAGAGAGAAACATATACATAAAATTCCGAAGAGTGCTCCATGTTATTATGCAAAATCTGCAGAGCCTCTTTCAATCAACCCTGTTTACACAACATTTTTAACATCTTCTGGCGTAATGATATTACAACAATCTCCGATTTCCTTGAAGGCATTATTTATCGTGATATTTTTACCTGGAAACTGGAGCAATAAGACTACAGACAATACCACATTCATGTTTTGATGCCTCATGGTCTGTCGCATTGCAGATGCGACTATGTTCTGCCATCGCTAGTGTTGTTCCTTTATTCTAGAAACACCATTATCAGCAATCACCAACGGTCGAAAAACACGGCCACCATCTGAAGCAACGTACACACAAGGTTGTTTTACATTCACAAATACACTCACAAACTCTCCAATTTTACCAGCACGTCGTAGCTTCCTTAGAGAATTTGCAAATCGCTGTGCCGTCGATGTACACCAAGAATAAGCCCATTAAAAATAACTAAGGTAAATGGAGCTCTTCACCAGAAAGAAAGCTCAAATATTCTACTCCTAAAAAGTTGCACAGTGAAATAGGACGACTCTCTTCTTCATTAGTTGTAACATGAGTCATCAATGCAAGGTTTTTAAAAATTCCACAGGCTTCTCCTTCAGGGGTATCACATGGGAAAAGCATGCCCCACTGGCTTGGTTGTAGGGCCCTTGGCCCACTAAATTTTCGGGTATTTTTAAACTGAGATGAAATTCTTGTCATATGCCCCAGTGCTGCTTCGGGTGCTATGACTCGAGTAAAGCAAGATACAGGAATCTTAGTAGTTTTTATTGTATTCTCCATAGGCAAATGCATACTCCCCAAGGTTGAGGGAAGATGTTCCTATAACATATGGCTTGATTCTTGAGTCGAACCCCCTGCCTTTGCAAATTCAACGAGCAATCGAGTTAGAATTGCACTAAAAAGCAAGGTCTGCTAGTTAACACTCAACTTGGGAAAGTATTTTTGCAATTGGCCTCGGCAAAATGATGAATGGGATGGCCAGGAGTTGCAATAATAACATCCAGACTTTTAGCTAATCGAATTAGGCTACAACATCTGGCTCCAATTGGGGACAATACTTTGGTAGCAAAGTGCTGAGAACTTGTAGATCAGTAGCCTTTATTGGGCATGGAGTTGAGTCGAACTGAATTTTCACTCAATCCCAAAATCTCTGAAAATTTCAAACTTTTCTAAAACCTCTTTCTTCTTGGATCTTTATTTTGAATTGAAAATCTTAAACTAGAAATACTGCAACTGGAAATGCTCAACTCCTGAGCTTATTTATGTACAACTCCTATATATATAAGCATGGTTGAACTTAATCAAGTGAAGTTGACCTTCCAATGGAACCAATCCAACATCTGCTTGTCAGATTTAATACCTTCATACTGCTGAAATTTAAAAATCAAAAGAGGAATGTACCATGAAAAATTTTCAGTTACAAAATTTTTTACATACCCTGGCATTGAAGCTTGTTGTTGACCGAAGATATTTTCCATATATTCAGCAACCGGATCATAGAACTCATAAAATAAATTTTTGGCCACCCTCTTTTTTTTTTAACAATTTGCTGAGGCAGACTTCTTTGAACATGGTGGCTTCTTCCATTGTTTGAATTTTCAATTAGGAACTGTGTGTTAGGAAGTTGACTGCCACTTCTTGTAGGCAGGAATTTAGGCTAAAAATAGACATCCAAGGTTTGCTCTCCATAATGCTGATGTTCCTCTCTTAACATCAATTGATGACGAAAATATTCCTCTTCTTGCAAACCTGTCTGAGAGACTGCACTATTGTCCTCACTACTCACAAAATTATTGCAATGAATTTCCATGTTTTCATAGTATAGTTCAGTTGTTGCTTCAAAGTTTTGGCTAGGATCTTCAGAATGATTAGATTCTTGTCTTTCAGCAATACAGGAATCTTTTAATACCTTTTGGAAATATTTATTCATCTTTGAATTTACGTTCTTTTGTAAGGAAATGCCAATGTTTCCTTCACAAGCCCTCTTATTTTTGACAAAACTTGGACTTTCTACATCGCAGGAAAAATTTCTACAAGCCCACGCATTATCTTCGATTTCTTGCGCATGGAGAAACATCAGCTTCAGATTACTAGGCTTTCTCTCCCTGAGATAAAAAGCTAAGGCGATAGAAAGAGCTTTCAAATAATAGACCATAGCTGTTGCTTCTGGAGGTCTAATTTCTTATGGCATGCTGAAATAAAATTTTTGAAACCTCCTATTAAACTCAGAAATCGATTCATTACTTTGCCTTCGGATAGCATATAATTCCAAAAGGTGCTCTTCATATGACTTACTCTCGCCCCAATATGTAAGGAATATATCTTGAAGATCTTTCCAGGAATTGATTGAACCTGCTTCCAAACACTGGAACCAGTGCTAAGCATCCTGTTTTAAAGAATGACAAAACATCCTTAAAGCTATGTCTTCATAAGTAATTTGAAATTTGTCCAGGAAGTATTCAAATTCCAAGATATGTGATTTAGCTGAAATGTCCTTCTCCTTCCCGGAGAAACTTGGCAAGGACTTGAATCCTTTTGAAGGATACTGATGGAGAATAGCAGGCAGATTCAGGGGTTTAAATATTTATTTATTTTTGAACTGAAAATCAGTCAATTTCTCATGAGGAAAAATATTATCATGCAAAGATGATGAATCATGACCTTTATGGCCAGACTGTGACTGATTATCTTCCGGGATTGTAATACAAAAATCATCCCTCCTTTCATGTTTAGGAGATACATCTGTGCTAAGATTTATAATACAACCCGAAGCAAAATCATCTTTTTCCAATAATGAATTTACATTTTGGGCTTTATAATCGTCTGAGAAAATAAAGCAGGAAATAATCCTTTTAAGATAAAAGGGAAAATAAAGCACTAAACTGACAGTAAAAAATAGAACCTCCTTTAAAAAATGGAAATTCTGATACATGTTTTTTCCATGATACTTTCTCATCTTCTTGCCAGAAGAGTTCTTCATCTAATAAAACCTTCATCAGTGGAGTCGCCAGGTGAATAGTAAACAACTAATTTTAAAATATGAATCTTGTTCACCATCAAAAAGAAAGGATTATGAAAGCTTCTACTGCAAGGTAGGCTTTTTTAAAATGAGAAATCTGGAAACAGTGAACACAGCCCAAAACTTCCTCCTCACTGAACAACCAGAGGAAGTGGAAATAAAACCCAGGGAAATGAACTTCGCTTCTTCGTTCCCCAGCAACGGCGCCAATTAATGTTGTACCTTGAGAAACAATTCCTTGCCGTGTAAAGGAATCTGTGCTCAAGACATTATCTAATTCTGTCACAAATTAATTTATATATGTGTCTCTGTCTTTTAAACCTTCAAACAATAATTATATAATCATCAAATATCAAACTCATGTCATGTTCTTCAATGCCATATTATTCCTATGCTGGAGTGGATGGATGGAAGAAATAAGAAAGAAAAATATTTTGATTTAATATGCTGTTTGAAACAGAAACTATCATTGTAAAATCCTGAAGAAAGATATCAGAAAAGGTTAAAATAGAGGAGCGCCCATTAAGGTGTATTTAACTCTTTAATACACTAGTATAAAGAGACATGCAGCTCAAATTACTCTATTTTATTCATAGATATGGACACATAATGAAAACTAGAAAACATCTCAGCATAGATAGGATGATGGAAACTTGCAAAACTTCTTTTAATTCAACATTCTCCAGTATAAAATATAGCTTTCAGGTTCAAAAACCCAAGACCTCTCTTCTCCCCTTATCTCTGATTTTATATCTGCTATTTCTTCTAACTAACTGTTATGATCAGTTTTAAAACTGATTCTTGGAAAACTTTGGAACTAATTAAAATTACAAAATGTTTGTTTTAATATTATATATATAATATATAATATAAAACCCACATAGAACCGAAAGTCTAAATGGATGAATGATGCATTGTGGGTCCCATTGCCCATATGTATTTATCGACACAATCACCCATGGTTTTTGAAAACCAATAACCACCTACGGGGGGTAATGACAACGGTTTGTACGAAATGAATTGGAGGTGCCGTAATACATCACAGCCATCTATTTTGTAAATAGTGGTTTCTATTAAACCATTTGCGGGGGGTGCCATCTCCTATAAAATTCATTTACTTTGAGCCCCCCGCAAACCGTTAGATCTGAGCTGGCTGATCCAAGTTGTTGATTTAGCTTCAATATTATCTACGTTTGCTCCTTTATGCAATTGTGAGCCACCAGAATCATTTCTGAAACATCTCCTCATTCCACCTCGAGATATTAGCACCTTGTCCTTTTATAGAATCACAGGAGTGCTTGCGACGCACTTTATTCATTCCAACATGCCTGAAAACAAAACATTAGAAGTCTTATATGCACCTCCATCAAGTCCATAAACCAAGTCTGATACAAACCATTAGACTGCTGCAGGCTGCAGATTTTCTTCATTTACTTCAGCACCAACGAAAAGTATAAACCTATCCTTCACGTGCCTACATTTCGCATACATATCAATGAGCGCGTTTCCTACAAACGCATTTGAATGAAATCCGCTTCTAATTATTTCTTCATGCACCCGCTTGAGAACTGCAAAGTCGGTACACACAGGGAGAAGGCAGGAAAATGTGAAATGATTAGGTTCGATGCCAGATCTCCGCATTTCGTTAAAAAGTTCCAAGGCTTCCTCACCATAGCCATACCTGGCATAAGCAGTAATCATAACAGTCCATGAAACCACATTGCGATCAGTCATTTGGCTCAAAAATCTGCAAGCATCCGCGAGACTCCCACACTTTGCATACAAAGTGAGAAGATTGTTTGACAGAAACGTCCCTTGGCATTCAAATAATCCAGTCTGAATGATATAGGCATGCACTATTTTTCCGTGTGGTATGGCTTTATTTTTGACACAACCCTGCAAGAGAGAAACATATACAGACAATTCCGAATAGTGCTCCATGTTATTATGCAAAATCTGCAGAGCCTCTTTCAATCAACCCTGTTTACACAACATTTTTAACATCTTCTGGCATACTGATATTACAACAATCTCTGATTTCCCTGAAGGCATTATTTATCGTGATATTTTTACCTGGAAACTAGAGCAATAAGACTACAGACAATACCACATTCATGTTTTGATGCCTCATGGTCTATCGCATTGTAGATGCGACTATGTTCTGCCATCGCTAGTGTTGTTCCTTTATTCTAGAAACACCATTATCAGCAATCACCAATGGTCGACAAACACGGCCACCATCTGAAGCAACGTATACACAAGGTTGTTTTACATTCACAAATACACTCACAAAATCTCTAATTTTACCAGCACATCGTAGCTTCCTTAGAGCATTTGCAAATCGCTGTGGCCATTGATGTACACCAAGAATAAGCCCATTAAAAATAACTAAGGTAAATGGAGCTCTTCACTAGAAAGCAAGCTCAAATATTCTACTCCTAAAAAGTTGCACAATGAAATAAGAGGACTCTCTTCTTCATCAGTTGTAACATGAGTCATCAATGCAAGGTTTTTAAAAAGTCCACAAGCTTCTCCTTCAGGGGTATCACATGGGAAAAGTATGCCCCACTGGCTTGGTTGTAGGGCCCTTGGCCCACTAACTTTTCGGGTCTTTTTAAACTGAGATGAAATTGTTGTCATATGCCCCAGTGCTGCTTCAGGTGCTATGACTCGAGTAAAGAAAGATACAGGAATCTTAGTAGTTTTGATTGTATTCTCCATAGGCAAATGCATACTCCTCAAGGTTGATGGAAGCTGTTCCTATAACAGATGGCTTGATTCTTGAGTCGAACTCCCTGCCTTTGCAAATTCAACGAGTAATCGAGGTAGAATTGCACTAAAAAGCAAGGTCTGCTAGTTAACACTCAACTTGGGAAAGTATTTTTGCAATTGGTCTCGGAAAAATGATGAATGGGATGGCCAGGAGTTGCAATAATAACATCCAGACTTTTAGCTAGTCGAATTAGGCTACAACAGCCAGCATGATCCGTAGTTTTGGAAAGGGGATCTTTAGAGATTCAATCTTTCTATTGCCACTTGAGGGAAACTTGTTTGCAGCCCATGATCAACATGAATTCTACACTTATCATGAGTGGAGAGGAAGACACTGTGGGGTAGGCTATCTTTTCTACCATGTTCAGATTTTCAGCCCACCTATTCTACATGAGCTCAAGGTGGAAGAGATCCTTCATGAGTTGTCATCCTAGAGGGTGACTCATTTTTTTTGGTTGATAGCTTGGGGAGGGGATATTAAAATGGGGATGATCAATCCCAATCTATATCAGCCCTCATGCCTCAAGAGGACCTTCAAACAACCCATTTTTTCCTCCATGGATATTCCACTGTCACATGATGTCAGTTATTTGGAATGTTCACTAGAGGATAGCGTACACACTTGGGAGGGGCAGCTTGGAGATGTGTTGATGGAACAACACCTTGATCTTTGGGGAGTATTATCAGATGAGGATGCTACAAGGGGAGAAGATGAGGTTCTTCAGTCCTATCTTTGCAGTTGTTTGAGGACAAGCAAAATTTGAGAGGGGAGGACTGTAATATTGCAAAATTTGCACACAGCAATTTGGAATTTTATATTTTGTTGTTTTCACTTACAAGAGGAATAAATGGGTAAGGACGCCCATGAACAATAAAATATGAATAAATTCCACCTTAATGAGGAAGAATATTACCTTAGGAGCTGGATTTTACACTTTTAGTTCTGAACAAGGGCAAAATAGATGTGGACAGGGTCAAGTTTGACTAACTCAACATGCATTCTTGAGGAGGAAGAGATCACCCAAGTAAAATAGTTGAATGTGAACAAGGATAAACTAGACACACATAAGAAGAGTTGTATTGAAGACCCCTCAGTGTGAAGGGAGGCAATACAGGTGAACTAGTTCCACTTGACCAAGTCAACAGCACTGTTAGAAGAGGAGGGAAGCCAACAAGGACAGTTTTGAAGGAGAAATATTCACTAGGAAGTCACCTCAACAATGTGTGGGGTCTGGGGTGAGGAGGCTCACCAAGGATAAAAAGGAGGGCATAGCAGTAAGGAGATCATTCAGTATTAAGCTATATTTGGTCTTTTGACTACTTAAATTCTTTAGTTGTTTAGCTGTGGTTGCAGCACTGCTTAGTGCAAGGAATCCCTGTGTGAGAATTCCATCCAATTATTTGGATCAACTTTCTTAAGGGATCTAAAGGGAATGTAATGAGCTTCAATTCCGTCATCTAGCTTAGGGCCACTCAGCCAGCAACATGTACAACAAAATCATCTTTAGAAACTGTGTCTTTTATGCAGGTGTAGCAGTAGCAGGGTTGCACCCCTAGATTTTGTGCTAGTGTTTGAGGAGGAGGTATTTGTTTCCCTCCGGTAGGTCTAATAAGGGGGGACTTTGGCCATTTTTCCATATTGATTAGTTATTTATGTTGTGTTCAGTCATGTCAAATATAGAGTTGCAGTAAACTGCATTATTTTCTGCAGTGCTGCTTTTTATACATGTTTAATGCAAGAAACCCTTCCCGTGTTGTGAAACCAGCTCCAAAAAGAGAAGAAAAGATATATCAATGCCTTAGAGATAAGCCACTTCTAGGGGGAAACCTCCAATACATTACATGAATGAAAAATTCTCGGATGATTCAAATTACAAGAGCCCCTTTCTATATATAGGATTCCATGGGGCCACAATGTAATCCTAGCCGACCTAACAATAATAATTTAAGGCCACAATAATAACAAAATGGGGGTTACAAGGGTACAATAATAACAATAAGGGGGTTACACTAACAACAATAAGGGACTATACTAGTAATATAGGGACCTAACATGCCCCTCTCCTTCAAAAAAAGTGTTGTCCTCAACACTTGAGTAGCTCTGGGTGCTTTTGTATAAAATTCTCATCCTCCCATGTAGAATCTTCAGTGGGTAAGTTCTTGCACTTGATGAGATACTCTGAAATTGATCGATTCCGTAGTTGTCGAGTTCTTGTTTCCGTGACCGCTTCCGGTTCCAATATGATTTTTCCTTCCTCATCAAGTTCTGGCAATATTGTTTGAACTGGAATATTTTCAACTATAACCTTCTTTAAGCACGAAACATGGAAAGCTGGATGTACTCGCGAAGAAGCAGGAAGCTCCAATTTGTATGCCATAGTACCAATCTTTTGCAACACCTTGTAAGGACCATAGTACTTTGGCGATAATTTATTATCGTTCTTAGCTTGCTTGAGGGACATTTGTTTATATGGTTGTAGCCGTAAAAATACCCAATCTCCTACATCAAAACTTCTCTCGCTGCGATGTTGATCTGCCTGTTGTTTCATTCTATTTTGTGCCAAATTCAGGTTATCCTTTAAGAGTTGGAGAACTTCTTGTTGATGCTCGATGTGATCTTCCACTGCTTGAACCTTAGAATTTTCTCTTAAAGATGATGTAATGGATGGTGGATGATATCCATAAAGTGCCATAAATGGGGTCATTTTTGCTGCAGTATGGAAGGAAGTGTTATACCACCATTCAGCAAGAGGTAACCACTTGACCCATTGTGTTTGTTTATCGGATACAAAACAACGAAGATATCCTTCCAAACATTTATTTACTATCTCAGTTTGACCATCAGATTGAGGATGATAAGATGAGCTATGAGCTAATTGAGTACCCAAACAAGAAAATAACTCCGTCCAAAAATTTCCAGTAAAATGGGATCTCTGTCACTCACAATAACCCTTGGGCTTCCATGTAGCTTTTGAATTCTGTCCATAAATGTAGTAGCAACTGTACTTGCTTTAAATGGATGAGATAATGCACGAAAGTGTGCATACTTGGTAAGTCTATCAACTACCACCATGATGACACTCTTTCCTTCGGACTTAGGTAAACCTGTGATAAAATCCATTGAAATCTCCTCCCAACGTTGACTTGGAATGGATAAAGGTTGTAGAAGACACGGGGTCTTAATTGTCTCAACTTTATTCTGCTGGAAAACCAAACATTCTGCCACAAACTTTTGAATATCAGATTTAAGGCCATCCCAAAAAAATTCTTTCTTCACCCTGTGGTAAGTTTTTAAAAATCCTGAGTGTCCTCCTAAAGGAGAAGTGTGCAATTCTAAAAGAATCTTTTGTTTTAGTTGGGAATTCTTACAAAGATATAAGCGATCTTTGTACCATAAGGAATCATTTTTCCAACTAAATGTATCAGATGTACTAGGATCTTGCTAGAACTTTTGAATGAGTGTCCATACATCTTTGTCCTTCTTCCATTCATCTCTTGCTTCGGTTATCCAATCTGGTTGGATAATAGAAATGGCACAAAGCAATGCTTCCACCTCTTAATTATTTCTTGAGAGTGCATCTGCAACAACATTAAGCTTTCCTTTTTTGTAGATTATTTCAAAGTCATAACCCAACATCTTTGTGACCCATTTTTGCTGCTCTTCTAAAGATAGTATTTGTTCCAAAAAGTGTTTAAGACTATCATGATCAGTTTTTACCTTGAAGTGTCTTCCCATTAGGTAAGTTCGCCATTTCTTTAGTGCATGCAATATTGTTAACATTTCCTTCTCATAAATAGGTTTCTGTAAATACTTTCCTTTGATTGGACGACTTTCAAAAGCAATGGGTCTTCCTTCCTGCATTAAAACAACACCAATTCCATTTTCTGAGGCATCACATTCCACAATAAAGGTTTTTGTGAAGTCTGGCGTAGCTAAGACCGGTGCTAGGCACATTGCCTCTTTAAGATGTTCAAAGGCCTTAGTTGCTTCAGAAGTCCATGAAAATGCATCTTTCTTCAATAATGTTGTTAGAGGTGCTGTTATTCTCCCATAATTCTTAACAAACTTGCGATAATACCCTGTTAACCTGAGAAATCCTCGCAACTGCTTTATGGTTGTGGGGACTTTCCATTCCTTAATGGCTTTAATTTTGTTGGGGTCTACCTTAACACCCTCATGAGATACAATATGACCCAGATATTCCACCTCTTGTACTCCAAAGAAACATTTGGATGTTTTTGCATATAATTGTTTCTCCTACAATATTTTGAGCACCCTATCAACATGTTCAACATGATCCTTCCAAGACCTGCTGTAGATTAGTATATCATCAAAAAATACTAGCACAAATTTTCTAAGGAAAGGTTTGAAAATGGAATTCATCAACCCTTGAAATGTAGAAGGTGCATTGGTAAGGCCAAAAGGCATGACCAAAAATTCATAATGACCCTCATGAGTTCGAAATGTTGTTTTTGGAATATCTCCAGTCTTCATTCTAATTTGATGATATCCTGAATGAAGATCCAACTTGGTAAAATAAATTGCTCCATGTAATTCATCCAATAATTCATCAATCACAGGAATGGGAAATTCATCTTTAATGGTGAGCTTATTGAGCTCCCTATAATCCGGACACATTCGCCATGATCCATCCTTCTTGTGTACCAATACTACAGGAGCAGAGAAAGAACTTTGACTAGGTTGAATTATACCCGCCTCTAACATTTCTACAATCATACATTCAATTTCGCTCTTTTGGACATAAGGATATCTATAAGGCCTGATGTTTGGAGGAACACTTCCTGGAATCAAATGAATAGCATGATCATGATCACAAATAGGTGGGATTCCTTTTGGAGTTTCAAAAACCTTGGAATGATTGTCCAAGACTTTTTGGAGATCTGCAGAAATAGATGATTTTGATGTTGGAACTTCTAGTGAGCATAATTGTGCAATTATGCCTCATTGTTATTTATTTAGAAGCTTTGTCATGAAATTAGAGCTTATTATCTTTCCCAACTTCCCTACAATACCCTGTAATTCAACTTCCCTTCCTTCTGAAAAAAATTTCAAGAAAATTTCTTGAAAATTAAAAGCTATCGTTCCCAAAGATTGTAACCATTGTACTCCTAGTACAACATCAGCACCTCCCATAGGAATGGAAAGCATTGGACTATTCAATACATATTCCCCCATGGTTAGCTTGATATTATGGCATTTTCCAGAGAAATTTATAGTTCCTCCATTTGCAATCATCACTTGACATTCTGGTGCTGGGTATAGGAAACAATTCAATTCCTTGGCTACCTTACAATGAATAAAATTATGGGTACTACCTGAATCAATCAACAATATTACCTTTTTCTTCTTGATATGTCCTTCTATCTTGAGAGTTTGAGGAGTGGTAATTCCTGCCAATGCATTACACGATATGGTCGGACTCATTTCTTCCTCTTCTTGGGTTGGTTTCTGGTGTATATCCTCTTCTTGTTCATTTTCTTCTTCCTCTTCACAATCTATGTAAAATAATTTCTTCTCAGCACACTTATGACCTTTAGTGTATTTTCTATCACAACTGTAGCAAAGCCCTTTTGCTCTTTTTCTTCCAATTGTTGTGGTGTCAACCTTGTAGGTTGTGGAAATCTAGGAGTAGCAACACTTCCCTCTTTATAGAAGTGAGTGGTAGGCTTCCTTGTCGCCATAATTTTACATTCAATTTTTCTTGCCAACTTGAATGTCTCCTCCAGTGAATCAAGTTCCAAAATGTGAACTTCATGTTGGATGTTATCCTTTAAAGTACCTATGAAGAGATAAATCCTGTGTTCCTTTGGAATATCCGTTACCCTTATATTCAATTTTTGGAAGTCCTCAATGTGCTCCCCCATTAAACCCTTTTGTTTGAGATTTATCAATTGGCTAAAGAAGGTGTTGCTCTTTGTATCCTCATAATGTGATATCATTTCCTCCATAAAAATTGACCAAGTGAATTTTTTTTTACGGGAGAAAAGCCATCGATACAATATAAATGTATTTTGTTCTAAATGTAAAGTTTCAATGCGTACCTTTTGTGTGTTTTGCACATTATGGAGATCAAAATATTGCTCCATCTGTAGTATCCATGTTAGATGATCCTTTCCATCAACCTTCCTCATATCCATTTTTGGAATATGGTGGTTCTTCCCACCAACATTAGATTTTATGAAATCACTATCAACATTTATTTTATTCTCATCATGAGTTTCCTCTACTATATTTTCACCATTAGGAAACATTTCTTGTATAAACTTTGTCAAACCTTCCATGTCTGCTTTTAGATCATTCTTCATGTTTTCCATTTTCTCTTCGATCTTAGCTTCCATGTCATGGATCTTAGATTCCATGCCAGATTTCATGCCATCTATCTTAGATTCCATGCCACTCTTCAAACCACCCATCTTAGATTCCACACCTTTCTTCAAAACGTACATGTCATTTTTTGTTGCTCTTTGCGAGAGCGAAATTTGTTGCACTTGCTCTTGTAATTTTGATATGTCATGTTGCCATTATTCATCTTCATGAGTCATAATAGAGATTTATAAAGGCTTAATGGGTGATGAATTATTTTTAGAGGCCATTTTAGAATCCAATACTGATATCTATTCTACAATATGCCCTTGGAATCAATTCAACTTGGTTCTTCAAACAAGACTTATGTAATTCAGAAAATAAAAATACACACCTTTTACTTGTTTTTGAGGAGCTCTATATTGAAATTGAATTATCTCTATAATTTCGGATCCTCAATATATGAAATTCAGCCCTGTAGTAGCCTTCTAAAGTTTCTTTTAAATTCCACAGGTCTGATCTGATTTGGATTCTTCAAGGCAAAGTTATGTCCAATCTCCCACAATGACCCAATTTTGGACTTGTTCAATAGAGCGAACTTATAAAACTTTCCACGTGTCACTGTTTCCTCCTTTGGCTTTGAAATTGATAGAACGAAAACTATAGTCCATTTACTTGTGGCCACTTTTTATAGCATTCCAATTCGATGCTCAGAGAGAGAGCTATGAAGATTTTCCCAAGATCACCTATTTGAGATGAAGTTCGGAAGCCTCAAAATGCCCTAACTTCCATAGCTAATATCTCTGAAAAAGTTGCAAACCAATATCTGAAATTTTGTGACGATTTTTCTCAAGATTACAGCTTTGCACTCTAAAAATTTCACTTCTGAACCTTCGTAGAAAAAAATTTATTACGAAAATACCACGATGACCTGTTTAGGTTAAATTCAGGAGCCTGCAAAATGACCTAACTTGCACAGATCATATCTCTGAAAATATTTCTAACCAAGCTCTGAAATTTTGTGATGATTTTCCTCAGGATTTTGGCTTCGCACCCTAAAAATTTCAAATTCTAAACCTTTGTAGAAAAAACGTTATAGCGAAAATTCCACGATGACCTATTTGGAGCAACGAAACCCTAGAATCTCAAAGCTCTGATACCAAATGTTGTGAAACCAGCTCCAAAAAGAGAAGAAAGAAGATATCAACGCATTAGAAATAAGCCACTTCAAGGGGGAAACCTCCAATACATTACATGAATGAACAATTCTTGGATGATTCAAATTACAAAACCTCCTTTCTATATATAGGAGTCCATGGGGCCCCAATGTAATCCTAGCCAACCTAAAAATAATAATTTAAGGGCACAATAATAACAATATGGTGGTTACAATGGTACAATAATAACAATAAGGGGCTTACACTAACACCAATAAGGGACTATACTAGTAATATAGGGACCTAACATGCTGGGTGTCTTATTTCTTGTGTGAAAGAGGTTAAACCTCCATTTCTTTGCTACTTGATTAATATAATCTCCATATTAGTCTTATTCCATCATTTCCTATAGAAACCCTCATGGGAATTACGCTCTTGTAGTCTTCAGAAATTCTGTTGTTGAGAAGTCAAGGGATTGGTGTGTTTTTTAGCTATCTTGAGTTGGGGAGATCTGTTTAGTGTAGCTATATTTATTTGTTTCACCTCCAATTCTGCAAGTGGGTTGTATATTGTCTAAAATAAGGGATACAAGTCCTATTCCCCATTGTTATTGCGTTATTTGTTGAAGACAACTGTTTTATGCCCTATATCGTTGCATTTCCCCACTTGGGAAGGATGATATAGGCCATATTATTGTTGAGGTTCTTATATCTTCTCGTGAGATGTTCTCTAAAATATAATGAGCTAATCTACATTGCCATGCTCATGATTTTCTGAAGCTCCAACTCTGGAATATCCTAATATAATCTATTTGTTGTAGTTGTTCCCATTTTGGGAATATTGCGCGGGGGCCTGTGAGACCCTCCCGTAACACTTCACCACCCCATGGGAAGCTCAAACCTTGGAGTTCCATCGAGTGACATCATATATTCCAACGGGTAGCTCTGTGCCTTCTTCCTCCCATCCTTGGTACCCCTGGAATCCCTACACGTGGCACTCCATTTTGTCTATCCGATATATGTAATGCGGCCCCAATTTTGTTTAAATGTGTATCACCATCATTCTTTTGTCCGTGCTCTTACCGTGAGGGGGTTTTTATGACATTCTACCTTTGTATTCACTTAGACCGCTTATCTTTTATGAACCCTTCCTTTGTTTATTTTATCTTTTCTCCTTTTTACTTAAGGTGCGGAATGACCAAACAACACCTGAAACAAAATCTATGATGATTTTCCCTTAGTCACCTGTTTTAGGTGAAATTACAGAGCCTGCAAAAACTCTAACTTCCATAGGTCATGTCTCCAAAAATATTGCAAACCAAGATCTGAACTTTTTACACAACTTTCATCAGGATTTTGACTCAAACAAGTTTTTGTTTTAGATTTTGAACCTTCACCGAAAAAATGTTATAGCGAAAATTCCAAGATGACCTATTTGCAATAGCAAAACCATAGAATCCAAAGCTCTGATACCAAATGTTATGAAACTAGCTCACATAATAGAAGAAAAGATATATCAACATGTTATAAATCAGCCTCTTCGTGGGGGGAACCTCCTTTACATTACATAAATGAAAAATTATTGGATGATACAAATGAAAAAACATCCTTTCTATATATAGGAGTCCAATGGGTCACAATATAATCCTAGCCGACATAACAATAACAATAGTGGGCTTCTATGGGGCACAATAATAATAATATGGGGACTACATGGACACAACAATAACAATAAGGGGGATTTACTAACAATAAGGGGATAAACTAGTGTTATAGGTACCTAGAAAATTGTTATTTCTTTGACTTTCCACATGTTTTTTTTATCTGTATTATTTAAAGAAAATTAAGGGTTGAATTTGTTTAATTACACTCTACTCTGGCTTATAAAAAATGTTCATGTTTTCACTCTAATATTAAGTATATAATTCATCTCAACATGCTTTGTATTTAATTTCTTCCTAATATTTTCATCGTATTCACCCCATAAATGCTCAGAAGATCTAATAGTATGCCTACCTTTCCCTATTACACTTCATCTGTTATTTCTACACTTTATTTACTTAAGGTTTATGACTCCGTATCCCAATGGCTTATTCTTGAAGTTTCAACCAGATCTTTCAAAAATCAACCTCTGAATTCAATAAATAGCCTAATATCTTTAATCAACAAATCTAAATCATAAAGGGAGATCCCTCTTTGAAGCTGGAAGGGCTAGATCCCATTTTCCAAAGTGGTTTTGAGGTTACCTCTAGGTTTCTCTCATAGCCATGGGAAATTATGGAGTGCTAACAACCTTGAATATGATAATCTACTTGTCATACATCTCCTCAGATATGCCCAAATCAAAGATGTAAGCAACCTAACGCTTTTGAATATAATCCCTGATGGTATTCTTTGGTTTGACCTCTCATTTCTTGTACTTTGTCTTAGTGGCATTCAATGCATTTGAAGGAGGCTCAACAATATTTCCTTGCACACAGTCCATAGGATCATGCTTCTCCAAATTCAAGTCCAAGGACATTTTCCATGCAGGCTAATTCAACTTACCATTGATCTTGTCATCAGATTTGAAGTAATATGAGGAAGCCATTGACCCTTGTCCTTGTCCAAAAAATCTTAGTGATTTCTCTTCTCCCTCTTGCTTGGGATTTGTCTTCACCTCAGCTCTTATACAATGTTAATTTTATATAACAATGGAATTTTCTATGCTTTAGAGAAATTTACCTCAATCTATTCTTATTAGCCCAATTACAATTTCCAGATTAGTAATCACATAAACATTGTCAGTAAATGATGATAGAACATAAAAAATAAACAAAAGATAAGCCAAGACAAGAGGACACAAAATTTGGCGGATGCTAGAGAAAAAACCCAATGTGGGGAAATCCCTTTGAAAAAATCTTCTTATTATTCTTCAAAAGTTCAGCAAAGGGAGAGAGAGTACGATATGAAAAATTCAATTGCCCAAAAACTCAGTCAAACAACATTCAACACAATGCCCTAACTAGAAATTCAACATTCTTCAAACCAACAAGAAGACATCACTAAAATAACTCCATCAGCCTTAGTTAATGTGGCCTCCAAGAGTAGTCAAATTTAGCTCAAAAAAATCCGAAAAATGGAGTCAAACTCGATCAACTGAAAGTTAATGTTGTGGTCAAAGTGTTTCAGTCAACACTGCAATCAATGTTGGTCAAAGTGCCCATAATTTCTCAAAATGTGTGCCAATGAATGCAGCCTAGGGAGATCAAAGTTTCTGCCAAGATAACACAACAATTTGAGGGAGTTTGACGGAAAGTTAGCATTGGTCAACACCATGTACTTATGTCCAAAACAGTCTGTAAATTGCAGCCCAGAAAATAATATTCCTTTCACACGTGTGAGGGAGAGATAGGTACTCTAAGTTTTTGTACTAAAAAATGAGAGAGAGAGAGAAAGAGAGATGATTAGATGAGTGATTTCTAAAATGAGGAATGTATCTCTCCTATTTATATCCTTATATGAGGGGTGGCGACACTTCTATTTGGGTTTAAGAGCCTACATTACATTTCTATCCGGCCTTGACAATTTGCACGTGTGAGAAAATAAAATCAAAATCTGACTTCTGCTCATCCAAACAAGATTCTCTTTAGATCAATATTGTACCTCTCGGAAAACGGAATCCAACATAAATATCATCTCCATCATATGATCCGTTCAAAGTGGATTTTGGCCCTAGTTGCCAATTTAAAAATATTTTCATTCAACACTTTATATTTCATTTATATTATTGTTCTCCCGTTATTAATGATATATACATGGATGAGGAAGAAATCAGTTAAAAGGAAGAAGTTGTTAACGATAAGAGATATCTAAACTAGGTCTCAATTCAAATATAAAGATAGTAGAGTGCATGAATATATTGAAATTGATAATGAGATATCTGAACTAAGTCTTGATTCAAATATAAAGATAGTGGAGTGCATCAATATATTGAAATTCATAATTTTGGGGACTTTTAATATTTAATAAAATTGCATGGATATATTCAATGAATCTATTGGAATCTTAATTGTTAGTATGAATCCTTTGTCGAAGTGTACGAAAAAGGACCACTTTAGCTACGCATAACTAATAGCCCTAACAACAAAAGTGGCTGCTAATATCTTCAGATCTGTGGTTAGTTAAACAAGAAAAGAGCTGCAAAAAACCAGATCTATGCATGAAAAGACGTTAAGAAGTAAATACAAGGGTTTGCTCCATATACCAATAGAGAAGACAAGAACAATTTTTGAAAGAATTTTTGTATTAATTGGGCACCTGGGAGGAAAACAAGAAGGCGTATCCAATTCTCCTCAGTGGGATGGGTTCTTGGAAGTCCTCATCACTTCAGATCTAAGATTTCTCTCTCTTGTTGGTGTAGAAAACCCAATGCAAAGAATAGAGCTCAATGGGAGCTCACACAACAAATGATGGAAAAATGTGACCAAGTGTATAGATCCAGAGTGATCTAATAGGCAACAAAAGGTCAAGAATGATAGGAAAAACCCTCCTATTTATAACAAAATATTGGGTCATTCTAGATCTTGGTGCATGATTAAAATAATGTTAACCAAAAAGGAATATTTTATTATATTTGTTGGAGGGAAAAGGTATTTGACTTGGGTCAAATCCCTTGATTTGTCAAAAATAAATAAATAAATGATTTATTTATCTTTTTAAGGAAGCGGTTAGAAGATAATCAAATAAATAATGATTTATTTAATTATTTAAGTGGTTGAAAGATAATTAAATAAATAATGATTTATTTAATTATTTGTGGGTGATTTGGTCATATTTAACAAGGAATATTATCTAAATAAGATTTTAATAATTATTCCTAGAAAATAATAAGATAAATAAAGGTTTATCTAATTAATTTCTTTGTTTTTGGGTTAAACATGACTGGGAATAATAATTAAATTATGGTTTAATTAATTATTTCATGAGGAAAATCAAACAAATATAGGTTTGTTTAATATTTCCTTTTGGGGTTTCCTGTTTAGACCATAAACAACCTAATAAATGTGGTTTATTAAGTTATTTAGCATAGTGAAGGCAATTTTACTTAGGGTAAAATTGGTCTTACATGGTGTACTTGGGTCCATCTAATGATAATAGGTTAGATGACCAAAAAATGGTGTAACAGATTGCCCCCCAGCGTGCGAGCGTCAGGAGCAAATCGTATGATCGAAGTACGTTGTAATAAATCAATCACCAGACAACAAAAGGGAAGTCAGAGAGAGAAATGCAAGGTAGATAGTGTGCTAAAGAACTAGACCCTGAGGAGACGAGACTCGCAGGTGCAACAAGTCTCTTTTTATGAGAAGGTACCTGTGCTGAAGGCAGCGGGGGAGGCATACATATGCCCGCCGAGACAACATACAAAAGAATAGTGTGTCCAGTAAACAAGGGACCGAACCATAAAGTACAGCCAGCATAATCATGAGCCAGATAAAAATACAATGAGGAATCCCACATACATGTTGTTCCTGGGATAACAGCCAGGACTGATACAATAATATATGAGTACATGAGATACAAATACAACCCAAATGCCCCCTGTAAATGGGGAAGGGCTCACAAAATCTGACTGATACATGAAAATCAAAGAGGCGCTGCAAGTGGCGAAGGCCAACATCATCAAATATTTGGAGCTACATCGAAGGCTGCAAGGAGGAGGTCATCTGGGCATGTGGGGGGCTACCTGCAGGACCACCCCCTCATGAGGGTGGAGACATCTCACACACACCCAGGAATCATCAAGAGCTACTGCTGTATCACTGAACCATCAAGTATACGGATCTCGGTCATGCTGAAAGGAGCTGGAGTGGAGAAAAAATCAAGTCAAAGGGAAATGAGAGAGCCCTTTGCCTGATCCGAGGCATCGAACAAGAGTGGAATCTGGAACCAAGGAACACCGCCCTCTAGACCTGGCTTCTGGAATGAATGAGCTGATGTCGACAGAAGGAGGTCTGCCATAGGTGAGGCAATGAGATATCCTCAACTAAGGCACGAGAGAAAATAGTAGAGCGACGGACAGACTGACACTAATGATGATAGTGAAATGGAAAGGAATAAGTAGCGAATGGACGACTTCCCTTGTTAGATCATAAAGGGCATGAATGACATGGCAGTGACTGACACAATATCATAAGGGATAGGGGACAGTAGGACTGAAGGTCATAATGTGCGACACAAGAGAGAGACCAAGCACTGAAGGATGGAGGGCTATAGCGGGGTACAGAGGGGCTCGGGATAGACTCCATGAATACGATGATGACTCAACTTGGATGCTCTAAACAAGGGTGACTCGATGGAACTGCCACGCAGTAAAGGTCCAATGAGGGACCACGAAAACACGAGTACAAGGTGGGAACTCATGACGAAAATCGACACGAACGTGGACAAGTATGGAGGCGAAGTGGTGCCCCAAGTACGAGTGTCGTAAGTGAGGATATTCGATTTAAAGGGGAGGTGAAGTGACCCTCCTTGGAAAAAATGGGTCCGGGTGAAGTAGCAAATCAAAAAAATGAAAAAATATGCTGGCTATCTAAAAGAAAATAAAACATGCATTTCAAAATGGAAATGTTAAGGGTAATATTTATTAAGATAGAGTGCATTGCGAGGATTAGGAAGGGGATTGCCTTCGAAATCCTCTAAGAGGTATGCCCCCTTACGGAGATCCTTACTGATGATATAAGGGCCTAGCCATAATGAGTCGAACTTCCCATGACCAAGGACATCATGGGCCTGGTCATAGACTAGAACAAGGTCGCCTTCATGAAAAGTGCGAGGCTGGACTTTTGGATCATACTAAGCTTTGGTGCGTTTCTTGGCCGCTTCCATGGTTTGCAAGGCAACACGACAGTCTTCAGAAGCGCGCTCAAGCATGATAAGTCGTTGTTCTAGAGGTTGGGTGTCAGGGAGAAGTTCAACGGCCAGATGTAGGGAAGGAATTTCACACTCGATCGGTAAGACTGCCTCCTCTCCAAAAAAGAGGTGGAAAGGAGTAAACCCGGTGGCCGTTTTAACAGAAGTCCGATAGGCCCATAAAGCAGGGAATAGCATGAGATGCCAGTTGGTTTTGTGCTTATTCACTGTCCGTTGAAGCATATTCTTGAGGATTTTGTTGACTGCTTCAACTTGGCCATTACCTTGGGGGTAATAGGAGGAGGAATATTGGTGCTCAAAACCCAATAGTGAGGATAGCTCGTGCCATATCTCATCATCAAAATGTTTGCCATGGTCAGAGACCAGTTGTTTCGGAACCCCGAATCGAGCGATAATGTGGTTAAAGAAAAAGAGGGCCGCGGTAGCTGCCGTGTTGTTAAATGTTGGCATGGCCTCGGCCCATTTTGTGAAATAGTCGACCGCCACGATGATATATTTGTGGTTACCAGTGGATGGCGGGCGACACTCCATAAAGTCGATGGCCCATTTACAGAAGGGACCAGTGGAGACAACTAGATGGAGGGGAGTTGGGGGAGCTCGTGCCTTAGGGGCGAAATGTTGGCAATTGGGACAGTGTTTGACTGCCTCAATGCAATCACTCAAGAGGGAAGGCCAAAAATACCCAGCGCACATGACTTTCTAGGCAGTAGCAAGACCAGAGAGCTAGCCACTGCAAGTGCCGCTATGGAAGGCATTAAGGACCTGTTCAGCTTCAGCGTGTGTGAGACAACGACGAAGGACAGTGTCAACCCCACGACGATAGAGGTCGTCGCTGATAAGGAGGTATCGGGGAGCCTGGTGTTGGATACGTCGGCGAGCCTCATGATCAAGGTGGAGGGCGAACTTTTGGGTTTGCAAGTAAGTAAGAATATCTCCATACCACAGGTTGTCGGAAGTAATGGCAAATAAGTGTTCATCAGGAAAATCATCATTAACTGGAGGGTCTTGCGATCCGGTAGGTAATTCAGAAATGAGCTGAGCAAGGGCTAAGCCTTTCTTACTCTTTGGTGTGACAAATTCGAGGTCGAATTCCTGAAGGATAGTGACCCAATGGGCGTACTTCCCAATGAGGATACGACGACTCAATAGGAAAGCCATGGGGTTGGAATTAGTCACGACCTTGGTGGAGCGCATGAGGATATAATGACGAATTTTTTGGACTGAGAACACGACAACCAGCGCTAATTTTTCTTCATATGAGTAGGAAACAGGAGGCCCTACAAGGTTCTTACTGACGTAGTAAATCACATGCTCTATACCATTGTCATCTTCCTGGATAAGGACTCCAACGACCGAATAGGTGGAAGCGGAGATATATAGGATGAAGTCCCGATCAAAGTCGGGAGGGCGGATCAAGGGAGCAGATGTGAGAGCCTGCTTGAGGGCATCGAAAGACTCATGAGCATAGGAATCCCAAACAAAGGGGATAGTAGATCGGAGGAGTCTAAGGAACCCATGTGTAGTGGTGGCATAGTCAGGGATGAACCGACGAAGAAAATTAGCTTTGCCTTGGAGACTTTGGAGCTGGCGGAGGGTACGCGGAATGGGAAGTTCAAGAATGGCTTGAACTTTCAAAGGGTCAAGAGTGATACCATCCTTAGACACGATGAAGCCTAAGAGACAGCCGGCAGGAACGCAAAAGATGCATTTCAATGGGTTAAGGTGGATATTATACTTGCGACATCAGAGAAAAATGGTACGCAGATGCTTAGAACGTGCAGTGAGGTCGTCTAAATAAGCAAGGATAATATGAGCTAAGTCATGGAAACAATAAGACATGGCCCGTTGAAAAGTGGCGCCGGCATTTTTAAGGCCGAAAGGCATGACCCAGTAAGCAAAAGTTCCCCACGGACTAATGAACGCGGTTTCTAGTTGATCAGCAGGACGGATAACAATTTGGTTGTATCCGGAGAAACCATCCATAAAGGATAGAACCTCATCTCCCACACACTCGTCAATGATTTGGTCAATGAACGGTGTGGGGAAGTTATCTTTGGGACAAGCTTTGTTCAAGTCGCGAAAGTCTGTACAGACACGGATGGTGCCTTGTTTCTTGAGAACGAGAACTGGGTTGGATACCCAAGTGGTGTATTCAATGGGGTAAATGAAACCAGCCTGCTTGAGCTTATCGATTTCGTCTTTGATAGCGTCACGTCTGGAAGGATGAATGGGTCTCAACTTTTGATGGACTGGTTTGGCGTCAGGCCATGTGTCGATATGGTGTTCGAAAATGGCGGGATTGAGTCCGGGCATTTCAGAATAGGCCCAGGCGAAGATATCGCGGAATTTTTTGAAAAGCTTGGTGTAAGCTTCGATTTCTTCCGGGGTGCAGTGGGCGCCCAAGGTGATATATTCTTCGATTCCTGGTTTGAATGAAATGTCAATTTTGATGGTAGGAGAGATATTGGCCATGTTTCCTTCTTCGAAAGCATCAGGTGTAGGGATGGGATTTTTGAACCAATAGACTGCATTGGGAATGAAGTCTTTGGTTTCCACACCATATTGGTCATGGGACTGCTGTGGGAGGAAGTATGCGCGATGGTGCATATCGTCCCAGGGAAATTCAGGGTTGGTCATGGCTTCCATAATGTCTTCATCGGACTGGAAGATGGGAAGACTGGAGGAAGACGAGTCTCCCGAAGAGGTAGTGATGTGTGACGGGTCATCTGGAGGCGAAGGGCTCAGATGCGCAATGTCAACAAATCCAAGGTCGACTGAGGAGGAACCGAGAGTATCTGCGGGTTGAAGGTTAGGTGAACTATCTCGCAAGGATGATGATAGGTACAAAATGGTGGTTGAAGGCTCCGTTGGTTCGATAGTGGGAGGAGGAATGTGAATGGGAGTAGGAATATCCTCTGGTCCTATCGAAGTAGGACTCGCAGACAAGTGATAAGGTATCTTGTCGTGCGTAGCCTTGAATTGGCGGTACATGTACGAGGAGGAACGATACTCATCAAGGCGGGGACAGAGGTGGGTGTAATGGCCGTGGAAATCGCACAAAGCACAAGGGTGGTTTGTGCGCAAGGTTTTGAGTTTCGGTATAGAGTGTAGGATAGTGACGTAGACTTCGGGGATGTCAGATTCAGGAAACATCTCGTTGACCAGGATCTTGAGGTGCGGAAATTCAGGACACAGATGGGTGGCGTGACCGACAACATCGCACAAAGCGCATTGGATAGCGGGCTTTGGCGGTCGCGGAGGGGTAGGGTTTGTCAGGGTGGCTTGGTCCTTATGGGTTGCCCCCTTACGAGCTTTTCCTTTCTTTCCCGAGGCTGGCACCACAGGGGTAGGGTCCTGGGGAGGTGCGGGGGGCCCGGAGGAAGTGAGGGGCACCTGTTGAACCGGTGTCAAAGCAAGGTAGGGTTTGGGGTGACCGGGTGGGGTAGCAGCTGGAGGGTCGATGTACCAGATGGGTATGCCCAGGGTCAAGTTTGAAAGAGAGAGGGTGGCCATGATTGGTATCGTGTACACTCCTGGTGGGGGTGCTAGGAACGGTATCTGTCCAGAGGGGTAATGGCCAGGTGGGACGACTCCGAAATGGCTAAGGCCTGGAGGAACTGTGCCAGGAGGATACAGGGGCTCATGACTACCAACTGCAGGTGAAGGGATAGGAGCAGGTTGCGGAGGGCACGGTTGCGGACTAGCCGAAGTAGGTTGCTTGAGAGAAGCCTGAGACGATTGCATCATACAAACATTCGATGAGCTGGGGTCAGAGATAGGAGGAGGGAGACCAAGGAAGGTTTCGAGCAAAGAGGAATCTTTATAGACGCTGGGGGAGACACTGGTCAAGGAGTCAACGGTTTTCTTGTTGGCTACAGAAGAGATGGTCGTCTCAGGTGAGGTCTGAGATTTTGGCTCATGATATGTCAACTGGTCAATGGTGAATATCTTTCGATTATGGGGGAAAGACATCTTGCGGAAGACCGCGGATGGGACAGCAGACATAGCATAGGTGTAGCTTCGCCCCAATAGAATGTTGTAGTCTAGCGGGGCGTCTATGACTTCGACGTCAACGCAAACAGTCTTACTGGCGAGGGTGATAGGACAATTACGAAACATGCCAATGGGCTGGGAGGCATGGCCGTCCCACGCTCGAAGGGTGATCGTGGAAGGGGCCAAATCAGGGGATCTGAGTTGCTTCCAAACCGAAGCGGACATCACGCAGGTGGATGCCTCCTCATCAATTATACACCGGGAAATGCTGGCTTTCTGGATTTTGATTGGGATTTGGAAGGCGATAGAAGGAGGGAGAGGAGGATTGAGTGGCGTCGAAAACAATCATTTGGTCATCAGCAGGATCTACAGTGCCCACGGCAGATAGTAGAGCCTTCTTTTGGGAAGGGCACGACTGGAGGAGTTCCAGTGTTGAAATGGCATCAGGAGATTGCGCCAAATCATCTACTATGCTATACGAATGAGCAGCTCGACCAGAAGCAACATTTCGATGTAATGGTCCCTTAGGAATCTTTGGGTGGACCTCAACTTTGGGTTGAGGGATATGTAAGGGGCCATTGGATGTCAAAAGAGGCTCTGTAGAACTGGAAGAAGAAGACTCAGGGGCAGACTGAGCGGGAGGCTTGGGGTACTGGCGAGACCGAGTTTGAAGGTGAAGTTCGACAGCTGGGGATGGATCAGAGGTCATCATGAGGATCTGGTAATCGGAGGAACCAGAAATGGAGGGTGGAGTGGAGACCCGCCCGTCAGGTGGTTGGGTAGCCACGAATCCTTGTTGAGGGAAAGGATCAGTAAACACAGCTGGTTGAGTAGTGGCCACATTAGGGGGAGCGTGAGGGGAGGCATGTTGTCCGCGCAATGTGGCTTGAGACTCCCACATCTACCGCATCTATGGTAAGAGGGGACAATCGTGGGTGTAATGACCGTAAACACCGCAACACGAACAAGGCTTGTTGGTACGAAGAGGCCTGTCCGGCTTGGGCTGAGTGCCCTGTTGCTGGTTAGCAGTGTTAGGGTCAAAACCTTGAGGATTGGGTCCACGAGTACCAGGGGCAGATTGATTTGGATTGCCTCTCCGCCTTCGTTGAGAAGAAGGGGGATTAGTCGCACCCTGCTGTGCAAATACTTGCCCTGAAGGGGGCTGTAGGTGCTGCTGCTGGGGTTGAGGAAGCAAGGGAGGTGGAAGCGCATATGCTGGAGGAGCTGGCACACCAGGCTGCGGGTAAGGATAATGGTGAGGTTGGGCAACATTGAGGTAAGCAGGAGGTTGGGCAAAAGGAGGAGGCATGCCGTATCCTGGGTACATGCTACCGGGAGGGGGAATAGTGCTAGAGGTGCTGGCCCCTCCGTGAGGGAGACCGTAGCCCATAGGAGGTTGAGCATACGGATGGGAAAGGGCTCCAATGATACCGTCGGCGGAATGAGATGCCCCCGGGGCGTTAGCGCCGCCGGGCCTGGGGAGGTCAGGAAGGACGGTATAAACATAACCAGACTGGGCGTAGATCAGGTCATATTTCAAGGCTATTTGGAGGGCGGCTTCTTCGGTTTGAGGGAAATGGGAGGTGACATCTTTGCCGATGGGAGCTAGGAGAGAGCGAAGGAACCAGTCCATATAGATCCGATCTTCGAAGGGGGGAGCTCGACATAAGCTGCGTCTACGTCGCCATTCCTGAACATGGGTGGAAAGGCGAGTCGAAGATGTTTTCTTAAAGGAAGTCAAGAGCTCCGTACCGATATCGTATCGGAGAGGGAGCTGGAAGTAAGATAAAAAGGCTTGGGCAATGGTCACAAAGGTGGTATGGGAAGAAGTGGCTTGGTCTACATACCATTTAGAAGCTTCGCCGGTAAGCGTGCATTGGAACAAACGAAGACAGTGGAGTCATCGGTAATGGAATTGGAGGAACACCACATGTGGAAAGATCGGACATGATTGGTTGGATCTTCTCCAGCAAGGCCTTCGAACTTAGGGATGTTGGAGGGGAGCTTGGTTGGCATAGCAGGCCAACCAACATTGTGGCAGATAGGGTCGTTGATCAACTGATTGAAATCGGGGAGGCCGAGGCCTGCAATGTACGGCAGCAAGGGTGTGGCCGAGGTAGTTCCTGTGGCGGTTCCGCTAGTGGTAGGTCTGGCATTAGGGCCTGGAGCACCACCAGCGTTAGGCCCTAGACCAGACATAGTGAAGGTGACAGGGGGAGAACCAGGAGGAGAAGGAGAACCCAATGAATCAGGAGAGGAGTCGGAGTGCGGACTCGGAGGAGGACTGGCTCGACGACGGCGGGACGGAGCAGGTCGATCGACCGGAAACTGAGGGTGAAGGCCAAGAAGTCTCCGGGAAAGGCGCCTTGGGGGTGCAATGATGACGGGAAGAAGGAAACCGACAAGGGAAAAAAGGGATAGAATCAAGTGAGGTCAAGGGCAGAAAATGTGCAGTGACAATTGATTTTAGAGTCTTTTCCAGGCGGTGTTAACCAGGCGCTTCTTCACTTAGGGTCAGTGTGTGGTGTGCGTTAATTTTAATTTTTAAAACCCTTTTCATTTTGAGAGCAAGAAAAAAGTGTGCTGCGTAACTGAAAATAAATCTGCATAGAACAGTATATAATGCTGAAATAACAGAAAATTAACAGCTACTATTGCATCTATCTAACCCAAGGAGGCGGGTCCCTCAAAACTAGTCTAAAAAAGGGAAAAAATCTAGTCAAAACACACTGAAAAGAGGCCAATATATCAAAAGTCGGGAGGGACAGGGATCTAAAGGATAAAGCTGCTGAAAAGAGGTGCAGATCACAGCCAAGAGACAGAGGCAAGGTGGCTGGAAAAAAGGGAGGAAATCAACAAAAAGCGGAAAGGACAGGGAGGAGGTCCTAAAAAAGAGGTCCAAACAAAACGACAAGAGGTGATTTGAAAGGAAGAAAGGCTAATTTAAAGGGATCTGAAGAGGAGGTTTCAGATCTGAAAAAGGGAAGGATGAAACTTTGAAAAACAGACGGCTGAAACAGCTAAAAATCTTCCACAAAAAGTGGAGGGTACTGAAGCCCTAGGGGGCTAGGTTCCCACTTAGATGAGTAAAAACAGATCAGAACTAGGTCAAAGCGGGCTGAGACAGAGGCTGGAAAACCCTGACAGAAGCTTCGGCAAAACCCAGAAAAATTGCAGAAAAACCACTGAAAAATTGGCAGGTCGCAGAAAAGAGGCTGAAAAGTGCAACCTGGAGGTCCAGGTCGCACTTTTTGGGCTGAAAAGTGCGACCTCCCGTTCCGGTTGTCTCGGCGGCAGATTTTCGGAAAATTTCCCGTCTCAGTTGCGGCTGATGTCGCTTACCTACGCAATAGGGCCAGAAACACACGGAAGTTAAAAATTTTAATGTTTTAGGGTTTTATGTGAGAAAAACAACATAAAAATAGGAAAAATAAACAACTGAAAAGAAACCCTAGGGTCTGAAGTAGCTGGATATGCAGGAATATGAAAAACGATAGCGGTCGTAATTTAAAACCCGTGTGGAGTCGCCATTTGTTAGTATGAATCCTTTGTCGAAGTGTACGAAAAAGGACCACTTGAGCTACGCATAACTAATAGCCCTAACAACAAAAGTGGCTACCAATATCTTCAGATCTGTGGTTAGTTAATACTCTGGGAGATTTTCTTATACAGTGAAGATCATTTTTTATTTTAGGAGAACTGAGATATATAAAAATATAATTATTTCATATTGAAGAGTTTTTCTCAAATTAAAATGATAAAAATAAAAACATAAAAACTGAAAATATTAATGTGGATTATTATAGATAGTAGTATTTTTTAATATATAAGTGTAGCGAGAAGATAACTAAAAAAAAGTTATGATTAGTATTATGTATATATGCTTATACATTAACTAGAATTCCCCTAACAATGGTATTAAGCATATACATTAAATATTGTATTAATTTCCAGTTATAGGGGTATGCCAAAAGCAGTTGTGAAGGGTGTTGAATAGGAAGAATAAAAACTATGCAAGCAAACTCTGCATTGATTCTATATATATAGTAACAATTAATTTTAAAAAAATAAATAGAAAAGTCAATATATATTATTGACATATTTAAATTGTGGAACAATGCATATACATATCTATAGACATACATGATAATAGTGTAGTTGAAAATTATTACTTTTGAAGTAAATATAAAATATAAGAAAATTTATATAAAAATTGTAATATTTCTAATTATCTTTTATCTAATTAGAATATTAATTTTTACATTACTTAATTAAATAGATGAATAATAGGGTAGAGGGACCCATAAATCTCTTGAGTAGAATAGAACCACTTCCCTAGTGTGAAAGTGGAATAATGCAGTAGTGGAGGGGGCCAAGAGGCTAAGTGAACAACATCATCAATGTGGAGGATAAGGACGAAGAGAGCAGTGCAGTTATGATGTGGGTCCACGACTTTCAGGGTTCCAGAAGTATAAGAAAGGGGTGAGGACAACCACAGAGAGAATTCTGAGTTATTTGATTTCTTTTCATTTACGACGTGAGCATACTTTAGTTGTTTAGCTGAGTCTGCAGCGTTGTTTAACACATAGATGTTTCCGAGCAGAAATCCAAACCTCGTCCTCAAGGGACTTTGAGTGCCAACTCAGGAGAGGAGTCCTAATATCCTTGAGAGTAGATTTTATTATTCCTTCATTAGGCCATCTCAAGCCCTCTTGGGAAGCACAATCACCAAGTGACTTAATTAGTGAAGTAGTAGAGAGATTTAGAGGAGGGGGAGATTACATAACATTGTCACTTGAAATCCAATGAGGGGATCGACCCTTCAACAGTTGAGCTATGCAGGAGTTGTTCCAACATTTTATTTTTCATTTCAGCTCATATTATTGCATAACTAGTAGTAGTGCATTTTCATGCCCTAGGAGGTTGATCTTCCAGGGTCTGCCAATTGAGAAATCTTTTTTGGGTTTTTCTAGGTTTTGTGAGTAGAGGCCAGTGTCCAAATCCAGAAATTTTATGAGCATTAGAACAACCTAATTTACGCACCCCTCTTCAGCCAATAACAACATTTCCAAGAGGGGCAGTGCAGTGAGGAAGTCCAGCAGAGCAGTAGTTATGTAGTATTTCAGTGGGGGAGCTTGATGGCCATTCGAACCGTCTTTTTCATCTTGAGTGATATCATTTTTTAGCACTTTTGTACTTTTTATTCCATCTCCATATTAATAAAATGGTTCAAAATTTTTTGGCTCTATTTATGGTGTTTTGATATCATGACATATTTTTTTCTCATTTACTTTGTATTGTTGTCATTTTTCTATTTGGAATATTACAGTGGTATCAGAGCTTATAGACTTGGCTTAACCTGTGGAGTAACCAATCTATGACATCCGGAGATAGAGAATACATCACGGATCAAACAAGGAGGTATAGAGACAGAGAACGTAGAGTTGAGATCACATCTGGTGAAGGGGACTACGTTCTAGTAGAGGAGGATAAAGGGAAATTTCCATTGGTGGAAGAAGATGATGGAAAGGAGTTTGGAAATCTCCTCCTCTAATCAGTGTAGGAGTTGGCCAAAGAGATTAATGAAATGAGAACCGATAGGTAGACGGAAATCCTGCGGGGATTCTAAAATGGAGAAGGATCGGGGACTTCTCACCATTGGGTAGAGCGACCGATGGTACTACAAGTATCACAATGTTCCACCATGCCCACCTTCTTAGAAGTGGGTATGAAATCAGGAGGACCTCAGGAGCAAGAGGATCTATGTGACTAATTCACGGACTACAAATCTCATACCCATGATTTCAGAGAGCATCTTACCTTCTAGGAGTTTTCCCAGATTAAGAATTACCGAAGACCCCATAGTCATAAAAAAGGAGGACGGTATACGCATGACAATGACCTGTAGCGTAACGTGGGTAGACTTTTTTTTCCTACTTTTGATGGGTCTTCCAAGAGTACAACAAAATATTGGGTGGAGAAGTTAGAAATCTATTTCCAGCTGAATGAAATGGCGGAGGTAGAAAACATCAAGGTGGTAGTGCTGCACCTCGAAGGAGAAGCTCATGACTAGTGGTTACATGGTATGTCCACATTGGGTCATGTAGGGGTGACTACGTATGAAGAGTTCACCAAGAGGCTGGTAGAGAATGTTGACCGAAGTGACCTAGAGGAGAATTTCATTGAGTTAGCCAACCTCAAGTAGACAGGACACCCGAAGACTTATATTTCCGAGTTCTTGAATTTGTCGGTGATGGTTCCAGATCTGTCCATGGCTAGGAGGGTGTATATGTTTATTGACGGATTGGTGGATCCTCTGCATGGATTAGTCAGATCCACTAGACTGGCTACACTTGAGGATGTGGTTGAGAGGGATAGGGATCTACATTATGCATTTCCTAGAGCAAGAGCTTCATTTCCCCATAAACCAACATTTTAGCCAAAGGGGAAAGACATGAGGATTCTACTGCTAAAGGGGAACCAGGGTTGTGGCCCTTCGGATGATGATACTCGAAGGGATTTGAGATAGAGGAAGATATGCTTCACTTTCCAGGAGCCAAGGGAACTGGGTCATCGATGTGCCACGGGAAAGGCACACTAAATTGAGGTCTTCTTCGACAGTGAGGGAGAATAAGAAGCGTGTGAAAAGTTGGAAAGAGATGCAGATGCTGATACACCAGGGGGAGATCATCCACCTCCAACAACAACAACAACAGGGGGAGGAGAATTTTCACCTACTGGAGGAGTCCTTGCATCTTTTCAAGGGGTTCCCAAGTATTTAACATTGAGAGTCTAAGGTACATTCCAAGTACATCGTGTTACAATATTAGTGGACATCGGGACCACACATTACTTCATTGATATTCAAATAGTGCAGAGGAGAGGCATATCAACCGAGATTTTTGATGGATCCTCTGTATTAGTCCCAGGTGCTAGAACTATGCATTGTTTGAGGTATGTTCCAACATTAACTATAGCCATGGGGACCTATATGGTGACAGATCATTTCTTTGTGGTATACATTCCAGACACTAATGTGATATTGGGTGTACAATGGCTCATTGCGCTAGGAAAGGTCAATACAGATTGGGAGAAAATGGAGTGGTTGGATAAGAAGAGTGGAAAGTGCCAGTTGATCAGAGGAATTCACACATATTCACCCTAGATAGTCTCGGCACACCATATGGAGGAAAATTTCCGAAAGGGGAACATAGAGTTGGCAGTGGAATTGTGTGTCTCAGAGGCAGGGGTCACAGGGTAGTTTGTACACTCCGATGTGTAGTCGATATTATATTTCTACCCTTCAGTATTTGGGGACATACCTTTAGGGAGGCCACAAGACCGAGGGTTCGAGCACACTATTGAGTTAGAACAAGGGATCTAGGCAGTGATCACCACACCATATAATAACCATAATCCCTATAGGGATGAGAACAAAGGAGCCATCAAGGAGCTCTTGGCACTAGGACACACCTGACCCAACACTAGCCCTTTTGCTTCTCTCGTGGTGTTGGTGAAGAAGAAGAACGACACTTTGCGGATGGGCATCAATTATAGGGCTCTGAATAAGAATACAATGAAGAACCGATACCACATCCCCAGGATTTATGAGTTGATCGATGAGCTATGGGGATCGAAGTTCTTGTCCAAAATAGATTTGAGGTGAGGGTACCATCAAATCAAGGTGAGGGACCAAGATGTCCCAAATATTGCATTCAAATTCCACTATGGCCACTTCGAGTTCTTGGTGATGCCCTTTGGTCTAAACAATGCTCTATCCACTTTTTATTCTTGTATGAAGCACATCTTATTTTTTCAGCTAAGGAAGTTTGTGCTGGTGTTATTTGATGACATCCTCATTTACAGCCACACTTGGGAGGAGCATTTCCAGCATATTCAGGTCGTATTACACATCTTGGAGGAACAAAATTTCTATGCCAAACTATCCAAGTGTGAATTTTCACTTACAGAGATGCTCTACCTAGGGCATATCATTGGAGTAGATAGAGTAAGGTTCCATGAGCAGAATATCCAGGCCATTCAGGATTGGCCAGCACCAAATAATGTGACAGAACTTCACAGCTTTGTAGGCATTTTCACCTACTATAGGAAGTTCATCAAGGGTTTTCCCAGTTAACAACACCCTCATGGATATCACCAAGAGAGGAGACTTTGGATGGACAAAAACTGCACAGAGGGCCTTTTAAAGGCTCAAGGAGGTGATGAGGAGATATCCGGTGTTGGCATTTCCAGACATCACGTGGCCCTTTATGCTGGAGTGTGATGCTTCGGGAGAGGGAGTTGGCATAGTGTTGATGCAGAGAAGTCCCCCTATGGATTTCGAGAGTCAGAAGCTCTTGCCATATGGGAGGTTGTATTCGATATATGACAAAGAGATGTTGTCCATCGTGCATGCATTGGCCAAGTTCCAGCAAGATTTGGTGGGTAACAGATTTCGGTTGAGGACTAACCACAATAGTCTCCAGTTCTTTGTTGAGAGTAAGTAGCTACAGGAGAGGCAAAATAAGTGGGTCAGCAAAATTCAGGCTTATGAGATTGACATCAAGTATTTCAAAGGGATGAAAAAAGTGGTAGAGGATGCCTTATCACAGAGACCAACAATTTTGTCCTTGATGAGCATTGATGGAGACTGGAGGGCCCAACTATTAGTAGAGTATTCTAAGGACCACTTCACATGTGGCTTATTAGATGGGTAGGTAACTAATGATAGGTATCGGGTGATGGATGAGGTCATATATTATCAGAACAAGATCTTCTTGACAAGAGCTTCTCGACTAAAGGAGAAGATTTTTCACGTAGCACATGATTCACCACTTTTAGGCCTTCCAAGATTCAAAAAAAAATACCGGGCCATCAGAGAGAGGTTCTCATGGAGAGGCCTCAAGGAGGACATACTCTGACATGTCAGGGAGTTCAAATTTTTCCAAAAGAACAAAGGAGAGTTGAGCCATCTCGCGGGGTTGTTACAACTGCTTCCCATTCTAGAGGGGATGTGGGAGAGCATTTCCATGTACTTTCTCACGGGGTTGTCTATGGTGCAGGGAAAGGATTGTATCTTTGTGGTCGTTGATCAGTTGACAATGTATGCTCATTTATTCACCATATCCTCATGATACACTGCTGCACAGGTGGCTGAACTATTTTTCAAGGATGTTTTCAGGCTTCATGGTCTTCCCAAGACCATAGTAAGTGACAGGGACAACCGTTTCATGGACGGATTTTTGCAGGAGATTTTCCATTTAGTGGGTACCGAGTTAACACCCAGTACAAGTTATCACCCATAGATGGATGGCTAGACAGAGATAGTAAACAAGTGGATAGAAGGCTACTTGAAAAACTATGTCTCGGGGTAGCAGAAGGAATGGCTGCTTTGGCTTCATCTCAGATAATACTGCTACAAAACAACATTTCATATGGTGATTGGTATGGCTCCATTTTTTTCTTTATATGATCATGATGCTTTAACATTTTCTGATGTGATGTTTGGAGTAAGCAAGGCCCCTAGGGCAAAGGAATGCATCCAAGAGAGTTAGGATATACTCTGCGCTCTTAAGGACAACATTGTTATAGCCCATAAACAATAAAAGTTGTATGCAGATCGAGGTCACATGGAGAGGCAGTTTGAGGTAGATGATTTGGTCTACCTTCGTCTTCAGTCGTACAAGCAGTCTACGCTGAAGTAGAAGGGATTTGAGAAGCTCAAGCTCCATTTTAATGGGTCATACAGTGTGATCCGACATGTTGGGAAGGTAGAATATGAGCTGGAGCTCCCAACTGGGAGTGGGATCCACAACATTTGTCATGTCTCATGCCTAAAAAAGTCTCTTTGGAAACACGTATTTTCCACTAGGTAACTCCCACCTATTGATGATGAGGGGCACTTGGTCTTACAACTAGAGGTCATTTTTGATACTCAAGAGAGACAGTTAAGGAAAAGGGTAGTCAAATAATATTTGATCAGATGGAGGAGCCTTCCAGACGAGGATGCCACTTAGGACGGGGAGAAAATTCTGCAGCATCCATCATTGCAGCTGCTTGAGGACACACAACATTTTGGCGAGGAGGACTGTAATATTCCTAATTATCTTTTAGCTAATTATAATATTAATTTTTCTTTTCCTTAATTAAATAGATGAATAAGAGGGTAGAGGGACCCATAAATCCTTTTAGTATAATAAAACCACTTCCCTAGTGTCAAAGTGGAACAATGCAGTGGTGGAGGGGGCTAAGAGCCCAAGTGAACAATGCAATCAATGTGGAGGATAAGGACCAAGAGAGCAGTGCACTTATGATGTGGGCCTAGGGGTGTGAGGGTTCCACAAGTATAATAAAGGGGCGAGGGCATCCATATAGAGCTTTCTGAGTTATTTGATTTCTTAACGTTTACGAGTTGAGCACATTTGAGTTGTTTAGCCGAGTCTACAGTGATGTTTAGCACACGGGTGTTTCCGATCGGAAATCCCAACCTTGTCCTCGGGGGACTTCGAGTACTCGCTCAGGAGAGGAGTCCTACTATCCTTGAGAGCATATTTCATTATTCCATCATGAGGCCATCTATAGCCCTCTTGAGCTACGCATTCACCCAGTGACTTATGCAGTGCAGCAGTAGAGAGATCCAGAGGAGGGTGAGATTCCATAACATTGTCGCTTGGAATTGAGTGAGGGGAGAAACCCTTCAAAAATTGAGCTACAAGGGAGTTGTTGCAGTATTTTATTTGTCGTTTCAGCGCACATGACTGCATACCCAACAGTAGTGCATTTTGATGCCCTAGGAGGGTGATCTTCTAGGGTCTGCCAATCCATAAATCCTTTTTGGGTTCTTCTAGGTTTTGTGAGTAGAGGTTGGTGTCCAAATCTGGACATTTTATAAGCACCAGAACAACCTAATTTATGCACCCCTTTTCAACTAGCAGCACCATTTCCAGCATTTCCAATAGGGTCAGCGCAGTGAGGGAGCCCATGATAGCAGCAAATACACAATTTTTCAGTGGGGGATCTTGAGGGCCATTCCAACCATCTGTGTCGGCTTGAGTGCTATCATTTTTTAGCACTGTTGTACTTGTCATTCCATCTCCATATTAATAAAATAGCTCAACAATTTCTGGCTCTATTTATGGTGTTTTGATATCACACCATATTTTGTTTTTATTTGCTTTATATTATTGTCGTTTTCCTATTTCGAATATTACAAAAATATTCACAATTTTTTTTTTCCAATTACACTAGTATGCTGAAAAGAGTTGTAAAAGATGTTGACTAAGAAGAATGCAAATTATATAAATAAACTCTGTATTGATTATATATATATATATATTAAATAATAGCAATTAGTTTGAAAAAATAAATAAAAAAGTGAATATAGACTATCCACCGATTTAAATTTTGGAACAATGCATATAAATATCTATAGACATACATGATAATAGTGCAGTCGAAAATTATTACTTTTGAAGTAAACTTAAAATATAAGAAAATTTGTATAAAATATTCACAATCAAACTTTCAGTAGTACACACGTGACTACACAGAAAATCTGCTGTGTTTATAAATGGCCAAAGAATACATACAAGAGGCTCATATCAGGGACATAGAGAGTTCGAATCTTATAATAAGAATACATGGCACTAATACAATTGTGGTGTTTACCATTTGTAATTAGGTTCAACACATTACTCATATAAAGGACATAGAGAGTTCCAACCTTCAAATAAAAATACATGGCACTAATACAATTGTGGTATTTACCATTTGTAATTACGTTCAATACACAACCAAATGTTTAGGCCACGAAGGCATGTATAAATGTCGGAGACGACATTGAGCCGAACCATAATAGGCTCAAATTAAAACAAGAAAACAAATTAAAGATTTCCTTTGCTGATTTCCAAATGCAGTGTGCTTAGCCTAGTCCCCCGAGAAAGGTAAGTACACGAGAATGCCGATCTATAGGGTGCAACACTCGACTCAAAATGTTGAAAAGCACAGAATTTATAACCATGCCACTTTCAAATTATATTCCTCGAAAACCAACGACTCACGAGTGTTACTTGGGAAAAGCACGGTGGAAATTATGTTAATATTCTGAGAAACGGAGTAAGGAATTACAAAGGAATGAACGAGAGTTTTACTACACTCTTGTTACCTATTAGAGTATAGGTCACAAACCCATATCAAGCCCAAGGCTACAAATTGTTATATGCCATTTCTGGAAATTAATCACGAGTGTTGCCTTAAATAGAAAGTACCTGAAGAAAAGCAGATTCTTTCTCTCCAGAGACATGTAGCGACAGTAAAGTATACATTTATAGGGTTACAAATATATTGATAAATATATCAATAAAAAGAATTGGAGTGGATCAAACTATGAGAATAGAAGAAAAGAAATCCAATTTTAAAAACCCTAAGTTTAACCTAAGGGTTTAGGAAGAAATCCAACAGCAAATAGCCATACCCTGGAGCACTTATTTACGTTTGAGGCTAACAAAACTTTATGGAAAAACGAATTGAAAATTCCTAGCTACATCGAGGAAGGGCTTGGAAACTCCAAATAAAAAATTATGCCAAAATCCAAGTCTCTCTATGGAATAAAATGACAATGAAATTAGAAGTCTCTTACATGATCACTGAACCATAGCACGCGAAGTTTAAAGAAAATCCAAAATTTCCTTTGCAACACATAACCCCTGAGAGTTATGGTTTTAAACCAGAAATGAGACTATAATGAACAAAATACAAGAAACTTCGGATTGTGTCAACATTAACAAATGAGACTATAATGAACAAATACAAGAAGCTTCGGAGTGTGTCAACGTTAACTATCTTTTTAAATCACTTGATAGAGCGGAAACCCTAGCCCGAAGGTATACAAAATACACTAGAGGCTTATTCTTTGCCTAGAACAAAACTCAAGACCAAACCGAATTAGATTAAGCCATAAAACAAAGGAAAGTGTACTTTCAATATTCTGCATTGGAACTGCAAAACAGCTCCTTTCATTAAAGAAAAAAAAAATGGGAATTATTGCCACTATGTTTTCTAGTGTAAAATCTCCATGAAAACACCACACTTTGTGTGTGCAAGGCTCATGAGTGGTAAAAAATGTTTTTTTTAATGCAAGTACAATTATAACAATATTGTAATAAAAAATAACACATCTACAATCATATTTACCAATATAGTTGATATAACTAGATAAACTTCCTATCCAAAAATTTAATAATTATTAGGTGTATTTTCTTAAAAGCTAACTCTTTCTTATAATTAATAAATATATAAATAATAATAATCATATTATTTTTTATTAATATAATTATATTCATTATACTAACATAATTTTTTATATTAACATAATATTATATATTACATATAATATTGCTAGTATATTAATAATTATATTTAAAGCCATGATACAATTCACATTTTACATAATAATAATAACATTTAATTAGTTATTATTAATAATATGTATTTATATCTCACTATTAGGTTATTTTCAATAATTGTTATATATTTATTAATATAATTTTCAACATATTTTATATATTTATTTGAAATATATTAATAATATTAACTATATATATATATATATATATATATATATATATATATATATATATATATATATAGACTATTTATTAAACTAAAATACATTATATGGAAATTAAATGATAGATAGATAGATAGATAGATAGATAGATCGATCGATCGATCGATCATAACATTTATAAAAATATTTTACATAATAATATATTATTTAGTAATATGTAATATATTAAAATTTAAACCTTAGGGTTTAAACCTTCATATAGGGTTTATTAATCCTTTGTGTTTTAAACATTGATCCCAAGATATTAATAACCCCTAAGAACTAATATTTTTAACCCAACGTATTAATAAACCAAAGGGATTAAGTTATAAACCGAAGGAATTATTAATATTATAAACCGAAGTGACTAATAAACACAAGTGTTTATTATTACAAACCCAATAAATGAGTATACTAAAGGGATAAATAGTATAAACCTAAAGGATGAACATACCGACTGAATGAATATTAAAAACACACACGATTAATAAATCATAACAATTAACTTTTTAAACCCAAGGGATTAATAAACCTGTGGGATTATTGATATTACAAACCCAATGAGTTAGTAAATCTAAGAGATAAATATTATAAACCTTAGGGATCAACAAACCTAAGGGATAAATATTAAAAACGCAAGGAATTAATAAACCCTAGGAATAAAAATTGCAAGGAATTAATTGACCATGGTTTTTAAACATTGATTATGGTGAAAATGGTTAACCAAATATGACTATCATTGAGCATAATTGACCTAGGTTGCATATGGTTGAAAATGTCTAACCATGGTTGACAAAGCTCAACCATGCTAAATACACTGAACTATCATTGAAAATGGTTTACCATGGTAACCATAAATAACTATTGTCAATCATAGTAAACCATAGTGATCATAGTTGATGATAGTTGACCATGGTTAGACTATGGCTCACAATGTGTGACTTTTGTTAAACATCGCTAACTATTTTTTCACTATGCTTAATTATTGTTCCACTACAGTTGAACATGGTTGACTATGGTTGTTCATGTTAACCTTTCAAAGGTTGACTATGTCATCACGTTGACTATTGCTAAATATGGTCAACATAAGGTTGACCAAGTTTGATCATGGTCAACTATTTAAATATTGTCTATCAATGTTTGACTATGTTTATCTAATGTGGTTAACTATGTTCAACTATTAATATTAATCAATAATAACATGCAATTATATTTGACCAAAGTTGAAGAGTGTCGACTATCAAACATGGTTAAACATGGTTTGGAATAATATTGCACCCTATGCATATAAACCCTTAGAGTAATAAACCCATGTGATAGATATTATAAACCCATGCGAATAATAAACCCAAGGGATTAATACTATAAACCCACGAGAATAATAAACCCAATGGATTAATACTAAAAGCCAAGGGATTATAAACCAAAGGAAATAATATTACAGTCAAGGGATTAATATTATAAACCCAAGGTATAAAAACCCTAACATAAATATTGTAAACCCTAGAATAATCATGGTTGAAAACCATTGATTTTCATATTGAGGCAATCTTTGTCACAATGTGACATTGCACCATGGTTGACCATGGTGGAGCATGATTATAAACCAAGGGGATTTATATTATACATAAGGATTAATATAAACCCTATGAATAATAACCCTTATATTAATAAACCCAAGGGATTGATGTCATAAACAAAAGGGAATAATAAACGAAAGGGATTAATACTAAAATTCCAAGGGATTATAAATCGAAGGGAATAATATTAAATCTAACTGATAAATATTATAAAAAAAATGTATATAAACCTCAAGATAAATATTATAAACCCTAAAAGAAACATGGTTGATCATTATTAGTTTAGCATGCTTTATTTTCATATGGAGACAATGCTTGTAACAATGCAACATTGGACCATGGTTGACCATGGTTGATTTTCATGTTGAGACAATCTTTGTCACAATGTGACATTGGAACATCATTGACCATGATTATAAATTTTAGGGATTTATATTAAACCCAAAGATTAATATTTTAAACACTCTGAATAATATTATACCCTAGGAATATGAACACTTTGATTAATAAACCCAAGGGATTAATTTTAAAACCCCAATGTTTTCTAAAGTGATGGGAATAATATTAAACCCAAGGGATTAATATTATAAACCTAACTATGTAAACCCTAAAATAAAGATGGTTATATATGGGTTGACTATGGTCGACAATGTGTTAACCATGATAGTTAAACATTCATGATGGTGACTATGGTAAACAAGAGATGACTATGATTGACCATCGTTGACTAATGTTTCTTATGGTTGAACACGACTGACCATGGTAAATGAAGCTCAACCGTATTAAATATAGTCAGCTATGGTTGAAAATGGTTGACCATGGTAACCATAGAAAAATATGGTGAGTCATAGTAAACCACAATGATCATAGTTGATGATAGTTAACCATGGTTAGATAATGGCTGACAATGTGTTACAATTTTTAAACATTGGCAACTATTTTCTCACTATGGTTAATGAGTGTTTGACTAGAGCTGAACATGGTTAACTATGGTTGTTCATGTTCACTTTTGAAAGGTTGACTATGTTTGAAAATGTCATCACATTGAATATTGCTAAATATGGTCAACATAGGGTTGACCAAGTTTTATCATTGTCAACTATTTAACCAATTTCAATCAAGGCTTGACTATTTTTATTAAATGTGGCTAACTTTTTTCAACTATTAGTATTAATCGATAACAATTTATGAAATTATATTTGACCAAAGTTGTAGAGTGTCGATTGTCAAACATAGTGAGATATGGTTTGTAATAATATTACACCCTAGGAATATTAACCCTTACGTTAATAAACAAAATGAATTGTTATTATCAACCCATGGGAATAATAAATCAAATGGTTTAATACTACAAACCCAAAGGAACAATATTACACCCAAGGGATTAATATTATAAACCCAAGGTATATAAAACCTAAGGTAAATATTGTAAACCCTAGAATTAACATGGTTGATCATGGTTGATTTTAGTATTGAGACAATATTTTTCACAATGCGATGTTGCATCATGGTTGACCATGGTGGAACATGTTTATAAACCAAGGAGATTTATATTATACCTAGAGATTAATATTATAAACCCCCTAAATAATAGTAAACCCTAGGAATAAGAACCCTTAGATTAATAAACCCAAGGGATTGATATTATATACCAAAGGGGATCATAAACCAAAGGGATTAATAATAAAAAAACCAAGGGATCATAAACCCAATGGATATAAACCGTAAGGTAAATAATGTAAAACCAATAATTATCATGGTTGACCATGATTATAAACCAAGGTGACTAATATTAGACCTAAGGATTAATATTATAAACCTTATGAATAATATTAAAGCATTAGAGTAAAAACCCTTAGATTAATAAACCCAAGGAATTGATATTATAAACCAATAGGATTAATACTAAAAACCCAAGGGACAAATATTAAAACCCAATGTATCTAACCCCAAAGATCAATATTATACACCCTAAAATAAACATGGTGAATCATGATTTATCATTCTTGATTTTCATATTGAGACAATCGTTGTCATAATGAGACCTTGGACCATGGTTGACCATGGTTGATTTTCATATTGAGTCATTATTTTTCACAACGTGATATTGGAATATTGTTCACCATCGTTCACCATGATTATAAAATTTAGGAATTTATATTAAAGCATATGATTAATATTTTAAACCCTATAAATAATATTATACCCTAATTTAAATATATATAGTAACTAACATATTTCAACTTGACAAAAAATTGATAAGAGCCACGGAGGAGTGAAACCTTAGCAATGGCGGCTGAGGGTCTCTCCATGGTTTGTGTAGTGTAGCTCCAGGGCGTTTGTGCATAGAATCACCTGCATGGTTAATTAGTGTTTCTCCCAACACCTGGAGTGGACATTTTGTTTTCACTCACCTAGTTCTGCGGCCAACTGTTAGAGACTTCTCTCAGCCTTTCTGCCATAGCACTGTCATGGGCATCAATTTTGGTTAACTCCTGTTGGTCTCATGGTTAGTGGAACGAGACAACATGACATACAGGGAAATAATAATTCCCTTATTACCTCTGGACCCTAGCGGAGTTACTGTCAGCTATAGGTATTGAAGGTGTTGGAACAACTGCGAAGGGTGGGGGGTTTGGTTTCTTGGCATTTTTCTATGGAATCTTCTGATTCTGCGGGAAACACAATTATGGAGGAGGAGCAGTTGGATTATTCCTCCAAAGCTTTGGAGCCTACCCAAATTTGGGTAAACTACCCACCTCAGTAGATGGCTCAGGCTCATGCGGGTGATTTGCGAGAGGGAAATGAACAACTTGAACCCCAACACATGGACTTGGAGCTATTCATGTGAGCATCTGGACCATCGAGGTTTAGGGTTGTTAACCCAAAATTAATGGAGAAGTTTCATGCCTTAAGCCCTAACATCCTAGTATCAATATTATTTTCAATACCATCTCCATCAACTCTTCGTCTTTGGAATCAACAGTAGGAAGCACCCATTCCAGAAGATTTTTTTGCACCAGCGAAAAGCTCAGGAGGTATGGGAGGTGCCCTCGATGGGGCTTTCAGGTTTAAACATCTAGACATAGGGCTGGACGAGGAATTGATAGCACAAGAGGGTTTTCTTGGATGCCCTATGATCATCATTGCTTCAGGAAGTTTCGAAGGGTTATCTATTCCAACTGAGAAACCAGAAGAGAACAAGTCTTCAGAATCTGACGATACGCTCCCTGAGGAGGAAGTAACTCATAGAGACACCCTATTAAACAAGTCTAGATAGAAGAATCCAAGGTGCACCAAGAGCTGTGAAAAGTCCAGAGAACTGGTTTTTGGCGAAGGTGTAAGCATGCAACAAGTAGAGGAGACCAAGAAAATGGTCTTAGTCGGAAGGGTTCGAGGGCAGAACTACACCTCGGCCAGGCTCAAACAATGGACATCCGAGGTGTCTGGAAATATTCTTGAAAAAATGCCTACTGTCCTCATCATGAAAAAAGGATAGTTCGCCCTAATTTTACCTCTTCTAGACATGGCCAATTGGGTCTCATTGAAGTATTGGCACATCGAAATGACACCGGTCCTCCTTAAGAGATGAACACCCCTATTTGACCCAGACAAGGAGAATATGGGAGATGGTCCAATCTGGGTTCAACTACTAGGTTTTCCATTACAATTATGGATGGAGGATGTCCTCAGGTGCATTGGCGAGGATTTGGGCATCTATTTAGACCATGATAGATCTTATATGGAAACCAGGAATATATCAATGGAGAGGATCCTGGTGCAGCTGGACACACGTGAAGGGTTGGTCAAGATTTATGTCTTGAAGTATAGGAACATATGTAGAAGACAAATCCTTGACTATGAAGGGGTCCCCTTCAGATTCAAGAGGTTCCATGAGGTGGGGCTCCTATACAAGGACTGCCCACTCATCTTGGTGGAAAATGAGGCTTATCCAAAAAATATGGTTCATGTGGGGACCCAAACCATAGAAGTGTTTGGTATGCCCACTCCACAGTACAATCAGAGCTCAGAATCACAAAAACAACATGTCTCTTACCATCATCCTCCCTCAGTCCCGCACCAAGCCATCAGCAGGTGTCCCCACTTGAAGCTTCTCAATAGCTAGTAGAGGAATTCGGTCCCATCATGGATACTGTGACCTCGCTTTCCTCACCTTTAATTTCTAATGTTCAACAATATTCTACTTCTACAGTTTCTAATTTTAATTCTAGTCCTAAAATCTATAAAAGTAAGCTAGCCCCTATTTTTTGTCCTATTGCATCTGCACTACCCGAACCCTCCATTCCCTCCCCCTCCTTTCCCGCTGAAAATTTGGGCAAGTTACCTTGTCCCGACAACTCTGGCACTAGATCCTCCTATTGTTATTATCTTAGACCCACCGCAAAAGCCCTAGCCTATAAATAATATGGTGTAGGTGATGATCTAACTCTCAAAGTACTGAAATCCGCCAGAGGAAGACCATCCTCTCTATCTAAATCCATTCATCAAGCGGGGATTGAAGTGGCCTCTGGAAAAAAAATGTCCATTGACTAGGTTCTTAGAGCACATAATACCCCTGTTAAGGATAACCCATGATCTGTCTCTCCTTCAACTGTAGAGGGTTATCCAAACTGGATAAGAAACTGGCACTTCGATGCATGTTATTATTAGAAAAGGTGGACATCATTTTTCTTCAGGAAACTTTGGGGCATGGATAGGTTTTTCATAAGTTCCTTTTTGAGATTTACCCATTTTGGACCTTTTAGACTTTGGATGTGTGAGGGAGGTTTGGGGGTTGTACCATTGCATTCAAAAATTGGTCCATATAAGTTCATAATTATTGGGGGATGGACAGGATACTTGGTGTGGAAATCTCTGTCTCTAACCTTGGCACCCCTATCAGAATCCCAAACATTTATGGTCCTTGCCATATCAGGCCTGCCTTTTGGGATAAGTTGATGGGATCCTTGATTATGAAGGTTTATCATATCATTGTGGGAGGTGACATTATTTTTTCCACTGGAAATGCAGAATCCTAGGGTCCCCAAGCCATGCCTGATCCCTTGTCTAGATATTTTGAGAAACTTCTTGACAAGGCTGATTTGTTAGACCTAGATATGACTAAAAAACTGCCCACCTAGCACAACAGAAGGATAGAAGAAGCAACACTAGATCATAGGCTGGACCATTTTTTGATATCATCTAAGTTAGTATATTGGGTGGACATGGCTATTCGATGGGTGGGCATGAGTGGAATCTCGGATCATTCGCCCATTTACCTTGAGATCCATGTCGAAAACATCAAACCTCACTCCCCTTTCAAGTTCAATTCTACATGGCTTTATGAACTTGACTTCCAGAAGATTTTATTGGAGTCCTGGAATCATTATCAATGGGAGAATAATACTTAGAAAACAAGAATCATTTCCAAAAATATTTCCAGGATCAAGGATAAGACTATCAAGTGGGAAAGGGAGAAAAGGATATGTGATGAGGAAGAGCCAAGGAGGGTCAAAAGGGAGATAGCCCTTATGAATAAAGAAAACGATATGGGTTAATACTCTTTGGAGGATAAGGAAAATCTTACACAATTGGAAATGGAAAGAATCAAACTCATAAGACAAAAGATGAAACTTGGATACTTAAGATCAGGGCTATCTAGCTCGAGTCGGATGATAACAACACCAGGTTTTTTTAACAATGTGCAAAAGGAAGGGAGAGAATCAATACTGTTTGGGAACTCAGTGATCAGGATGTTAGGGTGGAAAATACTCATCAAGAACTTTCAAACATGGGAATTCAACATTTCTCCCACATATACAAAGATCCAAGGGTTGTCAACATACTTAAGATACTTAACATCTCAAGGAATATGCCTAGGTATTTGGAGGAGGAGCCTGGAAGATAATGAATATCTCAATGTTGAAGTAACATTAGGAGAGATTGAAGTTGTCCTAAAGTGGTTAAAAACTACAAGAGTCCTGGTCAGGTTGGGTAGCCTATAGAATTCTATCTATCATTATTTAACCTAATTGGTAAGGACCTCTTTATGGCCATTGAGGGCTATATAGTATTAGGTATAATGTATGATAGTTTTAACTCCACCTTCGTTACTCTTATCCCCAAGGTCGACAAGCCTCTTTCTTTTAGTGACTATAGGCCCATCTCCTTGTGCAAACTCCTATACAAAATAATTTCCAGAATCATTGCTAATCTCATTAAGCCTGTCTTATCCCACAAAATTTCTGAGGATAAATTTTATTTCCTTCAGAAAAGGAAGATTCACGAGGCCATAGGAACAACCCAAGAAGCCCTTCACTCCATAAAACGAAAACGTCTCAAATGTACCATTCTCAATATTAATCTGGCCAAAGCCTTTGACTACTCTTGTTGGACCTACCTCCATCTGATCCTCACTCATACTCGCTTCCCCCACCCTTCCATTAATTGGACCATGTGTTTTATTACTAATGCCTCGTTCAACATCCTCATCAATGGGGTGGCATATGATTTTTTCCATGTGGGTCGTGGCCTCAGGAAAGGATGTCCCTTATCCCCTCTACTTTTCCTCTTGATAATGGAGGGGATAAAAAATCTTATAGCCTCTGCTAGGGCTAATGGAAATCTCGTGGGTGTCAAATTTACTAAACCTATTCATTTGAATCATTTTATTTTTGTTGATGATGTTCTCATATTTCTCGATGTCTCCCTTCGTGACTCCAACTTATTCAAGAAGATTATGTCCACCTTTTGTACTACCACTAGAATGCTGCCCAATCATTGCAAATCCACCATAATGATGACAATATTATCCATGCATGAGAGTATACATGCTCTCCAAAAATTTCAATTTGAACACAAGAATATTCAGGATGGTCTCAAATACCTAGGATTCATACTCAAGTCCAATGACTATAGAATCATAGATTGGAATTTTCTCATTGCAAAAGTTGAAAGAAGAATCAATATCTGGAAACAAAAATGGCTCTCTAGGGTGGGGTGCCTTGTTTTCTTCAAGTCGGTCCTTGAGGTGATCCTAGTGTACTGGATGGCTCTAGCTTGGATTCCCAAAGGTGTTACTAAAAAAATTCATTAAATCTATTGGTGCTTACTCTTGCGTGGAAAGAACTATGGTAACATTTTTCCTGGGCTAGATCGGACAAAATATCTAAGCCCAAGAACTAGGATGGTTGGGGACCTAAGGATTAAATACCTTTGCTACTACTCTGGCAACCAAGATGGGCTGGAAAATTTTGATCTCTAATAACCTTTGGGAGGAGGTGACATATACAAAATATATTGTTCCAACTTCCATTCTTCGTTGGATAAGAGGACCCATCAGACACAAGAGTAGTTCATATATTGTTTGGCATGCAATATCAAAATCAATAACACTCATCAAACGTGGACTAGCTTGGTGCAATGGTTTGAGAACATAGGCTCAGATTGGATTGGCTGCCTGGTCAGGCTGTGGGTGGGAACGTCTACTCCCCATCGACATAAGAAAACTCCTCACAGACTATGGGATTACACATCTCAGTCAAGTTCCGGATGAGGACAATTCAAATTGGCACACTCAAGATTGAAAACCCCACAAGCCCTAAATATTATGGAGGAAGGGTGGAGGGCATGAAACAAATATGTAATGGCTCTTAGGACATCTCAGGTCATAATTTTAGAAGGAGAGGATGAGTTTATTTGGGCTATATCCTAAATGGTTTTTACACTCCCAAAGATGGCTACTCTACTCTAATTCTAGCTCAAGAACCCTATGAACAAACCTGGTGGTGGAGACATCTATGGAAGTTAAAGGCTCCCCAAAAGGCCTATCTATTCATGTGGTTCCTGCTCACCAATTGTGTGCCTACGGAGGAAAATATTGGAAATATATATTTTCATGGCCCCTGCAGGTGTGCCTTATGTAAAGAACAGGGTGAGGACATCAACCACCTTTTCCTCAACTAGCCCAAAACGAGCAACATTTAGTAGTCGATTACACTGGACTTAGGCATCTCATACAACTTGAATAGGGAGTCAATTTCTTTGGCTTGGCATAAATGGTGGCACTCTGGAGTATCAAAAAAGGAGTGAAACTTTCCCCTCCTGATATGTTGGGGCATTTAGCTAGCCCATAACCATATCACATTCCAAAATTCCACAATTTGTTGGCCTACCATCTGCAAATCTATCATTTCCCTCGATCATTTAATCCCTGAATAGGTCTCCTCGAATCATGATAGAATCATTGTGCCTAAAAATATTGACTAAGCATACCCATGGGCATGCTTCGATGGTGTTGCTGGTATTGATGGTTGTGGTGGGAGGGTTGTACTACTTCTCACTCACTCACACTTTTATAATCTCAAGATGGGATTAGGCTCGGGCACAAACAATTACTCGGAGCTCAACAGCCTCAGACTTCTCTTTATCTTTGCCCTCAAGAAAATATGAAATAGGATACAAATATTTGGGGACTCAAATATTATTATAAGTTGCTTCCATAATAATGCAAGATGTGACATGAACACACTCGCGAGTTTGTTGGAAGTTTTGGCACTAATTTTTTTTTTTGACACCATCACTGTCACCCATATTTACAGGCAAATGAACGATACTACTCACACCCTATCCAAAGAAGTTGTGCACCTGACATGGGGGCAATGGAGTATCACTGAACACAATGGTTTGGAAATTTTTTAGCATTACCACAAACCATTTATTGAGGATTCTGGGCTACTGGGGCCTGCTGATCAGCCTATCTGATTAGAGGCTTTCGATTCCATGAGATTTTTTCTTTTTGTCTAATTATTTTTGTTGATATATATGTATATTTGGACTTGCACGGTACTTTGTAATTTTTTCTTTAATTTTCTTACCTATCCTAGAACGAGTTAATAGTATGGTCAGTATACATAATTTGCATGATGCAATATGTAGGTAATACAACATGTAATTTTCTTTACAATAAATGAAAATTACGAATTTTTCCTTGGAAAATAAAATACTATACCCTAGGAATATGAACACTTTGATTAATAAACCCAAGGGATTGATATTATAAACCCAAAGGATTAATTCTAAAACCTCAATATTTTATAAACCCAAGTGAATAATATTAAACCTCACGGATTAATATTATAAACTTAAGGTGTTGTTGGCTTAAGGGGGCCTAGACCCATGTTCAGAGATGGTTGCATGAACCAACAAAACCCTCTATTACCGGCCCCTTCAGCACTGATTTGTTGTGCAGAACGAAGTCTCACTCTAGGAAATATAATGGGATTCTAGAACTAGGTTTTGCATCAATAGGGACTATGAAGTGTGGATTGAGGGCTAATCTTCTCTTAAGACTTATCGAGATCTTCACAGAACGAGTATGAAAAATATACAGATTTTGTTCAACAAATATACTTAACTAATTTTTAGACTAGGCGTTTCTACTTGAACATGCGTTAATCATCATAATAAACCATATCCAAGTCTTCGAGATACAATTATAGATAAAAACCCATGTCTAGCACACATAATAATAAAACATAAACAATGCAAGCATAGAAGTAAAGTACACATATCTATCTCCAAATTTTTCTTTTGTTAGCTCATATCTTCTCAATACAACACTTCTTTCCCTACGCACATAACTGTAGGGGTCTATGCACTCAACTGTAGACTTCCTAAGGTCTTCATACACACAGTTGCAAGAGCATTCCCTTTGGCATGAAACCATAGAATACAGACTTAATTTAGATCTAACATGACATCCATATCCATTGTATATATAAGATATCCTTAGACTCACTAAGATAGCTCCTTATATATCTCTTCCTTTTATAATAACATGGTCTGAAAACCATGGCCAGAGCTCAAATTATACAAGATTATCCCATCCCTTTACCAAGTAAGGGTCTTTGACCCAGCCCAAAGCCTTTTGACTATAAAACATATGTGCGTAGCACGCTCTTCTCCTCAAAATGTAGACTCTTTATTAAAAATTTAGACATAGGGGTACCCTATCCAATGGGCCCCCAACACAAAGACATGGCTTGTTCCGAGTCAATCAGTTGATGCACCCTGAGTGTTTTCTTTGTTTCTACTCAATGCATCCTTTAGTAGCTGTATTGTCTTGACACAATCCATCTTTACCTTATGAAAATAGTTCAACAACTTCTCTATAGCTGGCCCTACTATTTTATAAACAAATTTTTTCTATGTCTTTTTGAGTGCTTTTAGCTAGATATCGAAATTCTACGATAGCTCACCCGCTTCTGCTTCCCAAGGTTATGTTCTAGCGGTGATAATATTTTCCTTTCATCACAACTCATCAATTTTTCCTTGCATCACGTGGCCCTCTTGAGGATGGTCAAACTATTGTGTTTGCACTAAGGTCCATGCAGTTAGATTTATCTAATTGAACTATCGTTGCTTCTCTCTAATTTCTGCCTCAATTTTCTACACATGGGTGTCCTCCTGTAGTGAGACTGAGATTTCCATAATAGCATCAAATATATTTCTATAGTCGCTGACTGTAATTTCAATATTATTTTGGAGGAACTTCGTCATACCCTTATTTTAGTTACATTTCTTCCTCCTTCGGCATGATTCCCTCCAACTGTGCCATCTTCTTGCATACTACACAACACTTCTTCTTCGATGAAGCCTTCCTTCAACATATTAGTTTATAGTATCATTCTCTCTTTCAACCGCGTGCATCACTAAGACTGTTCTCCAACCATATAGTCAATACGAAGCCCTAGAAATGGAGTCGTCCTTGCATAAATTTAACCTGATGTGATTGACATGTCCAAGAAACAACTCACCATTCAGCTTCGTGAGCTAAACTGTGACACCATCCGAGATATTCCTGACGATGTATGGTCCTAACCAGTGCACCTACAGTTTACCCAGGAACATTGCGAACTTTCTATCATAAAAAATAACTAAGTCTCCCTTCTTGAAAGTCTACTACTTAATATTCCTATCGTGCTAAGTATTTTCCCTCATGTTCTACACACATTCGAAAAATCCAACGATGAGTTGATCTTTTGTCAGTATGAGTAGTTGTTCCAATCTTTCCTCCGTAATATCGTTGTCCTTCATATCTGTAACTGCTGCGATTTTGAGACTAGGCATAATATACTCCATTGTCATCACCACTTCCTAGCCATATACCACTCTAAATGGAGTCTGACCCGTCAACTTCTTACATGTAGTCTTGTATGCCCATAATACTATGGGAATTCTCAAATCCTAGTCATATGTGTTGATGTTGCATACCTTGGTCAAAGAATTCTCCAAGATTTTTTTAAAAGCTTCGACCGTTCCATTTTCCTGAGGATGACACATCATACTCTTCTTGTGATGCATTCAAAACTCCTTTCTCAATGGTTTTATAGTGTTGTTCAAGAAATTTGATCCTCTATCGCTCATCAGAATCTTTGGGCATGCAATATTAACAAAATGAGGAAAAATATAAACTTCGCAACCGTGTCCATGCTACAATTCTTCATCCACGTTTCCTCATCCCATCTTATGAGATAATACATTTCATTGATGATGTATCACACTCCTATTTTCTTTCTTGGTAGATAAATTGGTCCTACAAATTCAATCGCCCACTTATCAAATGCCTCCAATGTGGCTTGAGGATATAGTGCCATTTCATCTCTTCATCACAGTCCTCATGTCCTCGAATAGAAATCGAAAGAATTATGATATTCCCTTGAATCCTTAGGCATCGTGGACCACCATAGTCCAGCCCCCAAAATATTCTATGCGGTGGCCTTTCATGCATAGTGTCCTCTAGTGATCCAGGAGGATCTCAGAGGACAAGTGGCTTAAAATTGCTCAAAAATAAAAGTGGCGAGATGAAAAGAGTACTAGGACATTGTCGAATTGTTCTCTGTTTTGAATCCAATGATGCAAATGGGGCCTCAATCTAAGGTCATATGAAGAATTTAGAGCAAGTCAAATTTGCGATCAAAATTAGGCAATGGGTCAGGTTTAAGGGTCCCACAATTTCACCATCAACTGATCTGGAACCCATCACCTGAGAAGTAGGCGAATTTGTTGGATACTTATTTTAACCAATAACCTCTATGTTCGAGAATTTTTAAATTGGGCCATATTTAAAAAAAAATATAAAAAATATAAAAGAAATGAGGTGGCGGGCCAACAAACCCACCACCCTATAGGTATAAAATAAATTATATATGCATAATAGTTGGGGGCGGGTAATCAACCCCACAGCCCCAGAACTTCCATCACAATGAATCCACAATATATTACATAATGGTTGGGTCGGGCCACGTGGAGCGGATCCGCCCACCACCCACACCTCTTATCATCATACCACCGGAGGAAGCATAGAAAATGGGAGTGGCGAGCGTCAAACCCTGTTGGAGCGAGGTCCCCTAACCACATTTTTGGTCTAGTTTTGTAATATTTTGTAATATTTAGTCCAGTGCAGGGACTTTGGGGTAGGTCAAAGCCCCTAATGAATTGTAATGTGTCAAAGGGTACATCAAGATTCCACAAACCATGGTTTCCAGACCACAGAGTAGCGCAGGCTAATATGTTTTAAATAGATGGATATATCAAGTGTAGAGGTAGGCTAAGTTTTGGATTAAGCTTGGGTACGAACTCGTGGATATTTTGTGTTGATTTTCTGGGTAAGGGCTCCTATTGGTTGTGTGCACGGAGACCCTAAATCCTACTGTGTGCGGACCTCTCTAACTGTGTGCACGAGCTGGTAGATAGAGTCTGTAAGTTAGATATAAATATTAAATAAGAAGGTTGTTTCGGATATATGAGTATTCTATGTTGTGATTATTGGTTGCGCTCTGTATTATTTCTAAAGTTATGATTGCTTGATAAGTACGAATGATTTACTAGTGTGCACATGGATGCGACATTATGAATGCATAGATCTAGTTAGATTTTAGTGCTTGCTTTGTTAATGTGCTATCTATTGATTTATAAGCTTCAATATACTATTAAGGGATTCTGCGTTAGGGATTTGCTAGCACAAGTCTGTCAAACCTAAGTTGATCCACTTCAATTAAATTTCTCTCTCTCAGGGTGCGGAAACATCATTCTAGCACCCTCCCATACTACTGTAGGTCAAACCTTGACCTACACAAGTAGGCCATTGCCGAAAGGGCGAGTAGTATAGGGTTTTGTTGGAAAACCTTAAAACCAAACCTGGGTCAAGAACCCTCAAGCCAACAAATTCTTCTGTTGGCAGAACTGGGAGCATTTTGAGAGAGAGATTGGGTAATGCCACGGGGTCATTGGCAGCTAGTGAAGCTTGAAATTGAGGACTGGTTCGAGAAACATATTCAGGAGTTTTACCTAAAAGAGAATAGAAGTAAGAATCTATTATTCAAAGAGTGGAAGAACAAGCACATATTTCCATAAGTGCATGAAATCATCTTTGTATCCTTCAGACACGAATTATAGGATTGGATGGCATGATTGGCGGAGTTCCATACCTACTGAAAAGACGATCAGGTCACGCAGTGGACCTAGGAATTGATCCAAAAACTGGAAAATGTTGATAACAAGATCACCAGAACTGTAGATCACTAGGTTGATAGCATTTTGGGAGGATTTGTAATAGAATTTTCAGTTGATTAGTTTGTATCATAGTTGAAAGCAGAGAGAAGGTTCTTGAAAGGATTTAGAGGTAAGTTCTTGCAAACCCTGCCATTGTTGATTAAGATGTTATTGCGTGAAAAGTGTGTCCTTTGTGGCCACACCGAGTGAATGACCTCCGACCAGAGCAGAAGCATGACACAAAGCGATAAGTAATACTGGGTTAATCAAGAAGGAGATAGATTGGTATACAATCATTTAAGGGGATCGCCTGACCTTAACCAAGGCAGGGTTGGACAAGTTGGAACCAGTCGCCTGGCTACGCTTTCATCAAACCCACACAAAGGTAAGAATTCTCCTACCCCACTTCTTCAACCACTTGGGGATGATATGGTTGTGCACATGAAATTTCCTACCTTCAAGGGTGCGGGGGATGAGGATATGGATCTATTATGGTTTGTAGCAGAGTCTGTATGGACTGCACAGAACACGAATAATGATGTTTTCAAAAGGGCGCAACTATCCATAGCCTTTGAAGGAAGGGCCCTGGATTGGTTTATGGGATATATTGGTCAGCATGCGAATGCATCAATACAAAATATTAAGGATGCTCTGAAGTAGTAGTTCTGAAAGCCTAAATCGCACTCTCAATGTGTGGTCGAATTGAAGGACTTCAAACAGGGACCTAAAGAGTCTGTTTGGGAAGCTAACTAACGATTGAAGAAGTTCATCAGTAATGGGGGATTTGTCTACAAGGAAAAATAACACAAGGAATGGTTTATCACCATGCTATAACCACATCTACATGGACCTATGGGACAACAAAAGATTGACTCCGAGGAAGAGGCCCTTGAGAATTCCATGAAGTTAGAAGTTGTGCCAAGAGATGATACTCAATTTGCGGCACTACAGATCCAAAGCCAACTAGAGGAAATGCACTTAGAAATTCATAACTTGCAAAGGGATCAAGGTAAAGAAGCTAACCCAGCTTTTTGGTGGATATACTATAGGGTGTCGTGCCACACTAAGGATCAGTGCCCTTTGTTATCAGATTATATGCAGACTGGGGGGCCAAGCCCTCTATGCCCTAGAGAAATGGCTAGACCCAGTACCTCCATGTTGTGGTGTGCTGACTGTCGGGTAGCAGGAATACATGATACATATCACTGCCCACTATTAAGTTCATATGTTCCAGAACTGAAACGAAAATGGTGTATATTATGCTCATATGTGGGTCACAACGAACAAAATTTTCAAACACTCGACCTAATGGTAGATAGGGGAAACCTATACATGGTGTAGGTTGTCCCCTCATCAGCACTATCTCCCTCTAGGCAGGGAGGATCCCCCGCAAGAGGAAGGGGAGGATGGAGAGGTGGAAGTGTAGGTTAAGGATGATGGCAATTGATCTACTACAACTATGGGGATGTGGGACATTATGCAAGAGACTGCCCAAATCCTGCACGCCAATTGTGTAGATAATGTAGGCAGGTTGAACATTTCATTGAGGACTGCCCGGTACTAATAGAAAATATGCAGGAGAAACAAAAAATTCCCATGCAGAATGTACAATGGGTTAAGGCAGAACCACATGATGATGGGCCAAGTATCAATGTGATCATGCATAGTGGCATTGCCAGCAGAGGAGCTGAGGAAAAATATACGCCTGAACTAATAATCAGGAGGGTTTTTGAGAAAAAAGAAAGCTTATATATAAAAAAGGAGAAAGAAACCTTCATGGAAGCTTGGAGGAAGATGACCAAAGATGAAGAATCTACCTCAAAGACTTCGGTAGAGCCAAAAGGAGATGAAGGAGTTAAACCATTCCTTCAGATATGCATGAAGCTGTTGTCCAACCAGAAGGTAGTGGACAATATCCAAGCATAGCTGCGCATAAAAGGTTTCCTCACAACCAGAGGTTAAAATAGTGAACAAGATGTCAAAAACAAGAAAAGGATTGGTTGGGAGATGCGTATGACTGCACAGATTGGAGACTACGAAATGGACCAAGTCATCCTTGACTTAGGATCGGACGCAAATGTCCTTCCTAAGAAAACCTGAAAAAGGATGGGAGAACCTAAGTTGGAGTGGTCCATTATTTAGTTACGGATGGCTAATCAGAAAAATATCATCCCACTAGGTCGACTGTTGAAGGTTGTGGTAGAAATCGCAGGTGTTAAAGTTTATGCTGATTTTGACGTAATCCAGATTTTTGATGACGCATACCCTTACCCCACACTTTTATGTTTGGATTGGCCTATTTACATAGGAGGTATCATTAATTTTAAAAGGAGAAGTATGATCTTTGAAAATGAAGGTACACGAGTGATAGTCCCCCTAGATCCAACAGAGGATGAGCGATATAATGAACCAGTACATGAGGAGGAGGATGTTGATCACATATACAAACTGACTGCCTGGGATGACGATTGGATCAACCCCACGGTGGATGACATGTTATGTTGGGATAAAGATAGTGAATTCCTCTCTAACTCAGATGGAGAGATAGAAAATTGGCAGAACCGGTTGCATGATGTATCTGTGCTGCGGTGCCTTAAGATCACAAAGAGCTTTTGATGCATCTCCTCAGAGGTAAGAGAACTACCCTACTTTGATGGTTTTGGTAGTGTTAAGGAATTTTTTAAAGAAATTGAAATAGATTTCCCTGAAGAACAGATGTTTTGGGACCTTGACTTAGCTATGTGCATGACCCCCGCATGATGGTGGGAAACCTATAAGGATTCTTTTGAATACTAGGGGAAATGTCAAAAGATTATGATCCTACGATTTGACCCTCCGGTCATCCCACCCATGGAACTCTTCTCGAATCGAGGGGATCCATGCAAGCACTTGGCTTTCTGGATGGAAGTATGGAATGAAAACACATGGATTGAATGGGTCCATATGTTTATTCATGCTTTAGGACCAATCCCCACCACCTGGTATTTGGATGTAGAACTACACCAACACACTCATCACTAGGGTACAACAGTTGAGGATTTCATGATGACATTTGGTCTAGTGGGAGGAACTGAGAAACTTGATGAGGCCCTGCAAGATATAGATGCTCTAGTCTTTAATGAGTTATTATCTAAGCAGGAATGTATTGGGCCAACCTGTGATGCGTAGATGCGGGATATTATCAACTGTAGAAATTTGTCAGTAGAAGATTTTGATGAGGATTCCCGGAATATCACTATCCCAGAGTCAGAAGGATAACGTGCTATTGCAGGACCTTATTACAAGTATTGGATGTAACCAAACCCTTGAAACTAAAGGAAGTCAACATTGGCATGGAAGCACAACCCAAGATGGCCAAAATATTGGATTATTGGGATAGTGACATAGTGGGAAATATCGCGGAGCTGCTCACTGAATATCAAGATTAGTTCCCCACAAAGTTTTCAAATCTCAAGGGGATCGTTGGGGACACAGGTGTTATGAGGATTACCCTAAAACCAGATGCGCACCTTGTCAAACAATGACCCTATTTCCTGAACCCTAAATAAAAATAGAAAGTCAGGGAGGAAATAGAGAAGATGGTAGCCGTAGGTATCATTGGATAGGTGGAATAGTCAAATTGGTAAGCCCTATGGTGGTCCAGAAAAAGAAGAATAAAGGAGAGATAAGGATTTTCATAGACCTATGAATGTTAAATGATACCCCCATACATAATCATTTCCCTATGTCGTTCTCTGATGAAATTTTGGATATGTCGGAGGTCGGGAAGCATACTCATTCATTGATGGGTTAACTAGGTACCATCAGATCCACATAGCACCTGAAAACCATAGCAAGACAACCTTCACACTTGAGAGGGGATCATTTCAGTAAATTGTCATGCCATTTGGGCTGAAGAACACCCCTGCCATATTTTCATGCATAGTTGTAGCAGTATTTAAGGAATTCATTCATAAGTTTCTGGAAGTCTATTTTGATGATTGGAAAGTTTTTCTATTAGTGAATAATCACGTGTCAAGCCTATGCATGATGTTGGATTCCTACAAGAAACACCAAATTTCGCTAAACATCAAGAAATTCATAACCTGTGTCCCATTTGGGATTCTATTGGGACATGTGGTGTGTCAGCAGGGGTTGATAGTTGACCTAGCCAAGATCGCGATTATCATCAATTTGGCAGTCCCCACCACTGAGAAATAGTTGCACTCCATATTAAGCCACACCGGGTACTACAGGAAGTTTATTAAAAGGTACACTTTGATCATTGCACCGATGTAAACGCTACTAAAGAAAGATGTATCATTTTTTTGGGATGACGAGTATCAGAAAAGTTTTGAGCTGCTAAAGGAAAAGATGGTAACTGCACCTATTCTTATATTTCCTGACTGAGAAAAGGTCTTTCATGTGCATGTAGATGGATCAGGGATAGCATTAGGAGTTGTCTTAGCATAACTAGGAGAAGGGGGCATCAATCATCTGGTTTCCTTTGCTAGCATAAAAATCTATAGTGCAAAGTGTAACTATTCTACGATGGAGCGCGAAGGGTTACCAATGGTGTAGGACCTACATAAATACAAGAATTATTTATTAGGTGGACACTTCAAGATGTTCACAGATCATTCAGCTTTAAAATACTTGGTCAATAAGCCTATGTTGGGGGGGGGGGGGGGCAGATTTGTAGGTGGTTACTGTTGTTTTAGGAGTATGATTTTGAAATCATTGTGAAACCATGGAGATTGAACTCCGCACTTGATCACTTGTCTCAGATCGAGAATGGAGAAGAGCCAACTAATCTGGAAGAAGGATTACCTGATGCACAACTATTTTCTATCAAGGTGGTTGACGGGCACTTTGCATACATTATTGATTTCCTAACTATGGTGCCCTATGACAGCTCAGTACCACAGAAAAAGGAATTGGTCACCCATGCAGCCAATTTTACCATAATCATTGGACAACTCTACAAGCTAGGCGCGGATGACATGCTGCAGAGGTATGTATTGGAACATGAAAGACAAGTCATCTTGGTTGAGGCCCATGGATGAGTTGTAGGAGGGCACTATGCATGGAAAGCTACTATGTAGAAAGTATTAAGGATTGGGTTGTGGTGGCCCACCTTGCGTAATTATGCCCATGCATACTGTTGGGCATGTGACGCATGCCAACAGACTGGGAAACCCTTGCGTCGAGATGTGATGCCCATGAAACCACAGATGGATCTGCAGGCGTTCGACAAGTGGGCCATAGACTTTGTAGGATCTATTGGAGTTCCCATGTTTTGGCCAGATTGGCAAGACCAAAAGATGAGACAACATCAGAACCACTTTTGGGCCCTACGATCTAGCCCTCCTGGACCTAGAGAGGGATCTCTCCAATAAAGCAAAGAATGATGTATCTTTGAGAGCTCAAAATGAGATTTTAGGCTAGGTATGAAGCACAAAGGGGGGTTTTAAATGATTTGGTTGGTTGGTTGCTGGGTTGGTTAGGAGACCATAAACTGAGCAGGTAATGGGAGAAAAGGAACAAGGCAGCAGGATATTTCAGCAAAGGTGATAGGCCAAGAAAGTTCCATCCATTGGGCTATGGAGTCATGAAAGGTAATTACATGCAAGAACTAGCCAAGGCTTCCATAGGGCAAGTCATCTACACTAAAGGATCTTTCAGATAGATGATGGGATGGAACATTAAGGAGATAAGGTGGAAGAAGGAAAGACAACCAAATTTCTGTCTATAGATCAGGTCAGAGGTCATTTAACTCCAGACCTGCTTGGACATACTCAGAGGTAGTTCTCAAAGAGGGACAAAGGGCTGCTTATAGATCGGACCAGAGGTCATTTAACTCCAGGTCTGCTTTAGCAACTCCAAGAGGAAAACAAAGATAAGATTAACAAAGGGATCTTAGAAAGGCCCGCTAGTCGCGCAAGGATCCTAGTGGACAGGGCTAACTCTAATCCCCAGTGTTCCCAAACCTTCCAGCTTAAACCTCAACAAGAACATCTAAGAACTGATCCATCCAATTCATACATCAGAGAGCAGGCAATGACATCCACTACCCTGGTTAAATTGACTGAAAGCAATCCTTAGATAACACATTTCAGAAGAGAAACATTAAAAGTAGAGAGAGCAGGAACATAGGGCACCTATCAAGGGTGAATCCTATATTACACTTCTGTTGCCTACCAGAAGAACATGAAACAATATGGAAATGTAAATAAAAAAGTTAAGAAAGACATCACCAATAGTAATAGACCAGGATCCTGTGAAATGTGCTTTGGTTAATTGATGCAAAACCAGTCATGTACAATAAGCTCGATGGCTAATACAATCCAAACTTTCTCCTCTCAGCCTATTACATACAAACTACTCTGTAACTCCCGCCCAAGACTGTTCTAACAGTCAAACTGAATCCCTCTAACAACAACAGCCGAACAACTGAACAACAACCCAAAATGTGTTCTTCTGGATTCTTATAGGAGAAACAGAGCAGAAGAGGTAGGTGAAGAATTAAATGAAGAATTAACGCTCAGAAGAGGAGGAAAACCGCAACCCATTCTGCTTTAAATGTGTGTATTTACTTCTGGCACTCTGGCTGCAGTATTAATGCCATTCTCTGTTGACTAGAAAAACTGGAGAAATAATGATGCTAGGGTCTCCATACCGTGTAACAAATGCTTCTTGATGGTAAAGGGCTATTGAAAGGGCATAAATCCTCCTTTGGGCACAACGTAGACCGAAAAGATGATGTGTACCGTGTCCTTTCATGGAAGAATGCTCTGCTGATACAGAAACCCTGATAACATAACATCTCTGTGCATTGGACCGTTTGAGCAATCCACGGGGTCTTCAAATGTGTACTTTTGCCTTCTAAAAGTCCCTGCAGAAGCTCCAAAGTCTTCTATTTCTTGCCTTGAGCTCTCTGTTGTTCCTGTACTGCCTCTGTCTGTGAATTTCGAGCTTCAATGGCGCCGGAGGGTTGGTAGAGTTTAAACTCTGTCCGTTGATGAATTTATGGCGCAAGCAGCCCTCAAACGCTTCCTGTAACATCAGGCTCTGAATACAGCCTCTGCTCATGGTCTTCATTGATGCTTCTGTCGCTGTAACAAAGATCACACATCATGGCGGTCATTCACTGTTGAAAACTCTGCAAGACACGAAACCTGTGAAGAGAAACCATGGACGGGAAATGGAGGATGTGGACGGATGGAGGAAATGGCCATGCAGGAGTGATGGAGGTGAAAATCGCAGAGGAAACGGTGAGAATCGCTCTGGCGGGGGTTGACAGTCTGCAGAGCGAATATACGTGGAAAAAAAACGAAAACACATTAAAAAACACGAAACGAACCGATTATACGTAATGGAATGGGCACATGTACGGAGGGTTCACATGGGGTGATGTGGCATACGGTGAAGACACGTGGATGGATGATGTGGAGGCCGGGGCGACGGTGGAATGGTCAACGGCAGGCAGACGAATCTGGACCGTTGATCGTGGCCGAGATCAACGGCGGAGGACGACAGACGGCGGGCCATGGCGTGAGCTATCGCACATGAAACTTCATTAGACTTCGTGCATCTTGAGTGGGCGATGGCCGTTGGATGGCCCGTCCTAGATCGAACGGTCTATAGCGATTTCGCTGGGCGTCCATGTCCGAAGGATAATGTGCGGGGGATGGAGTTAACGGGTGGGAACGGTGGTTTCAAAATCGTATAGGAGGACAGGTGGCGAAAGGTGAGTGGAATCGCTGGCCTCCAGGGAAAAACCACCAAGCGCGCGAGGGTGGTGCGGAATAAACCGGCGGTATGTGAACAGTGAAAGTGGGGAGTGGGACCATTGAGGCGGGTGGGTTCCGCGCCGTTAGATCTGGAATAGATCGACGGTGGAAAACGCGCCCGAAGCGCTCTGGCTATGAACCGTTGATCTGTAGATTTAAATGGACGACGGAGATGAACCACGGGGGGGCCAAGGTGTACAGCCATGAGATTTTGGAGCAACCCCCCGCAGTGAATAACATTCGTTCGATCGGGTTTTCCCACATCCCGAGGAGTCCACTGCGGGGCCACCATGGTTTGACTCTACAGACAGAGAAAAACCTCTGCAGGGGAAAAAACCTTGGTCACAGCTCTAGGCTATATGGAGCGGAAAGGCGCGGGGCTAGCGGAGAAGGGGCTTAGGTCGATTATAAGGTTCGAAGTGGGTTTTTAACCCATTTTCAATGTATTTTGAGGCCTAAGGAGGGTAACAATAGGGAGATGGAGGAGGAGTTTGGGCAAACAAAGGGTGTAGGGATTTTTAGAGGGGATTTAGGGGGGTTAATAGGGAAAATAGAGGGGAGCAGAGACATTTTGACAGAAGGAGGAAAAAAGGAAAAGGGACATTTTGCAGAGGTACAAGGGGTAAATGAAGGCTTTGAGCTAGGGAAACAACAGAGGGGATTTGTATAGGGCAAAGAACATAGAGACCTCAAGGATGATGTGTCTTCAAGGGAGATGAATTCCTTGAAGGTCTCCAAAATGACATAGCCCCCCAGCTTGCTTGTCAAGAATTTCATAGGGTGGGCTAACAGGACCCATCAATCCCCCAGGAAAGAAGACGGGTGCCAGGTACATCATCACTGCCACTGATTATGTAACCAGGTGGGTAGACGCAAAAGTTGTCAAGGATTGTATTGCGGATACTGCTACGCAGTTAATTTTTGAACATATTCTGACCAGGTTTAGTTGCCTAAATATCCTAATAAGCGACAGAGGTACAAATTTTGTTAATGAAACTATTCTGGCTTTGAATGAGTGATTCCAGATCCACCATGCAAAGAGTACCCCATATCACCCATAAGCGAACGAGGCAGTAGAGGGTTTCAGTAAAATTTTGGAACATGCGGTCACTAAGGTCTGTAATGATGAACGAAAAAATTGGGACGTGCACATCCCCTCAGTACTTTGGACCTATAGGACGACCTATAAAAAAATCACGGGAAAAACGCCCTTTAGAATAGCTTACGCAAAGGAGGCCATCATGCTTACGGAATACATTATTCCTAGCCTACACATTTTGGCTTTTACAAACATGGCATAACCAAACATCATGGAGGAACACTTGGCGCAGCTGGTGGCCTTGGAAAAAGATCATTTCATTGCTCAGTTCCACCAGCAAGTTCAGAAGGCTCGCGAAAAAACTTGCCATGATCGAAATTTCTAGCAGAAGGTCTTTAAGGAAGACAAATTCGTATTAATTTACGATAGCCAGTTTTCACGCCATCCACGAAAGTTCTGTAAGAACTCCTTAGGCCCATACATAGTGAAGGATATTACCGATGGTGGTGCAGTTAGGTTGGCTATGCTTTGCGGATATTACTTGTCGTGGTACGTTAATGGAAGTTGTTTAAAGCCCTACAGGGACAACTTGGTGCCGACCAAATGACTATATGTCCAGAGTAGCTATGTAAAGGATCTTATGCGCAACAGGGCATAAAAAAAAAGGTGGGTTCGACGGCTACGTAGGGATAGTGCACAGGGCAGGAGGTGAAAAAAGGTGTGACGCAGGCATAGGGGTGGTACGTGGCTGGAAAAAGTCGCTGATGGAACGGGGAAATTGGCTGAAAATTTGATTTTACCGTTGAATGGAACAACAAATTAGCAATTAATGTGGAGATCTGGGAGGATTGTTTACTGTTTCCATAATTATAAGTTTCTATTAAGGCTAATCCGATCACTTTTACCCATCGAGGGCTATAAATAGAGGGGCATCGATCATAATGGGTTCGTTTGATTTCTAAGACTCTTGTGCCTTATGCTCCCCTGTGAACTTGATCTATTATGTGAAATTTCCATCCGTATGTCTGGGCGAGCTACCCCTTCTGACATAAATAACCTTGAACTCCTATTTTGAGCAAGAATGACCACTACTAACCTTGCTGATTCATTGCCTATCATGACTTCCATGGAAGTCGGGTCTAAAGATGTATTAGAAGTAACCCCTGATATGGAAGAGGTCATGTCTACGCCGGCCAAGAGGAAGGGCAAAGGGAAGATGAAGGGAGTGGAGAAAGGAAAATAAAAAGATACAAAGTGGAATGAGGTAAAGTCACACACATCCCATTAGACTGTGCATTCCCCTCGAAAGGTGTGTAAGGGTCATTTTCCCGATCCGTTGAAGCACCCTATGATGGCTCTAGAGGAAGCTTTGAATGTGATCCCACTTTCCTAGCTGTTGACATATGTTAAGCCAAGAAATCTGACCGCACACGTCTCCAAGAATGTCTTTGTTGTCCACACCTACCTACAAATGCCTCTGGTCCTGGCACAGGTGCCCCTCATTGGTGATATGTTTGGAGGCCTCCCCATCCTTAATTTCGATGATCATGATCTAGCCAATATAGATGCCTTCTCCGCGCTAGCTCCAAAATTATATCTTTAAAGTGTGTTGTATGATAACGTGCTAAAGGTAGATCCGATGTCATGGGTAGGCGGATTGGGAGGTTCATGGATGTTAAATTTGTTGCACATCCCCCACTTTGGTAGATACAACATCACCAGCTTGGTTGTTCACTAGCTATTGGCATTGGTCCACAATGGGTGTTTTTGGATCCAAGGTTGCATACCGATTTACGTTGCCCTAGTTGACCGAATCATCGGCCTCCCCATGTATGGGCCCAATCCTAAGGAGGGAATCGGCAAGAATTACGAGCAATGGATTGCTGAAAAAGTTTCGCAGAAATATCACATTTGTCGCAACCAAAGAGGGTTCCTGGTAGACACAATAGCTACTCCAAGAGTTCACATGGGTAACCTATTTCTTGCATGCAAAATGATGTGCAAGTTCCAAGAATGTACTGTCCCTACTTATCTAATTCAACTAGTCAGTAGATGCGAAAAGGGGGTCTACTACAACTGGTCGCAGTACCTCGTCGATGAATTTCTAGACAATGTTCGCGAGGCACAGGAACATGGAAAGGTGTTCTACTACTCATGTCTGATGATATTAATTTCCTTGGTTGCATGGCAGGCACTTGACGAGGCAGTGCTCCCTGAGCTCGAGCCATATATGTGTGAGGGTGTGCAGTTTTAAAACCTTTGGGATTCGAAGGATCCCAAGCAGATAGAGGAGAACAAGGTGTTTTGGGTATTTTTTTATCGTGCTCTAGTAGCAAAAATTCATTCCTGGTTGTTCTTGTCACCCGTGGTCTATGAAAAGTACAAGGATATGCAGTGTTTCAGGTTACTATGCACAATGTGCAAATTCGGGTCTGCGAAGATCCAACCTGGTATACTCTCCCTTATATCACCACAGAAGCATATATTGACCAAGTGGTTGCAACTTTGCCACCGGCATGGAACCTTGGCTTCACATCATCCGACCTGGCTACAATGGGCACATCTGGAAAGAGCGCAACCCCAAAGGATACTATCCCACCGGAAATAGCGAGGGAGCCCGAGGTACATGGTAAAAATAAAGGTACAAACCACGAAAACCCTAAGGATGCTACCATGGGGGAAAAGCAGGAGTCGCAGTGGGATCAGGCACTCGAAGAGCTTGGTGGTGAAGGTGCAACATCCCCACATAGTACCAAATGCACCAATGAGCCTCCTAAAGGGCCAAGGAAGAAGCACAAGGCTATTAAGCCTGGCGTAGAAACAGAGGCCACGTTGACAAAAGATGACTTAGAGAATATTATGGACACTATGAAAATTGTGTCAGAAGACCGATGGGATGCTTTGGAAGGAAAACACAAGGTTGTGGTAGAAGCCTTGCAGTCCAAACTGCAGGCCCTTTAGCTAAAAGCTGACACACTTCAAGAGAGCGTGGATCAGGCGAGTCAGAATCAAGTGAGCCAGCCAATTGCAGTTACAACATTGGGCACCATGATGGAAATTCGGATTTTCCCCCTCCCCGATGCAAATTTTTCTATGGTACCCTCGATCTTATATGAGCAAGTCTGTGCATGCACTTCGATTGACCTTGAAGTTGCGAGACTGACAGGTGCATAGCTACACGACCTTTTTATCTCCATCTCCGGTGAACTTTAGCACCGAGAACTATGGGTGTAGCAAAAACTCAATGAGGTCGAGAAAACTATTGTGACCAAAGATGTCGAAACTTTCCACGCCCAGGCAGCACACATCACAACCGTCACATAGTAGGCTGTATTAGAGAAATTGATAGACCAGGTTTGCGAGGATATGGCAGAAGTAATCCCTGCCTTTGCTGCACCATAGGCCAAGTTTGAGGGCTTGGTCACTGCTTTAAAGGCATCCTGAACCAAAGTGTAGGTTGTTAAGGCCGATTTGGAATTGCATATAGCAACAATGTAGGCCAAGATACAGCCTGAGACCCCTCCGGAGGTGCATGCTATGTGATTCACACTCATCATGGAAGTTACAAATAGAATTTCTTTGTAGATCACAAAGGGCACTCACTTGTTCGAGATTGCTATGGAATTATGGTCCCAAGTGAAGCGTGATCCCCTCCTTCACCAAATCAATCAGGAGCTGCACCAAAAGGAGAAATATTTTGAGCAAATGGAAGCCACTATGCCCACCCTCGTCCCAGCCCAATGACTAGCGTGCCTTTAGACCAGCCACGCATTCAGAGATGAAATTAAGAAGCTTCAATGCAAGAAGTAGGTACTCAATGACCACCTAAAGCCATGGGCTGACGAAGCTCTCAAGCTTTCACAGGAATTAGATGGGGTCATGAAGCAGTTGAATCATATCCTGGAGAGTGTCACCACAGCTACTAAAGGCCAAACTTCACAAAATTTAGTCGATATTGCGCAGAATGTAGCTGTGCAGAGCACAGGTGTCCTACCTCCTTTTGCTTCCATTATTGAACAACTCCAAGAGATGATGAAGACCTCACCGACGTTGTGACTTAGGATGAGTCACAAGATTGTGTTGGGGGCCTATTGGAACGAGGTCCCCTAACCAAATTTTCGCTTGAGTTTTATAATATTTTGTAATATTTAGTCTAGCACAGGGGCTTTGAGGTGAGTCAAAGTAACCAATGATTTGTAATGGGTCAAAGGGTAGATCAAGAATCTGAAAACCATGATTTGTGAACCGTAGAGTAGCACAGGCTAATATGTTATAAATAGATGGATAAATCGAGTCTAGAGGTAGGCTAAATTTTGGATTAAGCTTGGATACGAACTCGTGGATATTTGGTGTCAATTTTCTGGGTAAGGGATGTTGTTGGCTATGTGCACAAAGACCCTGAGTCCTGCTGTGTGCGGACCCCACTAGTTGTGTGCGCGGGATGGTAGAGAGAGTCTGTAAGTTGGATCTAGATATTAATGAATAGGAAGGTTGTTTGGGATATCTAATTATTCTATGTTATGATTATTGTCTTTGCTCTGTATTCTTTCTAAATTTATGATTGCTTGCTAAATATGGAAGATTTACTGGTGTGCATGTGGATGCGATATTATGAATGCATAGATCTGGTGAGATTGAAGTGCTTGCTTTGTTAATGTGCTATCTCTTGATTTATAGGATTCGATATACTATTGAAGGATTTTGCGTTAGCACTTCGCCAATGAAAGTCTGTCAGACCTGAGCAGACCCACCTCAATTAAATTTATTTCTCTCAGGGTGTGGAAACCTGGTTCCAACACCCTCGCATACTACTTTGGGTGAGATTGACCTATGCAAGCAAGCCATTTCCAAAAGGGCCAGTAGTACAGGGGTTTGTTGGCAAACCTTAAAACCGAACCTAGGTCAAGACACCTCAAGCCAACAAACCTGCCTGGCCCATGTGGTCGGTTCCCGAGCGGGTCATCCAAAATCAAACATATTACCAAACAAAAATTCCAATGACATGTTTTAAAATGGCTCGGGTGGGTTTTTGATGTTATGAAACCAACTCCAAGAATAGAAGAAAAGAGAGATCAACACCTTAAAAATCAACCACTTCGAGGGGGGAAACTTCCTATACATTACATAAATGAAAAATTCTTGTATAATTCAAATGAAAAAACCTCCTTTCTATATGTAGGATTCCACAGGGTCACAATATAATCCTAGGCTGTAATATTCCAAAAATTTAGCCTTCATCTAAATGGAATATTATAGTTTGTTTTGTCACTAGGTAGGTGAATAAATGGGTGGGGAGGCCCATAAAGCTCTTTAGGAGTAGTAATAACACTCCCAATGTGAAAGGAGGAAGAACAAGTAGCTGGATTAAGCACCTTGAAGTATGAATAGGGGTTGGATCATGTTGATTAAGTCAACTTTGACCAAGTCAACAGTGCTGTCATGGAGGAGTGGCATTCATGATGAGACAACGTAGTTTTAATGGAGGAAAAATTGCATGAGATTAGTGGCAAGTATGTATGGGACCCAATTTGATAAGGCTGTCATACTATATATGGAGGGGATGGCAACCATTGTTATGGATGTTTTTTAGATTATTATTGATATTGGTCTGTTTATACTTTGCTTCCTTTTGTTGTTTAGCATGGTTTCTGTGTTGTTTAGCACAAATGTGTTCCTGATCGGGAATCTCTACCTCATCCTCAGGGAAGGTGAGTTCTTTGGGCTTCATTTCCTCATTCCAAAATTCTACCAAGCTACCTCCTTCAGCTACAACACATTTTCTGTTTAGAGTTGGGTTGTGTTGCAGGGTGCAACAAAGGAGGATCACATAGAGCTATTTCTGAGCTTGCTTTTTAGTGGAGTGGTAGCCTATCCATTGGAGGATCAGAAAGGAGGGATCCTGGGCATATTTTTACATCTTTGGCATCAGGCCAACCATATACCATCCCTCACAGTGCATTCATAGACCAGAACTGCGTTATTTTTGGAGGCAGTTGCTGGGAGGGTTCATTGAGCTCATCAGGAGGGTCTATTTTTGAGTAGAGGGATCAACCTTATATTTGGAAATACCATTGGAGGAGGAAATCACTGTTTCATATCTGTCATAGCCTCATTCCATATTATATCCAATTTTTAGTGGCATATTAATCCGAGGGTTATTTATCACATTGTATATTTATTGGTATTTCTAGCAATCTTTTCCAAGTTGGCTAGAAATAATGTATTAGAGCCCACATCTTCATTTCTTGGCATCTCTTTTGTTTCCTTCATCCATATTTCATTTATATATGTTTACAATAGCAACTACACTAATATAGACAACGTTGTCACTGCTCTCTGGCATTCTATACAATTGCAGCAACTCATGTGCTGATTGTTCTTATCATTAGAGGCTTGTTCTTATTGCTTGAGTGGCTTGTGCCTCATGATATTTTTGTATATTATTTCTGATATCCTAATAAAATTATGGCTGCATATTGATCCCTCTTATTTCATGTTCATATTTGTTGTGTTTTACATTTTTATGTCTTGTATTGCTACTATTTACCTTTTGGGATATTACAATGGTATCAGAGCATAATCTTGTCTCAGCCTGTGCATTCAAGACATTATGCCATTAGGAGGAGAATATTCTCATAGGAAGGAAATTTTGTATAGAAGAAACAAAGGCATGACTTCATTATTTAGAGAAATGAAGGAAGGGAGGATCTCCCAGCTTCTTTTCTAGATTGTGAAAAATATCAAGGAAGATATCAAGGAGATGAAAGGGGAGAGGTGTAGAAAATTTCCAAGAGGGTTTGAAAGTGAGGAAAGCCCTAGATATTCACATGATGGGTGTGGACATTTAGCCACACATGCAGATCCACAACGCATTTTATTTCCCACATGCATTTCAAGAGAAATGGAGGAAGAAGAGGCACCCAAGGAGGAGACCTTGAGTGACTATCTTCAGGAGTATGAGTCTCATTCTTGGAGATTCAAAGAGAACTTGGACTTCCAAGGGTTTTTCCAACTCAAGGAGGAAAGAAGATCCAGCAATCATAATAGAAGCAAGAGAGGGAGAATATTTCTATCCAACTTTGATGGATCAACAAAGTGCACAGCGAAGGCTTGGGTGAAGGAACAAGATTCCTATTTTCAGCTACACCAAGTCTTAGAAAAGGAGGCCATTAGAGTAGCAGCATTGCACCTTTAAGGTATGGCCCATGATTGGTGGTTTTATAGTTATGCTTTGTTTCATCATGAAATTGTAAATACTTATGAAAGTTTCACTAAGAAGATAGTGAAAATAATTGATATTAAACATTGTAAAACATATTTTGTTGAAACCAAAAATTCAAAACCTTTGCATGAGTTGGAGGGATCTATTTCACCAACTCCACTCCATATTTCTGTTGAAGGGGATAAAAACTTGCATAATAACTTGTCAAGGGCAAGATCCCCACTTCTTGAAGAGCCATATTCTATAGATGAAGACATGGAGACTCCTCCTTCAAGAGAAGATCAAGATCTAGGGTCTCTCATTGATGATGAGGCATTCTCACATATTGATGAAGATGATGAGAAAATAAGAGATAAAAACATTGTACCATCAAGAGAAGATCCATCACCACATAGAGGTGGAAAGGGAGCCATTGCTTCCATTAGAGGAGCCCTTGTATCTTTGCAAGGAGTTCCAAATGATCTAACATGTGGGAACCAAAGCATAATTCTGAAGCAGCATGTATCAGTTATTGTGGATTGTGAGACTTGGCAGATGGAAGGAGAAGAAGAAAAGAGGGATCAGCATCAAGGGATGATGAAAATTCACCCTTACATATTTCAGGAGGGTTTTTCACAGAGGAAGGAGATTTTATTACGCAGTGAAAGGAGGGACAAATCAGTCCACTCATATATACAGTCTGCTTTAGATCTTGATGTCTCACTACATGGGGGCATTCCACCTAGGAGGCCACCAGATCTAGAGCTGCTGAGAGACATCTTACCATATGGTTCATCACTCTTAGATTTAGAAGGGGTGAATACCTTGGAGGGATCTAGTACAATTCAGAGAGTCTGGGATAGACTCAAGGAGGAGGGATACACTCCCATTTTCAGAATTACCCACTCTCACTATGTATTTTGCACTGACAAAAGTTGTTTTAGTAATGGAGGATGGCACCACCATGGTGTAAGGGAGATGCTCCATGGATTTGGAGAAATGGAGGGTGCTTCCATTGAGGAAGGAATCCTCCATATATTGGAGAATATGGAGGCCACTCATGCTTATATTGGCCAATATCAGGACGTTATTTTTAGAGGGAAGCTTCTCATGGGATGCCAACTTCCAAAGGCCACCACTTCTACTTGAGCATGAGCAGCTACATGATGGGCATGGTAGCACTTTGGAGGATGAATTTGGCATGAGGGATGTCAAAGGGAAAGACAACAGCATATGGGGGAATTCACACTTCAGATCTACAATGTTGTCTCTTAGGAGGATTGATCCATATTGGAGGTCTCAACTTTTGGTAGAGTACTCCAAGGATCTTGGTGCTTGCATGATTCTTGATGACCCATAGGGAGATGATAGATACATGGTGGATGATGAGGTCATATATTCCTATGGAAGGGTCTTCTTGACTAAAGCTTCTGAGCTCAAGAAGAAGTTTTTACATGCAGCACATGTGGAATTTCTTTCCATGCACTTTGATGCATATTACTCTTTGATGGAGGAGTTCACTTGGGAGGGCATCCAACAATATGCATATCAACATATGAAGAGATTCATAGCCCAGATGGTGATGGAGAGGTTGTCACAGCCACTTCCCTACTCATGGAGAGTGAGGGAGAGCTTTCAGTTGAGCTATTTCAGGTCAATGATCGGAGTACATAGTAGAGAAGGTACATTTATGCATTCTGATTTCTACCCCTTTATTTTTTATGGGAAATTGTACCAAGGAGGATTATTCTTTCTTATATATTATATTATGATGTACTTGAGGAAAATTTCAACATTCAGGTTGGCTATTATTTTGGAGGATTGTGGGGGAAGCCACATGATTCTTGTTGTGCACCATTGGCACCACATTTTACTTTCATGATCCTGTCTTGTAGGATGATTGTGGCATAAAACAAGTGGCTGGAAGGGCACTTTTTATTATTTGATTTGAGGCAGGAAGGGGATGCACTATGCTGGTTCCATATGTGGAATTATAATCCACCTTTCGGTTGTCATGTGGCAACTTGTTTTCATTTGTTTTTGCTTCCATATATTGATGATGTTCTTATGTGTATGGGAAGCTTTGTTGGGAGAGTGGCACAAAAGTTGAAGGTGCCCATTGGGAGTATGATTCCCCCTACTTTAAATGTTTCATGTTTCAGGAGAAACAATGGGAAAACGATGATTGCCACACTCCATCTCTTTTCTTCATGTGGAAGGAGCCATTTGGAGAACTTGAGTTCTTAGGGGAGGCACTTCATGGATGTTTTGTTTGATGGGGTTACTTGGGCCATTCTTGGAGGCCATGAAATTTTAGCCTAATATCAGTAGTAGCCCCATACATACCATAAATGGAGAGAGAAACAACTTGGGTGGAAGAATTTAATCTCTCCATACAACCCTAATACATTGCATGAATCTAGGGTTCAAGATTTCTTTGATGAGCTACCTAGAATAGCTCATTTCATTTGGATGATAGCATGGGCATGGGAGAATCTAATTTTGGATGAGGTTCCCTATTTTTATCATGACTCCTACCTTGAGGAAGCCATGGGATAACAAGAAGGTTTCCACTTACATATTCCACCTTTTCATCATGTGAACCATTAGGTTTGGCATACTTGGGAAGAGCCATTGGAGGGTAGATTTATTGCAGATTATCTTGAGCAATGGTGGGGACTATTGATGAGGAGGCCACAAGAGGAGGAGGGGAGGAATTTTTCTCTCCCTATAAATTTTCTTGAGGACAAGCAACATTTTTGAGGGGAGGACTATAATATTCCAAAAATTTAGCCTTCATCTAAATGGAATATTATAGTTTGTTTTGTCACTAGGTAGGTGAATAAATGGGTGGGGAAGTCCATAAATATCTTTAGGAGGAGTAATAACACTCCTAATGTGAAAGGAGGCAGAATAAGTAGTTGGATTAAGCACCTCGAAGTATGAACAGGGGTTGGATCATGTTGATTCAGTCAACTTGACCAAGTCAACAACGTTGTCATGGAGGAGTGGCATTCATGATGAGATAACCCAATTTTAGTGGAGGAAAACTTGCATGAGCTTAGTGGAAAGTATGATGGGACCCAATGTGATAAGGCTATCATTCTATATATGGAGGGGATGGAAACCATTGTTATGGATGTCTTTTAGATTATTATTGATATTGGTCTGTTTAGACTTTGCTTCCTTTTGCTGTTTAGCAGGGTTGTTGTGTTGTTTAGCACAAGGGTGTTCCTAATCGAGAATCCATACCTCATGCTCAGGGAAGGTGAGGTTCTTTGGGATGAATTTCCTCATTCCAAAATTTTTTCCAAGCTACCTCCTTCATCTACAGCACAGTTTGAGCTGGGTTGTGTTGCAGGGTGCAACAAAGGAGGATCACATAGAGCTATTTCTGAGCTTGTTTTTCAGTGGAGAGGTAGCCTATCCATTAGAGGATCAGCAAGGAGGGCTCATAGGAATATTTTTACATATTTTTCATCAAGCCAACAATATACCATCCCTCATAGGAAATTCATAGACCATAACTGCGTGATTTTTTGAGGCAATTGCTGGGAGGGTTTATTGAGCTCATCAGGAGGGTCTATTTCTGAGTAGAGGGATCAACCTTCTATTTAAAAATACCATTGGAGGAGGAAATCACCATTTTATATCTGTAATAGCCTCATTCCATATTAGATCCTATTTGCAGTGGCATATTAACCCCAGGGTTATTTGTCACATTGTATATTTCTTGGTATTTTTAGCAATCTTTTCCAGGTTGGCTATAAATCATGTATTAGAGCCCACATCTTCATTTATGGGCAACTCTTTTGTTTCCTTAAGCCATATTTCATTTATTTATGTTTACAACAGTAGCTACACTGATATATACAACGTTGTCACTGCTCTCTCGAATTCTGTACAATTGCAGCAACTCATGTGTTGATTGTTCTTATCATTGGAGGTTTGTTCTTATTGCTTGAGTGGCTTTTACATCATGATGTTTTTGTATATTATTGCTGATATATTAATAAAATTATGGCTGCATATTGATCCCTCTTATATCATGTTCATATTTTCCATGTTTTACATTTTTATGTCTTGTATTGCTGCTATTTCCCTTTTGGGATATTACGTAGGGTACCTAACAATAATAATCTAAGGGCCAAAAATAGCAATAATGGGGTTTTATGGGACACAATAATAACAATATGGGGACTATAGGGGTACAAAAATAACAATAATGTGGCTGGAATATAGAAATAAGGGACTACACTAGTAATATAGGGACCTAATATGCCCCTCTCCTTTAAAAACGTGTTGTCCTAAATGCTTGAGTAGCTCTGGATGCTTTTGTATAAAATTCTCATCCTCCCATGTGTAATGTTCAATGGGTAAGTTCTTCCACTTGATGAGATACATTGAAATTGATCGATTTCATAGCGGTCGAGTTCTTCTTTCCATGACTGCTTCAGGTTCCAATATAATTTTTCCTTCCTCATCAAGATCTGGAAATATTGTTTGAACTGGAAATTTGTCACCTACAACATTATTTAAGAACGAAACATGGAAAAATGGGTGCACTCGAGAAGAAGTAGGAAGCTCCAATTTGTATGGCATAGTACCAATCATTTGCAACACCTTGTAAGGCCCATAGTACTTTGGTGATAATTTATTATCCTTCTTAGCTTGCTTGAGTGACATTTGTTTGTATGGTTGTAGCCGTAAAAATACCCAGTCTCCTACATCAAAAATTCTCTTATGCAATGTTTATATGCCTATTGTTTCATTCAATTTTGTGCCAAATTTAGGTTATCCTTGAAGATTTGGAGAAATTTTTGTTGATGCTTGATGTGATCTTACACTACTTTAACCCTAGAAATTTCTCTTAAAAATGATGTGATGGATGTTAGATGATATCCATAAAGCGCCATAAAAGGTGTCATTTTTTCTGTAGTATGGAAGGAAGTGTTATATCACCATTTAGCTAGAGGTAACCACTTGACCCATTGTGTTTGTTTATCAAATGCAAAACAATGAATATATCCTTCCAAACATTTGTTCAATATCTCAGTTTTCCCATCAGATTGAGGATAATAAGATGGGTTATGGGATAGTTGAGTATCCAAACAAGAAAATAATTCCGTCAAAAAATTTCCAACGAGAATGTGATCTCTATCGCTTATAATAATGTTTGGGTTTCCATCTAGATTTTCAATTATTCCATAAATGCACTGGAAACTATAATTGCTTTAGATGGATGAGATAAAGCACAAAAGTGTGCATACTTGGTAAGTCTATAAACTACCACCATGATGACACTCTTTCCTTCGGACTTAGGTAAACCTATGATAAAATCCATTGAAACCTTCTCCCATCATTGAATTGAAATGGGTAAAGGTTGTAGTAGACCTGGGGTCTTAATTTTCTCAATTTTGTTTTTTGGAAAACTAAACATTCTGCCACAAAGTTTTGAATATTTGGTTTAACGCCATCCCAAAAAAATTCTTTCTTCACCCTGTGGTAATTTTTTGCAAATCCTGAGTGTCCTCCAATCGGAGAGGTATGCAATTCGAAAATAATATTTTGTTTTATTTGGGAATTATTACAAAGAAATAAGTGATATTTGTACCGTAAGGAATCATTTTTCAAACTAAATGTATAAGATGCACTGGGATCCTACTGCAAATATTGAATGAGTGTCGACACTTCTTCATCATTCTTCCATTCCTCCCTTGTTTCGGTTATCCAATCTGGTTGGATAATATAAATAGAACAAAGAAATTCTTCCACCTCCTCATCCTTTCTTGAGAGTGCACCTCCAACAACATTTAGCTTCCCCATTTTTTATATGATTTCAAAGTCATAACCCAACATTTTTTTGACCCATTTTTTCTTCTCTTCTGAAGATAGTCTTTGTTCCAAAAATTATTTAAGACTATCATGATCATTTTTTACCTTGAAGTGTCTTCCCATGAGGTAAGCTCACCATTTCTTTAGTCCATGTAGTATTGCCAAAATTTACTTCTCATAAATAGCTTTCTGTAAATACTTTCCTTTTATTGGATGACTTTCAAAAGTAATGGGTCTTCATTCTTGCATTAAAATAACACCGATTACATTTCCTGGGGCATCAAATTCCACAATAAAGGTTTTTGTGAAGTCTGTCGTGGCTAATACCAGTGCTAGGCACATTGCCTCTTTAAGATGTTCATAGAACTTAGTTTATTCAAGAGTCCATGAAAATGCATCTTTCTTAAATAATGTTGTTAGAGGTGCTGTTATTCTCCCATAATTCTTAACAAACTTGTGATAATACCCTGTTAACCCGAGAAATCCTGACAACTACTTTATGGTTATGGGAAATTTCCATTCCTTAATGGTTTTAATTTTGATAGGGTCTACCTTAACACCCTCATGAGATACAATATGACCCAGATATTCCACCTCTTGTACTCCAAAGAAACATTTGGAGGTTTTTGCATATAGTTTTTTCTCCTATAATAGTTTGAGCACCATGTCAACATGTTGAACATGATCCTTCCAAGACCTTATGTAGATTAGTATATCATCAAAAAGAACTAACACAAATTTTCTAAGGAAAGGTTTAAAAATGGAATTCAACAACCCTTGAAATGTAGAAGTTGCATTGGTAAGGCCAAAAGGCATGACCAAAAATTTGTTATGACCCTCATGAGTTATAAATGTTGTTTTCAAAATATATTCAGTCTTCATTCTAATTTGATGATATCCTGAATGAAGATCCAACTTGGTAAAATAAATTTCTCCATGCAATTAATCCAATAATTCATCAAGCACAAGAATGGGAAATTTATCTTTAAGAGTGAGCTTATTGAGTGCCCTATAATTCAGACACATACACCCTAATAAATCCTTCTTGTGCACCAATATGACTCGAGCTGAGAAAGAAATTTGACTAGGATGAATTTTACCAAACTCTAACATTTCTACAATCATAGGTTCAATTTCACTCTTTTGGACATAAGGATATTTTTAAGGACCGATGTTTATAGGAACACCTCCTGGAATAAAATTAATAGCATGATCATGATCATGAATCGGTGGGAGTCTTTTGGTAGTTTCAAACACCTTGGAATTATTGTCCAAGAATTTTTGGAGATCTGGAGAAATATATGACATTGTTGTTGGAACTTCTAGAGAGCATAATTGTGAAATTACATCCAATTTTTCTTTCTTCAGAATAGTTTTCATGACATTAGAGCTTATTATCTTTCCTTGATTCCCTGTGATACCCTGTAATTTAATTTCCTTTCCTTCCGAAATTTGTTTCAAGAAAAGTTCTTGAAAATTAAAAGCTACCATCCCCAAAGATTGTAACCATTGTACTCTGAGTACAACATTAACACCTCCCATTGGAATGGAAATTATTGGACTATTGAATACATATTCCCCCATGGTTAGCTAGATATTATGGCATTTTCCAGAGAAATTTTTAGTCCCTCCATTTGAAACCATCACTTGACACTCTGGTGTTGGCTATAGAAAGAAATTCAATTCCTTGGCTACCTTACAATGAATAAAATTATGGGTACTACCTTAATCAATCAATACTATTACCTTTTTCTTCTTTATATATCCTTCTATATTAAGATTTTAAGTAGTGGTAATTCCTGCCAATGCATTACAGGATATGGTTGGACTCATTTCTTCTTTCTCTAGGGTTGGTTCCTGGTGTATATCCTCTTATTTTGACATTTTTTGTTCATTTTATTCCTCCTCTTCACAATCTATCTAAAATAATTTATTCTCATCACACTTATGACCTTTAGTCTATATTATATTGCAATGGTAGCAAAGCCCTTTTGCTATTTTTTCTTCCAATTGTTGTGGTGTCAACCTTGTAGCTTTTGGGAGTATAGGAGTAGCAACACTTCAATCTTTACAGATGTTAGTGTTAGGCTTCCTTGTTTCCATAAATTTACATTCAATTTTATCTTTCTAACCTAAATTCCTTCTCCAATGAATCCATTTCCCAAAGGAAAAAATCATGTTGGATGTTAACCTTTAAAGTACCTATGAAGGCATCAATTATTTGTTCCTTTGGAATATCAATTACCCTTATATTCAATTTTTGGAAGTCCTCAATGTGCTCCAACATTGGACCCTTTTGTTTGAGATCTATCAATTGGATAAAGGTGTTGCTCTTTGTATCCTCATAATGTGCTATCATTTCCTCTGTAAAAATTGACCAAGTGACAATTTTTTTACGAGATAAAATCAATCGATACCATACAAATGTATTTTGTTCTAAATGTAAAGTTGCAATGCATACCTTTTGTGTTTTTTTCACATTATGCATATAAACATATTTCTCCATCTGTAGTATCCATGTTACGAGATCCTTGCCAGCAAGCTTCCTCATATCCATATTTGGAATATGGTGGGTCTTCAATTCGACATTAGAGTTTATGAAATCAGATTAGCATTTATTTTTTTCTCATCATGAGTTTTCTGCACTACCTTTTCGCTATTAGGAATCATTTCTTGTATCAACTTTGTCAAAACTTCCTTCAAACCTTCCATGTATACTTTTATATCATTCTTCATGTCTTCCATGTTAGCTTCCATGTCATCCATCTTAGCTTCCATGCCTTTCTTCAAACCATTCATATTAGCTTCCATGCCTTTCTTCAGACCATCCATCTTGTCTTCGACATCTTTCTTCAAAACTTCCATTTCATTTTTTTTCTCTTTGCGAGAGGGAAATTTGGTGCACTTTCTCTTGTAATTTTGATATATCATGTTGCATTTCTTCCTCTTCAAGAATCATAGTAGAGCCTTATGAAGGATTAATGGGTGCTGAATTATTTTTAGGGGGAATTTTAGAACCCAATACTGATCTCTATGCCTCAATATGCCCTTGGAATCACTTCAAAATGATTTTTTAAACAAGACTTATGCAATTTGAAAAAAAAATACACACGTTTTTCTTACTTTTGAGGAGCTTGATATTGAAAATTATGTATCTCTATAATTTCAGATACCAAGGATTTAAGCTTAAGACCTCTAATAGCCCTCCGAGTCTTCTTTCCAATTCCACAGTTTGACCTAATTTTGATTCTTCAACACAAAGATATTCACAATCTCCCACAATGACCTAATTATGGATTAGTTCAGTGGAGCTAACTTGTACTGCATGCCACGTGTCATTGTTTCCTCCTTCATCTCTAAAATTGATGCAAAGAAAACTATAATCTGTGTACTTTTGGCCACTTCTTACAGAATTCCAATCCAATGCTCAGAGACAGAGTTATGATGATTTTCCCAAGGTCACCTCTTTGAGATGAAATTCAAGAGCCTACAAAAACCCTAACTTCCACATATCCTATCTCCAAAAATGTTACGAAACAAGATCTGAAATTTTTACACAAACTTCCTCAGGATTTCTTCACAAATGGGTTTTGTTTGTAGCATCTGAACCTTCGTATAAAAATATTTATATTGAAAATTCCATGGTGACCTATTTGGAGCAACGAAATCTTAGAATCCAAAGCTCTGATACCAAATGTTATGAAACCAACTCCAAAAATAGAGGAAAAGAGATATCAATGCCTTATAAATCAACCACTTTGAGGGGGAAACCTCCATTAAATTATATAAATGAACAATTATTGGATGATTCAAATGAAAAAACCTCCTTTTTATATATAGGAGTCCATGGGGTCACAATATAATCCTTACCGACCTAACAATAATAATCTAAGGGCCAACAATAGCAATAGTGGGGTTTTATGGGGCACAATAATAACAATATGGGGACTACAAGGGTACAAAAATAACAATAAGGGGGCTATACTACAACAATAAGGGACTACAATAGTAATATAGGGACCTAACATTTGAACCCTCACCCTCCAACTCCTCCACACTCTCCACCGGTGGGTGCTGCCAGTGCAACACCAACCTAAACCTTTTACAATCTCCTTCAAAACTCATATAAACCGTCATTTGAACACTATATTGTAGGCAAAGAAGGAAGCAAAGTGGAACCATGAGTGTTCCAGAGGGGTGAACCATGCCTAGGGAATATTGAGGGCATCATAAATATTCCCTGCGGTGCGGAACTTTCTAGTGTCAATTTGGGAAAAATGTTATGTCGATTTTACACCTCTCAAAGACACCAAATTGACAGTAATGTTTGTTTCTACATCAAAGCTCTCCATTTTTCAGCCATTTTCCAAATTGGAGGTATAAGGGTGCTTTATGTAATTTTACTTGTACTCCTTATTTTGCCACTTAATGAATGAAGGCCTCCCCACTGTTGAGCAGAGCCCGAAGATGTAGTTAACATTGGACGAACTCTGTAATCAAATTTTTGGTGTCTTTATCTCATGTATTCTATGTTCTCTTGTCTCTTCATTTTATGCGCTTATGTTTCATGTTTTTAAGTGCTGTAATTCTTTAATTCATCTATAAGAAAAAGATCTTGGATCAAGTGGTATCAAAGGAGGTATTTGTTTATGCTAATTTCATGATTACATGCTAACTAGAAACAAGTTTAAAAGAGGTGAAGGAAAGCTTAAGTCATTTGATCTCGAAGCACAAAAAATTAGACAAACTATTTGCAGAGTATGAAAAGAACATCAAGCCCAAGAAGAAATATGCAGGTGATCATGGATCAGTAAATCATGGAGATGGTGGAGAAGCACCCCCTCCCTCTCCATCTTCTAGTTATAGTTCCTCTTCTTCTTCTCATCATTCTTACAGACATCATAGACATACAGCTAAGAAGACTTTCCTTAAACTAGATGTAAAGTTTGAATTTCCTATGTATACAGGAGAATGTAATGTGGAAAAGATAAAAAACTGGATTAGATAGATTGAGGTCTACTTTTGGATTCAACAACTCAATAAAAATGAGGACAAAATCTAGTTGGAATCCCTTCGACTCGGTGGCACCACTCTCATTTGGTGGGAGAGAAAATTTCAAGGCAACAACAATCTAGGTAACCCTCTCTCCTCATGGTCAAATTTTTTATATGCATTGAAAAATAAATTTTACCCATTGTGCTATAAGAAAAAGGAACTAATGGAATGGAAACACCTAAAGCAAGGAAAAAGGCCAAAATGTCCAAAATTTGCTGAAGAATTTAGAAAAAAAAAGCATTGAAATTATACATTCCATTAGATTCACCAAATATTGTAACTAAGTACATCAGTTATTTACATGGTTACATAAGGAATTCATTATTATTGTTTGACCCTACCACTATCAATGAGGCCAGTCTGAAGGAAATGCATCTTGAAAGAAGGGGGATGCATGAACAAAATGACCATCGAAAAAGAACCCTAACAACCAAGAGAAGAGAAGAAAGGCCCTCTTGTACACATTGTGACAAAGAGGGACATGATGAGAAGAACTTCTGCAAACTGCACCCTATGCTGAGACCTAAGAGGGAAGACAGAAATGAGAGGCAGAAGAGAGTTGCTACCATGCAACAAGATGAAAAATATGAATGAGAGGAAGATGAGAAGATCATGGTTGTGGGAGTTGCATGAGGAAGACCAATTGACTTAGGATCTGATTCCAGTGACAAAAGGAGGATTGCAACTCTTGGAATCACAACAGACGGACCCATCGATTTGGGTTTAGATTCGGGCGATGAAAAAAAAAATTTCGATATATAATGTACCAAAGATGAAAAGGTCACCCAATGCAGTGTGGCTCTAGGAAATTGAGGAGATAAATCAAAGAATTTAATTAGAGAATATTGAGTTAAGGATACTCCTACAGGAAGCAGAAAATGAGAGACGAAGGTTTCTATTCTAGTTGCAAGCTAAGGACAAAGCCTTGGAAAATTTGCAACATAACCTCCTTGAGGCAAAGAGTGATCCTTCAATTTCATATATTTTTCATGCTAATGAATTCACTACTTTTGAAAAACATACTACAGCTATCAGATCCAAACTGTTAAAGAAAATGGGGTATCAGGGAAAGAGCCTCGACATTAATGAACAAGGAATCATAAACCCTATCAAAGTAGAAGAATTACGCTGTCATGCAAGACTTGGGTATGTCATGAAGGAAGTTAGGGAATTATCCAAAACAACTAGTGGCCCACCAACGACAGATGATGAGAGCACCTCATCACCTTTGAGTGACAGTGAGGGATCCATGAACACTTATTAGAGGCACATTGGGAGAAATCGTTCCAAGACTATCTGGAAATTCTGGAAGAGGAAGAATCATTGCCACAAGGTTGAACACCAGAAATTTGCATGCCAAACACTTCGAGCCCAAAAAACACCCATGAAGAATCCAGTCATCGAAGATATTCCACAAGAAAATCCACAACAAGGAGATGATCCATTTACTTTATTAAGTAAAATATGGTTTTTTTAGAGGTATTAGTTTGTTATGGCCACACTTTGTAAACCATGCGTTGCGAATAAATGTAAGAGTGATGATGTCTCTTCCATCGTTTAGAAATGCAACAATGACATTTCTAGCCTTTCCTTATGAGTATTATCAGTATTGGTTTCTATTATATAATCCTTTACCAAAGAGTTTGTGTTATAAACTCTTGGCAAGTGTGAGGTTGATTGAGTCATGTATGGTTTGTATATGATTGCAAAGGATGTACCAAATTTTCATGCAGGTAATTGAAAGTGTGGTTTTGCAAGGACACAAGTAGTGTGTTGGATTTGTTATGTCTTTTGGTGGTCCAAAAGCTCCTCAATGGGTAGGATTGATAGAGGAGGATATCAAAGGACAAGTGGCTTAAAATTGCTCAAAAATAAAAGTGGTCAGATGACAACAATACTAGGACCATGTTGAATTTTCTCTATTCTGAAACCAGCGGTGAAAAAGGCACCTCAATCTGAGGTCATATGAAGAAGTTAGAGAAAGTCAAACTTGGGGTCAAAGTTAAACAATGGGGCAAGTTTAAGTGTCCCACAATTTGACCGTCAACTAGTAGGGAACCCAACACCCGAGAAGGGGGTGGATTTGTTGGATACTTATCTTTCCCAATAATCTCCAGGTTTGAGAATTTTTAAATTCGGCCATAGTTTAAAAAAAATAAAAAAATATAAAATAAATGAGGTAGCGGGCCACCAACCCCGCCACCCCATAAATATAAAATATATTATATATACATAATGTTTGCGGGGCAAGTTTTCAACCCTGCTGCCTTGGAATTTCCACCGTAATGGATGCACCATATATTACATAATGGTTGGGTCTAGCCGTATGGAGTCGCCCCACCCACCGCCCACAACTCTTATCATAATACCACCGGAGGTGGAATATAAAATGAGACGAGTGGGGGTCGAACCTACCCGACCCACGTGGCCATCCCCGTAGCGGGTGGTCCCAAAATAAACATATTACCAACCAAAAACACGAATGACATGTTTTAGAATGGGTCGGGTCAGGTTTTGAACCCGCACCCTCTGCTTCCTCCACGCTCTTTGCCGATTGGTGCTACCAATGCACCACCAACCCAAACCTTGTATTATCTACTACAAAAATCATATAAAACCTCATTTGCACAGTACGTCGTAGGTAGAGCCAAGAGTGGAGCATAACCACGAGTGGGCCAAAGGGGTGGAACCATGCCCAGGGAATATTTAGGGCATCAGAAAGATTCCCTGGGGTGAAGAACTTTCCAGTGTCAGTTTGGGACAAATGTTATGACAATTTTACAGCTCTCGGCAACAAGAACTCAATGGTGATGTATTCTTATGCATCAGATCTCTCCATTTTTTGGCCATTTTCCAGATTGGAGGTATAAGGGCGCTTTATGTAATTTTACTTGTACTCCTTATTTTTCCACTTAATGAATGAAGGCCTCCCCACTGTTTAGCAAGGCAAGGATATGTAGTCAACATTAGACAAACTCTGTAATAATTTTTTTGGTGCCTTGATCTCATGCATGCTATGTTCTCTTTTCTCTTCATTTTATGTGCTTATGTTTCATGGTCTTAAGTGCTACGTTATATGTTATTATTTAATTAATCTATAAGAAAAATATATTGGATCAACCAAAAACTCTGCCATGTGCTTATACCAAAATATTGTGTCTTTCATGCTCAAGAACATACCTACGCAATATCTCATTGGACCCCATCTTATATAAATGTCTTGCAATAAAGGAAAAATCCATTGCCTTAACTACCTGCTATTTCATCTACTACTTGGTATACTCTGTGGGGGATACTCTAGTAGACAAAACAAATGTCTGGGAAGTTATCATATGCAACCCTTATCATGAAAATTTTCGTATCAGGAAGACCCTCTTCAATTTTTGTCGGTTATTCCTCTCTTTAAATTCTAGACAGATGATCTGAACCTGTATTCAAATGTCCTAGCTTTACTATTAATTCAAAATTACAATCCTGGAACAATAGTAGCCATTTGCAGATCTCCCCCCAGGAAAGGATTTTTTACCAAGTATTTCAGCATAGAATGATCCGTGAACATCTTGAAGTGGCCTCCTAACAATTAATTCCTGAATTTATGTAGCACATATACCATTTCCAATCCTTCGTACTCTGTCATGTAATAATGTGTTTCTTCCTTAGACAATTTCCTACTCGCAAAAGCTATGTGGTAAGAAATATCCCCCTCACCTGGTTGTGCTAATACTCAACCCAAAGCAATGCAAGAAGCATCAAAATGTACATGGAACTCCTTATTCCTGTCTATAAAAATTAGAATTGGCGCAGTTACCATCTTCTGCTTCAGCACATCGAAACTTTTTTGGCATTCATCATCCCAACAGTATGTAATATTCTTCTTTATAAACTTCTCCATCGGTGTAGTTATTTGCACATAGGCATTTATAATCTTCCTATAGTAGGCTATATGTCCCAACGTCATGTGTAGTTGTTTTACGGAATTAGGTGGTTCCAGGTTTATAATAATGACAATATTCACAGGGTATACCATCAATCCCTATTTGCATACAACATTACCCAATAATATACAAAAAATTACACACAATATGCATTTCTTCAAGTTTAACGATATTTGATATTGTCTGCATGTGTCCAACATCATTCTTAAGTTCACAATATGTTTCTTCAACATTCCAAAGACTTTCCAATCATCAAAATAAACCTACAAGAACTTATGTAGATACTCCTTAAAATTAGCAAGTACTAATCTAAAAGGCATGACTGCATACTCAAAGGATCCTCATTCTATGGAAAAATAGTCTTACTCTTGTCTTCTACTCTAATTCGAGTCTGATGGTACCTTAAAAACCCATCTGTAAAAGATTAGGTCTCCTACCCTCCAACATTCTCCAAAACTTCATCGGTAAAAGGTGTAGGGAATGTTTCATGCACACATACATCATTTAGCTTCCTTAAATCAACAAAAATCCAGATTTCACATTTTTTCTTCTTCTCCTAGACAACCATAGGACATACCCATTTAGATTCCTCCACGAGTTCAGTTATTCTAGCCTTAAGAATCTTGCCCAATTCTTCATTCACCTTATCCTTATACTTTGGGTTCAATCTATATGGTTGTTGTTTCATAGGCTTCAGGTTGATCCTCATTACTTCAAGGTCCCCTATTATTCCCTTTAGTTCAAAGAAATTTTGGGGAAAAAATCCCGATACTCATGTAACATTTATGCAACCGTTCTAAATGTATTTGCATCCCTATAATCTCCAATAAGTGTGAAATTCAGTTTCTTTTTTGTCCCTATATTCACCTTATGCGTTATTAATGGTTGCATTGTATGAAGTATCTTAGGTTCTGACCCAACAAGCTCGTGTTTTCCCTCTGATTCTATAATATTAACATTGCGCAGATCTTCCTCAGCTTCTTCTGCTGTCATATTATAAAATTATACTACCTGCTCTAACTAGGTGTCCCAATCAGCCAGTGTCCATGTTATCACAGTTGTGGTCCTAAGAACCCTTGATATGACTGCTTGAATATATGCATCTATGTATTGATAGTCATCTTCAAAAATAAAGGCCAGTAAAAATCCTTGAACCATGTCTACCCAATTGATCGTTCCATGGAGTAGTTCGGTTTCAAGATACCACTTCATAAATAGCACATCTAATGTGTGAACAAAGGTATGTACCCATTCTAGTGTTGGATCTTCGCCCCACATAGTAGTCCATAGGTATATATGTCCTCTAGGGTTATCCTTGCCATCATATCTCCTTATAAGTCTAGTATTTTCTTTACCAAATCAGATTTCCATAAATATTTTTTATTGTCTGCAACTTGTAATGTTTTACTTATGTGTACCCCACCATCTAGCGGGTGTAGATCTCAACACAAAATCTAGAGGTTCAAACCTTTGTTATTCAGGTACCGCTTCTTCAAATATATCAAGAAACAAATTAAGAGCTTCATTCCCATCATAATAGGTCAAGTGATGTACCTCTAATGCAATGTAGCAAAGTGATCTAGTAATTCTGTGACATTGTTTGGTAGATACTTCATGTAATAAATTCTACCAATTTTCCATTTCTTCATGAGAGTATAAAACATGTGAGCTATCCATATCCAAGCTTATCCTCCCATCTACTGTGGGGTTGGTCCAATCTTCATCCCACACTTTTAACTTCTTGATATTTTCAATATCTTCATCACCATATTCATTACAGTCTAGTTATGTATATCGCACTCCTTCAGAGGGGTCCAAAGGAACAATGACCCTTGTGTCATTCTTCTCAAATACCAATTTTCTACTCTTCAGATTTATTATGGTGTACATATCATAAGCCCAATAAAATATAAATAATGTAGGATACATATTGTTGTCCTCCACAATATTAATAACTTCAAACTCTAATAATATGTTTACTCCATAAATGTCTATAACAATGCCTTGCAATCGACCCATAGGTATATTGTTATGTTTATATTGAAATTGTGAATTAAATTCTACATTCAAGGGTATGGATGCCCAATTGAATCATGAGTTTATTTTTTGAATGTTTTACAGTAGCATTGTCAAGGAATATTTTTTTTGTCCAATTACAAGGTTGAGTTTATTCTCTCAATGAGGAAGGTGTCTTCAATGTTGTGCGCATATTTTGTATTGATACAACATTGTCAATTTGATTCTCCCTGTTTATTTTGATCTCAGGTTCTATCTGTTATGAAACCAACTCAAAAAATAGAAGAAAAGCAAGGTCAATGCCTTATAAATCATATACTTCGAGAGGGAAACCTCCTTTACATTAAATAAATGAAAAATTATTGGATGATACAAATGAAAAAACCTCCTTATATATATAGGATTCCATGGATTCATAATATAATCCTAGCTGACCTAACAATAATAATGTAAGGGCACAATAATAACAATATGCGGGTTATAGGGGTACAAGAATAACAATAAGGGGGCTACACTAACAACAATAAGGGACTAAACTAGTAATATAGGGACCTAAAATGCCTCTCTCCTTAAAAAAAAAAAATTCCTTAATGGTTGAGTAGCTTTGGATGCTTCTGTATAAAATTCTCATCCTCCCATGTAGAATCTTCACTGGGTAAGTTCTTCCACTTGATGAGATACTCTAAAATTGATCGATTTCGTAACTGTCGAGTTCTTGTTTCCGTGACTGCTTCAGGATCCAATATGATTTTTCCTTCCTCATCACATTTTGGAAATATTGTTTGAATAGGAATTTTGTCACCTATAACCTTCTTTAATCATGAAACATGGAAAACTAGATGCACTCGCGAAGAAGAAGGAAGCTCCAATTTGTATGCCATAGTACCAATCTTTTGCAATGCCTTTTAGGGATCATAGTAATTTGGCGATAATTTATTATCCTTCTTAGCTTGATTGACACACATTTGTTTGTATGGTTTTATTTGTAAAAATACCGAGTCTGCTACATCACAACTTCTCTCGCTATGATGTTGATCTTCCTCTTGTTTCATTCATTTTTGTGCCAAATTTAGGTTATCCTTTAATAGTTGGAGAACTTTTTGTTGATGCTCATTGTGATCTTCCACTTATTGAACTTTAAAATATTCTATTAAATATGATGTGATGGACAATGGATGATACCCATAAAGTGCCATAAATGGGGTCATTTTTGCTGCAGTATGGAAGGAATTGTTATACCACCATTCATCCAGATTTAACCACTTGACCCATTGTGTTTGTTTATCATATACAAAACAACGAATATATCCTTCCAAATTTTTTTTCACTATCTCAGTTTGACCATTGGGTTGAGGATGATAAGATGAGCTATGAGCTAGTTGAGTACCCAAACAAGAAAATAATTGCGTCCAAAAAAATCGAGTAAAATGGGATATCTGTCACTTACAATAATATTTGGGTTTCCATTTATCTTTTGAATTGTTTCCATTGATGGGTATGTGTTATATTATTTCCACGATTAGTCGCATGCGTGGGGGAGCGATCTCCCCCCCTATACGTTGCGTCGAGCGTAGCAAGGCGGTCACAGGGGAGGCAGGAACCCCCTGCTGTTAGGGTTCCGGGGAAGCACCCCAAGAAAAAAAAATTGGACCCTATTCTTTGGTGGGTGGACCCACCCATGGTTTTGTGCATGGGTTTGCACATGGTTTTGGGGCATAATGGTTTTCGGCCCCTGGTATTTTATAGATCCAGTCAAGGGAAGTATGATTATGTTCTAATCTAGGGTTAATGGATTGGCGTTTATGTGTGCTTCGACATTTATATATATATGTGTTGTAACACTAAAAGGAATATTATGAAAAATCAAGTTGGTCGTCCCGATTTGGGATACAGGGGAAAATATATGTGTATATTTCTTTTATGTTTTATGCTCTCACTATTATTTATTTTCTATTTTTAAAATTTTTTGTAGATAATTTCTGTATAGGGCTAAAACCTACATTTGGTATCTGAGATGTTTCAGCTTCAAGGGGACGCCTTTGCTGCTGAGGGGTTTTTTGCTCAGGCGGGTGGTAGACCCTTTTTAGTGGGAGATCTATGGGATCAGTTCTTGCAGTTTTAGAAGATGGGGGGTAGTGGAAAGATAGATATTGAGAAATTTAATGGTAAAATTTTTGAGTTGTGGAAGCTCAATATGGAGGATCTGTTGGTGGATAAAGATTAGTGGATCGCGGTAGATCTAGGTACTAAACCAACAGTAATGTCAGATGAAGACTGGAAGAACTTGGATTAGAAGGCGAAGAGCACAATATGGTTGTGTGTCTCAGATTCGATATTGTTGAATGTATCTGGGGAAGCTAAGGCGAATAATTTGTGGGACAAACTTGGGACTTTGTACCAATCTAAGTCTCTAGTGAATAAATTGTTCCTGTGAAAATATTTGTATAACCCGAGGATGAAGGATGGAATCTCAATGATAGAGCATCTGAACGCCTTCAATACTGTTGTAATCTAGCTATCATCTATTGATATTAAAATCTCAACTGAAGATAAGTGCATTGGGTTATTTTTTTCTCTACCAGATTCGTGGGATAGTCTAGTTATTGCAATAGGTAGCAATACAACTACCTTGAATTTTGATGGCATTGTCTCAGCCTTGCTGTCGGAGGAAATGAGACAGAGAAATATGGAGGGCCAGAATGGAGATGCCCTATCTGTATGAGGAAGGTCCCAGAACAGAAACATGAATAAGGTTTCGAGTGGGAGATCTAAATCTAGAGGGAGATCTAAATCTCCAGGAAAGTTTGTAAAGGTGTGCTAGAAATTTGGAAAGGAAGGGCACTACAAAAAGGACTACATATCTAAAGCTCCTAATAAAGGAAAGCGATCTAATGATGCTCCTTCTGCAGAGGAAAAAACCACCTTAGTGAAGGTGGGGATGTGGATTTGGCTTCTTCTTCAAATACACATGTATATCATGAGGCATGGTTGATTGAATCAAGTGCATCCTTTCACTTCACTCCCCATAGGGAGTGGTTCTATGAGTATGAGAAGTATGATGGTGGTGATTTCTTCTTAGGTGATGATAGGAAGGACAGAATCACTGTACATGGAAAAGTCAAGTTGAAGCTACAAGGTGGAAGGATTAGAACACTTCCTGGTGTTCTACATATTTCTGCATTGGCCAGAAATCTATATTATGTAAGCAAGATGGATGATGTAGGTGTAAAACAATGTTCGAGAAAGATACCTGCAAGATGGTTTAGGGAGCACTGGTATTAATGCAAGGAGTTCAGGTTGGAACCTTGTACAAGCTTCAGGTTAGCATTGGTATTAATGGGTGCAATAGTTCTATGGTTCTTGAAAGTGGAGCGGAAAGCCTAGCGGTCTCTGGAGAAAACACCATGCTATGGAATGAAAGGCTTGGACATATTGGAGAGAAGGGCCTTCAGATACTACATGAAAATGGCATGGTAGAAGGTATGTCTAATTTCTCTCTGGATTTCTATTTCTGTGAAAATTGTGTATATGGGAAGCAGAATTAGGTGAGTTTTCCTTCTGGTGCTAAGAGGGTGAACAAGATATTAGAGCTTGTGCACAGTGATGTGTTTGGACCTGTGTCGGTTCCATCACTGGGAAAGTATGTGTACTATGTTTCATTCATAAATTAATTCTCAAGGAATACATGGATATATTTCTTGAGGAGGAAATCTAAATTCTTTGATAGATTTGAAGAATTTAAGTCTCTAGTGGAAAACAAGATAGAGAAGAAGATAAAGGTGTTGAGGACAGATAATGGTGGAGAATTCTGCATGAAGGAATTTGAAGAGTTCTGTAAGAAGTGTGGTATAGCACGGCAGAAGAATAATCCATACAAAACTGAGCAAAACAGAGTTGTAGAAATAATGAACACAACGATGATGGAAAATGAAAGAAGAATGTTCAGTGGTACTAGGTTAGGACAAGAATTTTGGGTAGAGGCAGTGGAGACTGCATGTTACCTGGTTAACAGATCACCTTCATCAGCGTTGGACGATAACACTCCACGTGAGGTATGGGTTGGTAAGAAACCCTCTCTTTCACATCTGAGGGTATTTGGATGTGATGCATATGTACATGTTCCAAAGGAGAAAAGGACCAAGTTGGATAATAAATTTGAAAGGTGCATATTTATTAGGTATAAGGATGGTTTAAAAGGTTACAAGATTTGGAACCCAGAAACAAGGAAATTTGTGTACAACTGAGATGTGGCATTTAGAGAGGTGAAATATGTTGTTAAACATGAATTCCTACCAAAGGAACCTGAGAAGATGGATTTTCATCTAAAGGAGGAGGAATCAGACTCTACAATAGAAGAAAATTCAAAAGAGGAAGAGCCATAAAATCCAATTGTGAGAAGGTCAGTTCGGGAAGAAGGCAGCCATAAAGGTATAGTACATCTTCTTTCTATTCAAATTTTACTTTAGCTATCACTAATGATTATCCAAAAAATTTCAGGGAGTGAGTGGATACAGAGGATGGAAAACTCTATAAGAAGGCCATGGTTGATGAAATGGCATCCTTTTACAAAAATGAGGCATTGGATCTAGTGGAGTTTCTGGCTGGAAGGAAGCCCTTTGGGAGAAAATGGGTGTCTAAGAAGAAGTTGAATGTAGAAGGCAAGGTGGAGAAAAACAAAGCTCAGTTGGTAGCAAAAGGTTATTCCCAAGTGCCAAGAATTGATTTTGGTTATATTTTTTCTCCTATTGCCAAGGTTACCTCTATTAGATTACTTTTATCTGTTGTTGCTGCATTTGATTTTGAGGTAGAACATATGGGTGTGAAGATGACATTTCTTCATGGGAATCTAGAAGAGGAGATCTACATGACACATCCTGAAGGCTTTGCAGTGAAGGGTAAGAAATAACTAGTATGCAGGTTAAAAAAGTCTCTGTACATGTTAAAACAATCACAAAGGATGTGGTATCAGAAATTTGATACCTATATATGGGGACTTCACTTCACCAGAAGCAAAGAGGATCACTATTTTTATTTTAAATTAATTTTTCACCATGTTATTTATTTGGTCTTATATGTCGATGATATGTTGTTGATTGGAAATGACAAAGAAATTATCCAAGATTTTAAGACCCAATTGTTCTCCAAATTCAACATGAAGGATCTTGCTGCTGCAAATTATATTTTGGGCATGGAAATTAAGAGAGATCAGGAAAAGAGGAAGCTATGGTTAAACCAGAGGAAGTATATCGAGACTATATTGTAGAGGTTCAATATGCAGGGTAGTAAATCGGTGAAGGTTCCTATTCCTGTAGGTGTAAAGTTGTATGTTGAATAGTGTCCCAAGACACAAGAATAAGAGGAGGATATGTCCTGTGTTCCATATGAAAGTCAAGTGGGTAGCCTGATTCATGCAATGGTTTGTACTAGACCAGACATTGCACATGCAGTGGGAGTATTGAGCAAGTTTATGTCAAAACTAGGGAAGGAGCATTGGACAGTACTGAAGTGGGTTTTTAGATATCTGCATGGCATTAGTGATTATGGTTTGTGCTACCAGGGAAGGTATGGATTGGACAGAGTTTTGGAAATCCATGTTTTTGTTGATGCAGACTGGGCTAGAGATTTGGACCAAAGAATATCTACAAGTGGGTATATGTTTAGCCTATTTGGAGGTGCAGTCAGTTGGATGAGTAAAAGAAAGTCTATAGTGGCTCTTTCAACTAAAGAGGCAGAATACATGGCAACCACTCATGCAAGAAAGGAAGAAGTTTGGTTGCAGAGATTATGTTCAAGTATGGGGTTGGTGAAGTAGGCTATAAGGATAGACTGTGATAGCCAAAGTGCAATTTTCTTGTCTAAGAACCCTACTTATCATTCAAAGACAAAGCACATTGATTTTCAATAATACTTTGTGAGAGATATGGTTGAGGATAAAAGGGTGTTGCTGTTAAAGGTGGAAAATTTGAAGAATTTTGCAGATGCATTAATGAATTCTGTGAGCACTTATAATTTCTCTAGGTGTAGATAAACAATGGGTGTTGTAGAGCTGGGATAATGACTAAGCTCTCCTCTAGCCCCTTGCAGAAGGAAAAAAACAAGTGGGAGAATGTTTGGTATGTCTTATATTCTTTCCACTATCAGTCGTGATAGCCCACCCTATACGTTGCATCAAGCGCAACATGGGGGGCAACATCCCCCCTATTCAGGGTCCGGGGCAGCGCCCCGGGAAAATTTTTTTGGACCCTATTTTTCGGTGGGCGGACCCACCCATGGTTTTGTACATGGGTTTGCACATTGTTTTTGGGCATGATGGTTTTCAGCCCCTAGTATTTTATAGATCCAGTCAAGGGAACTATGGTTATGTTCTAATCCAGGGTTAATGGATTGGGGCTTATGTATGCTTCGGCATGTATATATGTGTGTTGTAACACTAAAAGGAATATAATGAAAAATCAACTTGGTCGTCTCGATTTGGGATCTAGGGGAAAATATTTGTGTATATATATTTTATGTTTTATGCTCTCTCTATTGTTTATTTTCTGTTTTTAAGATTCATTTGTAGATAATTCCTGTATAGGGTTAAAATCTACATCCATAAATGCAGTAGCAACTATAGTTGCTTTAAATGAATGAGATAATGCACAAAAGTCAGCATACTTGGTAAGTCTATCAACTACCACCACGATGACACTCTTTCCTTCGAACTTATGTAAACATGTGATAAAATCCGTTGAAATCTCCTCCCAATGTTGACTTGAAATTGATAAAGGTTGTAGAAGACTTGGGGTCTTAATTGTTTCAACTTTATTTTGATGGAAAACCAAACATTCCGCCACCAACTTTGGAATATCAGAATTAAGATTATCCAAAAAGAAAAAATCTTCACCCTATGGTAAGTTTTTAAAAATCCTTAGTGTCCTCCTAAAGGAGAAGTGTCAATTCCAAAGTAATCTTTTGTTTTATTTGGTAATTCTTACAAATATATAAGCGATATTTCTACCATAAGGAATCATTTTTACAACTAAATGTATCAGATGTATTAGGGTCTTGATGCAACTTTTGAATGAGTTTCCACACTTCTTCATCCTTCTTCCATTCATCCCTTTCTTTGGTTATCCAATCTGGTTGGATAATAGAAATTGCACAAAGAAATGCTTCCACCTCTTCATCCATTCTCGAGAGTGCATCTGCAACAACATTTCGCTTCCCTTTTTTGTAAATGATTTCAAAGTCATAACCCAAAATATTTGTGACCCATTTTTTTTTCTCTTCTGAAGATAGCCTTTTTTTCCATAAAGTGTTTAAGACTATAATGATCAATTTTTACCTTGAAGTGTCTTCCCGTTAGGTAACACTACCATTTCTTTAGTGCATGTAGTATTTCCAACATTTCCTTCTCATAAATATATTTCTATGTATATTTTCCTTTGATTGGACGACTTTCAAAATCAATCAGTCTTCCTTCTTGCATTAAAACAACACCAATTCAATTTCCTGAGGTATCATATTCCACAATAAAGGTTTTTTTCATGTCTGGAGTAGCTAATACCAGTGCATTGTATCTTTAAGAACTTCAAAGGCCTTAGTTGCTTCAGGATTCCATGAAAATGCATCTTTATTCAATAATGTTATTATAGGTGCTACTATTCTCCCATAATTCTTAAAAAACTTGTGATAATACCCTGTTATCCCAAGAAATCCTCACAATCGCTTTATGGTTGTGGGGAATTTCCATTCCTTAATGACTTTAATTTTGTTAGGGTCTACCTTAACACCCTCGTGAGATACAATATGACCCAGAGATTCCACCTCTTGTAATCCAAAGAAACATTTGGAGGTTTTTGCATATAATTTTTTCTCCTCCAAAAGTTTGAGCACCCTGTCAACATGTTGAACATGATCCTTCCAAGAACTGTTGTAGATTAGTATATCATCAAAAAATACTAAGACAAATTTTCTGAGGAAGGTTTTGAAAATGGAATTCATCAACTCTTGAAATGTAGAAGGTTCATTGGTAAGGCCAAAAGGCATGACCAAAAATTCATAATGACGCTCATGAGTTCGAAATGTTGTTTTCGGAATATCTTCAATCTTCATTCGAATTTGATGATATACTGATCAAAGATCCAACTTGGTAAAAAAAAATTCTCCATTTAATTCATCCAATAATTCATCAATCATATGAATGGGAAATTTATCTTTAATAGTGAGATTATTGAGCTCCCTATAATCTGGACACATGCGCCATGATCCATCCTTATTGTGCACCATTACTACTGGAGAAGATAAAGAACTTTGACTAGGTTGAATTATACCAGCCTCTAACATTTCTGCAATCATACATTCAATTTCACTCTTTTGGACATAAGGATATATGTAAGGTCTGATGTTTGGAGGAACACTTCCTGGAATCAAATGAATAGCATTATCATTATCAGTAATAGGTGGGTGTCCTTTGGGAGTTTCAAACACCTTGGAATGATTATCCAAGACTTTTTGGAGATTTTGAGAAATAGATGATTTTGATGTTGGAAACTATAGTGAGCATAATTGTGCAATTACGCCCAGTTGTTCTTTCTTCAGAAGAATTTTCATGACATTAAAGCTTATTATCCTTCCTGGCTTCCCTGTGATACCCTGTAATTCGACTTCCTTTCCTTTTGAAAAAAATTTCAAGAAAAGTTCTTGAAAATTAAAAGCTACCATCCGCAACGATTGTAGCCATTGTACTCCTAGTACAACATCATCGCCTCCCATTGGAATGGAAAGCGTTGGAATATTCAATACATATTCCTCCATGGTTAGCTTGATATTATGACATTTTCTAGAGAAATTTATAGTTCCACCATTTGCAACCATCACTTGAAATTCTGGTGCTGGATATAGGAAGAAATTCAATTCCGTGGCTACCTTACAATGAATAAAATTATGGATAGTACCCGAATCAATCAAAATTATTACCTTTTTCTTCTTGATATGTCCTTCTATCTTGAGAGTTTAAGGAGTGGTAATTCCTGCCAATGAATTACATGATATGGTCAGACTCATTTCTTCTTTCTCTAAGGTTGGTTCCTAGTGTATATCCTCTTCTTTCGAAGTTTCTTGTTCATTTTCATCCTGCTCTTCACAATCTATGTAAAATAATTTCTTCTCAGCACACTTATGGCCTTTAGTGTATTTTCTATCACAATTGTAGAAAAGCCCTTTTGTTCATTTTTCTTCCAATTGTTATGGTGTCAACCTTATATGTTGTGTAAGTCTAGGAGTAGCAACACTTACATCTTTATAGATGTCAGTGGTAGGCTTCCTTGTCACCATAATTTTACATTCAGTTTTTCTTGTCAACCTGACTGCTTTCTCCAATTAATCAGGTTCCCAAAGGCGAACCTCATTTTGGATGTTATCCTTTAAAGTCCCTATGAAGACATCAATCCTGTGTTCCTCTGGAATATCAGTTACCCTTATATTCAATTTTTGTAAGTCCTCAATGTGTTCCACCACTGAACCCTTTTTTTTTAGATTTATCAATTGGCTAAAGAAGGTGTTTCTCTTTGTATCCTCATAATGTGCTATCATTTCCTCCGTAAGAATTGACCGAGTGACAATTTTTTTTTACAGGAGAAAAGCCATCGATACCATACAAATGTATTTTGTTCTAAATAGAAAGTTGCAATGCGTAACTTTTGTGTGTTTTTCACATTATTGAGATCAAAATATTTCTCCATCTATAGTATCCATGCTACAGGATCCTTGCCATCAAACTTCCTCATATTGATATTTGGAGTATGGTGGGTCTTCCATCAAACTTTCGAGTTTATGAAATCATGATTAACATTTATTTTTTTCACATCATGAGTTTCCGCTACTATATTTTAGCCATTAGAAATCATTTCTTGTATCAAATTTGTCAAAACTTCCTTTAAACCTTCCATTAGATCATTCTTCATGTTTTTCATGTTGTCTTTCATTTTCTCTTCTATACCATTGATCTTAGCTTCCACTCCTTTCTTCAAACCATCCATATTAGCTTCCATGCCTTTCTTCAAACCATCCATATTAGCTTCCATTCCCTTCTTCAAACCATTCATCTTAGCTTCCACGCCTTTATTCAAAACTTCTATTTCATTTTGTGAGAGCGAAATTTGGTGCACTTGCTCTTGTAATTTTGATATATCATGTTGCACTTCTTCCTCTTTATGAGTCATAGTAGAGTATTATGATGGCTTAATGGGTGTTTAATTATTTTTTAGGGGGGTTTTAGAACCCAATACTGATATCAATGCTTCAATATTCCCTTGGAATCACTTCAAATTTATTTTTCAAACAAGACTTGTGCAATTTGAAAAAAAATACAAACATTTTTCTTTCTTTTGAGGTTGATATTGAAACTGAATTATCTCTGTGATTTCAGATCTTCAATATATGAAATTTTGTCCTAGAGTATCCCTCTGAATATTCTTTCTAATGCCATAGTATGACCTGATTTGGATGCTTCAAGTCAAAGTTATTCCCAATCTCCCATAATGACCTAATTATGGATTGGTTCAGTAGAGAGAACTTGTACGGTGTTCCATGTGTCACTATTTACTCCTTCGACTCTGAAATTGATATACATGAAGCTATAGTCTGTGTACGTTCAGCCACTTTTTAGAGAATTCCAATTCAATTTTTAGACAGAGATTTATGATGATTTTCCCAAGGTCACCTATTTTAGATGAAATTTGGGACCCTGCAAAAACCCAAACTTCCACAGAACATATCTCCGAAAATATGGTGAACCAAGATCCAAAATTTTTACACGAAGTTCCTCAAGATTTCAGCTTCTCGTGATAAAAATTTCAGCTTTGGAACCTTCATTGAAAAAACATTATACTGAAAATTCTAGGATGACCTGTTTGGAGCAGCGAAACCCTAGAATCCAAAGCTTTGATACCAAATGTTATGAAACTAGCTAAAAAATAGATGAAAAGAGTGATCAACGCCTCATAAATCAGCCACTTCGAGGGGGAAACCTCCTTTACATTACATAAATGAAAAATTCTTGGATTATACAAATAAAAAAACCTCCTTCTATATATATGAGTCCATGGGGTCACAATAGAATCCTAACTGACCTAACAATAATAATGTAAGGGCACAATAATAACAATATGAGGGTTACACGGGTACAAAAATAAAAATAAGGGGGATACATTAACAACAGTAAGAGACTACAATAGTAATATAGGGACCTAACACTATCCTTCATTATAAAAATGAGATATAAGGTCAAATTTATTTTATAAGGGCTCTTCATGGGATTCTTGGGCACAAGAATGGACAACAATGGCTCCTTGTCTAAGTATTTTTTTTGGTATATTGTTATGATCCATATTAGCAAGGAGACTTGTTAGGGATCTCATTTTTGTATCTACATGGACCTAGAACATTTCCCTCTCTAGAGGATCAAATTAAACATTGTGTGAGTTCTTCCATTATGCTCTTAAATTTTTGAAGGAAAATTACTGAATGGGTATCAACTGACCACAAGTGTTAGCAAGTGAAAAAAAATTGGTTCGTCAAACATATCGCCTTGGGTGAAGCCGAGATTGATTTATTTCCTTTCCCTTGAATGTACTCATTCACCTCTAATAAGGTATTTTATGATTCAATCTAGAAGATAATTGTCACTTGTATGCTTCAACCAATAATACTCTTCCAAAAAGTTCGGATAAACGTTGAAATAACATTAATCAAATTATTCCAAAAATTTTACAATGAATTAAAACGCATGATTTCCAATGAAGGAAATGTATGTAAACATGTTAACTATAAATAATATTCTACCCAATTGACCATAATGGTTGCAAAAAACCACAAATGCTATAGTTCCAACATCCCCATACTAATACTTGAGTTTTTGTCCAATTTTTCTTGAACTCCAAGGATATATACGAAGTGAAGTGAATAGCCATTCACATGTCAAATCCATTTAATATCATACAAGTTGACTTGATTTTATGAATGGGATGAGTCATAAATCCATATTTTTCACACTAAATGTAGAATTAAGGATCACATATTGTGACACTGTTGGACCTGAAGTACACCTAAAATTTTGGTTAGGAGATAGTACTATATCTTGATTGGATAATGATTTAGTGAGGTAAAATCAATCTCTCCTTGGTGCAAAATTAAGGTCAATGGTTCACTTGTTAGTTTTCTTCACATTTCAATGCCTCTAATTGGTAAGTCATTCTCTTTATGGTTATAAAGTATGCCACATATTCATGATGTTATTTTGGTATGCTTTTTCATCCAAAGATATTAAGTCTTGATTCATTCTAGTATCAAGATGATAGAGAAGGTTTCAACCTCTATGACATGTCTTATTATTACATAAAATTTTATAGAAGCAATATTCTCACATTTGAACCCAAATATATAATTCAACATTTATGAAGTATTAGTTACATTGACACACTATGTCATGTGGCTCTAATATTGTATATATGGATTTTCACTTTGATTATTTGATGTCACGTGGAAATTAATGACCAACGTATTTGGTAAGTATAAAGTAAGCTTGCTGCCCTGTTTCAAGAAAATTATAAACAACCTAGTTGTTATATTCGAAATGTTGTCCAGGATTTCAAGTTTTAAACCATGGTTCAATATCTTCAAATAAGGTAGCATTAGACTTGTTAGTATATTCATCGAATCTATTTTTTAGGTCCTTACAAGACTAATAGCCATAAAAATGAGTATTTTTAGATATACAAGGCTAAAAACTCTTGTTGTTGTCGTAGCAAGGTCTTGCACAAAGAGGTTGTTTTGAAAATTTCTTTTAGCAAATTCCAAAGAGGAACACAAATTAGAGTTAAAAAAATGTTTGTAGATCTTATTCAATGCAACTTTTATTAAGAAACTAAGCTCATTTAAGATAAGTGGCAATGCCAATGTATGATATAGTTATACCACTTTCTCTTCTAAGCCTAAGCTTGGTATTCCTCCATGTGATAGATTTGCATTTCCTATGCTACATTCAGGTTCATTAATTTTAAAATCCCATGCATATTTACCTCATTCCACTGAGTCTATAAATGTATATCATAGTAGCCATCATCATGGACCAGACAAGATCATTGTTGGGTTGATGTTTCACTTTCTTCTATTGTTCCCCTAATAATCTCCTTTGTTTCTCTATCAAGATGGTGTTCATGCAAATATTGGTTCACATTTTCTGTATTGAAATATGGACAAATATATATAAATATTGATTCACATTTTCTGTATTGAAATATGGACAAATATATGTTTACAAATATTTTCCTTGCAATATAAAATAGTGCAAAATTTCTTTTCAACTCCTCAAATATATGATATGGTTAGCAGTAGTTGAGCTTTTGATTCAATATTATAGAATTCTTTTTTTCTTAGTTCTTTTCTTTTATTTTTCTCCAAAGGAAGATTCTTCTTCCATATGCCCCATCTAATTTGGTTTCCTACCTATATGTTTCTATGAATAATTTTTCTTTTCCTTAAATATATTCTAAATGATGGTTTATATGATGTATTCTAGCTCCCTGTCAAGACCTTCTTCTCCAAATGCAGCAATCGATGATTGGGGTTATGAAGAAACTCATACTTTAAGTCAACAAAGCTCATTTGTAGCCCAACTAGCTACATTTGATGTTGCCTAGTGCTCTTACTTATATCAATTTGTGTTGTGGAAAATCAAGGATGCAAAATCCCTTGAAGAGGATTTAATTAGAGTGGCTTTCCAACTTGAAGTTTCAATGTCGCATAAGTGCAAGATAACATCAGGAGATGAGAATGATGCTAGTCATAGCTCAAAGTCCACTCACAAGCAGGTCTAAATTTCTCTATATTAGCATGCACTTGACATTCCCATGTTCATATTAATTGAGTGTATAATTATGATTATTCACCTATGTGGATGCACATGAGTGAATAAAAGATGCGTAGCTTTTCAATATTAATTTTTTTTTTAGTTGTGCTCTATTTTTTATGATGATTTTTGTCACCTCCAATGAGATGATATTGTTAGTGGATACATAAGGAAGATACCAACAAGTTTACTAGAAGGATTTTCATGGTGTATTTAAATATATCAATTGGTTTCCATGGATTCAGGATTTTAAAATCTACTAACTATTATTAGTACACATTAGTAATTCAACGTTGTTGGGTTGTTATATACGTTGGTTTTGTATCGTTTGTTTGTATTCTTAGTTTAAACTTTTGAGAAAACAATGGAATTTTGAAACACACTTCTTCCAATGGTATTTTTGTCTTTTATATATCATTAATTAATTCTATTAAGATAGGTTAATATCTTTGCCTAATATGAAATACCTGCTTCAATATAAAAAGGTTTTTTTTTTTTAATTCTATAAATCCAATGTGAGTATAAATTCTCATCATTGCATGGATTTTATTTGTTCTAGAAGATCAAAAACCTCTACGAGAAATGGTTATTTTTTTAAGTGGCAGTGATGGATAAACAAGGACACAAATGGAACTATCATATGCACAAGATAAATTTATGGAATCAAAGGAGAATGGAGCTCTACCAATGTCACATTTTTACCCTGCATCATTTTAGCCACGTCAAAAACTAAAAATTATGACATCACTAACTAAATATAATAGTCCATTTGATGTCCAAAATAAAAATAATGGAAAACCAAAGAAGATTGTCTAGTCGTTATTTAAAAACACTTAAAGACCAAAAAAACACTTTCTCAAGCACAAGGTCTAACTCCACCAATAGATTGGGAGATTCACTTGAGGAAAATTTGTTAAATGGAAATGAAATTATGGTTACTGGTATTCTTGATGACAAAGATAGATCATTAGATGATATTCTTTTTGAAATAAATAAATGTGCTGATAAAATTAAGGTGAGGATAATTAGAATTTGTTGACACGTAAGACTTGGTCTTATTTTGGACGAAGGAAGAAGATAATTTAGTTCCTTCAAATATGTTTGGAAGGCACAGGTTAAATTAGCAATGGAGAAGTATTTTTGGAATGGTGTGAAAGAGTCTCTTGCGTAGGATCATCCTCATTACACTTGGGTTGTCTAACTTATGAATGACATCAAGGATGAGCTTCTTTCCTGGATGTTTGAAATTTGGAAACAAGAAATCCTTGAAAGAATCAAGGTGGAGATCTTGTCTTAGATGTTATTTCTTTGGAAGTGATAATGATTTTGTGGAATTTTATTGATGTGGACTTCGATTGAGTTTCATATTTTCTTTGTTAATCTAGATAGTAGATACCGGAGTCAAGAAGCTAAGGAAGCTAATACATTGAATATCTCAACAAGCCTGTAGATTATTAATTACATGTTGTATTGAATCTTTCTATTCCAGAAAATGCCAAGGATTCAAAAGAAGTTGATGAAAATCCATTTCATGAATTATCTGAGATGGTAGCCAAAATGGAAAAATTCAAACTGTTCCTTTGCACGTGCATTGGTGAAGCGTGTTCGCCTTATTTTAGAAGAAATACATGTATTATTGTGTTGGAATTTAATTCCAATTGCCATAAGCAAAAAAAAATGATGATGAATTAACGTTGATGGGAGTTTGAAGGACGGCGGCATAAAATTTCTGATGGGATCAAAGGACAGCAAAGGCAGTGGAAATCTTCAGATTTTATCTTCACACAACCACAATCTTATCTGCAGCAACCACCAACAATCAATTCTCTGCCAACCACATTTATCACACAACAGCTTCATTCCGGGGGGTAGAAAGTATGGGCAGCAAAGACGAGCGATGACCTGCCGGAGGAGGTGACATCACCCTACACTTGACCAATGAGAGTATTTTTGGGGGGATATGGAAAAGACCTTTGGGAAAGTATTAAACCCCATGGAATATTTGTGAAATTTTTTATTTAACTTTTATTTGCCGCATAATGTTTTAATTTTTAACTTTGGGTTTATTTTATTTACCGCGGTACATTTTGTTTTAACTTGGGTTATATATATATATATATATATATATATATATATATATATATATATATATATATATATATTGTAAATATGAAATATTTATAATATATATACATATTGTAATGTTATATATATATATATATATATATATTCCGTGAGTGCATTGTAAATATAGCTAGATTGTATTGTGTAATTTTCCCGACGGCTGAATAAAAACAGAGAGCACTGTGTGAGTAGTAGTGAATAGAAACAGAGAGACAAAGAGGAGAATTTTTTTGTTGTAGCATTGTGTCTGTAGCAGCTGAAGTTTTATTTAGTGAATCTAGAACACATGAGTTCTAAATAATTTCATTTTGTAACATCTATAGTTTGTTTAATGAAATAGTGTTATAATCCATCTCTCTGTGTCTGCAATTTTATTTTAATCTCTGTGTTGAAGTTGAGGAATTATTTTTATTCCTCTGTGTGTTTAGAATTGTTTAAAAATTCCAACATTGTATCAGAGCTAGTCTAGGCGGTCAGTGAACGAATCAGAGATATCTCTTCACCGCAGAAGTTGTAAGAAGGTTGTTGAAGTGGATTTCTCTAGCAGAGAGAAAGCTTCTATTTTTTTGTTTTTTTTTACACAGTTAAGAAAATTGTCTGGTTTGCACAATTACGATGGCAGCAGTAGGAAATATCTTGATGAATCCCAAACTTCCACAGTTTAATGGGAAGAACCATGAATACTGGGCAATCATGATGAGAGCCCTGTTTGCTTCACAGGACATATGGGAGCTAGTTGAGAATGGCTACCCAGAACCAGAAAACGCAACAGTGCTAGTTGCTTTGACAACAACAGAAAGAGAATTTTTAAGAGATAATAGGAAGAAGGACTCCAAAGCCCTCTTCTATCTCTTTCAATCAGTACATGAGAGTATTTTCCCAAGAATTGCAATAGCAAAAAATTCTAAGGAGGTGTGGGATATTCTCAAAACAGCCTATTAGGGCATGGAGAAGGTGAAGACAAAAAAGCTACAAATGCTGAGGAGAGATTTTGAAACTCTCTGTATGAAATATTTTGACACTATATGTTGATCAACGGTTGTCATTGATGTCAACCTAAGAAGCACCAGGGGCTAGAAAAATATTGCATGGAAATTTTGACCTACAAAATTAATATACTCTGGGTCAATAATGCTTTTTATAGTTTCTATTTGTTGAGATGTTTCCGTTGATATATGGCACGCCATGTAATTCTTCACGGTTTGAGAGATATTCATGTTTGAAGTTTTTCCCCTAGTTACTGGGCTAAAACCCCATGGGGTTGGGGCATGGGTCATTGAAAAGTCATAATAATATTTTTTAAGCACCTAAAATCCCTCCCACGTTCACTTTTTGAAGCCTCTCTCAACCTAAGCATTTATATAAATTGTGATCCTCATTTCGTCCTTATGTAAGGGATTTCGCTATCTGAAACAGGTCATTGTAGAATTTGTGCTCTAAATTTGTTTATACGAAGGTTTAGAAGCTGAAATTTTTATGAGGTAAAGCTGAAATCCTAAGGAAGCCACTGTAAAAATTTTAGATCAATGTACGAAACATTTTTGGAGATATGATCCGTAGAAGTCAGGGTTTTTGCAGGCTCCTAAAATTCATCTCAAAGAAGTGACCTTGGTAAATTCGTCATAACTCTCTCTCTATGAGTATCGGATTGAAATTCCGTAAAAAATAGTGGATATGGCACAATATTTACTTTTCACTCTATCAATTTCAGAGCCAAATGAAGAAACAATGTCACGTGGAACACCGTACAAGTGCACTCAGCTGAAACAGTCCATAAATAGGGCATTGTGAGAGATTGGGTATAACTCTCTCTTGAGGAATCCAAATTGGGTCAGACATGTGGCATTGCACAGACAACTCAGAGGAATACCATAGGACCAAAAATCAGATATTAAGGATCTGAAATAATAGAGATACACCATAATCAATATCGAGCTCTTAGAAGGCAAGAAAAATCTAGATCATGTGTTGTCAAGGGTTGCAAAGGACCAGAATTTCTAAGGTAGCAAAGCCAAGCAAGGTGCAACAGAGGGTAGCATGACAAGAGCAGTAACCAAGGTGCATAACAGCAGCAAGAAGTTCATCATATGAAGTCTTCAAGTGGGCAGCACTGCATACAATCATTGTAAAGGTATCATTGTACTTAGTCATTGTAAATACATTATTGTACAAATTGTACTAGTGTCTATCTACCAAGGGTTGAAGAGGTAGTGTTGGGAGGTCTAGGATCATCATTAGGTGGTTGTGTCAAAGTTGGGGTTATGGTCTAGTATATATTCTTCTTCTGCATCATTCTATATCATTGTAACGTAGACCATTTTCCCTAGTACGGGAGTCCATTCTTCTTTTATTATTCTATAGGGTTGTAGGGTGGTGCTAGGGTGAGTTGTAGCTCATTGGGTGTTGGGGCATCCATTTATTTTACTACTGAAGAATTCGGGCATTGGAGCATCCATCCAGTGGGAGCTGGAGAAGAATGATTTTCTAGATTCTAGGAAGTTGGGGCTTTATTTTCAATTGGAGTTGAATATTAAAGAATTATTAGAAAAGCATTAGGTGGTTTTTGTCTCGGAGTGGGTTTCCACCTTAAAAACTGTGTGCATTTGTGTTTGTCCTGTTTACTGCTATCATTTTACAAACACTGATAATAACTGAAGATTAACTAATGCTCTAATTGAAAGGAATACTGATTCACCCCCCCCCCCCCCCTCTTAGTATTTCCAACAATTGCTATCATAACTTGGTTCCTTCAATAGCAATTTAATAGCTGGAAGGAGGTCATGGAGCATACCAAGAATGGTGTACCTCTATTCAATGAAAATAATTATGCACTCTGGAAAGGAAGAATGGAGGTCTATCTCTTGATGCAAGGTTACGAAGTATGGGACACTGTTCAAAATGGATTTACATCAACTACGGATGAACAAGGTAAGAAGAATTTGGTAAATGATGCAAAAGCAAAGAATATTATTATTAGTGGACTTATTAAATCTTCTTATCATAAGGTGTTGGGTTGTAAAACTACCAAAAATGTATGGGACAAGCTTGAGAATATATATGCAGGTGACTCAAATGTCAAAGAAGCAAAGCTTCAAATCTATAGAGCAAAATTTGAGCAACTCAGAATGAAAGAAGATTCCAACATTGCTGCATACCTCCAATACGTTGGTGAAATAACCAATACTCTGGAAGGATTGGGAGAGCTAGTTGACGAGAAGACTATTATACGGAAGATTCTTAGAATGTTATCAGGGAGATTCAACCCAAAGGTATCGGTCTTAGAATACAGTGAAAATATTGACAAACTTAGCAAAGAGGAATTACATGGAGTTCTCATAGCATATGAAATGAGACTTGATGAAGAAGAGGGTACTTGACATCTAGAAACTGCATTTGTTGCATCTAAGAAAACCAATAAGGATAAACAACCTTCAATTGAAAAGACATGCACCTGCAAGTGTGAAGAAAAGGGAGATGATGAAGAAGGTCTTTCAGATGAAGAATATGCTTACTTCATAAGAAAACTAAAAATTAGTAAGGGAAAATTCAAAGGTAAACTTCCATTGATACGTTTTAGCTGTAATGAGGTTGGGAATTTTGTAGAAAAATGTCTGAACAGAAGTAATGGAAACTCAAAAGGAAAGAAGTGCTTTAATAAATTCAACAAGCAAGGATCCAAAAGGAACTTTCTCTCTAAAGAAGATAGCTCATCATCCAATGAAGATAATGATAGTGAAGAAGAAGCCAATGAGAGAGTATTGTTTATGGCCAAGCACAATAAGCAAGAGGTATCAAACAACGAAGAATAAATATGGACCATATAAGAATTTAATGAGGAAGCAATCAAGCTTATAAAAGATCTCAAGGCGGAGAAGATCTGTTCCAATACTCTTGAAGAACAAGTTCAAGGTCTCAAAATTTAATTTGAAGAACAAAAATGCATTGAAGAGTCACTTCAAAAGAATTTGGAAGAAATAAACCAAGAAAGGGAAGAATTAGAAGCCGAATTAGTCTTGCTGCGTGAGGAAGTGAGGAAAGGAAAAGCTATCCAAAACTATGCCAACATCTTAAGGGCATTGGAACAGCCTTGGAAGACAATTCCTTGACGAAAATTTCCATCCAAGTACCAACATATTTTTTATGGCTGTTGTTATTCATGTGGAGAATTTGGTCATAAAGCTATAGAATGTCGCACGTACCCTAGGAACGAATACAATTCTAGGAGATCTATCAAATATGAACCTCCCAGGGCTCAGTGAAACATCAATAGATTTGAAAATTTAAGAAAAAATATTGAATGTTACAAATATCAAAACTTTGGACACATAGCTAAAGACTACAGACTTGAAAATCCTCCAAAAGAATCTTTAAAGCCACAAAATGAACGAACATGGAAGAAGAAGAAGAATGATAATTGTGCTCTCGCTTTCAAGGCTCAAAAGAACAAAGATGTGTGGTATGTTGATAGCGGTTGCTCAATGCATATGACTGGAGATAGAAATAAGTTTGTATCTCTGAAAGAGAAGAAGGATGGAACCGTGTCCTTTGGAAATGATGGATCTTCAAATTTTATAGGATCAGGTACTGTCACTCTCGGAAGAAAAGATTCTCTAGCCAAGAATGTTCTATTGGTTGAAAAAATGAATCACAATCTACTCAGTGTTGGACAAATGTGTGATCAAGGACACACAATACTATTCAACTCTACGAAATGTGAAATAAGGAAAGGCATGTATGGTGAAATTGTGGCTTCAGCAAGTCGAGCTCCAAACGACATATATGTTCTAGATGAAGCAACTAAATCATGTCTAATAGCTAAAGAGGATACAATAATTGGTAGCAATGATGATTGACTAAGTAAGAATTTTGTTACAAAGGTGCAAAGTGATTTCGAGATTTCTTTACTTGGTGAGCTGACATACTTATTAGGGCTTCAAATATCTCAGCAAGAGAAAGGAATATTTATATGTCAATCCAAGTACATCAAGGAAATGCTCAATAAATTTAAAATGGAATATTGCAAACCCATCCTTACTCCAATGGTAACAGGTTGCAAATTGAGCATAGATGAATCATCTAAGGATGTGGATCAAAGGTTGTACATATCTATGATTAGTAGTCTTATATATGTAACAGCCTCCCGACCAGATGTTATGCAAGGATTTGGACAAGTAGCAAGATTCCAAGCAGCACCAAAAGAATCACATATTAAATATTCATCGGCATTGGAATATCTTCACTAGAAGCTTGGGATTCTCCCAAGTTCTCATTATATTTTCCTTTTTTAGAATATAAAGGGGGAGTGGAAGTAGATTACAGGTCTGCAGGACGGTTGTGTGTCAGGGGGAGTGGAAGTGTGTATAGGTCCACAGGATGGTTTTGTTTCAGGGGGAGTTACCCTTTTCCATTGATGTCAAAGGGGGAGAAAATGTTGTAGGAAGAGGTGTCATGATCGCAGGGGGAGTACTTGTGTTGCCATCAATGCCAAAGGGGGAGATTGTTGATCGGTGGTTGTCATTGATGTCAATAAAAGAAGCACCAGGGGCTAACCCAATATTTCATGGGAATTTTGACCTACCAAATTAATATACTCTAGGTAAATAATGCTTTTTATGGTTTCTATTTGTCGATATGTTTCTGTTGATATATGGCACGCCATGTAATTCTTCACGGTTTGAGAGATATTCATGTTTGAAGTTTGTACCCCAAGTTACTGGGCTAAAACACCATGGGGTTGAGGCATGGGTCATTGAAAAGTCATAATTAATATTTTTTAAGCTCCTAAAATGCCTCCCACATTGACTTGTTGAAGCCTCTCTCAGCCTAAGAATTTATATAAATTGTGATCCTCATTTCCTCCTTATGTAAGGGATTTCACTATCTGAAACAGTTCATCATGGAATTTGCGCTCTAAATTTTTGTCTACGAAGGTTCAGAAGATGAAATTTTTATGAGGCGAAGCCAAAATCCTAAGGAAGCTTCTATAAAAATTTCAAATCAAGTTGCGCAATATTTTTGGAGATATGATTTGTGGAAGTCAGGGTTTTTGCACGCTCCTGAAATTCATCTCAAAGAAGTAACCTTGGTAAATTCGTCATAACTCTCTCTCTGAGTATAGGATTGGAATTCTGCAAAAAGTAGTAGATAGTGCATAGTCTGTAATTTTCACTCTATCAATTTCATAGTCAAATTAAGAAACAGTGACACGTGGCATGCCTTACAAGTGCGCTCTACTGAAATAGTCCATAATTAGGGCATTGTGAGAGATTGGGTATAACTCTCTCTTGAAGAATCCAAATTAGGTCAGACCTATGGCATTGGAAAGATGACTCAGAGGAATACTACAGGACCAAAAATCAGATATTGAGGAGCTGAAAACAGAGATACACAAGATTCAATATCGAGCTCCTAGAAGGCAAGAAAAAGCTATATCATGTGTTGTCAAGGGTTGAAAAGGACCAGAATTTCTATGGTAGCAAAGCAAAGCAAGGTGCAGCAGAGGGTAGCATGACAAGAGCAGCAACCAAGGTCCATAACAGCAGTAAGAAGTTCATCATATGAAGTCTTCAAGTGGGCAGCACTGCATACAATCATTGTAAAGGTATCATTGTACTTAGTCATTGTAAATACATTATTGTACAAATTGTACTAGTATCTATCTACCAAGGGTTGAAGAGGCAGTGTTGGGAGGTCTAGGATCATCATTAGGTGGTTGTGTTAAAGTTGGGGTTATGGTCTATTATATCTTCTTCTTCTGCATCATTCTATATCATTGTAAAGTGGACCATTTTCCTTAGTACAAGAGTCCATTCTTCTTTTATTCTTCTATAAGGTGGTAGGGTGGTGCTAGGGTGAGTTCTAGCTCATTGAGTGTTGAGGCATCTGTTCATTTTACTACTGAAGAATCTCGGGCATTGCAGCGTCCATCTAGTGGGAGATGGAGAAGAATTCTTTTCTAGATTCTAGGAATTTGGAGCTTTATTTTCAATTGGAGTTGAATATTAAAGAATTATTAGAAAAGAATTTGGTGGTTTTTGTCCCGGAGTGGGTTTCCACCTTAAAAAATGTGTGCATTTATGTTCCTCTTGTTTTCTGCTATCATTCTACAAACACTGATAATAATTGAAGATTAAATAATGCTCTAATTGAAAGGAATACTAATTCACCCCCCCCCCCCCCACCCCCCACCCTCTTAGTATTTCAAACACTATATACTCATTTTTCATTCATGTTATTGGGTTGGTTACCTAGATAAGATCTCATGGAGAAAATATTGAGAAGTCTACCCTCAAGATTTGATACCATATTAGTGGGAATAGAAGAGACAAAGGATCTCTCAATATTTATAGTGGATGAGCTTAGTGCATCCCTGATGTCTCATGAACATGGAATAAATAGAGGAAAAAATTCCTCATTGAAACAAGCTTTCAAGACTCAAATGTCTTTTAGCTGAAGTAGAGGTCAAGGGAGAGCAAACAACAGAGGAAGAGGCAGAAGCCAAAACAGAGGAAGAAACTGCCCTGCAAGTTCGAGTGGAAGGGGCAGCAATCAGAACTAGAATGAAGGCTCAAGCCAACATCAAGCTCATGGACAAAGGTATGATAAATCCAAAGTCCAATGTCATTATTGAAAGAAATATGGGCATTATGCCAATGAATGTAGGAAAAATAAAAATGACATGAATAATAGGCAGAATGCTAATTTTACAAAAGAAGAAAAGAATCATAAGAATGTGTTGTTAACATGTAATGTAGCACAAGATAGACAAGATGATGTAAGGTTCTTAGACTCAAGTTGTAGTAACCATATGACTGGAAACATAGCAATGTTTGCCAATCATGATGAAAATGTTAAATCTAAAGTAACAACAGGAACTGATAGTAATATCTCTATCAAGGGAAAAGTCAGAGTAAGTATCCTGACAAGAAATTGGAGAACAGAAGTTTGTGCCAGACGTATATTATGCACCTGAATTGAAATGTAATCTTTTGAGCATTGGAAATCTCATAAACAAGGGCTACAATGTATTCTTTAAAGATTATTTGTGCACAATCATGGACATACCTCCAAGCAAGAAAGTCATTGTAGAGGTGCAGATGACAAGCAATAGGATGTTTCCTGTCAACCTCAGAATAAACATGAAGGAAAGAAGAAATGTAGCGGCTGTAACACAAGAGGTCTTTCAAGAAGAAGTGAAATATGAAAATTGGTTATGGCACTCTAGATTTGGACATCTCAATTTCAGAGGCCTGAACTTGTTACACAGAAAGGGAGTGGTAAAAGGATTACCATTGATTGAGAAACCGGACAAACTATGTGAAGGTTACATCTTGGGTAAACAACACAGAGAAAGCTTTCCAGCAGGGAAGAGTATAAGAGCAAAGACACCCTTAGAGATTGTCCACTCTGAATTGTGTGGACCAATGCAAACGCCATCTTTAGCTGGCAACAAATATGTTTTGACGTTTATAGATGATTACACCAGAAAGACATGGGTGTATTTCTTGAAACAGAAGAGTGAAGTGTTTGAAGATTTTTTCCACTTCAAATCTCATTTTGAGAAGCAGAGTGGGAACTACATCAAAGTGCTAAGAACTGACAGAGGTGGAGAATACATCTCCAAACAGTTCCTACATTTCTGTAGGGAGAATGGCATACATAAGAAGTTTACCACAAGGTACACACCTCAGCAAAATGGTGTTGCAGAAAGGAAGAAGAGGACCATCATGGACATGGTCAAAAGTATTTTGAAGGAAAAACATTTGCCAAATGAGTATTGGGCTGAAACTGTCAATTGTGCAGCGTATATCTTGAATAGATGCCCAACTAAAGCTGTCATGAACAAAGTTCCAGAAGAAGAGTGGAGTGACATAAAGCAGCATGTCACCCACATGAGAGTATTTGATTGTGTGGCTTATGCACACATTCTAGATTAGCTAAGGAAGAATTTGGACAATAACGGGGATAAATGTATCTTTATTGGATATAGTGAAGAATCAAAGGAATACTGACTGTATAACCCATCCACCAATAAGTTTTTTATCAGCAGAGATGTACAATTTATTGAGGAAGAAGCTTGGGATGGAAGCTTATAGAAAACAGTGAACATGAAGACATGTGTGTCTCATGAAGAGGAAGAGGAATGCACAGCAACAAATAATTCCTCCACGGTGGCTCCTCCTCCACCACTGCAAGCACAAAAAACCACACCACAAGCTAGAAATATAACAACCTTGAGAAATCAAGGAAGTGCTTCTACAAGCACACCACAGGGAACTGAAACTCCCTCGAGTTCAAGTGGAACTCCAAGTACACCAAGAAGACCAAGATTCAGAAATATAAGTGAGATTTATGAACAAGGAGAGGTAAATGATAATGCTGCTCTGAACTCTTTATTTACTTTGTATTGTCATGTTGATGACCCAATTCATTTTGAAGATGTTGTAAAGGAAGAAAAATGGATTAAAGAAATGAACAAAGAGATTGGTGCAATAGAAAAGAATAATACATGGGAGTTAGTGGACCTCCCTAAAGGTAAAGAAGTCATTGGAGTAAAATGGGTCTACAAGAACGAGAGCAATGCTAAAGGTAATATTGAAAGGAACAAGGCAAGACTTTTTGTCAAAGGATACAAGCAGCAACAAGGAAGAGATTATGAAGAAACTTTCGCAACGGTTGCAAGGATGGAAACAGTGAGAACAATGTTGTCCATAGCAGCACAAAAAAAATGGAAGGTTTATCAAATGGATGTGAAATCTGCATTCTTGAATGGAGTGTTGAAAGAAGAGGTATATGTTGAACAACCTCTAGGCTATGAAATTGAAGGCCAAGAGCACAAAGTATTCAAGTTCAAGAAAGCTCTTTATGGGCTGAAACAAGCACTGAGAGCATGGTGCAGCAGGATAGATTCTTACTTGACTGAAAATGGATTTGAGAAAATTGATGGAGAACCCACACTCTACATAAAATAAAATGATGGTAAGATTCTTATTGTTGTTTTATATGTAGATGATTTAACCTTTAATGGCAATGAAGTTTCTCTCATTGCTGATTTTAAAGCAGTCATGAAGAGTGAATTTGAAATGATTGATTTGGGTTTTCTGAGATATTTTCTTGGAATAGAAGTAGAGAAAAATGAAAATGGGATTTTTATTTCCCAGTAAAAATATGTTCAAGAAGTGTTGAAAAGATTCAACATGCAAAAAACCAAAGAAACTGTAACTCCAACTTTCATGGGGTTAAAATTGAGCAAAGAAGATCACAGCAAGAATGTCGATCCGACATTGTATAAGAGCATAGTTGGCAGCCTCATGTATTTGACTGCAACTAGGCTAGATATAATTCACATTGTAAGTTTAATTTCCAGATTCATGGAAATACCAAAAGAGACTCATTGGCAGGCAACCAAGAGGATTCTAAGGTATGTGAATGGAATGTAGGGGTATGGTATTTTATACTCCCCATCTAAAAATTTTAAATTGATTGGTTACACTGACAGTCATTGGGCTGGAAGTGTAGATGACATAAAGAGCACATATGGATATGTGTTTCATTTGGGATCGAGAGACGTTTCATGGGCTTTCAAGAAGCAACCAATAGTTGCTTTATCAACAACAAAGGAATAATATGTGGTAGCAACAGCAGCAACATGCCAAGCAAAATGGATGAGAAGGCTCAGAGACTTATGTCATGATGAAGATAAAGGAACAACAATTTACTGTGATAATAGCTCAGCGATAGATTTATCAAAGAATTATGTCTTCCATAAGAGAACAAATCAGATTGATGCAAAATTTCATTTTATACGTGAACTAGTTAATAATGGTGAGATTGTTTTGCAGCACTGCAGGATAGAGGAACAGTTTGCTGATATAGTGACAAACCCATTAATGCAGAAAAATTTTAAATATCTCAGGAAATGCCTGGGTATGCAAGAAAATCTAGCAGTTGAAATTAAGGGGGAGTGTTGGAATTTAATTCCAACTGCCATAAGAAAAACAATAGGATGACGAATTAATGTTGATGGGAGTTTGAAGGACGACGGCATAAATTTCTGATGGGATTGAAGGATAGCAAATGTGATGGAAATCTTCAGATCTGATATTCATGCAACCACGATCTTATCTGCAGCAACCACCAGCAATCAATTCTCTGCCAACCACATTTATCGCACATCAGCTCCATTCCAGGGGGTAGCAAGTATGGGCAGCAAAGAGGAGCGATGACCCACCGGAGTAGGTGACATCATCCTCTGCTTGACCAATGAGAGTAGTTTTGGGGGGATATGGAAAAGACCTTTGGGAAAGTATTACACCCCACGTAATCTTTGTGAAATGTTTTGATTTAAGTTTTATTTGCCACATAATGTTTTAATTTTTAACTTTGGGTTTATTTTATTTACGTGGTACATTTCGTTTTAACTTAGGTTACATATTTTCATATATATATATATATATTATAAAAATGAAATATTTGTAGTATACATACATATTTTAATGTTATGTATATATGCCGTGAGTGAATTGTAAATATAGTTGCATAGTATTGTGTAATTTTCCCGAAGGTTGAATAGAAACAGAGAGACAGAGAGGAGAATCTTTTTGTTGTAGCGCTGCGTCTGTAGCAGTTGAAGTTTTATTTAGTGAATCGAAAAAACAAGAGTTCTAAAGAATTTCATTTTGCAACAGCTTATAGTTTGTTTAATGAAATAGTGTTATAATTCATCTCTCTGTGTCCGCAATTTTATTTTAATCTTTGTGTTGAAGTTGAGGAATTATTTTTATTCCTCTATGTGTTCGGAATTGTTCAGAAATTCCAACATATTGTTGTATGTCATTGATGCATATAATTTTCCAATTGAGTAACTAATACTTTCATGTCATGCTTTTTTTACATACTTACAAATTGTAAAATGCGGTATGGAAGACAAGCTTTCTTGTGTTGTTTTAAAATATCGATGTGCTAAGGTCAACATTAGTGTAGAGAAATTTTTGGTGATTTATTTTTAAATCTCAAGTTTATTTTAATTTAATTTTTTGGAGGAAATGTTTGGTCAAATCTATTTGAAGGGATCAATTCCCACTCACTTATTAAGAGAGCCTAACTCCGAGTACATCAAGGAGAATTGTTTTTTTTCTAGTCTTATATTTCCCAAAATATGTGATCATTCTTGTTTTCTTTCAAATAAAAAACTCTTCCCTTATGTTACTTCTATAAAACCTAACCTGCCTCAACCTTATACTATACTTTCAAGGTGAAATATAATGCACTAAATTGATAATACTAAAGCCAATGAAACCAAATCCTAGAAAAAGCCATATGCTTATGAAATACTCACTAAGTACCTGTAAGTTTTAAACTATAATTATGGGTATATGGATCAATCCTCACCTCAGGGAGTTGGATATTGTTAAGAGCTTCAAGCCTTCAACACCTTCCATCTCATACACCTTTGTTGGGTTTCCCTTGTATATCAAAGCCCTATCATGAAATTTCAAAGTAGATTTTGTCTAGTGAATGCTTTCGAAGATATGTGCTCATCATGTGTAATAAGGCTATTTTTTTATGTTTTACCAATATCTTCACATTTAGATTTAGATAGTGAATCCTCAAAATTATCCAACATAATTTCAGTCACACTTTCAAATTTTTGCACTAATACTGAAGCCTCCTAAAAAACTAGTGAATATTTAGTATTTATCCTAACCTTTGAAGACATGATGTTTTTCTCTATTTTCTAGGTCATTGAATCTCATGGATTTTGAATCCAATATTTTCGATGGGTTGCATTGCATTTTCTAGTAAAGGTCTTCACTTTTCCTAACTTTCCACTATTCTGCCTAAAGGATATGAAGCCAATTAAGTATCTATTCATTTAATATACCCAGGTTATTACTGAAGCACTCCAAATATTTGTGAATATTTTCTCTCATCTTTGAAATCTTGATAAAATTTTCTTTTTTTTTCTAGTTCACTGAATCTCGTAGATTTTGAGTCCAAGAGTTTAAATTTAGATCTTTGGTTACTAAAAATTGAAAATCTCATCTTTTCGGAGAGGTATACATGAGAGAGAAAATATCACCAGAAAACTCACTCTTCCATGACTTTTGTTTCCCTTTTAACTCTACTTTTGGGAATTGTTTAATTAGAATGTTGAGTGTTCTTGTCCGTGTCATGTATGCCCATATTATTATGAATTAACCATTGTTGGATTTTTTATGGTTTTGATCTTCTCGATGTCACTTTCAGGCCAGAACTCCATAAGGACATGGATTGGAGAAAGTAAAAATAACTTCGTGTGAGTTCTACTAATATGTATATACAAGGACTTCAATTATAACAATATTATTTTGGAATTTTATGCCAAAAACAAACTTGTTGGAAACACTTTGTTATATCAAGAGGGAAATAGTTCACTAGCCTTAAATCCATTTTCCAATGTCTATGACAGTTCCTAGAGATATACAGATGATATGAATAGGTTACAATATAGTCAAAATTATTGCACAAATGCTGGTTATATAGAAAAAAACGGGTGATCTTAGTGAGAGTGTGAAAGTTGGAAGTGATTACACTAGGAAAATATATAGCTAGCTGAGTAAAATGAGTATTGGTTCAGGTGAAATTTTTGGAAATGATATCTTAAGAATGCCCCCTACGCACATGCTTCAAAAGAATTAGGAATGAATTCAATGAAAAAGTGGGATGCAGAGAGTGTTAGAAAGACTCGGCTCTAAGAGGAATAGTGCACATGAATTCTCAAGGGATAAAGGCTCTTTAACATGCATACTTTGCATAGTCAAAGGTGGTTAGGTCAGGCTCACAAAATAAGACTACGAATGCACGAGAGGTATTAAATTATTCAATGTATTTGGATTCGAATGAAATATATAATATATGAATACTATGGATCCTTGTAAGAATTTCTATTTGTTAGTATTTTGCATCCTTTCATCCCAATTGAAAATACTTCATGCTTAGAATGATGTCATATGCTTGATTTGTTTGTAGCTCTTCTGTACCAAGTAGTTGTTTCTCTTGTAGGATGTTTCAAATTCAAATTTACAAACCAATTTAGGATAACTACTCCAAGAAAGACATCCTAAATATATTTTTTGATAGCTTATTATTCTTTAGACTCATCTTTATTTGAAAAGAACAAAAATATATTTGGTTCAAGCAAAAAAACATATTTATCAAGGTAAGGTTTTGGTTCTTGTTTTATTTTTAAATAATTTGTCTATTTGTTGTTCAACCAACTTTTCCTAGTTTTCTATAATTTAATATACTAATATGTTCAATTTATGCTTATAAATATTTTTTGTCCAACCAAAAAATTCTTGACCTTATAAGAAAGTTAGATAAACAAAATGAAAGTGACACATTAAAGAAGACTATATTTAGTGAGAAAATGCATATGTTGATCCCAATGAATCCTCTTCACTTGATTTTTCAGTTGATCATTTTGTTCATAATGAGTCATCAAGTTCTCTCTCTTCTCACGGATTTCTATTTATACTAGGTTCAGTAGCCCAACTATTACAAAGGATGCAAATTTTATCTTTACAAATAACTGCATCTATGCAAACTACATATGTAATATAGGATAGGAATATACGTCCATCAAAAGGATAAAGTGCCCAAAAGAGTGTAGCTTTAGCAGCTCATCAAGAATATTTATCAAAGGTGGGTGATTTTTCCACAACTTAAGTAAAAAGCTCGCAAGTGACCACCTCAACAATTCCATTAAGTGTTCCCTGTAAATATGAATCACTAACATGTGTAAAAGAGAATTGTTGTAAATATGTAAAAACCTCTATACTTCGCATCCTATGATATTCATCCTTCAACTTAGTTAGAATATATTCAGCACCCAAATGCCACTAAACAACTTATATTGATTCCTCAATAAATCTTTCAACATGTAGTCACCCAAAGAAATCCCAACATGAAGGTTAACATGATCACCACTCATCAAATTCAAGGTTGTAATGTTCCAAATTATCAGTCAGCTAATTGAAATATTAATTTTGATTTATTTTGGCATTTCCTAACGTTGGGAGAAAATAAAGTGTGTAGGGGACTCACAACGAATAATTAAGTCATATAAATTATTTTCCTAAATTCCCTAAGGGAAAATTTAGGCTCCAAGTGGTGGGTTTGAATTGGCCTTAGGTGGCAGTGTAGAAGATGCACCAAATGGACAATGTGGGATTAAATAGAGGAAGGCAGCACGTGATTGGTCAAGGAGAGGCAACGGAGGCCAAGGAGGGACCCAAGGCATACGTTGGGACTTAATGGATAAAAGGAGGAAGGGAAGGCTCATTTGGATTCATTAATTCATTCAACTATTTTCTTCTTGTCATTTTGACTGAGCATGCTTGATCTAGAGAGCCAAGTCTGTAGTGTTTTTTAGCACATGAGATCTTCAAGTGGAGATCTCAACCTCTACCTCCGGGGCCTTTAAGTGTGTGCTCAGGAGAGGATTTACACACTTTTGTGAGGTAATTTTCTACCAGCACCATCAGAAGGAAGCATAGTCATTTCTAAACTGCGCAGAGGAGTAGACTACACAGTGGAGGACATAGTGTAGTGAGGAGTTTGAGTTGGGAGGTTGGAGAGAAGATAATTCTAATCAGTATATTTGGAGGGGAGGCTAGCCACCTCCTACCAGGGTTTATTGAAACATTCCAGAGACATTTTGAATAATATTCTTCCAGTGGTTTTATTTCCACAAGAAGTTCATTGTGCCAAGCCCAAGAGGGCCAATTTCTCAAGTCAAAACTCAGACAAACCCTTTCTAGGTTTTTCAAGGTTTATTGAGGAGAGGCCAAGATTATTTTGGAAAAATCTCCAAGGTACAAATAAAATTGAAAGCCATGATCCTAATTGAGTGAGCAACTAGAGAAGCTAGGGGAAAATTAGGCATAAATTCTGAGGTCAATATTTGGAAAAAATACTTTGTGGGTTATTGCGGGTTTCTTCCATAGAGACCATGGTTAAAAGCCTAGAATTTTCTGAACACTATTCCAATCCCTAGCAAAAAATTCAATGGAGGAGAAACTACATTTGTGGGCTAGGCAACGCGGAGATAGAGCCATGTAGAGCCACTTCCAGTAGGAGATTTAAATTGGGTTTGGGTTCTTCTTCAACCTGATTTGAGGAGGCCCATGTGCAAGCTTTCTAGCACCACTATTGTACTCATTCCATTTTATTTAATAAAATGGTTCAGTAGTTGTTTTTTGTTGTAGTTTACATGTTTTGATGATGTATTTTATATTGTCATAGATTTTAGTCTATTTTCACTTTTATTACTATTAATGCCAATTGGGTATATTACATTAGTATCAAAGCATAATCTTAGTTTAGCCTGTGGGAAACCATTCATTCTATTACAAGACCAGAATAAAAAATTAAGAAATCATGGGGTCCCAATAAAGGTTAAACTCAGATGCCATGGAATTAACCTTGAATGAGGTGATTAGGGTGCAAAAAATGATGGTTAATGTGGGGAAGAAAGTGATTGATGAAATAATTTGGAATCATGACCATTATCAATTATAAAACAAATCCGATATGCCCAGAATGGTGGATAATATATCAAGTTGGAAGGACATCATTGCAACTAATGTGGATTTATTGGCAGGAAATTGGCGAGTATATGAATCATTGGGTCATGACATTCAAGAATCCCTCTCTTTTTGGGAGTTTTGTGAGCTAAGATACATGCACAGATCAGGGAGAATTCCGTGGAATTATGTAGGGATGGTGTGACAGATTAAGGAATAAGAGTAAAGATTATTTGAAGGGGTCGTGGTTGGTGACGAGACAACTGAGCATAAACTCTCTCATGAGACAACAACCATTGTTGATGTATCCATTGATGGGGCATCCATGGTTGTGACCAAGTTCTATGGTGATAGAAACACATCACATCTCCACTTTTGTTGAGGAGCCAATAGGTACAAAGGCCTCTAGGTCTATAATATAATTGTCAGATGACAATCACATGCAGATGACTAGTGAGCATGTCTTGTGTGTTGGAGTGTCTATGGAGGAGGGTGTGCAGCCATCCTTTGGGCTAGCCCTTCAATATGAAGCGTTTGGAGGCACAGAGGTATTGTACGATGGTCGCACACAAAAGTTTCATCATCTTTAGGCTGACCTTCTAGCTTTGAAAGGAATGGCCACATTAGTACAAGAGGCTATTTTGTTGTAGAAATAGGAACTAGAGGGCGTGAGAGTGGTTTGTACCGAGTCAACAAGCAAGTTGACCCACATTTGGGAATGATTGGATTCCCTAATGGTATAGCTAGAGGGCACATTGGAGTATCAGAGTAGCCCCCTTCAGGCATACATAGACAAGGCTGAAAGCACTAATGGGTCATCTCCTCCCATTGGAGAGAGAGAGACGAAGTCACCTAGTGATATTTCATATGTTGACTTGGATATAGGGATGAGATGATTGGAGTTGCACAGGGTGAAACATCCACATGTTGAGGTTTGATGGTGAGATATTTTGAGTTGGTACTCGGTGGAGTGGGTTATGGAGATGGTGTTGTACCTGGGTGCACTTCAGCAGGATTTTCTAGGCACTCGGAATACAGGAACCCCAGACTGGCATTGGGATCTAGGTGGGACTTCCTATCCTTTCTCAGGCAATCTGGTTGGCTATGTATTAAAGGGTAAAATTTTCCTAATAGTTGAGTGTGCACATTCATTATGGGAGTTTCGGTTAGCTCCAGTGGCCAACCAATTTATGGCTTGACTCCTTGGGTTATCTTGGTACGACATTTGTAAGTGGAGTCACGGGGTGATCAACATACTTTGGCAGGAGCTTGTCGCAGAAGGTGGCATTGGCAGGCCACCAGATGGTGCCTTGTATGGAGCCAAGGATTCTTCACCTTTGCGTGGGGCAGAGAGTGTTAGTCATCATTAATTTTTGCTGATATCAAAAGATGACTAAATTATGATCCTAGATTTCTAGAAACAAGATTTGAGAAATATTGTGAGTTCTAAAAATATCATTTCCTTCATTATCCTAAGTTAAAATATTTTCATTATATTTTCCTCTCTCTACCTCCTAAATATTCTACCCCATTACTAAAAAAAAGGATTTTTCTCATTTGGCCTGTTTGCCCCATTTCATCACCTCACCTCACTTTCATTCATGGCCTTCTTCCTCTAAAAGACCCATTTTCCCCTTTCACCCTCATAAAATCTCAACCACGACTCTTCCTAAACCCTTTCCACTTATAAACTAAGCCTCTGGTCTTTATTTTATTAAACCTCCCCATGAAATTATAAAAGGCCCCCCTTTTACCTTTGAAAAATTAAAGTGCGGGCCCCGCTTTTTCATTATATCCGAAGCCCCTCCTAAAAACCTTATAAATTAATGAATATTTCGTTAAATTATTTAAACCTAGGTACCATCCTTCAATTTACCCCATTATCCAACCATAGCCGACACCTGTCCTCCACTACCGCCAGCCCAACCAACTGTTCACCCCTCGGACGTGCGTCAACCATCAATCTCCCATCTTGAGATCCGATAGCCCATAATGCATATTGCAAATAAAGTTGCGATTGTGTTAATTTTTTATAACCCACATGAAATGAGCAGTATTCTCCTGCCACATGTCTCATCCTGAGACATATCACATTCGTTTAGTCGAAAACCATATACCTCCCATTACCTGCGCGATAAACCACTTGTGGTTTTTCAAAACCACCTTTTCCCTCCGCATCAAAATTCAAATTTCCCTACCTCCATTTGAATTTCTGCCTAATTTTTCCTTTGGAACCCTTCCCCCTGCACCCTTTCTTCCTCTAAAATCACTCCACAACAGTCCAAAACCATGAAAATGCAGTGAAACCCTCCCGCAGGTTTTAAAACTAATTGGTTATGTTTGTTTTTTTTGCAGGTTTTAATGGCGGAGGTGATTAAAATCCAATCCACAAGGCCAAATTAAATCAACTTGAGGCCCGGATGACGATCCAATACCTCACAAAGGGTTGATAATGGCCAGAGGGTTTATTTCAATGAAAAGAGTCAATGAAACATGATCATTGATTGATCAAAAGCAACCCTCTAGCCACAAATAAAGGCCTCCCCTACACACAAAAAAACAAACATTCAGAGAAACAATGAGAGAAAGAGAGAAGAAAGGTTAGAGGGCTAATAACAGTTCAGAAGATAAAAAAAGGATTAGCCCGAAAAGCAGAAGTCAAGGAAATAAATAAGATAGTAGGAAAACAAAAAAAATAAAGGCAAAAAGGATCGAAAGAAATAAAATAAATGATTAAATAAACAAAATAGAGATCAAACAGAATTGAAGAAAATATGATAAAGACAAAGTTTAAAGGCTTAAGACAGAGATTAAAGGTAAAAAAAAGGATAGATTAACCCAAGACAAATTCGAATGACTCAGCCTGTGGCAGTTACTCTCCTCAAAAGATATTTTTTCCACCTAGTTCTTTGTTTCTTTCAATAAAGCACTAAGAAGTTATTAGACTGAGTCAGAGATATTTATATCTGCGATATAGTTAATATTATTCAGAGAAATATCTGTAGATATTCTTGCCTTGAGCCTTGGATGGTCTTCAAGGTTAATAATTCATTAACTCTGTAATAAATGACACTCAAACCCTAGATTAACTTCACTTCCTCATTTGCAGCATAAATACTGCATATTAACTCATTATCTTGTTGGCATTTGATGACTCTTTGAAGTAATACATAGTCTCTTGGAAGTTGAAAAGAAACTGAAGTCTTGGAACTTGTGGATGCCCTGATTTGTTTGTTTATGGAGGAGGCTAGATCATTGGATCCCTGAGCTTGGTTGTTGGTGAAGTGCTTCTACTCTATTATTGTTATTTCATGTTTTCATTATGTTTCCACCTTTCTATGTTGTAGTAGAATAAGAGTTTTAGGCTAAGAAATTGTCTTTTGAAAGCACCTTAGTTCTGTTTATTCTTCACTGCCTTAATGTTTTCTTCTGTTAGGAAATTTTAGAGAATTCTTAATTTCTTTCTAGACCCCATAAGCTTTTTTATTTCATAAATATTTGAATACATTTGGTATTAATCATGATGTATGGTTCTCCCTGCTTCCTTGTCGCCACTTAAACACTATTTTTTGAAGTCTCTCTATAAAGTACCATTCTTCAAAGTCTGCCAAAGAGGCTTTGTTTCGATCCTACCCTTTGTGCTTGATTAAATAATTGTTTTAGAGATATTCATAACTATAATAAACGATGTTTAGGAGTTCCATCTTCTCTGATTACAGTTATATGTGTGTATTAAGTGTTTTCTGTCCTTGAAGGTGAAATCACTAGAAGTTAAATGAGTCTCTCGCCTTCTATATTTCATTGGAAAAGTTTGTCTTGAATTATTATTTGCTGAAGTGTGGATTGTAGAATTTATGGTTTAACCTGTCTATTGATTGCCTCTTCATGTTTTGTGATATTTAAGTCCCTTTGTTGAGAAGTACATATGATAGAGGATTCTTAATTTTCCTTTACCCTACTTTTCATTCTTACAATTGATGTCCATCTCATTACTCCTAAAAACTTGAAGATCCTCTTGCCAAGTTAGATTTTCCCTATGGTTCTCCCTGATCTATTGATGAACTTATCGTGGCTTTCATCTGACTCGATTGCCCAATGAATTAGATATTTCCTCATTCTACTATGCTTCTTGATCATTATACCCAACCAAAACAAACAAAAAAACCTCACACTTAATAACTAGCCTAAAATCAACAAAAGCAAACAAGTTCATATATTTTGCAACAAAATAGAGAGATCCCTCTGTGAGTCCAGGAAGGCTAGGTCCTAGGGCTCTAAAGACTGGTTCCATGTTGCCTTTACATTTGGTATACCAATCTTCCAAATCACGGGATACTAGCACAGAGATCGAAACGGAGCAGATAAGTGGTGGCACCTCTACTAACACATAGGGAGATTAAATTCTCGAACCCCTCAGGAAGGATTTGGAGTGATGATCCATCCATAGGTGGGTGTAGTGATGTGATTATGGAGATGATGATACCGATTGGGGGTGGTCTGACACGTAGAGACATAACTCTATGCCATCACATCCAAGGATGTGTGGGAGCATCTAACATCTAGTTGTGGACTAATAGTGGACATGGAGGTGCATGGTGGCGTACTGTAGTATGTGTGATCACATAGTGGAGTAGGGGTGTCTTACATCACATTGAGTACACATGAGCAGTGACTGGTGCCTTGACACAGATAAGGCATGAGATGGTACAAGGTGGTATGTCACAGTGTGTAGTGGCATGCCGAGGAGTACATGGGTGATCGTTGGTATGCAGGGGTGTATGGTGCTGCACAACAGGGTCTTAGAGTATTTCATCCAGGGAGACTCATGGATGGAGAAACTAGGCATATCTTTTGGGGTAGTTCACCTAGGATCAACGAGGAAACAGATGAATGATACTTGACGGCATCCGTGGAGACTCACAGACCTGACCGTTCTCTATATCACTCACGGGTATAGTCAATTTTGTTGTTTTCCTTTAGCACTTTGGGCATGAGTAGCAAGGTAGACGAAGCTCACCCAAGACGATGACACTCAGCACACTTGGAGAGAGACTTCTCAACCGTGGAATTAGGTCAGTGCGTTAGTTTATAACCACAGGTTGGGGGATGAGATGATCATCTGCAGGGGTGGAATATCAATTGTCACTAAGCCTACACCTGGGGAGTGGGTCACGAGGGAGATATGTTTCAATGTTTTATTAGGGCATGTCGAGACCATGCATGAGTAGAGGATACTAGGTACAACCGAGGTAGCATCCTAGTATGTTTCTGGTCTCCAGACAATGTATCAACACATTATTGATAGGGTGGATGGAAGATCCAGTGGAGATGGTTGGCAGGAACATGAGGGATCCACATACCTTGAGTCGATTGCAAGTATCAGATATCCATCTATTAGTTGCAGTCAGGGGGTGGCTATTTGTCACATGTGGCTTCTAGCAGTCATCGGTACTACATAACGGCAGGCACATGGAAAGTTAGCATGCATCATATTTTCCCATGATATATGGACCCTCTGTATTATTCACATGTAGGGACTAGAGATGAGGCACAAATTGATTCCTGCGGTTGTCAAATCTATGGTGCAGCATGTTCGATTATGGGATGTAGAGACTCAACTAATTAATAAACCATTCTGTCTCGTGATGGTCGGAGTCATGACAAGGAGTGATCTAGCTCATTTTTGGGTTGGCACATGTTGGTACTCAGAGGCCTCCATCGTATGGCGAGGTTAACTTTCTTTGTTACTACATAAGATCAGAGTTAGATGTGGAGGGGTAGATACTGGCATCAAGGTGATGCCTAGGAAGGATGAACTTGGATCTGATCGAACTTCCACCACTAGGCCTCAAGAGAGTAGGATCTGATCTACGCACGGTGGGGAGTATGCCATACTCACAGTAGCGCAACATCAGCATGGTGGCACCACTCTAAGTTTGACATGGGGCTTGATCATCACTGCTCTTTACAGCTAAATACCCCTTATGGATGAGTTGGCTACCGTAAGGGGAGATCATGAAGATCTTCCATTGGAATTTAGTGATTTCCTAATGGCGTGGGGAACCTTGGTAGCTTGGCAGGTGGGCTAGAAACATGATATACGAAGAAGCTCACGTGAGCAAGACACTATCTCTACAGGGATTAAGTAGTATCTACAAGGCTCCACTCTTGGAGTGCATGGGATGGATCACTAGGTAGGGAAACTTCATGAGGAGTGGGGCACAATGCCATATCATCATGATTCCATAATCACTGATGGTGTGTAGAGGGCTTATGTTACTTATGCATGGTACGATAGTGAGTGGAGTAGGGGGATCTTCATGTTGGACAAGATGGTTGGGGATCCTCGTATTGAGGGATCCCTTCATATCAAGAAGATTCAGAGATCAGGGATGATTCAGTGGTGCATTTGGGACCTTGGAAAATTTTGCAGTATCTATGGGGGAGCTTCAACTAAAGAGGATGCTTGTTCAAGAACTTCGTGAGGACAAGAAATTTTTGGTGGAGAGGAATGTAATATTCCAAATTAGCAGCTAGCTAATTGGAATATTAGTTTTGATATATTCTGGAATTTCCCAATGTTGGGCAGAAATAAAGTGGGTAGGGCACTCACAACAAATAATTAAGACAAATAAAGTATTTTACTAAATTCCCTAAGGGAAAATTTTGGCTCTAAGTGGTGGGGTTGAATTGGCCTTAGGTGGCAGCGTAGAAGAGGCATGAAAGGGACAACGTGGGATTTAATAGAAGAAGGAAACACGTGATTGGTCAAAGAGAGGTAGCATAGGCCAAGGTGTTTCCGAAGGCATAAGTTGAGCCTCAATGGATAAAAGGAGGAAGGGGAGGCTCATTTGGATTCATTCATTCATTTAGCTATTTTCTTCTTGTCATTTTGATAGAGCACGCTTGAGTCAGAGAGCCAAGTCTGTAGTGTTGCTTAGCACATGAGATCTTCAAGCAGAGATCTCAACCTATGCCTCAGGGGACCTAAAGTGCCCACTCAAAAGATGAGTTCCACCCTTTTGTGAGGCAATTTTCTACCATCAGTGTCAGAATGAAGTGTAGCCATTTCTAGACTACGCAGTGGAGGAGTAGACTATGCAGTGGAGGACGTAGTGTAGTGAGGAGTTTGAGTTTGGAGGTTTGAAAGAAGGGAATTCTCATCAGGATATTTGGAGGGGAGGCTAGCCACCTCCTACCAAGGTTTATTGCAGCATTCCAGAGACATTTCTGAGCATATTATTCTTGTTAGTCATCAATATTTTTTTGCCCATTGTTGATGACTAGATTCCTAGCTGAGTTTTCTAGAAGCTAAAATCAATATGTCAATTTGTCATCTCAAAAACACCCCAAACAAATTTTATCTTCTTACTCCTCCCTGTTAGCTTATGATCAGAGTAATCTTCATTTTTCGAGTCATGTCTTGTTTCAGAAAAACATCCATTTCTATAGATGTCTTAGTCTTGCTTATCTGCTATCATTTTCCCCTTGTTTCTCATGAAACTCACTGTCCAACATTTGACAATGTGTCTCCTTTCATATCCCTGATCTTCTTGTCAAAAACAATCAAAATCTATGAAAGTTTCCCCTAAGTTAGATAGTGGTGTTTAGGAAGTATTTTCCTTGGCAAAAATATCATAAGCCAAAAGAGCCTCTGTCTAGTACCAATCAATCATAGATTGTCTTCCAATTCTACAAAAATAAGTCTTGAGCCATCCATAGGTCGCACACCACTAAGAGGTCATTTTATCTCTGTTCAAGAAAGAGTTCAACAAAGATCCAAATTAGAAGAAGATAACATGTTCACTGTCTAAAAAGAATATGCTTAGATCGGGAAAAATCTCCATAAGACACCAAAGGAGTTCTCCAAGGTTCAAATTCATATGTTTTACATCTCTACAGGGGTGTAATTGAATGATAAACAGTATGCAAAGAAGGGCAAAGGGACAAGTTCAAATAGGTTCCTCATGATCAAGATGTTTTCCATCAGTAAAGAAGATGGAGAGCTGCAATAAAAAGAGAGCAGGAGTACATATTTCAAAGGTCAAAATTTGCCCAAAGAGCAGAGGTTATCTTTCAAAGTCACATAAATGCAAAGGACTGATATAATGTTGATCTACAATGCTTCAGTATCTTCTCCAAAATCAGTGCTACAAAAGTTTCCCAAAGGACATCATCATGTAGTGCATAAGAAGACAGTTTCTTCTTATGCTGCCTTGAGCCTGGGATAAAGCACTAGTCAAAGAACAAACCCAATGTACCTCTACAAACACAGTAAAAAAAGGTTAGTAAATGATGACTAGCAAGCAAATACTCTAAAAATACAAGTCATGTAGCTTTTAGTTTAAAAGTTCATATGGATATTTTAACAAAAAGATACATATCTCAGAACATGCCTCATATAGCAGATTGTCAAAATTTCACTTTATTACCTATTGTGATATACCAAGCAGAGATATATATTTCAAGGAAAGATGACATAGTTTTGGAAATAGATGAAATTTCATGACTGTGATGACCTCCTTCAAAATAGAAAATGTTAGAAAACATCATGCTGATAACCTCCTCTAAGCAAGAGCAGATGGTTAGAAGACATCGTGATAGGAAACCTCCTCCAAGAAAGAGCAGATGGTTGGGAAACATGCTAAATAACCTCCTCCAGTGAAAGAGTAGATGGTTAAGTAACATGATAAAAAGCCTCCTCCAAGAAAGAGCAGATTATTAGAAAGGCATGTTGTGGCCTGCTTCATGAACAAGCAGACGACCAACATGTTTTTAAATGATTTCAGGGCTGTTGTAGGCCACCTCCTTCCAAGGGATAAAACAAAGGATGCATCAACAGGTTTAGATTATGTTTAATAAAGTTTTCAATTGGAAAGTCAAAGTTGAAAATCAGTGGGAACAATTGAAAGTTTATAAGTTGAATTCTGGTATTACATCATAAGCAAAGCGGTGATATTATGGTGTTGAAGAAACCTCTTGTTTCTGTCTATAAAGACCTCCATCAGCAGATAATAAGAGAAGGCCCCATGATAGGCTTGAAAGGTCTTTTGAAAGGGCTGCAAATAGTGTCTTTGTAAATCTCCCTTGAAAACAAACTAAATAAAAACACAGTCTCTTTAGGACCTTTTTCACTTCTTTAAAAAAGGACAAAGTCTTGGTAGACACACAGTAAGATGGCATTAGAGTTCCAAAGTGTTACATTAGTGGTTTCAAAAGTGATGATCTCCTTGATTCAAAAACAAAGGTTTTGATCATAGTTTTAAAAAAAAATTCTTACAGCAAAAACTATGAATTACCATATGATTTTGAAAATAAATTTATTTCAGTGTGGAAGAGGTTTCAAGAGATTGTTTTAAAAGGGCGAAACAATGGTTAAAGGACTGCCCCAGATTGCAGAACACCTATACTTTTTATTTAAGAGGAAGTTTCTATTTTAAGAAAGGATTTGGAAAAGAAAGTTCAATAGTACTTCTGGATCTAAAAGATGACATTGGTCGATTGAACCAAGGATATAGTCGAGGATTACATAAAAATCTTAAGTGAGAATTTGTGTCCTACCATAGTAGCAAGCAGTCCTGCCCTAGGAAGCTTAAATAGTTCTACAATGGCCATGCAACAAGGAAGAAATTTTGTCCCACATCCCATTAAGGAATTTAATGGTTTAAAAAACATCTTCTCAAACTTTCACAAAATCATAAGATGAAAAGGGATATCCAGCGGAGAAATGTAGGTATGATTCTATTTGCAACAAAACTAATACAAATGACTTTTGTATGAACACTGACAGTATTGCATCTACTGAAACATATTCTAGAATATGAAATGAAGACTCACTTGTAGATATGGATCAAACAGAAGATTTAATGGTAAATTATATTTCTAAACAATATAATGACAATGCCTTGGATATTCGGGCAGCATCAAAAGTGAACAATAGCCCACAAAATGAAAAATTGCCTTGTGATGTTTCTTGTATTCTAACTTCTCCAAGCTGCTCAAGTATTAGGTTCCGTGGATATGTACCATATAAAATAGAATCAAAATAATAATCACCACCCCATTCATCCTCAGGAAATGATTATGGAAGGCCAAATTGCATAAAAAATCAAATGACATCCAAAGAATTCCAAAATATCCCATTTCGAGTGGCTTCATCTAATGGCATTTCTTCAGATAGATCTCTTGAAGGCATTCATTTTTTGCTTGCTGAAGATACTCTTGTTCTTCAAAGAGATGCAAGCATCATGCTTGAAAATATGGGTGCAATATTAGTTGTTGTTTGAGATGGACTACAAGCTATGGATGCACTGAAATATTCTTATAATGATGAGGATTTTGGCAAACTGACCTCTATGAGTAAAATAAAAAACTCTGGGAAATAGAAACTATCAATAGATTCACCACCATTCAATCTATTTCTCATAGATTGTTATATACCCAAAATGGATGGTTATGAGGTGACAAAGGAAATTCAAACAACAGAATAAGGTTGTCAAATATTTGTTTGAAAATTCTTCTAAATATCATAAAACCTTGGTAAAGTTTTCACAGGTTTACTTCCAGGTTGGAAAATTTTCTCTATAAAATAATTATGGAGAGAAATACATCTTAAAGGAACAAAACAATGGTGCAAGAGTAGTCATAAAACTCATAGAGACACAGTCCCATGCAAAAGATGGTCTTTATTGTTCAAAACAAAAAAAAAATGAAGGAGAAAAGACAAAGAAGGTTTTTTAGTTTCAAAACATGGAAAAGCTTGAGGTTTAAAAGCCATCACAGTGTTATACAAGTCGATGAATCAGAGTTTCAATGTCATTATGCACATTTTGGTTGAGGGGAGAAAGCAATAATTTTCACAGAGACGGACTTTTTCCACACGCGTCGCGCCTATAGAATAACACTGGAGAAAAATGCACTAGGCGTGGTGTGCCTGTAGTTGAGTGCAGCACGGTTGTGCCTGGCGCCCGTCCCAATGTTATTTCTGAACGCAGCCCAGTGTTATGTCTGAATGCAGCCGGTGTTACCTCTGAATGCCCAATGGTCAAACAATTCCTCCGATCGTTACATGCCATGGTAAGTTGCTTTATTAGCTGCCCGATGTTTTAACACTTTCAATCCACCATTTCCACCATTTTTTTGGCACCTAAAACACCACTACACCGCCCAACTGTGAACGGCCTGGGCCTTGTATGAAGGCTCGGTGCTCGGCCCTTGTATGAATGGCCCAGCGCCTGGCCCAGTGTTACCTCTGAACGCTCAGGGTGCTGCTGAACAGCACGACCCATTCTTTCTTTGTTTTTTCCAAGGCCCTCGAAGCATGAAAAAAGTCCCTCCCAAGCACCGAATGACCACACCATGCTTAGTTTTCTCTCCTAATCTTTGAAATTGCAAAAAACTTCCCCTAACCTCCGTTTTTTGACCCCGCCCAGTTTTCCCCTGAACGGCCCAGTGCTCGGGCGCCCCGGCCACCAGCATCATAGTTTTTCAAAGATGCCAAAGTCAAGTTTTTTGCAGAGAGACACCCCCCAAATGCATAAGGAGAATCTTAAAAAGAGGTTGAAGGAAGTCTTTGACTATGATTACAGAGGACATAAAACAGTGAAAGAGATAATGGTTATTGTGTCACTTTGGAGGAGCTTTCTTTCTATGAATGACTAAGGGATATGCATAGTCTCTAAAAGAAAAACATCAGTTTGATTAGAATGTTTTCAATTAGTTTGAAAGAGTATTTAAAACATTGTTTTAAATGAATCCCTTTTGTCTCAAATAAACCACAAAGATGTAGTGCAAGGGAAGAGGTTTTATGAGCTAATTTGAAAGTCTTTCCTATGATTGTAAATGGTTTAGAACACACCTTGTATCTAAGAGAAAAGAAGACTTAGGTTGAGGTCTTTAAATCAGTTTACAAGGGTGTTAAAACATTGATTTCAAAGCTTCTTTGATCAACTAAAACCATAGAGAAACAATAAAAGTGAGGAGATTTGATGTACCATATTTGAAAGTCTTTTGTGTTTAGGAGAGTTAAAGTATACACAGCTGCTAGAGAGAAAAGCAGAGTTTGTTTGTTGGAGGTCCTCAAATCTATTTAAAGGGTGTTTTTGTCAATTGAAAGGAGTCTTTAAAACACTAATTTCAAAGGCGCCCTGGTCATTTAAAAAAAAAAAGAGACATTGATTGGAGATAGGGCTTTTTGTCAAAATTATAGAAATCTTCTTGTTGTGAGTATTGAAAGAAAATTCTTGGCTAAATCAAGGATCAAACAGTGATTAGGGAAAAGGTTGTATCAGTTTTAAAAGAATCTTGTTTACCTTTCAAAAACAGTGATGTCAAAAACAAAGGCAGTGTTTGAGGGGAGGGTTTTGTGCCAAAACAAAAAGAGATTCTTCTTCAAAAAAAACCACAAGCATATCATTTTTTAATACATTTTGCCCAAACATATTAATAAAAAGTGATTTTTGCTCTCATTTGACACATGCTTGTTTACTAGTATCCAAGAACGCAATGAATTACAAAGAGGAAAGAGTTTGGTGTTGAGAATATTTTTCAAGAAATCATTCGAATCAACTTATCTTGGTGAATTAGTAAAGAGTATCAGAAGCAACGGGCGCTACAAAAGCCAAATCATTTTTCCCGAAGGAATTTGAAGGATGCACAAGAAAAACTCAAAATCGCCCAAAGAGGACGCCCGGTGAGAAAAAAGGAGAAAGACACCTCTAGGCTTGGAATTTTGGCCCAATATTCTAGACATGTTTCTATGAGGCTTTGAGGTACTCTCTCACCAAAATTGAGTGAATTTTGACATGTTCTTCTTTTTTGACATTTTTGGGCCTTATTGCATAAAATCATGGGCGCCACCATTTTTTCTTGGAGCATCCTCTGCTATTGAGAATGGTATCATTGGATGCCATATTTTTAGGGGCATCTACTCAAAAAGTTTCAGATCAATTGAAGATGTTTTGGTTCCCCAAAGTGGTGTAAAACAGTCACTTTTTCAACACTCTGCCCGACATATCAGCAAAGTCTAATTTCTAGGTTTTTCGACACAGGTCAGATTTTAAGAGAATTACACTGATAATTTTGGGGGAAAAAAATCATTTTAAGAAACTAGAAATCCATGGCTTTCCAACGAGCCATCACAGACCTCGTTTTGACATCGGGAAGGCCCCCAAAAGTTTCCCACAAGAGAAGGGATTTTCTGCTGCTATATTTCTGAAGTATTTTTGTAAAAAATGGAGTTTTCTGAAGTGGCTTTTCCAAATGTGCGTTTAGCCTTTTTTGGCCATTTTCAGTTGGGAAAATTCAATTTAATTTCCTTTTTTAGCATTTTTAGGATATTTTTATAGATATTTTGTGCCTTGGGCTTTGCAAATCCTCAAGGACAAAAAAAACTATTTTTGATGGCCCAATGAGCTTGCTAGTTGCACTAGGAGGTTCTCCTTCATCTTGGCCTATATAATCCAAGAGACTTCATTGTAAACGAGGATGAAATTGATGATATAGAGCAATATATGGTTATACAAGCTTGGAAAAAATACTTGTCTCATGCATTGGATAGTTTCTTGAATGTTTTGGATGATGAAAGAGGACTGCTGTTGGATTCCTTGAGTTGGTAAAATGGTATAGTGTCCCTCTCTGTTATGTTTCTTAGTTTTCATACGTATTTCATGTTCTTGCTTATTGTAAGATAATAGAGAATAGATTTGAGACATGCCCTTGGAGGCATCTCAGATTTCCTGTTTCATTATAACTTCTATGTTTTCTTCCTTCTTAGTCATATCAAATAAATCTTAATTGCTCTTTGATCACTGAAGAAATTGTTTGCGTATTTCATTTATGGTTGTTATGCATGCTAAGTATGATTCATGGTATGCCCTTCTTACTCATGGCTAGTCAATGTTTCCATCTCTGAAACCTTTCTTTGAATGTTAGATTGTCCTAGTTGAACCAAGGAGGTCTTGTATCGATCTTGCCCTTTGTCTAAAACTCTGCAATCTTAGTTTCAAAGTGCCTGATAGCTCAAAATACTATGTCTAGGAGTTTCCTTTTAGTAGCTTGAGTTATTTGTTTAACTTAATTGTCTTTCCCCAAATTCTGATAGAAATTTCCTAAAGTTATAGAGTCATATATCTCTATGTATTGCTTGAATGTTTATTTCTATGCATTTATCAGTTTGTAGTTACATTTATCATGATTAATGGTTAGCCCTACCATATAAATGTCTGCTATTGAAGTATTTATGTTTGAAAGCCTTTTTCCTTCAAAAAATTCGCATCCATCCACTTCATTTTACCTTAAGATCCATTTTACCTTGATCAAATCGGCCCTTCAACATACCTTGTTTCACCATCTGAAGCTTTCTTGACCTTTTTGACCCCATAGCCCAGTTGATCTAACAATATTTTTATCTATCTTAATCTTTGATCAGTTCCTCCCTCAAAAACCTAAAAATAAAAATAAAAACCTACTTCACAATTAGCCTAAAATTAGAAACATAAGAAGAAAAACACATAGATATCCCTTACACAAACAGAGAGAGCCCTCTCTGAGTCCAGGAAGGCTAGGTCCTTGGGCTCTAAAGTTGGTTTGATGTTACCCTGTCACTTGGCTTTCCAATCAGCCAAATCACGGGACCCTAACATAATGGCGATCACGGTGGGATCCTGAGTGAAAAAAAATCTTAGACTTCCCTAAACCTTCAGATACCTTTGAGAATACTATCTTGTGGACTTATCCCACTGCTCGCTAACATAATGACGATCACGGTGGGACTCTGAGTAATAAACATTCTTAGATTCCCTAAACCTTCAGAGACCTTTGAGAATACTATATTTTGGACGTATCCCACTGCTCACTAACATAATAGCGATCATGGTGGGACTCTTAGTGATAAAAAAAATTAGATTCCATAAACCTTCAGAGACCTTTGAGAATACTATCATGTGAACTTATCCCACCACTCACTAACATAATGGCGATCACGGTGGGACCTTCAGAGTTAGTGACAATCTAAGTACACCTTAGTAACTCTCAAAGTCTCAATCAAACATAGAAAAACTTAAGTGTTGTCTGAAGAGTAGAAGCTAGCTCTTTCACCATCTTAGAAAAATGATGATTCAGTTATAGGAAACTCTTCCAAACCTCAGGGTTACATAAAGGAAACTCAAAAAACCCAAATATATCCCTAGATTGGCTTTTTATTAGTATTGGTGGTGGACCATACACATATCACGAAAAACTTCCACCTGGCGACTCCACTAGCCTCCAGTAGGCATATTACTCCACTAGTCCTTATAAAATCTCCTGGGAATGCATTAAGCAATCCCAATCATGCTGATGGTGGACTCCACAATTCAAATCTTCCACCTGGAAACTCCACAACCTTCATTAGACCAAAAGACTCCACTGGTAGAGAACTTTAGACTGGTTTAAAAGACACAGTGATCCTTTCTGATTAAAAAATATGGATCCAAGGACATAAAGGAGATTTTCTCCGATGAGCAGAGAGCAGATCCCTGGATTCCCACACAAAATGCCTAAAGAAGTAAATTGGATAGAAAACCTACCTATCTTTCGAGATGAAAAGTTTGATGAACCATTGTTACATCTCATCAATTTTCATATACATATATGGAGGTTAAAGGTTGAATGGCATGAGGACTGCCTGATGAAAATGTTCATGGGGACATTAGAAGGAAAGGCAAAAGAATGGTATGAAGGCTTAGAACTTGGCATCTTGTTTTCTTTGAAGGATTTCCACAAAATATTTTATAAACACTATATAGGGCATTTTCCATCTCTATCATTAGCTGAAAATTTTTGCGATCAATCTGAATACTTTAAACACCTTGTGAACATTGATGAAAACTTGGGAAATTGGCATCTTGAGGGTTTTTTAGAGGAGATCCATACATTTCTTACCCAAAATAACCATCAAGATGCCCAAGAAGACTTGATTGAGGATGAAATCAAATATGAGATGGAAGAAGAATCAAAACCTTTAGGTTCTCTACCCTTATGCTTTAAATCATTCTAGACTTTGAAAGAAAATTTGTATCCTAAAGATCTCTTAGCAGTTATTCAGGAAACCCCTGCTCAAGTTAACTCTCACATAAATCAAGAAAAGATGGTTGAAAATGAAACATAATCTAAAATAGAAGAAAAATCAAAACTTGTAGGATCTATACCTTTATGCTTTGAGTCATTTGAGTTCATACGTGCAAATTGGCCTCATGAAAATATATCATAAGCAACTCATGAATTACATGCTAACTATCCTCAACATCACAAAGAATTGGTTGAAGATGAAAACAAGCAAGAAATGAAAGAGAACCCACAGGATCTCTCTAAAGGCACAAGCAATGATTCATCATTTCTCATAGGTGAAGCCCAAAAAGACATTCATCCTCCAAATCAGCTTTCCCAAGAGAAAGAGGATTTTTGTAGTTATATCCAAAGAGAAATGAAAATTCCTCCCTTTTTAACTGAAGATGAAATAGATCAACTTATAAACATGTAGACAACCTCTAAAAACCAAAACTTTTCTGATCTTTCTCCTATTAATCTTGCATACCATGAGTTAAAAAATATATTTGTAAATCAATTTGAAGAAAAGCAATATGATAGTCCAATATGCATGGCTGGTGACATTACTTATATTAATTATTCTCCAAGGTTTGATCAATATGTTGATGATTATGATATCCAAACAGAAACTAACCTTGTAGAGCAATCAACAATTAATTTGTGGGACAAAGTTCATTATCATCGGGTTGAAAAAAGTAAGCAACCAATACATGTCACCTATGACACTGATGAGGAGAGCCTTGAGAGTTTAGAAGTAAGTGAAGATTCTCTGACTCTTTTCTCTACTTCACTTCAGTCCATCAGAAATAACATTCACATAATTGGAAATCAACAGTCTTTCAACTTTGATGATGAGGTTGAGGAGGATGATGAAATTCTCAAGCATGTTGTAAATGAGAAGCCTTTTCCTAAAATAGTTGAAGAAATCATTTTGGACATGGAATCTTCCTTAACTCTATATTTGCAGCCACCAAGTTCCATTGAGTTACAAATTGCAAATGAAGAAATAGAGGTTGATAAACACATGAGAGTTGTCACACTTCCTTTCAAGAATATTTACTGCCAAAGTGTATCCCTGCTCATGAACATGATGACCTTCACACAATTTTCAGTCCACTTAATCAGAAATCATCAGCTCGGAAAGAAGACTACAGTAAAATATGTGATGATTTTGACAGTTCAAGTGATCATGAGCAAGGGGAAGAGTTTCTTTCCCAGGAGAGTCCCAGATATAGCCAAGTGGAAGAAAGAGTAGTCCTGAATGAAGCCTATATATCAAATCCTCTAGATCAGGTATTATTCCAAGATCCATTTGTTGTTTTCCTTGAGAAATTTGAAGGAGTAGTGTGTTCCGCCCAGAACAGTCTGTTGCAAAGAGTGAGAAAAATTTTAGACACTACTGATCGAAAACAAGCCAAATGGAAGTGGCCTTTTCATTTCTTCAGCATCATGAAAGAACTGAACTAGAGTCACCCATGCAATCACCTTCTTGACTGGTTACATTGGAAAAGAGAGTTTAAAAAATAAATGTCTATCATGTATAGGTTAGACTAGGATAGATAGATAGTTGTGAAAAATAAGCTCAGCCTTGTGAGCATCTTTTCAGTTCTAGATTGTTTGAAGAAAAAGTGAAAAAGCAGAAAATACAAAAACAGTAAAAATTAGAAAAAGAGGGTAGTTTATAAAGCAATGGTATAACCCCATACCCAAAAATAGTCATGCTGAAAGCGAGCAAGTCTAAACGCCGCTACTATTGCTCAAAATATGTCTTGTTCAGTTATCTAGCCTAATCATGACTGAATTGTTTTAAATTAATTGTTGATAAGTTCGTGAAAGAAATGATAGTCAAAATTGTGTAAGCTTGACTTTTCAATAGAAGTAGATTAGGAAAAGATACTAGTTCCACATGCTCAAAACATAACCAAAGAGGAAAACAAGGATGAAAAACAAACTATGTATCTTAGCCCTGATTTTTCTAGATCTCATTTTTATGAAAAATAATATTCGTGCGTAGCTTGTCTTTTATGCCACAAGTACATGACAAATCAGACTGTCTAATCCTGAATTTGGTCATTTTTCAATTTCATGTTTTAGTTTAGAGAATGAAATCCTGTCAAAAAGCTTAATCTTGACAATCGATCTAGAATAGGTAGAAAAACAAAGGAGTTCATCAGTTTAATCTGAACTCCGGGCAGATATAAGTATAAAATTAGATAGTCATTTTTCAAAAATATTATGCCAAAGGGTTGCTAGTCTAAATGCACCTGAAAGAAGTAGCTGGGTAGGTAGAAATGATTTTCATGTTAATCATGCTGTTAATTTTTAGAAATAGCATCAAGAAAGAATTAAATTTGCGCCAATGGATAACGCACTAGTCTTCATAAGCTATAGATCTACAATTCTAGACACCTCCTAAAAGGGAGCTACCCTCCCCAAATGGAGCCACTGTTAGTCATCAGTGTTTTTTTTCCCGTTGTTGATGACTAGATTCCTAGCTGAGTTTTCTAGAAGCTAATCTCCATATGTCAATTTTTCATCTAGAAAACACCCCAAACAAATTTTATCTTCTTACTCCTCCTTGTCAGCTTATGATCAGAGCAATATTAAGTTTTCGATTCATGTCTTGTTTCAAAAAAACATCCCTTTCTATAGCTATCTTAGTCTTGCTTATCTGCTATCATTTTCGCCTTGTTTCTCATGAAACTCACTGTCCAACATTTGATAAAGTGTCTCCTTTCATATCCCCGATCTTCTTGTAAAAAACAATCAAAATCTATGAAAGTTGTCCCTAAGTTAGATAGTGGTGTTTAGGAAGTATTTTCCTTGGCAGAAATATCCTAAGCCAAAAGAGCCTTTGTCTAGTACCAATCAATCATAGATTGTCTTCCAATTCTGCAAAAATAAGTCTTGACCCATTCATAGGTCGCACACCACTAAGAGGTCATTCTGTCTCTGTTCAAGAAAAAGTTCAACAAAGATCCAAATTAGAAGAAGATAAGCATGTTCACTATCTAAAAAGAATATGCTTATATCGGGAAAAATCTCCATAAGACACCAAAGGAGTTCTCCAAGGTTCAAATTCATATGTTTTACATCTCTGCAGGGGTGTAATTGAATGATAAACAGTATGCAAAGAAGGGCAAAGGGACAAGTTCAAATAGGTCCCTCATGATCAAGAGGTTTGCCATCAGTAAAGCAGATGGAGAGCTGCAATAAAAAGAGAGCAGGAGTACATATTTCAAAGGTCAAAATTTGCCCAAAGAGCAAAGGTTATCTTTCAAAGTCACATAAATGCAAAGGACTGATATAATGTTGATCTACAGTGCTTCAGTATCTTCTCCAAAATCAGTGCTACATAAGTTTCCCAAAGGACATCATCATGTAGTGCATAAGAAGACAGTTGCTTCTTATGCTGCCTTGAGCCTGGGATAAAGCACTGGTCAAAGAACAAGCCCAATGTACCTCTGCAAACACAGTGAAAAAAGGTTAGTAAATGATGACTAGCAAGCAAATACTCTACAAATACAAGTCATGTAGCTTCTAGTTTAAAAGTTCATAAGGATATTTTGACAAAAAGATACATATCTAAGAACATGCCTCATATAGCAGATTGTCAAAATTTCACTTTATTACCTATTGTGATATACCAAGCAGAGATATATATTTCAAGGAAGGATGATAGAGTTTTGGAAATAGATGAAATGTCATGAATGTGATGACCTCCTTCAAAAGAGTAAATGTTAGAAAACATCATGCTGATAACCTCCTCCAAGCAAGAGCAGATGGTTAGAAGACATCATGATAGGAAACCTCCTCCAAGCAAGAGCAGATGGTTGGGAAACATCCTGAATAACCTCCTCCAGTGAAAGAGCAGATTGTTAAGGAACATGATAAAAGCCTCCTCCAAGCAAGAGAATATGGTTAGAAAGGCATGCTATGGCCTCCTTCATGAACAAGCAAAGGGCCAACATGTTTTTAAATGATTTCAGGGTTGTTGTAGGCTAGCTCCTTCCAAGGGGTAAAACAAAGGATGCATCAGCAGGTTTAGATTATGTTTAAAACAGTTTTCAATTGGAAAGTCAAAGTTGAAAATCAGTGGGAACAATTGAAAGTTTATAAGTTGAATTCTAGTGTTACATCATAAGTAAAGTAGTGATATTATGGTGTTGAAGAAACCTCTTGTTTCTATGTATAAAGACCTCCATCAGCAGACAATAAGAGAAGGCCCCATGATAGGCTTGAAAGTTCTTTTGAAAGGGCTGCAAATAGTATCTTCGTAAATATCCCTTGAAAAAAAAATAAAGAAAAACAAAGTCTCTTTAGGACCTTTTTCACTTCTTAAAAAAGGGACAAAGTCTTGGTAGACACACAGTAAGATGGCATTAGAGTTCCAAAGGGTTACATTAGTGGTTTCAAAAGTGATGATCTCCTTGATTCAAAAACAGAGGTTTTGATCATAGTTTACAAAAAACTTCTTACATCACAAACTATAAATTACCACATGATTTTGAAAATAAATTTATTTTAGTGTGGTAGAGGTTTCTAGAGATTGTTTTAAAAGGGCGAAACAATGGTTAAAGGATTGCCCCAGATTGTAGAAAACCTATACTTTCTATTCGAGAGGAAGTTTCTGTTTTAAGCAAGGATTTGGCAAAGAAAGTTCAATAGTACTTCTGGCTCTAAAACATGACATTGGTCGATTGAACCAAGGATATAGGCAAGGATTACATAAAAATCTTAAGTGAGAATTTGTGTCCTACCATTCTAGCAAGCAGTTCTGCCTTAGGAAGCTTAAATAGTTCTACAATGGCCATGTAACAAGGAAGAAATTTTGTCCCATATCCCATTAAGGAATTTAATGTTTTAAAAAATAGCTTCTCAAAATTTCACAAAATCAGAAGATGAAAAGGGATATCCAGCGGAGAAATGTAGGTATGATTCTATTTGTAACAAAACTAATACAGATGACTTCTGTATGAACATTGACAGTATTGCATCTGCTGAAACATATTCTGGAATATGAAATGAAGACTCACTTGTAGATATGGATCAAATAGAAGATTTAATGGTAAATTCTATTTCTAAGCAATATAATGACAATGCCTTGGATATTCAGGAAACATCAAAAGTGAACAATAGCCCACAAAATGAAAAATTTCCTTGTGATGTTTCTTGTATTCTAACTTCTCCAAGCTGCTCAAGTATTAGGTTCCGTGGATCTGTACCATATAAACTAGAATAAAAACAATAATTACCACCCCATTCATCCTCAGGAAATGATTATGGAAGGCCAAATTGCATAAAAAATCAAATGACATCCAAAGAACTCCAAAATCTCCCATTTCGAGTGGCTTCATCTAATGGCATTTCTTCAGAGAGATCTCTTGAATGCATTCATATTTTGCTTGCTGAAGATACTCCTGTTCTTCAAAGAGTTGCAAGCATCATGCTTGAAAAGATGGGTGCAATATTAGTTGTTGTTTGAGATGGATTGCAAGCTGTGGATGCACTAAAATATTCTTATAATGATGAGGATTTTGACAAACTGACCTCTATGAGTAAAATAAAAAACTCTGGGAAACATACAATATCATCAGATTCACCACCATTCGATATGTTTCTCATGGACTGTAAGATGCTCAAAATGGATGGTTATGAGGCGACAAAGGAAATTCGAACAATAGAAGAAGGTTGTGAAATATTTGTTTGAAAATTCTTCTAAATATCATAAAATCTTGGTAAATTTTTCATAGGTTTACTTCCAGGTTGGAAAATTTTCTCCATAAAATCATTATGGAGAGAAATACATCTTAAAGGAACAAAAAAATAGTCTAGGAGTATTCATAAAAATCATAGAGACACAGTCCCGTGCAAAAGATGGTCTTTATTGTTCAAAACAAAAAAACAAAAAACGAAGGATAAAAGTCAAAGAAGGTTTTTTAGTTTCAAAACATGGAAAAGCTTGAGGTTTGAAATCCATCACAGTGTTATAAAAGCTGATGAATCAGAATTTCAATGTCATTATGGATGTTTGGTTGAGAGGAGAAAGCAATAATTTTCACATAGACAGACTTTTTCCACACGCGGCGCGCCTATAGAAGAACATTGGAGAAAAATGCACTAGGTGCGGCGCGCCTGTAGTTGAGCGCGGCATGCCTGTGCCCAGCGCCCGACCCAGTGTTATGTCTGAACACAGCCCAGTGCTATGTCTGAACGTGGTCAGTGTTACCTATGAATGCCCGATGATCAAACACTTCCTCCAACAATTACATGCCATGGTAAGTTGCTTTATCAGCTGCCCGATGTTTTAACACATTCAATCCACCATTTCCACCATTTTTTTGGCACCTAAAACACCGCTACACCTCCCAACTTTGAACCGCCTGTGCCTTGTCTGAATAGCCTAGTGCCCAGCCCAGTGTTACCTTTGAACGCCCAGGGTGCTGCTGAACGACACGACCCATTCTTTCTTTGTTTTTTCCAAGGCCCTCGAAGCATGAAAACAGTCCCTCCCAAGCGCCGAATGACCACACCATGCTTAGTTTTCTCTCCTAATCTTTGAAATTGCAAAAAACTGCCCCTAACCTTTTTTTTTGACCCCGCTCGGTTTGTCCCTGAACGGCCCAGCGCCCGGGCCACCAGCAACACAGTTTTTTGAAAAGATGCCAAAGTCAAGTTTTTTGCAGAGAGACACCCCCCAAATGCTTCAAGATACTCTTAAAAAGAGGTTGAAGGAAGTCTTTGACTATGATTACAGAGGACATAAAACAGTGAAAGAGATAATGGTTATTGTGTCACTTTGGAGGAGCTTTTCTTTCTATGAATGACTAAGGGATATGCATAGTCTCTAAAAGAAAAACATCAGTTTGATTAGAAGGTTTTCAATTAGTTTGAAAGACTATTTAAAACAGTGTTTTAAATGAATCCCTTTTGTCTCAAAATAAACACAAAGATGCAGTGCAAGGGAAGAGGTTTGATGAGCTAATTTGAAAGTCTTTCCTATGATTGTAAATGGGTTAGAACACACCTTGTCTCTAAGAGAAAATTAGACTTAGGTTGAGGTCTTTAAATAAGTTTACAAGGGTGTTAAAACATTGATTTCAAAGCTGCTTTGATCATATGAAACCACAGAGAAACAGTAAAAGTGAGGAGATTTGATGTACCATATTTGAAAGTCTTTTGTGTTTAGGAGAGTTAAAGTATACATAGTTGCTAGAGAGAAAAGCAGAGTCTGTTTGTTGGAGGTCCTCAAATCTTTTTAAAGGGTGTTTTAATAGTGTTTGCAAAGGGAAATTTGTTTGCTAGATCAGAGAAGAAACAACGGCTAGGAGATGAAGTTTTTGTCAATTGAAAGGAGTCTTTAAAACACTAATTTCAAAGGTGCCATGGTCATCTAAAAACAGAGAGAGACATTGATTGGAGATAGGGATTTTTGTCAAAATTATAGAAATATTATTGCTGTGAGTATTGAAAGAAAATTCTTGGCTGAATCAAGGATCAAACAGTGATTAGGGAAAAGGTTGTATCAGTTTTAAAAGAATCTTGTTTACCTTTCAAAAACAGTGATGTAAAAAAGAAAGGCAATGTTTGAAGCGAGGGTTTTTTGCCAAAAAAAAAAGAGATTATTCTTCAACAAAAACCACAAGCATATCATTTTTGAAGATCTTTTTCCCAAACATAGTAAAAAAAAGTGATTTTTGTTCTCATTTGACACATGCTTGTTTACTAGCATCCAAGAACATACTGAATTACAAAGAGGAAAGAGTTTGGTGTTGAGAAGCTTTTTCAAGAAATCATTCGAATCAGCTTATCTTGGTGAATCATTAAAGATTATCAGAAGCAACAGGCGCTACAAAAAGCCAAATCAGTTTTCCCGAAGGAATTTGAATGATGCACAAGAAAAACTCAAAATTGCCCAAAGAGGGCACCCGGTGAGAAAAAAGGAGAAAGACACCTCTAGGCTTGGAATTCTGGCCCAAGATTCTAGAAATGTTTCTATGAAGCCTTGAGGTACTTGCTCACCAAAATTGAGCGAATTTTGACGTGTTCTTGTTTTTTGACATTTTTGGGCCTTATTGCATAAAATGATGGGCGCTGCCATTTTTGCTTGGAGCAACCTTAGCTATTGAGAATGGTATCATTTAATGCCATATTTTCAGGGGCATCTACTCAGGAAATTTTAGATCAATTGAAGATGTTTTGGTCCCCCAAAGTGGCGAAAAACAGTCACTTTTTCAACACTGTGCCCCACATATCAGCAAAGTCTAATTTCTGTGTTTTTCCACACAGGTCAGACTTTCACAGGATTCTAGTGATCAGTTTGGGGAAAAAAAAGAATTTTCATAAACTAGACATCTAGGACTTTCCAACGAGCCATCACGAGCCTCGTTTTGACATCGGGAAGGCCCCCAAAAGTTGCCCACAAGACAGGGGATTTTCTGTTGCTATATTTCTGAAGTATTTTTGTAAAAAATGCAGTTTTCTGAAGTGGCTTTTCCAAATCTACATTTAGCCTTTTTTGGCCATTGTCAGTTGGGAAAATTCAATTTAATTTTTTTTTTAGCATTTTTAGGATATTTTTATAGATATTTTGTGCCTTGGGATTTGCAAAGCCTCAAGGAAAAAATCAGATATTTTTGATGGGCCAATGAGCTTGCTAGTTGCACTAGGAGGTTCTCCTTCATCTTGGCCTATATATTCCAAGAGACTTCATTGTAAACGATGTTGAACTTGATGATATAGAGCAATATATGGTTATACAAGCTTGGAAGAAATACTTGTCTCATGCATTGGATATTTTCTTGAATGTTTTGGATGTTGAAAGAGGACTGTTGTTGGATTCCTTGACTTGGTAAAATGGTATAGTGTCCCTCTCTGTTATGTGTCTTAGTTTTCATACATATTTCATGTTCTTGCTTGCTGTAAGACAGTAGAGAATAGATTTGAGACATGCCCTTGGAGGCACCTCATATTTCCTGTTTCATTATAGCTTCTATGTTTTTTTCCTTCTTAGTCATATCAAAGAAATCCTAACTGCTCTTTGATCACTGAAGAAATTGTTTGCTTATTTCATTTATGGTTTTTATGCATGCTAATTATGATTCATGGTACGCCTTTTTTACTCATGGCTAGTCAAAGCTTCCATCTTTGAAACATTTCTTTGAATGTTAGATTGTCCTAGTTGAACCAAGGAGGTCTTGTATTGATCTTGCCCTTTGTCTAAAACTCTACAATCTTAGTTTCAAAGTGCCCGATAGCTCGAAATACTATGTCTAGGAGTTTCCTCTTAGTAGCTTGAGTTATTTTTTTGTCTTAATTGTCTTTCCCCAAAGTCTGATAGCAATTTCCTAAAGTTAGAGAGTCATATAGCTCTATGTATTTCTTGAATGTTTATTTCTATGCATTTATCAGTTTGAAGTTACATTTATCATGATTAATGGTTAGCCCTACCATATAAATGTTTGCTATTGAACTATTTATGTTTGAAAGCCTTTTTCCTTCACAAACTTAGTGTCCATCCCACTTCATTTTACCTTAAGATACATTTTACCTTGATCAAATCGGCCCTTCAACATACCTTGTATCACCATCTGAAGCTTTCTCGACCTTTTCGACCCCATAGCCCAGTTGATCTAACAATATTTTTATCTATCTTAATATTTGATTAGTTCCTCCCTAAAAAACCTAAAAACAAAACCAAAAACCTACTTCACAACTAGCCTAAAATCAGAAACATAAGAAGAAAAACACATAGATATCCCTTACACAAATAGAGAGAGCCCTCTTTGAGTCCAGGAAGGCTAGGTCCTTGGGCTCCAAAGTTGGTTTGATTTTACCCTGTCACTTGGTTTTCCAATCAGCCAAATCACGGGACCCTAACACTTCCAGTGGTTCGATTTCCCCCAGTAGTTCATTGTGCCAAGCCCAAGAGGGCCAATTTCCGAACTCAAAACTAGGAAAAACCCCTTTTGGTTTTTACCCGGCTTATTGAGGAGAGTCCAAGATTAATTTGGCAGAATTTGTTTGGTAGAATTAGGAGGGAAAAACAGGATCCCAACTTAGAGAGCACCTAGAGGATCTAGGGGAAAATTAGGCAGAAATTTTGAGGTCAATATTTGGTAATATCCTTAGTGAGTTATTGTGGATTTCTCGAGTAGAGACTGTGGTTAAAAGCCCAGAAATATTTTAGCACTATTCCAGGCCCTAGAAGTAGATTCACTAGAGCAGCAACACATTTTTGGGATAGGCAGTGCAGAGACAGAGCCATGCAGAACCATTTCTAGTAGGAGATTTAGCTTGGGTTTGAGTTATTCTTCAGCCTACATTGAGCAGGCCCAGGTGCAAGGTTTCCATCACCATTATTTTACTCATTCCATTCAATTTATTAAAATGGCTTAGTAATTTTTTTTGGCTCCTGTTTACATGTTTTGATCATGTATTTTCTATTACAGTAGTTTTTATTCTATTTTCACTTTAATTACTGTTAATCACAATTTTGGATATTACAAAGGCTCGCAAGATGTAGTTGTTGTAGGGAAAATAATACTAATTTTCCATTCAGTGACACCCTCTAAAGTTTCTTACTTAAATTCTATTATAGAAATGGAAACTAAGAAACAAGGATCTCTCGCCCACTCTGCAACTTAACCTTTTAGTCGAATCAATTATCAAAATGATTTAGTTGTCTTTAGAAGTGGGTGATAGAAATCATTTCAATAAAAAAAAAAATGAATTTCAAATTAATGTTGTTTTCACTTCATAGTAGCGAGAGACTCACAGCCTTGAAACTTGCTACCATATATAAGAGTTTGGGTGAATATGTAAGGTATGGAACTTCAAAATCTCAACATATTCCTTCGGGGAGAAATATTGAGCATTTTTTCTGTGGCTCAATATTAACATCAATAATTACCAGCCACACTAGTCAATGAGACAAGAAAGATGTTGAATCTCGAGTAACTATGTGAACAACAATAGTTTTGTCACTGCTAATGGTGGACGACCACATTTCATATCAACACCAATATTATTTATATAATATAAACATTAGAGCTCCGGTTGAAATTATTCCTATTAAATGTAAGAAACAAGTGTTCCAAATCATTCCCTAGCATATATATATTACTCAAGCTTGAGGGAATCTTCCCACTACAAATTTTTCAGCTAATACCTAGAAAATTCACTTCTTTTTTATTTTCATTATTCTATGAATCCATATCAGTGAGCTTTTTTTTGTTTATTCCTTGTAGTATGAAATGGTTTATGTTTCTTTGTGAAGATAAAGCCAATGTTCATGCTAGGGGAAATTTTTTTAATTATTGTTGACCATCTATTTTCAAAGATGTTGCGCTAGCATGGGAATTTGCAACAGACCACCTCACATAAATTTTTTTGTTATATTTAAGGTATTCCTATCACTATTTTACAAATAGTTAAATAATAAAAGTGCATCATTTCAAATTTTAAGACATCACTTGAATATATTTATTCTTCGTGAACCCAAATTATTCCTATGGTGGCTACATGAGAAAGATGAGATTGATAACCAAAAAGAAGGGGAAGGACCAGTACCTCTAGTAAAGAGAAGGTTAAAGCTGACAACTCAGTTGGTGTAGCAACTAATTACTCCAATATTGGCTATCATTGTTCATGGAAAGTCAAGTGTGGACTATGAGAATGTAACATATGCTCTTTCTAAAACAACCTTGCAAAATTCATGAAAGTTAGCTTCCACCTCCAATAAAGATATGGGAAAGAAAGCTGAAAATGAAAACTTGTATGCATCTAGACGTTGGCTTCACTTAAAATAATCAATCAATTGTATTACAATTAGGATTTTTCTACTTCTATCTGTAGTTTTATATCCAGACTATTTTTCTCTATCCAAAATAAGCAAATTTTCCTTTTAACATGAAGTCTTCTAAGAAATATTGAACACAATTTTTTACTTACTTTCTTTAATTACCTATCACATGGTGAAACTATATTTTTCAGTACCAAAATCATAATATGAACATCATTAAAAGTCACTGCTTCATTAGGCATGACCTTTGGGAAGCTTCAAAAACCTATAGGATTGAATGTGAATTATGTTTTGAGGATACCATAAAGCTTCATGGAGAATGAAAATAATTTGGCAAATGAGTTCTCTAGGTAGTATTTCTCTTTGAACAAGACCACTAGTTGTAGTGGATTATCAATATTTATATTTTTTTATCAAGCTTCAACAAAAGCTTATATTTTTTTATTGATTATTAATTGTTGTATTTCTTATTTCTACTTGTTTCTCTTTCTTAAAATTTTTTTGCTAACTAGTTTTCAGAACTAAGTGAGGATCAAACATTGGTGGTATCGCTATAATATGTTAAATTATTTTTTGTATTAAATCAAGTATTTCCTATAAAAGATCAACCAATGTGCTATATCTTGGAAATTACAAGTACGGTAAATATGGGAAAACTATTGGTGCTTCGCATGTAAATCTGCAAAACATATCAAAACTACCTTTATTTTATATTTTCATTATAATGATCATTAGTGTTTTGAGTTTGATTATTTCCACAATTTTTCCCTTAAATTGAAAGTTATCCATTCAAGAATCATATAGAAACTTGAATATGAACCTTACATTCCAAAATAATACTATTTGCGAGATTATTAGTGATGATTGCTACATATTTTTTATTTTGGAAATTTTCTCCAAATCACAGCTAATATATTGTACCACACGTCAAAAATAAAATGGGAAGGGAATTGTCTTTGCAATTTATCCACTTATAATATATTAATCCATAAATATAAGAAAAACATTAATAAATTGATGTAGAGTAGTTGGCTTATTCATATGTTATAATGGACCCAAATAGTTGTTCTTGTCTGAAGAAATTCTCATCATACTTGAGCATTCTTGACATCATCAACCTCCAACCCTAGCCTTCTGCATTATCTAGTTATATACATGTATACGAGGCTATCCTATTATTGTATCCTTTTTATTTCATTTCATTTTATTCTAGACTTAGCTTTGGCATATTCTAGGAGTTTTGTTTACACTCCCACATTATATAAGTAATCCACAACTTGAGATTTTTAGCATATAACTTAGTTGGAATAATTGTGCCTAAGATTTCCATGAAGGATGAATACTAAGTTTACTAAGGTGTTATTTTCTATGCTGATTTTTTATTTACTTTACTTATACAGGTCATCTTGCCACATATTGGCCACTGTTGCCCAACTGAAGAAAATTGTTCGACTTTATTTCTTTTATGGGGAAAAATGGCTTTGAAAATATTCTTGATGTTGAGGTGTATATTTTATAAATCCTTTATAGTTTACTTTAGTTTATATTATAGTGTTCATTGTATTTTATGTCTTATACTCTGCATTGCATCTTCTTTCTTTTTCAGAAAAGGAACTCAGTATTGATGGTAAGAAGCAGGAATTGAAGAAAGAGGAGAAAAATAACACTAGAGAAACAAAATGAAAATTAAAGAGAGAGAGAAGAGAACTGGTCTAGTGGTACCCGTAGAGCCAATATCTCGCATAAGACACACACATAGAGACTTAAGGTCAAGACTGTAGAGTTGTTAAATTCACTTACAATGCCTTGGCAACACAATGATAATGTTTTGAAGTGATGAAACAATATTTCATGTGTAAATTGTACCCCAACCAATATTAAGTTGTAAAATCATATTTTAATACTTGACATTTTATATAATATAATTTATGTTGTTGAAATTATTCATAGTTGCACTTGATATTATTTAGTATTGTAATTAACAAATGTAAATTTTAGTTTTCATATTAGATGAACATGATGTACATTGTATATCATTTTTTTAATTTACAAAATCATGCTAATTAATTTATGTTGATTAATAATGAACACATAAAATCAATCTAAACCTACTTAATAAGTATTTTATGTTGATTAATGATGAAAAAAAATGAATATATGAATAAATTAGTTGTTTATAATGATTTTTAATGAAAGTAAATGAAATGAATATTAACTACTAAAGTAGTCATTTATATAATGAATATGAAACTACCAAAAGAAGATAAATGACTACTACAATTTATAAATTTGTGATTACAAATGATGACGAATTTTTTCATATATATGACTATTAGTAGCTAACTTACTGATGAGCCTCTAAATTGGACATAAATTAAGGCTCATCTAACCTTTCTTAGGCCCATATACTTCTCTTATGCACATGAAAATATATATTAAATCTCTCCTTCTACACTTAATAATGTTTTCTTATGCTTTAATATGTTCTTAGGAAGGTTTAAAGGTAATTGCATATTTGTACCTAATATTGGTTATTTTTGTAGAATATTGTGAGAATATTTGGCAGATTATGCAGATTTGGAGAAGGAGATAATTTATGGACTCGCTCCCTGCCACTGGAAGAAAAAGATTGGAGAATAAATGAGCATAATATCGGGAAATTATTGAGAAATATTGGAGAGTTCAAGGGAGTTGCCCACCCTCCTTAGCTATCAAAGGTCTCCAAGAAAATTAAAGACAAAGTGCACTCAATCTATGTTTACATGGATTCAAGTGGACTCAATCACTATTTTCAAGGGAGTTGTTCGTAGGTGCCAAAGGATCCCCAAGGATTCTCTCTAGAAATTCTAATTCCAAAGGCATCCAAGCAAGTCAAGATAAAGTGCACTCAAGCCATACTTTACTTGGAGTCAAGTGGACTCAATCACTATTTTCAAGGGAGATGTTGGTAGTTTCCCTGTAGAATAAGTAGAGCAGAGCTAGAGCTAGGAAGAATCCTTCGATTTGACTCCATTCAGAAATTTTGTTGCAATCTATTAGGGTTTTTCTGTTTAACACCTTCAAGATGTAATAATACTCTATTTTTGTAATGCAATGAGTAGTGAGATGTTGTTTTACTGATCTAGTTTCAGGGAGCGAGGCTCGTGGATTAGGGCCCAACCCATGCGCCTCATCTCCTATGCTGTTTTCGCTCTTTCCTTTCTGTCATTTAGCTAGTTTTGTTTCTGTCAATTAACTATTTTTGTTTCTGTCATTTAGTTAGTCTTGCTTCTAATAGTTTCAAGTTGTTGTTTCAAATTTCTACTATAGGTGTTTCTCTTCTTATGAGTAATAGAATAGAGCATAAAACTATAAAATATGTGGTCAAGCCTTCCCCTCTCATCTCTGACAATAGAGTTCGAGCACCGTTGACCTTCCCATAGGCCAAAAAATGCTTTTTGTTCACTAATTTTATCACGCATTTTGTTAGTTTTTCCATGCATGAATTTGTACTTCTCTAACACCTCCTGCTTCATCTTCCATATTTCTTCTATCTATGTTGTTACACTCTGGTACACTGTGTTCCACCCCTGTGCATAGTGGTTATGCCTTCTATTCCTTGCTTTTCTCTTATCGCAGCTACTGCAACCTTTTTAGTCTTGAAAACTCGCCCAAAACATTAAAGTTCCCCTTCTATCCCTTCCTTTCACTTCGTGGAACTATCACAACCATTTAAACTTGAAAACACTTTAAAACACTGAAATTTTGACCTCATCCATTTCCTTCTTCAACTTCCCGCTACCATACTTCGTCTCTTCACAAATTGCACTTCGCATCTTTTCTCGTTTCCCTTTAAGACTTACTGCTCCTTTTTTTCCAATTCCGATATTGTTATCGCACTCTGCCCTTGCTCCTCGACTTCCCGCTACTGTACTTCACCTTTTCGCAAATCGAACTTCGCATATTTTTCCTTTTTCCTTTTAAGACTTACTGTTCCCAACACCAATTACGATATCGCTCCATACTCTGCCACACTGTCTATCACAAATTACATCCCGCAGTTCTTATCCTATCAGAAATTGCATCCCATAGTTTTTCATCCCCATCGCAAATCACAAATCATAGTTCTTATTTGGTTCCTTTAACACTTACCGTTCCTGACACCGATTGTGATATTCTCCATACTTTGCTGCTAGTCCAATTGCCAGATCACCCAGCGTATTTTTCACTTTGCAAATTTTCCTTGAAAACACTTCTTCTACCCCCCAAACTTTGCGATATTGCAGACTGCAATATCACATTTCACACTTCGCAAGTTTTACGACATTGGAAATCGTAAATCGCAACTTTTGGCCTATCTCATTTTGCACTTCGTAATTTTTATCGCATCACAAATCGCATCACGCAATATTTATCCTCTCCTTGTTAACACTTACCGCTCTTGTCTACCGATTGTGATATTGTGATATTGCATATCACATATTGAAACCTTTTCCCTTCTCACAAATCGCATTTCGTTCCCGCTCTCGAACGATACTCTCACTTCCATGCGATCACATTTTTTCAAATCATTCCTCTCCAAAGCATTTTTGTGATATTATAAGCTTTAATAAAGTACAAAACCCCTCTTTTCACTTTGTTACACTAAAATCTGTCATCCTGACATTTTACCATGAGTATGAGCTCATTATTACTCATACTTCCTCCTTTTGCAAGTCCAACATAACAACTCCTCATGTCAAGCTTCAAAATCAGAGAAAAGTCCCTAAAATCCCCTAAGAATTGGTATCGCACTTTCTATATGCATTCCCTACGGTCCCGCACCTAAAGGTCAGCCTGCATGCGGAACCATACCGCACGTTCTTTGTGTAATGGGTGCGAACCTCTGTAAAACATAAAAAGGCGAGAAAGTGAAGATAAAAATTGAATTCCAGGTGAATTCTAGAAGATTATAGATGGGAATTTTCGAGAATGGATACACTTTAAGAAGGTTCATGCATCCCTCACTTGATGGTGCTAACCCCCTGATGTAAGGAGCTAATCCCTTTGAAGGAGGATTCTATCCCTTCATATTTGGAACAAGAAACCTCCTCTTTTCCACTATAAAAAGAGGCCTTGGGTAGCCTCAAAGGGAGTTCAAGCTTAAGATATTTGAAGTTAAATGCTGTTGAGATTCAGACTCAGTTAACTAAGACTTTCTGTGAGGTTAAATCACTCATCTCTATTTGTCTTGGTTCAAAGAGTGCAATTATTGTCAAATTAGAAGAGATTCCTGCTTCGGACCCCAGGAGGACCTGCACAACATCAAGGCACGGGTTGTAAAGGTTTTCTTTATTTGAAGTTAATACAAATATACTCATTTCTCTCATTAAACTGTCAATTCATGGTTTATTTCATAAATTCCTTGATCATTATGATAAGTATGGTTTATAATAATGTCTATACAGGTGCTGCGTAATATTTTTGCTTGTTTGTGACTGCAGATTCACGAGGAACGTTCTTTCAGTGCACGGGAAGGACTTCAACGAAATCAAGCAAGCGTTGGACATAAGGTAGGCCTTACACCTATATAGTGTTTTATGAATCTTATATGCTTAGAGAGAGATTAGTATAATTGGATGTTTGTTGCTAGTTACCTTTTGTACTAGAGAGATCGGTCTTGTCCGCAAGACGGATTAATCTACACAACAAAATGGTGACCATACTGGGGAAAGAACTTGTTGTTTTTGGTTCTCTTTTATTTTTGATTTGAGGAAACATTTTTTCCTGATTTTTGATTGATACACATCTGTCAGGGTACTTTAGATTTTTCTTGTTTTTCAAAATTTAGAAGTATTTTTAGTTTTTCTATAATTTTTCTTAGGACCGCACTCTGCCTAACTTTGACAGTGCGGGCAGGTTCGCACGTTCTTTACAGAACACAGTGCGGGACCGCACCTGTCAACACTGGTTGCCTGCGGACCCTGTAAAAATTTTAGAAAATCTATAGGTTTCTTTTTCTAGTTTATTTTTAGATCTTTAGTTTCTGCCCAGACTGGTTATTGTGTCTATCAAGAATTTATTGTGAATGAACTCCAACAGTGTTAATGTTTTGATGATTTTCTAGAAGATTTTGCCGATTGGATTGTTTTTCCTGCTTGGTCTTTGTAGTGATTCGAACTTTTGACAATTTGCAGTATCTCAGATTACATTGATCTCTTTTTGTCTTTTGAATCCGACCTGATTGTGAAAACATCCTATATTGAGAAATTAAGCCTTTTGTTTCTTTGCAAATCTTCGAAAAAACTTGGTTCAAAGTTTTGAATTTCATTTTTGTAAAAACATATTTTGAGTGTTTTTGATCTGTTTGTTATCTGAACGAATAGATTCTTAGTTTGCTGAACAACTAAGGAAAACATTCATAAAAGAATCTAAAAATCTTTTACTCAATTTAGATCATAGATCTTAAGATTAGATTTTGTATTTTTGATTAGTTTTAGTTTTGTAGTTTTCTTTCGAAGGAAATTTTTTTTGTAGCTTCTAGTTTGGAAAAGAAAAGGATTTTTCTTGTGAGCTTAGATAGTTTATTGAAAAGACAAAATAGTTTCTTTCAATTATTTTTCACGTTTAAAGAAGGAATTTAAAAGATTGCATTCTCTAACTCTTTCTTTAGATAGAAAGTTCATTGAAAGAAAAAAGACTTGAATATCATCATAGGTGCATTTTAGTGTTTTTTGGAAGTCGAGTCTTCACACCATCCAAAGTTTCACTTCCGCACCCATTGAATTAAGAAACAACTCTTAAAAGTAACGCTTAAATAAAATTCATCTAGTAATCTTTTTATTTCTAGGGCTCTTATCACCAACATAGCTTAGGCTAGTATCTTGGAGTAGGGAGTAATTAACTCTCCAAGATAGCTAAAACAAACAAGTAGACAAATCTTGAGGTAGGAAGAATTCCAGTTGTTGCATGTATGCTCTGGGAAGCTCCTCTTAAAGGAGTTAAGCACGAGATCATATCTGAACCAGTGGGGTAATCAATCCTTCCTCATTGGGAACGATAGAAGATATACACGTATTAAAAGCGGTAAACCTCGGATAGACCATTGTCGAGGAGCCAGGGGTCACTTGTCGGTAAACCTTGGATTATTTCAAGGAGCCTTCAAGGGGATTGAGCTTTGTTACTCTGCCCTTGTGTGTGTGTCGGATCGTAGACTGTTCCCCCAGGTATATTTGTTTCAGTTGGTAACCTTAGTGACCATAATCTTTAGGATTCTTTCCTAAGGTGACGGTGGAGGGAAGATCCCACTGTACCTGGAACAGACGTCGACTAGACTCACTTGGACTCTCTGGGGAGTTCTCTTCACTCGATATGGTTATGTGAAGAAACTTGTGCCAGTCTGTTTCATTAAGCAGGTTGTCGGGGTAACTGTTCCAACCGCCCTTTTCGTGTTAAAACTCTACTAAGTTGGATTTCATCACCAACTAGTGATTTTAGTACGGAAAGTTACTTGTTTGTGTGTGGTTTGAACTCTTAGATTTTTAAGCGAATGATTCAATTGTTTGTTTCTTAGAGACTTTAGGTGTTTTCATTGAAATTTTTCTTTGTTTGCATGTGATTAGATAATTTTTAATCGTGGCGGAATTGTCGAGACAATCCCGGAGAATACAAGGGAAACCTCCTGAATATTCACCAGGTCAACTTGAAGGGCTTCGAGCTCTGGTACCACACATTAGCCGTAGACTTAGGTCAACAGAAGTTGAAAGCTCCGCTATAGTAATACATCCTGATCATCAAATACCTACAACAGAATACATTCAAGAACCGATTTCAGTTTCTGAAGTTACTGAAAATATTTCTCCTTCTGGTGAATTATCTGACGAACCTGAAATCTCTGAACCTGAAACTGAATCTTCTGTGTTAGAAAAATCCTCAGGATTTATCACACCAACTTCTAGCGATCCAGGTTCACCTAGGGTAAGAAATATCATTACAGAAAATCTTCCCTCTAGACTTATTTCTATTGAAGAACTTACTAATCCAGACGAAGACATATCTCTTCCCAACTCCCCTCAATCGTTAAATCTTAGGGAGCGTGAATCTATTTTCTACAGCCCCATTCGAACTAATCCTTGGTATCTCTCTTTAACAGATTTTTTAGAGAATCCGGGTCTTGCTTTTTATCCACCTCGAGTTCCATTTCATCCTACACCTAGAGGTTATTATCCGTCATCTATTATGGCTGGAGAGTCATCCATGTTTTCTCAAACGCTTGAATCATTTTTACATGGTGGTCCTTCTGTTCCTTCGGGATATCAGTCTTTGTCTGGTACTTTCTCGGGAGCAGCTCCTCAACCCATCAAAAATGTGTTATCAACTGGTATTGATAGACTTAAAATTGAAACGTCGAATGCAGAGCAAGTTTTTATGATGTCTAGTAATATTCCTAATCCTCAAGCTCAAGGCAGTCAGTTTCCTTCTGGGGACCAACCTCAGGGAACTCAGTTACCGCCTGGGGGGCAACCTCAGGGTAGTCAATTACCGCCTGGGGGGCAACCTCAAGGTAGTCAGTTACCACCCGGGGCACAACCTCAAGGTAGCTTTTTCCCAGGACAAACTGTGGATCCATATTATTTTGGGGGGCAACCCCAGGGACAGTACATACCCCAGGGTTATCAACCTCAAGGACAGTACATTCCTCAAGGTCAACCCCAAACCCAATATGCTCCTCAGGGTCCTCAACAACCCCAACTTCAGTACGTGCCTCAAGGTTATCAACCTCAAGGGCAGTACCCAATGCAAGGTTACCAACAACCTTCTGGTCAACCATCTGTTCAAGGAGCCGGAAATTTACCTTATTATCAACCCTACGTTCAACCAGGTTTTGGTCCTTACGTTCAACCTTCTACGGGACAATACCCCAGAATTATGGTGTGGGATACATCCCAATATCAACAACCTTTGCAGCCTAATGTGCAGTTACCTTATCAACCTGGTCAGCCATTGGTTTCTGGTTCTACTCAGCAACCTGTTCAACCAGCTATTCAAACTCCTGCACCTAGTTCAGTTCAGCAGGCTGGGCCTAGTACACCTCAGACTCCGCCCAAAACTGCTGCAACGCCTGTTCAACCTGTCACACTTATTTTTGGAGTATCCGTAGCCCCGAGTTCGACTATCCCTGTATCCGTGCAAACTCCTCAGGTCTCTATACCTCAGTCAGGACCTTCAGTTCAGACTACAGTTCAGATGCCTGCAGGAAAAACCGATATAAGTACAGTTGTTACAAGTCAACCTCAATTTACTTATCAACTGTACCAAGGACAACCGCAATTCGGTCCATATGTTCAGAATCCGAGCTATCAACCATACCCTGGTTATACTTATCAACAACCTCAGTATGGTCCGATTCATCCTGGTTATCCAGGAGGTTATACGATACCTAATGCTAATCCGATTCCTAGTTATCCTAGGTATCCGCCTCCTGGATCTGCTTTGGCTTCGCAAGGTTTTCGTGACCCTAACCGTCAATTTCCGTTTATCGCAACTTTGGACTTACCTATTTTGACGCACCTTAAAAATGATCCTATTTTTTATTATCAAAACTGGCCGTCAATGCCTCATAAGTTGCCCAGTGATATACCAAAGTTTGAAGGAAAGTCAGGAGAAGATCCATCCAATCATGTTATGACTTATCACCTTTTGTGTGCATATAATTCAATTATTGATGATTCGATTCGCTTACGTCTTTTCCAGAGAACACTCATAGGTCTTGCAGCCAAATGGTACATTGAGTTGCCACGAGGCTCGTTTCATAATTTCAGTCAGTTAGCAACATCTTTCTTAACTCATTTCCAGTTGCCTGTCAGATACGACAATGGCACAGAATTATTAACTTTGCTAAAACAATCTACGTCCACATATATTTCTGATCATATTCATGAATGGCAACGTAGACGGCATATAGTGAAAGTTTATATTCCAGATCAAATTTTGGCAGAATGGTTTGTTAAATCATTATTACCCAAGATCACTGAAGATGTAGCTAAGGCTGGTGTTGTTACTGAAGAGCAAGTAATTGCTCAGGCTCAGTACCTAGACCTCGTCTATACGCAGTCAGGTACTCTACATGAAAAAATTCCCGATCTTCCCAAACAAGGTCAAATAGCTGCTGCTCCTTCAGGGTCTCATGCCGCTGACGGTATGATTGGTACAGTTAGTTCTAAAAGTAAGAAGAAATCCTCAAAGAATTCTTCTCCAATTATAACTTTACCTGATTCCCCGAAAGGAGAATCCTCTCCCGAAGTTTCTGCCGACATTCATGTTGTTAAAACATCTACGACAAAATCAAAATCCGGTGGTAAAAAGAAGGGGAGGAATAAAAACAAAAAGAATTCGAAAGAGAAAACAGATAAAGATGAATCCAATGACGAAAAACGTAAACCTCGTTATCCTTGCTTCATTTGTGAACAAGATCATTTCATGAAAGAATGTCCATATCGAGAGGAAGTTACGAAACTCGTTAAAGGATCGCAACAACCTGCTGTCTTGAAGGATCCCTTTCCAATTCAAGATAGTAAGATGATTGGTTCTTCCTCGACTACTTTAGAAGAGCCTATTATGATGATGTCTCATGTACGGATTGCAACGCGATCGCAAGATTACGGTTCTAAGAATCCCGTTGATGGAAAAGAAGGAGAGTCTTCTAATGCCAACACATCAAATACAACTCCTCCTGTTTCCGGTCCGCTACAGATCGAGAAACAAAATCCAGAATTGATAATCAAACCGCCTGCTAAAGGTGTTCTTCGTAAATCAGCTTTCAATCCACATGCGAGAGCTGCTCAGAATTACAACATTGTTGAAGATTTAGCTGTTTCTCCTTCAACAATGTCGGCTTTGGAAGTGCTGCAATCGTGTCCAGCACAGCGTAAATTATTATTGTCTGCCATAGGAGCTGTTGATGTTCAGGATTCTAACCTTATAATCTTCGATTTAGAAACTAGTACACCACGTCTTCCTCACCAAATGGCTTTCCAGATTCCAGTGTTGGTCAAAAACAGACCTATTTTTCGGACTATGATTGATGAGGGAGCTTCAACGTGTATTATGTCGATTCAGTGTTGGAAATCTCTTGGTTCTCCTACACTTAACCAATCTCCGACGATTCTAAAAGCTTTTGATGGTTGAGGTTTTCAACCTTATGGTATTTTGCAGGATTTACCCATAGGGGTTGAAGGAAAAATCGTTAATCTAGATGTGGAAGTGGTTGATGCCCCTCTAGATTACAACCTTCTACTGGGTCGTAGTTGGTCTTATGCTATGACTGCTGTTGTCTCTTCGGTCTTTCGACTCATAAAATTTCCATATCAAGGAAATATCATGACAATAGATCGGTTAACTTATTTTTCGTCCGACCCAGCCTCTACAGAAACAATCCAGCATGTTGGTAAAACCACTATCCCTTATAAGGATGTTGGAGTAGGTTTGATTAAATATTCTGGTTTACTAGGAACTTTTTCCTTTCCTCCTCCTAACGTATCGCCTTCTACTGCAACTATTCATATGATTTCGTCAGACACTGTTATGTTTGATGATCCTTGGATTATTCCTTCAAAATCCGAGATAGATTCATTTAATGGCGCGATGCCTTTGAGTCCATTTGAAATTGCGTACCAGGCTGTACAGTCTTTTTCCGACCCCTCTTCAACCGAAGTTGATCCAGTGAATGGGATCCAAGAGGAATCACTTTCCATATCTAGTTCAGCTACAACAACATTTCCCGAACTTGTTCATACAGATGAGCAAATTCGTGAGTTTTTGTCTGTTGATGATTTACCATGGGAAGATCTACATCACCGATCTTCATTTTTACCTGAATTAGATCATTTTGAAGATGATTTCGCTTCAATTTTTACTGTTGAATATGCCAAGGAACCTCAGAATCCATTGCAAAATCCTGATTCTGAGTTAAATTTGGAAAATATATCTAGAACAGTTCCAATTGACATTTCAGTAAAACCAGGAATAATTGAAAACATTCATATAGGTGCTTGTTGTACGGATGAAGAAATTCAGACTTATAAAGCCCTATTTCAAGAATTCTGTGACGTGTTTGCCTGGTCTTATGAAGAAATGCCAGGAATTGATCCATCAATCGTCGTTCATGAAATTAAGACTTACCCGGATGCTAAACATGTTCGTCAACGATTACGTCAAATTCATCCTAGAAAAGCTGCTGCTATAAAAACTGAAGTTGAAAAATTACTTCGAGCAGGATTCATTTATCCAATTCCCTTAATGGATTGGGTATCGAATATTGTTCCTGTGACTAAAAAACAAGGAACAATAAGAGTATGTATCGATTATAGGGATATTAATCGAGCGTGTCCAAAAGATAATTATCCAACTCCCTATATCGATCAAATAATCGATGATTGTGCTGGTAGTGAACTATTCTCCTTCATGGATGGTTTTTCTGGCTAGAATCAAATAAACATACTCCCTGCAGATCAACCCAAAACAACTTTCATTTGTCCATGGGGAACGTTTGCTTATTGTAAACTACCTTTTGGACTAAAGAACGCTGGAGCAACTTTTCAACGGGCTATGTCTTATGCATTTCATGACATTAAGCACATTGTTCAGCCATATCTCGATGACTTACCTGCTCATTCATTACGCAGGGCCGATCATCCCATTCATTTACGAGCAATTTTTATGAGATGTAGGCATTATCGAATAAGGCTGAATCCGCATAAATGTGTTTTCTGCGTAGAATTGGGTCGATTACTAGGATTTTTTGTTTCGAAATCAGGCATTTGTGTCGATCCATCGAAGGTCGAAGCTATCATTAAATTGCCTCCTCCTTCAACTTTACGCCAACTCCAAAGTTTGCAGGGGAAAGCAAACTTTTTACGTAAATTTATTCCTAACTATGCCGAGCTTACAAAGGGTTTTACCCGGTTGTTGAAACAGGACATTCCATTCTTTTGGGACGAGATCGCTGATCGATCTTTTGATGCACTCAAACACGCGTTGACCCATGCACCGTTATTGCATCCTCCCAACTACAACCAAGATTACATTTTGTATCTCGCTGCTTCTCATTCCACCATTGGGATGGTACTAGTTCAGGAAGATGAATCTCACAATGAACATGTGATTTATTACCTTAGTCGAAATCTGCATCCGACTGAAATTAAATACACACATGTGGAGAAATTGGCCTTGGAAGCTGTTCAAGCTGTCCAACGTTTTAGACATTACATCTTGTTACGTAAAACCACAGTAATTTCTAATTGCAACCCCATGATGTATATTTTGACCAAACAATTGCTAGGGGGCAAATATTCCAAATGGATAGTTATCCTGCAGGAATTTGACTTGGAGTTTGAAAAATCCAAGGCAAAGAAATATTTGGTATTTGCGGAACTGATGTGCGATTTCCCCTCTACTGATATTGAAACAGTGGCAGAAGAGTCCATTGCGGACGAATCTTTGTTTCTTATCAGTACACTTGATCCATGGTATGGGGATATTATTGTGTATCTCCAAACCCAATCTTTTCGGCCTAACATTTCACGAACTCAGCGACGGAAAATACGCTTCCAATCCCAGCAATATAATATCATTGGTGATAAACTTTATCGACGGGGAGCAGATTCTATTTTCCGACGTTGTCTAACTCATGAAGAACCTGAGAAGGTTCTAAATGACTGTCATTCTGGAGCATGTGGCGGTCATATGTCTGGGTATGCCACCGCCTAAAATATATTGCGTACAGGTTATTTCTGGCCAACGTTGTTCAAAGATTGCATTTATGCAGTTCGGAAATGCCACAACTGTCAAATTTTTGATAGAAAAATGCGCGCGCCACCCGCTCCTCTTCACCCTATAATTGCTGTTGGTCCTTTCGCAAAATGGGGTATCGATTTTATCACTTGTAACCCTCACTCGGCCGGGGGGCATGCCTATATTATTCTCGTTGTAGATTATTTTACAAAATGGGCCGAGGCGATGCCTACATATTCAGCTGACGGCAAGACTGCTGCAACATTCATATTTAATCACATAATTTCTAGGTTCGGTGTTCCTCAAGCTATTATTATGGATCATGGAAGTCATTTTCGGAATATCATGATGACTGAACTAACAGAACAACTTGGCCTACGCCACAATAGTTCCACTCCGTACTATCCACAAGCAAATGGTCTGGTTTAAGCCATTAATAAAGTTTTAGTTACCATGATTAAACGAATCATTGGTATTCATAAGACGAATTGGCATTCCATGTTATTTTCAGCGCTTTGGGCATATCGAACCTCAGTCAAAACATCAACGGGTTTCACTCCTTTTCAACTGGTTTACGGTTTGGAAGCTGTGTTACCGATTGAATGCGAAATTCCATCACTAAAATTAGCCGTAGAATTACTTCCAGCTACGTCTGAAGAGGAAAAACGTTTCTTGTACTTAGCCCAATTAGATGAGAATCGACGAAACGCTGCAATAGCAAACGAGGCTCATGTTAAAAGGATAAAAGCTCAGTATGATAGAAATGTTACCCCTCGAAATTTTTCAGAAGGAGACCTAGTTTTACTTTATGATCAAGCTAACGACAAACTAGGAGCTGGGAAATTCGTGCCTATGTGGCATGGTCCTTACATTGTGAAACGAAAGTTAGCAAAAGGGGCCTATGAGTTGATAGATTTTGACGGTGTCCCTTTAGATAAACCCAGAAATGGGCTTTCTCTAAAGCGATATTATGCTTAAACGAGGTGTGGAGATTTTTGTTAGTTTAGATTTCTTTACTGCTGGTGTGTTTTAGATTAGAAAAGTGTGCCTAGTTTAGAAGTGTGTTTTGTCACTATTACTGCTTATCTGAGTTTTAATCTTGATATTGCAGATGTCGACGTCTCTTCAAACCTACATTGGTTTTGCTGATGGTGCTTATCGTAGTACACGGAACATTTCTTCCGCAACTTGGGTTATCTATTCACCCTCTGACGAGTTAGTATCCATGCATGGGGTAAGCCTTGGTCAAAACAAAAAATAACATTGCCGAGTATAGTGCAGTGATTGAGTTATTGTCTGAGTCCATATCATTTGGAATTCGGAGTTTGATTGTAAGGTTGGATTCAGAACTTGTTGTATTACAGCTTAACAGGGTTTATACCATCAGAAATCCAGTGTTATTAAGGTTGTTTTTAAGAGTTCATCTCTTGGAACGTGAGTTTGATTACATTGAATATCAGCATATTCCAAGACATTTAAATACATTAGCAGATTCAATTGCTTCTAGTATGATAAATAGACATTTGCAATAATAAAAACAGTAAAACAAACAACATTCATATATGTACACAGATAGCCGAAAAAATGGTGATATATCATAGCATAGGAGTGTGTTCAAAAAATATACATCGTCTTCGATCATAGGTTGGAAACACCTTATGATCGGAAAAAATGATAATACAAAAGTCAAAAAATCAGTCTACACGATCATCCCATCACTTATGGTGATCTCGATAAGAAACAACTGCCCGGGCCACCCTGCATAGGAACCTCCTGAAAGGTCCTGGGACTCCAATCACATATCTCTGTAGCCTGAGAGGAATGTCATCTATACTGGTCTCTGGTATATATAGAGTCAAGCGCTCTAGATGATGCTCCAAATCAGTCAAAATCTCTACTGATTGGCCTGCTGGGGCTGGTGCGGGCGCAACTGGTTGTCTCCTCTCGAAAGGTTGGAGATGAGCTGGTCATTGTGGACCCACGTCTGTATTCAAAAAAATTTTGGTTATTAGTTTTCTAAGACGATAAAAAATTAAAAAAAAAATTAGAACTTAGCAAACGTTGAAAAATAATTTTACCTGAATCATCCCACTGTTCCCCTGCAGGGAGAGACATCTCTCTGTCACCGCGGAAATCTATCCCGGCATACGGAAAATCATCTATAACAAAAAGTTGGCGATCCAGCCAACGAAAATATGAAGAAGGGAATCGTACAATCTCAGTGCCCTCAATAGCATGACGGGCCATCAGCGCGGACCAACGAACCATTCTCGGTTCTCGAGGTCGACCGGCATCAACAACGATACTTTGTGGAGCTAATAAGGGGATCCTCTCCAGAGCAAAAGAAACGATGATGGATCCATATCCAAAGTTTTTCAGTTTCCCAATTTTTGCTCTGGTTAGTTAGCCTTTCACATTGGCCAACACAGCTTCACACCAGTTAAAGATGGTGCCGCGAAAACAGTCCACAGCAACACGCATTTGGGAACCAGTAGCTACATGAAGCGTGGCGCTCCCACATAGTTTGGTAACAGTAAACGCTATAACTTTCAACTCAGGACGGATGATATGTTTTATGTCAATCCGTTTGTCCCGAGGATTTTCCAAATCATTGCAAAATTCTAGTTGAAGACTAGCGACAGTCTGGCCACCTGGCCTAGTCCCAAACAAGGATACTTGTTCGCCCCTCTTGGACAAACCAGTCAAAAAGTATATATCCTCCAGCTCAATTTCGAGCCGGTGGCCACCAATGAAGAAGCACTGGTCCTCCGCATGCCATCTGTCTACCAACCATGTTAAGAGTTCCACTTGTGCCCTCATGCCAGAGATGGCCCAGAATTTGTATAAGCCACAAGCTTTCAATGCCCTTTGTGTGGGCAAATGAAGCATTACAGCTTCATCCACTTCCTCATGCTCTCTTTCTCGCCAGATAAGCATCTTGTTAATCCTGCAATACAAAATAAGGCAAGTTAGAATGATATTATTTGAAAAATTTTGCAAAATAATGAGAAATCATTGTTTTAAAATGGACCGCGCGGGTACCTCACCCGCTCTTTGTAAACAGAGCGTAGCTCTGCACTCAGACTGTGTAATGGGTGCGGTACCCACGATTTTTTCTCGTTAAGAAAAAATCGGGGTCCGCAGGTAACCTGTGTCCCACCTGCGGACCCCGCGGGCACATTTTTGAACCCTTTTTTGCCCTAAAAAATCAAACTAAAGCCTAAAAATGAATTTTAAACGGATGAAAAACAAGATAAGGAGGTCGTGGATTACCTGTGGCTGACAATTTTTGATTCCAACGGTTGAATTTTCCAGAATCTTCAAGGGAAATTTTTTATCCAAAAGCTTTTTACTTTTCACTCTGGAACTGAACGGTAAAAATGAAATAGAAAAAGTCCTTTTTATAAGTTTTTTCGAATGAAAGAATTTTTAATTTGTTTATTTTTCACCTTAAAAGGGTATCTTTGAAAGCATTTTTACTTATCTTAAACAGGTATGTGTAATGTTTTGAGTTTTTGTGCAGAAACAGGATTTTTCAGGTGAACTGATCATTTTTCAACAAAGAGCATACTTTTATCACTTTTTCGGACTCTTTCAAAAATTTTACGAAAAAGCGAAACCTTGGAGTCCTCTTTTAAGCCCTTTTCAGACTCTCTAAACATGAAAATATTGCCGAGTACTTGAATATTCGAACTCGTTAAAGTAAATGAACAGTCGTCCCTTCAGTATAAGTTTATCCCTTTTACGGACTGAAATGGACTATTTACGAAAAAGGAATATGTTGACTAAATCTGGTCAATAGAGTTCTCTCCCGCATTATTTTATCCTTTTTCGGGCTCGAGAGACTAAATTTACGAAAAAGTACACCCATGGAGTTTTCTTAAGTTTTTCTTCTGACTCCCTAAAACTGAAAAACACCGAGTTTCTCCTATACTGGACTCGTTAAAACTTTACAGTAAAGGACATGTTTAATTTTCAACAGGAATGAACCACTCCTTCTTAGGGTTCGAATTTTAAACTAAGTTGGAATCATCCGAAGGATGAGCTTATAATCAAGCAAATGTTATCCTCCTCAAGCTTGTCAAAAATAAAGAGGTACTTGCCAGAAATGGTGGGGGAAAAGAGAGAAAAATGGGCGTGTTTCTTGTATTTTAAATCTTCGAAAACTCAGTCAACCACTCTTGGACATGACACTTTTTATTTACTTGGGTTGGGAAATCCTTTGCCTAACAGTTAATCAAACCACATTGAAATTTTTTAGCCAGTTTCTGGGTATTAGCTTTGGGTCAATTGTCACCAAGCCATCTGCAGTGTCGTTATGTGTCCAAGAAAATAGTTCAAATAAACCATTCATCTGCAAAATATCTGTCATCCATTTTTTGACCATCCCTGAGTCAGTCCTTGCCAATATATTTTCAAAACTTGATCTATGATTTCGTGTTGTGGGCTTGCCTACGACAGATCGCTTTCTATCGACATCAGCACATTATCTAGGAAGTTGATCCAGAAATCGTCAGTACCTTGAAATCTGCATGCCTCAATGGCAGGTTTCTCACCTTCGATGACAGGTTGCATCATTGACCTTCGATCGAATGATTTCGTGAGATGTTCGACTTCAGCTCATTCATTCACATTTCATGGATTGTATTGAGTACTTTGAGAGCCATTGACATTACTGGTGGTTTCTCTCACACTTGTTAACAGTTCACATCATTGACTGGTAATCAAGTGGTTTCTACCATGTTCGACTTCGACACATTCATTCACATGGATAGAATCGTACTAGTTTGAGATGCGGAATTCAAGACCCTGGATCTAGTTTCCACCATCCAGGCTGCGAGGAATTTTGTTGTCATCTATACAGTAGACTATTGATAAACAGATGGCTGCGTCCATACTGTGTCTACATATATCTGTACTATGATGTATTCAAAATCATTCCTGTATCAGAATGATTTCAGTTAGTTTATAGTTAGTTTTTATTTGAGTATGGGAATGCCTACCTCAGTGATGACATATACATGTATATATTTTGCATTGAATGTTTTTACAGGTTCCGACTAGGGTGTCCACAGGATGATCTTTGAAATGATAAAGTACTGCACTCTTCATATATGACAGACCACAGCTTCATCTATTCCAGACTTTGCACTTTAGGGGGAAATTTGTTACACTAAAATCTGTCATCCTGACATTTTACCATGAGTATGAGCTCATTATTACTCATACTTCCTCCTTTTGCAAGTCCAACATATCAGCTCCTCATGTCAAGCTTCAAAATCAGAGAAAAGTCCCTAAAATCCCCTAAGAATTGGTATCGCACTTTCTATATGCATTCCCTGCGGTCCCGCACCTAAAGGTCAGCTTGCATGCAGAACCATACCGCACGTTCTTTGTGTAATGGGTGCGGACCTCTGTAAAACATAAAAAGGAGAGAAAATGAAGATAAAAAGTGAATTCCAGGTGAATTCTAGAAGATTCTAGACGGGAATTTTCAGGAATGGATACGCTTTAAGAAGGTTCATGCATCCCTCACTTGATGGAGCTAACCCCTTGATGTAAGGAGCTAATCCCTATGAAGGAGGATTCTATTCCTTCATATTTGGAACAAGAAACCTCCTCTTTTCCACTATAAAAAGAGGCCTTGGGTAGCCTCAAAGGGAGTTCAAGCTTAAGATATTTGAAGTTAAATGTTGTTGAAATTCAGACTTAGTTAAGTAATACTTTCTGTGAGGTTAGATCACTCATCTCTATTTGTCTTGGTTCAAAGAGTGCAATGCTTGTCAAATTAGAAGAGATTCCTGCTTCGGACCCCAGGAGGACCTGCACAACATCAAGGCACAGGTTGTAAAGGTTTTCTTTATTTGAAGTTAATACAAATATACTCATTTCTCTCATTAAACTGTCTATTCATGGTTTATTTCATAAATTCCTTTATCATTATGATAAGTATGGTTTATAATAATGTCTATACAGGTGCTGCTTAATCTTTTTGCTTGTTTGTGACTGCAGATTCACGAGGAATGTTCTTTCAGTGCACGGGAAGGACTTCAACGAAATCAAGCAAGCGTTGGACATAAGGTAGGCCTTACACCTATATAGTGTTTTTATGAATTGCATGCTTAGAGAGAGATTAGTATAATTGGCTGTTTGTTGCTAGTTACCTTTTGTACTAGAGAGATCGGTCTTGTCCCATGAAGACGGATTAATCTACACAACACACTTCTAAGCCTTGTTTCATGTGTTTATCCCTCCATTATCACCTTTACCCCTTTCTTCTCCAAGCTTCAAATCAATGCTTTCTCAATTAGAATTAAGTCATGGTTAGCTTAGCTGCATGGGTAAAAGCATGGTAGATAGGGCATAATATAAGTAGGGTTTTTTTAGATGATTGGCCAAGTTAAGTGTGGTTTAAATTAATTTCCTTTTGCAATTTAAATTAGTCTCATTTCTGCAATATTAAATTACTTTCCTTCCGGCCATTTATTTGGTCTAATTTAATTTTAGTTTCCTTATGTCATTTCCTTTCTACAATTTAGTCTAGTTTCATTGAAGTGTGGTAGTGTTCACGAGAACCCTAGAGAATCTGATCGATGTTGGTTGTAGAGTAATGACATCAATAGAATGCATCTTGCTATGTATATAGCACTATCACCTCCAAGGTTGTACAAACCGAGGTTGATAAAGTAAAGTAGGGGAAACCCTGGGGAGTTGCAACACTTGGTGCAATACCACACTTGGTGCAATACGAGGCTCACCACTTACAATATCTTATAACATGACCAAAATTTAATAGTCATATTTTTTGTGCATTAATTGGTTTCAAACGATGACTAAAATTTTCATATATATGACTATTAGTAGCTAATTTATAGTATCTTATAGCACGAGCAACATTTTGGTCATTAAATTGTTTTCTCGAATGATCATTTAGTAATATATTTTGTTGTATATTTGGTTATTAATTGTGGAAATTGATGACTAAATAAATGACCAAATTTATGTCTAAATATACTACTACACAATAAAATTGAGAAAATTAATTAATGACTAAGCTAAAAACAACCAAAAGTTGGTCGCGTTATAAGATACTGTAAATTAGCTGCTATTGGTCACCGATCAAAAAATAGTCATTTATATGAAATTTTTAGTCATTTTTTTAGTAACTAATTATCCATTTTGTACTAGTGGTTGTCTCTTCATATTCCTTTTCTCCTATTTTCCTTTATTTTCATAAATAAAATGCCAATTATTTCCACTTTCCTTTGCTAATTTTCATAGCCATTAAGTAATCACTAGTGATACCAATCACTATGTTTTTCCTAACATTCATCTTGGCATACGTGTCCCATGGCCTTGGTATTATTTTTATTTACATAGGAAATCAACCATGGGTTCTTACATGTATACGACCTACATTTTTTCCATTAATCTTCGTATACATATCAATTATCATTCAACATCAATACCGTAACACAACAAAAATACAACTGCAATTATTTCTTTGAAAATAGTGAGGTATAGAGCACATTCCTTCCAACATTGAACTACCTCTACTAGTTCGCCCCAAGATTGTAGAAATTATATAACTTATGTGATATATGTCCAATATTCTCCTGATCTCAGACTATTTTAACTTCATGCAAAATACATAATCTATTCTACCATTGATCATTTGCGGAACTTAAATCAAGATTGCAATGCACACATGAAACAATAAACATTCACACACATTAACATAGTTGTTTAACGGGAAAGCCTGAAGATGAAAACCCCAACTATCTGTATATAATATATGTCAAAGATATCATGTAACAATCCTCATACAAAGATGATCATATCAAGCTCTCAGTATAATGCAATCGCTACACACTAATCAGGCCCGATATTGCAAATCCATGCACCGATCTTTGCCACCTGCTAGCCCGCCTCTACTGCGCAATCCCTGTTGAAGAATGGATTTGAGTGAGTTCAAATTACTCCAGCCTTTCTCACGCAATCCTCATTGGCATCTCCTTGAGTGTTGGATGCAATCAATGCATCACTATAGTCACACTTTCTCTTTCACCTATCTCTCCATTGTTCTCCTTGAAAGCGCCATGCACTTTAGTTAATTGATATATTCTTCGGTTGATTAATGAGTTATTTAATGAATTAGTTAACTAATTAATTCACACCACTCTCGCTAGTGTATCAATCGGTTAGACTAGATACAACTAGCTCAACAGAGTGTAACTGAGTTAAACTGAATACAACTCCACCAACTACTTCTCTAACTCCACCAAAATATGTCACATGAGTTCTAACTGAAGTCCTCATGCATTAGCTCTAGTAAACCCTTAGGAATAGTGTAATTCCTTCTGTCAGCTGCTGTGACACATCTGTGCACTTAACTGAAGCGCTCCAAGAGAATAAGATAATGTTTAGAGTCCAAATATTATTAAGAGCTAATAATATTCGACATATCTATTTTTAATTTGGAAATCTAAAAATAGATTCGCAATATGTATAAAAATAGAAGTCCATCTATTTTTCCAACTTGACCAACCATCCACAAGTAGCATCCTGCAACTCATAGAATATGATCGACATGTCAAAAAATAGACATTGCACCAAAAATAGCCTGCGGGCCCACTTAGTGAAGGCGACTCTTTTCACTAAGCTCATTATCTTGTTGAATATCAACACTCCCTCTCAACAAGATAGGGATTATACACACCCCAATCCACCGTCTCTATTGTATTCGGGTACTGCTCCTGGTGAGCGCCTTCGTCAGAATATTTGCATCTTGATCCTCCGTAGGAATGTACGAAAGCAACATGATCTTCCGCTGCACAAAATATCTGATATGATGGTACCGGATGTCAATATGTTTATATCTATCATGAAATAATGGATTAACCGAGAGTTTAATGCAACTTTGAGTATCATAATATATCACAGTAGGATCTAAGTGAGAACCGAACAACCCGACCAGGATCTTCCTCATCCATATAGCCTCGCATGCAGCCAAACTTGTTGCCATGTACTCGGCCTCCACTGAACTGAGTGCCACGGATCTTTCTTTCCTGCTGTACCAAGAAACTGTTGTAGATCCGATACTAAAAATCCCTCCAGATGTGCTCTTTCTATCCGTTGGGCTTCCTGCCCAATCTGCATCCGTGAAGCCATGCAGCTTCAACTCATCCGACTCTTTGTACCACAATCCATAGCCAGATGTGCCCGTGAGATACCTCGGGACATGCTTTCCTACCTTCCAAAAGAGCTTGGTAGGCTTCACCATCGCTTGTGAAAGCTGGTTCACAGCATAGCATATGTTCGGTCGTGTATTGACTAAATACATGAGTGAACCAACCAACTGTTGATAAATAGTGGCATCCACTACCTCTGCCGATGTAGCATCCTCTTTCCTCCAACCACCAGGAAGAGGAGTGTTGATAGGCTTGCAGCCTTGCATGTGAAACTTCTCCAGTATCTCCCGGGCATACTTACCTTGAGACACAAACAGTCCACCCTTCCACTACCTAATTGCTAAATTTCCAATCCCAGGAAATAATGAAGGAGGTCCAAGTCCTTCATCTCAAACTCCTTTGCAAGATCTGCCTTGCATGAGTGTATCAATAGTTCTTCACCTGTTATTATTAAATCATCTACATAAAGCACAATGATCAACAACTTACCCTCCACCACAATCTGGTATAGGTTAAGATCCTCCTCGCTCTTGGTGAAACCAAGTCTGGTGCAACAACTTTCTATCTGTGTGTACCAAGCACGAGGTGCTTGTTTCAGCCCATACAACACTCTTTTGAGCCTACACACATGTGACTCACTGCTGAATATTTCGAATGCTTCAGGATGATCAATGTACACCTCCTCCTCAATGACTCCATTGAGGAACGCATTCTTCACATCCATCTGATGAATGCGCCAACCCATCTGCGCTTAGAGAGCAAGGATGGTCTGTATGGAAGAATACCTTGCGACAGGTGCAAAGGTTTCTTTATAGTTGATCCCCTCAATCTGTGAGAAGCCTAGGGCAACAAATCTTGCCTTATACTTCTCGACGCTCCTATCAGCATCTTTCTTCACTTTGTAGATTCATCTCAAACCAACCACTGATTTCCCTTCCAGCCTTGGGACAATCTTCCATGCACTGTTTCTGACAAACGAATCATACTCTTCCACCATGGCATCTACCCATGCGAGATCCTCCACAACTTCCTCGAAAGAGGATGGCTCCGTCACGATACACTTGCTCATCAGAGCCATGTATCCAGTAAATCGGTCAGGTGACTGTCTCTGTCTGCGCTGTGATGTAGGAACTCCTACATTCTGCACTACATCAAGATTCAGTCACTCAGCTTCTGTAGTGCGCTTCCACCCTTTGATGTTTGGCGCTGCATGAGTGGTTTCTTCCACTCCATGAACCTCCTCTTGTGGCTGATCCACATCTTGAGGCTCATATTTAGGAACAAGTAGCTCCTCCTCTGCATGCAAGTGTAGCTCCCTCTCAAGCGACAAATTCATGGCTTTCTCCTCATGAAATTTGATATCCCGTCGCACGACAGTCATCTGACTATCTGGAAAATACACACAATAATTGTGGGGTGTTTCTGTGTATCCCACAAATATCCCAACCTCTACAGTCGGCTCCAGCTTCTTCCTGGCATCCTTCGTCACATGAATGTAAACAGGTGAGCCAAAAATCTTCAAATGAGAAATATCAGGCTTCTTACCAGAAAACGCCTCTTCGGGTGTACTCATGCCAAGTACTCTATGAGGACAACGGTTTTGCACATAAACCATAGTGTTGCATGCCTTAGCCCACAAGTGTATGGGAAGGCCCTGATCATGCAACATCGCCCGTGCAGCACCCATGATCGTTCTGTTATTTCTGTACGCCCCCGATACGTTATGGGTTATGAGGCGCTATGAGTTCTCTTCGAATTCCTTCTGCGCTACAGAAATATTTGAATTTTCTGGAGATTTATTCACCACCATTATCACTCCTTAGAGCTTTCACCTGATTCCCTGACTCTTTCTCAAGTAGCACCTTAAACTCACATAAATTTGAGTATGTCCCACTCTTCTTCTGCATGAAGAAGATTCAACACTTACGAGAAAATTCATCAAAAAATATCACATAATACCTATTCTTTGTTGTTGAAGCAACAAAGAAAGGTCCACACATGTCTATGTGAATTCTCTCAAAGATTGTCGTGGCGTGAATATCCTTCTCATGAAAAGTGGTCTTCACAAATTTTCCCAAAGTACATCCCTTGCATTGATCTGACTGTGAAAGTGTACCCTTGGGAAGCCCAGTAGAAATCTGCTATAAAATTTTCAAAGCGCCATGGTGAAAATGGTCCAATCTCCTGTGCCACAATTCACCGTCATCCCGGCTCACCACTCCTTCTGCTTTGCCTGCCATTGTTGCGCAGCCATCTACCTGCAATTGATAAATATTCTTAACTCAAATCCCTATCCTCATAGTTTGACCAATTGTTTTACTACGCAGGAAGGCTTTTCCCTCGCTAAAAACAACATCATAACCCTTGTTAGTATGAATCCTTCGTTGAAGTGTACGAAAAAGGACCACTTTAGCTATGCATAACTAATAGCCCTAACAACAATAGTGGCTGCCAAATATCTTTAGATCTGCAGTTAGTAAAAAATGCTGCAACAACCAGATCTATAAATGGAAATACATTAAGCAGTAAAGTAAAGGGTTTGCTCCATGCATCCAACAGACAAGACAAGAACACAATTTTTTGAAAGAATTTTTATATTACAGGGCACCTGGGAGGAAAACAAGAAGGTGTATCCAGCTCTCCTCAATGGGATGGGTTCTTTGTAGTCCTCAGCACTTCAGATCTAAGCTTCCTCTCTCTAGTTGATGTACAAAACCCAATGAAAAAAGTAGAGCTCAAAGGGAGCAAAATGGCAGAAAATGGTGACCAAGTGTATAGATCCAGAGTGATCTAGTAGGCAACAAAAGGTGAAGAATGATAGGGAGAACCCTCCTATTTATAACAAAATATTGGGTCATTCTAGATCTTGGTGCATGATTAAAATAATGTTAACCAAATCTAGATCCACCTTTTATGGAATATTTTATTATATTTGTTGGAGGGAAAGGGTCTTTGACTTGGGTCAAAACCCTTGATTAGTCAAAAATAAATAAATAAATGATTTATTTATCTTTTTAAGGAAGTGGTTGGAAGATAATCAAATAAATAATGATTTATTTAATTATTTGTGAGTGATTTGGTCATATTTAACAAGGAATATTATCTAAATAAGATTTAAATAATTATTCCTAGAAATTAATAAGATAAATAAAGGTTTATCTAATTAATTTCTTTGATTTTGGGTTAAACATGACTGGGAATAATAATTAAATTATGGTTTAATTAATTATTCCATGAGGAAAATCAAACAAATATGGGGTTGTTTAATATTTCCTTTTGGGGTTTCCTGTTTTAACATAGTGAAAGTGGTTTTACTTAGGGTAAAACTGGTCTTACATGGTGTACTTGGGTCCATCTAATGATAATAAGTTAGATGACTAAAAAATGGTGTAACAGATTGCCCCCCAGCGTGCGAGTGTCAGGAGTAAATCGTATGACCGAAGTACGTTGTAAGAACACAATCACAAGACAACAAAAGGGGTTTCAAAGAGAGAAGTGCGAGGTAGATAGTGTGCTGAAGGACTAGACCCTGAGGAGACGAGACTCGCAGGTGCAACAAGTCTCTTTATATGAGAGGGTACCTGTGCTGAAGGCGACGGGGGAGGCATACCTATGCCTGCTGAGACAAAGTACAAAAGAATAGTGTGTCCAGTAAACAAGGGACCGAACCATAAAGTACAGCTGGCATAATCATGAGCCAGATAAAAATAGAATGAGGAATCCCACATACATGCTGTGCCTGGGATAACAGCCAGGACTTGTACAATAATATCTGAGTACATGAGATAAATACAACCCAAATGCCCCCTGTAAATGGGGAAGGGCTCACAAAATCTGACTGATACATGCAAATCGAAGAGGTGCTGCAAGTGGCGAAGGCCAACATCATCAAAATCTGGAGCTGCATCGAAGGCTGCAAAGAAGAGGTCATCCGGGCATGTGGGGGGCTACCTGCAGGGCCACCCCCTCATGAGGGTTGAGACATCTCACACACACCCGGGAATCATCAAGAGTTGTTGCTGGATCACTGGCCCGTCAAGTATACGAATATCGATCATGCTGAAAAGGAGATGGAGAGAAAATCAAGTCAAGGGGAAATGAGAGATCCCCTTGCCTAATCCGAGGCACCGAACAAGAGTGGAAGATGGAACCAAGGTACACCGCCCTCTAGACCTGGCTTCTAGAATGAATGTGTTGATGTCGACAGAAGGAGGTCCGCCATAGGTGAGGCAATGAGAGATCCTCAACCAAGGCACGAGAGAAAACAGTAGAGCGACGGACAGACTGACACTGATGACGATAGTGGAAATGGGAAGGACTGAGTAGCGAGTGGACGACTTCCCTTGTTAGAGCATAAAGAGCATGGATGACATGGCAGCGACTGACACAAGATCACAAGGGATAGGGGATAGTGAGACTGAAGGTCATAATGTGCGACACAAGAGAGAGACCAAGTAATGAAGGATGGAGGGCTATAGTGGGGCGCAAAGGGACGTGGTATAGACTCCATGGATGCAATGATGACTCAACTTGGATGCTCTAAACAAGGGCGACTCTATGGTGCTGCCACATAGTAAAGGCCCCAATGGGGGACCATGGAAACATGAGTACATGATGGGAAATCATGACGAAAATCAACACGAACGAAGACAAGTAAGGTGGCAAGATGGTGCCCCAAGTACAAGTGTCGTAAGTGAGGAAATTCGATTTTGAGGAGGGGTAAAGTGACCCTTCGTGGACAAAATGTGTCCTGGTGGAGTGTCAGATCTCAAGAAACTAATAGATACCCATTTGAGAGCTCGGTGGGAGCTTTCCAACGGTGCAGACGGTTCGTCAGACGGGGCTACGGTGTGGTCACGGCGGTCGAAAGAAGAACCAGGGGTTCTCTTTTAATAAGGCAGTTTTCCCTCCAAAATCACTCATTTGCTATTGTTGCTGTGGTGAATGTAGAGAGGAGAGAAGGCCCTAAATCTTGCGGTGAACGTAGCAGACAAACCGACCGTTGGAATTGCGATCCGTCAGTTGCAGGTAGGAGGTCTAACTTTTCTCTTGCATTTTGATGGATTATTTGTTCAGTTTAGGGCCCAGAAATCCAGAAACAGTCCCTCCTTCATCTCTACGGCCGGGTCGCACTTTTTGGGGAAAAAAGTGCGACCTAGGACGTAGGTATCAAGGCAAAAAGTGCGACCTGGTCCAGAAAAGGGCAGAAAACTGCGACCTGGGAGATGAGGGGTTGTGGTGCTGTTTGATGGCTGGAAGTTGGGTTTTGGTGTTTGGTTATGGTTTTCCCAATCTGTATGCTGACAAAAATGACGTGTTTGTGCAGGTATGGCAGAGTTACGGGTCAACTGGAGAGAGAGAGATCTGGGGACACTACGGACAGAGATCCAGGTGGATCAGGGCGTCCGCCGTGTTTTGGCCAGATTTGGGGTTCTCAAGTTCTTGGAGAATTCGTTGATGAGAGCAGGGGAACCATTACTGGCCCAGATTACCAGTTACTGGGATCCAGATCAGGAGATCTTTGTAGTGCATGGGCACAGGATCGAGCTGATGGTCCAGGATGTGTACTTCCTGACTGGTCTCCCGCCACTGGGGATGGTGGGAAACACACAGCCAGTGCTACCGCGGGGGCGGCATATCATGGAGTTCGTGGAACGCCATTGTCGACCGGGTCTCCAAGTCAAGGGGACTCGAATACAAATCGGGGATCTAGAGAGGCTAGAAACCCGTGCAGTGGCCGCAGCTGTGCTGCAAATTCTGGGCATCCAGGTGTTCCATCACATCACTGGGGGGCAGATGATGATAGTGGAAAGTGTGTTGGGTGGGACCTACTATGGGTGGGCCCATATGTTATTGGTGTCGCTATGCAGGCGGCAGGTGAATCATGACTGCTCATATGGGACTTTGTTGTGCGCCTTCTTCTTTGAGAAGATCCCGACCTTGAGGCCTCCTGTACAGCTTCCAGATGGGGGCCCAAGGGAGCCCAGGATGCGCCGTTGGGGACAGCTACTGTGTAGAGGAGGAGGAGGGGCGGTCGGGCGGGTGTTCCGACCGGATTTTTTTGCCCATTGGGATCAGATGCCGCTGTACATAGACGACTACCCGTATAGTGGGATGAGCTACTGTGGGGATCCGGATCTGCCACTTCCGCCTGGTCGAGTTTGGGGGCCCGATGGTAAGTGACAAATTGCTATTCTTGTGTGGGCATGTTAAAGTTGTGGAATAGTAATTGATGATACTGATTCATGTACTTTTGGTATGCAGATATAGCACCGGTAAAACCGGCCGGATATATGGGACGACCAGCAGCGTCTGGGGCTACAGGTCCAAGTGGGTTGAGAGCGGCGCAGGATGAGGATGCAGCCGCCCTGCTGGAGGACATCCACCGTAGATGCGAAAGGTTGTTGACCGGAGTATCAGATCGCGGGTGGCAGGACTTAGACGACCAATACATAGAGCCATGTGTTGGTCTCCCCTCAGAGTGGCGAGGTATCATGCGGCGCATGGCGATGGCCGGTCAGGCTATGCGTGATCTACATGCTGCAGGGGCAGAGACATTGGCTCGGGAGCCTCCAGATAGTGATTAGGGGTAGGGGCATGTGGTGCCCCCTATGATGTATGTAGGGGCAGGTGGTGCCCTCAGTTTTGGGTTTTTTTTTGGAACATGCTATGGGCATGTCGTATGTATCAGAGTAGATGGACTCTAAACACACTTTTTGCGACACATATTATGGATATGCATCGTCTTTTAATGGTTGATTTAATGTTATTGTCTTGTATGAAATGTGTGTGATAAATTCCAATCTAGAACATGGTTTGCAATACTATCTACATAGTGATTCTGTTCTCGAGGTACATGGTTGAAAGTTATGGTTTCAAACGCACATATTAAGATTTTAACTCGTAAATAGCGTCTAAACAGCACAGGGTTATGCACACGATAAACACCATTTAGTTGCATTACAAGAAGCAGGGAATCCAAACGAACGTGCAGATGGAGGATGCGATGAAAGAGGGCATCAACTAACAGACCACGCACTGCATCATATTCGGCCTGATTGTTGGTGGCAGAACCAATGCATACCCCGTTAGAAAGAACAAGGGCATGCAAGGGGGTGAAGATGGCCCAACCTGCCGAGGCTAGATTCCTGGAGTAGCGACTTGCACCATCGGCGTAGCCGATAAAGGGTGTGGATGGGGGGTCCTGCAGAATGGTGTGACAAGACAATAAATGAGGGGATGAAAGGAAATGATGGCAGCGTGAGTGTACAGAAGTCATCGGGCGACAACCGCAGGAGGGAGTGTAAGGGGCAGGATGACCAAGACTCAGACAAGGTGGTGTATGAGGACTATCGGAAACATGATGAGGACTCGGGCTGCGGAGGTCAACAGAGACACAAGTGGAGTGATCTCGGGTATGAGGAGGAACAGGGTGATCAAGAGACACAACAGGGGAGGATGCAGACGGGCTGGGCTCCGAGGGTCTCGCAGAGGAAGATAGGTAAAGGATGGTTACAGCAGACTCTGTCATCTGAACATCAGGGGGGGGAATGTCGATGGGAGCGGGGGGATCCTCAGGTTGACCTGAAGCGTACTGCGCGAGGATAGGAGAGGCGGATTGATTTTGTTCAACCTCATACTCTCGAATTACCTCTAAAGAGGCGCGGTAGTGCGTCAGGTGAGGACAATGGTGGGAGTAATGGCCATGAACGCCGCACAAAGCACAGGGCTTGTTGGTGCGAAGAGTCTTGGGGTTCTTGGTGACGGACGACGAAGGAATGGGGGCTTCAGGGACCGTAGACTCGGGGAACGCGACTTTAACCATGGGCTGGATACGGGGCAACTCAGGACAAGCATGGGTGGCATGACCAGTGACATCACACAAAGCGCAAGGCTTTGCGGGAGGGGAAGGGACCGGGTCAGTCGTGGTAGTCTTGTCTTTGGGTGCCCCCTTGCGGGCTTTGCCTTTCTTCCCGGGTGCCGTCACAACAGGAGAAGGGTCCTGTGGAGGTGCGGGAGGCACAGGGGCAATGGAGGAAGCGAGGGGGACCGGTTGAACCGGTGTCAAAGCCATGTAAGGTTTGGGGTGACCAGGAGGGGTGGCGGCTGGGGGATCAAGGTACCAGACCGGAATGCCCAAGGTCAAGTTAGGGAGAGAGAGGGTGGCCATGACGGGGACAAAATATACTCCGGGAGGGGGAGCTAGGAAAGGGATCTGCCCAGCAGGGTAATGACCAGGAGGGACGGCTTCGAGATGGTTAAGGCCAGGAGGAACCGATCCAGGAGGGTAAAGGGGTTCAGGGAGACTAGCTGTAGGGGTAGGGCCAGAAGGAAGTGGTCCGGCTGGCTGAGATGAATGGCTAGGAGCAGGTTGCGGAGGGCGAGGGGGAGGTTGCTGACTAGCCGAGGCAGGCCGCTTACGGGCAGCCTGAGACGATTGCATCATGCAAACATTCGAGGAGCTGGGATCAGTGATGGGAGGAGGAGGCAGGTTAGGGAAAGTTCCAAGCAGGGAGAAATCTTTGTAAACGCCGGGGCAGACACTGGTCAAGGAATCAACGGTTTGCTTGTTGGCTACAGAAGAGATAGTCGTCTCAGGAGAGGTCTGAGATTTTGGCTCATGATATGTCAACTGGTCAATGGTGACTATCTTTCCGTTATGGGGAAAAGACATCTTGCGAAAGACCGCGGATGGGACAGCAGACATAGCATAGGTGTAGCTTCGCCCCAATAGAATGTTGTAATCTAGCGGGGCGTCGATGACTTCGACGTCAACGCAAACAGTCTTACCGGCGAGGGTGATAGGACAATTACGAAACATGCCAATGGGCTGGGAGGCATGACCGTCCCACGCTCGAAGGGTGATCGTGGAAGGGGCCAGTTCAGGGGATCCGAGTTGCTTCCAAACCGAAGCGGACATCACGCAGGTGGATGCCCCCTCATCAATGATACACCGGGACACATTGGCATTCCGGATTTTGACTGGGATTTGGAAGGCGACGGAAGGAGGAAGAGGAGGATGGTCCGATTGAGTGGCATCGAAAACAATCATTTGGTCATCAGCAGGATCAACAGCGCCCACGGCAGATAGTAGAGCCTTCCTTTGGGAAGGGCACGACTGGAGGAGTTCCAGGGTGGAAATGGCAGTTAGAGACCGCGCTGTGATTGCCCCACCAGGCGGAGGCTTACTGGACTGCAAATTTCGACCGGTAAGATTTCCCTTGGGTAATGGTCCCTTAGGATCTTGGGGGAGTGGGACCCCCAACCTTTGGGTTGAGGGATATGTAAGGGACCATTGGATGTCGAAAGAGGCTCGTAGAACCAGAAGAGGAGGCCTTGCGACCGAGCGTGGGTGCCCTGGGGCATCGACGAGACCGAGTTTGAAGGTGAAGACTCCACTTCGATGGGGGCGGTGATCGGAGGCATCATAAGGATCCGGTAATCGAGGAACCGGTAAATGGAAGGAGGTCCGGGCCGTCGCGCGTTGGGTAGCCACGAATCCTTGTTGAGGGAAAGGATCAGTAAACACAGCTGGCTGGGTAGTGGCCACATTAGGAGGAGCATGAGGGGAAGCGTGTTGTCCGCGCAATGTGGCTTGAGACTCCCACATCTGCCACATCTGGGGTAAGAGGGGACAATTGTGGGTGTAATGACCATAAACACCGCAACACGAATAGGGCTTGTTTGTGTGAAGCGGCCTATCTGGCTTGGGCTGAATGCCCTGTTGCTGGTTGCCAGTGTTAGGGTCCACACCAGAATTGGGTCCTCGGGTACCAGGGGCAGATTGGTTTTTGTTGCCTCTCCGCCTTCTTTGGGAAGAAGGGGGATTAGTCGCGCCCTGCTGTGCAAATACTTGCCCTAGAGGGGGCTGTAGGTGCTGGTGCTGGGGTTGAGGAGGCAAGGGAGGAGGAAGCGCATATGCTGGAGGAGCTGGCGCACCAGGCTGTGGATAAGGGTAATGGTTGGGGTTGGGCAACATTGGGGTAAGCAGGAGGTTGGGCAAAAGGAGGAGGCATGCCGTATCCTGGATACATGCTACCGGGAGGGGGAAGAGTGCCGGAGGAGCTGGCCCCTCCCTGAGGGAGACCATAGCCCATAGGAGGTTGAGCGTATGGATGGGAAAGGGCTCCAACGATACCTTCGGCGGAATGAGATGCCCCGGGGCGTTAGCGCCACCGGGCCTGGGGATGTCAGGAAGAACGGTATAAACATAACCAGATTGAGCGTAGATCAGGTCATACTTCAAAGCTATTTGGAGGGCGGCTTCTTCAGTTTGAGGAAAATGAGAGGCGACATCTTTGCCGATGGGAGCGAGAAGGGTGCGCAGGAACCAGTCCATGTAAACCCGATCTTCGAAGGGAGGGGCTCGACATAAGCTCCGTCTTCGTCGCCATTCCTGAACATGGGCGGAAAGGCGTGTTGAAGAGGCTTGCTTAAAGGAAGTCAAGAGCTCTGTGCCAGTATTGTATCGGAGAGGGAGCTGGAAGTACGACAAAAAGGCTTGGGCAAGAGTCTCGAAGGTGGTATGGGTAGAGGTGGCTTGTTCAACATACCATTTAGAAGCTTCGCTGGTAAGCGTGCGTTGGAACAAACGAAGACGGATGGAGTCATCGGTAATAGAATTGGAGGAACACCACATATGGAAAGATCGGACATGATTGGTTGGATCTTCTCCATTAAGGCCCTCAAACTTAGGGATGTCTGAGGGGAGCTTGGTTGGCATAGCGGGCCAGTTAGCATTGTGGTGAATGGGGTCATTGATCAACTGATGGAAATCGGGGAGGCTGAGGTCTGCAATATACGGCAGCACAGGGGTGGCCGGGGTAGTTCCTGTGGCGGTTCCACTAGTATTAGGGCCGGCATTGGGGCCGGGAGAACCGCTAGCGTTAGGCCCTGGACCAGACATAGTGAAGGTGACAGGGGGAGAACCAGGGGGAGAAGGAGGACCCGATGAATCAGGGGAGGAGTCGGAGTACGGACTCGGAGGTGGACTGGCTCGACGACGGTGGTGCGGAGCAGGTCGATCAACCGGAAACTGAGGGTGAAGGCCAAGAAGTCCCCGGGAAAGGCGCCTGGGGGGCGCAATGATGACAGGAAGAAGGAAACCGACAGGGGCAGAAAGGGACAGAATCAAATAAGGTCAAGGGCAGATAAGGTGTAGTGACAATTGATTTTAGAGTCTTTGCCGGGCGGTGTTAACAAGGCGCTTCTTCGCTTAGGGTCAGTGTGTGGCGTGCGTTAATTTTAATTTTAAAACCCTTTCCGTTTTGAGAGCAAGAAAAAAGTGTGCTGCATAGCTGAAAATAAACCTACAGAGAACAGAATATAATGCTGAAATAACAGAAAAATAACAGCTACTTGTGCATCTATCTAACCCAAGAAGGTGGGCCTCTCAAAACTATGCTGAAAAGAAAGGGAAAAACTATGTAAAACACACGGAAAAGGGGCCAATAGATCTAAGGTCAAAGGGGACAGGGATCTAGAGGACAAAGCTGCTGAAAAGAGGTGCAGATCACAGCCAAGAGACAAAGGCAAGGTGGCTGGAAAAAGGAAGGAAATCAGCAAAAAACTGGAGGGGCAAGGCGGAGGCCTTCAAAGGAGGTCCAAAAAAAACGACAAGAGGTGATTTGAAAGGAAAAGAGGCTGATTTCAATGGATCTGGAAGGGAGGTAACAGATCTGGAAAAAAGGGGGCTGAAGCTCTGAAAAACCGACGGCTGAAACAACTAAAACTCTTCCACAAAAAGTGGAGGGTACTAAAGCCCTAAGGGGCTGGGTTCCCACTTAGATGAGTAAAAACAGATCAGATCTTGGTCAAGGCGGGCTGAGACAGAGGCTGGAAGACCCTGACAGAAGCTGCAGCAGAACCCAGAAAAATTGCAAAAAAATCACTGAAAAACTGGCAAGTCACAGTTTCTGACCTGTTTTCAGTGCAGGTCGCAGAAAATGGGCAGAAAAGTGCGACCTGGAGGTCCAGGTCGCAGGTTATCGGCCAAAAAGTGTGACCCCCCGTTCCGGTTGTCTCGGCGGCAGATTTTCAAAAAAGTTGACGTCTCTGGTGCGGCTGGTGTCGGTTACCTGCGCAATAGGGCCAGAAACAGACGGAAGTTAGAAATTTTAATGTTTTAGGGTTTTATGTGAGAAAAATGACATAAAAAGAGGAAAACTAAGCAGCTGAAAAGAAGCCCTAGGGCCTGAAGTAGCTGGATATGCAAGAATATGAAAAACGACAACGGTCGTAATTTAAAACCCGTGTGGAGTCGCCATTTGTTAGTATGAATCCTTCGTTGAAGTGTACAAAAAAGGACCACTTTAGCTACGCATAACTAATAGCCCTAACAACAATAGTGGCTGCCAAATATCTTCAGATCTGCGGTTAGTAAAAAATGCTGCAACAACCAGATCTATAAATGGAAAGACATTAAGCAGTAAAGTAAAGGGTTTGCTCCATGCATCCAACAGACAAGACAAGAACACAATTTTTTGAAAGAATTTTTATATTACAGGGCACCTGGGAGGAAAACAAGAAGGTGTATCCAACTCTCCTCAATGGGATGGGTTCTTTGTAGTCCTCAGCACTTCAGATCTAAGCTTCCTCTCTCTAGTTGATGTAGAAAACCCAATGCAAAAAGTAGAGCTCAAAGGGAGAAAAATGGCAGAAAATGGTGCCAAGTGTATAGATCCAGAGTGATCTAGTAGGCAAAAAAAGGTGAAGAATGATAGGGAGAACCCTCCTATTTATAACAAAATATTGGGTCATTCTAGATCTTGGTGCATGATTAAAATAATGTTAACCAAATCTAGATCCACCTTTTATGGAATATTTTATTATATTTGTTGGAGAGAAAGGGTGTTTGACTTGGGTCAAATCCCTTGATTAGTGAAAAATAAATAAATAAATGATTTATTTATCTTTTTAAGGAAGTGGTTGGAAGATAATCAAATAAATAATGATTTATTTAATTATTTGTGGGTGATTTGGTCATATTTAACAAGGAATATTATCTAAACAAGATTTAAATAATTATTCCTAGAAATTCATAAGATAAATAAAGGTTTATCTAGTTAATTTCTTTGATTTTGGGTTAAAACATGACTGGGAATAAAAATTAAATTATGGTTTAATTAATTATTCCATGAGGAAAATCAAACAAATATGGGTTTGTTTAATATTTCCTTTTGGGGTTTCCTGTTTTAACATAGTGAAAGTGGTTTTACTTAGGGTAAAACTGGTCTTACATGGTGTACTTGGGTCCATCTAATGATAATAAGTTAGATGACCAAAAAATGGTGTAACAACCCTTGTCTTCCAACATCGCCACAAAGATCAGATTCTTCTTCAATCCTGGAACATGCATGACATCCTTCAAGATGAAAGGTTTACCTGACTCCCTCTCAAAGGAAATGGTTCTGATACCAGTCGCACCGTATCTACCATCATCGCCCATCTCAATGTGCACTCCAAGATCCTTTTCATCCAGATCACTGAACAAATATTTGTCTCTGGTCATATGGAAAGACACACCACTGTCAAGAAACCACACCAATCCCATCACACTTGAAACCAAGCATGTGATCAAAGAAAAATCCAGCTCAAAATGTGAGGCTAAGGCCTCTCCATCTGTAGATCTAGAAGCCTACTTATTTTTCTTCTTCTATGGACAATTAGTGGCATAATTTCCATGCTGGTCATAGTGAAAGCACTTTACCTTGGACAAGTCCTGCTTCTTTCCTTTCGCATCGGATTGAGAAGGATTTTTCTTCCCCTTCCCTTTCCTTTCTTTCGCATCCAAAGCGCAATTTTCTTCATCTTCATTCTTCGATGAAGATCCATCCCTGGTACCCCGCCTTATCTCCTCCTACACAAGATTCGACCAAAGTCGCTCCCATCCTGGCAGTTTCTCCCATCCATTGACAGAGTCTTTGTAGCTATGCCAACTCTTCAGAAGCCCAAGGAGAGCCAAGCTCACCAAGTATTCTTCATCAAAAGTAACCCCCACACTTCCTAGCTCATCCTTGCAGTGGACAAACTTCGTGAGGTATTTTGGCATATTGTCGCCTTTCTCCATTTTTATTTTTCTGAGCTTGTCTTTAAGCGCCAACTTCCTCTGGTCGCTTCTGCTTTGGAATAATTCTATCAAAGCATTCCACATTAAGAATGGAGTGGCTTTACCATGAAGGTTGGACACAATTTGGTCCTTCACACCTTCTAACAGAATCCTTCGACACTTTGCTATCTTCTTTTGCCATGCGTCAAGTGTGGCTGCATCACTAGAACCAGGCTTTGGAATATCAACATCTATGAACTCCTTCAACCCATTATCATCCAGCACTGCCTCCATCCTGTCCTTCCATGCAATATAATTTGAGCTTCCATCAAGGGCATACTCCAATTGCAATATTTTGAAAGACAATTCAATGAATGCTCAACTTTGACACCAAGAAAACACTGCATCAAATTCGAATTCCACCAACACAAAACTCAATTGCTTCAATAATTTAAATCTGCTCCAATGATCAACCCCTATGATACCATGTAGAAATTATATAACTTATGTGTTATATGTCCAAGATTCTCCTAATCTCACACTATTTTAACTTCATGCAAAATACAGAATCTATTCCACCATTGATCATTTGAGGAAATTAAATCAAGATTGCAATGCACACATGAAACAATAAAAATTCACACACAATAACAAAGTTGTTTAACGAGAAAGCCTGAAGCTGAAAACCCCAACTATATGTATATAATATATGTCATAGAGATCATGTAACAATCCTCATACAAAGCTTATCATATCTAGCTTTCAGTGCAATACAATCGCTACACACTAATCAAGCTCGATCTTGCAAATCCATGCACCGATCTTTGCCACCTGCTATCCTGCCTCTACTACACAATCCCTGCTGAAGAATGGCTCTAAATGAACTCAAATTACTCCAGCCTTGCTCACGCAATCCTCATTGGCATCTCCACTAAGTGTTGGATGCAATCAATGCATCACTATAGTCACAACTGATGGTCACACTTGCTCTTTCACCTATCTCTCCACTGGTCTCCACTAAAATTGCCATGCACTGTAGTTAACTGATGTATTATTCAGTTGATTAATGAGTTATTATTTAGTGAATTAATTAACTAATTAATTCACACCACTTTCATTAGTGTATCAATCAGTTAGACTAGATACAACTAGCTCAACTAAGTCTAACTAAGTTAAACTAAATACAACTCCACCAAACTCTGTCACATGAGTTCTAATTGAAGTCCTCATGCATTAGCTCTAGTAAACCCTCAAGAATAGCGTAATTCCTTTTGTCAACTTCTGTGCCACATCCGTGCACTTAACTGAAGTGCTCCAAGAGAATAAGATAATGTTTAGAGTCCAAATAATATTAAGAGCTAATAATATTCGACATATATATTTTTATACTGGAAATCTAAAAATAGATTCTGCCCAATATGTCTAAAAATATAAGTCCATATATTCTTCGAACTTGACCAACCATCCACAAATAACATCCTACAACTCATAGAATATGATCGACATGTCTAAAAATAGACTTTGCACCAAAAATAGCCTGCACGCCCACTTAGTGAAGGCGACTCTTTTCACTAAGCTCATCATCTTGTTGAATCTCAACAAAGATTATATATTATTTCCTTTAAGAACCATCAACCCCTTTTAATGCTAGTTGATTTATTTCGTAGATTTCTTCCTCGTAGATTTTTAGGACTTTGTAGCTTTAAGGTTTGTTGGCCTTTTCACTAGGCCCTTTTCTTTTAGTATTTTTTCTAATAAGATTCTTTTATTTTTCTTTAAAGCATGTATTTCTCTCGTGCTATGATTTATTACACCAAACTTAGTATTTCTCTCCAAATAAGCATTTAACACAATACTTCTCTTCCATTATGTTAATATTTTTAAATATTTTCTCCTAGGTATTTTTAGAGGACTTTAACAAGAGGTACAACATGTGAAATTTAAACACCAACAAATTTTCACAAGCTCAAAAGAATTATTCTAAACTCTAGCACCTTGTCTTGAATATTTGCAAGAAACTTATTTATTTTATTCAATAATAATAAAGATATATACATCATCACATAATTCCCATTCTCGCTTCCATTGCCATTAAATCCAATAATAATTCAAAATTAAAAGATTAACCAATTTCTGAAAAAGAAAGACATAGGAGTGTTACAGTTGCATGGAATAATTTCATAAATAAAACCATAAAATAATCTAGAGAGTTCAAACAATAACTTTCATGCACCAAAATCATGTTGTAATTATGGCTAATGTATTGCCCTTAACAGAAAAATACATAATAAAGATGGAAAAATTCTGATAACAAGATGATTATGGAACTAATGCAGATTGATACAGATGCTACAAATGGTATGGACATAGTAATGAAAATTCATAGGTATATGAATGATAAAGGTGATGTTTTAGAAAGTATATAGGCATGATACATATGCAATTCCTATAAGTGAAATTTGTGTACACAATGTGAACCATGGTAATGAAAATACCATGAGTCTTTACCATGGTGTTGGACCCTAATAATTGAAGTGAATGACTATTTGATCCTGTCAAATAATACTAACAACATTACCAAGGAATTTTACCTAAGGTATTGGCTAATACTAAAACCATATAAGGAGATGGAGATGAAGGTGATAGGTGCACAAGTCATGAATTGTTAATGAAAGATTTGTTCTAAATAGGTATAGATCAAGGAGAAGACTCAAATATGAAATATCTAAAATATGTTGACATATATTGATATATTTGCTACAATTTTATAAGTAGCTAACAATGATTAAACTGTGATTATAGTAATCATGTGATCTAAATGAATTATTCATAATTTTGTATTTTGGGAAGTTAAGGTGGTGGAGTGAGAAGTAATTTTTGGAGTGAAAGGTGTGAAATATGTACATTCGTTTTCTTTTGAATGATCGTTTTCTTCCGTAGTATGTTGAGATATGTATGTATGTGTTATGCATGGTGGTTAGGTAAGCTAATACATTTCATGGATGTCACTTATATGTTATAGGGTTTGTAGTACATTTTGATAATGAAATTTAATCAATTCTTCTATATTTATTGTTGTCTCTTAATGATGTCTTTATCTTGATGATCTCAGAGTGTTGATTGGGTTAAATGTGGAATGGTATATTAACTAGAAATGATGTTACAGTGTAGTCATATGTGATTGGTTAAGTAAGCTTTGATTGGTTCAATTCTCTTTGATTGGTGCAATGATTTATGTATGGTTCAGTAATTGAAGATTCAATGCTCAATATTATGATATTTGTAAGTAGGTGTGATACAGAGGAACTGTTAGAGAAATGGAAGTTTATTAGTTTCTCTTATCATGGCATTATATTGTGATTATTATTATGTGTTCTTGAATTTTATATTTTATGATAAAGATTAATGCCGAAACAAATAGAATAGCACATAATATGTAGGTATGCTTCGAGGGAAAAACCCCACTCTTTGGGAAAAACCAATCAAAATTCTTCCTTCAATAGTTTGAAGATGAGATGACCAAGGCCTTTAGACTATAGGCCTCCTCCATCAAGTCATCCCTTCACTGTGCTAGGACAGATACTCTAAAGTACCGAGTTTACATAGCACTAACTCCATGTAACATTGGGATGAAGCAACCTCATATAGAATTACTATATTCAAATAACACCATTGTACCATATATCATCATTGTATACATAGATATTGATCATAGATACTGAACTATTGCACTATCATCAAATTACTGCACTATTGTGATTTCACTAAACCTTCTTTCATACTGTAATTTACACCATACCTATAATGGCATCAAACTATGACCTATGCAAAATCACCTAGCTCCTTTAGGTGATATCTGAAGTCTCTACTTAACCAAAGTTCTATGATAGCTCTGCGGTACTAATTTGAGATGCTCTGATCATGAAATGCGAAGAGTTGAGTGTGGTATATATAGTGGTTGAACCATGTTAATAAGTTGACATGTATTGTATGAAGTGCTGCATTCATATTGTAGGCTGACATGTCTTTTAGTGAAGCTGACTTGTATTTTATTGATGGAGCCTACGTGTATTTTGTTTGAGGACTTTTATCACTTAATTTGAAGGATGCTTTATGAAGAATATTTTGAATATTTTTTTGAATCTGAGGATGATAACCTTTGAAGGATATGACTTAAAGGAAGAATTTTTTTACCAAAAACCTAATATTATATTATTTAAAATTTCAAATAGGATCAATTTAAATCTGTAACAACTAGCCTAAAAGTCCACAATTAGGACATTAATATAAATATGACCCAAGCATGAAAATCTTGTTTTAATATGTCATTTAATAATATAATTTTTTGAAAATTACAATAATAATGAAGACCAAACCTAGTTACATTCTTCAACACTAGCTATTAACTAGGGAGGTATTGATATATAAAATAAGTACATGGGAGATATCACTTTATCTATGAAAACTTTTTAGACACTTAAATGTCATGGACTAAATTCCTCACTAGGGAACTCTAACCATTGGTCACTCAACAGTTTAGGTATTTTAATTCCACGGACTATATTACTCACTAGGGAACACTATCTATATGGGAATAATATGGACTAAAGCTTTTAGGTACTATCAGGCCTACTTAATAACCTTCAACCCAAGGAACTAGGTGCAAGTCTGCCCAATTCCACCCTCCCATCTAGATATCAACACAAAGCCTCAGCCTCGATTTATTTCCACACAATTTTTCACTCACAAAGCCTCTGCACAACATTTTCACGAAATGCTTCACTCACAAAGCCTCAACACAAAATTTTTAGGAAATGTTTCAACCACAAAGCCTCATGCAATGCTTCACTCACAATGCCTTAACACACTTTGATTCAGTAGATCAATAACAACCATCTCCTAATCAAACTGATTGGTAACTAGCATGCTATCAAGCCCTTCTAGAGATTCAGATGTGAAAAGACAAGCCCCAATCATCATTAATTTCAAATGAATAAAAAAACTTTGGGGTTTAGTTGTTTCCCTTCAACTAATTTGACTATCAATAGAATATTTCAGGATAAGATTCCTCTTCCTGATTTACAGGAGGCAACATATCTTTTCATAATACATTCTCCAACCATGAATATGATTCTTACTCATGGTATTCACTAAGACTTGCAAATGTTAGTCCTAGTCTAGTGCATGACACATGAAGTAGAGAACCATAATCATTTCTCCTCTTAATCTAGGGAGATCAACTTCTATTCACACTCCATATTAATGTAGGGAGACTTAACTTCTTATTTAGGTGTTGGAGAAGCTTTCATGGCTTCCATTATTTTCATCATACTAATTAGCTTCTCATCTTCATGATGTAAGTGCACATCTTTAGATAGCAATTACAACCAAAACTATAGAAGCATAAATTTATCCATATGAGAGTTACAAAAGAATTTTTAACTTTATATAGGATACCTAGACAAGAGACATATACTCTTCCAATATTAACCATACCTCATAGATTTTCATGATCATCTTTCACTAAAGTTAGATGCATACCCTAGATTTCAAATCAATTATCAAAACATATCATGAAGATCTTCTACTAGGGTTTAATATAAATCCTAGAATTCAATAAACACAACGTAAGTAACTTCAACTAGGATTAGATGTAAACCCTAGATTTTTCCATATATAAATTCTCAACACACATTATATAGATTCAAATCAATATACATACGAGAGAATTTAATCATTACTAGTATTTTGTTATAAACCTTACAATTTTCCAATCATCATCCTAGAACTTTTAAACATTGGAAGATTATCATCATGTGGAAGCAGCTCATATGATCAATCAATATTTAATATATAAGCCATACATTGACCTAGACTAAGTTAGGAATTCAATCAAAGGAACATATACATGGGGTTTCATTCTAGGACCTTTCCACTGCATATATGTATTTAACACATTCAAAAACCTTTGAGTTCACCTAGCAAACTTGTGATTATTTCAATAAATTTCTGCACAATTCTAAAACAGGGTGTTATCTTGGTTAAAATAGTCAAACGAGAAAGAAAAAAAACTTATGTAAAAAATTATACACATAAAATGATAATAACAATATCTATGACAATTTTTTATTTGTATTGTTTAAATTGTTTTTTCCACTGCATATATATATGTATTCAACACATTCAAAAACCCTTGAGTTCACCTATGAAATTTGTGATTATTTCAATAAATCTCTATGGAATTCTAAACAAATTAGATAAAGAAATAAACACAAAACCTTCCAAAAAAATCTGAAGTGAATACTACTAATATTTTATAATCTTCAAAACACTGTCTATAACATATGGGAAAGACCTTGGTTAGAATCATCCAACCAGAAAGAAAGAAAACTTCAATAAAAAAAATATACACAGATAAAATGATAATAACAATATCTGTGAATTTTTTTTATTTGTATTGTTTAAACTATTTTTTCCACTACATATATGTATTAAACACATTCAAAAACCCTTGAGTTCACCTAGAAAACTTCTGAATCAGAAGTAAATACTACTAATATTTTATAATCTTCAAAAAAACTGTCTATAGCATATGGGAAAAACTCACAGGGTGTTATCTTGGTTAAAATAGTCCAACCAAAAGGAAAAAAAACTTCTATAAAATATACACAGATAAAATGATAATAACAATATCTATGAGATTTTTTTATTTGAATTGTTTAAATTGTTTTTTCAAGGATATATGTATTGAACACATTCAAAAACCCTTGAGTTCACCTATAAAACTTGTGATTACTTCAATAAATCTATGCAGAATTATAAACAAATTAGGTAAGGAAATAAACACAACTTTCCAAAAAAAAATCAGAAGTAAATACTACTATATTTTATAACTTTCAACAATATTTTTTATAGGATATGGGAAAGACTTAGGATGTTATATTCAATCCTTGAACCAAAAAGAAAGAAAACTTCCATAAAAAAATATACACAGATAAAATGATAATATTTTATAATCTTCAACAACACTGTCTATAGAATATGGGAAGGACTCACAGGGTGTTATCTTGGTTAAAACAGTCCAAGCAAAAAAAAAAAAAACCTTTTTAAAAAAATATACACAAATAAAATGATAATAACAATATCTGTGACACTTTTGATTTGAATTGTTTAAACTGTTTTTTCACTGATATATGTATTCAACACATTCAAAAACCATTGAGTTCACTTATCAAATTTGTGATTATTTCAATAAATCTCTACAAAATTTTAAACAAATTAAAAAAATAAACACAAAACTTTCTAAAAAAAATCAAATGTAAATACTACTAATATTTTATAATCTTCAACAATACTATTTATATCATATAGGACAGAAGCTAGATAAAAAAAAATTTACACAAATAAAATGATAATAACAATATTTGTGACACTTTTTGATTTGAATGGTTTAAATTAGTATATATATTCAACACCTTCAAGACCCTTTAAATTCATTTTGATTATTTCAATAATCTCTGCAAATTCAAACAAATTAAGCAAAAGAAATAAACACAAAACTTTCCCAAAAAAATCAGAAGTAAATACAACCAATATTTTATAATCTTCAACACTGTCTATAGCATGTGGGAAAGACTCACGGTGTTATCTTCGTTGAAATCGTCCAACCAAAAAACAGAAAACTTCCATAAAAAAATATACGCAGATAAAATGATAAATAACAATATCTGTGACATGACACAGTGTATTTATTTAGGGTTTTGCTTCTCTTGCGCATTGTCCTTCGCTTTCTCACGATCGGCAGTCTCTTTCTTTTGCTTCTCATGTTTTCCATCATCTGCGCTGGTGTCTCGCTTTTCTTCTTCATTGTTGGTTTCTTGCTTGTTTAGCTGCTCAGAGATAACATCTACATTACCAGAATTTTGCTTCTCATGTTTTCCATCATCTGTGCTGGTGTCTCCCTTCTCTTCTTCATTGTTGGTTTCTTGCTTGTTTGGCTGCTCAGAGATAACATCTACATTAACAGAATTTTGCTTCTGTTCCTCGATGGTACTCTGCTTCATTTCTTGAAGCCGTAACTTCTTGTTTTCTTGGGGATGGATTTCCTGCTTTCCACTGCACTCCCCTTCCTCTGTGCTTAATCCACTGTCATCAAATGAGCGTTTGCGATGACATAGGGGACATGATGTGCTACTATTACCATTACCACCACCAGAAGGAGTAATACCACCACCAGAAGGAGAGGGAGGACGAGGATGTATAATAGAGGATGGAGGGGGCATTGCAGTGGGAGGCAGATCAACATATAGTTCTGCCAGAGGATTTCCGTTGGAGTAGTAGCGGAAGCTGAAGGTAGGAGGTCGATCTTGGTCAATCACATTTTGGAAATAGGAGCCATCCACGACATGCACAGTGTCGAGGTGATTGGTTAAAGCATCAAGCAGTAGTTGCAAATAAGCACGGCCATAAGTGTAATTTCCTGAACCGTCCCCAATGTCGAAAAACGACTCATTCCACGTGGGCGGATAATCATCCCCTCCTTCGCCATTATTGTTATCATCAGTAGCATCAGCATCCCAATTATTGGTATCATCATCATCATCAACGCCTCGAAATAATGGAGAAAAATCTGAGAAACCACCACCATTGTCTAAGATCTGTTTTACCCTGTCGTCCATGTGCTGCTCTATCACTGTTATCATATTGTCTATCCACATGTTCTTCTCGCTGTTATCACTATGCAACTCGGCAGGCATAGAATTGTTGGCATCGCTGTCGTCATTTTCTGCACTTGCTGAATGTTCGTTGCCACTACATTCACTCATCTCATCACTTTCTCTTTCACTGTCACTGTTATTGTCACTGTCACTTTCACTGCCACTGCCACTGCCACTGGATGATGGAGACTGAAGCTCAAAATCCATTGTATTCAACCCTACAAAACACGCGCCTGATGTTTGCTAGGAAACAACACTCTGAGATCCTCTGTAGCTGCCGTATTATTATAAAAACTCGACTTCCTCTTATGAGGAGATTTGTAAAGGTACTGAACGGAACTAAGGGTATTTATAGTAGTTATTTGATAACTCTACTACGTTAGAGGAGTTATCGAAGATTTAACCCTAGAAACCTCCCTTGTTACGTTAAAAGTTGGGCACAGCTCAAACGCCCTGCAATGTTATAATTATCCAAAAGGAAAAGCGGTTTAATTCACAGAAAATGGGCCACTTACCCGAGAAAAGCTGAAATTTGAACTTATTTTAAGATGCCCGATGCTTAATTGCATTAAATGGTCCGTTTACGAGACCTTCAACGGATACGTATCCGTTGACATTAACTCGGCATCCAAATTTCCATTATAGTTGCTCAAGCCTCGCATAAAATGGTCCACGTTGAAATTAACTCGGCATCCAAACTTCCATTATAGTTGCTCAAGGCTCGCATAAAATGGTCCACTTATCCGAGGAAGAAGACAAACAATTTGCACCGAATAGGAAAGCCGGAATTTGAATTTGGATAAGGAATATGAGTAATGTAGAGGGGTTTTTTTTAATTAATAGATTGAGGGGAATTGGTAATTCGTTGGCTTTAGATCGATAATAATTAGATTTTTTTATTGCAAATAGATGTCCTTTACAGGAGGGTTAGATGGATGAGTATTAGAGGTATTATTTTCATTTTTATTTTTATTTAGTTATTTATTTATTTATTTTATTTTTTAATTAAACTATTAATTTTAATATTCAAACTAGTTGTTGTTGATTTTTTAATTATTATATTATTAGAACTAATGATTTTTTTAATTATTATATTATTAGAACTAATCGTTTTGGATTTCTTAGTCAAATTAGTTGATTCTAACGGTTTTATTTTCCTCTCGTACATCTATTTAAACTTAATGACTGATCTGATCTCTCACCTAGTCCTGATGATGAACTACACTGGTTGATTCGAAACGCGTCGACTTTGTTCATGATAATGTGATTATTACCGAAAGATTTCTTCATATATATTATATGTGTTTTAATTTTAATTTTTTTATATTTTAATTTTATTTTTTATTAATAAAATTATAAATATTTATTTAGATTAAAAAATGATAATTTATTGGGTTTAAGGTTATAATAATGAGATTAGATATTATTTTGTGGGATTTAAGTGGGTTAAGTAAGTTAATCATTTATGACCATTTCCATGAGAGTTAATGGTAATTGACTAATTTCTCATGATTTTTGAATAGTCCATTTAACACTAATTGCATTCAGTGATACACACTACAGCGAAGAAGTGAGAGTGAAACTAGTGAAATGAATCACATAGTGTGAATCATCACTTCCGGGGTTTGCACGTGGTAACTAAGACTTAGAGGAGGTCACTCATCCCAACTGTGGAGTTTTCCCCATAATCAATAAATTAACGTCAATTTTACCATATAAATTAAAATAATGATTCCATAACCATCTATAAATTTAATTAATAAACCTATAAAAACTTAATATTTAGAAAATATGAAAATATTTTTAAACATGAATATTTACCATGGATATTATTAAATTCTAAATATGTTTTTTTTTACAATATCATGGGCCAATACCAAAAGAAAGATAGAGAGAGGGAGGGAGAGAGGGAGATGAGAGAAAAAAAGAAAAATACCAAGGGTTGATACCATGGTTTAACAATACCATGAGGCATCTAGGCTTTTCATTTTTCTATTACAATACCATGGGCCAATAACACGGCTTATCAATGCCACATGCCAAAAAATCATAACTTATTTCAAATCAAAATAATTTACAAATACTTGATTTTAGTTTAATTTTATAACATATTTTAATTAAATCTAAAATCAAAAAGGTTATCATTACATTTGAGGTATATCTAACCCCTCCATCCTCACGACTACTAAGAATATTTCCTAGAGATTAATAGAGGTTTTAATAAATTAAAAATGATAATGATTTTATATATACATATGTGAAATTTATATAATATAAATATTATTATGAAGAACAAGGATAGATGCATCTTAACCAAAGATCCAAGTGAAGAGAGAAAGGAAAATGACTAACAATGATAGAGGAAAGATAGTGCATGATTTTTTAAAGTTTTTTATTATTGTATCTTCTTTGGCATGATTGAAAGTTTAATATTTTACAACCAACTATGTATTTTTTTGTTTATTTAGAGAATTTCTTAAATGCAATACAATGGGATCATATTTAAGAGAGAGAGTGAGATGGAAAGGGAATAGAATGTGGGAGAGACAAGGAGAGAGAGGAAGGAAGAGAGAGGGATGGGGAGAAAGAGATGGATTTGGAGGGGTAAAGAGAGGGAGGGAAGAACAAAGACAGTGAGATATATAGGTGGAAAGAGAGAGGGAGTGCCAAGGGAGAGATGAAGATGGAATGAGATAGGGAGGAGATGAGGGAAGAGAGATAAAATGAGAGGGCAGGGACAGGGAAAGAAGGGGAAGATAGAGATATATAGACATAGATATGGAGGGGGGAGGGAGGGGGAGAGCAAAAAGGAGAAAGGGAGGGAGGTAGTGATAGAGATGGAAGATGGAGAGAAAGAGAGAGTGAGATTGGGGTGAGAGACAAGGGGAGTTGGGAGAGGAAGGGGGAGAGACAGAGGAAGGTGGGAGAGAATGGGGAGAGAGGAAGGTAGAGAGGGAGGATTTGTGAGATAAGAGAGAGAGAGATGTAGTTGGAAAGGGAATAAAGACATAGAGAGAGAAAGGTGGAGAGGGAGAGAGAGGAAGAAGGGAGAGATGGAGAGATGGTGAGAGAGAGAGGAGAGAAAGAGGGAAGAGAGAGAGAGAGAGAGAGAGAGAAGAGGAAGAGAGAGAGGGAGAGCAAGAGGAAGGGAGGGAGAGATAGATAGATATGGAGAGAGAGTGTGTATGTTTTAGGGATGAAAATGAGAGACAAGGGGAGATAGAGATATACATGCAGGGGGAGAGAGAGGGTGGAAGAGAGAGGTAAAGAGATGAAGGGAGGAAGAGATATAGATATGGAGAGAGAGAGAGTGTGTGTGTGTTTTTGTTTGGGGTTTTAAATAGAGATACAATGGGAGATAGATATATAAATGGAGAGAGAGAGAGAGAGAGAGAGAGAGAGAGAGAAGGGTAAGAGATATAGAGGGAGAGGAGGAGGGAGAGATAGATAGATAGATATGGAGAGAGAGAGAGTGTGTATGTTTTCAGGATGATATAGAGAGATAAATGAGGAGAGACACAAGGGTGTAGAGATATAGATGGAGGGGGCGAAAGGGAAGAAGAAAGAGACAAAGACAGGGAGGGATGACGAGATATAGATATGGAGAGAAAGAGAGAGAGAGTGTGTGACATGTGTTTATGGGGCTGTAATGGAGCGAAAAATAAGGAGAGATGGAAAGAAGAATAGATATATATATGGCACTGAGAAAGAGGGAAGAAGAGAGAGATAAAGGAAGGGAGGGAGAAGTAGAGGGAGAGAGAGACAAGGGAGAGATGGGAGAGAGGGAGGGATATTGACATAGAATGGAAGGTGGACTAAGAGAGAAGAAGAAGGAGACACACAAAGAAAAATAGACACATTGAAGTTAGATCTAGAAAGTCATGAATATTTTTGTTTTTCACTAAAAGAAATGTATTGATTTCAGTGTAGTTGTTGATTTCTAAATCTATTTCATCACTTGCACTATATGAATTGATTTCAGTCTAGACGTTGATTTCTAATCCTATTTAATACCTTACACTAGATGCATTGATTTCAATGTAGATGTTGATTTCTACTCTTATTTGATTTCTTTCATTGAATGCATTGGTTTCATTGTCGATATTGATTTATAATCCTATTTGATCGCTTGCACTATATGCATTAATTTTAGTGTAGATGTCAATTTTTAATCCTATTTAGTGCTTTACACTAGGTGCATTGATTTCAGTGTAGATGTTGATTTCTACTCTTATTTGATTCCTTGCACTCAATGCATTGGTTTCAGTGTAGATATTTATTTCTAATAATATTTAATTGATTGCACTAAATGCATTGATTTCATTGTAAATGTTGATTTCTAATCCCATTTGATTGTTTTCACTAGATGGATTGAATTTAGTGTAGATGTTGATTTTTTTATTTTATGCCAGTAGATGTATGATGTACATTAATTTTAAAGTAATTAGATTAATAGTGTGCTTGATGTAAGTGTAAGCACATCTCTTACCCCTCCATCAATATTTCTATATCTCTCTATCTCACCCCCAAAACATACATTCTCTCTCTCCATATCTATCTATATATCTATTGTTACATTATCTCTTTGCATTCAAAATTTAGATTTCATCTTTTTTCATCATTCAAGTTACTAATAGTATCTCTCATCTCAACAAACTGAGGTAACTAAGAAAATTTAAAACTAAATTGACCATATTAATCTTAGACATATTTAGCATATTTAAAATGATCAAAATACTTACATGTTCAACAAATTTTGTATGACTGCACATGACCGAAACTAGCCTAGATCCATCTCAACTTTATATCTATCAAGTGCCAAGAGTGATCAAATCTATCGAGGTGCAAACGTTTTGTAATATTCCCAAATTTTCCACAAGATAATTGAATATTAAAGTTCTTAATTTTTATAATTAATTAAGTAAATAAGAGGGTGGAGGGACCCAGAAACCCCAAAGATAAATAAAATCCACTTTTGATGTGTGAATGTGGATATTTCATATGTAGATCTACATTATGGAGTAGTGGAGTAGCTTCTTAATGTGAAAGGAGTGGAGACCATGTCTCATTAATGAGAAATATCATGGAGGTTGAAGAAGTCAACTAAGATCATGGAGAGAATCAAAAGTAAGATCATAGAGCATTCATGATGATATGATGGAGGAAGTAGTGTATTTAATGCACACATGATGGACAGGGTGATCATTACATGCATACATGATGGAGATCATGGAGAGACAACGTAGTCAACATGGAGACCTATGTCCACATGTACAACGCGGTTATGAGGTGGGCCAAGGCATGGGGAGGCTCACAATATATATAATGAAGGTGAAGTCACAATAGAAGGCATATTTTAGTCTTTTATTATTATTTCTGATCTGTTTAGATCTGGATTTGTCATTTGAAATTTCTATGCATGCTTATGTTGTTTAGCTAAGTTTGTAATGTTTTTTAGCACAAGGTGTTTCATAGAAGAAATCTAACCCTTACCCATAGGGGACTTCAAGTGCCTACTCTGGGAAGGTTTCTATTGAGCTCTATTTATCATCAAGCATTAGTGTCATATTTTTCCTATTAGAGTCGGTATCTTCATCCCTTCGTCAGAGATCAAATTTCTCTTATTGCATTTCATTTTAGGTGTCTCACTCAGTTCAGTCAACTGCATTCCATTAGGAGCATGGGTCCTCTGACAGTAGGGGCTTGTCACTCATGTCCCTCATGTCTTATACCTGCTAGCCTATGTCTGTTCATTAAAATCATTCATAGTCATTTTTGGTCTTATAGTCTGCAAAGAGTCATATTAGGTTTTTAGTCTCATTAGGTCCAGGGTTTCGTTAATCCGGACTTCAGAATGTCTAATAATGTCAGAAGGCACATGAGAGGGTTCGAAATAAGTTTTCACTGCAAAAAAATTTCATTATCATATGTTTAAAAATGATTTTTCTTCAAAACTCTGTTTTGAAGAAAAAGTGTCTATTTCATCTTTTTGTAACAATTGCAATGTAATTTTCAAGTTTTTCAGTTGTGATAACACTCCACTCGCAACCCTGGTCACCTTTTCCGAAGTTCCATGCCATCCACTCCCTGCAAAGACAGACAAAAAGTTCATCATCAGTCCAAAAGGCCAAAGGAAGCAAAACAGAGTTCTTTTGAAAAGTGTCAAAGTTTGTAACATTACAAAGTGGGTTTTTTCAAATAAAAAATCAAAATCCTTGGTATATATAAGATATTTCCAAATTCAAAACTTTATTTGCATGCCAAGAGACAGTAGTGAGCAAAATAGAATCCGTGGAGAGTGAAAGAAGAATTTTGAGGGTAGATTGAGTTGAAGTTACAGAGCGCGACACGTTGGGTGACTGTTGCGACGCGTCGGGCGTGCGCGGCGCATTGAGCCAGCTAACTGTGTGTAAATTTGAACCAGCGTGGTGCATTGGAAGGGCGCGGCGCACTGGGTTAGTTGCACGGCGCATTGGGCCGAAACACGAATTTTTGCCATTGCTTCAAAAAAATCCAATTCGACTCAGTCTATTTTGTCCAAGTAAGTTCATGTCACCTTGTAATTTCCATTTAGAAATGTTTGATGTTGATTATGAGAGTTTGAATGCCAAAACTCAAACCCTATTATCTCGTTGAGAATTTCTCCCTTAGGGTTTTGAAGTTGGTGTTTTAAAAAATAATTTTGTGCCAAATGCTCCATTCCCCACCTTATTTTTTCCACCCCCCACTGTTATCTTATCACTATAGTTCATCCACTATCCCCTTACATCCCCAAAGTCACTCATTCCTAAGCCCATTTCCCTATCCCTAAGTCATTTCATTTCCTATCATTCTCATTTTCCCATCTCACTTGTAAAAATTCCTAAACCCCAAGTTTCCCAAGCAGTCAAGTGGCTGTCCCTACACTTCCAATATCACTTCATTAAAGTCCATTGTCCCCACTACCCTATTTCTCCACAGTCCCTCTCATACTACCATACATTTGGCACTAAAACTAAAGCACCAAAATTCTCATTTTCATCTATCCAATTCAACATAGACTTTCCATAGACCTTGGACATTGTGGAGACAGACACTGATACATCATATGACCGAGACAGTGATTCCACCACTGAGTTACATGCACATAGAAGGCCTCATAAGAGTGGCAAACATGTGAGAGAGGAGCCCACCTCATTGGCTGAATTGCAGGCTTGTCCACTTGCCATGGCATGTTCCCAACAGCAGTCATGTTACCAATTTTGTGAAATGATTGCTAGGGTCTGTTATCATCAGGAGTTGGCCCGTTTGTTTGTATTGCATTTACATGATGTTCAGGTCACCCTTGCCGGTGTAACATTCACTTTAACACTGGAAACTATCTCTCAGGCAACCAAAATACCTAATGTTGGAGAACAGTGGAACAAAAGACAACAGGTTGACAGAGTGCACTATGAACCATATATCAGGCCTAGCTTTGTGAAACAACTGAGCTGAGTGTTTCCTTTCCGGTTCTTGAAGGAATCCTATGCTCCTTTGATGAAAATTATTATCAGATATTTCATTTGTGAGGGCCGGTTCTCACGTCTCTATGCCTACCATATCAGGTTATTGATGCATTTTACCAGAGTGAGGATGATGAACATCCCTTATTTCATGTGCCGGAATATTGAGAGGATGACTACTCTCGTGCAAAGGAAAACTCCTGAGCAGTAGTACAACAACATCTATCACTTTGCACTGATCAAAATTATAGTGATGCATCAGCTTGGCTTGCAGGGCATTTCATGGGAGGATTTCATTGCTAATGATTTCTTCACAGCCCCTCAAGTTCCTACAGAGGTTGTTCATGAGCCAGGCGAACCTTCATATCAGCCTGAAGGTCATGAGACACAGACCACCAGTGTGCCAGTGTCTGTTACTTATCAGAGAGGCACTAGAGCATTATTTGCAGCAGCCCGACGAGTACTATCTCCACCCGGGGTGGAAGGGGTCTCGCCTCTATCATCAGCAGCACAGGTATAGGTACAGGATAGATGTAAGAGGCCCATGCAGGATGAGGGGCCTTCAGGAGGTCAGGATACTGATTTCATACTCATTGATGAGGATTTGAGCTCTCCAAGCTCAAAGTTGAGAGAGACTATTCAGGAGCAGAAGGTGGAGATAGACACTTTGTCCGTCAAATTGCAAAGATCCCAATGGATTATAAACTACCTGGAGCAGTGAAACAAACAGTTGGAAGATCAACAAACAATCATGGAGTTGCAAAACATCCGTGAAAATCGGCAAGCTGCCCAAAGAAGCCAAACCGAGATTACATCCATTAAGCGAGAGATTGAGGTTGATCAAGAAACTTGGCTCGAAAGGGTCAATATTCATTTAGAGAAACTGTTAGAAAAGGAAAACAAGGAAAATAACATGTTGAGGCACATGAAGAACCATTATTCGGCTCGAAATCATGTTTGCAAGGCGCGAATCAAGATCCTGAAGGTAAAGTTAAGGAGGGCACTAAAGCGTCGAAAAAGGCATGATAGGCTTCAAATTTTGACTGAAGATTCCTTGGCCTAGCATAGCACTTGATGGTGGACATTCAGCCCAAATTTCAAGAAATTTGGGAAAAATTTTGTCGATTTTGAATTATTTGGCCTTAACACAGATTTTCCTGCCCGACGCGTCGCGCCACTTGGCGCGCGCTTATAATTGGCAGCTCCTCTTGAAGAAAAATTTGCATTTCTGGATTTTTCATGAAAATTTATGCATGCCTACACATTACCTAAATATTTTGACAAGTTTTGGGTTGCCTGAAGGGTCAAAAATACCCTTAAAATGACCTTTCTGCCACTTTTTGGACACACAGTAAGCAGTGTTAGGAAAACTCGTTTTTGGAGGGGCAAATGGCAATCAAATCTAGAAATTCCACTTGGTTTGGAAAGTAGACAGGTAGGGATTTCCAAGCTATCCTGCACTCAATTTGGACATCGGGAACGCCCTCAAAATCGGCCTCAAAGTGGCGTGATGCATAGAGATTTCAGGCGCGGCGCATTGGGAATTTTGGCTCAGTTTTCACTCAGCAACTCAGATTTTCGCCTAGTTTTGGCCAGTTTGAATTTTTTATCTCTAAATGTGAAAATTTTGATGTAACTTGATGTAATTTCATGACTTTGATGTAATTTTGGCACATTTTTACTCATCCAAGTAGATTCGTTCACCAAAAAGTGAAATGTAACTGAATGAATCAGTTTCCTATCTTATAGAGGCAAGTTGTTCCACTGCCTATTTTCTAGTTCTTAGTTTAGATCTTGTTGAAACAACTCCTAAACTAGTGAGCTTGACCCCTAGAGGCATGGGGATGAGTAATTCTTGTCTATATCTTTTAGTTTCTCAGTCATTTTTAGGGTTGGACACTTGGGATTGCTTGGAACTTCATTGTACATTTCATCTCTGCAATTTTGGCAAAGGAATAGACCAGGGTTTGCAGCACTCTTTGGGATCGATGTGGCTCTATGTTTTGATGGTGTGTTTCTCTCTGTGATTGTAAGTTTACTGATGTTTCATGTCTACCATGTTCTTTCTTATTTCTTCTTAAATTAAACAAACAAGTTATAAAGGTGGAATTCATTAGATTGATTTTCTCTACCTTGAGTTTTGTTTAAATTTTCCATGTTTTCATCTATTTGAAGAGGATTCTTGAAAGCCTCTTGCCCTCTTAAGCTCCTCACCGGTCTGAACTATCCATTCATTCAATCCAAAGCATCAAAACAATTGCCTTCCTTGCCCCATTCAGAACTCTGCAAAAACTAGGCCTCATCCCCGGACCCAAAATCTGCCTTTCCCTTTGATCCAACAAAAAACTTCAAAATAAAATCCAACCTCCTTACATATATACCTAGCCTAAAATCAGCCTTTGTTTAAGTCATCTCAAGCCTCACTGAACATTTTTCGCTGAGATTGACAAGGAGAGAGCCCTCTCCCGATCTGGTAGGGCTAGCTACCAGATTAAGCATGGTTTGATGTTACCCTAGACTCTGCCTTCCTCAGCCTGAGGTGGATTTAGGCAATAACAGTTCCTACTTTTTGCAGCCCATACAACTTCAAAAATAATGCATTTCTGCATCAAGGTTTGAGAGGAGAAGGTTTCCTTTAGTATTTTAGCTGAGGAACTGGTGAAGGGTTCATCCTTTCACTTTGTGCTTCAGGATCAACCTTCCAACACTTCAAATATGTATCAGGCATAAGGAAAAACATATCATACCTCCATGCAGCAACAGTCCCATCGAGGATTTTGTAGTCCATTCCTGTAGGGAAGTTTTCAGCAATTCAGCTAGAAATCCTGTGGCGGACCATTCCTTCACTTTGTATTCATTGTTTCCATATTTTATGAGCTACATTGCATTATTCAATAGTAGGATAGAGAGCCTCCATCCTAGAAAACACAGTTTTTGGCAACAGTTGTGTAGCAGTAGCCGCAATCATTAGAGGAGGATTGAGGAGCTAGATCTTGAGCTTCTAACTTGAGGATCTAGTGAAGGGATCAGACCTTGAAGCTTAGATATGATCTTGTGACATATTGCGGCCATCTATTTGTCAGATCCAGCTTCATATCTTCATAACCCAGCAATCTAAAGATCAAACCCCAATAGGGTAAATTTCCAGTCTCATAGATCTTGAATTGCCTTTCTGGGTTATCTTGGGTTTCCATCATAATGCCCAAATATAGAATATTGGCATCATCAGAGCTCCAGATTTCCATAGATATGCATTTCCCTTTTCAGCCAATAGCCATATGTACATCATCTACTGAAGGGACAACGCAGTATTGCTTCCAACAGCTCTCTAGTTACGCAGTGCCCTCTTTGGAATGTTTTCAGGGTCATTCTATGCCACTTGTTTGGCTAGAGTACATCTATTTTGAGCACTATTGTAATTGTAATCCATATCCAAAGAATAATATGGCTCGCCTATTTTTTATATTCTATGGTTGTTGAATATTTCATGTATACTTATTGCAGTTTCAAATATTGTGTTTGTGTATCAATGCCTTTTTCCATTTTGGGATATTACTATGGTATTAGAGCATGATATTTGGCTCAGCTTGTGGGCATTATTGACAACATATGAAGAACAGATAGTAGAGATCTACTATGGAGGGATTAAGTTTTGCCTCATCTTTGTTTAGAGCTATGAAGGATCTCTCTAAGGAGATCAAAGAAACAACAAGAGAAAGGAAAAGAGAAACCTTAAGAAGGTTTCAAGATGAAGAAGGTCCCAGTAATTCTTATCAGTGGTAAAGAAGATTGGAGAAGCAAAGAGCTTCACATGATTCTACTAGATCCCCTTTCTTTGAGAAGGAAGGATAAGAGTATGAATGTGAAGGAGGCTTGGGGCATGAGACCCTAAGAAAATATCTGCCTCAATACAAGCCACATCCAAGAGCATTGAAGGAGAATCCCTCTCTCCAACAATTTTTGCAACTCAAAGAAGAGAGGAGATCCAGAAGCAGTAATAGAAGAAAAAGTCATATATTTTTCTTGACTACATTTGATGGATCTTCCACAAGCACATTTAGGGCTTGGAGGGAAGATTTGGCTACGTTATTTTTGAAATATCCTATATCAGAAAGAGAGGATGTGGAGTTTGCAGTGCTGCACCTAGAAGGTGAAGCAAGAGATTAGTGGTTCAGTCACTTATCCCATATGAAAGTGTCTGCTTATGCAAATTTCATTCAAAGACTGAAGAAGTGGTATGGTAGAAACAAACCAGAGAAATATCACATAGTGACATCTCCTATCATTGAGGAGATACTGCATGAATATCCCAAGGAAGATGTTATCACCAAATTAAGTCTCGTTGGGCTTCTTCAATGGTCAACTTGGAGTAACTCTTTCAAACCACTTACAACTAGAAATTATCCTCTCCAGACGTAGAGGGCTCTCTCAAAAGAAGAATAGATGATTTTCAATGAAGTTTAAAGCAGATGGCTAACTCTGAATTGGATTTAATGTGATGTTTTTGTATAGGTGAAAGATGTAAACAAGTCAATATTATTAGACATGGATTCAATATGAAAACTAAGTCACAAGTAAACTTATCTCATGGAAGCCGAGGGAGTTGTATTCTTATTAAATCATACATGAAGGAAAAAATAACAAGATATATGCATACAAGAAGTTGGAGCATGTCACCATGAATTCCAAGTGATTATACATAAGAAAAATACTAAATATTGACAAAAAAACAACCTAGGTTGTTGTGGAGGTAAATCCCCTTTGCGGACAGAGGCGATCCCTACTAGCCCAGACCGGGTCTAGCAACAATCGTCACTCGCTATAGTGCAGGTTCCTAATTGCAAATAAACCAACTAGCAATGAAGGCTTACCTGGAATCCAACATTGTCTCTTGCAAAGAAAGTAACACTCCTGCTCCTTAGCTCTGGCAGATCACAATCCTCACGATCTCCATGATTGGACACCTACACACGTAAGAAACAAAACAAACGCAAGCATAAAATCCAGTATATGCAACTATATGTCAGTTAGAAAAGACATAACTCATCATCATAATCAACAACAAGAGTGGAACCATAAGCAATATTTGTTTATCATTAATCAATCAAAGAAGAATACAACCATAGCTCTGACGCTGAATTCTCTTTCGGAGGGTCGCCAGCGGAACACGTCTCAAAAAAGCCTGTCGGGGATGGGACAAGCCTCTCTCTTCGGATGTCTCAACAATAGTCTCCTTGCTTGGATTTCGCCTTAAGGGAATGAATCAAGGCTCTTGCAGCATAATGCTCTAGTGGCTCTTTGGAACTTGGAGATTATCTTGCAAAGGAGATGAGCAAGCTTTTATAGATGGAGGAAGGGGAGTTGGGATCCCTATAATCATGGGATTGGTCCTATCCTCAAGGAAGCTTCCATGAGAGGTGGCAAGCCACTTCCTCTACATGGAGATCTGGAGCCAAACCTCCCAACTCGAATTAGATACCAGTTTATGGATTGGTTAGGACGAAACTTCTGCCATTTATTTTTAAAAAACACTCCTTAAAATGGCTGGTGCGAGTGCGACTCTGAGACAGAGTGCCAATTGGCGTGCCCTCTTTGAATTATTTCCCCCATTGGCACGGGTATTGAACTGGCTCCCCACGCCAATGCAAAAAGGGGTGTTTTTAGGGTTTTCCACAAGGAGTTGTCTTCAGGGCAATGAAAGCTCATGTTTAGAGGGATGTCATGAAAGTGGTTTCCAGTCATGTCACTGCTCACAGGTCACGGAATGAGCCCTCTAATTGTGCGAGATGGGGAATTGCAGGGACGGTGACAAATTGCTGTGTAACAAATGCCCCCTAAAGCATGAGGCCCGAAGGAGAGAGAGGGGTGAAATGCTTTATGATAACGTGTCCAACTAAAAACACCGTTGTCGGAAAACCTGCGTAGAGAAGTACAACTGATATCTCAAATACATGATATATATGTGGTATGGGCGCAGCCATCCATAATAGAGTATACGATAATCCAGATCCAAGGCATGGACGCAGCCATCCAGTAAGGATCGATAAATAGACTCAGGTATGGTCGCAGCCATCCAATCAGTGAGTCATGTAACTAATCATAATAATCCACAAAATCGCAGCCTGGATTCCAACGGACAAAATCCAGGGTCTTGCGCTCCATCTCAACCTGAAAAAAGTACAAGTTCAAGCATGTGAATAAGTGAGCTGAAGTCGAACATGCAAGAACATCGTCTGATTACCAGCCAATGATGAAAGCTGTTAACAGACGCAAGAGGTACCACCAATGATGACAATGGTCCTCAAGGTACTATAGGTAAAATCTACAACATGTGAATCAATGAGCTTGCATCGAACACCCGTAGAATCACTTGATCGGAGGTCAATGATGAAAACCTCATGTCGAATGCGAAAAACCTGCCATTGAGGCATGCAGGTTCCAAGGTACCGGAAGGGAGTCCCTAGATCAGCTTCCTGGATAATGAAATGAATTTGACAGGAAGTGACCTTGATCGAAGGTGGGCCATTGTTTCTATTACCTACCTACACAAAGACGCAGAGAACATAAAGGCCTGCAATAAATGCCGACAGAATCTAGAAGGTCAAAATCAGTGAGTCAATCTCTTCTTTACATTATAAACATCATGCAACAAAGAGTTTAAAAGATTTACATCAACATTTAGAGGTCATGATGACAGGCAAAGAGCTAATGGAGAGGCTCAAAGGGATCACCTAAAACTACTGAGGCAAGTGAAAATGAGAGAAGGAGATGGTCTGTCTCACAATCACTAATGTGATAAGTGTTGGTGTTCAGACGTACACACCGCTTTGGTTAACGACAATGATATTGGTTCCATTTTCCCCACCATTTCTGGCGAGTACCTCTTTATTTTTACACAAGCTTGAAGAGGATACCATATGCTTGCTGTATAAGCCCATCCGAGTACATTTAACGAGCCCTAGGAAGAAGAGACTCAAATGACGTCATTAAGACTAAATCCGATGTCATCAGGGTTTAACGAGTCTGAAAAAGGAAGAACTCGACGTCTTTTCATGTTTAGAGAGTTTGAAAAGATAGCAGAAAAGTAAACTCCGAAGGTCCCTTTTCGTAAATATTTTCTCATATCCGAAAAGGTAGAAAACTTTGTCTGAGAAAACCTCCTAGTCGCGATAGGCTAGGGTATTCCTTTTTTGTAAAGAATCTATCCCAGCCCGAAAAAGGGGTAAACGTATATTGGGTAGATGTCATTTCATGGCCACTTTAATGAGATCGAAATGACAAGGGCCTCGACAATCTTTTCACATTTAGAGAGTTAGAAAAGAGCTGAAAGATGACTCCGAAATGACTTTTTCGTGTATTTACCGAGTCCGAAAAAGTATAAAATACAACTCGTGTCACCGTTTAAGTTGCGTAAAAACCTGTTGCTACACATAAAGGCAAGTGTAAAATCCATTTTCAACAAAACATATCAAAATATTAATGAAAAATGACTTTTGAAACCTATTTAGATTTCAAAATTTTATAAATAAGTCTCAAATGGTAAAAACAAAATTACTTTTACTATTTACCTCATTGGAGAGCAACAGTGGTCCATTTGTGTGCAAAATTCTGACGGCGACTGCGACTGATCCGGGCTACCATTCAGATCCCCGTTTGTTCCAGGTAAGGGGCACTTCCTTGAACTCCATTTTGATCCATTTTTAGGATATTTCCATTACGGATTAGACTTCTGTGGAAAATTTTTAAAATTCTAGGGCTCCGCCCATTGGCACGAGTATCGGGCACGGACCCGCGTCAATGACCTTTTCCTTACAAAGGGGCCGCGCCAACGGTAGAACTCAAATTTCTTCTTTAAATTTCTGAATTGCGAGCGATTCAAATGTAATTTCAAGCATAATAGAGATCTAATCAAAGCTTTTTGATCATGTTGATGCAGGTTACTCAGGCATAATGGTTATCGAATGGAAGGAGAGGGAGCATGGGGAAGAGGATGAACTAGATATGGAGAATGAAGCCTACATGAATGCACTTAAGAACTATGGACTCAAAAATTTCTTCCTGACGCCCTGTTTACGAGCTCAACCAGAGCTACTACAATACTTGGTCAGTATATGGGATGAAAATGAAGAAGTGTTTAAGCTTCGGGACCAAGTGTTGGAACTTGAGGTTTCCGACGTATATTTCATAACCGGACTGTTATGCAGAGGTCCGGTGCCCATCCTCACAGGCAGCAGACCATCTGGGGAGAAGATGGAGCAAGTAATGGCGAGGGTGTGCCTGGGGGCACGGACCGGATCCGGAAGCGGGAAGGTGGACATCCACACTGTCCAAGATCTAGCACTCAGAGTAGTGCTACACACCATTACACAAGCTGCAGGGTCGCAAGCTGCACACGAGGCAACCAAGGCCCAACTCATACTAGCCTCTGAGTGTATGAGTCCTACACTGTTCGATTGGGCTACAATGGTGACAACCAATATCAAGAGACAGCTAACAAGATGCAAGAAAGTCAAGCTAAAGTAGTTTGGCTACGGTTCCATTTTGGTGTCGTTCATCCTGGAATGGCTACCTATCTTTTAGGGCCAAGGGGCCATAGTTGCTGAGCCGGTACCATGAGAGCTGAGGATGGCGCGCTAGGCATCACTCATGCCCAGATCAGGAGGAGGCCAACAGATGTCCTGGAGGCCGGAGTTTTTTGGATGGTTATGGCGGCAGCTGATCGTGGTCAAAGATTGGCCCTATGTCGGGACCGATTTCACCGGAGATCCTGATCTTCCGCTCTCGGAGGGGGAGGATTGGGATGAAGAGTTGGATATGATACTCTTTTTGATTTTTATGTATTTATGATTTTTTTGGTAATACATGTTCATTCTAATAATAGTTGTTATGTGCATGCAGATGTTGGCCCAGAGAGACCTGCGGGCATGTTTCCCATTGCGCAAAGAACCCATGTTGATCATGACCCTCAGGCTGAGGGTGGCGAGGGAGGTGAACTGATTCAGAACCTGGAGGGCATTGTTTGGGGGATCCCGGACTATGCACAGCTAGCAGATGTTCCACTAGCATACCAATGACACACTGTGGGGGTGCCCAGTCACCTCCATCGACTATTGAGACGCTTAGTGTGTGCGGTAGCATGTTACCACGAGCACCATGCAGATTAGACACCTAGGGCTTCTTTCATGCATATTTTTTGAGAGACATGTTGTCTCCGGCTGTATTAAGATGAACATATATATTTTTGATCTTATGTGATGTACACTATGTAAACATTTCGACACATATATATATACATACCTATTTCTGGATGGATCTTCTACATGTGATGATTTTTTTGTTTATAAATTGCACAAATGTCTATTTAAAACCAAATTAGCTACTGCATCTGTTAATGTATTCATATGTCTGGGGCTTTATTTTCAATTGGAGTTGAATATTAAGGAATTATTAGAAAAGCATTAGGTGGTTTTTGTCTCGGAGTGGGTTTCCACCTTAAAAACTATGTGCATTTGTGTTCCTCTTGTTTACTGCTATCATTGTACAAACACTGATAATAACTGAAGATTAGCTAATGCTCTAATTGAAAGGAATACTGATTCACCCCCCCCCCCCCTCTTAGTATTCCCAACAATTGGTATCATAACTTGGTTCCTTCAATAGTAGTTTAATAGCTGGAAGGAGGTCATGGAGCATACCAAGAATGGTGTACCTCTATTCAATGAAAATAATTATGCACTCTAGAAAGGAAGAATGGAGGTCTATCTCTTGATGCAAGGTTATGAAGTATGGGACACTGTTCAAAACGGATTTACATCAACTACGGATGAACAAGGTAAGAAGAATTTGGTAAATGATGCAAAAGCAAAGAATATTGTTATCAATGGACTTATTGAATCTGCTTATCATAAGGTGTTGGGTTGTAAAACTACCAAAAATGTATGGGACAAGCTTGAGGATATATATGCAGGTGACTCAAATGTCAAAGAAGCAAAGCTTCAAATCTATAGAGCAAAATTTGAGCAACTAAGAATGAAAGAAGATTGCAACATTGCTGCATACCTCCAATACGTTGGTGAAATAACAAATACTCTGGAAGGATTGGGAGAGCCAGTTGACGAGAAGACTATTATATGGAAGATTCTTAGAATGTTATCAGGGAGATTCAACCCAAAGGTATCGATCTTAGAATACAGTGAAAATCTGGACAAACTTAGCAAAGAGGAATTACATGGAGTTCTCATAGCATATGAAATGAGACTTGATGAAGAAGAGGGTACTTCACATCTAGAAACTGGATTTGTTTCATCTAAGAAAAACAATAAGGATAAACAACCTTCAATTGAAAATACATGCACCTGCAAGTGTGAAGAAAAGGGAGATGATGAAGAAGGTCTTTCAGATGAAGAATATGCTTACTTCATAAGAAAACTAAAAATTAGTAAGGGAAAATTCAAAGGTAAACTTCCATTGATACGTTTCAGCTGTAATGAGGTTGGGAATTTTGTAGCGAAATGTCTGAAAAGAAGTAATGGAAACTCAAAAGGAAAGAAGTGCTTTAAGAAATTCAACAAGCAAGGATCCAAAAGGAACTTTCTCTCTAAAGAAGATAGCTCATCATCCAATGAAGACAATGATAGTGAAGAAGAAGCCAATGAGAGAGTATTTTTTATGGCCAAGCACAATAAGCAAGAGGTATCAAACAAGGAAGAATAAATATGGACCATATAAGAATTTTATGAGGAAGCAATCAAGCTTATAAAAGATCTCAAGGCGGAGAAGATCTGTTCCAATACTCTTGAAGAACAAGTTCAAGGTCTCAAAATTGAATTTGAAGAACACAAATGCATTGAAGAGTCACTTCAAAAGAATTTGGAAGAAAGAAACCAAGAAAGGGAAGAATTAGAAGCCGAAGTAGTCTTGTTGCGTGAGGAAGTGAGGAAAGGAAAAGCTATCCAAAACTATGCCAACATCTCAAGGGAATTGGAAGAACTCATCGACAATCAACGATCTTACAATGACAAAACTGGCATCGGTTACAAAGAAGAAGAAGCAGGACCTTCTACAACAAAATACAATGAATCTATGAGATCTAACATGCATGTAGACTTCATTGGACAAGATTCGCAAGAACAGCCTTGGAAGACAATTCCTTGACAAAAATTTCCATCCAAGTACCAACATATTTTTTATGGCTGTTGTTATTCATGTGGAGAATTTGGTCATAAAGCTATAGAATGTCGCACGTACCCTAGGAACAAATACAATTCCAGGAGATCTATCAAATATGAACCTCCCAGGGCTCAGTGAAACATCAATATATTTGAACATTTAAGAAAAAATATTGAATGTTACAAATGTCAAAACTTTGGACACATAGCCAAAGACTACAGACTTGAAAATCCTCCAAAAGAATCTTCAAAGCCACAAAATGAACAAACATGGAAGAAGAAGAAGAATGATAATTGTGCTCTCGCTTTCAAGGCTCAAAAGAACAAAGATGTGTGGTATGTTGATAGCGGTTGCTCAACGCATATGACTGGAGATAGAAATAAATTTGTATCTCTGAAAGAGAAGAAAGATGGAACCGTGTCCTTTGGAAATGATGGATCTTCAAATGTTATAGGATCAGGTACTGTCACTCTCGGAAGCAAAGATGCTCTAGCCAAGAATGTTCTATTGGTTGAAAACATGAATCACAATTTGCTCAGTGTTGGACAAATGTGTGATCAAGGACACACAATACTATTCAACTCCACAAAACGTGAAATTAGGAAAGGCGTGTATGGTGAAATTGTGGCTACAGCAAGTCGAGCTCCAAATGACATATATGTTTTGGATGAAACAACTAAATCATGTCTAATAGCTAAAGAGGATGATACAATAATTGGTAGCAATGATGATCGACTAAGTAAGAAGTTTGCTACAAAGGTGCAAAGTGATTTCAAGATGTCTTTACTTGGTGAGATGACATACTTCTTAGGGCTTCAAATATCTCAGCAAGAGAAAGGAATATTTATATGTCAAGCCAAGTACATCAAGGAAATGCTCAAGAAATTTAAAATGGAATATTGCAAACCCATCCTTACTCCAATGGTAACAGGTTGCAAATTGAGCATAGATGAATCATCTAAGGATGTGGATCAAAGGTTGTACAGATCTATGATTAGTAGTCTTCTATATGTAATAGCCTCCCGACCAGATGTTATGCAAGCAGTTGGACAAGTAGCAAGATTCCAAGCAACACCAAAAGAATCACATATTAAATATTCACCAGCATTGGAATATCTTCACCAGAAGCTTGGGATTCTCCCAAGTTCTCATTAGATTTTCCTTTTTTAGAATATCAAGGGGGAGTGGAAGTAGATTACAGGTCTGCAGGACGGTTGTGTGTCAGGGGGAGTGGAAGTGTGTATAGGTCCGTAGGATGGTTATGTTTCAAGGGGAGTTACCCTTTGCCATTGATGTCAAAGGGGGAGACAATGTTGTAGGAAGAGGTGTCATGATCACAGGGGGAGTACTTGTGTTGCCATCAATGCCAAAGGGGGATATTGTTGATCAGTGGTTGTCATTGATGTCAATAAAAGAAGCACCAGGGGCTAACCCAATATTTCATGGGAATTTTGACCTACCAAATTAATATACTATAGGTCAATAATGATTTTTATGGTTTCTATTTGTCGATATGTTTCTGTTGATATATGGCACGCCATGTAATTCTTCACGGTTTCAGAGATATTCATGTTTGAAGTTTGTACCGCAAGTTACTGGGCTAAAACACCATGGGGTTGAGGCATGGGTCATTGAAAAGTCATAATTAATATTTTTTAAGCTCCTAAAATCCCTCCCACATTGACTTGTTGAAGCCTCTCTCAACCTAAGAATTTATATAAATTGTGGTCCTCATTTCCTCCTTATGTAAGGGATTTCGCTATCTGAAACAGTTCATCATGGAATTTTCGCCCTAACTTTTTTTCTACGAAGGTTCAGAAGATGAAATTTTTATGAGGTAAAGCCAAGATCCTGAGGAAGCTTCTGTAAATTTTCAAATCAAGTTGCGCAATATTTTTGGAGATATGATTTGTGGAAGTCAGGGTTTTTGCACGTTCTTGAAATTCATCTCAAAGAAGTGACCTTGGTAAATTCGTCATAACTCTCTCTCTGAGTATAGGATTGGAATTCTGCAAAAAGTAGCAGATAGTGCACAGTCTATACTTTTCACTCTATCAATTTCATAGTCAAATTAAGAAACAGTGACAAGTGCAACGCCTTACAAAACACTGTTACCGATGAAATAGGTAACCTGACCTCAAAACGAGAAATCTAGCCCAAAAAGTCTCAAAAAACATGAAAAAACACCCCCAAAAAAGAAGTGTGTCTTCCAGAACGCACTTGTTTTTTTTTTAAGGTCAAATTTCAACATTTTCTAAAATTATGCTAAAAACAAAATTGTTTGTTGAAAAAAGGATTGAAAAAACACCCCAAAAAAAAAAGTGTGTCTTCCAGAACGCACTTGTTTTTTTTTTAAGGTCAAATTTCAACATTTTCTAAAATTATGCTAAAAAAAATTGTTTGTTGAAAAAAGGATTGAAAAAACACCCTCAAAACAAAACCAGTTGATGCTGGAATAACAAAAAAAATAAATTGTGTCATAATTTTGACACTTGTAACAATGGAATTAAAGACAACATATTAGAACATTTTTTAAAATCATAAATTTCTAACATTTTTGATAGATAATGTTAAAGATAAACAAATACATGTCTGAAGGGCTTATAATTTCGAACAATTTTCATCCATGTTGTTAAACATAAAATATCTTGACTTTAAACAACCCCAAATTTGTAATTATTGTCAACCATAACCTTAAAGATAAAATTTGGTAGCGCATAAAAACCTTAATGACAAGTTGTAAATCTAAAGTTTTTGAATCTTAAGTGTTCAACATACTTGAACAATGAAATTATGGAGAAATTATAAGACTTAAAAATTTAAAAAATGAACAAGTAAATGAAAAAATTATCATTGAACAGAAACAAGTAAGAGTAATTTTAATTTTAAAGAATAAAAACTTATCTTTTTTCAAATCTTAGCATAAGACAAATTTAAATATAATTTCAACCAAAACCTAAAAATCAAGCATCAAAACAAAGTGTTCTGTTTCAATTTAAAAAATGAACAAGTAAATGAAAAAATTATCATTGAACAGAAACAAGTAAGAGTAATTTTAATTTTAAAGAATAAAAACTTATCTTTTTTCAAATCTTAGCATAAGACAAATTTAAATATAATTTCAACCAAAACCTAAAAATCAAGCATCAAAACAAAGTGTTCTGTTTCAATGACGCATATAATTATTAAAACTTTTAAAAATATCTTATACCAAATGGTAACAATACATAATATCATGGTAATATCACTGCATAATCTAAAAATTCAACATTAGTTTCTATTTTCTATTTTACTTATAATTAAAATATCAACATTGGTATATTGAATATAACATAAATTATTTTTGTAATTCATTGTTACATTGTCGATATTCTAAAGAAATGAATTCTTCATAATTAAAACGTATAATCCAACAAACATAGAAATGTCTCAGAACTTCATGAAAAATTAGATGGAAGTTAAAATTTTTATTTCAAGTTACCATGCAAACATCAATTACATAAAAGTGTCTTAGATATTTATTCAAAATCAGCCATAGGTTCTGGCACACCATCATAATCTACATCTTCAGATTAATGGCTCGATGCAGATGAAGATGATCCATATTCTTCTCTTTCATCAACTAGTGCTCCATCTGAGTCAACATGCATGCCCACAATTTCAGAGTTCAAAAGTCTTGTAGATCTACGTCTACATTCTGCAGAGTCCCATTTCAACAGTAATTGTTCTGGTAGCAATTTCTTCAAAATATTTATGGTCTGCAACTGAAGAGTTCCTCTCTTTGTCAAATTGAACTCATACACAAGTATGTCAACATCCTCCAATTTTAAGACATCTGTGCGACGAGGATTTATATTTGTGCCCTTTCTTTTTCTCTTTCTACCAATTTTTTTTTCCACTACCATCTCTGGCTTGTACACACCATTGAAAGGGTGGGTACTTGTGGCATACCAATGTACATCAATAGTTGTAATCTCTTCATTTTCATTAATGACCTTTATAACCTTGGCAATCCAGAATGGATAGCCAAGTGGATCTTCATCTGCTAACACTGCTATCATGTAACCCTCCTTAAGATCCTGCACAGAACCCCTGTAAAGGTCTTCCATGGCTTCACGTTGTGCACGTGATCTTCTAGAACCAATATAGATTTCTCTTTCCTCTACCCGTGGGAAATTAATAATAGCTTGAGGCTGTTGTTGTTCAACATTGTTTGTTTCCTGATGTTCATGTTCATTTGGCATATTTTGTGGCAAAAAAAAAGGAGTCTTCAAAAGCGTATCCTCATTTACTGATCTTGAAATCATATCACTTTGATTACTGAAAAAAGACTCCCACCAAACTGAATCAACAACATCAAAGTATTCGTAGGTATCTCTAATACATCTTTTAATTTCCTCTAGACATTCAAAATAATTTATGTCTCTCTTCTGCCTTCGTGCATTATGGAGTTCGAAAACTGACTGTAATAACAATATCTTTGATGAAAACATTGGATGCTCTGGAATGAACTTCAAAAATGCTAAACCTGATGATGGTCCCCATTCTTCAATAGTTGAATACTTCTTGCCCCATATAAGTGTTATCCCATCAATTTTTTGATACGAAATTGATGCTGGAAGCTAATGTCGTTAAGTTGTTCAATGCATTTCTCCTCACCATGTGATCCAAAAATAAACCTTCGCATGTCAATAGTTTCTTCCAACACATGAAAAATAGGCTCTGGAATGTACGATTTCTTAATACATTCAATTAATGATGGCAGGCTCCCAACACCTTTCCTCCTCAATGTTACTGAAAAACGACTGAACATTTGATCAATATGATCATGAGTATGCCCAACAATAAGGAAACCAACCTTTATCTTTTTAAAAATCCCCAATTCAACGAGCATGTTTAGATACCCAAAAAGAACTTGATTTTTGTTCTCACGACTTGTGTTGTCTAATTGTAAATACAAAACTTTAGGAAGAATCCCAGACCAATGAGTAACCACATCATGGATTATAGCTATGGTCAGATTTGCATCATTGTGAATATTTGGAGTTGTGAAGAAAACTCTTGGAAACATCTTCTCATTAAATACCATACAACCAACCAAGTGAAACTGAATGAAATTTTCCTCCCGTAATTTTTTTGGCGTGCGGACAAAATGTGGAAGAAGTGTTTTCTTTTGGTCCATACCATCAATTATCAATCCCAGATATTTATTTGGATGATCATAACACTTCTTTCGATGTTTATACAACTTTTGCCTTTCACTTGTTTGCTGATTGCGATGGTCTTGAAGTTCTTTGACAACGAAATTTGTACATAAAATAAAAGAAACATATGAATAAATATATTTTCATAGTTGATAAGTATCAAATTTTAAAAACAATGTTTTGAACACATACCTCTTTCTGCCCCTTGACATTTATCTCTTTTTTCTTTAAGAGAAGCACATGTGCTGCAAATCCCCATCCTTGTCTTCTTAGGAATACGAACATTGTTGAATTCAGTTTCCCATATCCTTGTAAAATAAGAATATGTAATAAAATTACCAATTCCTTCAACAGCTTCTGCATAATCTTTGTATAACATGAATATTTCTCGTCTCGAGAAATTATCTAGAATATGTATTGTGTCTTTATTTGGCATACACTCTCCATGATTTGAAAAGAAGTCTTTCATCCATGTCTTAGCAGTATTTGCAAACGGCCCCACCTCCCATTTATGACGTGCTTCTAAATAATATGTGGGATCCTTTTCCAATCTATCCTGGATTCTTGACAAACGACAATTACCAATTGAATACAACATTTTGAACGCCTTTCTGCAAAGCAATACATTCCCAATATGATAATCATAACCTGCTAGTGTAGATTGCATGCAACCCACTAAATATGAATTTTGCATGATTTTATTCATTGACATATATGTTTTCCTATTCTCCAAAGCAAAGTTGAAATCCATATTTTTCAAGCAATCCTTTTGACAACATGCACTTGAAATCAAATGAACGAAAGAACTTTTTGTCGTGAGATATTTTGTCCTCACCCTTGTATAACTGGAATGCTTTGGATTGATATGAAAAGGTCTACTCCTACTCCTAGTTGCAATATTTGCTTGCAACGGCTTCATCATTCCATCATCCTTTGTAAAATTAGTTTCATCACCATTAGAAGGAATATTATCCCCACTATCATCATCCTCAACATAGTTAAGAAATTCATCAACATCATTGCGTGGAAAATTTTCTTTACCATCATCAGTTGAAGAAAACATTTCACAAGAATCATCAACACTTTTGTAACCCTGACTCAAAATAAATTCTTCACCATCTTGACCCATGCTTTCAAATTCTTCCCTGGGAGGATTCAATTCTTCATCACCATGAATGTCTTTGAAATGGTCACTTGGAGAAAATGCAATATTCAGATCTGTGCCTCTAAAATTATCATTTGCAAGAAACTCTTCATCCTCCCCTTCCTCAGTGGTGCTCTCATAATCCTTGGGATTAGGCATAAGTGGAAGCTTTGAATTTTTATTCACTAGAATTTCTTCATCCCGCCCCTCCCCTTCCTCACTGATGCTCTCATAATCCTTAGGATTAGGAATAAGTGAATGCCTTGAATCTATATTTATTGGAAATTCTTCATCCCCCCCTTCATCAGTGGTTAAATTATAATCGTTATGATTAGGATGAAGTGAAAATTTTAGCTTTGGAAATTCATCCTCGTCTTCATCAGTGGTGCTGGCATAATTCTTAGGATTAGGACGAAGTGGATATTTTGACGCTGCAAATTCTTCATTCCCCTCTTCCTCAGTGGTGCTGACATAATCCTTAGGATTAGAACGAAGTGCATATTTTGACTTTGCAAATTCTTCATTCCCCTCTTCATCTGTGGTGTTGACATAATCCTTAGGATTAAGACGAAGTGGAAATTTTGACTATGGAATTTTTTCGTCCTCCTCTTCATCAGTGGTGCTTGCATAATCCTTAGGATTAGGACGGAGTGGAAATTTTGACGCTGTAAATTTTTCATTTCCCTCTTCATCAGTGGTGCTGGCATAATCCTTAGGATAGGGACGAAGTGGATGTTTTGACTCTGAAACATTATCATTCCCCTCTTCATCAGTGGTGCTCACATAATCCTTACGATTAGGATGAATTTGATATTTTGACTCTGGAAATTTTACATCCCCATTTTCATCAGTGGTGCTGGCATACTCCTCAGGATTAGGACAGAGTGGATATTTTGACTCTACAGATTCTTCATTCCCCTCTTCATTTGTTGTTCTCACATAATCCTTAGGATTAATCTGAAGTGGATATTCTTCATCTCCCTCTTCATCAATGGTGTCCTCATAATTCTTGGGATTAGGACGAAGTGAAACTTTTGACTCTGGAATTTCTTCATCATGCCCTTCATCACTGTTGCTTTCATAATCCTTAGGATTAAGAGTAAGTGGTATAACTGGCGCTCGATTTACAGAAATTTCATTTTGCTGCACCTCATCAATTTTGTTCTCATCATCTTTAGGATAATGACCAAGTCGATTTTTTGACTCTCTATTCATGGTGAACGAACTCCCGTTATATTCATCACTCTGAATAGAGTTGTTGCATGACGAAGATGTTGATGTTGTAGAAAGAAAAACTTCGCTATCAAAAGAAACCATGGCTTTCAACAAGAATAGGTTGAATGATACAAATTCCTCTCCCACTTACAATATATAGCTTAAAGACTGAAAATTTCCCTCCAAATTTTCCCTCCAAAAAAATTCGCGAAAAAATTTTCCTCCAAAATTTCCCCACAAAAAATTTCGCGAAAAACTTTCCCTCCAAAATTTTTATTTCATATATTTGGTACAAATATTAATCAAAAAATGTATTTAACATTTTTTTTAATAAACTGTTTATGTTGAAATATTTTACCAATATTTATATTCAAAATATCCACAAAATATTTCTATCATGGATGCCTTCCAAACTAAAATAATGTTTTTATTTGAATGATTTAACATTGACTAGATGTAAGTATTAACTATAATATTACTATAATATCTACATGCAAATATTAACTATTTTAACCATAATTAACTACATGTACATATTTTAGATTTTAAAATTTAATCCCATGATTTTAAACATTGATTACATGTAAATAGTAACTATGATAACTAAATGCAAATATTAACTATTTTATCTATAATATTAAATACAATTAACTACATGTAAGTATTTCATATTTTAATTTTTAATCTGAGATTATATTTGAATTATTCAACATTCAGTACATGTAAATATTAAATAAAATATTAACTATGATAACTACATGCAAATAATAAGTATTTTAACTATAGTATGAACTATAATAAACTAAATCTAAATATTTTAAATTTGAAATTTTAACCCACATTTGTTAAACAGTAAACCAATCAGACAATATACGCTATTTAAAATGAACGATTCTTTTTATTCATCACATCACATCAAGTTTTCTAGTATTTGTTATAGCAAATTTCTGGAGGTGTTGTGTTGGCATTGGTAACTTCGTGGAGGCATTGCATTGGCATTGGAAGCGTTGTGTCGCTATTGGTAATTTTGTGGAGGTGTTGCATTGACATTAGTAATCTCATTGAAGGCATTGCATTGGCATTGGAGGCATTGTGTTGCTATTCAGTAATTTTGTGGAGGCGTTGTGTTGGCATTGGTGACAAAGCGACTTTTTGCATTTCAAAGGTTAGTTTTTCCTTCTATTCTATCAATTTAAAGACGATTTTGGGGAAAATCGTTTTTTTTCTATAGTTTTTTTTGTGTCCAAAAACTACTTTTTAAAGGTTTTTAGGTTCAAAAAACCTTGATTTTTTTATATTTTTTTAGTGAAGAAAATGGACAAAAAAAACTAAATTTTTGAGGGTTTTAAGAACAAAAATTTAGATTTTTTTCTTTTTTAAGACTTATAGGTTCATTTAGGCTGAGAAAAAAATCCATAAAAGCGACCATGCACATAAAAAAAAAGTAGTATTATAACATTTTTTATTTGTTTTTCTTTTTTTTATCATAAATATATATCGTGATTTCATTATTTATTTATGAAATTTTTTTTATTTTATATTCTATTTTATTTTATTTTTTTAATTTTAAATCTTTGTTTTATTCTTTTTAATTTTAAATATTTAATTTTTTTTCATTATTGTTTTGTTATATATATATATATATATATATATATATATATATATATATATATATATATATAAATATTTTAATTGTATTGTGATATAGCTAATTTATTATATTGTAATTATATGATGTTTAAAAACTAAACATTATTGTGTTTTAATAAATTGTTTTCATTTGTTATATTTTGATATTTTTAACATTTTTTTTATTAATAAATAATGTTTTAATAATTATATTTATATTATTAAAACATTATAAATATAGAAAAAATTATATATATAATATTATATTATATATTAATATTTTATTATATATGGTTATTTGTTAATATTTATTAGTATAATTTATGTTATTATATTTGTATTATATTTGTATATTCTCTGGACCCAGTTTCCCTCACTGGAGGCCGAAAGGCGGGGTCGTGTGACGCCCAGCAGCCGCCTCAGCTGCGCAGCTACGAGTGCCGGGGCCGACTGGGCGTGCCACGGGGCGGGCGCAAGCCACGCCGTCTCTTCGTCCGAGCGGTCAATTCCGAGAATCGGCGGTTTCGGGGAGTGCGAGAGCTGGCCGGGCCGCCCGTCGAAAGATGCCTCCTTCCCACGCTCGCAAAAGTCTAGCCATGAGCAGTGCTGCGACCGCTCAATGATGATTACGTATTATTTTTGTAATATTTTTAATTTTTAAATTTTGTTTTTTAAATTGTAGTTTTTTTTAACAATAATTTATGTAATTTTTTTAAATAATAATTTGTTTTTAAACAAAACATTTTATAATTTTAATTTTTTTTATATTTTTTTTTGTTCTTAATAAATAATTTGTTTTAATAAAACAATTAAAAGTTTATAGAAACATTGTTATATATATATAAATATATTTAAATAAAAATTGTTATATAATATAATAAAAATATTGTTAAATAATATTGTTAAAAATTTTCAAAATAATATATACAAATATATATATATATATATATATATATATATATATATATGTATATATATAGATATATATATCATATAAACAACATTTATGTTTTGTTTTTAAACATTATATAATTAAAAAAAATACAATATAATAAATTAAAAAAAACATTTGTTTTAATATAAAAAATATAATAAATTAATTTAAAAAAACTATATAACAATACAATTAAAAAAATAAAAAAATATATATAATATTATAACATTTGTTATAATAGTTAGTAACCTAAATATTAAACAAAAAGCTCAAGTTTGAAAAATACTAGTTTATTTTTTTTAATTATTTTATACAATTTAAAACACATTTTAAATTTTTTTATAAAATGTATTCAAAACATATTATATAGATATATATACATATGATTTATAATATTTTGTTTTTAAATGAAAATTTTTATAGTTAATTTTAATGCTTTAATTTCAAACTATTTAGTTTTAGAAATAAATTTTGTTTACTAAATTTATTTTATCACAATATTTTTTCCACTAACTAATATATATATATATATATATATATATATATATATATATATATATATATATATATATATTATCGATAATGGCATCAAAAAAAGATTTAATGAATGCACCTAGGGCATAGCTCCCAAATCTACAATCGTAGCTCAACGCACTATGGATACAACTCCCAAATCTAAAGTTGTAATGGGCGACTATGGATACTATTGGGCAGTAATAAGGATATTGTTGCACACACTAATAAAAGTCAAGCAAGTGGGGCACTAGGTTCATTAAAGCTTATTTCGATTGGAAGAATGCCGAGGAAATAGATACAACCAATTTCTCATGGTATCTTGAAAGACTGTGGAAACGAGAGAGCTGATATACACATCTATCCGATTTGTGGTATGATTGACTTAAATGAGCCATATGATGTGATGGGCAGAGTGCGGAGACATATGTATGGTCCCAAAAACAAACACTATTTATGTTCTTACGAGGAAGGCTCGGAAACGTGAGAAGGTTAGATATCGTCTATCAATCGTCAAAGTATGACATAGATGAAATAACTTCAAAATTTTCTGAAGAAATAGCAAGAAACATTGCAAATAACATTGTAAGTATGCTTATTTTTATTTCCTCTATGCATTATTGTAAGGATGATCTCAATTTTTTATAAATTATTTGATCATTGACATGTTTTATTTTGTTTCATAGGATTTTGTTCGGAGTCTTTCAAACATGTTTGATGGTATTTATATGTTGGTGCCAAATGTTATGGATGTGATCAAAACTTTCCACAAAGACAAAGCAGAGGAAAGGAGATTGAAGCAAAGAGCAATAGCTCGTGACACCAATACGAATACAAAGGGGATCAACCAAGAGTCACTAAGGTGGGTCAATCTAGTAAACTTAAACATGTTTCTTTTGAAGGTGTCGAACATGAAACAGAAAATTATGATAGAATTAGTGAGGAGGAGATGAGAACTATTGTGCAAAAGGAGAAAACAGATCAGACACCAAAAAGAAAAATTTCCAAAAATGTCTCTTTTGTACCTCATGAAGGAGAGCTTGTTTATAAAAAAAGCTAATATGTTATCCAATAAGACTAGGATAAAAAAATATTGGTGAACCTCGTAAAGGTCGTGAGCAGCATGAGTGAAGAACAAATTGAAAGCTCTTACGGAAGCAGAGAAATCATAACACCGGGTAGATGAGTTAGAGGATGGCATTATTAAAAACAAAACAAAAATGCTATTCGACAAAGAGTTGAGGAAGAATAAATTAATTCTTGGTGGGCAAACATTTGAGCTTAATGTTAACCAATTTTATGGCCCAGATGAAGGACAAACTCTCAATATCAAATTAGAAAGGCCCATCACCTACATGTACATAATCGGAAAACATTGTTTGAGTTCAATCCATATGCGCATGTGGTGGATTATGTGGTTCTTGTCGATCCATGTCGAGTTCCCAACAAACGAAGCATTTGACAAGACAAAATGTTTTGATTATAAATATTATGTAATTGGAGGGAACCATTCAATAGAGGCTAAGAGACAATTGATTGCATAATATCCCAATAACTATCTTTTTCAAACAATGAAATGCATCATTTACGTGGCTAAACGAAATGGAATCAAATTTATTGGCATGGGATCATAATGCAGATAATGAGTACGAATGAAAATGACTTTCATCCAAAGGGTCGATTTATTCATAATGAATTCATAGAAAAATGTCGTGGGGATAAGACACAAGTTAGTGTAGCATTTCGAAAGGAATGTTTAATGGAAACATGTTATCAAATTGATGAAAAAAAACAAAAGATGGAAAATTGAATACAAATCTCTTCGGAGGCACGAGATAACATTTTTCGATTGGCATTTAGAACTCAGGGAGGTATGGGATTTGATTGATGAAATTTTGGATCGGTGGGAGAATATTTCCATAAAAAAATCGAAGGTTAGAAAGAGTATACCCATAATATCTACCAACGATGAAGGGGGGTCCGGAAATGAAGCGACTTCCGAGAGGATATGACTATTACACCTTGGAGAACAATGCAAGGTGTGAAGGATGATAAATTAGTCAAATCAGTATTGGCCTGTGAAGTCGGGTGAATTATCAATGGAAGAAATGTGTGCAGAATTTCAAAAGTAAGTTTCTTGAATTATTTCTTTCATTATAATTTTCTTTTAAATAAAACATAATAATGTTGGTAGAATTTGTTATACATGTCAATATATTAACGTTTTTTAACTTGATTTATTCGATCAGAAATTTTTTATGAAAATACAAGAACACATGGTTAAAATGTTGAATGAAGACAATTGGGAATGATGTTGTATGCAACTTCTAGAAGTAAGTTCTACATCAACAATAAAAGAGTTTTATATTGCATTCAATAAGGTATGTTGATTTATAAATTTATTTTATTCATATTTTAACTATTTTTATTTTATTACTTATACATATCATATATATATATATTTATGTCATTAAAGATGTCGAAGAAGGATGGAAATGGAGTACCAGTATACTTTCAAAAGATTTATTGAAAAAATTAAGATGGAGAACATGAGAAGGAAGCGTCTTATGAATGTTGAACTATATCTTACTCCCTTAATCATTACATTTGGAATGGGCTCGATAGTGTCCAATATCAAATAATACAAAGGTGACTATGAAGACATTGCATCACTAATACCTAAAAGGGAATATGGCCTAATATTGCAGATATTCCTCATGGTTTCAATTTCCCGAGACATTGAATATGATGGAGAACCATATAATTATGAAGCTTTTAGTAAAGTGGTTACAGGGTTTTTCAAGAAGTGACAACATCACCACTTTGGCGATTTGTGACATTTCATTTAGACACACGGTTTCCAATTTTATTAACAAGCTTCAAGGGTAAAAGCAAACTCAAGGATGCAACTTACATGGTAAGATTTTGAAATTGTATGTTTGAATCCTCCTAAAACAAATTTTATTCATGTAAAATTTAATTGAACTTTTACTATGTTATGTTACAGAAAAAGTTAAATATTGTTTCTTCTGAAGATCAGCCTATTATAAATGATTGTGAGTTCATCCATGTTGAATGCTGGACAAAAGAGGATAGCTATACGAATATTATTATGAATCGAGTAGATGGGAAGAGTCATAGTCAAGTATTGGTTTATGATGTAGTGGTATTAAAAACTTACATATGAGGATAAAGATGCAAAAGTAGATATAGTTAACATTTATCAAAAAACCACAAGCATTGATTAACTATCTTATAGATCTATGTTCAAATGAAGGAGAATGGGTTTTTGGATTTATTCTCGGAGTTCGAGTAAGTTTTAATATACAAAATTTAAATTTAAATATTGTCTTTTTTACTTTTTATGTCTCCATACTAATTTTCTTACTTATTTTTTTTGTGCTTGATGATTAGGTACAACACTAGCATGTTGCCTACTAAAAGGAAGAAATTGCATTGCCATTGAGAAAGATCCGATTCAATGCAAATTTATTCAACAAAGAATTAACGCTCTTAAATTCCTTCCGGATGCGAAGCAAAGAAGTTGGTTTGAGGAAAGGAGATTTTAATGAATCATGTGTGGCAAAAAAAGCAAAGGAACCTCAACCACCATTATATGGAATGATTGGAAAGGGACACTTTGGAAGATTTGCTACATGAAAGATCCATTAGAAGACGGCGATGATCAAAATGAAGAAGAAAATGTCATGAAGAAGCCATCAATCTTTGATTCTAGATGATGTTGAAGATGTATTAGTTGATATTGTTGATGATGTTTAAGTCATGCTTGCAAAGAAAGCTTGTTTTTTAGAACTATTAATCAGCTTTACTTGTAATGTTTAGACTTTGATATTTTATGAGAACAACCGCTTTTTTTTGCAAAAAACATGTGATTGCTATTATTTTTTTGACATAAAATTCAATAAAAATGTTGTTTTCTTAAGTTTTCTTTTTTAAATTCTCCCAAAAAATTAGTTTATTTAACATGTTTTTTTTCAACAAAAACTCTGTAAAAGTGTATTTTTTGCATTGTATTTATATTGAAAAATTGTATTTTTTTTGTCATATGGTTCAAAATATTGGTTTTTTAGCGATAATTTTTTGATGTGCATTGAAAAATTATTTAGCAATACATAAACATGTAGAAAATATAAACTTTAGAATATTGACCTTTTTTTCCATCTTTTATGTATGTGAAAAAGTGAAGATATCATTACAAGTTTTTATTTTAAAAAAATATTTTTTTTTATTTTTAAAACACAAGTACATAAATGCACTTAAAAAATAAACATCTCACTGAAGAAGAAGACATTAAAAAATTTATAGTGTCAAAATCAATCCTATAAAAAAACGTTGGTGATGATACACCACCACTATTCGAAAATCGACATAAAAAAACACCACTTTATTCATTAAAAAAAAACAAAAATGAAAAAAAATTAAAGTGCCAAAAACATGCTCAAATTTTTTTTTCTTGATTCTGCATCGCCACTTTTTCAAAATCAGGTGTTTTTCTTGATATTTCAAAAAGTAGGTAACATTGAGGTTACCTATTTCATCGGTAACATTGTTACAAGTGCGCTCTACTGAAATAGTCCATAATTAGGACATTGTGAGAGATTAGGTATAACTCTCTCTTGAAGAATCCAAATTAGGTCAGACCTATGGCATTGGAAAGATGACTCAGAGGAATACTACAGGACCAAAAATCAGATATTGAGGATCTGAAAACAGAGATACACAAGATTCAATATCGAGCTCCTAGAAGGCAAGAAAAGGCTATATCATGTGTTGTCAAGGGTTGAAAGGGACCAGAATTTCTACGGTAGCAAAGCAAAGCAAGGTGCAGTAGAGGGTAGCATGATAAGAGCAGCAACCAAGGTGAATAACAGCAGTAAGAAGTTCATCATATGAATTCTTCAAGTTCATTGTACTTAGTCATTGTAAATACATTATTGTACAAATTGTACTAGTGTCTATCTGCCAAGGGTTGAAGAGGCAGTGTTGGGAGGTATAGGATCATCATTAGGTGGTTGTGTCAAAGTTGGGGTTATGGTCTAGTCTATCTTCTTCTTCTGCATCATTCTATATCATTGTAAAGTGGACCATTTTCCTTGGTACGAGAGTCCATTCTTCTTTTATTCTTCTATAAGGTGGTAGGGTGGTGCTAGGGTGAGTTCTAGCTCATTGGGTGGTGAGGCATCTATTCAGTTTACTACTGAAGAATCTCGGGCATTGCAACATCCATCCAGTGGGAGTTGGGGAAGAATTCTTTTCTAGATTCTAGGAATTTGGAGCTTTATTTTCAATTGGAGTTGAATATTAAAGAATTATTAGAAAATAATTTGGTGGTTTTTGTCCCGGAGTGGGTTTCCACCTTAAAAACTGTGTGCATTTATGTTCCTCTTGTTTTCTGCTATCATTGTACAAACACTGATAATAATTGAAGATTAAATAATGCTCTAATTGAAAGGAATACTGATTCACCCCCCCCCCCCCCGCTCTCAGTATTTCCAACACTATATACTCATTTTTCATTCATGTTATTGGGTTGGTTACCTAGATAAGATCTCATGGAGAAAATATTGAGAAGTCTACCCTCAATATTTGATACCATATTAGTGGGAATAGAAGAGACAAAGGATCTCTCAATATTTATAGTGGATGAGCTTAGTGCATCCATGATGTCTCATGAACATGGAATAAACAGAGGAACAGATTCCTCATTGAAACAAGCTTTCAAGACTCAAATGTCTTTTAGCTGAAGTAGAGGTCAAGGGAGAGCAAACAACAGAGGAAGAGGCAGAAGCCAAAAGAGAGGAAGAAACTGCCCTGCAAGTTTGAGTGGAAGGGGCAGCAATCAGAACTAGAATGAAGGCTCAAGCCAACATCAAGCTCATGGACAAAGGTATGATAAATCCCAAGTCCAATGTCATTATTGAAAGAAATATGGGCACTATGCCAATGAATGTAGGAAAAATAAAAATGACATGAATAATAGGCAGAATGCTAATTTTACAAAAGAAGAAAAGAATCAGAATAATGTGTTGTTAACATGTAATGTAGCACAAGATAGACAAGATGATGTAAGGTTCTTAGACTCAGGTTGTAGTAACCATGTGACTGGAAACATAGCAATGTTTTCCAATCATGATGAAAATGTTAAATCTGAAGTAAAAACAGGAACCGATAGTAATATCTCTATCAAGGGAAAATTCAGATTTAGTATCCTGACAAGAAATTAGAGAACAGAAGTTTGTGCCAGACGTATATTATGCACCTGACTTGAAATGTAATATTTTGAGCATTGGACAGCTCATAAACAAGGGCTACAATGTATTCTTTAAAGATGATTTGTGCACAATCATGGACATACCTCCAAGAAAGAAAGTCATTGCAGAGGTGCAGATGACAAGCAATAGGATGTTTCCTCTTAACCTCAGAATAAACATGAAGGAAAGAAGAAATCTAGCGGCTGTAACACAAGAGGTCTTTCAAGAAGAAGTGAAATATGAAAATTGGTTATGGCACTCGATATTTGGACATCTCAATTTCAGAGGCCTGAACTTGTTACACATAAAGGGAATGGTAAAAGGATTACCATTGATTGAGAAACCGGACAACCTATGTGAAGGCTGCATCTTGGGCAAACAACACAGAGAAAGCTTTCCAGTAGGGAAGAGTATAAGGACAAAGACACCCTTATAGATTGTCCACTCTGAATTGTGTGGACCAATGAAAATGCCATATTTAGCTAGCAACAAATATGTTTTGATGTTTATAGATGATTACACCAGAAAGACATGGGTGTATTTCTTGAAACAGAAGAGTGAAGTGTTTGAAGATTTTTTCCACTTCAAAGCTCATTTTTAGAAGCAGAGTGGGAACTACATCAAAGTGCTAAGAACTAACAGAGGTGGAGAATACATCTCCAAACAGTTCCTACATTTCTTTAGGGAGAATGGCATACATAAGCAGTTTACCACGAGGTACACACCTCAACAAAATGGTGTAGCAGAAAGGAAGAAGAGGACCAGCATGGACATGGTCATAATTATTTTGAAGGCAAAACATTTGCCAAATGAGTATTGGGCTGAAACTATCAATTGTGTAGTGTATATCTTGAATAGATGCCCAACTAAAGCTGTCATGAACAAATTTCCGGAAGAATCGTGGAGCGACATAAAGCAGCATGTCAACCACATGAGAGTATTTGATTGTGTGGCTTATGCGCACATTCTATATCAGCTAAGGAAGAATTTGGACAATAAGGGGGATAAATGTATCTTTATTGGATACAGTGAAGAATCAAAGGCATACCGACTGTATAACCCATCCACCAAGAAGTTTTTTATCAGCAGAGATGTACAATTTATTGAGGAAGAAGCTTGGGATGGAAGCTTATAGAAAACAATGAACGTGAAGACATGTGTGTCTCATGAAGAGGAAGAGGAATGCATAGCAACAAATAATTCCTCCACGGTGGCTCCTCCTCCACCACTGCAAGCACAAAAAACCACACCACAAGCTAGAAATATAAAAACCTTGAGAAATCAAGGAAGTGCTTCTCCAAGCACACCATAGGGAACTGAAACTCCCTCGAGTTCAAGTGGAACTCCAAGTACACCCAGAAGACAAAGATTCAGAAATCTGAGTGAGATTTATGAACAAGGAGAGGTAAATGATAATGCTGGTTTGAACTCTTTATTTGCTTTGTATTGTCATGTTGATGACCCAATTCATTTTGAAGATGTTGTAAAGGAAGAAAAATGGATTGAAGCAATGAACAAAGAGATTGGTGCAATAGAAAAGAGTAATACATTTGAGTTAGTCGACCTCCCTAAAGGTAAAGAAGTCATTGGAGTAAAATGGGTCTACAAGACCAAGATCAATGCTAAAGGTAATATTGAAAGGCACAAGGCAAGACTTTTTGTCAAAGGCTACAAGCAGCATCAAGGAAGAGATTATGAAGAAACTTTCGCAACGGTTGCAAGGATGGAAACAGTGAGAACAGTGTTGTCCATAGTAGCACAACAAAAATGGAAGGTTTATCAAATGGATGTGAAATCTGAATTCTTGAATCGAGTGTTGAAAGAAGAGGTATATGTTGAAAAACCTCTAGGCTATGAAATTGAAGGCCAAAAGCACAAAGTATTCAAGTTCAAGAAATCTCTTTATGGGTTGAAACAAGCACCGAGAGCATGGTGCAGCAGGATAGATTCTTACTTGACTGAAAATGGATTTGAGAAAAGTGATGGAGAACCCACACTCTACATAAAAGAAAATGATGGTAAGATTCTTATTGTTGTTTTATATGTAGATGATTTAACCTTTAATGGCAATGAAGTTTCTCTCATTGCTAATTTTAAAGCAGTCATGAAGAGTGAATTTGAAATGATTGATTTGGGTTTTCTGAGATATTTTCTTGGAATAGAAGTAGAGAAAAATGAAAATGGGATTTTTATTTCCCAATAAAAATATGTTCAAGAAGTGTTGAAAAGATTCAACATGCAAAACAGCAAAGCAACTGTAACTCCAACTTTCATGGGGTTAAAATTGAGCAAAGAAGATCACAGCAAGAATGTCGATCCGACATTGTATAAGAGCATAGTTGGTAGCCTCATGTATTTGACTGCAACTAGGCTGGATATAATGCACATTGCAAGTTTAATTTCCAGATTCATGGAAACACCAAAAGAGACTCATTGGCAGGCAACCAAGAGGATTCTAAGGTATGTGAATGGAATGTAGGGGTATGGTATTTTATACTCCCCATCTAAAAATTTTAAATTGATTGGTTACACTAACAGTCATTGGGCTGGAAGTGTAGATGACATAAAGAGCACATATGGATATGTGTTTCATTTTGGATCGAGAGCCGTTTCATGGGCTTTCAAGAAGCAACCAATAGTTGCTTTATCAACAACAAAGGAAGAATATGTGGCAGCAACAGCAGCAACATGCCAAGCAATATGGATGAGAAGGCTTAGAGACTTATGTCATGATGAAGACAAAGGAACAAAAATTTAACGTGATAATAGCTCAGCGATAGCTTTATCAAAGAATTATGTCTTCCATAAGAGAACAAATCAGATTGATGCAAAATTTCATTTTATATGTGAACTGGTTAATAATGGTGAGATTGTTTTGTAGCACTGCAGGACAGAGGAACAGTTTGCTGATATACTGACAAACCCATTAATTCAGAAAAGTTTTTAATATCTCAAGAAATGCCTGGGTATGCAAGAAAATATAGCAGTTGAAATTAAGGGGGAGTGTTGGAATTTAATTCCAACTGCCATAAGAAAAACAATAGGATGATGAATTAATGTTGATGGGAGTTTGAAGGATGACGACATAAATTTCTGATGGGATTGAAGGATAGAAAATGTGATGGAAATCTTCAGATCTGATATTCATGCAACCACGATCTTATCTGCAGCAACCACCAGCAATCAATTCTCTTCCAACCACATTTATTGCACATCAGCTCCATTCCAGGGGGTAGCAAGTATGGGTAGCAAAGAGGAGCGATGACCCACCGGAGGAGGTGACATCATCCTCTGCTTGACCAATGAGAGTAGTTCCGGGGGGATATGGAAAAGACCTTTGGGAAAGTATTACACCCCACGTAATCTTTGTGAAATGTTTTGATTTAAGTTTTATTTGCCACATAATGTTTTAATTTTTAACTTTGGGTTTATTTTATTTATGTGGTACATTTCGTTTTAACTTAGGTTACATATTTTGATATATATATATATATATATATATATATATTATAAAAATGAAATATTTGTAATATACATACATATTTTAATGTTATGTATATATGCCGTGAGTGCATTGTAAATATAGTTGCATAGTATTGTGTAATTTTCCCGAAGGCTGAATAGAAACAGAGAGACAGAGAGGAGAATTTTTTTGTTGTAGCACTGCGTCTGTAGCAGTTGAAGTTTTATTTAGTGAATTGAAAAAACAATAGTTCTAAAGAATTTCATTTTGCAACAGCTTATAGTTTTTTTAATGAAATAGTGTTATAATTCATCTCTCTGTGTCCGCAATTTTATTTTAATCTTTGTGTTGAAGTTGAGGAATTATTTTTATTCCTCTGTGTGTTCGGAATTGTTCAGAAATTCCAACATATTGTTGTATGTCATTGATGCATATAATTTTCCAATTGAGTAACTAATACTTTCATGTCATGCTTTTTATACATACTTACAAATTGTAAAATGCGGTATGGATGATAAGCTTTCTTGTGTTGTTTTAAAATATCGATGTGCTAAGGTCAACATTAGTGTAGAGAAATTTTTGGTGATTTATTTTTAAATCTCAACTTTATTTTAATTTAATTTTTTGGAGGAAATGTTTGGTGAAATCTATTTGAAGGGATCAATTCCCACTCACTTATTAAGAGAGCCTAACTCCGAGTACATCAAGGAGAATTGTTTTTCTTCTAGTCTTATATTTCCCAAAATATGTGATCATTCTTGTTTTCTTTCAAATAAAAAACTCTTCCCTTATGTTACTTCTATAAAACCTAACCTGCCTCAACCTTATACTATACTTTCAAGGTGAAATATAATGCACTAAATTGATAATACTAAAGCCAATGAAACCAAATCCTAGAAAAAGCCATATGCTTATGAAATACTCACTAAGTACCTGTAAGTTTTAAACTATAATTATGGGTATATGGATCAATCCTCACCTCAGGGAGTTGGATCTTGTTAAGAGCTTCAAGCCTTCAACACCTTCCATCTCATATACCTTTGTTGGGTTTCCCTTGTATATCAAAGCCCTATCATGAAATTTCAAATAGATTTTGTCTAGTGAATGCTTTCGAAGATATGTGCTCATCATGTGTAATAAGGCTATTTTTTTATGTTTTACCAATATCTTCACATTTAGATTTAGATAGTGAATCCTCAAAATTATCCAACATAATTTCAGTCACACTTTCAAATTTCTGCACTAATACTGAAACCTCCTAAAAAACTAGTGAATATTTAGTATTTATCCTGACCTTTTAAGGCATGATGTTTTTCTCTATTTTCTAGGTCATTGAATCTCATGGATTTTGAGTCCATTATTTTCGATGGGTTGCATTGCATTTTCTAGTAAAGGTCTTCACTTTTCCTAACTTTCCACTATTCCGCCTAAAGGATATGAAGCCAATTAAGTATCTATTCATTTAATCTACTCAGGTTATTACTGAAGCACTCCAAATATTTGTGAATATTTTCTCTCATCTTTGAAATCTTGATAAAATTTTCTTTTTTTTTTTCTAGTTCACTGAATCTCGTAGATTTTGAGTACAAGAGTTTAAATTTAGGTCTTTGGTTACTAAAAATTGAAAATCTCATCTTTTTGGAGAGGTATACATGAGAGAGAAAATATCACCAGAAAACTCACTCTTCCATGACTTTTGTTTCCCTTTTAACTCTACTTTTGGGAATTGTTTAATTAAAATGTTGAGTGTTCTTGTCCGTGTCATGTATGCCCATCTTATTATGAATTAACCATTGTTGGATTTTTTATGGTTTTGATCTTCTCGATGTCACTTTCAGGCCAGAACTCCATAAGGACATGGATTGGAGAAAGGAAAAATAACTTCGTGTGAGTTCTACTAATATGTATATACAAGGACTTCAATTATAACAATATTATTTTGGAATTTTATGCCAAAAACAAACTTGTTGGAAACACTTTGTTATATCAAAAGGGAAATAGTTCACTAGCCTTAAATCCATTTTCCAATGTCCATGACAGTTCTTAGAGATATACAAATGATATAAATAGGTTACAATATAGTCAAAATGATTGCACAAATGCTGGTTATATAGAAAAAAAGGGTGATCCTAGTGAGAGTGTGAAAGTTGGAAGTGATTACTCTAGGAAAATATATAGCTAGCTGAGTAAAATGAGTATTGGTTCAGGTGAAATTTTTGGAAATGATATCTTAAGAATGCCCCCTATGCACATGCTTCAAAAGAATTAGGAATTAATTCAACGAAAACGTGGGATGCAAAGAGTGTTAGACAAGACTCGGCTCTAAGAGGAATAGTGCACATGAATTCTCAAGGGATAAAGGCTCTTTAACATGCATACTTTGCATAGTCAAAGGCGGTTAGGTCAGGCTCACAAAATAAGACTACGAATGTAGGAGAGGTACTAAATTATTCAATGTATTTGGATTCGAATGAAATATATAATCTATGAATACTATGGATCCTTGTAAGAATTTCTATTTGTTAGTATTTTGCATCCTTTCATCCCAATTGAAAATACTTCATGCTTAGAATGATGTCATATGCTTGATTTTTTTGTAGCTCTTCTGTACCAAGTAGTTGTTTCTCTTGTAGGATGTTTCAAATTCAAATTTACAAACCAATTTAGGATAACTACTCCAAGAAAGACATCCTAAATAATTTTTTTGATAGCTTATTATTCTTCAGACTCATCTTTATTTGAAAAGAACAAAAATATATTTGGTTCAAGCAAACAAACATATTTATCAAGGTAAGGTTTTGGTTCTTGTTTTATTTTTAAATAATTTGTCTATTTGTTGTTCAACCAAATTTTCCTAGTTTTCTATAATTTAATATACTAATATGTTCAATTTATGCTTATAAATATTTTTTGTCCAACCAAAAAATTCTTGACCTTATAAGAAAGTTAGATAAACAAAATGAAAGTGACACATTAAAGAAGACTATATTTAGTGAGAAAATGCATATGTTGATCCCAATGAATCTTCTTTACTTGATTTTTCAGTTGATCATTTTGTTCATAATGAGTCATCAAGTGCTCTCTCTTCTCACGGATTTCTATTTAGACTAGGTTCAGTAGCCCAACTATTACAAAGGATGCAAATTTTATCTTTACAAACAACTGCATCTATGCAAACTACATATGTAATATAGGATAGGAATATACGTCCATCAAAAGGATAAAGTGCCCACAAGAGTGTAGCTTTAGCAACTCATCAAGAATATTTATCAAAGGTGGGTGATTTTTCCACAACTTAAGTAAAAAGCTTGCAAGTGACCACCTCAACAATGCCATTAAGTGTTCCTTGTAAATATGAATCACTAACATGTGTAAAATAGAATTTTTGTAAATATGTAAAAAATTCTATACTTTGCATCCTATGATATTCATCCTTCAACTTAGTTAGAATATATTCAGCACCCAATTGCCACTAAACAACTTATATCGATTCCTCAATAAATCTTTCAACATCTAGTCACCCAAAGAAATCCCAACATGAAGGTTAACATGATCAGCACTCATCAACTTCAAGGTTGTAATGTTCCAAATTAGCAGTCAGCTAATTGAAATATTAATTTTGATTTATTTTGGCATTTCCTAACGTTGGGAGGAAATAAAGTGTGTAGGGGACTCACAACCAATAACTAAGCCATATAAATTATTTTCCTAAATTCCCTACGGGAAAATTTAGGCTCCAAGTGGTGGGTTCGAATTGGCCTTAGGTGGCAGTGTAGAAGAGGCACCAAATGGACAATGTGGGATTAACTAGAGGAAGGCAGCACGTGATTGGTCAAGGAGAGGCAGCGGAGGCCAAGGAGGGACCCAAGGCATACGTTGGGACTTAATGGATAAAAGGAGGAAGGGAAGGCTCATTTGGATTCATTAATTCATTCAACTATTTTCTTCTTGTCATTTTGACTGAGCATGCTTGAGCTGGAGAGCCAAGTATGTAGTGTTGTTTAGCACATGAGATCTTCAAGTGGAGATCTCAACCTCTACCTTCAGGGCCTTCAAGTGCGTGCTCAGGAGAGGATTTACACCCTTTTGTGAGGTAATTTTCTACCAGCACCATCAGAAGGAAGCATAGTCATTTCTAAACTGCGCAGAGGAGTAGACTACACAGTGGAGGACAGAGTGTAGTGAGGAGTTTGAGTTGGGAGGTTGGAGAGAAGATAATTCTAATCAGTATATTTGGAGGGGAGGCTAGCCACCTTCTACCAGGGTTTATTGAAACATTCTAGAGACATTTTAAAGAAGATTCTTCCAGTGGTTTGATTTCCCCAAGAAGTTCATTGTGCCAAGCCCAAGAGGGCCAATTTCTCAAGTCAAAACTCGAACAAACCCTTTCTAGGTTTTTCAGGGTTTATTGAGGAGAGGCCAAGATTATTTTGGAAAAATCTCCAAGGTACAAATAAAATTGAAAGCCATGATCCCAATTGAGTGAGCAACTAGAGAAGCTAGGGGAAAATTAGGCATAAATTACGAGGTCAATATTTGGAAAAAATACTTTGTGGGTTATTGCGGGTTTCTTCCATAGAGACCATGGTTAAAAGCCTAGAATTTTTTGAACACTATTCCAATCCCTAGAAAAAAATTCAATGGAGGAGCAACTGCATTTGTGGGCTAGGCAACGCAGAGATAGAGCCATGTAGAGCCACTTCGAGTAGGAGATTTAAATTGGGTTTGGGTTCTTCTTCAACCTGATTTGAGGAGGTCCATGTGCAAGCTTTCTAGCACCACTATTGTACTCATTCCATTTTAATTAATAAAATGGTTCAGTAGTTTTTTTTTGCTGTAGTTTACATGTTTTGATGATGTATTTTATATTGTCATAGATTTTAATCTATTTTCACTTTTATTACTCTAATCCCAATTGGGTATATTACATTAGTATCAAAGCATAATCTTAGTTTAGCCTGTGGGAAACCATTCATTCTATTACAAGACCAGAATAAAAAATTAAGAAATCATGGGGTCCCAAGAAAGGTTAAACTCAGATGCCATGGAATTAACCTTGAATGAGGTGATTAGGGTGAAAAAAATGATGGTTAATGTGGGGAAGAAAGTGATTCGTGCAATACTTTGCAATCATGACCATTATCAATTATAAAAAAAATCCGATATGCCTAGAATGGTGGATAATATATCAAGTTGGAAGGACATAATTGCAATTGATGTGGAGTTATTGGCAAGAAATTGGCAGGTATACGAATCATTGGGTCATGACATTCAAGAATCCCTCTCTTTTTGGGAGTTCTGTGAGCTAAGATACATGCACAGATCAGGGGGAATTTACGTGGAATTATGTATGGATGGTGTGATATATTAAGGAATAAGAGTAAAGAGTATTTGAAGGGGTCGTGGTTGGCGATGAGACAAGTAAGCATAAACTCGCTCATGAGACAACAACCATTGTTGAGGTATCCATTGATGGGGCATCCATGGTTGTGACCAAGTTCTCTGGTGATAGAAACGCATCACATCTCCACTGTTGTTGAGGAGCCAATAGGTACAGAGGCCTCTAGGTCTATAATATAATTGTCAGATGACAATCACATGCAGATGACTAGTGAGCATGTCTTGTGTGTTGGAGTGTCTATGGAGGAGGGTGTGCAACCATCCTTTGGGTTAGCCCTTCAATATGAGGCATTTGGAGGTACAAAGGTATTGGACGATGGTCGCACATAGAAGTTTCATCATCTTTAGGCCGACCTTCTAGCTTTGAAAGGAATGGCCACATTAGTACAAGAGGCTATTTTGTTGCAGAAATAGGAACTAGAGGGCGTGAGAGTGGTTTGTACGGAGTCAACAAGAAAGTTGACCCACATTTGGGAACGATTGGATTCCCTAATGGTATTGCTAGAGGGCACATTGGAGTATCAGAGTAGCCCCCTTCATGCATACATAGACAAGGCTGGAAGCACTAATGGGTCACCTCCTACTATTGGAGAGAGAGAGACGAAATCACCTAGTGATATTTCATATGTTGACTTGGATATAGGGATGAGATGATTAGAGTTGCACAGGGTGAAACATCCACATGTTGATGTTTGATGGTGAGATATTTTGAGTTGCTACTCGGTGGAGTGGGTTATGGAGATGGTGTTGTACCTGGGTGCACTTCAGCAGGATTTTCTAGGCACTCGGAATACAGGAACTCTAGACTGGCATTGGGATCTAGGTGGGACTTCTTATCCTTTCCCAGGCAATCTGGTTGGCTATGTATTGAAGGGTAAAATTTTCCTAATAGTTGAGTGTGCACATTCATTATGGGAGTTTCGGTTAGCTCCAGTGGCCAACCAATTTATGGCTAGGCTCCTTGGGTTATCTTGGTACAACATTTGTACGCGGGGTCATGGGGTGATCAACATACTTTGGCAGGAGCTTGTCGCATGAGGTGGCATTGGCAGGCCACCAGATGGTGCCTTGTATGGAGCCAAGGATTCTTCACCTTTACATGGGGCAGAGAGTGTTAGTCATCATTAATTTTTACTGATATCAAAATATGACTAAATTATGATCCTAGATTTCTAGAAACAAGATTTGAGAAATATTGTGAGTTCTAAAAATCTCATTTCCTTCATTATCCTAAGTTAAACTATTTTCATTATATTTTTCTCTCTCTACCTCCTAAAAATTCTACCCCACTACTGAAAAAAAGGATTTTTCTCATTTGGCCTGTTTGCCCCATTTCATCACCTCACCTCACTTTCATTCATGGCCTTCCTCCTCTAAAAAACCCATTTTCCCCTTTCACCCTCATAAAACCTCAACCACGACTCTTCCTAAGCCCTTTCCACTTATAAACTAAGTCTCTGGTCTTTATTTTATTAAACCCCCCCATGAAATTATAAAAGGCCCCCCTTTTACCTTTGAAAAATTAAAGTGCGGGCCCTGCCTTTTCATTATATCTGAAGCCCCTCCTAAAAACCTTATAAATTAATGAATATTTCATTAAATTATTTAAACCTAGGCCCCATCCTTCAATTTACCCCATTATCCAACTATAGTGGACACCTGTCCTCCACTACCGCCAGCCCAACCAACTATTCACCCCTCGGACATGCGTCAACCATCAATCTCCCATCTCGAGATCCGACAGCCCATAATGCATATTGCAAATAAAGTTGCAATTGTGTTAATTTTTTATAACCCACATGAAATGAGTGGTATTCTCCTTCCACATGTCTCATCCTAAGAAATATCGCATTCGTTTAGTCGAAAACCATATACCTCCCATTACCCGCGCGATAAACCACTTGTGGTTTTTCAAAACCACCTTTTCCCTCCGCATAAAAATTCAAATTTCCCTACCTCCATTTGAATTTCTGCCTGATTCTACCTTTGGAACCCTTCCCCCTGCACCCTTTCTTCCTCTACAATCACCCCACAATAGTCCAAAACCACGAAAATGCAGTGAAACCCTCCCGCATGTTTTAAAACTAATTGGTTATGTTTTTTTTTTTTGTAGGTTTTAATGGCAGAGGTGATTAAAATCCAATCCACAACGCCAAATTAAATCAACTTGAGGCCCGGATGACGATCCAAAACCTCACAAAGGGTCGATAATGGCCAGAGGGTTTATGTCAATGAATAGAGTCGATGAAACATGATCATCGACTGATCAAAAGCAACCCTCCAGCCACAAATAAAGGCCTCCCCTGCACACAAAAAAAAAACATTCAGAGAAACAATGAGAGAAAGAGAGAAGAAAGGTTAGAGGGCTAATCACAGTTCAGAAGATAAAAAAAAGGATTAGCCTGAAAAGAAAAAGTCAAGGAAATAAATAAGATAGTAGGAAGACAAAAAAAATAAAGGCAAAAATGATCAAAAGAAATAAAATAAATGATTAAATAAACAAAACAAAGATCAAACAAAATTGAAGAAAATATGATAAAGACAAATTTTAAAGGCTTAAGACAAAGATTAAAGGTAAAAAAAAGGACAGATTAACCCAAGACAAATTTGAATGACTCGGTCTGTGGCAGTTACTCTCCTCAAAAGATATTTTTTCCACCTAGTGCTTTGTTTCTTTCAATAAAGCACTAAGAAGTTATTAGACTGAGTCAGAGATATTTATATCTGTGAGACAGTTAATATTATTCAGAGAAATATTTGTAGATACTCTTGCCTTGAGCCTTGGATGGTCTTCAAGGTTAATAATTCATTAAATATGTAATAAATGACACTCAAACCCTAGATTAACTTCACTTCCTCATTTGCAGCATAAATACTGCATATGAACTCATTATCTTGTTGGCATTTGATGACTCTTTGAAGTAATACATAGTCTCTTGGAAGTTGAAAAGAAATTGAAGTCTTGGAACTTGTGGATGCCCTGATTTGTTTGTTGATGGAGGAGGCTAGATCATTGGATCCCTAAGCTTGGTTTTTGGTGAAGTGCTTCTACTCTATTATTGTTATTTCATGTTTTCATTATGTTTCCACCTTTCTATGTTGCAGTAGAATATGAGTTTTAGGCTAAGAAATTGTCTTTTGAAAGCACATTAGTTCTATTTATTCTTCACTACCTTAATGTTTTCTTCTGTTAGGAAATTTTAGAGAATTCTTAATTTCTTTCTAGACCCCATAAGCTTGTTTATTTCATAAATATTTGAATACATTTGGTATCAATCATGATGTATGGTTCTCCCTTCTTACTTGTTGCCACTTAAACACTATTTTTTGAAGTCTCTCTCTAAAGTACCATTCTTTAAAGTCTGCCAAAGAGGCTTTGTTTCGATCCTACCCTTTGTGCTTGCTTAAATAATTGTTTTAGAGATATTCATAAATATAATAAATGATGTTTAGGAGTTCCATCTTCTCTGATTACAGTTATATGTGTGTATTAAGTGTTTTTTGTCCTTGAAGGTGAAATCACTAGAAGTTAAATGAGTCTCTCGCCTTCTATATTTCATTGGAAAAGTTTGTCTTGAATTATTATTTGCTGAAGTGTGGATTGTAGAATTTATGGTTTAACCTGTCTATTGATTTCCTCTTCATGTTTTGTGATATTTAAGTCCCTTTGTTGATAAGTACATATGATAGAGGATTCTTAATTGCCCTTTACCCTACTTTTCATTCTTACAATTGATGTCCATCTCATTACTCCTAAAAACTTGAAGATCCTCTTGCCAACTTAGATTTTCCCTATGGTGCTCCCCGATCTATTGATGAAATTATCATGAATTTCATCTGACTCAATTTCCCAATGACTTAGATATTTCCTCATTCTACCTATGCTTCTTGACCATTATACCCAACCAAAACAAATAGAAAAACTTCACACTTAATAACTAGCCTAAAATCAACAAAAGAAAACAAGTTCATATATTTTGCAAACAAATAGAGAGATCCCTCTGTGAGTCCAGGAAGGCTAGGTCCTAGGGCTCTAAAGACTGGTTCCATGTTGCCTTTACATTTGGTATACCAATCTTCCAAATCACGGGATACCAGCACAGAGATCGAAACGGAGCAGAGAAGTGGTGGCACCTCTACTAACACATAGGGATATTAAATTCTCACACCCCTCAAGAAGGATTTGGAGTGATGATCCATCCACAGGTGGGTGTAGTGATGTGATGATGGAGATGATGATATCGATTGGGGGTGGTCTGACACGTAGAGACATAACTCTAGGCCATCACATCCAAGGATGTGTGGGAGCATCTAACATGTAGTTGTGGACTAATAGTGGACATGGAGGTGCATGGTGGTGTACTGTAGTGTGTGTGATCACATAGTGGAGTAGGAGTGTCTTACATCACATTGAGTACACATGAGCAGTGACTGGTGCCTTGACACAGATAAGGCACGAGATGGTACAAGGTGGTATGTCGCAGTGTGTAGTGGCATGCCGAGGAGTACATGGGTGATTGTTGGTATGCAGGGTTGTATGGTGCTGCGCAACGAGGTCTTAGAGTATTGCATCCAGGGAGACTCATGGATGGAGACACTAGGCATATCTTTGGTGGTAGTTCACCTAGGATCAATGAGGAAACAGATGAATGATACTTGACGGCATCCATGGAGACTCACACACCTGACCGTTCTCTATATCATCCATGGGTATAGTCGATTTTGTTGCTTTCCTTTAGCACTTTGGGCATGAGTAGCAAGGTATATGAAGCTCACCCAAGACGATGACACTCAGCACACTTGGAGAGAGACTTCTCAACCGTGGAATTAGGTCAGTGCGTTAGTTTATAACCATAGGTTGGGGGATGATATGATCATCTGCAGGGGTGGAATATCAGTTGTCACTAAGCCTACACCTGGGGAGTGGGTCACGAGGGAGATATGTTTCAATGTTTTATTAGGGCATGTCGATACCATGCATGAGTAGAGGATACTAGGTACAACCGAGGTAGCATTCCAGTATGTGTCTGGTCTCCAGACAATGTATCAGCACATTATTGATAGGGTGGATGGAAGATCCAGTGGAGATGGTTCGCAGGAACATGAGGGATCCACATACCTTGAGTCGATTGCAGGTATCAGATATCCATCTATTAGTTGCAGTCAGGGGGTGGCTATTTGTCACATGTGGCTTCTAGCAGTCATCGGTACTACATAATGGCAGGCACATGGAAAGTTAGCATGCATCATATTTTCCCATGATATATGGACCCTCTGTATTATTCGCATGTAGGGACTAGAGATGAGGCACAAATTGATTCCTGCGGTTGTCAAATCTATGGTGCAGCATGTTCGATTATGGGATGTAGAGACTCAATTGATTAATAAACCATTCTGCCTCGTGATGGTCGAAGTCACGACAAGGAGTGATCTAGCTCATTTTTGGGTTGGCACATGTTGGTCACAGGGACTGCACTGGGGGAGCAATACCATACCACGTGGGTTCATATTGGGGGATTTATATTGAGGAAAAAATGGCATAATATATTGGGGGATATATAGGGGGTAAAGGGTTTTTATATTGACAGGTATAGAAAATGGAGCTCAAAGTTAATGAAAAAATATAAAGGGGTATAAAAAATGTTAATGAAAAAATGGATACCTACAATATCTAGTAGAAGTAGAGGTTTTTCAAATTATGAAGGTGTATTGGTTTCATATTGCTAGGGGGTTAAATAATGTGAATTTTAGAGGTATTTTCCAATATGTAGTCAAATTAAGGGTATTGTTTAATATGCCATGAACGCACGTGATAGGATAGAGGTTGATTGAGTGAAGCCCCCGTGATGTTGGTACTTAGAGGCCTCCATCATATGGCGAGGTTAACTTTCTTTGTTACTGCATAAGATCAGAGTTAGATGTGGAGGGGTAGATACTGGCATCAAGGTGATGCCCAGGAAGGATGAACTTGGATCTGATTGACCTTCCACCACTAGGCCTCAAGAGAGTAGGATCTGATCTACGCATGGTGGGGAGTATGCCATACTCACAGTAGCGCAACATCAGCATGGTGGCACCACTCTAAGTTTGACATGGGGCTTGATCATCACTCCTCTTTACAGCTAAATACCCCTTATGGATGAGTTGGCTACCGTAAGGGGAGATCATGAAGATATTCCATTGGAATTTAGTGATTTCCTAATGGTGTGGGGAACCTTGGTAGCTTGTCAGGTGGGTTAGAAATATGATATACGAAGAAGCTCACGTGAGCAAGACACTATCTCTACAGGGATTAAGTAGTATCTACAAGGCTCCACTCTTGGAGTGCATGGGATGGACCACTAGGTAGGGAAACTTCATGAGGAGTGGGGCACAATGCCATATCATCATGATTCCCTAATCACTGATGGTGTGTAGAGGGCTTATGTTACTTATGCGTGGTAGGATAGTGAGTGGAGCAAGGGGATCTTCATGTTGGACAAGATGGTTGGGGATCCTCGTATTGAGGGATCCCTTCATATCAGGAAGATTCAAAGATCAGGGATGATTTAGTGGCACATTTGGGACCCTGGAAAATTTTTCAGTATCTGTGGGGGAGCTTCAACTGAAGAGGATGATTGTTCAAGAACTTCTTGAGGACAAGAAATTTTTGGTGGGGAGGAATGTAATATTCCAAATTAGTAGCTAGCTAATTGGAATATTAGTTTTGATTTATTCTGGAATTTCCCAATGTTGGGCGGAAATAAAGTGGGTAGGGGACTCACAACAAATAATTAAGCCAAATAAAGTATTTTACTAAATTCCCTAAGGGGAAATTTTGGCTCTAAGTGGTGGGGTCGAATTGGCCTTAGGTGGCAGCGTAGAAGAGGCATGAAAGGGACAACGTGGGATTGAATAGAGGAAGGAAACACATGAATGGTCAAAGAGAGGTAGCATAGGCCAAGGTGGGTCCGAAGGCATAAGTTGAGCCTCAATGGATAAAAGGAGGAAGGGGAGGCTCATTTGGATTCATTCATTCATTTAGCTATTTTCTTCTTTTCATTTTGATAGAGCACGCTTGAGTCAGAGAGCCAAGTCTGTAGTGTTGTTTAGCACATGAGATCTTCAAGCAGAGATCTCAACCTATGCCTCAGGGGACCTAAAGTGCCCACTCAAATGATGAGTTCCACCCTTTTGTGAGGTAATTTTCTACCATCAGCGTCAGAATGAAGTGTAGCCATTTCTAGACTATGCAATGGAGGATGTAGTGTAGTGAGGAGTTTGAGTCTGGAGGTTGGAAAGAGGGAAATTCTCATCAAAATATTTGGAGGGGAGGCTAGCCACCTCCTACCAAGGTTTATTGCAGCATTCCAGAGACATTTCTGAGCATATTATTCCTGTTATTCATCAATATTTTTTTTCCCGTTGTTGATAACTAGATTCCTAGCTGAGTTTTCTAGAAGCTAAAATCAATATATCAATTTGTCATCTCAAAAACACCCCAAACAAATTTTATCTTCTTACTCCTCCCTGTCAGCTTATGATCAGAGAAATCTTCATTTTTCGAGTCATGTCTTGTTTCAGAAAAACATCCATTTCTATAGCTGTCTTAGTCTTACTTATCTGTTATCATTTTCCCCTTATTTCTCATGAAACTCACTGTCCAACATTTGACAAAGTGTCTCCTTTCATATCCCTGATCTTCTTGTCAAAAAAAATCAAAATCTATGAAAGTTTCCCCTAAGTTAGATAGTGGTGTTTAGGAAGTATTTTCCTTGGCAAAAATATCCTAAGACAAAAGAGCCTCTGTCTAGTACCAATCAATCATAGATTGTCTTCCAATTCTGCAAAAATAAGTCTTGAGCCATCCATAGGTCGCACACCACTAAGAGGTCATTCTGTCTCTGTTCAAGAAAAAGTTCAACAAAGATCCAAATTAGAAGAAGATAAACATGTTCAGTGTCTAGAAAGAATATGCTTAGATCGGGAAAAATCTCCATAAGACACAAAAGGAGTTCTCCAAGGTTCAAATTCATATGTTTTACATCTCTGCAGAGGTGTAATTGAATGATAAACAGTATGAAAAGAAGGGAAAAGGGACAACTTCAAATAGGTTCCTCATGATCAAGAGGTTTGCCATCAGTAAAGAAGATGGAGAGCTGCAATAAAAAGAGAGCAAGAGTACATATTTTGAAGGTCAAAATTTTCCCAAAGAGCAGAGGTTATCTTTCAAAGTCACATAAATGCAAAGGACTGATATAATGTTGATCTACAATGTTTCAGTATCTTCTCCAAAATCAGTGCTACAAAATTTTCCCAAAGGACATCATCATGTAGTGCATAAGAAGACAGTTGCTTCTTATGCTGCCTTGAGCCTAGGATAAAGCACTAGTCAAAGAACAAACCCAATGTACCTCTGCAAACACAGTAAAAAAAGGTTAGTTAATGATGACTAGCAAGCAAATACTCTACAAATACAAGTCATGTAGCTTCTAGTTTAAAATTTCATAAGGATATTTTAACAAAAAGATACATATCTCAGAACATGCCTCATATAGCAGATTGTCAAAATTTCACTTTATTACCTATTGTGATATACCAAGTAGAGATATATATTTCAAGGAAAGATGACATAGTTTTGGAAATAGATGAAATTTCATGACTGTGATGACCTCCTTCAAAAGAGAAAATGTTAGAAAACATCATGCTGATAACCTCCTCCAAGCAAGAGCAGATGGTTAGAAGACATCGTGATAGGAAACCTCCTCCAAGCAAGAGCAAATGGTTGGGAAACATGTTGAATAACCTCCTTTAGTGAAAGAGTAGATGGTTAAGTAACATGATAAAAAGCCTCCTCCAAGAAAGAGAAGATGGTTAGAAAGGCATGTTGTGGCCTGCTTCATGAACAAGCAGAGGGCCAACATGTTTTTAAATGATTTCAGGGCTGTTGTAGGCCACCTCCTTCCAAGGGATAAGAAAAAGGATGCATCAACAGGTTTAGATTATGTTTAAGAAAGTTTTCAATTGGAAAGTCAAAGTTGAAAATCAGAGGGAACAATTGAAAGTTTATAAGTTTAATTCTGGTGTTACATCATAAGCAAAGCGGTGATATTATGGTGTTGAAGAAACATCTTTTTCTGTCTATAAAGACCTCCATTATCAGATAATAAGAGAAGGCCCCATGATAGGCTTGAAAGGTCTTTTGAAAGGGCTGCAAATAGTGTCTTTGTAAATCTCGCTTGAAAACAAACTAAATAAAAACACAGTCTCTTTAGGACCTTTTTCACTTCTTAAAAAAGGGACAAAGTCTTGGTAGACACGCAGTAAGATGGCATTAGAGTTCCAAAGTGTTACATTAGTGGTTTCAAAAGTGATGATCTCCTTGATTCAAAAACAAAGGTTTTGATCATAGTTTTAAAAAAAACTTCTTACAACAAAAACTATGAATTACCATATGATTTTGAAAAGAAATTTATTTCAGTGTGGAAGAGGTTTCAAGAGATTGTTTTAAAAGGGCGAAACAATGGTTAAAGGACTGCCCCAGATTGCAGAACACCTATACTTTTTATTTAAGAGGAAGTTTCTATTTTAAGAAAGGATTTGGAAAAGAAAGTTCAATAGTACTTCTGGATCTAAAAGATGACATTGGTCGATTGAACCAAGGATATAGTCGAGGATTACATAAAAATCTTAAGTGAGAATTTGTGTCCTACCATAGTAGCAAGCAGTCCTGCCCTAGGAAGCTTAAATAGTTCTACAATGGCCATGCAACAAGGAAGAAATTTTGTCCCACATCCCATTAAGGAATTTAATGGTTTAAAAAACATCTTCTCAAACTTTCACAAAATCATAAGATGAAAAGGGATATCCAGCGGAGAAATGTAGGTATGATTCTATTTGCAACAAAACTAATACAAATGACTTTTGTATGAACACTGACAGTATTGCATCTACTGAAACATATTCTAGAATATGAAATGAAGACTCACTTGTAGATATGGATCAAACAGAAGATTTAATGGTAAATTATATTTCTAAACAATATAATGACAATGCCTTGGATATTCGGGCAGCATCAAAAGTGAACAATAGCCCACAAAATGAAAAATTGCCTTGTGATGTTTCTTGTATTCTAACTTCTCCAAGCTGCTCAAGTATTAGGTTCCGTGGATATGTACCATATAAAATAGAATCAAAATAATAATCACCACCCCATTCATCCTCAGGAAATGATTATGGAAGGCCAAATTGCATAAAAAATCAAATGAAATCCAAAGAATTCCAAAATATCCCATTTCGAGTGGCTTCATCTAATGACATTTCTTCAGATAGATCTCTTGAAGGCATTCATATTTTGCTTGCTGAAGATACTCCTGTTCTTCAAAGAGATGCAAGCATCATGCTTGAAAATATGGGTGCAATATTAGTTGTTGTTTGAGATGGACTACAAGCTGTGGATGCACTGAAATATTCTTATAATGATGAGGATTTTGGAAAACTGACCTCTATGAGTAAAATAAAAAACTCTGGGAAATAGAAACTATCAATAGATTCACCACCATTAAATCTATTTCTCATAGATTGTTATATACCCAAAATGGATGGTTATGAGGTGACAAAGGAAATTCAAACAACAGAATAAGGTTGTCAAATATTTGTTTGAAAATTCTTCTAAATATCATAAAACCTTGGTAAAGTTTTCACAGGTTTACTTCCAGGTTGGAAAATTTTCTCTATAAAATAATTATGGAGAGAAATACATCTTAAAGGAACAAAACAATGGTGCAAGAGTAGTCATAAAACTCATAGAGACACAGTCCCATGCAAAAGATGGTCTTTATTGTTCAAAACAAAAAAAAAATGAAGGAGAAAAGACAAAGAAGGTTTTTTAGTTTCAAAACATGGAAAAGCTTGAGGTTTAAAAGCCATCACAGTGTTATACAAGTCGATGAATCAGAGTTTCAATGTCATTATGCACATTTTGGTTGAGGGGAGAAAGAAATATATTTCACAGAGACAAACTTTTTCCACACGCGGCGCGCCTATAGAAGAACATTGGAGAAAAATGCACTAGGCGTGGTGCACCTGTAGTTGAGTGCAGCACGGCTGTGCCTGGCACCCGGCCCAGTGTTATGTTTGAACGCAGCCCAGTGTTATGTCTGAATGTAGCTGGTGTTACCTCTGAATGCCCAATCGTCAAACAATTCCTCCGATCGTTACATGCCATGGTAAGTTGCTTTATCAACTGCCCGATATTTTAACACTTTCAATCCACCATTTCCACCATTTTTTTGGCACCTAAAACACCACTACCCCGCCCAACTGTGAACGCCCTGGGCCTTGTATGAAGGCTAGGTGCTCGGCCCTTGTATGAATGGCCTAGTGCCTAGCCCAGTGTTACCTCTGAATGCTCAGGGTGCTGCTGAACAGCACGGCCCATTCTTTCTTTATTTTTTCCAAGGCCCTTGAAGCATAAAAAAAGTTCCTCCCAAGCGCCGAATGACCACACCTTGCTTATTTTTCTCTCCTAATATTTGAAATTGCAAAAAACTTCCCCTAACCTCTGTTTTTTGACCCCGCCCAGTTTTCCCCTGAACGGCCCAGCGCTCGGGCGCCCGGGCCACCAGCATCATAGTTTTTCAAAGATGCCAAAGTCAAGTTTTTTGCAGAGAGACACCCCCCAAATGCATAAGGAGACTCTTAAAAAGAGGTTGAAGGAAGTCTTTGACTATGATTATAGAGGACATAAAACAGTGAAAGAGATAATGGTTATTGTGTCACATTGGAGGAGCTTTCTTTCTATGAATGACTAAGGGATATGCATAGTCTCTAAAAGAAAAACATCAGTTTGATTAGAAGGTTTTAAATTAGTTTGAAAGAGTATTTAAAACAGTGTTTTAAATGAATCCCTTTTGTCTCAAATAAACCACAAAGATGCAGTGCAAGGGAAGAGGTTTTATGAGCTAATTTGAAAGTCTTTCCTATGATTGTAAATGGTTTAGAACACACCTTGTATCTAAGAGAAAAGAAGACTTAGGTTGAGGTCTTTAAATCAGTTTACAAGGGTGTTAAAACATTGATTTAAAAGCTTCTTTGATCAACTGAAACCATAGAGAAACAGTAAAATTGAGGAGATTTGATGTACCATATTTGAAAGTCTTTTGTGTTTAGGAGAGTTAAAGTATACACAGTTTCTAGAGAGAAAAGAAGAGTTTTTTTGTTGGAGGTCCTCAAATCTATTTAAAGGGTGTTTTTGTCAATTGAAAGGAGTCTTTAAAACACTAATTTCAAAGGTGCCCTGGTCATTTAAAAACAAAAAGAGGCATTGATTGGAGATAGGGATTTTTGTCAAAATTATAGAAATCTTCTTGCTGTGAGTATTGAAAGAAAATTCTTGGCTAAATCAAGGATCAAACAGTGATTAGGGAAAAGTTTGTATCAGTTTTAAAAGAATCTTGTTTACCTTTCAAAAACAGTGATGTCAAAAACAAAGGTAGTGTTTGAGGGGAGGGTTTTGTGCCAAAAAAAAAAGAGATTATTCTTCAGAAAAAACCACAAGCATATCATTTTTTAAGATCTTTTTCCCAAACATAGTAATAAAAAGTGATTTTTGCTCTCATTCGACACATGCTTGTTTACTAGCATCCAAGAACATAATGAATTACAAAGAGGAAAGAGTTTGGTGTTGAGAATATTTTTCAAGAAATCATTCGAATCAGCTTATCTTGGTGAATCAGTAAAGAGTATCAGAAGCAACGGGCGCTACAAAAAGCCAAATCATTTTGCCCGAAGGAATTTGAAGGATGCACAAGAAAAACTCAAAATCGCCCAAAGAGGACGCTTAGTGAGAAAAAAGGAGAAAGACACCTCTAGGCTTGGAATTTTGGCCCAATATTCTAGACATGTTTCTTTGAAGCTTTGAGGTACTTTCTCACCAAAATTGAGTGAATTTTGACATGTTCTTGTTTTTTGACATTTTTGGGCCTTATTGCATAAAATCATGGGCGCCACCATTTTTTCTTGGAGCATCCTCAGCTGTTGAGAATGGTATCATTGGATGCCATATTTTTAGGGGCATCTACTCAAAAAATTTCAGATCAATTAAAGATGTTTTGGTTCCCCAAAGTGGTGTAAAATAGTCACTTTTTCAACACTCTGCCCCACATATCAGAAAAGTCTAATTTCTAGGTTTTTCCACACATGTCAGATTTTAATAGAATTCCACTGATAATTTTGCGTAAAACAAAGAATTTTAAGAAACTAGACATCCACAGCTTTCCAACGAGCCATCACAGACCTCGTTTTGACATCGGGAAGGCCCTCAAAAGTTTCCCACAAGAGAAGGGATTTTCTGCTGCTATATTTCTGAAGTATTTTTGTAAAAAATGCAGTTTTCTGAAGTGGCTTTTCCAAATGTGCGTTTAGCCTTTTTTGGCCATTTTCAGTTGGGAAAAGTCAATTTAATCTCCTTTTACAACATTTTTAGGATATTTTTATATATATTTTGTGCCTTGGGCTTTGCAAAGCCTCAAGGACAAAAACAACTATTTTTGATGGCCCAATGAGCTTGTTAGTTGCACTAGGAGGTTCTCCTTCATCTTGGCCTATATATTCCAAGAGACTTCATTGTAAACGAGGCTGAAATTGGTGATATAGAGCAATATATGGTTATACAATCTTGGACGAAATACTTCTCTCATGCATTGGATAGCTTCTTGAATGTCTTGGATGATGAAATAGGACTGCTGTTGGATTCCTTGACTTGGTAAAATGGTATAGTGTCCCTCTCTATTATGTGTCTTAGTTTTCATACGTATTTCATGTTCTTGCTTGTTGTAAGACAATAGAGAATAGATTTGAGACATGCCCTTGGAGGTATCTCAGATTTCCTGTTTCATTATAGATTCTATGTTTTCTTCTTTCTTAGTCATATCAAATAAATCTTAATTGCTCTTTGATCACTGAAGAAATTGTTTGCGTATTTCATTATGGTTGTTATGCATGCTAAGTATGATTCATGGTATGCCCTTATTACTCATGGCTAGTCAATGTTTCCATCTCTAAAACCTTTCTTTGAATGTTAGATTGTCCTAGTTGAACGAAGGAGGTCTTGTATCGATCTTGCCCTCTGTCTAAAATTCTGCAATCTTAGTTTCAAAGTGCCTGATAGCTCGAAATACTATGTCTAGGAGTTTCCTCTTAGTAGCTTGAGTTATTTGTTTGTCTTAATTGTCTTTCCCCAAATTCTGATAGAAATTTCCTAAAGTTAGAGAGTCATATATCTCTATGTATTGCTTGAATGTTTATTTCTATGCATTTATCAGTTTGTAGTTACATTTATCATGATTAATGGTTAGCCCTACCATATAAATGTCTGCTATTGAACTATTTATGTTTGAAATCCTTTGTCCTTCAAAAAATTTGCATCCATCCACTTCATTTTACCTTAAGATCCATTTTACCTTGATCAAATTGGCCCTTCAACATACCTTGTTTCACCATCTGAAGCTTTCTCGACATTTTTGACCCCATAGCCCAGTTGATCTAACAATATTTTTATCTATCTTAATCTTTGATCAGTTCCTCCCTAAAAACCTAAAAATAAAAATAAAAACCTACTTCACAAATAGCCTAAAATTAGAAACATAAGAAGAAAAACACATAGATATCCCTTACACAAACAGAGAGAGCCCTCTCTAAGTCCAGGAAGGCTAGGTCCTTGGGCTCTAAAGTTGGTTTGATGTTATCCTGTCACTTGGCTTGCCAATTAGCCAAATCACGGGACCCTAACATAATGGTGATCACGGTGGGACCTTGAGTGAAAAAAAATCTTAGACTTCCCTAAACTTTCAGATACCTTTGAGAATACTATCTTGTGTACTTATCCCACTGCTCACTAACATAATGGCGATCACAGTGGGACTCTAAGTAAAAAACATTCTTAGATTCCCTAAACCTTCAGAGACCTTTGAGAATACTATATTTTTGACTTATCCCACTGCTCACTAACATAATGGTGATCATGGTGGGACTCTGAGTGATAAAAAAACTTAGATTCCATAAACCTTCAGAGACCTTTGAGAATACTATCCTGTGGACTTATCCCACCACTCACTAACATAATGGCAATCACAGTGGGACCTTCATAGTTAGTGACAATCTAAGTACACCTTAGTAACTCTCAAAGTCTCAATCAAACTTAGAAAAATTTAAGTGTTGTCCGAAGAGTAGAAGCTAGCTCTTTCACCATCTTAGAAAAATGATGATTCAGTTATATGAAACTCTTCCAAACCTCAGGGCTACATAAAGGAAACTCAGAAAACCCAAAAATATCCCTAGATTGGCTTTTTATTAGTATTGGTGGTGGACCATACACATATCACTAAAAACATCCACCTGGCGACTCCACTAGCCTCCAGTAGGCCTATTACTCCACTAGTCCTTATAAAATCTCCTGGGAATGCACTAAGAAATCCCAATCATGCTGATGGTGGACTGCACAGTTCAAATCTTCCACCTGGCAACTCCACAACCTTCATTTGACCAAAAGACTCCACTGGTAGAGAACTTTAGACTGGTTGAAAAGACACAATGATCCTTTCTGATTAAAAAATATGGATCTAAGGACATAAAGGAGATATGCTCCGATGAGCAGAGAACAGATCCCTGGATTCCCACACAAAATGCCTAAAGAAGTAAATTGGATATAAAACCTACCTATCTTTCGAGATGAAAAGTTTGATGAACCATTGTTACATCTCATCAATTTTCATATGCATATATGGAGGTTAAAGGTTGAATGGCTTGAGGACTGCCTGATGAAAATGTTCATGGGGACATTAGAAGGAAAGGCAAAAGAATGGTATGAAGGTTTAGAACTTGGCATCTTGTTTTCTTTGAAGGATTTCCACAAAATATTTTATAAACACTATATAGGGCATTTTCCATCTCTATCATTAGCTGAAAATTGTTGTGATCAATCTGAATACCTTAAACACCTTGTGAACATTGATGAAAACTTGGGAAATTAGCATCTTGAGGTTTTTTTAGAGGAGATCCATACATTTCTTACCCAAACTAACCATCAAGATGGCCAAGAAGAGTTGATTGAGGATGAAATCAAATCTGAGATGGAAGAAGAATCAAAACCTTTAGGTTCTCTACCCTTATGCTTTAAATCATTCTAGACTTTGAAAGAAAATTTGTATCCTAAAGATCTCTTAGCAGTTATTCAGGAAACCCCTGCTCAAGTTAACTCTTACATAAATCAAGAAAATATGGTTGAAAATGAAACATAATCTAAAATAGAAGAAAAATCAAAACTTGTAGGATCTCTACCTTTATGCTTTGAGTCATTTGAGTTCATACAAGCAAATTGACCTCATGAAAATCTATCATAAGCAACTCATGAATTACATGCTAACTATCCTCAACATCACAAAGAATTGGTTGAAGATGAAAACAAGCAAGAAATAAAAGAGAACCCACAGGATCTCTCTAAATGCACAAGCAATGATTTATTATTTCTCATAGGTGAAGCCCAAAAAGACATTCATCCTCCAAATCAGCTTTCCCAAGAGAAAGAGGATTTTTGTAGTTATATCCAAAGAGAAATGAAAATTCCTCCCTTTTTAACTGAAGATGAAATAGATCAACTTATAAACATGTAGACAACCTCTAAAAACCAAAAATTTTCTGATCTTTCTCCTATTAATCTTGCATACCATGAGTTAAAAAATAGATTTGTAAATCAATTTGAAGAAAAGCAATCTGATAGTCCAATATGCATGGCTGGTGAAATTACTTATATTAATGATTCTCCAAGGTTTGATCAATATGTTGATGATTATGATATCCAAACAGAAACTAACCTTGCAGAGCAATCAACAATTAATTTGTGGGACAAAGTTCATTATCATCAGGTTGAAAAAAGTAAGCAACCAATACATGTCACCTATGACATTGATGAGGAGAGCCTTGAGAGTTTAGAAGTAAGTGAAGATTCTCCGACTCTTTTCTCTACTTCACTTCAGTCCATCAGAAATAACATTCACATAATTGGAAATCAACAGTCTTTCAACTTTGATGATGAGGTTGAGGAGGATGATGAAATTATCGAGCATGTTGTAAATGAGAAGCCTTTTCCTGAAATAGTTGAAGAAATCATTTTGGACATGGAATATTCCTTAACTCTATATTTTCAGCCACCAAGTTCCATTGAGTTACAAATTGCAGATGAAGAAATAGAGGTTGATAAACACATGAGAGTTGTCACACTATCCTTTCAAGAAGATTTACTGCCAAAGTGTATCCCTGCTCATGAACATGATGACCTTCACACAGTTTTCGGTCCACTTAATCAGAAATCATCAGATCGGAAAGAAGACTACACTACAATATATGATGATTCTGACAGTTCAAGTGATCATGAGCAAGGGGAAGAGTTTCTTTCCCAGGAGAGTCCCAGATATAGCCAAGTCGAAGAAAGAGTAGTCCTAAATGAAGGAGATCAGGTATTATTCCAAGATCCATTTGTTGTTTTCCTTGAGAAATTTGAAGGAGTAGTGTGTTTCGCCTAGAACATTCTGTTGCAAAGAGTGAGAAAAAATTTAGACACTACTGATCGAAAACAAGCCAAATGGAAGTGGCCTTTTCATTTCTTCAGCATCTGAAAGAACTGAACTAGAGTCACCCATGCAATCACCTGCTTGACTGGTTACATTGGAAAAGAGAGTTCGAAAAATAAATTTCTATCGTGTATAGGTTAGACTAGGATAGATAGATAGTTGTGAAAAATAAGCTCAACCTTGTGACCATCTTTTCAGTTCTAGATTGTTTGAAGAAAAAGTGAAAAAGCAGAAAATAAAAAAATAGTAAAAAATAGAAAAAGAGGGTAGTTTCTAAAGCAATGGTATAACCCCATACCCAAAAATAGTCATGCTGAAAGCGAGCAAGTCTAAACGCCGCTACTAGTGCTCAAAATATGTCTTGTTCAGTTATCTAGCCTAATCATGACTGAACTTTTTTAAATTGATTGCTGATAAGTTCGTGAAAGAAATGATAGTCAAAATTGTGTAAGCTTGACTTTTCAATAGAAGTGGATTAGGAAAAGATACTAGTTCCACATGCTCAAAGCAGAACCAAAGAGGAAAACAAGGATGAAAAACAAACTATGTATCCTAGCCCTGATTTTTCTAGATCTCATTTTTATGCAAAATAATATTCGTATGCAGCTTGTCTTTTATCCCACAAGTACATGACAAATTAGACTATCTAATCCTGAATTTGGTCATTTTTCAATTTCATGTTTTAGTTTAGAGAATGAAATCCTGTCAAAAAGCTTAATCTTGACAATCGATCTAGAATAGGTAGAAAAACAAAGGAGTTCATCAGTTTAATCTGAACTCCGGGCGGCAATAAAATTAGATAGTCATTTTTCAAAAATATTATGCCAAAGGGTTGCTAGTCTAAATGCACCTGAAAGAAGAAAAAGTGTTAGGAAATGTAGCTGGGTAGGTAGAAATGATTTTGATGTTAATCATGTTGTTAATTTTCAGAAATAGCATCAAGAAAGAATGAAATTTGCGCCAATGGATAACGCACTAGTCTTCATAAGCTAGAGATCTACAATTCTGGACCCCTCCTAAAAAGGAGCTACCCTCCCCAAATGGAGCTACTGTTAGTCATCAATGTTTTTTTTCCTGTTTTTGATGACTAGATTCCTAGTTGAGTTTTCTAGAAGCTAATCTCCATATGTCAATTTGTCATCTAGAAAACACCCCAAACAAATTTTATCTTCTTGCTCCTCCTTGTCAGCTTATGATCAGAGCAATATTCAGTGTTCGATTCATGTCTTGTTTCAAAAGAACATCCCTTTCTATAGTTGTCTTAGTCTTTCTTATCTGCTATCATTTTCCCCTTCTTTCTCATGAAACTCACTATCCAACATTTGATAAAGTGTCTCGTTTCATATCCCCAATCTTCTTGTCAAAAACAATAAAAATCTATGAAAGTTGTCCCTAAGTTAGATAGTGTTGTTTAGGAAGTATTTTCCTTGGCAGAAATATCCTAAGCCAAAAGAGCCTCTGTCTAGTACCAATCAGTCATAGATTGTCTTCCAATTCTGCAAAAGTAAGTCTTGACCCATTCATAGGTCGCACACCACTAAGAGGTCATTCTGTCTCTATTCAAGAAAAAGTTCAACAAAGATCCAAATCAGAAGAAGATAAGCATGTTCAGTATTTAAAAAGAATATGCCTAGATCGGGAAAAATCTCCATAAGACACCAAAGGAGTTCTCCAAGGTTCAAAGTCATATGTTTTACATCTTTGCAGGGGTGTAATTGAATAATAAACAGTATGAAAAGAAGGGAAAAGGGAAAAGTTCAAATAGGTCCCTCATGATCAAGAGGTTTGCCATCAGTAAAGCAGATGGAGAGCTGTAATAAAAAGAGAGCAAGAGTACATATTTCAAAGGTCAAAATTTTCCCAAAGAGCAGAGGTTATCTTTCAAAGTCACATAAATGCAAAGGACTGATATAATTTTGATCTACATTGCTTCAATATCTTCTCCAAAATCAGTGCTACATAAGTTTCCCAAAGGACATCATCATGTAGTGCATAAGAAGACAGGTGCTTCTTATGCTGCCTTGAGCCTGGGATAAAGCACTGGTCAAAGAACAAGCCCGATGTACCTCTGCAAACAAAGTGAAAAAAGGTTAGTAAATGATGACTAAAAAGCAAATACTCTACAAATAAAAGTCATGTAGCTTCTAATTTAAAAGTTCATAAGGATATTTTGACAAAAAGATACATATCTAAGAACATGCCTCATATAGCAGATTGTCAAAATTTCACTTTATTACCTATTGTGATATACCAAGAAGAGATATATATGTCAAGGAAAGATGACGCAGTTTTGGAAATAGATGAAATGTCATGAATGTGATGACCTCCTTCAAAAGAGAAAATGTTAGAAAACATCATGCTGATAAGCTCCTCCAAGCAAGAGCAGATGGTTAGAAGACATCATGATAGGAAACCTCCTCCAAGCAAGAGCAGATGGTTGGGAAACATGCTGAATAACCTCCTCCAGTGAAAGAGCAGATGGTTAAGTAACATGATAAAAGCCTCCTCCAAGCAAGAGAAGATGGTTAGAAAGGCATGCTATGGTCTCCTTCATGAACAAGCAAAGGGCCAACATGTTTTTAAATGATTTCAGGGTTGTTGTAGGCCAACTCCTTCCAAGGGATAAAACAAAGGATGCATCAGAAGGTTTAGATTATGTTTAAGACAATTTTCAATTGGAAATTCAAAGTTGAAAATCAGTGGGAACAATTGAAATTTTATAAGTTGAATTCTGGTGTGACATCATAAGTAAAGCAGTGATATTATGGTGTTGAAGAAACCTCTTGTTTTTGTGTATAAAGACCTCCATCAGCAGATAATAAGAGAAGGCCACATCATAGGCTTGAAAGTTCTTTTGAAAGGGCTGCAAATAGTGTCTTCGTAAATCTCCCTTGAAAAAAAACTAAAGAAAAACACAGTCTCTTTAGGACGTTTTTCACTTCTTAAAAACATGACAAAGTCGTGGTAGACACACAGTAAGATGGCATTAGAGTTCCAAAGGGTTACATTAGTGGTTTCAAAAGTGATGATCTCCTTGATTCAAAAACAGAGGTTTTGATCATAGTTTAAAAAAAACTTCTTACATCACAAACTATAAATTACCATATGATTTTGAAAAGAAATTTATTTCAGTGTGGTAGAGGTTTCAAGAGATTGTTTTAAAAGGGCGAAACAATGGTTAAAGGACTGCCCCAGATTGCAAAAAACCTATACTTTCTATTCGAGAGGAAGTTTCTGTTTTAAGCAAGGATTTGGCAAAGAAATTTCAATAGTACTTCTGGCTCTAAAACATAACATTGGTCGATTGAACCAAGGATATAGGCGAGGATTACATAAAAAGCTTAAGTGAGAATTTGTGTCCTACCATACCAGCAAGCAGTCCTGCCCTAGGAAGCTTAAATAGTTCTGCAATGGCCATGCAACAAGGAAGAAATTTTGTCCCATATCCCATTAAGGAATTTAATGTTTTAAAAAATAGCTTCTCAAAATTTCACAAAATCAGAAGATGAAAAGGGATATCCAACGGAGAAATGTAGGTATGATTCTATTCACAACAAAACTAATACAGATGACTTCTGTATGAACATTGACAATATTGCATCTGCTGAAACATATTCTGGAATATGAAATGAAGACTCACTTGTAGATATGGATCAAGCAGAAGATTTAATGGTAAATTCTATTTCTAAACAATATAATGACAAAGCCTTGGATATTCAGGCAGCATCAAAAGTGAACAATATCCCACAAAATGAAAAATTTCCTTGTGATTTTTCTTGTATTCTAACTTCTCCAAGCTACTCAAGTATTAGGTTCCGTGGATCTGTACCATATAAACTAGAATAAAAACAATAATTACCACCCCATTCATCCTCAGGAAATGATTATGGAAGGCCAAATTGCATAAAAAATCAAATGACATCCAAAGAATGCCAAAATCTCCCATTTCGAGTAGCTTCATCTAATGAAATTTCTTTAGAGAGATATCTTGAATGCATTCATATTTTTCTTGCTGAAGATACTCCTGTTCTTCAAAGAGTTGCAAGCATCATGCTTGAAAATATGGGTGCAATATTAGTTGTTTTTTGAGATGGACTACAAGCTGTGGATGCAGTGAAGTATTCTTATAATGATGAGGATTTTGACAAACTTACCTCTATGAGTAAAATAAAAAACTCTGGGAAACAGACAATATCATCAAATTCACCACCATTCGATATGTTTCTCATGGACTGTAAGATCCTCAAAATGGATGGTTATGAGGTGACAAAGGAAATTCGAACAATAGAAGAAGGTTGTGAAATATTTGTTTGAAAATTCTTCTAAATATCATAAAACCTTGGTAAAGTTTTCACAGGTTTACTTCCAGGTTGGAAAATTTTCTCCATAAAATCATTATGGAGAGAAATACATCTTAAAGGAATGAAACAATGGTCTAGGAGCAGTCATAAAACTCATAGAGACACAGTCCCATGCAAAAGATGGTATTTATTGTTCAAAACAAAAAAACAAAAAACGAAGGATAAAAGACAAAGAAGGTTTTTTAGTTTCAAAACATGGAAAAGCTTGAGCTTTGAAAGCCATCACAGTGTTATACAAGCTGATGAATCAGAATTTCAATGTCATTATGCATGTTTTGGTTGAGAGGAGAAAGCAATAATTTTCACATAGATAGACTTTTTCCACACGCGGCACGCCTATAGAAGAACATTGGAGAAAAATGCACTAGGTGTGGCGCACCTGTAGTTGAGCACGGCATCCCTGTGCCCAGTGCCCGGCCCAATGTTATGTCTGAACACAGCGCAGTGCTATGTCTGAACATGGTCAGTGTTACCTATGAATGCCCCATGATCAAACACTTCCTCCAACAATTACATGCCATGGTAATTTGCTTTATCAGCTGCCCGATGTTTTAACACATTCAATCCACCATTTCCACCATTTGTTTGGCACCTAAAACACTGCTACACCTCCCAACTTTGAACGGCCTGCGCCTTTTCTGAACGGCCTAGTGCCCAGCCCAGTGTTACCTCTGAATGCCCAGGGTGCTGCTGAACGACACGACCCATTCTTTCTTTGTTTTTTCCAAGGCCCTCGAAGCATGAAAACAGTCCCTCCCAAGCGCCGAATGACCACACCATGCTTAGTTTTCTCTCCTAATCTTTGAAATTTCCAAAATCGCCCCCAACATTTTTTCGACTCCCACTCGCTCGACCCGCCCGCCCGGCGCCCGGGGCCACCGTAAACACAATTCTTTGAAAATATGCCAAAGTCAAGCTTTTGGCAGAGAGACACCTAAATGCTTCAAGATACTCTTTAAAAAGAGGTTGAAGGAAGTCTTTGACTATGATTACAGAGGACATAAAATGTGTTGAAAGAGATAATGGTTATTGTGTCACTGAGGAGCTTTTCTTTCTATGAATGACTATGGATATGCATAGTCTCTAAAAGAAAAACATCGCCTTGATTAGAAGGTTTTCAATTAGTTTGAAAGAGTATTTAAAACAATTTTTTAAATGAATCCATTTTGTCTCAAAAATAATCCACAAATATGGCAAAGCAAGGGAAGAGGTTTTATGAGCTAATTTGAAAGTCTTTCCTATGATTGTAAATGTCTGTAACAAACCTCGTCTCTAAGAGAAAAATTAGACTTAGGTTGTGGTCTTTAAATCCGCCTTTACAAGGGTGTTAAAACATTGATTTCAAAGTCAGCTTCGATCATCCGAAACCATTGCAGAAACAAAGAAAAGTGAGGAGATTTATGTACCATATTTGAAAGTCTTTTGTGTTTAGGAGAGTTAAAGTATACATAGTTGCTAGAGAGAAAAGCAGACTCGTTTGTTGAGGTCCTCAAATCTTTTTTAAAGGGTGTTTTAATAGTGTTCGCAAAGGGAAATCGTTTTCTGGGATCGTAGAAGAAACAACGACTAGGAGATGAAGTTTTTGTCAATTGAAAGGAGTCTTAAAACACTAATTTCAAAGGTGCCATGGTCATCTAAAAAACAGAGAGAGACATTGATCGAGATAGATTTTTGTCAAAATTATAGAAATCTTATTGCCGTGAGTATTGAAAGAAAATTTGGTCAATCAAGGATCAAAAAGTGATTAGGGAAAATTTTGTATCAATTTTAAAAGAATCTTGTTTACCTTTCAAAAACAAAGTTGATGTCAAAAAAGAAAGGCAAGAGCCTGAGGGGAGGGTTTTGTGCCAGAGATTATTCTTCAACAAAAACCACAAGAATATCATAAGATCTTTTCATTTCCAAACACGTAATAAAAAGTAATTTTTGTTCTCATTTGACACATGCTTCGTTTACTAGCATCCTTAAGAACATAGTGAATTACAAAGAGGAAAAGAGGCTGGTGTTGAGAAGCTTTTTCAAGAAATCATTCGATCCAGCTTATCTGTGAATCATTAAAGATTATCGTAAGCAATGTGCACTACAAAAAGCCAAATCGCTTTCCCGAAGGAATTTCAATGATGCACAAGAAAAACTCAAAATCTGCCCAAAGAGGGCACCCTATGAGGAAAAAGGAGAAAAAGACACCTCTAGGCTTGGAATTTTGGCCCAAGATTCTGTATACGTTTCTATGAAGCTCTGAGGTACTTGCTCACCAAAATTATTTTGTAATTTTGACATGTTCTTGTTTTTTGACATTTTTTGGGCCTAATTGCATAAAATGATGGGCGCCGCCATTTTTTCTTGGAGCATCCTAAGCCGTTGAGAATGGTATCATTTAATGCCATATTTTTCAGGGGCATCTACTCGTGAAATTTCGCATCAATTGAAGATGTTTCTCAGTCCCCCAAAGTGGCGAAAAATAGTCACTTTTTTCAACACTCATGCCCCACATATTGTTAAAAGCCCACTGTTTTTCCACACAGTCGACTTTCACAAGATTCTAGTGATCACTTTGGGGAGAAAAAATATTCTTCATAAAGAAATCTAGGATTTTCCAACGAGCCATCACGTCTCGTTTGACATCGGGAAGGCCCCAAAAAGTTGCCCACAAGACAGGGGATTTTCTCGTTGCTATATTTCGAAGTATTTTTATAAAAAATGCAATAAGTGGCTTTTCCAAATCTACATTTACCCTTTTTTGGCCATTTTTGGCTGGGAAAATTCAATTTAATTTTTTTTAGTATTTTTAGGATATTTTTATAGATATTTTGTGCCTTGGGATTTGCAAAGCCTCAAGGACAAAATCATATTTTTGATGGCCAATGAGTTTGCTAGTTGCACTAGGAGGTTCTCCTTCATCTTGGCCTATATATTCCAAGAGATTTAGCCAGGTGATGCTAAACTTGATGACATAGAGCAATATATGGTTATACAAGCTTGAATAAAATATTATTTGTTCATGCATTGACATTTTCAATCGTTTTGGATGTTGAAAGAGGATTGTTGTTGGATTCTTGACTTGGTAAAAATGGTATAGTGTCCCCCTCTCGTTATAAAGTGTGTCTTAGTTTTCATACATATTTCATGTTCTCGCTTGTCAGAAGACAAGAGAGAATATATTTGAGACATGCTCCTCGAGGCACCTCGCATTTCTCGTTTCATTATAGCTTCTATGTTTTTTTCCTTCTTAGTCATATCAAAGAAATCCTAACTACTCTTGATCACTAAAGAAATTGTTTGCTTATTTCATTTATGGTTTTTATGCATGCTAATTATGATTCATGGTACATATTTTTTACTCATGGCTAGTCAAAGCTTCCATCTTGAAACGTTTCTTCGAATGTTGATTGTCCTAGTTGAACCAAGGAGGTAGTATTGATCTTGCCCTTTGTCTAAAACTCTACAATCTTAGTTTCAAAGTGCCCGATAGCTCGAAATACCATGCCCAGAGTTTCCTCTAGTAGCTTTGAGTTATTTTTTTGTCTTAATCGTCTTTCCCCAAAATATGATAGCATTTTCAGTTAGAGAGTCATATAGCTCTATGTATTTCTTGAATGTTTATTTCTATGCATTTATCACTTTGAAGTTACATTTATCATGATTAATGGTTAGGCCCTACCATATAAATGTTTGCTATTGAACTATTTATGTTTGAAAGCCTTGTCCTTCATAAACTTAGTTTCCATCCCACTTCATTTCCACTCTCCTTAAGATACATTTTACCTCGATCAAATCGGCTCCTTCAAATATACCTTGTATCACCATCTCAAGCTTTCTCAACCTTTTCGACCCCATAGTCACAGCTTGATCTAACAATATTTTTATCTATCTTAATCTTTGATCAGCTTCCTCCTCAAAAACCTAAAAACAAAACCAAACCTACTTCACAACTAGCCCAAAATCCGAAACATAAGAAGAAAAACACATACATATCCCTTACACAAATAGAGAGAGCCCTCTTCGAGTCCAGAAGGCTAGGTCCTTGGGATCCAAAGTTGGCTTGGATTTTAACCTCGTCACTTCAGCTGCCAATCTCAAACAACTACGGACCCTAGCACTTCAGGTGGTTCGATTTCCCCCAGTAGTTCATTGTGCCAAGCCCAAGAGGGCCAATTTCCGAACTCAAAACTAGGAAAAACCCTTTTTGGGTTTTACCCAGTTTATTGAGGAGAGTCCAAGATTAATTTGGTAGATTTTTTTTGGTAGAATTAGGAGGGAAAAACAGGATCCCAACTTAGAGAGCACCTAGAGGATCTAGGGGAAAATTAGGCAGAAATTCTGAGGTCAATATTTGGTAATATCCTTCGTGAGTTATTGTGGGTTTCTTGAGTAGAGACTGTGGTTAAAAGCCCAAAAAAAAATTAGCACTATTCCAGGCCCTAGAAATAGATTCACTGGAGCAGCAACACATTTTTGGGATAGGCAGTGCAGAGACAGAGCCACGCAGAACCACTTCTAGTAGGAGATTTAGCTTGGGTTTGAGTTATTCTTCAGCCTACTTTGAGCAGGCCCAGGTGCAAGCTTTCCAGCACCACTATTTTACTCATTCCATTCAATTTATTAAAATGGCTTAGTAATTTTTTTTGGCTCCTGTTTACATGTTTTTATCATGTATTTTCTATTACATTAGTTTTTATTCTATTTTCACTTTAATTACTGTTTATCCCAATTTTGGATATTACAAAGGCTCGCAAGATGTAGTTGTTGTAGGGAAAATAATACTAATTTTCCATTCAGTGACACCCTCTAAAGTTTCTTACTTAAATTCTATAATAGAAAGGGAAACTAAGACACAAGGATCTCTCGCCCACTCTGCAACTTAACCTTTTAGTCGAATCAATTATCAAAATGATTTAGTTGTCTTTAGAAGTGGGTGATAGAAATCATTTCAATAAAAAAAAATGAATTTCAAATTAATGTTGTTTTCACTTCATAGTAACGAGAGACTCATAGCCTTGAAACTTGCTACCATATATAAGAGTTTGGGTGAATCTGTAAGGTATGGAACTTCAAAATCTCAACATATTCCTTCGGGGAGAAATATTGAGCATTTTTTCCGTGGCTCAATATTAACATCAATAATTACCAGCCACACTAGTCAATGAGACAAGAAAGATGTTGAATCTCGAGTAACTATGTGAACAACAATAGTTTTGTCACTGCTAATGGTGGACGACCACATTTCATATGAACACCAATATTATTTATATAATATAAACATTAGAGCTCTGGTTGAAATTATTCCTATTAAACGTAAGAAACAAGTGTTCCAAATCATTCCCTAGCATATATATATTACTCAAGCTTGAGGGAATCTTCCCACTACAAATTTTTCAGCTACTACCTAGAAAATTCACTTCTTTTTTGTTTTCATTATTCTATGAATCCATATCAGTGAGGTTTTTTTTTTTATTCCTTGTAGTATGAAATGGTTTATGTTTCTTTGTGAAGATAAAGCCAATGTTCATGCTAGGGGAAAATGTTTTAATTATTGTTGACCATTTATTTTCAATGATGTTGTGCTAGCATGGGCATTTGCAACAGACCACTTCACATAAATTTTTTTGTTATATTTAAGGTATTCCTATCACTATTTTACAAATAGTTAAATAATAAAAGTGCATCATTTAAAATTTTAAGACATCACTTGAATATATTTATTCTTCATGAACCCAAATTATTCCTATGGTGGTTACATGAGAAAGATGAGATTGATAACCAAAAAGAAGGGGAAGGACCAGTACCTCTAGTAAAGAGAAGGTTAAAGCTGACAACTCAGTTGGTGTAGCAACTAATTACTCCAATATTGGCTATGATTGTTCATGGAAAGTCAAGTGTGGACTATGAGAATGTAACATATGCTCTTGCTAAAACAACCTTGCAAAATTCATGAAAGTTAGCTTCCACCTCGAATAAAGATATGGGTAAGAAAGTTGAAAATGAAAACTTTTATGCATCTAGACGTTGGCTTCACTTAAAATAATCAATCAATTGTATTACAATTAGGATTTTTCTACTTCTATCTGTAGTTTTATATCCAGTATATTTTTCTCTATCCAAAATAAGCAAATTTTCCTTTTAACATGAAGTCTTCTAAGAAATATTGAACACAATTTTTTACTTACGTTCTTTAATTACCTATCACATGGTGAGACTATATTTTTCAGTACCAAAATCATAATATGAACATCAGTAAAAGTCACTGCTTCATTTGGCATGACCTTTGGGAAGCTTCAAAAACCTATAGGATTGAATGTGAATTATGTTTTGAGGATACCATAAAGCTTCATGGAGAAAGAAAATAATTTTGCAAATGAGTTCTCCAGGTAGTATTGCTCTTTGAAAAAGACCACTAGTTGTAGTGGATTATCAATATTTATATTTTTTTATCGAGCTTCAACAAAAGCTTATATTTTTTTATTGATTATTAATTGTTGTATTTCTTATTTCTACTTGTTTCTCTTTCTTAAAAATTTTGTGCTAACTAGTTTTCAGAACTAAGTGAGGATCAAACATTGGTGGTATCGCTATAATATGTTAAATTATTTTTTGTATTAAATCAAGTATTTCCTATAAAAGATCAATCAATGTGCTATATCTTGGAAATTACAAGTACGGTAAATATGGGAAAACTATTGGTGCTTCGCATGTAAATCTGCAAAACATATCAAAACTACCTTTATTTTATCTTTTCATTATAATGATCATTAGTGTTTTGAGTTTGATTATTTCCACAATTTTTCCCTTAAATTGGAAGTTATCCATTCAAGAATCATATAGCAACTTGAATATGAACCTTATATTCCAAAATAATCCTATTTGTGAGATTATCAGTGATGATTGCTACATATTTTTTATTTTCGAAATTTTCTCCAAATCACAACTAATATATTGTACCACACGTCAAAAATACAATGGGAAGGGAATTGTCTTTGCAATTTATCCACTTATAATATATTGATCCATAAATATAAGAAAAACATTAATAACTTGATGTAGACTAGTTGGCTTATTCATATGTTATAATGGACCCAAATAGTTGTTCTTGTTTGAAGAAATTCTCATCATACTTGAGCATTCTTGACATCATCAACCTCCAACCCTAGCCTTCTGCATTATCTATTTATATACATGTATACGAGGCTATCTTATTATTGTATCCTTTTTATTTCATTTCATTTTATTCTAGACTTAGCTTTGGCATATTCTAGGAGTTTTGTTTACACTCCCACATTATATAAGTAATCCACAACTTGAGATTTTTAGCATATAACTTAGTTGGAATAATTGTGCCTAATATTTCCATGAAGGATGAATACTAAGTTTACTAAGGTGTTATTTTCTATGCTGATTTTTTATTTACTTTACTTATACAGGTCATCTTGCCACATATTGGTCACTATTGCCCAACTGAAGAAAATTGTTCGACTTTCTTTCTTTTATGGGGAAAAATGGCTTTGAAAATATTCTTGATGTTGAGGTGTATATTTTATAAATCCTTTATAGTTTACTTTAGTTTATATTATAGTGTTCATTGTATTTTATGTCTTATACTCTGCATTGCATCTTCTTTCTTTTTCAGAAAAGGAACTCAATATTGATGGTAAGAAGCAGGAATTGAAGAAAGAGGAGAAAAATAACACTAGAGAAACAAAATGAAAATTAAAGAGAGAGAGAAGAGAACTTGTCTAGTGGTACCCGTAGAGCCAATATCTCGCATAAGACACACACATAGAGACTTAAGGTCAAGACTGTAGAGTTGTTAAATTCACTTACAATGCCTTGGCAACACAATGATAATGTTTTGAAGTGATGAAACAATATTTCATGTGTAAATTGTACCCCAACCAATATTAAGTTGTAAAATCATATTTTAATACTTGACATTTTATATAATATAATTTATGTTGTTGAAATTATTCATAGTTGCACTTGATATTATTTAGTATTGTAATTAACAAATGTAAATTTTAGTTTTCGTATTAGATGAACATGATGTACATTGTATATCATTTTTTTAATTTACAAAATCATGCTAATTAATTTATGTTGATTAATAATGAACACATAAAATCAATCTAAACCTACTTAATAAGTATTTTATGTTGATTAATGATGAAAAAAAAAGAATATATGACTAAATTAGTTGTTTATAATGATTTTTAATGAAAGTAAATGAAATGAATATTAACTACTAAAGTAGTCATTTATATAATGAATATGAAACTACCAAAAGAAGATAAATGACTACTACAATTTATAAATTTGTGATTACAAATGACAACGAATTTTTTCATATATATGACTATTAGTAGCTAACTTACTGATGAGCCTCTAAATTGGACATATATTAAGGCTCATCTAACCTTTCTTAGGCCCATATACTTCTCTTATGCACATGAAAATATATATTAAATCTCTCCTTCTACACTTAATAATGTTTTCTTATGCTTTAATATGTTCTTAGGAAGGTTTAAAGGTAATTGCATATTTGTACCTAATATTGGTTATTTTTGTAGAATATTGTGAGAATATTTGGGCGCATATTATGCAGATTTGGAGAAGGAGATCATTTATGGACTCGCTCCCTGCCACTGGAAGAAAAATATTGGAGAATAAATGAGCATAATATCAGGAAATTACTGAGAAATCTTGGAGAGTTCAAGGGAGTTTCCCACCCTCCTTAGCTATCAAAGGCCGCCAAGAAAATTAAAGACAAAGTGCACTCAATCTATGTTTACATGGATTCAAGTGGACTCAATCACTATTTTCAAGGGAGTTGTTCGTAGCTGCCAAAGGATCCCCAAGGATTCTCTCTATAAATTCTAATTCCAAAGGCATCCAAGCAAGTCAAGATAAAGTGCACTCAAGCCATACTTTACTTGGAGTCAAGTGGACTCAATCACTATTTTCAAGGGAGATGTTGGTAGTTTCCCTATAGAATAAATAGAGCAGAGCTAGAGCTAGGAAGGATCCTTCGATTTGAATCCATTCAGAAATTTTGTTGCAATCTATTATGTTTTTTCTGTTTAAGACCTTCAGGATGTAATAATACTCTATTTTTGTAATGCAATGAGTAGTGAGATGTTGTTTTACTGATCTAGTTTCAGGGAGCGAGGCTCATGGATTAGGGCCCAACCCATGCGCCTCATCTCCTATGCTGTTTTCACTCTTTCCTTTCTGTCATTTAGCTAGTTTTGTTTCTGTCAATTAACTATTTTTGTTTCTGTCATTTAGTTAGTCTTGCTTCTAATAGTTTCAAGTTGTTGTTTCACATTTCTACTATAGGTGTTTCTCTTCTTATGAGTAATAGAATAGAGGATAAAACTATAAAATATGTGGTCAAGCCTTCCCTTCTCATCTCTGAGAATAGAGTTCGAGCACCGTTGACCTTCCCATAGGCCAAGAAATGCTTTTTGTTCACTAATTTTATCACGCATTTCGTTAGTTTTTCCATGCATGAATTTGTACTTCTCTAACACCTCCTGCTTCATCTTCCATATTCCTTCTATCTCTGTTGTTACACTTTGGTACACTTTGTTCCACCCCTGTGCATAGTGGTTATGCCTTCTATTCCTTGCTTTTCTCTTATCGCAGCTACTGCACCCTTTTTAGTCTTGAAAACTCACCCAAAACCTTAAAGTTCCCCTTCTATCCCTTCCTTTCACTTCGTGGAACTATCACAACCATTTAAACTTGAAAACACTTCAAAACACTGAAATTTTGACCTCATCCCTTTCCTTCTTGAACTTCCTGCTACCATACTTCGTCTCTTCACAAATCGCACTTCGCATCTTTTCCCGTTTCCCTTTAAGACTTACTACTCCTTTTTTTTCCAATTCCGATATTGTTATCGCACTCCGCCCTTGCTCCTCGACTTCCCGCTACTGTACTTCACCTTTTCGCAAATTGAACTTCACATATTTTTCCTTTTTCCTTTTAAGACTTACTGTTCCCAACGCCGATTACGATATCGCTCCATACTCTGCCACACTGTCTATTGCAAATTACATCCCTCAGTTCTTATCCTATCGGAAATTGCATCCCATAGTTTTTCATCCCCATCGAAAATCACAAATCACAGTTCTTATTTGGTTCCTTTAACACTTACCACTCCCGACACCGATTGTGATATTCTCCATACTTTGCTGCTGGTTCGATTGCCACATCACCCAACATATTTTTCACTTTGCAAATTTTCCTTGACAACACTTCTTCTACCCCCCAAACTTTGCGATATTGCAGACTAAAATATCACATTTCACACTTCGCAAGTTTTACGACATCGGAAATCGTAAATCGCAACTTTTGGCTTATCGCATTTTGCACTTCCTAGTATTTATCGCATCACAAATCGCATCACGCAATATTTATCCTCTCCTTGTTAACACTTACCGCTCTTGTCTACCAATTGTGAAATTGTGATATTGCATATCACAGATTGAAACCTTTTCCCTTCTCACAAATCGCATTTCGTTTCGGCTCTCGAACGTTACTCTCACTTCCATGCGATCACATTTTTTCAAATCATTCCTCTCCAAAGCATTTTTGTGATATTATAAGCTTTAATAAAGTACAAACCCCTCTTTTCACTTCTAAGCCTTGTTTCATGTGTTTATCCCTCCATTATCACCTTTACCCCTTTCTTCTCCAAGCTGCAAATCAACACTTTCTCAATTAAAATTAATTCATGGTTAGCTTAGTTGCATGGATAGAATCATGGTAGATAGAGCATAAGATAAGTAGGATGTGTTTAGTTGATTGGCAAAGTTAAGTGTGGTTTAAATTAATTTCCTTTATGAAATTTAAATTAGTTTCCTTTTTGCAATATTAAATTATTTTCCTTCCAGCCATTTATTTTCAGCAATTTAATTTAGTTTCCTTATGTCATTTCCTTTCTACAATTTAGTCTAGTTTCATTGAAGTGTGACAGACTTCACTAAGAACCCCTAGAAGTATCACCCTTTCATGGAGCAGAAGAGGATGACATCAATAGAATGCATCTGCTATGTATATAGCACTATCACCTCCAAGGTTGTACAAACCCCGGGTTGATAAAGTAAAGTAGGGAAACCCATGGGAGTTGCAACACACTTGGTGCAATACGAGGGCTCACCACTTACAATATCTTATAACATGACCAAAATTTAGTCATATTTTTTTTGTCATTAATTGGTTTCAAACGATGACTAAAATTTTCATATATATGACTATTAGTAGCTAATTTACAGTATCTTATAACATGGTCAACATTTCAGTCATTAAATTGTTTTCTCGAGTGATTATTTAGTAATATATTTTGTTGTATATTTGGTTATTAATTGTGGAAATTGATGACTAAATCAATGACCAAATTAATGACTAAATATACTACTACACAATAAAATTGAGACAACTAATTAATGACTAAGCTAAAAATGACTAAAATTTGGTTGTGTTCTAAGATACTCTAACTTAGCTACTATTGATCACCAATCGAAAAATAGTCATTTATATGAAAATTTTAATCATTTTTATAGTAACTAATTATCCATTTTGTACTAGTGGTTGTCTCTTCACCTTACTTTTCTCCTATTTTCCTTTATTTTCATAAATAAAATGCCAATTATTTCCACTTTTCCTTTGCTAATTTTCATAGCCATTAAGTAATCACTAGTGATACCCATCACTATGTTTTTCCTAACATTCATCTTGGCATACGTGTCCCATGGCCTTGGTATTATTTTTATTTACATAGGAAATCAACCATGGGTTCTTACATGTATACGACCTACATTTTTTCCATTAATCTTCGTATACATATCAATTATCATTCAACATCAATACCGTAACACAACAAAAATACAACTGCAATTATTTCTTTGAAAATAGTGAGGTATAGAGCACATTCCTTCCAACGTTGAACTACCTCTACTAGTTCGCCCCAAGATTGTAGAAATTATATAACTTATGTGTTATATGTCCAATATTCTCCTGATCTCACACTATTTTAACTTCATGAAAAATACATAATATATTCCACCATTGATAATTTGCGGAAATTAAATCAAGATTGCAATGCACACATGAAAAAATAAAAATTCACACACATTAACACAGTTGTTTAATGGGAAAGCCTGAAGCTGAAAACCCCAACTATCTGTATATAATATATGTCATAGATATCATGTAACAATCCTCATACAAATCTGGTCATATCAAGCTCTCAGTACAATACAATCGCTACACACTAATCAAGCCCGATCTTGCAAATCCATGCACTGATCTTTGCCACCTGCTAGCCTACCTCTACTGCGCAATCCCTGCTGAAAAATGGCTCTGAATGAACTCGAATTAATCCAGCCTTTCTCATGTAATATTCATTGGCATCTCCACTGAGTGTTGGATGCAATCAATGCATCACTATAGTCACACTTTCTCTTTCACCTATCTCTCCACTGTTCTCCACTGAAACTGCCATGCACTGTAGTTAACTGATATATTCTTCAGTTGATTAATGAGTTATTATTTAATGAATTAGTTAACTAATTAATTCACACCACTCTCACTAGTGTATCAATCAGTTAGACTAGATACAACTAGCTCAACTGAGTCTAAATGAGTTAAACTGAATACAACTCCACCAACTACTTCTCTAACTCCACCAAAATCTATCACATGAGTTCTAAGTGACGTCCTCATGCATTAGCTCCAGTAGAAAATCAGGAATAGTGTAATTCCTTCTATCAGCTGTTGTGCCACATCTGTGCACTTAACTGAAGTGCTCCAAGAGAATAAGATAATGTTTAGAGTCCAAATATTATTAAGAGCTAATAATATTCGACATATCTAGTTTTAGACTGGAAATCTAAAAATAGATTCCGCACAATATGTTTAAAAATAGAAGTCCATATATTTTTTAAACTTGACCAACCATCCAAAAATAGCATCTTGCAACTCATAGAATATGATCGACATGTCTAAAAATAGACATAGTCTAAAAATAGACTTTGCACCAAAAGTAGCCTGTGGGCCCACTTAGTGAAGGCGACTCTTTTCACTAAGCTCATCATCTTTTGGAATCTTAACACTCCCTCTCAACAAGATAGGGATTATCTGCCACCCCAATCCTGTCTCTATTGTATTCGAATTTTCTCCTCGTGAGCGCCTTCATCATAATATTTGCATCCTGATCCTCTGTAGGAATGTAAGAAAGCAACATGATCTTCTTCTGTACACAATCTCTGATATGATGGTACCAGATGTCAATATTTTTAGATCTATCATGAAATACTGGATTAACCGAGAGTTTAATGCAACTCTGATTATCACAATATATCACAGTAGTATCTAAGTGAGAACCGAACAACCTGACCAGGATCTTCCTCGTCCATATAGCCTCACATGCATCCAAACTTGCTGCCATGTACTCGGCCTCCGCTGAACTGAGTGCCACGGATCTTTGTTTCCTGCTGTACCAAGAAACTGTTGTAGATACGATACTGAAAATCCCTCCAGATGTGCTCTTTCTATCTGTTGGGCTTCCTGCCCAGTCTGCATCTGTGACGCCATGCAGCTTCAACTCATCCGACTATCTGTACCACAATCCATACCCAGATTTACCCCTGAGATACCTCAGGACATGCTTACCTGTCTCCCAAAAGAGCTTGGTAGGCTTCACCATCGCTTGTGAAAACTAATTCACAGCATAGCATATGTTCGGTCGTGTATTGACTAAATACATGAGCGAACCAAAAAACTGTCGATAAACAGTGCCATCCACTACCTCTGCCGATGTAGCATCTTCTTTCCTCCAACCACCAGGAAGAGGAGCGGCGATAGGCTTGCAGCCTTGCATGTGAAACATCTCCAGTATCTCACAGGCATACTTTCCTTGAGACACAAACATTCCACCCTTCCACTGCTAAATTTCCAATCCCAGGAAATAATGAAGGAGGCCCAAGTCCTTCATCTCAAACTCATTTGCAAGATCTACCTTGCATGAGTGTATCAATATTTCTTCACCTGTTAGTATTAAATCATCTACATAAAGCAAAATGATCAACAACTTACCCTCCACCACAATCTGGTATAGGTTAAGATCCGCCTCGCTCTTGGTGAAACCAAGTCCGGTGCAATAACTTTCTATCTGTGTGTACCAAGCACGAGGTGCTTGTTTCAGCCCATACAACACTCTTTTGAGCTTGCACACATGTGACTCGCTGCTGAATATTTCGAATCCTTCAGGCTAATCAATGTAAACCTCCTCCTCAATGACTCCATTGAGGAACGCAGTCTTCACATCCATCTGATGAATGTGCCAACCCATCTGCGCTTAAAGAGCAAGGATGGTCCGTATGGAAGAATACCTTGCGAAAAGTGCAAAGGTTTCTTCATAGTTGATCCCCTCGGTCTGTGAGAAGCCTAGGGCAACAAATCTTGCCTTATACTTCTCGACGCTCCTATCAGCAGCTTGCTTCACTTTATAGATCCACCTCAAACCTACCACTGATTTCCCTTCCAGCCTTGGGACAATCTCCCATGCACTGTTTCTGACAATCGAATCATACTCTTCCACCATGGCATCTACCCATGCGGGATCCTCGACAGCTTCCTCAAAAGAGGATGGGTCAGTCATGATACACTTTCTCATCAGAGCCATGTATCTAGTAAATCGGTCAGATGACTGTATCTTTCTGCGCTGTGATGTAGGTGCTCCTACATTCTACGCTGCATAAAGATTCAATTGCTTAGCTTCTGTAGTTCGCTTCCACCCTCTGATGTTTGACACTGCATGAGTGGTTTCTTCCACTCCATGAACCTCATCTTTTGGTTGATCCACATCTTGAGGCTCATATTTAGGAACAAGTAGCTATTCATCTGCATCCAAGTGTAGCTCCCTCTCAAGTGAAAACTTCATGGCTTTCTCCTCATGAAATTTGATATCCTGTCGCACAACAGTCATCCGACTGTGTGGAAAATACACAAAATAATTGTGGGGTGTTTCTGTGTACCCCAAAAATATCCCAACCTTTGCGGTCTGCTCCAGCTTCTTCCTGGCATCCTTCGTCACATGAATGTAAACAAGTGAGCCAAAAATCTTCAAATGAGAAATTTCGGGTGTACTCATGCCAAGTACTCTATGAGGACAATGGTTTTACACACAAACCGTAGTGTTGCATGTCTCAGCCAACAAGTGTATGGGAAGGCCCTGATCATGCAACATCACCCGTGCAACACCCACGATTGTTCTATTCTTTCTCTCCGCGACCCCATTCTGTTGTGGGTTATGAGGCGCTATGAGTTCTCTTCGAATTCCTTCTGCGCTACAGAAATATTTGAATTTTCTGGAGATGTATTCACCACCATTATCGCTCCTTAGAGCTTTCACCTGCTTCCCCGACTCTTTCTCAACTAGCACCTTAAACTCACATAAATTTTAGTATGTCCCACTCTTCTTCTGCATGAAGAAGATTCAACACTTACGAGAAAATTCATCAAAAAATATCACATAATACCTATGCTTTGTTGTTGAAGCAACTAAGAAAGGTCCACACATGTCTATGTGAATTCTCTCAAGGATTGTCGTGGCGTGAATATCCTTCTCATGAAAAGTGGTCTTCACAAATTTTCCCAAAGTACATCCCTTGCACTGATCTGACTGTGCAAGTGTACCCTTGGGAAGCCCAGTAGAAATCTGCTGTAAAATTTTCAAAGCGCCATGGTGAAAATGGTCCAATCTCCTATGCCACAATTCACCCTCATCCCGGCTCACCACTCCTTCTGCTTTGCTTGCCATTGTTGCGCAGCCATCTACCTACAATTGATAAATATTCTTAACTCAAATCCCTTATCCTGGTTTTAAATAGGTATTTTACTAACAGAGGCTTTTCCCTGTAAAACAACATCATAACCCGCCTGTAACCAACATAACCACGGAAGATGGATTCTTCTTCAAATCTTCAGAACATACATGACATGTTACGAATGAGAAAAAGTTTGCAGCGACTCCACCTCTCAAGAAATGATTACGATACAGGTCGCATTGTATCTGTATCATCACCCATCCTAAAGCGTGCTCCAGGATCCTTTCATCCGTCATGAACAAATCTTTCTCTACAGTGTATGGAAAGATGCACCACTATCAGAAACCACATCAATCCTTGCGCCGGCTTAGCATATGATCCGAAAAATCCAGCTCAATGTGAGGCTAAGGCCTCTCGATTTGCTGAATCTCAGCTTCCTTGTTTTTCTTCTTCTGTGGACGAGTGACAGCATGATTTATGTGATATGGTGAAAGCACTTCACCTTCAGAAAATCTGCTTCTTTCCGTACTTTTGATTGAGAAAGGATTTTCTTGCCCTTCCTTTCCTTGCTTTAACGACCAAAGTGCAATTTTCTTCATCTTTTTTCATTCTTCGATGAAGATCCATCTCCACTATTTTATGCTTATCCCGGCTTCTACACAAGATCTGACCAAATTCGTATCCTGGCGGTTTCTATGAACAAAACTGTGCAGAATCTTCATAGCTATGCCAACTCTTGAGCCAAGGAGAGCCAAGCTCACAAGTATTCTTCTGTCAACGGTAACCCCCATGCAACTCCACCATCACGGGTGGAAAAACTTCGTGAGGTATTTTGATATGTTAATAGCCTTTCTCCATTTTTATTTTTTGAGCTGTCTTTGGCATGTTATAAGTGACACGCTGCAGACAAGTGCTGTCAAATCATTCATGGAATACGGTGGCTTTACCTGCAGATACGGGACCGCAGTAGTCCTTCACACCTTCCAACGAGAATCCTTGAACACTTTCACTGTCTTCTTTTTGCATCGTCCAAGTGTGGCTACATCACTCAGAGCAGGCTTTGGAATATGAGCATCTCTGAACTCCTTCAACCCAGTGTCATCCGGCCTTTGCCTCCTCTATATTGTGCAATAGTGATTATCAGGGCATACTCCCAATACTTGTGTATTTGAAGAATAATTTTAATGAATGCTCAACAGGCACAGAAAACACTACGGCCAAGTGAATTCACAGTAGCTCAACTTCTTCAATAATTTAATCTACTCCAGTCAACCCTAGAAGTGCCATGGAAATTATATAACTTATTATTGTTATGTGTCTAGATTCTCCTAATATCTGCACTATTTCTTTAATTAAAATACGAATCATTACCATTAGTCAACAGAGGGAAATTAAATCAAGATTGCAACACACACATGAAACAATAAAAATTCACACACATTAACACAGTTGTTTAACGAGAAAGCCTGAAGCTGAAAACCCCAATTATATGTATATAATATATTTCATAGAGATCATGTAAAAATCCTCATACAAAGTTGATCATATCTAGCTTTCAGTACAATACAATTGCTACACACTAATCAAGCTCGATCTTGCAAATCCATGCATCGATCTTTGCCATCTGCTAGCCTGCCTCTACTGCGCAATCCCTGCTGAAGAATGGCTCTAAATGAACTCAAATTACTCCATCCTTGCTCATGCAATCCTCATTGGCATCTCCACTAAGTGTTGGATGCAATCAATGCATCACTATAGTCACAACTGATAGTCACACTTGCTCTTTCACCTATCTCTCCACTGGTATCCACTGAAACTGCCATGCACTGTAGTTAACTGATGTATTCTTCACTTGATTAATGAGTTATTATTTAGTGAATTAATTAAATAATTAATTCACACCACTTTCATTAGTGTATCAATCAGTTAGACTAGATACAACTAGCTCAACTAAGTCTAACTGAGTTAAACTGAATACAACTCCACCAACTACTTCTCTAACTCCACCAAACTCTGTCACATGAGTTCTAACTGAAGTCCTCATGCATTAGCTCTAGTAAACCCTCAGGAATAGTGTAATTCCTTCTTTCAACTTTTGTGCCACATCCGTGCACTTAACTGAAGTGCTCCAAGAGAATAAGATAATGTTTAGAGTCCAAATATTATTAAGAGCTAATAATATTCGACATATATATTTTTATACTGGCAATCTAAAAATAGATTCCGCCCAATATGTCTAAAAATATAAGTCCATATATTCTTCCAACTTGACCAACCATCCACAAATAACATCCTGCAACTCATAGAATATGATCGACATGTCTAAAAATAGACTTTGCACCAAAAATAGCCTGCAGGCCCACTTAGTGAAGGTGACTCTTTTCACTAAGCTCATCATCTTGTTGAATGTCAACAAAGATAATATATTATTTCCTTTAAGAACCAACAACCCCTTTTAATGCTAGGTGATTTATTTCGTAGATTTCTTCCTCGTAGATTTTTAGGACTATGTAGCTTTAAGGTTTGTCGGCCTTTTCACTAGGCCCTTTTCTTTTAGTATTTTTTCTAATAAGATTCTTTTATTTTTCTTTAAAGCATGTCTTTCTCTCATGCTATGATTTATTACACCAAACTTAGTATTTCTCTCCAAATAAGCATTTAACACAATACTTCTCTTCCATTATGTTAATATTTTTAAATATTTTCTCATAGGTATTTTTAGAGGACTTTAACAAGAGGTACAACATGTGAAATTTAAACACCAACAAATTTTCACAAGCTCAAAAGAATTATTCTAAACTCTAGCACCTTGTCTTGAATATTTGCAAGAAACTTATTTATTTTATTCAATAATAATAAAGATATATACATCATCACATAATTCCCATTCTCGCTTCCATTGCCATTAAATCCAATAATAGTTCAAAATTAAAAGATTAACCAATTTCTGAAAAAGAAAGACATAGGAGTGTTACAGTTGCATGGAATAATTTCGTAAATAAAACCATAAAATAATCTAGAGAGTTCAAAGAATAACTTTCATGCACCAAAATCATGTTGTAATTATGGCTAATGTATTGCCCTTGATAGAAAAATACATAATAAAGATGGAAAAATTCTGATAACAAGATGATTATGGAACTAATGCAGATTGATACAGATGCTACAAATGGTATGGACATAGTAATGAAAATTCATAGGTATATGAATGATAAAGGTGATGTTTTAGAAAGTATATAGGCATCATACATATGCAAGTCCTATAAGTGAAATTTGTGTACACAATGTGAACCATGGTAATGAAAATACCATGAGTCTTTACCATGGTGTTGGACCATAATAATTGAAGTGAGAATGACTATTTGATCCTGTCAAATAATACTAACGACATTACCAAGGAATTTTACCTAAGTATTGGCTAATACTAAAACCATATAAGGAGATGGAGATGAAGGTGATAGGTGCACAAGTCATGAATTGTTAATGAAAGATTTGTTCTAAATAGGTACAGATCAAGGAGAAGACTCAAATATGAAATATCTAAAATATGTTGACATATGTTGATATATGTGCTACAAGTTTATAAGTAGCTAACAATGATTAAACTGTGATTATAGTAGTCATGTGATCTAAATGAATTATTCATAATTTTGTATTTTGGGAAGTTAAGGTGGTGGAGTGAGAAGTAATTTTTGGAGTGAAAGGTGTGAAATATGTACATTCGTTTTCTTCTGAATGATCGTTTTCTTCCGTAGTATTTTGAGATATGTATGTATGTGTTATGCATGGTGGTTAGGTAAGCTAATACATTTCATGGATGTCACTTATATGTTATAGGGTTTGTAGTACATTTTGATAATGAAATTAATCAATTCTTCTATATTTATTGTTGTCTCTTAATGATGTCTTTATCTTGATGATCTGAGAGTGTTGATTGGATTAAATGTGGAATGGTATATTAACTAGAAATGATGTTACAGTGTAGTCATATGTGATTGGTTAAGTAAGCTTTGATTGGTTCAATTCTCTTTGATTGGTGCAATGATTTATGTATGGTTTAGTAATTGAAGATTCAATGTTCAATATTATGATATTTGTAAGTAGGTGTGATACAGAGGAATTGTTAGAGAAATGGAAGTTTATTAGTTTCTCTTATCATGGCATTATATTGTGATTATTATTATGTGTTCTTGAATTTTATATTTTATCATAAAGACTAATGCCGAAAAAAATAGAATAGCACATAATATGTAGGTATGCTTCGAGGGAAAAACCGCACTCTTTGGGAAAAACCAATCAAAATTCTTCCTTCAATAGTTTGAAGATGAAATGACCAAGACCTTTAGACTATAGGCCTCCTCCATCAAGTCATCCCTTCACTGTGCTAGGACAAATACTCTAAAGCACCTAGTTTACATAGCACTAACTCCATGTAACATTGGAATGAAGCAACCTCATATAGAATTACTATATTCAAATAACACCATTGTACCATATATCATCATTGTATACATAGATATTGATCATAGATACTGAACTATTGCACTATCATCAAATTATTGCACTATTGTGATTTCACTAAACCTTCTTTCATACTATAATTTACACCATACCTATAATGGCATCAAACTATGACCTCTGCAAAATCACCTAGGTCCTTTAGGTGATATTTGAAGTCTCTACTTAACCAAAGTTCTATGATAGCTCTGCGATACTAATTTGAGATGCTTTGATCATGAAATGCGAAGAGTTGAGTGGGGTATATATAGTGGTTGAACCATGTTAATAAGTTGACATGTATTGTATGAAGTGTTGCATTCATATTGTAGGCCGACATGTCTTTTAGTGAAGCTGACTTGTAGTTTATTGATGGATCCTACGTGTATTTTGTTTGAGGACTTTTATCACTTAATTTGAAGGATGCTTTATGAAGAATATTTTGAATATTTTTTTGAATCTGAGGATGATAACCTTTGAAGGCTATGACTTAAAGGAATAATTTTTTTACCAAAAATCTAATATTATATTATTTAAAATTTCAAATAGGATCAATTTAAATCTGTAACAACTAGCCTAGAAGTCCACAATTGGGACATTAATATAAATATGACCCAAGCATGAAAATCTTGTTTTAATATGTCATTTAATAATATTTTTTTTTTAAATTACAATAATAATGAAGACCAAACCTAGTTACATTCTTCAACACTGGCTATTAACTAGGGAGGTATTGATATATAAAATAAGTACATGGGAGATATCACTTTATCTATGAAAACTTTTTAGACACTTAAATGTCACGGACTAAATTCCTCACTAGGGAACTCTAACCATTGGTCACTCAACAGTTTAGGTATTGTAATTCCATGGAATATATTCCTCACTAGGGAACACTATCTATATGGGAATAATATGGACTAAAGATTTTAGGTACTATCAGGCCTATTTAATAACCGTCAACCCAAGGAACTAGGTGCAAGTCTGCCCAATTCCACCCTCCCATCTAGATATCAACACAAAGCCTCAGCCTCGATGTATTTCCACACAATTTTTCACTCACAAAGCCTCTGCACAACATTTTCAAGAAATGCTTCACTCACAAAGCCTCTGCACAACATTTTCACGAAATGCTTCACTCACAAAGCCTCAACACAAAATTTTTAGGAAATTTTTCAACCACAAAGCCTCATGCAATGCTTCACTCACAATGCCTTAACACACTTTGATTCAGTAGATCAATAACAACCATCTCCTAATCAAAATGATTGGTAACTAGCATGCTATCAAGCCCTTCTAGAGATTCACATGTGAAAAGACAAGCCCCAATCATCATTACTTTCAAATGAATAAAAAAACTTTGGGGTTTAGTTGTTTCCCTTCAACTAATTTGACTATCAATAGAATATTTCAGGATAAGATTCCTCTTCCTGATTTATAGGAGGCAACATATCTTTTCATAATACATTCTCCAACCATGACTATGATTCTTACTCATGGTATTCACTAAGACTTGCAAATGTTAGTCCTAGTCTAGTGCATGACACATGAAGTAGAGAACCATAATCATTTCTCCTCTTAATCTAGGGAGATCAACTTCTATTCACACTCCATATTAATGTAGGGAGACTTAACTTCTTATTTAGGTGTTGGAGAAGCTTTCATGGCTTCCATTATTTTCATCATACTAATTAGCTTATCATCTTCAAGATGTAAGTGCACATCTTTAGATAGCAATTACAACCAAAACTATAGAAGCATAAATTTATCCATATGAGAGTTACAAAAGAATTTTTAATTTTATATAGGATACCTAGACAAGAGACATATACTCTTCCAATATTAACCATACCTCATAGATTTTCATGATCATCTTTCACTAAAGTTAGATGCATACCCTAGATTTCAAATCAATTATCAAAACATATCATGAAGATCTTCTACTAGGGTTTAATATAAATCCTAGAATTCAATAAACACAACATAAGTAACTTCAACTAGGATTAGATGTAAACCCTAGATTTTTCCATATATAAATTCTCAACACACATTATATAGATTCAAATCAATATACATACGAGAGAATTTAATCATTACTAGTATTTTGTTATAAACCTTACAATTTTCCAATCATCATCCTAGAACTTTTAAACATTGGAAGATTATCATCATGTGGAAGCACCTCATATGATCAATCAATATTTAATATATAAGCCATACATTGACCTAGACTAAGCTAGGAATTCAATCAAAGGAACATATACATGGGGTTTCATTCTAGGACCTTTCCACTGCATATATGTATTTAACACATTCAAAAACCTTTGAGTTCACCTAGAAAACTTGTGATTATTTCAATAAATTTCTGCACAATTCTAAACAAATAAAATAAAGAAATAAACACAAAACCTTCCAAAAAATCAGAAGCAAATACTACTAATATTTTATAATCTTCAACAACACTGTGTATAGCATATGGGAAAGACTCATAGGGTGTTATCTTGGTTAAAATAGTCAAACCAGAAAGAAAAAAAACTTATGTAAAAAATTATACACAGATAAAATGATAATAACAATATCTATGACAATTTTTTATTTGTATTGTTTAAATTGTTTTTTCCACTGCATATATATATGTATTCAACACATTCAAAAACCCTTGAGTTCACCTATGAAATTTGTGATTATTTCAATAAATCTCTATGGAATTCTAAACAAATTAGATAAAGAAATAAACACAAAAACTTCCAAAAAAATCTGAAGTGAATACTACTAATATTTTATAATCTTCAAAGCACTATCTATAACATATGGGAAAGACCTTGGTTAGAATCATCCAACCATAAAGAAAGAAAACTTCAATAAAAAAAATATACACAGATAAAATGATAATAACAATATCTGTGACATTTTTTTTTTGTATTGTTTAAACTGTTTTTTCCACTACATATATGTATTAAACACATTCAAAAACCCTTGATTTCACCTAGAAAACTTGTGATTATTTCAATAAATCTTTGCAAAATTGTAAACAAATTAGATAAAGAAATAAACACAAAACCTTCCAAAAAAATCAGAAGTAAATACTACTAATATTTTATAATATTCAACAAAATTGTCTATAGCATATGGGAAAAACTCACAGGGTGTTATCTTGGTTAAAATAGTCCAACCAAAAGGAAAAAAAACTTCTATAAAATATACACAGATAAAATGATAATAACAATATCTATGATATTTTTTTATTTGAATTGTTTAAATTATTTTTTCAAGGATATATGTATTGAACACATTCAAAAACCCTTGAGTTCACCTATAAAACTTGTGATTACTTCAATAAATCTATGCAAATCATGTAAGGAAATAAACACAACTTTCCAAAAAAAAATCAGAAGTAAATACTACTATATTTTATAACTTTCAACAATATTTTTTATAAGATATGGGAAAGACTTAGGATGTTATCTTCAATCCTTGAACCAAAAAGAAAGAAAACTTCCATAAAAAAATATACACAGATAAAATGATAATAACAATATCTATGACATTTTTTATTTGAATTGTTTAAATTGTTTTTTCGCCGATATATGTATTCAACACATTCAAAAATCCTTGAGTTCATCTATCAAACATGTGATTATTTCAATAAATCTATGCAGAATTCTAAACAAATTAGATAAAGAAATAAACACAACTTTCCAAAAAAATCAGAAGTAGATACTACTAATATTTAATAATCTTCAACAATATTATTTATAGCATATGGGAAAGACTTGGGATGTTATCTTGGTTGAAATCTTACAACCAAAATGAAAGAAAAATTCCATAAAAAAATATACACAGATAAAATGATAAGAACAATATCTGTGACATTTTTTTGATTTGAATTGTTTTTTCACTGATATATGTATTCAACACATTCAAAAACCCTTGATTTCACCTATCAAACTTGTGATTCTTTCAATAAATCTATGCAAAATTATAAACAAATTAGATAAAGAAATAAACACAAAACCTTCCAAAAAAAAAAAAAAAGTAAATACTACTAATATTTTATAATCTTCAACAACACTGTCTATAGCATATGGGAAAGACTCACATGGTGTTATCTTGGATAAAACAGTCCAACCAAAAAGAAAGAAAACTTCTATAAAAAATATACACATATAAAATGATAATAATAATATATATGACATTTTTTTATTTGTATTGTTTAAACTGTTTTCCCACTGCATATATATGTATTAAACACATTCAAAAACCCTTGAGTTCACCTATGAAACTTGTGATTATTTCAATAAATCTCTGCAGAATTCTAAACAAATTAGGTAAAGAAATAAACACAAAGCCTTCAAAAAAATCTGAACTCAATACTACTAATATTTTATAATCTTCAACAACACTGTTTATAGCATATGGGAAAGGGCTTGGTTAAAATGGTCCAACCAAAAAGAAAGAAAACTGCCATAAAAAAATACACAGATGAAATGATAATAAAAATATCTGTGACATTTTTTATTTGTATTATTTAAACTATTTTTTCCACTGCATATATGTATTCAATACATTCAAAAACCCTTGAGTTCACCTAGCAAACTTGTGATTATTTCCATAAATCTCTACAGAATTCTAAACAAATTAGATAAAGAAATAAACACAAAACCTTCCAAAAACATCAGAAGTAAATACTACTAATATTTTATAATCTTCAACAACACTGTCTATAGCATATGGGAAGGACTCACAGGGTGTTATCTTGGTTAAAATAGTCCAAGCAAAAAGAAAATAAACCTTTATAAAAAAATATACACAAATAAAATGATAATAACAATATCTGTGACACTTTTGATTTGAATTGTTTAAACTGTTTTTTCACTGATATATGTATTCAACACATTCAAAAACCATTGAGTTCACTTATCAAATTTGTGATTATTTCAATAAATCTCTACAAAATTTTAAACAAATTAAAAAAATAAACACAAAACTTTCTAAAAAAAATCAAATGTAAATACTACTAATATTTTATAATATACACAAATAAAATGATAATAACAATATTTGTGACACTTTTTTATTTGAATTGTTTAAACTGTTTTTTATTAATATATATATTCAACACCTTCAAGACCCTTTAAATTCATTTTGATTATTTCAATAATCTCTGCAAATTCAAACAAATTAAGCAAAAGAAATAAACACAAAACTTTCCCAAAAAAATCAGAAGTAAATACAACCAATATTTTATAATCTTCAACACTGTCTATAGCAGGTGGGAAAGACTCACGGTGTTATATTCGTTGAAATAGTCCAACCAAAAAACAGAAAACTTCCATAAAAAAATATACGCAGATAAAATGATAAATAACAATATCTGTGACATGACACAGTGTATTTATTTAGGGTTTTGCTTCTCTTGCGCATTGTCCTTCGCTTTCTCACGATCGGCAGTCTCTTTCTTTTGCTTCTCATGTTTTCCATCATCTGCGCTGGTGTCTCGCTTTTCTTCTTCATTGTTGGTTTCTTGCTTGTTTAGCTGCTCAGAGATAACATCTACATTACCAGAATTTTGCTTCTCATGTTTTCCAGCATCTGTGCTGGTGTCTCCCTTCTCTTCTTCATTGTTGGTTTCTTGCTTGTTTGGCTGCTCAGAGATAACATCTACATTAACAGAATTTTGCTTCTGTTCCTCGATGGTACTCTGCTTCAATTCTTGAAGCCGTAACTTCTTGTTTTCTTGGGGATGGATTTCCTGCTTTCCACTGCACTCCCCTTCCTCTGTGCTTAATCCACTGTCATCAAATGAACGTTTGCGATGACATAGGGGACATGATGTGCTACTATTACCATTACCACCACCAGAAGGAGAGGGAGGACGAGGATGTATAATAGAGGATGGAGGGGGCATTGCAGTGGGAGGCAGATCAACATATAGTTCTGCCAGAGGATTTCCGTTGGAGTAGTAGCGGAAGCTGAAGGTAGGAGGTCGATCTTGGTCAATCACATTTTGGAAATAGGAGCCATCCACGACATGCACAGTGTCGAGGTGATTGGTTAAAGCATCAAGCAGTAGTTGCAAATAAGCACGGCCATAAGTGTAATTTCCTGAACCGTCCCCAATGTCGAAAAACGACTCATTCCACGTGGGCGGATAATCATCCCCTCCTTCGCCATTATTGTTATCATCAGTAGCATCAGCATCCCAATTATTGGTATCATCATCATCATCAACGCCTCGAAATAATGGAGAAAAATCTGAGAAACCACCACCATTGTCTAATATCTGTTTTACCATGTCGTCCATGTGCTGCTCTATCACTGTTATCATATTGTCAATCCCCATGTTCTTCTCGCTGTTATCACTATGCAAGTCGGCAGGCATGGAATTGTTGGTATCGCTGTCGTCATTTTCTTCACTCACTGAATGTTCGTTGCCACTACATTCACTCATCTCATCACTTTCTCTTTCACTGTCACTGTTACTGTCACTGTCACTGTCACTGCCGCTGGATGGTGCAGACGGAAGCTCAAAATCCATTGTATTCAACCCTACAAAACACGCGCCTGATGTTTGCTAGGAAACAACACTCTCAGATCCTCTGTAGCGGCAGTATTATTATAAAAACTCAACTTCCTCTTGTGAGGAGATTTGTAAAGGTACTGAAGGAAACTAAGGGTATTTATAGTAGTTATTTGATACCTCTACTACGTTAGAGGAGTTATCGAAGATTTAACCCTAGAAACCTTCCTTGTTACGTTAAAGTTGGGGACAGCTCAAACGCCCTACAATGTTATAATTATCCGAAGGAAAAGGGTGTTAATTCACAAAAAATGGGCCACTTACCCGAGAAAAGCTGAAATTTGCACTTATTTTAAGATGCCTGATGCTTAATTGCATAAAATGGTCTCTTTACGAGACCTTCAACGGATTCGTATCCGTTGAAATTAACTCGGCATCCAAATTTCCATTATAGTTGCTCAAGCCTCGCATAAAATGGTCCACTTAAACGGATACGTATCCGTTGAAGTTAACTCGGCATCCAAACTTCCATTATAGTTGGTCAAGCCTCGCATAAAATGGTCCACTTATCCGAGGAAGAAGACAAACAATTTGCACCGAATAGGAAAGCCCGAATTTGAATTTGGATAAGGAATATGAGTAATGTAGAGGGTTTTTTTTAATTAATAGATTGAGGGGAATTGGTAATTCGTTGGCTTTAGATCGATAATAATTAGATTTTTTTTAATTGTAAATAGATGTCCTTTACTGGAGGGTTAGATGGATGAGTATTAGATGGGAGATATTATATGTGTTTTAATTTTAATTTTTTTTATATTTTAATTTTATTTTTTATTAATAAAATTATAAATATTTATTTAGATTAAAAAATGATAATTTATTGGGTTTAAGGTTATAATAATGAGATTAGATATTATTTTTTGGGATTTAAGTGGGTTAAGTAAGTCAATCATTTATGACCATTTCTATGAGAGTTAATGGTAATTGACTAATTTCTCATGATTTTTGAATAGTCCATTTAACACTAATTGCATCGAGTGATACTCACTACAGCGAATAAGTGAGAGTGAAACTAGTGAAATGAATCACATAGTGTGAATCATCACTTCCGGGGTTTGCACGTGGTAACTAAGACTTAGAAGAGGTCACTCATCCCAACTGTGGAGTTTTCCCCATAATCAATAAATTAACATCAATTTTACCATATAAATTAAAATAATGATTCCATAACCATCTATAAATTTAATTAATAAACCTATAAAAACTTAATATTTAGGATATGAAAAGATTTTTAAACATGAATATTTACCATGGATATTATTAAATTCTAAATATGTTTTTTTTTACAATATCATGGGCCAATACCAGAAGAAAGATCGAGAGAGGGAGGGAGAGAGGGAGATGAGAGAAAAAAAGAAAAATACCAAGGGTTGATACCATGGTTTAACAATACCATGAGGCATCTAGGTTTTTCATTTTTCTATTACAATACCATGGGCCAATACCACGGCTTATCAATGCCACATGCCCAAAAATCATAACTTATTTCAAATCAAAATAATTTACAAATACTTGATTTTAGTTTAATTTTATAACATATTTTAATTAAATCTAAAATCAAAAAGGTTATCATTACATTTGAGGTATATCTAAACCCTCCATCCTCACGACTACTGAGAATATTTCCTAGAGATTAATAGAGGTTTTAATAAATTAAAAATGATAATGATTTTATATATACATATGTGAAATTTATATAATATAAATATTATTATGAAGAACAAGGATAGATGCATCTTAACCAAAGATCCAAGTGAAGAGAGAAAGGAAAATGACTAACAATGATAGAGGAAAGATAGTGCATGATTTTTTAAAGTTTTTTATTATTGTATTTTCTTTGGCATGATTGAAAGTTTAATATTTTACAACCAACTATGTATTTTTTTGTTTATTTAGAGAATTTCTTAAATGCAATACAATGGGATCATATTTAAGAGAGAGAGTGAGATGGAAAGGGAATAGAATGTGGGAGAGAGACACAAAAGTGGGAGAGACAAGGAGAGAGAGGAAGGAAGAGAGAGGGATGGGGAGAAAGAGATGGATTTGGAGGGGTAAAGAGAGGGAGGGAAGAACAAAGACAGTGAGATATATAGGTGGAAAGAGAGAGGGAGTGACAAGGGAGAGATGAAGATGGAATGAGATAGGGAGGAGATGAGGGAAGAGAGATAAAATGAGAGGGCAGGGACAGGGAAAGAAGGGGAAGATAGAGATATATAGACATAGATATGGAGGGGGGAGAGAGGGGGAGAGCAAAAAGGAGAAAGGGAGGGAGGTAGTGATAGAGATGGAAGGTGGAGAGAAAGAGAGAGTGAGATTGGGGTGAGAGACAAGGGGAGTTGGGAGAGGAAGGGGGAGAGACAGAGGAAGGTGGGAGAGAATGGGGAGAGAGGAAGGTAGAGAGGGAGGATTTGTGAGATAAGAGAGAGAGAGATGTAGTTGGAAGGGGAATAAAGACATAGAGAGAGAAAGGTGGAGAGGGAGAGAGAGGAAGAAGGGAGAGATGGAGAGATGGTGAGAGAGAGAGGAGAGAAAGAGGGAAGAGAGAGAGAGAGAGAGAGGGAGAGCAAGAGGAAGGGAGGGAGAGATAGATAGATATGGAGAGAGAGTGTGTATGTTTTAGGGATGAAAATGAGAGACAAGGAGAGATAGAGATATACATGCAGGGGGAGAGAGAGGGTGGAAGAGAGAGGTAAAGAGATGAAGGGAGGAAGAGATATAGATATGGAGAGAGAGAGTGTGTGTGTGTGTGTTTGTTTGGGGTTTTAAATAGAGATACAATGGGAGATAGATATATAAATGAAGAGAGAGAGAGAGAGAGAGAGAGAGAGAGAAGGGTAAGAGATATAGAGGGAGAGGAGGAGGGAGAGATAGATAGATAGATAGATAGATATGGAGAAAGAGAGAGTGTATGTTTGCGGGATGATATAGAGAGATAAATGAGGAGAGACACAAGGGTGTAGAGATATAGATGGAGGGGGCGAAAGGGAAGAAGAAAGAGACAAAGACAGGGAGGGATGACGAGATATGGATTTGGAGAGAAAGAGAGAGAGAGTGTGTGACATGTGTTTATGGGGCTGTAATGGAGCGAAAAATAAGGAGAGATGGAAAGAAGAATAGATATATATGGCACTGAGAGAGAGGGAAGAAGAGAGAGATAGAGGAAGGGAGGGAGAAGTAGAGGGAGAGAGAGACAAGGGAGAGATGGGAGAGAGGGAGGGATATTGACATAGAATGGAAGGTGGACTGAGAGAGAAGAATAAGGAGACACAGAAAAATAGACACATTGAAGTTAGATCTAGAAAGTCATGAATATATTTTTTTTTCACTAAAAGAAATGTATTGATTTCAGTGTAGTTGTTGATTTCTAAATCTATTTCATCACTTGCACTATATGAATTGATTTCAGTCTAGACGTTGATTTCTAATCCTATTTAATACCTTACACTAGATGCGTTGATTTCAGTGTAGATGTTGATTTCTACTCTTATTTGATTTCTTTCATTGAATGCATTGGTTTCATTGTCGATATTGATTTATAATCCTATTTGATCGCTTGCACTATATGCATTAATTTTAGTGTAGATGTCAATTTTTAATCCTATTTAGTACTTTACACTAGGTGCATTGATTTCAGTGTAGATGTTGATTTCTACTCTTATTTGATTCCTTGCACTCGATGCATTGGTTTCAGTGTAGATATTTATTTCTAATAATATTTAATTGATTGTACTAAATGCATTGATTTCATTGTAAATGTTGATTTCTAATCCCATTTGATTGTTTGCACTAGATGGATTGAATTTAGTGTAGATGCTATTTTTTTTTATTTTATGCCAGTAGATGTATGATGTACATTAATTTTAAAGTAATTAGATTAATAGTGTGCTTGATGTCAGTGTAAGCACATCTCTTACCCCTCCATCAATATTTCTATATCTCTCTATCTCACCCCCAAAACATACATTCTCTCTCTCCATATCTATCTATATATCTATTGTTACATTATCTCTTTGCATTCAAAATTTAGATTTCATCTTTTTTCATCATTCAAGTTACTAATAGTCTCTCTCATCTCAACAAACTGAGGTAAATAAGAAAATTTAAAACTAAATTGACCATATTAATCTTAGACATATTTAGCATATTTAAAATTATCAAAATAATTACATGTTCAACAAATTTTGTATGACTGCACATGACCGAAACTAGCCTAGATCCATCTCAACCTTATATCTATCAAGTGCCAAGAGTGATCAAATCTCTCGAGGTGCAAATGTTTTGTAATATTCCCAATTTTTCCACAAGATAATTGAATATTAAAGTTCTTAATTTTCATAATTAATTAAGTAAATAAGAGGGTGGAGGGACCCAGAAACCCTAAAGATAAATAAAATCCACTTTTGATGTGTGAATGTGGATATTTCATATGTAGATCTACATTATGGAGTAGTGGAGTAGCTTCTTAATGTGAAAGGAGTGGAGACCATGTCTCATTAATGAGAAATATCATGGAGGTTGAAGCAGTCAACTAAGATCATGGAGAGAATCAAAAGTAAGATCATAGAGCATTCATGATGATATGATGGAGGAAGTAGTGCATTTAATGCACACATGATGGACAGGGTGATCATTACATGCATACATGATGGAGATCATGGAGAGACAGCGTAGTCAACATGGAGACCTATGTCCACATGTACAACGCGGTTATGAGGTGGGCCAAGGCATGGGAAGGCTCACAATATATATAATGAAGGTGAAGTCACAATAGAAGGCATATTTTAGTCTTTGATTATTATTTCTGATCTGTTTAGATCTGGATTTGTCATTTGAAATTTCTATGCATGCTTATGTTGTTTAGCTAAGTTTGTAGTGTTGTTTAGCACAAGGCGTTTCATAGAAGAAATCTAACCCTTACCCACAGGGGACTTCAAGTGCCTACTCTGGGAAGGTTTCTATTGAGCTCTATTTATCATCAAGCATTAGTGTCATATTGTTCCTGTTAGAGTCGGTATCTTCATCCCTCCGCTAGAGATCAAATTTCTCTTATTGCATTTCATTTTAGGTGTCTCACTCAGTTCAGTCAACTGCATTCCATTAGGAGCATGGGTCCTCTGACAGTAGGGGCTTGTCACTCATGTCCCTCATGTCTTATACCCGCCGGGCCTATAGCGGGTTCCGGTTCATTAAAATCTGGCCCATAGTCATTTTTCGTCTTATAGTCCTGCCAAAGAGTCATATTAGGTTTTGGTCTCATTAGGTCCAAAGGTTTCGGGTAGTCCCGACTTGCGTAATGTCTAATAATGTCGAAGGCACATGGCAGTGGCTCGAAATAAGTTTTGCATCGCATTTCATTATCATATACAAGTTTAAAAAATGATTTTTCTTGAAAACCTCACGTTTTTGAAGAAAAAGTGCTCTATTTCATCTTTTTGTAACAAATGCGATGTAATTTTCAAGTTTTTCGGTTGTGTGATAACACTCCACTCGCAAATCACAGTGGTCACCTTTGCCGAAGTTCCATGCCATCCACTCACACCAAAGGCGATGCACATGTGTAAGTTCATCATCGATTCAGACGCCAAAGGAAGACGTAGTTCTTTTGAAAAGTGTCAAAGTTTGAAACATTACAAAGTGGGTTTTTTCGAAATAAAAAATCAAAATCCTTGGTATGTCTCGAGATATTTCCAAATTCAAAACTTTATTTTGCATGCCGAGAGATAGCGGTGAGAAAAATAGGAATCCGTGGAGAGTAGAAAGAAGAAGCTTGAGAGGTAGATTGGAGTTGAAGTTACAGAGCGCGACATGTTGGGTGGCTCGATGACGACGCATCCGGGCAGTGCACGCGCGTGAGCCGGCCGACACGTGCAATTTGAGCCGGCAGTAGCGCATTGGAAGGGCTGCGGTGCCTTGCAGGACAGTTGCACGGCGCAATAGGCTTCACGCAATTTTTGCCATTGCTTGCAAAAATCCAAACGACTCGCGTCTATTTTGTCCAAGTAAGTTCATGTCACCTTTGTAATTTCCATTTACAAATGTTTGATGTTGATCAGGAGAGTTTGAATGCCAAAACTCCAAACATTATCCTCGTTGGAGAATTTCTCCCTTAGGGTTTTGAAGTTGGTGTTTTAAAAAATAATTTTGTGCCAAAATGCTCCATTCCCCACCTTATTTTCCACACTATTACATTATCACTACAGTACCATCCATCAATTATCCCCTTAAATCCCAAAATTCACTCATTCCCAAGCCCATTTCCCTATCCCTACAGTGCATTTCTGTTTCCCCTATCATTCTCATTTTCCCATCTCACTTGTAAAAATTCCTAAACCCCAAGTTTCCCAGCACTGACCAAGTGGTCGCTACACTTCCAATATCACTTCATCAAAGTCCATTGTCCTACTACCCTATTTATCCACAAGCCCCTCCTCATACTACCATACATTTGGCAACACTAAAACTAAAGCACCAAAAATTCTCATTTTCATCTTATCTAATTCAACATAGACTTTCCATAGACCTTGGACATTGTAGAGCGGAGACAACGATACATCGCCTGGCCGAGACAGTTGATTCCACCACTTTGAGTTGTACATGCACATAGAAGGCCTCCTTAAGAGATGGCTTAAACATGTGAGAGAGGAGCCCACCTCATCGCGAATTGCGAGGGCTTGTCCACTTGCCACGCATGTTCCCAACGGCGACATCGGCCTGCCAATTTTGGTGAAATGATTGCTAGGGTCTGATTATCATCGGGCGAGTTGGCCCGTTTGTTTGTATTGCATTTACATGATGTTTGGGTCACTCCTTGCCGGTGTAACATCTCACTTTAACACTGAAAGCTTATCTCTTAGGCAACCGGAATAGCCAAATGTTGGAGAATAGTGGAACAAAAGACAACGAGGCTCGACGTAGTGCACTATGAACCATATATCGAGCCTAGCTTTGTGGAAACAAGCCAGCCGAGTGTTTTCCTCCGCGGTTTTGAAGGAATCCCATGCTCCTTTGATGAAAAGGTATTATCGGACATTTCGAGTTGTGAGTGACCGGTTCTCACGCCTTCATGCCTACCATATCGAGCGTTGATGCATTGCCGTAGTGAGGATGATGAAACATCTTCTTATTTCATGCAGCTGAAATATTTGAGAGGATGACTACTTCCTCATGCGAAAGGAAAACTCCTGAAAGCGAGCGAAGACAACAACATCTGTCACTTTTGCACCGATCCAAGGTATGGTGATGCATCGCGAGCACGAGCACGCATTTCATGGGGAGGATTTCTATTGCTAATGATTTCTTCACGACCCTCGGTTCCTACAGAGAGGTTGTTCGTGAGCCGGGCGAACCTTGATATCGGCACTGAAAGGTCACGGAGACACATCGGACACGTTGGGTGCACGGTGTTTGTGCCACTTTATCGAGAGAGGCACTGTAGAGCATTATTTGCGTGGCGCCACTGACGAGTACTATCTCCACGTGGAGAGCGTCTCGCCTACTATCATCGGCACGGTACGTGGCTGTGCACGGATAGAGGTAAGAGGCCCATGCGGATGAGGGGCCTTTCGAGGAGGCCAGGGCTGCGTGTTGCATACTTATTGATGAGGATTTGAGCTCTCCAAGCTCAAAGTTGGAGAGACATATGTCTGTGCAGAAGGTGGAGATAGACACTTTGTCCAGGTCAAAGTGCAAAGATCCTGATGGATTATAAACTACCGAGCGAGTCGAAACGTCACGCTGGAAGATCAGCAAACCAATAATGGAGTTGCAAAACATCCGTCGAAAATCGGCAAGGCCGCGAAAGAAGCCGAGCGAGGATGACATCCATTAAGCGAGAGATTGAGGTTGATCGAGAAACTTGGCTCCGGAAAGGGTCGATATTCATTTAGAGAAACTGTTGGAAAAGGAAAACAAGGAAAAGAACATGTTGAGGCACATGAAGAACCATTATTCGGCTCGAAATCATGTTTGCAAGGCGCGAATCAAGATCCTGAAGGTAAAGTTAAGGAGGGCACTAAAGCATCGCAAAAGGCATGATAGGCTTCAAATTTTGATCGAAGCTTCCTTGGCCTAGCATAGCACTTGATGGTGGATCAATTCGACCCAAATTTCAAGAAATTTGGGGAAAAATTTTGTCGATTTTGAATTATTTGGCCTTAACACGTATTTTTCTCGCCACGCATGGCGCGTCGCGCCACTCGGCGCGGCGCTTATAATTGGCGACTCCTCTTGAAGAAAAATCTGCATACTGGGATTTTTCATGAAAAATTTATGCATGCCTACACATTACCTAAATATCTTGACAAGTTTTGTCGCGTTGCTGAAGGGTCGCACGCCCTTAAAAATGACCTTTACTCGCCACTTTTTGGACACACAGTAAGCATGATGTTAGGAAAACTCATTTTTGGAGGGGCAAATGGCAATCAAATCTAGAAATTCCACTTGGTTTGGAAAGTAGATAGGTAGGGATCTCTAACAAGCTATTCTGCACTCAATTTGGACATCGAGAACGCCGTCAAAATCGGCCTTAAAGTGGCATGATGCATAGAGATTTCAGGCGCGGCGCATTGGGAATTTTGGCTTAGTTTTCACTCAGCAACTCAGATTTTTGCCTAGTTTTGGCCAGTTTGAATTTTTTATCTCTAAATGTGAAACTTTTGATGTAACTTGATGTAATTTCATGACTTTGATGTAATTTTGGCATATTTTTACTCATCCAAGTAGATTCATTCACCCGAAAAAGTGAAATGTAACCGAATGAATCCGCTCCTATCTCTCTTATAGAGGCAAGGCTGTTCCACCTGCCTATTTTCTAGTTCTTAGTTTATGTCTTTTGTTGAAAAAGCTCCTAAACTAGTGAGCTTGACTCTAGAGAGCATGGGGATGAGTAATTATTGTCTATATCTTTTGGTTTCTACGTCATTTGGGGTTGGACACTTGGGATTGCTTGGAACTTCATTGTACATTTCATCTCCTCCAATTTTGGCAAAGGAATAGACCGTTTTACTGACACTCTTTGGGATCGGTGTGCCTCTGTGTTTTGATGGTGTGTTTCTCTCCGTGAGTTGTAAGTTCTAGTCGATGTTTCATGTCTACCATGTTCTTTCTTGTTCTTCTTAAATTAAACAAACACGTTATAAAGGTGGAATTCATTAGACTGATCTCTACCTTGAGTTTTGTTTTTAAATTTTCCATGTTTTCATCTATTTGAAGAGGATTCTTGAGAAGCCTCTTGCCCTCTTAAAGCTCCTCACCGGTCCGAACTATCCATTCATTCAATCCAAAGCTTATCAAAACAATTTCCTTCCTTGCCCTATCCGTAACTGCGCAAAAACTAGGCCTCATCCCCGGACCCAAAATCAGCTTCTCTTCCTTTGATCCGGCAAAAACCTTCAAACGTCAAATCCAACCTCCTTACATATATACCTAGCCTTAAAATCATCCTCTTGTTTAAGTCATCTCAATCCTCACTTTGAACATTTTTTCGCCGAGATTGACGAGGAGAAGAGCCCTCTCCCAGACTGCGAGTAAGAGCTAGCTACCGGATTAAGCATGGTTTGATGTTGCCCTGAGACTCTTGCCTTCCTCGGCTGAGGGTGGATTTGAGCGATACAATGTACTTCCTACTTTTTGCGGCCCATACAACTTCAAAAACAATGCATTGCTGCATCAAGGTTTGAGAGGACAAGGCTTTCCTAAAAGTATTTTAGCCGTAGAGCGGTGAAGGGTTCAATCCTTTCACTTTTTTCTTTCGGGATCAGCAACTCTGCAGCACTGCTAGATCATCGACGTGAAATAAGGAGAAAAACATGTCATGCCTCCATGCGGCAACGGTCCATCGGGAGACTTTTGTGGCCCATTCTGTGTAGGGAAGTCAGCAATTCAGGCCAGAAATCCCGTGGAGGACCACATTCTCTTCACTTTTGTATTCATTGTTTCCATATTTTATGAGCTACATTGCATTATTGCATTATTCAATAGTAGGACAGAGAGCACTCCATCCTAGAAAACACATTTTTTGGCGACGAATGTGTAGCAAGAGTCAGTGATCAGGGGAGGAGGATTGACGCAGCTAGATCTTGAGCTCCCAACTCGATGCTAGTGAAGGGATCGAACCTTCGAAGCTTAGATATGATCTTGTGACATATTGCAAGCCATATGTTGTCGGTACAGACCTTCATATCTTCATCACCCAGTAGTCTAAAGATCGAAACCCCAATAGTGAGGAATGAAATTTCCAGCCTCATAGATCTTGAATCAGCCTTTACGGGTTATCTTGGTTTCCCATCACAATGCCCGAAGTATAGAATATTGGCATCATCGTAGCTCTCTATTTCCATAGATATGCATTTCCCTTTTCAGCCAATAGCCATAAGGTACATCATCTACTCAAGGGACAACGCGATGTTAGCTTCCAAACGGCTCTCTAGTTGCTGCAGGTGCCCTCTTTGCATGCTTTTCGAGGTCATTCCCATGCCACTTGTTTCGCTAGAGTACATCTATTTTGAGCACCGAAGTTGTAATTAGTACAATCCAGTATCCAAAGAATAATATGGCTCACCTATTTTTTATATTCTATGGTTGTTGAATATTTCATGTATACTTATTGCATGCTTTCCAAATATTTGTGCTCGTGTATCAATGCCTTTCTCCATTTCGGGATATTACTATGGTATTAGAGCATGATATTTGAAAGCTCAGCTTGTGGAGGCATTATTGACAACATATGAAGAACAGATAGTAGAGATCTACTATGGAGGGATTAAGTTTTGCCTCATCTTTGTTTAGAGGCTATGAAGGATCTCTCTAAGGAGATCGAAAGAAAAACAAGAGAAAGGAAAAGAGAAACCTGGAAGGTTTCAAGATGAGAAAGAAAGGTCCCAGAATGGTATTGTCAAAGTGGTAAAGAAGATTGGAGAAGCAAAGAGCTTCACATGATTCTACTACATCCCTTTCTTTCAGAAGGAAGGATAAGAGCATGAATGTGAAGGAGGCTGAGCACGCATGAGACCCTAAGAAAATATCTTGCCTCGAGTCACGAGCCACATCCTGTGAGCATTGAAGGAGAATCCCTCTCTCCAACAATTTTTGCAACCCAAAGAAGAGAGGAGATCCGAGCGATGACAGAAGAAAAAGGCACTTAGATTTTTCTTGTCTACATTTTATGGATCTTCCCACGAAGCACATTGAGGGCTTGGAGGGAAAGATTTGGCTACGTTATTTTTAAGAAATATCCTATGTCGAGAGAGAGGATGTGGAGTTTGCAAAGGTACGCTGCCAGAAGGTGAAGCAGGAGATTGGTGGTTCGCCACTTATCCCATATGAAAGTCTCTCGCTATGCAAATTTCGTCTCAAAGGACTAAAGAAGTTGTGTGGTAGAAACAAACCAAAGAAAGTCTCACATAGTGACATCTCCTCCCATTGAGGAGATCACGGATGCATATCCTGTCAAGGAAGATGTTTACATCACCATACCAGTCTGCGATGGGCTTCTTCCACAGTCATCTTGTAGTAACTCTTTTCAAAACCACTCACAACCAGAAATTAGTCTCTCTCCCGAGACTTAGAGGGCTCTCTCAAAAGAAGAATATAATGATTTTCAATGAAGTTTAAAAGCGATGACTGACTGTACGAATTGGATTTAATTTGATAAGCTATATGTATAGGTGAAAGATATAAAAAGAAATCAGTACTATTAGACATGGAGTCAATATGAAAACTAAGTCACGAGTAAACTTATCTCATGGAGGTCAGGGGAGTTGTATTCTCATTAAATTCATACATGAAAGGAAAATAACAAGATATATATGCATGCGCAGTTGGAGCATGTCTACCATGAATTCCGAGTGACGATACACAGAAAACCACTGAAGATTTGACAAGAGCAAAAACCTAGGTTGTTGTATGAGTTAAATCCCCTTTGCGGACGGAGGGTGATCCCTACTAGCCCGTGACCGGGTCTAGCAACAATCGTCACACGCTATAGTGCGGGGTTCCTAATTGCCAAATAAACCAACTAGCGATGAAGGCTTACCCGGAGATCCAACATTGTCGCTTGCGAAGAGAGTAACGCTCCTGCTCCCTTAGCTACGGCAGAGATCACAATCCTAACGATCTCCATGATTGGACACCTACACACACAAGAAAAACAAAACAAACACATAGCAGTACAAATATAGTATGTGCGACTATGTGTCGAGTCGAAAGGAGCCTGCTATACCTATCGTCACTGGTCAACAACGAAGTTGAACCATAACCAATAGTTTTTTATCATTAATCAATCAAAGAAGAATACAACCATAGCTCTGACGCTAAATTCTCCTTCGGAGGGTCGCTAGCGTAACACGTCTCGAAAAAGCCTGTCGGGGATGGGACAAGCCTCTCTCTTCGGATGTCTCAACAATAGTCTCCTTGCTTGGATTTGGCCTTAAGGGAATGAATCAAGGCTCTTGCAGCATAAGGCTCTAATGGCTCTTGGGAACTTCGAGATTAGCTTGCAAAGGAGATGAACAAGCTTTTATAGATGGAGGAAGGGGAGTTGGGATCCCTATAATCATGGGATTTGCCCTATCCTCAAGGAAGCTTCCATGAGAGGTGGCAAGCCACTTCCTCTACATGGAGATCTGGAGCCAAACCTCCCAACTCGAATTAGATACCAGTTTATGGATTGGTTAGGACGAAAATTCCACCATTTATTTTTAAAAAACACTCCTTAAAATGGCTGGTGCGAGTGCGACTCTGAGACAGAGCGCCAATTGGCGTGCCCTCTTTGAATTATTTCCCCCATTGGCATGGGTATTGTAATGGCTCCCTGCGCCAATGCAAAAGGAGGTGTTTTTAGGGTTTTCCACAAGGAGTTGTCTTCAGGGCAATGAAAGCTCATGTTCAGAGGGATGTCATGAAAGTGGTTTCAAGTCATGTCACTGCTCACAGGTCACGGAATGAGCCCTCTATTTGTGCGAGATGGGGAATTGCAGGGACGGTGAAAAATTGCTGTGTAACAAATGCCCCCTAAAGCATGAGGCCCGAAGGAGAGAGAAGGGTGAAATGCTTTACAAGAATGTGTCCAACTAAAAACACCGTCGTCGGAAAACCTGCGTAGAGAAGTACAACTGATATCTCAAATACATGATATATAAGTGGTATGGGCGCAGCCATCCATAATAGAGTATATGATAATCCAGATCCAAGGCATGGACGCAGCCATCCAGTAAGGATCGATAAACATACTCAGGTATGGTCGCAACCATCTAATTAGTGTGTCATGTAACTAATCATAATAATCCACAAAATCGCATCCTGGATTCCAACAGACAAAATCCAGGGTCTTGCACTCCATCTCAACCTGAACAAAGTACAAGTTCAAGCATGTGAATAAGTGAGCTGAAGTCGAACATGCAAGAACATCGTCTGATTACCAGCTAGTGATGAAAGTTGTTAACAGACACAAGAGGTACCACTAATGATGACAATGGTCCTCAAGGTACTATAGGTAAAATCTACGACATGTGAATCAATGAGCTTGCGTCGAACACCCGTAGAATCACTCGATCGGAGGTCAATGATGAAAACCTCATGTTGAATGCGAAAAACCTGCCATTGAGGCATGCAGGTTCCAAGGTACCGGAAGGGAGTCCCTAGATAAGCTTCCTGGATAATGAATTGAAGTCGACAGGAAGTGACCTTGATCGCAAGTGGGCCATAGTGTTTCCCACATCATCGACACAAGACAGAGGAACATAATGTCTTTGTGAATCATGGTCATATGAGAATCAGAGGAAGCTTGGTACTTGCAGAGGTCAACTTCTCTTGAACATATAAACGGCATAACAGTGAGTTTGGCAGTATTTGACATCAATAGATTAGAGGTCATGATGATGAGGCAAAGAGCGAATGAGAGGTCAAAAGGGATCACCCAAACCCACGGAGGCAAGTGAAAAAATGAGATGAGATGTCCCCAACCCAACACGAATGTAGACAAGTGCCATGTTCAAGAGCGACATACTGCCGACATGACAATGATGTTGGTTCCATTTTCCCCACCATTTCTGGCGAGTACCTCTTTATTTTTACACAAGCTTGAAGAGGATACCATATGCTTGCTGTATAAGCCCATCCTAGTACATTTAACGAGCCCTAGGAAGGAGAGACTCGAATGACGTCATTACGACTAAATCCGATGTCATCAGGGTTTAACGAGTCTGAGAAAGGAAGAACTCGACGTCTTTTCATGTTTAGAGAGTTTGAAAAGACAACAGAAAAGTAAACTCCGAAGGTCCGTTTTCGTAAATAGTTTCTCAGATCCGAAAAGGTAGAAAACATTGTCTGAGAAAACCTCCTAGTCACGATAGGCTACGGTATTCCTTTTTTGTAAAGAATCTATCCCAGCCCGAAAAAGGGGTGACGTATACTAGGTAGATGTCGTTTCATGGCCACTTTAACGAGATCGAAATGACAAGGGCCTCGGCAATCTTTTCACATTTAGAGAGTCAGAAAAGAGCTGAAAGATGACTCTGAAATGACTTTTTCGTGTATTTACCGAGTCCGAAAAAGTATAAAATACAACTCGTGTCACCGTTTAAGTTGCGTAAAAACCTATTGCTCCACATAAAGGCAAGTGTAAAATCCATTTTTGACAAAACATATCAAAATATTAATGAAAAATGACTTTTAAAACCTATTTAGATTTCAAAATTTTATAAATAAGTCTCAAATGGTAAAAACAAAATTACTTTTACTATTTACCTCATTGGAGAGCAACAGTGGTCCATTTGTGTGCAAACTTCTTACGGCGACTGCGACTGATCTAGGCTACCATTAAGATCCCTGTTTGTTCCATGTAAGGGGCACTTCCTTGAACTCCATTTTGATTCATTTTTAGGAGATTTCCATTACGGATTAGACTTCTGTGGAAAAATTTTAAATTTCTAGGGCTCCGCCCATTGGCACGAGTATCGGGCACGGACCCGCGCCAATGACCTTTTCCTTACAAAGGGGCTGCGCCAATGGCAGAACTCAAATTTCTGCTTTAAATTTCTGAATTGCGAGCGATTCAAGTGTAATTTCAAGCATAATAGAGATCTAATCAAAGATTTTTGATCATGTTGATGCAGGTTACTCAGGCATAATGGTTATCGAATGGAAGGAGAGGGAGCATGGGGAAGAGGATGAACTAGATATGGATAATGAAGCCTACATGAATGCACTTAAGAACTATGGACTCAAAAAGTTCTTCCTGATGCCCTGTTTACGAGCTCAACCAGAGCTACTACAATACTTGGTCAGTATATGGGATGAAAATGAAGAAGTGTTTAAGCTTCAGGACCAAGTGTTGGAACTTGAGGTTTTCGACGTATATCTCATAACCGGACTGTCGTGCAGAGGTCCGGTGCCCATCCTCACAGGCAGCAGACCATCTGGGGAGAAGATGGAGCAAGTAATGGCGAGGGTGTGCCCGGGGGCATGAACCGGATCCAGAAGTGGGAAGGTGGACATCCACACTGTCCAGGATCTAGCACTCAGAGTAGTGTTACACACCATTACACAAGCTGCAGGGTCGCAAGCTCCACACGAGGCAACCAAGGCCCAACTCATACTAGCCTGTGAGTGTATGAGTCCTACACTATTCGATTGGGCTACAACGGTGACAACCAATATCAAGAGACAGCTAACAAGATGCAAGAAAGTCAAGCTAAAGTAGTTTGGCTACGGTTCCATTTTGGTGTCGTTCATCCTGGAACGGCTACCTATCTTTCAGGGTCAAGGGGCCATAGTTGTTGAGCCGGTACCATGAGAGCCAAGGATGGCTCGCTGGGCAACACTCATGCCCAGATCAGGAGGAGGCCAACAGATGTCCTGGAGGCCGGAGTTTTTTGGATGGTTATGGTGGCAGCTGATCGTGGTCAAAGATTGGCCCTATGTCGGGACCGATTTCATCGAAGATCATGATCTTCTGCTCTTGGAGGGGGAGGATTGGGATGAAGAGTTGGATATGATACTCTTTTTTATTTTTATGTATTTATGATTTTTTTGGTAATACATGTCCGTTCTAATAATAGTTGTTATGTGTATGCAGATGTTGGCCCAGAGAGACCTGCAGGCATGTTGCCCATTGCGCGGAGAACCCATGTTGATCATGACCCTCAGGTTGAGGGTGGTGAGGGAGGTGAAATGATTCAGAACCTGGAGGGCATTGCTCGGGGGAGGTGAACTGATTCAGAACCTGGAGGGCATTGCTTGGGGGATCCCGGACTATGTACAGCTAGCAGATGTTCCACTAGCATACCAATGACACACTGTGGGGGTGCCCAGTCGCCTCCATCGACTATTGAGACGCTTAGTGTGTGCAGTAGCATGTTACCACGAGCACCATGCGGATTAGACACCTAGGGCTTCTTTCATGCATATTTTTTGAGAGACATGTTGTCTCCGGCTGTATTAAGATGAACATATATATTTTTGATCTTATCACTACAAGAAGAAGGGTCATTTAGCCACACATTAGCACCACAATTTGTAAAGGATTTGAGAAATCTTTACTTTTCAAATAGTGGTGCAAAAAATCAAGTGATAATGTGGAATCACATGTGGTGCTATGTTTTTTTGGTGCAAAAGTGGAGTTAATAAAAAATGTTAAGATTTGGTGTTAAATGCATATGTGGCATTCCATGGTGTATGGTGCGAGCCACCAAAAACAAATCGACGTGGATCGAAATTGTGATCTGGCTTACCAAAACTAATTTTACAAAAATTAAAAATTTATCATAAAAATATCAAAATTATTATAATAATAATAAATTGTATATGAATTAACGAAAGCACCATAAAAATAAAAAATGGTGCAAAAAAAATACATTTTTTTAATTATTATAATAAAATTGTATATGGTGCAAAGCACCATAAAATATGAAATGGTGCGATATCCTCCTTTATTTAGAAAGGTTATATATTGCATGTGGTGAGTATCCTCGAAAGAGTTTGATTTTATTACGAAAGAAAACATTTTGACCATTTTCTTATGCTTAGATCCAATTACCATAAATATATTTAATTAATATCAAATGTATTAACACAATTGAAGTATTTCATAGTTACATCCAAAAATTTTAATTCATTGTGTACAATAAGATTATGGTATCTTTTTTTGTGCTTGGCTACATTATGGCAAGTATCAATTACAAGTAATGGGAGAATTTCTCCATTGAAACATTCACATGTTTCCAAGTTGATGGGCATAATAAATTTACATACATAATATCACTACTCATCATTTTGGTCAACATGGTATTGATCATGCAGATGAATCATTTCAATTTTTAAAAAATAAAATAAATAAATAAATAAAAGTTCTAAGCAGTGTCATTTCAATTCCAAGCCTCACAAAATTTTGTTGAGTGAAAACTTCAAGATGACATGATATTTCAAAAACTTTTGTTTTTCTAATCTATTAAATATCTTTCTAGTTATGAAAAAATATATTAGATGAATATCTTTCACATTAAATGAATAATTACAAAGTAATAACAATATCTACGTATGTTAAAATTTTAAGTATATTATACAACAACCAAAACGATGAGTATATAAAAAGAGATAATTTAATTAAAGAAAATAAAAAGTTATACATATGTTACAACATTGATTATCAAAAAATCACTTTTCATTTATTAATATAACGAAATGTCTTAGGTCTTGAAATTTGTTTATTATGAAATATGAAAAAAACGAAAGCTGATAATTTGTTTGAAATCATCTGTGTGCTCATCCTTAAAAGAAATTTTGTCGCCGCGTGCATGGAAAAATCATAAAAAAGAAAATTATAAACATAAGTTTGTGAATAAAAATACATAAATGAAATAGTAGAAAAAACACAAACAATAACGCCAGTTGAATTGAAATAAACCATAAAAAGTGTGTGCATTTAATGGTATTTCATAACTAAAGTATCCTATTGATTTAAAAAATAAGCTGATGAACTAACCAAACATATGGTAAGGTTGAAGCATGATTCAAAGTTATTCATCTTCTCTTTCATCATGTTGATCAGTTATTTAAGGCACATATAAGATAAGATCAACACAATTATAAATTGTATTAATTGAAACTTTCATTTGCATATACTTCTTTCATATTATAAAAAGTTATCTAGAACAAAAAAATTATAGGTCAAAAAATACCTCACTGTCTGTAATAGGATTAAATCCATCTTTAATCTTCTAATGAATGAGAAGATACACCATAGCATGAAGAAAAATCTTTGTCATCTTCAAACATTTTAATATTGAACACGCAACTATATTTTAAATAATAATGAAATAGTTATAAATTTGATTATATAAAAATAAATTTCCCTTGAAAAGCATAGTAGTGTATTAAGCTTACAATTTTTTCCTTTGCACATAATATGCCACCTTTCCCCAAACGATGCAGTGTGGACAACACAGAGGCTCGTACGGTATGTGCATATTTGTCTTTTCCAACCAAGTTCCATTTTTCCTTATTTTTTCTTAGAGCAATCTCATCCAATAACTTCTTCCACTCTCCTTCTCCTATGAAGTGCGGCTTGACTACATTTTTGTTTCTTACCCAATTCTCCTCTCAAAGCATTCACAGTATTTTTAATATATTCGGCAACACTATGAAGAATTTGTTTTGGAGGTACAATTTCCGATACTTTATGAATAAGAGATAATAACTCATCCTTCTTAGATTTATCTATGAAATACACGTAGAAAGTAAATAATCCATATAAAAAATCTTAAGGTTTCTAGTATGATAGTAATGAAATTTAGGGAATGTAACAGGATTTGTGTACAATATATAAATTTTTTTAATATGAAACATGAAGCATTAAGTATATAGTTTATACTACATAAATTAAGTATGCAATTTATGAAAAAACATAGTATATGTGTTTTACCTTGATGACGAAAATCTTTAGTAATTGTAGGGCAAATAATCTCAATGCTTCATGGTGAAGTATGTCTCTCCATGTTCTCCCACCTTCATCATTTAACACTTGCCCTTTTTCATTTAATGTGATTTTGAATGGCATACCATTAGTTGCCTCTCCTTTAACATATTCATTTGGATGTTTTAAGAGAGGTTGAAAAGATGCCAATAGATGGTATAGTTTGTTCATCGATGGAGGAGATTGATTTTGTTGTCCATTGGTGTTAGTCTCTTCTTCGAGAACATTGATATTACTCACGAACATTGTGATATAATATATTATTAATAATCATACGTTTATGTAATTGGAACTCTAAAGTTTATAAGTAAAATATAAATGACTATTTACCTTAGTAGATCATCAACATTGTTTCTATATATGTTGCATTCTACGTATCGAGAGATAGGCATTTTGTATCTTTTGCCCTTGAATTGCATCTCTTATGACTAGATCAACATCGGCGTTCATCAACCACTCTCTATATGATTGCACCCAATCTATCAATTTCAAATCCGAGTTTCAAGTGTAGGCTCCACATTATGGCAAGTATCAGTTACTGCGGGACATATACATCATCTGTAAAATCTAAATGGGAAGATGGAATTGTAGATACTGTACTTCCTTTGGAAGGTATCTCATTAATACCTATGACTCTAGAAAGTGTGTCCCTCATAAATTCATTTAAACTCTTTGTCGAATAAACTTTGTTCTTTTTCTTGTTCGCATATTGAATCAATAGACCTAATTCAATATTACACATTTCCCAAGTTAGAATGAGCGATGATTTAAATTCATCAATGCACATTAATTCAATTCAAATATGATACACCCATGATTTCTACTCGGCATATTTAAAAACCGATAGGATAAATCCATTATTGTTTCTTCTCCTCACGATGATTAAATAACAATGCCTCCTAAACCTATCTTAGTTGCTCTTAATGATTTCGTGAAATCATGGTGGTTTTTACAGTATAAGCAGGCTAAAAAATACCACCACCGTGGCAAACCACCCTCTTCGAAAGGATGAACATAAGATAAATGTCAAAAGAGAATTCAAAGAGAGTGCCAAAATCTGATCTATAACAACAATCAAAGTTGCACCTAGATCATCATCTCATGCCCAGAAATAGCCCATGAAAGAGTTGCCAAATGCATCTAATAAAGTGCACTAGCTATGACTAACATTTTGTACATAAAAGCATGATGATGTTAAGGTAGGTACCCAAATGTTGAGAATCCTTCCAATGAACACAAAAATGAGTTCGAAGTTCCGTGCGTGCGGCAGCGAGCAATGCCTCGGATAGTAGTCACGGGCACAAAGAATTGACAGACAACTTGGTCGAGTGCGAGCCCCGATGGAAGCTGCGGCTCCACTATAAACGCTACTATCTTGCGATTATATGTTCTTGTTGACCAGCGGAAAATTGATGATAGGTCCTTGAGGCAGTTCGATTGGATGCATTAGTGGTAGCCTTGATAGTAGAAATGGCGAGTGTTGGCCATTGTAAAATGGGCGATGATGTCATCTGAGGGGCCTAGCTAAGTTTGAGGGAGCCTATATTTGTTGATATACTAGGGAGGGATGTGGGAGCAAAGCAGCCCACATTTTTTTCATCCAAAGTTCCCCCACTTTCTTACCATCCAAGGTTGAAGGACGAAGTGGAAGGGCTCTGACATTTGATTGAATGCGGGGAGCTAGTAGTTTAGTACCCAGGAAACTGTCAAAGAAAAACTAGCTTAGGTAAGTAAAGCATTTATGTCATGAAGTTTGAACAACGCTTGTAACATGACCTCTTCTTATCCTAGGCAGTTCCGGAAGGTGAGTGCTTGGTCTATCACAAATTGAACTCTTGAGTCAAACCAACTCAATATCAAATCAATGAATTTTGGAGTTTCCTCTCATACACATTATGCATTTGGTGAGATTCCAAACATTTTTGCAAGGTATCTACAGTAGAAACCATGAAATCTTATAATGTTACTTGATATACAAAAATGTTGTGAGAGTTGTGGACTATTCTATCAAAAGCAATGAGGGTTGATAGTGCCTCCGAAAAGTTTCTTAGGGGTTGTGAATTTAATCATCGTGGAGATTTTCTTAGGGATTGGTTTAACAGTATGTCCTTATGGATTCCACGAGCTATTCGAAAGACATGAGTAACCTTTCATGTTTATCTCTTACGAACTTCCACTTTGCAGATACACAACTTTTTAAGTGTATTCAAAACAATAGGCTAAAAACTTAAAGGATGTTGAACAAAAGAAATAGTTTAAATACTTATGATAGCCAACAGTGTGGACATTTGCAACTTAAATTTGTGTATCGATGTAGATTACATTTATCTTGTTTTTGGTAAAATGCAAGTCAGCATGGCGATTCTTTGAAACTTTGTAGCCTTGCATGAAAAAAATAATGTTGTTCCCATCTTATAATTATGTGGTACATAATGTATTTTCATTATTATTTTCTAGGAATATTCATAAAAATAACTTGTAATTTAATAAGACAAGTAAGCAATGCAAATCAGATTTCTTTATAATAGGATTTACGGTTTAGATTGAAAAATTTTCACATCCGATGCATGAGAGGTTGGATAAAATTAATGAGGTTCAAAGCACACAAGTTTATATATTTTTCAATCATTTTTCTCTATACCATGATACATAAAAATATGGATCTTGAGTATTACAATGATCAGCAAAGAAATCCATGGTACAAAAAAGGAAGTTGAGGAAAACTGAGGAAAAAAAGCGGAATCTTGGCAACACTAGGGTCTTGAAGAAAAAGCAAAGTTTGTTTGGATAAAAAAAGAGGGTACAAAATGGTGCAGAAAATGGCATATTTCTAGAAAATTCATAGGATCATGTGGTAAGATATTTAAAGGCAGAAGGAGGTAATGTACAATATCTTCTCGACCATATGAGATTGTCCAATATATCATCGATTATCTAGTAGAAATGAAGGTGTGTTCCATGAAGACTATGAGGGCCAACTTGAAGTGATATTTAGATGTGTCTGCAAGAGATGTGCACATGCTAAACAATATAATACTACTGAAACTGACCAAGCTAATAAAACAAATTAGATATCTAATACCTAAAAGGAAGCCAGATATGGGTCATCGTGTCTTCTTGTCAGTATGTACATGAGAAAGGGTGCTGAGGCCAGACATCATACGCCAGATGACTGAAATTGGAGAAAAAGTGCCTATAGGAAGGAAACATCACATATAGATGACGTAACCACAGAGAAAAAGGCGGAGACCTAGAGGAGGCAAACACCAACTATAGGTCGGTTGACACGGACGAAAAGGGTGCCTATAGGAGGGGGATTATCAAACATGGTGTCACGAGCCTAGATAAGGGAGCCTTTTGCTAAACGAGTGGGTCAGGACATAGGAACATAAACCACGAGGTCAATCGATAAATTCTTGCATTCCAAAAATACATTCATTAGCACAAACCCGGCTGCAGAAACCCGGGTGTGATATGCACTTCCCGAGGTTGAGATATGCATCCTTGAGCTTGCCAACTGGCAGGGGTCATATCGGTTGTGCTGGATTTGAATGGGTATACTTTAGTTTCTTTATTCAATATGCCCCGATAGATTCTCCTATAAGTACAATGCCTTTGTTACACACACACAATTGGTGGACCATCCATACCCCCACCTGGGGTACATGCAAAATGCACCACAATTGTATCGGTCTGATAAAAGAATAAGTAGGATCATAAAAGGTTCGGGTATGTGAAATTAGAATCACTCGGCAAGAGCTCGACAACATATTACAATGCGGTACCTTTGAACCAAGAGAGCGAGCGAAATTTCTCATACACGGTAGAGTCTATTGTTATACGGTATGTTAGAAATCGAATAAAAAAAATACAATATTTGACACATGCCTCTATCTTAGAATCGACAAAGAATTATGAATGGCCAAGTTGACGGCGTTGTTAGCCCAATGAAAGAGATGATAAATTGATAGACGTTGTCGACTCTTGATGCCTCCTGCCGGGTAGTGCGAAGCACAATGCAAAATTTTGATCATTGTACGCTAAGGGTGACAATAATTATGAATGGCCAAGTTGAGGTTATGAATAGCTACATTTTTCATTGTGATAGGTTCAACTATCCCAACTATTTCTTCATTTTTAATCATCAACCTATCATTTCAAGGTTTAAATTTTATTTGACACATAATGTTTACCTTGGTTATAAGTAGCTCTACGATCGGCTTTGCTTCCTCTAACTCATCCTGTTTGTAGCTATAGTCGAGTTCGGATGTATGCAAGGTATTAGGTCCCTCTATGGTAGTTATTGTCGAATACATGAGTGCAGTCAGTTAAATTTATTTTTTTCAATTAAGTTTAATTTAAATCCGTTAGTTAACAAGAAAATGATTTACCCATTTTAAGGATACGATCGGCAAAGCCATATAAAACTTAATCCAACCTAAACACCTCACCTTAAACTATTTTTTTCCATCACTTCCATGACTATTTGGTGAATCTGGGAGAGTGGTGATTTTAGTCTCAGGAAGCTGACAAAACGAGCAAACTCAGGTAGGTAAATCATTTATGTTATGAAATTTGAACCACACACTTGTAACACCAGCATCTTCTTCTCCTAGGCAGTTCCGGAGGTGGAGTGCTTGATGCAGCTCACGATTGAACTCTTGAATAAGACAAACTCATTATCAAATCGGAAAATTCGGAGTTTCCTCTCATACACATTGTGCATTTGGTGAGATTCCAAACATTTTTGTAATTTATCCTATGATGGGAAACCATGAATCCTTATAATATGTTTCCTAGTATAACAAAATATTAAACTCTAAATTGACAAAAATGTTCTCGAGTTGTGAATTTATTTCTATCCAAAAACAATGAGGGTTGAGGATAGTGCCTTCGAAGGTTTCTTCGAGGGCTATGAATTTATTCATCATTTGGTTTTTTCTTAGGGATTGGTTTAACATTGTGTCCAGCAGCTTCCACTGAGCTATTTGAAATACAAAGAATATACCTATGGATGTCTCTTACGAACTTCCACTATGTAAGATTTGCAATTTTTCTAAAAGTGTATTCAAAACAATAGGCCAAAAACTTAAAAAGGGATGTTGAACGCAAGAAATGGTTTAATGCCCATGATAAACTGACTTGGTGTATTGGAAATTTGCAACTTCTTGATGTATCAATGTCGTTACATTTTATCTTTTTTTTGGTAAAAAACAAATCCTTGCAATAGCGATTATTTGGCTTTGTAGCCTTGCATGAGACAACGAAGAAGATTGCATGGTAAAATAGCTCATCTCAAAGTAATTAGTTTCTATGGATAAGGTCATGCGTTTACGAGAGCATAAGAAAAATGATAGAGCAATCATCGACCCATTCATTTTTGTTGCCACTATAGCTACTACTATCTTGCGGTACATGTTTATTGTTGTGGTGGAATTGATGGCCGGAGCCACTTGGGGAAGTTCGAGTTGGTGGTAGTGGTACATGCTTGTTGTTAGAGAGTTGGCTTATGGAATCATAGTATGCTGTTTTTTTCATATTGGTCCTCTTAAATCACCCCCCCCAACCCATAAGGCATTGTTGATTTTGGGAGTGCTTTCATACCCCATTTGTTTGCAAAAACATAGAGGCACATTCCATGGCTAGTACCAACTCTAATGGGAGTATAAAACCCAAATAAAATGTTAATGGAATTTATGCTTCCAAAACTAATTTGGGTTTTTGTTAACTAATATATTATTATGATTAGGAGTTCATCGTAGTCCTTTATGCTTGTATGTTGGATTTGACACATGCCTCTTCTCAAATGACAAGTTGTTCAATTAACTATATTCCTCAAGTTATATTTTTGGTCTAGATATTTTCCTTCCATTTTATGAAAGTGATAATTTTGGGTAGTACTGACTTTCTTTTTGAAGCCTGGGAGACTGGTTATTGTTACAGCTAAAATGCACACCTAAATGAGTTCTAGGGGTGGAGTATTTTGAATCATTTTTTGTCTTGGGACGACAAATGAGTATGAATGGCCAAGTTGAGGTGTCACAAAAACCATTTTCATCATAAATTCATCATGTCATGTAATCATTTGTCCACCTAATGTAATAACTTGGGTTACTTTGAAATGATGAATGTTAGGGTGTGATGACACCAACATTTATAGTGTTATGGGTTTACTCTTGATTATTATATGTGAGACTTACTATAATCCTAATACCTCTTTGTCTCTTGTCTCTATTGCTTTCTAGTTTTGTCATTTAAACTTCACTCCTATCATACTCTTTCACACATTTATCTTTCTTCATGTCTGTAAGTCTAGTCTCGGTCATGATTGGAAAAAGTAGATCTCAATTGTATGTGGTTACCTCTATGTATCGAAACTTATCGGGCATAAAATAATCTTGAAGATAGTATCAAGATACGGAAGGATTAACTCTAAAGTTAAAACATCTTCTATACAACTATCATAGGGACATTCTACTTGTAGTGAACAAAGCTAATTTCCCATTGTAATTATCAATATCTCGAAATGTTCCTCATTTGAAGGTGGTACACTTGGTTCACGAATTTATGATCGATATATAGAGATGTAGCATTTATATTTCACATTGACACGAACAACGACATTTACGGTGCCATTTTTTATAAAATGAAGCCAATATAATCTACAAGATGGAGGATTTAATAGGACCAAAGATAGCGAAGAATCTACAAATGGAGGATTGCAACATTGCTAATGCTGCGGGCAGAATATTGCTATGACAAGCATGATGGTAAAGCTGACTTTCTTCGAGTGTTTGGTGTGACTTTCTTGATTATACCACCTTGTTGGCCAATGAGTTAGAAGATGAGAATAGTGTAACCCAAAAAATCAATCTCTTATTACTTAAGCATCAAGAGGAAATAGAGGTTGAGACAAAAGCATGAGCAGATGCTAGGGAATTTATAAATCAGCGCACGGAAAGAGGGTTTTCTTTTGTGAAGTTTTTAAAGGCAGTTTGCCTTAGATACTTCAATGATGCATGGAAATTTAATCTCCCACTACTTTGTACAAATGCATTCAATGATGGTACAAAAATGAGTGTATAATAGCAACACCAAATCAAGAATGAAACCATGGAAACAAGAAGCCGGAAAGGGGTTTGAATAAGTATAGCCGACTTTTTAAGGTAAGCATTAAATAATAGATGGCACAATTACTCACAAGGTAACCACAAGCAAGGCAAATCATACTATGATAAAATACTTATGCACTTGAGGAAAGCAATCAACACCAAATGGGAGGAGGATACGAGAGGCCAAATGTCCCCGAAATTAGAGAAGGTCACAATACAAGGATAGTTTGAGAGAGTCAAAACTAGAATAAAAACAAAAGGGTACTCAACGTATTATTAATCGAGAAAATTGAAACAAAGCAAGAGAGTGTTTTTATCACAAGCGATATTGGTCCATTGGATTCCATGTAAGTCTTATTTGGAGACATCAATAGCAAGGTAAGGAGCGATGAAAAGTCCCCCATGGTGATGATACTAACAATAATGCATGGGTACTTGGCTGCACTTGAGCCTTTTCGACAAAACAAGCACGGAAAAATCAATTTAGGTTTTCCACCAAAGCATGGGTACTCCCATCAATGTTGGAGGAAGATGGACATCCATAAACGTTATTGGCAAGACTTACACCTTGCAAATGTTGTTGGCAAAAAGCAGACTCCCCACCAAATGCGTAGGTGGAAGGCGGGCTCCACAAATGCTAATAGAAAAAGGTGGATGCCGGAGGAAAATGATTTTGGCGGAGAAAACAAACTCTGCAAATGTTTTTGGCCAGAAATCAAAGGCCACAATTTGTTATGAGTGACAATGTTGGACCCTAAAAATTCTCTTGTGGGAAGGTGGAAGCCTCACGAAGAGGTCACAACACATGCGCGGCTGTGCATCTTTGAAGGCTTTTGACTCCTGGAAATGTTTTTGGTGGAATGCGAGGACCGGCTACACCATATGTATGCATGAGGTGGACTCCTAGAAATGTTGTTGGTGGAGGAGTCATTTGGAGTCTGCGTAAGGCTACATGTGGAAGGTGGAAGCACATAAGCAGAGAGAGGAACCACGAAATTTTAACTATGTTGTTGCGGAGACTATCATATAGGATCATCGGCATGGTGTTGATCAGCGGTGATACCTATGCGGGCACAATCTCATCGATGACTACTTTTGATGGCAACCTTGTCAATGTTGATCTGGTCGATTGAGCTCTTCAACACAACATGCCCTCCCTTGTTAACGGTTTTCCATCAAAGTGTTGATGGCAATAGACATATGGAATCTTCAATCTTTACACATTTCTTCTTCATCAATGGGTCTTTCTATTTTACAATCGGTCGCTTTTATTGCTTCTTCCTCAAGTGTATTTTTAGGAATAACATGCACTCTCTCCTTACCGACCTTTTACCTTGAAGTATGAGAATTTTGTGGGTAAATTTCAAACATTCCTCTTTGGTTGCTTCTATGATAATTTTCTAATTCCATATTCTATGGGTCTCTTGCCAGAAAGACAAATATAATTTAGGTAAAATTCTCAACATTTCATTATCTTGAAAACAATGGATTATGGAGCCACTATACACTCTTTCCACCATATAAGGTGTGTTCCAAAATATTAGAAACATTTTTTACTTTGTTGTCAATGTCATGATCATTCATATTTTGGACTCCCCATTCATAATCATTTTTATTGATACCTTGACCATATCATCACGATTAAATTCTTCACCATTGCCCTTAATTACACGAGGTCATTATTTTTCATACAAAGAAAAATTAGGCTTTGGTGTCCACACAAGCTTTGAATTACGGTAGATGAATTTTTATATCTTAGAGTACCTCATTAATGAATAAAATTAGGCCATTTTGTATAACATTCCCTTATAAACCCTTATTTAACATCCCCATTGATCCTAGTTCACTATATGAGCCAAAACTTGTAAGTGGTTCACGAGTTGGTCCTTAAATATAGCTCAACTTTAGGAAGCAACAACTAGTCTTTTTCAACGACGAGACTCCCACAAATGCGTATGTGGAAGGCCGGGCTCACAATGCTAATAGAAAAAGGTGGATGCGAGAAAATGATTTTTAGCGAAGAAAACAAACTCACACTTAAATTTTTTGACGAGAAAGCAAAGGCAACACATTTATGAGTGACAACGTTGGACCCCAACAAATTCTCTTGTGGGAAGGTGGAAACCTCACGAGTCCATGACACATGTGAAACATGCAAGGTAGAGAGCATTGACTCACAAATGTTTTTGGTGGAAGACTATTTTTCCTAAGGATATTTAAAATAAAGAAATTATTGACTAATTCACAACACAAATTCCACCTTACATGATGCTTCTAAGGACAACCATCCGGTATTGTTTAATGACATGCTATGTTTGTGTTTATGATTACAGTGTGCTGTTTACTTGTCTCCTTAATTGATGAACAAGCGAGTAGCTTCTTGTCATTTGTAACTAATAGAATTGAACATGACATTTACCATGACCATTTTTTTATAGTATAGATGATTCAAATTTAAATTGAATTAATATGCGAGGATCATAAAGTGCCACTTTGTGAGGGACGTTCAAGAAATTCTAGGATTTATAGTGAGTCCGACATATAAGCTTCCGAGTCATAGAAATGGTGTCTAACACAAACTTGAGTACATTTTCGGATCAAGCAACTTGTGCACTTTGGACGAGAATGTACTTGCGGTACGCATGATGGTAAAATTGTTTCTTGGTCTGGTGTGACTTTGCCAAATTATACCACCTTGTTGACGATGAGTTGGAAAATGAGAATAGTCTAACCCAAAAAATCAAACTCTTATTACTTAAGCATCGAAGGGAAGTAGAGGTTGAGACAAAAGCATGAGCAGATGCTGAGGGTTATAAATCAGCGCACGAGAAGGGTTTTGCGGCAGAGTTTTTAAGGAGCAGGTTTGCTTCGTCTTCGATGATACCTGCTACGGGGTCTCTGTCGATACTAGTGCAAGCAAATTAAACCATTTCATGGTGCGGACACAGCGACGACCAAGAGAGATTGATGAAACATCAAACCAAAAAGCATTAGTTGAAGAATTTGGCAATCTTAATTGAGTTGCCGAAGGAGTGATGCGAGGAAGCTCCAAGTTTATAGAAAGAAGAAACTTCCATATTTGTAATCTAACGAATGCAGAAGGCCAGTAGTGATAATGAACACTATGACTCTTGGGATTGTTACATTATGTGGAAGATCTACATTAATTTCCAATAGTAAATGGAAATATCTTGATTAGATTGTAATTGGTTAAATTGTTATTCAAGTTTTCTAGCAATCCTTTTAGCATCCTTGTTAATCACATACCAATACCTACTTGAAGATGGTAATTGTTCTCCCAGATCCCTTAATTCTAAACTTTTGCATGCTTTCCTTGTAGCATGTTGTTCTTGGGTCTCATGCACGAAGCTGGATAAGTCTTGGTGAGTTGCTTTTTTGTTGATATAGGCATTGTTAGATACCATTGCCCCAGAATACTCACACGCACGAAATAAACGAGACAACGAAGCTATTTGTACACATTTTGCACTACTTATTTTATTATACATATATAAGTGTACATTAATATTTCTTACTTATTTTAAAATGAATTTCCAGGTCATGTTCACAATATTCACTTCCCCTTTGACATTGATCTTGACAACTGTGATAAGTGTTGCCAAGTGAAATAATTGACAGTCTGGATCTATCAAATCAAGATGTGACAAAATAATGACCATGATTGATACGAAGTAGCTCTTGTACAGAATGGCAACCAGCAAATACCCTTTTGTGGATCTTTCTTGGGGAGGAGATGGATATTGATTATCCCTGATGCTATGATTGAAGATGATGTTTCGGAGATACTCGAGCGATAATGATGAGCCCTACGGTGCATTTGTACTTGAATGCCTTCCTTCGAATTCGAAAGTATTGGTTTGATTCCCTAGGGTCTTTGGTTGGATTCTTGTACGAAGGCCCCAACGTGAATGCTTCTTCTAAAGCGAGAAGGGGGCCAATGCATAGCTGAGATTTGATGAAGTGAACCATGTCCAGTCTACCTCGAGCGGTGCTAAGCATCATCATAATGAATTTGATGATTACAGAACAAAGGGGATGGTTTAGATATAAGTTCAAAGTTTCCCAACTGCGGCAAGGGAGAGGCAACTTTGACAAATCTTTGTGGTGATTGATAAAGAGAAAAACCACTCAGTTACAGAGGTCATAAAGAATATTTGTGGTGTTTGAGGGGAAGATGTGTTGAAGATATGAATCTTGGCTAGATCTTTGAAGAGTGGTTTAAAAGAATAATTAAAAGAATCTACAAATGGAGGATTGCAACATTGCTAATGCTTTAAACCCAGAATGTACTTGTGACAAGCATGATGGTAAAATTGTTTCTTCGAGTTTGGTGTGACTTTGCTAGATTATACCACCTTGTTGGCAGTAGGTTGGAAGATGAGAATAGTATAACCCAAAAATCAAACTCTTATTACTTAAGCATCGAAGAGAGAAATAGAGGAGTTGAGACAAAAGCATGAACGAATAACGTAAGATTTTATAAATCGGTACATATGGAGAGAGTTTTTACGGAGAGAGGCATTCCATGGGGGTGGAGGTGTGTAGAGATGCATTTATAGCCAGGTTAATTGAACTTGTGAAGATTAATATTACAATAGTACATTATTTGTATTAGATGAATAATGACAATGAGCACCCATTTTGTGTTAGGTTTTACACTATTGAATTTAAAGTATTTTTATTCAACAATGTAAACCCAACATATTAGTAAATAGCCTAGTGCTTATTAATTTACCGATTATGGATAGCCATTTAATCCCTGGTCTAATATGCACTTTTAGGTGGCCCGAGCTTTTCCAAGTTGGTGTATCTCTAATTCCACCTTGAGTTTGTGAACTTGAGATATGCATACTCATCCTTGCAACCTCAAGGTCCATGTCAAACACAGGTATAGATGTGTATGTGACGAGTTTTAAGAAGCATTTCGGGTGTTTTATTCTTTGATCTATAATTTCACCTCTCTAATTTGTGGCACATCTTTGGGTCGGGTATCCTTTTTGTATTCGCTTAATCAATTTATACGAGATACACTTCGCAAGTTTTTATTGCATCAAGGCGCCACCATTTCCTTAAATATTGTGCCTTTCACCGGGATTTACAAGTTTCCCTTTGCGGTTGTAGAACCATATAACGAGTGTATTGTCAACTCATTCTCTCTTGGAGAACATAGATGTGTCGGTTGTTGGACAACGAAAGCTATTTATGACATATGTAAGCGATGTCTAGACATTGAAGGAGCCTACATACAAAAACTTGAACGGACGTGATCTCGCAAGTTATATCGCCATTAACAAGTTCTCTTGTGATTTCGAGGAACTTAAATGTAGACATAAATGAGTTTCAGTGAACCTTGTTCCCTTTCCTAGAATTCATTTCATGCTTTCATCTTGTGCACCGGTAGTGTCTAAAGAAAGCTATGTGAAGCATTGTCGATGAAAGAAAATAACAAATTCTGTGTTTTGAGACGGTAACATGGTGACTAAATGTGATCCCAGGACATGGAAAATACATGGCACAACTGTCTAATGTATAAGAGGAGACGTGGTGCCCAAAGATGTGAATGTTTCGTGCTTTTCAATGATCAAAACAAAGCAGTACATTGCCTCACATTTGCCATGGGTGCCTCTTTGGTAACTACTAAATAGCTCGGACATTGTAAGCTATGTGTTTAAACTTTAAGTATAAGAGCCTTAAAAATTTATGTATGCTGCTTGACATATGATACAGCATTTGAATTTTGTTTTCTAGTGGTCTTAGAGCGAGACAATTTCCACGTGAGATATAAATGTGTGTTCTTTGATATTATCATTGTGGTATAGGAACCTTCCAAAAATCAAGAATGTCTTTGCACTCCAAAAAAGGTGGAGTGAACTCTACGAAGCCTTGTACTCATGTTAGGCTGAAAGGTGGAGCGAGGAGCGAGGAGCGATGCAAAATGCTGTTAGGCACTTGACATTTGCACTAAGTTGCGGCTAAGGGTTTGGTTCCCACCATGTGAGCCAGGAAGAGTTGGTATCCCATTACTGATAGTGGGCCTTGTCCTCCATATAACTAACCTCCCATTCTAGCGATTGTCCTTAATTTCTTGTATTTTGTTGTGCAAATGCCATGATATGTTATAAAAGGTAAGCCATTTTAAGGATGCTTTCATCTTATGCACCGATAGTGTCTAAAGAAAGCCTATCATGAAGCATTGTCGATTGAAAGAAACAACAAATTACGTATTTGAGGCAGTAACATGATGACTAAATGTGATCCCAGAGACATGGAAAAATACATGCTTTGTTATGCAATGTATAGAGGAGACGTGGTGCCCAAAGATGTGATGCGGCGGTTTTGATGATTAAAACAAAATGAGTTGTACATCTCTTTGTTTTTGCCATGGAATGTGCCTCTCTAGTAACTACTAAATAGCTCGAGACATTATGGTATGTGTTTAAAGTATAAGAGCCTTGAAAATTTTAAATGTATGCCCTTTGACATATGATTTAGCATTTGTATTTTGTTTTCTAGTGGTCTTAGAACGGACAATTTCCCGTGAGATATAAATGTATGTTCTTTGATATTATCATTGTGGTATAGGAACCTTCCAAAAATCAAGAATGTCTTTGCACTTCAAAAGATTGAGTGAACTCTCTGAAGCCTTGTACTCTACATGTTTGAAATTTGAAAGGTGGGCGGAGCGAGCAATAAATGATACTAGGCACTTGACATTTTTGCCTTTGAAAGGTTGAAACTAAGGTTTGATTCCCACCATGTGAACGAGAGGTTGATATCCCATTGCCGATAGTGAGGAAATTTATGATAGGAATTCGGATACGATTACCCACTTACGAAGAGCCTCCTTGCCCTCATGTTCAAAGTAACGAGGAACAATGTAATGATTCGAAGAGTTCTTATGAAGGGTTTGTATTTACGAAATTTCTTTGGAAGAGTCTTGCTACAACAATATGAGGAGGAGGTTTGAGAGGACAAGAGGTCCGAAGGGACCTCTGCCCTAATACAGTGATCTCAAAATATAGTGTAGGAAATCGGAGTGGTTACTTGTCTAGAAAGGAGATTCTCTTTCTGCTCTGAGCCACGAAGGATTTACTTCTCACGACAACTCGGAAAAAATGTTGTCTTGAGGCCTATTTTGGGCCACACCCCATCCTAACATACAATACGGTTAAGATCAAATATATTTTGGTGTAATCACTTGGTTAATCGTACAAAATACGGCCGGTATCTGGCCAGGGCATTGTGTTTCTAACATACTCTCTGTGTCGTTTTGGTGACCATGGTTTTGGAGCTATAAAGGCTACAAAGATTTCCCCAAGGATTTCCTTTTGCAGCTAAAAAGGTTGTGGAAAGAATTTTCCATATGTTTTGATGAAGCATTCAGATATGCACAAGGAGGGACTATATGTTTATGAAGCATGTGGTGGAAATTTCTGAACTCCAAGACAACAATTTTTCACAAAGTTTGTTCAGGATCAAAGCAATACAAATTCTAAGAAGGTTTTAACGACCGAAACAAGTGGATGCATAATCTGAGATAGCTCAAGAAACGAGGTTAGTCCTTATGAGTGCTTTACTAGCTCCCGAAACATAGAAAAAAACCTTTGTTACATTAAAAGCTTATATAATGTTTGTTACAAAAAGAATTTATGGATGTTGCATGTTGATCGCGACGGGTAGTGTCTTTAAATTCATAATTCTTGATGTACCTTTTATTGTCTAGTAATGAAATATAAGACACATTTTTGCAAGGGAAAAAAGAGGGAAAAGGTGACCATTATAAGAACCGATCACTAGAGAGGCCTCAAATCTTGAACAGAAACGGAAAGTCAAATTTTAAATATAAGCAAAGAGAATGTAATCTAAGCGGCTTCTATGGGGACTTGCATCTTGATTTATCAAATTATCAAGTTATAGAAAAACTTATAAATCTTTAAGTGAAACTAAGCACTTAATAATACAGCAGCATTTCAATGACTCTAACTATTCTCCTTGTCCTCCATTGTATAGAACTTAAGTTTATGCATCAATCTTGGCATGTGACTTGCAGTTGCTTTGTAGCACCATTTTTGGTATACTTCATTGCCAAGTTGCCCAAGCCCGAATCGTACCAATGTTGAAATCCAAATCTGGATGTTTATTTTTCTTCCGGCCAGACTTTTGTTTCGGGATCTGTCTGAAAAGCGGCTTAGAGAAATAGATATAGGACTTAAGGCATAAGAGGCGAAATAAATAATCACTTAGTAACAATTGAAATTGATGATAGGGAAAGAAAATGCAAAAGAGAATATACCCCTTTGGATATCCACCGAGCCAATGCTCTACAAGGTCTTCAATAACTCCGCAATACAATATAAGCGAGATTCCATGTAACAAATTGCTCTACAAACCAATCTAATCTCTCGAGCGTTAGTCCAGGAAACCCCTTCTTCTCCATGCGAATGGAATATCCATGGTTAGTGCTCTTCTCTTTCAACGTCTCCTTTGCCCCTTCCATCGATCCTTTCACATGCCCTTCACTATCTCCTCACTTGGCTTTCTCGTTGTACGAAAAAATCATAAATCATCACGGACAATGTATTTCCAGCCCACATTTTAAAATATTCATGGAAGGGTTGATAAATATGTTTAGCCCATTTTTTTTACATTTGATAACAAAAATATTCATGCAAGGGTTGATAAATTACTGTAATCTTACATAGTTTTGCGGATTGTCCTAAAAGCACGGCAGAACGATCCACAATATACGAGACTCCTTTGCACTCACAATATCCATGATCGGCTTAGCCCATTCCTCTTTATTCCCCAACTTTTTACTGTCATATTTGTATGGACAATCAAATTCTCCCCGCTCCGAGGGATAACACCAATCCTTGTCAGATTTAACGGAAGAAAGTCAACCTTATTATTCATCACATGAGTAATGGCTGTAGAGCGCTGGGGTTGTTTTGTCACTAACCCACCATCTATTCCCACAAATTTGTTGTTTTCCCATGTTGACTACATCGTGGTGGGCTTCTCCAAATGCGGAGAACACATGGTCGCATGACGAGACTTCCCATATTAGTGTAATTGCGTGTGCTTTGCACTTGCCTGCGAGAACGAGGAAGGGGAGGCGGCACATAAATCGTAGCGGGAGTATCGGAAATCGACTTAGGTGTGTTTCTCGATGTTCACTTGGTCATCCATCGCTACGCTGTTCAACAACCCCGCAAAATCTTTGCGAAGGCTATTGCAATAAAAGGCGTAATTATAGCCACAGAACGAAATTTGGCGCCAAATAGCCACATCCACTTTGGTAAGAACAACCAATTTTCCTGTTCTTGGGCTTTCATGCGGTGTGAAGTTCGACTTTGGGACTTCGGCATGCCTGAAAACTCAACCTCGTCTTATGAACAATCCAACGAGCGAGTTTTCTTGGGCTTTCTTACGGTGTCAAGTTTGACTTTGGGGACTTCCGCGTGCCCTCAAAGCCTCAACCTCGTCTTTGAATAGTCGAAGAAAGAGCGGTACCTCGACCTCGTCTTGATGCACGAACGGTCGAACGAGGGCTTCGAACAAAGCTTTCTTACACTTTGGGCTTTTATTTGTTTTAATGAAATCGAACAAGAGGCTTGAACTTGGGGCTTTTAATTGTTTTAATGAAATCGAACGAGCTAAGCAAGGGCAGTTGCTTTGGATTTTTAATTGTTTTAATATAGAAATCAACCCATGCCATCGAAACTTTGCAAAATTTGCTCGTGGCATGTCATCAAACTTTTACAAATCTTGAAACAAATTTTTTTTAATAATTAAAATATTAATATTTATTATTTTAATTATTAACTAAATATAAAATCATAATATATTTAAAATTTAATTCTATATTGTTAAATTTGGACAACTAGGTCCAAACTCCATGTTGTGATGCTCAGATTAAGAGGCTAATATTTTTGTTGGATTCCTTTTTCGGAGAGGTGTAAAATCCATATAAAATATATCTTAATCCGATAGACGGAGACATTTTATTTTTAATTTATTATTTATAATAAATTATATGTGCGAGGTCGGCCTTAGGTTTACACCCCCGACGGATGTGTCACACCCCGATGATGGATATAAATACGAGCCAAAGTTGGAGAGCATTTCACATTACACTCAACTCATCTTCTTCTCTCATACGATTTTAGTACGAGCTCCTTGAAGGACAAGTTCAACCCACACGTGTGAAGAAGAAGGAAGAATCTGTACGGCCAAGAGGAAGGACGAAATTTCTGCAGTTAGGGTTTCCAACGAAGTTTGACCAACGTTGACTTTGGTCAACGCATGGTCCGAAAGGGCTGAAAATTGTTGGAGAGTTCGATTTTGGGAGGCCGTACACATTGGCACAGAAATTGAGGTCAAAAGGTTGACCAAAATGTTGTTGCGTTGACTTTTAGCTTGCTGCCCTGTGTTGACTTTTCTGGACAGCGTTGACTTTTCTGGAGTTGACTTGGGTTGAATCGGTAGCTGATTGGAGGATTGTTGTGACACATTCTCGGGTTGGCCGACGAAGGAGACGCTACGTTGAAGCATCCCGTTGACCGCCGTAACGCACCATCACATTTTTCTCGTTTCGGTTTGTACTTAGCTTGATCCACTTATATGTTCTATCAAGATTTTACTTAACTATTCGTATGATTGCTGTGAACTCGTATGATTGCTGTAAAAAAAGTAAAGTTGCTTCAAGCATAGAACATCTACAAAAATTTACATGGTATCGGAGCTGAGGTGAAGACAAGCCCTAACTTTAGCAATCACCATCAGAGGAAACGGGTTCCACAAGTTTTGAATTCAAGGAGAATGACAAGCTGACTGGAAGGGATGACTTCCATGCCTGGAAGATGATATTAGATCTCAAATTGGAAGACCATGATCTCTTGCATCATGTACTGGGTAAGATTCAAGAACCTCCATCCAATGCCACCGCTACTACTAAAAACAAGTATAAGAAGGGGGAGATCAAACCAAATCTGATGATCAGGGAATCCATACATAAGAGTCTGGTTGCCTATATATCTAAGCTAGGCACATCCAAGGAGATGTATAAAAAATTGATCCTGATGTTCAAAGTAAACAATGTGAACCAAGTGCTATTCCTCAAGAATAAATTGAAGAATACGAAGAAGGGCCGTGATGAATCTGCTCAAAGTTACTTTCTGAAATTGACCGAAACAAGGAACGATCTGCTGGCTATTGGGGCGACAATAGCCGATCGTGAGATGGTTCTCACCCCACTTGGAGGACTCCCATATGAATGGCAAGTATTCACTACTACCATTCCCAATAATAATACCATTCCTAACTTTGATGAGCTTCTCTCTAGATGTATGCAAGAAGAAGAATGAAGGAATTAGAAAATGACAGAAATGCTGCCTATGGTGCTCATTCTCGAAAGAAGAACTCTGGTGGTCCTAAGGACAAAGGAAGAACAAGGACTCAAGAAAAGAAGGGTAAGTGTTTCACTTGCCATAGGCCTGGTCACTATGCTAGAGAATGTCCCTTCAAGAAGGATTATCCCAATAGTGATGATAACAACAACAACCGGAGGAATGGTAATCGAAGAAACGACAGATCTAAAGGAAAGAGGAAGGCTCCCTCTAGTGGAAACAATCAACCTTCTAAAAGGTCTAGAAACTCCAGGTATGAGGAGTCTAATGTTGTTGATAAAAGAAATGAGTATATTCTTGTATCTTCTCTCTCTGCTACATCTCCGCCTGACACTATGGATGTCTGGCTGATAGATAGTGGTGCCTCAAGACACATCACTGGATTCAAGGAAGCACTCTCTGACATGGTTGAGAGGGATACTAATCTAGAAATTATCCTTGGAGATAATGCCACATACCCCGTGAAAGGGACTGGGACTGTGACCCTCCACTTGTCTCGAGGACAAGTCCTACATTTGCAAGATGTACTCTATGTACCAAAATTGAAGAAGAACCTTGTGTCTGTATCAGCCATGGAAGACAAAGGGTTCAATGTAACATTCTCTAATGGAAAGGTGCTCATGTGGAAGAAGAGCTTCAAGGAAGCTATCTCGATTGGTTTTAGAGTTGGCACACTCTACCAGGTTGGAGGGAGTCCGCTGGGAGCAATGACATGTGATACTGTCCGTCAAACCGAACTATGGCACCGAAGGTTTGGACACCTTCGTGCCATTCCTTCTGAGCAAGGAAGGTGGTGACGGATATGCCCAAGTTCAATAATCAGCAAGAGGTGTATGTAAGGTTATAGTGGAAGCATACTAGGACCTTTCCCCTCAAGTGTCACAAAGACATCTGATATTTTGCAACTGGTCCATTCTGATCTATCTGGTATGCTGCCCGTGACATCCCTGGGAGGATGTTCTTACTACATGACATTCACTGATGACTTCTCCCGCAAAATCTGGATATACTTCTTGAAGAAGAAGGATGAGGCTTTCATGTGGTTCCGTACCTTCAAAGCCTTGGTGGAAAATATGACAGGAAAGAAGATCAAGATTTTGAGGACCGACAATGGCACTGAATATGAGCCAAATGAGTTCAAGGACTTTGCGGAAAGGCTTTTGGGGTAAGAGGGAGACCTACTACTACATATACTCCCCAGGCGGGGAATGGTGTTGCTGAACGCAAGAATAGAACTATTGTGGAAGCTGCCCGTGCCATGCTATGTGACCAGGGTCTACCGAAGTTTCTGTGGGGAGAAGCTGCAAATACTGCTGTGTACATTCAAAACCGATGCCCTCATTCTGCTCTGGACTACAATACTCCCGAAGAGGTTTTCACTGGTAAGAAACCTGATGTCTCACATTTTAAAATTTTTGGATGTCCTGTTTATTTTCATGTGCCGAAAGAAAAGAGAAGCAAGTTGGATGCTTCTGGGAAGAAAGGAATGTTTGTGGGCTACAGTGAGACTTCTAAGGCCTATAAAGTCTATGTACCTGGTCAAAGGGAAGTAGAGATATGCCATGATGTCACTTTTGACGAAGATGCTTCCCTGAAGAAAGTAGTAGATCTTCCAAGATCTGAAGAAAATCATGAAGAAAGGCCTGGATATCAAGAAGAACCGCAGGATGAGACAATGCCTGATATTGAAGGACCAATGGACCCTATTGATCCATCTCCTTCACTGGGAAAGAGACCATCATGGCTCAAGGACACCCTCGAAGATGCTGACGGTCATGCTGCCCCAAGGGGGACATTCCGAGAAAGCAAGAAGCCATGTAGATACCAAGGGTATCTAGCTGCCATGAGTACTATTGTACAATCTGAACCTGGATCTTTTGAGGAAGCCGTAAAGCATCAGTGCGGAAAGTGCTGTACTTGGAAGATATGAGTCCCATAATGAAGAATGATGTCTGGGATGTGGTCGGGGCGAAGGACAAATCAGTTGTCAGTGCAGAGGCAGCAAAAAGATCAAACATGGATCGATGGTAGCATGGGAGTACAAAAGTTCAAGGCAAGATTTGTTGCTCGTGGCTTCTCTCAAAAGGAAGGAATAGACTATGATGACATATTTGCACCTGTGGCACGATATACCACCATTCGATCAATCATAGCCCTTGCTGCTACGCAAGGATGGAGTCTTCATCGGATGGATGTCAAGACCGCTTTTCTGCATGGTGCAATAAAAGAAGAGGTGTATGTAGAACAACCTCTGGGATTTGAAGTTCAGGATCGAGACACTCATGTCTGCAGGTTGAAGAAAGCCCTCTATGGGTTAAAGCAAGCACCCAGAGCTTGGTACGAGAGGATGGATAGTTACTTGATGAAACTAGGCTTCACTCGAAGTAATGCTAATCCGAACCTTTACTTCAAGGTTGTACAGGGGAAGCCTCTCATTCTAGTGCTATATGTGGATGACCTCTTCCTGACAGGTGCTGACCCTCTCATTCATTAATGTAAGAGGGAGCTCGCTGCTGAGTTCGAGATGAAGGACCTAGGACTGATGCACTACTTCCTAGGCCTGGAGGTCTGGCAGAGACCTGGAGAGATTTTCCTTTCTCAAGGAAAATACATTGTGAAACTTCTAGAGAGATTTGGTATAGTGGGACGCAAATTAATTGTCCATATAGATGGAACTCAACTTCAAGAAGTTGAGTGGCAGCCCATTCTTGAGTATATCTTGGCCAATCCTCTGATATACGTCAACTCATAGGAGATTTGATGTTCTTAGTGAACACCCGACCGGATATATGTTTTGCAGTGAACACTTTGAGTCAACAGATGGTTGAGCCTCATCATTTTCACTGGGTTGGTGCCAAGAATCTTCTAAGATATCTTCGGGGCACGATAAACCATGGGCTGAGATACACTGCCGGGAGTGTGACACTCCGTGGATATACTGATGCCGTGGGTTGGCAGTGTGGTGGATCGTAAGAGCACATCGGGATGCTGCTTCAATCTTGGTTCTGCTTCGATCTCATGGATGAGCAGGAAGCAGAAGTCGGTGGCTTTGAGCACCGCTGAGGCCGAATACATTGCAACAAGTATGGCCTGTTGTGAAGCAGTTTGGTTGCGAAAGCTCTTTAGTGAGCTGTTTGGACATGTGCTAGATACCACTGTGATACTCTGTGATAATCAGAGTGGGATTCGTATGACTGAGAATCCTGTGTTCCATGACCGATCCAAGCATATTGATATCAGGTACCACTTTATCTGGGATATGGTACAGCGAGGCGCCGTAAGGCTCGATCATATAGGAACTGATGAGCAGGTCGCGGATATTCTCACTAAGCCCCTGGGGAAGGTCAAGTTCCTAACCTTCCTGAGAGTCTTGGTGTCGTGGAAAGACCCTATGATGTGGGTCCTGTTGGACGATGAGCTCTGGGAGCTCTGGGGGGCTTTGGGGATAGCTTCTCGGAGCTATAAGCACTCATAATGCTTCTGCCCCACCCTTGTGATTATTGAGCTGGTTCGCCTCTCATTTATCCGTGCCCCGTATGCATCCTACCCATTGAGTTCAGGGCTCATGGGAAGTACCTCTCATTTGGCCAATGAGGTGGGAAAAGCTAGAGACTATTAGCAAATACCGATGGACGTATTAGGAGATTGTCGTGGATTTCTATCTAGATCGTACGGTTCAACTACTCTTGATCCGGATCGTTTACGGAGGTCCGGGACCCTCCTCGCCCGACTTCGGGTCAGATGAACCAACTTCGGGTTGGTTGGAGACTCTTTGTGAGTCTGATAGAGGTTTCGAACCTCTGGGCTGAATATGTCAGCCGGGGGATGATGTCTTTGTGACTGACCCACTTCTGTTCTGAAATAAAGAGGCCATCAAAGCAAGTTACGGCGGGATGACGCACGATGTTTGATTGCACTGATGGATGGAGTTCTCCCTAGTTGAGAGGGAGTGTTAAATTTGGACAACTAGGTCCAAACTCCATGTTGTGATGCTCGGATTAAGAGGCTAATATTTTTGTTGGATTCCTCTTTCGGAGAGGTGTAAAATCCATATAAAATATATCTTAATCCGATGAGCAGAACATTTATTTTGAATTTATTATTTATAATAAATTATATGTGCAGGTCGGCCTTAAGGTTTTACACCCCCAGCAGATGTGTCACACACCCCAATGATGGATATAAATATAGGCAAAGTTGGAGAGCATTTCACAACAACTCAACTCACATCTTCTTCTCTCATTTGATTTAGTACGAGCTCCTTGGAGGACAAGTTCAACCCACATGTGTGAAGAAGAAGGACGAATCTGTACGGCCAGGAAGAAGGACGGAAATTCTGCAGCTAGGGTTTCCAACGAAGTTTGACCAGCGTTGACTTTGGTCAACGCATGGTCCGAAAGGGCTGAAAATTGTTGGAGAGTTCGATTTTGGGAGGCCGTACACATTGGCACATAAATCGAGGTCAAAAGGTTGACCGAACTGTTGCTGCGTTGACTTTTAGCCTGCTGCCCTGCGTTGACTTTTCTGGACAGCGTTGACTTGGGTTGACTCGGTAGCTGATTGGAGGATTGTTGTGACACATTCTGGGTTGGCTGATCAAGGAGACTTTGCTGGTTGAGGCATCCTGTTGACCGCCGTAACGCACCATCACATTTTTCTGTTTCTGGTTTGTCTTCTATAAGATCCACTTATATGTTCTATCAGCATTTTACTTAACTATTTGTATGATTGTTGTAAGAAAAGTAAAGTTGCTTCTAGCATAGAACATCTACAAAAATTTTCATATATAATATAATTAAAACAAATAAAATATAAATATTGATAATTAATATTTTAATAAATTCAATAAAATATAAATATTTTAATCTCATTGACTTACATTTCTAGTTATTTGTGGACATTTATTAAGATTAAATTATCTATATTATCATATCTCAAGAACAATTAACCAATGCTAGCAGCATTTCCCTAACTCTCTAGTATGAAAGATCAAACAAATAGCATAACTCTGCACACCTAACAAGCTCTAACCAAAAACATAACTCTGCTATTGATATCATGATCTCCAAATCCCAAGGACAAGGAAAGCATATATACTCTCATAGGTTACTTTTAACATGCCCCTTCAAAGCAAGGTCTCATGGGGAACCAAGGCCTAGACCCTAGGTGTTAATGACCATTTGAATCACCCCAAGGTTACATTGGGAACCAGATGCATAATCAAAAGGGACTTAAGAAAATTAAAGGCCAAGTTTTAATATATATATATATATATATATATATTGGACTCACTTTTATCCCATCACCTAACATGCCCCACTCATCCCATGCCTAATGTTTCTCAACTAGTATCAAACATAATCATAATCATCACCATTGCATTACAAATAACTACATCACATTTACCATCTTTGTTGCAAGGGATCCCAGCTACGCTAGTGTTCACTGAATTTCTGTTGTGGGATACTAGTTGAAATTTTGAACCACCCACAAGTAACAGCGCAGAAAACCAGGAACAGGCAAAGGGATGGAACCAAGAAAGGCTTCCTTTCTTTATATAGGGTGGTAATTCCTCTCTTCTTTATAGAGGTTGATAAGAAGAATTTCACAATGGAGATTTGGCTTACTCAAGCCAACCTGAGGAGACCATAGTTTTAACTAGGCAAATCAAGCTCTAAAATCACAGAGGTGATGTGCCTACTAACCATGTGGGAAAAATTCATTGTCTCACGAATCTATGCCATCTAACTTCAAGGAAAAGGAGTCCACCTAAGATTCACACCACCAAGAACCCAAATAGGCTGGAATAAACAAGTAATGCTCTTAGTGGTAATGAGTTTGGAAAGGCCATCCAAAGTCTCTTGTATAGAGAGAATCGACTCTTGAACAGATAAATCTAGGCCTCTCTAATCATACCAATGAGAGAAAGTCACAAGAGAACCTCTTGAGTCCCAAAACAAAAAACAGAACCTCCCTAAAAAAAGTGATCGTTAAACTTGATCTCATGGAGATGACATAGCTATGATCCTGTCAACCCTAGGATGCAATGAATCGTCTTAATCGATAGTTGTTAGGAGCAAAACCCACAATTAGTCAAGCGTGATATGAAGACCATGAACCCAATGACATCATATGTAATCAAGATGGACAATGGGATTGTTGAAAAGTGTAGCGAGAGAAGGTCTCTCTGGTGTGTGCCTTAGGCAAAAAGACCATGATTTGTCTTCCTTTGCCCATGGACGAGTTTGTGGAGATGGTGAATTCATGCGTAGTGTTGGAGGATCAGTGACATGGACCTTCTTCAGTTTGACTACAAGTTTGAGAGGCAGTTATAAATTTAGAAGAGGACGAGTTGGGAGCTTGAATCCTTGATTGAAGCAAGGACGAGTTAGAGAACCAGTTAGACTCTGTTAACTATTCAATCAAAACACATGTTCTAGATTTGCAACTTGCCAATTTTAGCATGGATCGAATCAATAAAGGAGGACAAAGGCACAAAGTTTCATAGTTGTTTTGTGCAGAAAGGACTGTGACAAGACATAGCTCACGAGATTGTGAGAGAGAGCACAAAATTGTGTGAGAGATCTTTGTTGTGAGTGTGTATCTTGGAGGAGCCAATATGCAACATTGAAGAGAGCTTTTCTCCTGGCAAAATTGCACTAGGAATAGGGCAATTATGCTCTAGGAAATAGGAGTAAAGCCCTAAAGAATAGGGAGTCCTCTACACTGGGAACTAGGAAACCTGTGCACAAGGAAATAGGGACTATCTGAGTGCAAGAAAGGAGGAGCAAGGGTCTGTGTGTTTGCAAGTTCAGTCCAGCTAGGACAACATGAGGACAAGATTGTTTTCAGGGTGATAGTTTGAAGCGCAGAGCAGAGCAGTTCCTTGGATAGCAATATGTCGGTCCTAGGGCTAAGGTCAAATCACAGTTTAGAAGGAGCCTCAAATTTACGTGCATGGAAGAAGCAAATCACAGTAGTGTTGGAAGATAATGGGGTAGCAGAGTATGTCAGGTAGGCAATAGTGCCACCTCAAGATCCCCAACGGTTGGCCCAACATACTAAGAATGACACCAAGGCAAGAAGGATCATTCTAGAGGGGGTCAGAGATCATTTATTCCTCATCTCAATGAGAAGAAGACGGTGTATGAGATGTTTAAATTTAAAGCCATCTTCAATTTGTTTCAGGCTTCCAGTGATGTCACGAAGCTTGCTCTCAAAGAGAAGCTAAGAAGTAAGCAGATGAGCAAAGATGAGCCCATCATCACATATCTTTCAAAGTTCACTCAAGTTCAAGATGAGCTAGGTATGGGTCCAATCAGCAACCGTTAATTTGATAGCTTTAGGTAGCCCAACTTCCAAATCCACCTCGACACATATACGTACGCATGAGTATTGATCTTTTCTCACTGCTTGATCAATATACTTTCTGAGGGTATTGCCAATGGTTTGGAGAGACTTCCGGTTCCAGCAATGCAGTGGGAGATGTGGGAGGCTTACCCACAATAGAACAGTTGAAGGCACATATTGAGCATGATCTAAGTTAGGGGTCCATTTATTTAAGTATAGTCCCTTAGGACGCATAAAATATGGGCCATTCTTGAAGACGAGGCTTCTATCTTCCACATTCTCAAAAAAAAAAACAAAGTATCCTTTGCCTACGAAGTGGCTTTTGATGCCTTCCGAGACTAAAGGAATCCAGTTCCTCTGCACCCAGTCTTCCATAGCTTTGGGAGAGGGCCAAAGGCCAATAAACTGTCCAATGAGCCCTATTCTAGCCAGGTTCAATGCAGATCGACAAGTTTCTTCGATTTGAAGGGCCATCGAAGGGATGCTATCTAGCTTCTTCACGAACATTTGCTGAGATCCAGTCAGAGGGCGCTTGTTTCTGGCTGCTATCAGTTTCTTGAATGCAAGGACTTCTAGAGGAGGAGGAAGGGGAGCCTCAGGTCCCCCTCCTGATGCCATGGCAGCTGGGAGGTCACAGGTAGGTCAGCTCGCTCTCGACCTGTCAGAGCGCGCGCTAGCTGGTACAATAAAATCATCTAGTCGTATATTTTAACCCTAGACTAAATTAGTCATTTTTAGTTTCTTCACTTAAAATTGATCAAATTTAGTATTAATTCACTTGAAATAATTGTGGTGACTAACTTTTTTAGTCACCTAGTCACTAATTTCATCATTTTTAACTAGTGCATCCTCTCAGAGAAATGTATGCCAGATGATTGGCAAATGGCTCCTTAGGAAGAAAGAATTCTCCAGGGCCTCCACCTAGCACCTAGCATGGTCTCCTCAGCTTCTTGGAAAGCCATCCCTGGCATAGGGGACACCATCAGGATCTTTAAACCTCCTCTAGAAGGATTCATCAAACTCAGCTTTGATGGAGCCTCGAAAGGCAATCCGGGGCAAGCAGGGGTTGGAGGGATTTTTCGAGATCATCATGGCACAAAAAGATTCATATATGATGACTCCTATGGCTTTGCCAACAACAATGAAGCATAATTCATAGGAGTGCACCAAGGTCTTCTCTTGGCCATCAGGCTAGGATACAGAAAGCTAGTAATCGAAGGAGACTCTTAGTTGGTTACGAACACTCTCAAAAAACTTAATCAAGGAACGAAGTAGGGCAAACTAAGCCAAAGATGGTGTACTTCTTCACATGTGCAGGGATTGGAGGATACAAACAAGAAATTTGATTATATCATTATCACCCATGTAAGGATGGAAGGAAACAGAGTAGCCGACCTCCTGGAAAATTGTGGTTGCGCTCACCTGAATGAACCTATTGAATTAAGCATGCTTCCTAATCTCGGGGAAGAATGATGGATCAAGCTGTAGAGCATCAAAGAGCAAGACAGGTCGGAGGGCAGAGCTCACCCACAGTTCTCGGACTCAGCTCCCCGATCAGGGTGTAACGAAGAAGATCGGCCCTCCCATCAGTGTTAATGGTAGTGTCCTTGGGGTTGAATCCAACCACCTTCCACATGAGTGGCAAGGGCGGCAGGTTGTACTGTCGCATGCAGCACGAGGTGAGGTAGCGGGACTGAGGCTCGCGCATGTAGCTTAAAATAGGGTGGAGGAAGGCGTGGGGGTTTTTTTATGATGAAAGACTTTGGTGCAAGCGTGGCGACGGAATAACAAACCTCCATTGCACTTCCACCATGATGAAACTCAGGTATGTACTTGGTTTCCTCTCCCTTATTCATGCCATGTTTATGTTTATGATTTGGGCTGGTCTCTATGGGAGCATAAGGTGATTAAGCTGGACTGGTATAGTCTTCTGCTGGGTAGGGAGAGAGGAACCACTACGACTCTGGTTGGGGGAAGGTTGGGGTTCTTTTGGGTCTCTGCCTATGTGTCAGAGTAGGAATTGCGCATGACCTCAACTTGCACCCGAGTGTGAGTCTGTCAGGTAAGGGATGCCAACAAGATGGAATGGGGTCGGGAAATCCTGCCAGGGTATAGAGTTAAGGAGCAGTCATGGGTTGTGTTTAGTTCAAAGGATTTGCTAGTTTATACCACCTTGAGCTACTTGGGCTCAGTGCGCATGAGGAATGGGAGAGGGAATTCCACCCAGGGCCGAGCAATGGACAGCGATGCCTCCTTTGTCAATTTCGAGAGTGGGAGGTATGATGAGAGAGAGGACACCAAAAGGGAGGTCAGGAGATTGAAGGAAAGCATGAGCTCTTTGGGTTATGGGGATAATTTATGGGGTGCGTGCGACCGTCAGGGACAGGGGGTGGCAGAAATTAAGCAGGGTATGAGGGCGATGGGTCCGAAGAGGGACGGGCAGGGGAGAAGTCCTGGGAAGAGGCCCCCGGGTCACCTTTCTTCTAATAACTGGAATGCATGGACATTTGATCATTTTCATTATATGGAATTATGCCTTTGTTTGATTGTGTGGACAGGTCACCTACCCGGAAACCTAGTCAAATATTGTGGGATGGCATGCTCCAAGAGTCCTGCAGCTTGTGACCATTCCAAGAGCCATGTAGCTTGAGGTCGTGGCTAGAAAGATAAAGGGAAGGTGGTAGAAGCCCACCCCAGCTCACCCCCGAGCAAGCCGAGAGGAAGGAGGCTTGTAATCAATGTGATCCAAAAGCTCATTGAAAAATGGGAAACTGACATAAATAGACATGCAGAGACAAAGATGGATACTAAGGAATGGAGAGGTTTAGTACCAGATTTGGGACAAACAAGGGGCAAACTAACATAATTAAAGCAGACACTGTATCTTTATTGGTCTATGAAGAGCATCATTGGCAAAGCCTTGGAGCAGATCTCTATGAGCCTGGTGAAATTAGCCCAAGACTTCCCAGACTACAAGAGTGAGTTCGATAAGATCAAGTTCCAGCTGAGGAAAAGAGTTCGAAAAGATAAATTTCATATTTACGATGGAGCTATGTAGTTTAATTAAGGGTTTTATTTAGTCCTAGATGGACCTTTTAAAATCTTTGATGGAGGGCTTAAAAAATACCCTCACAAAGATACATTTTCAACCTTTGGAACAGAAGTTCTTCCAAAAAAGAGTAACCCAACTCCATTGAATTCACCCTTATTTTATTTTGGAATTACAATAATATAAAAATATTTATCTTAATTGGCTTATTCATAAAATAAATAATTATGTAATATGATTTTGTGTATTTATTTTCTCATGAGAATAATATAAAAAGTAAATAATTGAAATAAAATATTTAGAAAACAATTACTTTGAATTTTAGTTTTACATGTAAACATGACAAACAAATAAATATTATAAAATAAATATTTGTGAGTTTAGTTCTAACTTATATATTCATAATATAAATATTTGTAATTTTTTTATAGTTATGGTGACAATTCAAATTAAAATCCACTTGTACATGCCAACATGGCAAACACAAAGTTAACTACCCTACTTTATAGAACTTGACAATATAGCACACACCACTTCTTTAAATATATGGTGATATACTCCACTTCCAATAAGATCAATAAAAAATCATTTCACTTTAACACCACATATTAAGAATGGTGCTAACTTGTCTGTCAAATATGGTGATTATATATTTTATTTTTAATATGATACATAAACATTTACACCACATAACGTAAGTGGTGCCAACTTATGGTGATATAATTTATTTTTAATATAACACATAAACATTTACACCACATTAACACCACATAACTTAAGTGGTGCTAACTTATGGTGATATACTCCATTTTTAATATAATACATAAACATTTACACCATATTAGCACCACATAACTTAAGTGGTGCTAACTTATGGTGATATACTCCATTTTTAATATGATACATAAACATTTACACCACATTAACACCACATAACATAAGTGGTGCTAACTTATGGTGCTAAAAGAGAGCTTTTCTTGTTGTGTATGTGATGCACACTATGTAAAAATTTCAACACATATATATATACATACCTATTTCTGGATGGATATTCTACATGTGATGATTTTTTTTGTTTATAAATTGCGCAAATGTCTATTTAAAACCAAATTAGCTACCGCATCTGTTAATGTATTCATATGTCTGGGGCTTTATTTTCAATTGGAGTTGAATATTAAAGAATTATTATAAAAGCATTAGGTGGTTTTTGTCTCGGAGTGGGTTTCCACCTTAAAAACTATGTGTATTTGTGTTCCTCTTGTTTACTACTATCATTGTACAAACACTGATAATAACTGAAGATTAACTAATGCTCTAATTGAAAGGAATACTGATTCACCCCCCCCCCTCTTAGTATTTCCAACAATTGGTATCATAACTTGGTTCCTTCAATAGTAGTTTAATAGCTGGAAGGAGGTCATGGAGCATACCAAGAATGGTGTACCTCTATTCAATGAAAATAATTATGCACTCTAGAAAGGAAGAATGGAGGTCTATCTCTTGATGCAAGGTTACGAAGTATGGGACACTGTTCAAAATGGATTTACATCAACTACGGATGAACAAGGTAAGAAGAATTTGGTAAATGATGCAAAAGAAAATAATATTATTATCAGTGGACTTATTGAATCTACTTGACATAAGGTGTTGGGTTGTAAAACTACCAAAAATGTATGGGACAAGCTTGAGGATATATATGCAGGTGACTCAAATGTCAAAGAAGCAAAGCTTCAAATCTATAGAGCAAAATTTGAGCAACTGAGAATGAAAGAAGATTGCAACATTGCTGCATACCTCCAATACATTGGTGAAATAACCAATACTCTGGAAGGATTGGGAGAGCCAGTTGATGAGAAGACTATTATATGGAAGATTCTTAGAATGTTATCAGGGAGATTCAACCCAAAGGTATCGATCTCAGAATACAATGAAAATATGGAAAAACTTAGCAAAGAGGAATTACATGGAGTTCTCATAGCATATGAAATGAGACTTGATGAAGAAGAGGGTACTTCACATCTAGAAACTGCATTTGTTGAATCTAAGAAAACCAGTAAGGATAAACAACCTTCAATTGAAAAGACATGCACCTGCAAGTGTGAAGAAAAGGGAGATGATGAAGAAGGTCTTTCAGATGAAGAATATGCTTACTTCATAAGAAAACTAAAAATTAGTAAGGGACAAGTCAAAGGTAAACTTCCATTGATACGTTTCAGCTGTAATGAGGATGGGAATTTTGTAGCAAAATGTCTAAACAGAAGTAATGGAAACTCAAAAGGAAAGAAGTGCTTTAAGAAATTCAACAAGCAAGGATCCAAAAGGAACTTTCTATCTAAAGAAGATAGCTCATCATCCAATGAAGACAATGATAGTGAAGAAGAAGCCAATGAGAGAGTATTTTTTATGGCCAAGCACAATAAGCAAGAGGTATTAAACAATGAAGAATAAATATGGACCATATAAGAATTTTATGAGGAAGCAATCAAGCTTATAAAAGATCTCAAGGCGGAGAAGATCTGTTCCAATAATCTTGAAGAAAAAGGTTCAAGGTCTCAAAATTGAATTTGAAGAACACAAATGCATTGAAGAGTCACTTCAAAAGAATTTGGAAGAAAGCAACCAAGAAAGGGAAGAATTAGAAGCCGTAGTAGTCTTGCTGCGTGAGGAAGTGAGGAATGGAAAAGCTATCCAAAACTATGCCAACATCTCAAGGGCATTGGAAGAACTCATTGACAATCAACGATCTTACAATGACAAAACTGGCATCGGTTACAAAGAAGAAGAAGCAGGACCTTCTACAACAAAATACAATGAACCTATGAGATCTAACATGCATGTAGACTTCATTGGACAAGATTCGCAAGAACAGCCTTGGAAGACAATTCCTTGAAAAAAATTTCCATCCAAGTACCAACATATTTTTTATGGCTGTTGTTATTCATGTGGAGAATTTGGTCATAAAGCTATAGAATGTCGCACGTACCCTAGGAACGAATACAATTCCAGGAGATCTATCAAATATGAACCTCCCAGGGCTCAGTGAAACATCAATAGATTTGAACATTTAAGAAAAAATATTGAATGTTACAAATGTCAAAACTTTGGACACATAGCCAAAGACTACAGACTTGAAAATCCTCCAAAAGAATCTTCAAAGCCACAAAATGAACAAACATGGAAGAAGAAGAAGAATGATAATTGTGCTCTCACTTTCAAGGCTCAAAAGAACAAATATGTGTGGTATGTTGATAGCGGTTGCTCAATGCATATGACTAGAGATAGAAATAAATTTTTATCTCTGAAAGAGAAGAAGGATGGAACCGTGTCCTTTGGAAATGATGGATCTTCAAATGTTATAGGATCAGGTACTGTCACTCTCGGAAGAAAAGATGCTCTAGCCAAGAATGTTCTATTGGTTGAAAAAATGAATCACAATCTGCTCAGTGTTGGACAAATGTGTGATCAAGGACACACAATACTATTCAACTCCACGAAATGTGAAATCAGGAAAGGCGTGTATGGTGAAATTGTGGCTTCAGCAAGTCGAGCTCCAAACGACATATATGTTCTAGATGAAGCAACTAAATCATGTCTAATAGCTAAAGAGGATGATACAATAGTTGGTAGCAATGATGATCGACGAAGTAAGAGGTTTGTTACAAAGGTGCAAAGTGATTTCGAGATTTCTTTACTTGGTGAGATGACATACTTCTTAGGGCTTCAAATATGTCAGCAAGAGAAAGGAATATTTATATGTCAAGCCAAGTACATCAAGGAAATGCTCAATAAATTTAAAATGGAATATTGCAAACCCATCCTTACTCCAATGGTAACAGGTTGCAAATTGAGCATAGACGACTCATCTAAGGATGTGGATCAAAGGTTGTACAGATCTATGATTAGTAGTCTTCTATATGTAACAACCTCCCGACCATATTTTATGCAAGCAGTTGGACAAGTAGCAAGATTCCAAGTAGCACCAAAAGAATCACATATTAAATATTCACCAGCATTGGAATATCTTCGCCAGAAGCTTGGGATTCTCCCAAGTTCTCATTAGATTTTCCTTTTTTAGAATATAAAGGGGGAGTGGAAGTAGATTACAGGTCTGCAGGACAGTTGTGTGTCAAGGGGAGTGGAAGTGTGTATAGGTCCGCAGGAGGGTTGTGTTTCAGGGGGAGTTACTCTTTGCCATTAATGTCAAAGGGGGAGACAATGTTGTAGGAAGAGGTGTCATGATTGCAGGGGGAGTACTTGTGTTGCCATCAATGCCAAAGGGGGATATTGTTGATCAGTGGTTGTCATTGATGTCAATAAAAGAAGCACCAGGGGCTAACCCAATATTTCATGGGAATTTTGACCTACCAAATTAATATACTCTAGGTCAATAATTCTTTTTATGGTTTCTATTTGTCGATATGTTTCTGTTGATATATGGCACGCCATGTAATTATTCACGGTTTGATAGATATTCATGTTTGAAGTTTGTACTGCAAGTTACTGGGGTAAAACACCATGGGGTTGAGGCATGGGTCATTGAAAATTCATAATTAATATTTTTTAAGCTCCTAAAATCCCTCCCACATTGACTTGTTGAAGCCTCTCTCAACCTAAGAATTTATATAAATTGTGATCCTCATTTCCTCCTTATGTAAGGGATTTCACTATCTGAAACAGTTCATCATGGAATTTTCACTCTAACTTTTTGTCTACGAAGGTTCAGAAGATGAAATTTTTATGATGCAAAGCCAAGATCCTGAGGAAGCTTCTGTAAAAATTTCAAATCAAGTTGCGCAATATTTTTGGAGATGTGATTTGTGGAAGTCAGGGTTTTTGCACGTTCCTGAAATTCATCTAAAAGAAGTGACCTTGGTAAATTCATCATAACTCTCTCTCTGAGTATAGGATTGGAATTCTGCAAAAAGTAGCAGATAGTGCACAGTCTATAATTTTCACTCTATCAATTTCATAGTCAAATTAAGAAACAGTGACAAGTGGCATGCCTTAAAAAACACTGTTACCGATGAAATAGGTAACCTGACCTCAAAACGGGAACTCTAGCCCAAAAAGTCTCAAAAAACATGAAAAAACACCCCCCAAAAAAAGTGTGTCTTCCAGAACGCACTTGTTTTTTTTTAAGGTCAAATTTCAACATTTTCTAAAATTATGCTAAAAACAAAATTGTTTGTTGAAAAAAGGATTGAAAAAACACCCTCAAAACAAAACCAGTTGATGCTGGAATAACAAAAAAAAAAATTATGTCATAATTTTGACACTTGTAACAATGGAATTAAAGACAACATATTAGGACATTTTTTAAAATCATAAATTTCTAACATTTTTGATAGATGATGTTAAAGATAAACAAATACATGTCTGAAGGGCTTAAAATTTCGAACAATTTTCATCCATGTTGTTAAACATAAAATATCTTGACTTTAAACAACCCCAAATTTGTAATTATTGTCAACCATAACCTTAAAGATAAAATTTGGTAGCGCATAAAAACCTTAATGACAAGTTGTAAATGTAAAGTTTTTCAATCTTAAGTGTTCAACATACTTGAACAATGAAATTATGGAGAAATTATAAGACTTAACAATTTAAAAAAATGAACAAGTAAATGAAAAAATTATCATTGAACAGAAACAAGTAAGAGTAATTTTAATTTTAATGAATAAGAACTTATCTTTTTTCAAATCTTAGCATAAGACAAATTTAAATATAATTTAAACCAAAACCTAAAAATCAAGCATCAAAACAAAGTGTTTTGTTTCAATGACGCATATAATTATTAAAACTTTTAAAAGTATCTTATACCAAATGGTAACAATACATAATATCATGGTAATATCACTGCATAATCTAAAAATTCAACATTAGTTTCTATTTTCTATTTTACTTATAATTAAAATATCAACATTGGTACATTGAATATAACATAAATTATTTTTGCAATTTATTGTTGCATTGTCGATATTCTAAAGAAATGAATTCTTCATAATTAAAGCATATAATCCAACAAACATAGAAATGTCTCATAACTTCATGAAAAATGAGATGGAAGTCAAAAATTTTATTTCAAGTTACCATGCAAACATCAATTACATAAAAGTGTCTTAGATAGTTATTCAAAATCAGCCATAGGTTCTGGCACACCATCATAATCTACATCTTCAAATGAATGGCTCGATGCAGATGAAGATGATCCATATTCCTTTCTTTCATCAACTAGTACTCCATCTGAGTCAACATGCATGCCCACCATTTCAGAGTTCAAAAGTCTTGTAGATCTACGTCTACATTCTGCAGAGTCCCATTTCAACAGTAATTGTTCTGGTAGCAATTTCTTCAAAATATTTATGGTCTGCAACCGAAGAGTTCCTCTCTTTTTCAAATTGAAGTCATACACAAGTATGTCAACATCCTCCAATTTTAAGACATATGTGCGGCGACGATTTATATTTGTGCCCTTTATTTTTCTCTTTCTGCCAATTATTTTTTTCGCAACCATCTCTAGCTTGTACACACCATTGAAAGGGTGGGTACTTGTGGCATACCAATGTACATCAACAACTGTAATCTCTTCATTTTCATTAATGACCTTTATAACCTTGGCAATCCAGAATGGATAGCCAAGTGGATCTTCATCTGCTAACATTGCTATCATGCAACCCTCCTTAAGATCCTGCACAGAACCCCTGTAAAGGTCTTCCATGGCTTCACGTTGTGCACATGATCTTCTAGAACCAATATATATTTCTCTTTCCTCTACCCGAGGGAAATTAATAATAGCTTGAGGCTGTTGTTGTTAAACATTGTGTGTTTCCTGATGTTCATGTTCATTTGGCATATTTTGTGGCAAAAAAAAAGGAGTCTTCAAAAGCTTATCCTCATTTACTGATCTTGAAATCATATCACTTTGATTACTGAAAAAAGACTCCCACCAAACTGAATTAGCAACATTGAAGTATTCATATGTATCTCTAATACATATTTTAATTTCCTCTAGACATTCAAAATAATTTATGTCTCTCTTCTGCCTTCGTGCATTATGGAGTTCGGAAACTGACTGTAATAACAATATCTTTGATGAAAACATTGGACTCTCTGGAATGAACTTCAAAAATGCTAAACCTGATGATGGTCCCCATTCTTCAATAGTTGAATAATTCTTGCCCCATATAAGTGTTATCCCATCAATTTTTTTGATATGAAATTGATGCTGGAAGCTAATGTCGTTAACTTGTTCAATGCATTTCTCCTCACCATGCGATCCAAAAATAAACCTTCGCATGTCAATATTTTCTTCCAACACATGAAAAACAGGCTCTGGAATGTACGATTTCTTAATACATTCAATTAATGATGGCAGGCTCCCAACACCTTTCCTCCTCAATGTTACTGAAAAACAACTGAACATTTGATCAATATGATCATGAGTATTCCCAACAAGAAGGAAACCAACCTTTATCTTTTTAAAAATCCCCAATTCAACGAGCATGTTTAGATACCCAAAAAGAACTTGATTTTTGTTCTCACGACCTGTGTTGTCTAATTGTAAATACAAAACTTCAGGAAGAATCCCAGACCAATGAGTAACCACGTCATGGATTATAGTTATGGTCAGATTTGCATCATTGTGAATATTTGGAGTTGTGAAGAAAACTCTTGGAAACATCTTCTCATTAAATACCATACAACCAACCAAGTGAAACTGAATGAAATTTTCCTCCTGTAATTTTTTTGGCGTGTGGACAAAATGTGGAAGAAGTGTTTTCTTTTGGTCCATACCATCAATTATCAATCCCACATATTTATTTGGATGATCATAACACTTATTTCGATGTTTATACAACTTTTGTCTTTCACTTGTTTGCTGATTGCGATGGTCTTGAAGTTCTTTGACAACGGAATGTGTACATAAAATAAAAGAAACATATGAATAAATATATTTTCATAGTAGATAAGTATCAAATTTTAAAAAACAATGTTTTGAACACATACCTCTTTCTGCCCCTTGACATTTATCTCTTTTTGCTTTAACAGAAGCACATGTGCTGCAAATCCCCATCCTTGTCTTCTTAGGAATACGAACATTGTTGAATTCAGTTTTCCATATCCTTGTAAAATAAGAATATGTAATAAAATTACCAATTCCTTCAACAACTTCTACATAATATTTGTATAACATGAATATTTCTCGTCTCGAGAAATTATCTGGAATATGTATTGTGTCTTTATTTGGCATACACTCTCCATGATTTGAAAAGAAGTCTTTCATCCATGTCTTAGTAGTATTTGCAAACGGCCCCACCTCCCGTTTATGACCTTCTTCTGAATAATATGTGGGATCCTTTTCCAATCTATCTTGGATTCTTGACAAACGACAATTACCAATTGAATACAACATTTTGAACGCCTTTCTGCAAAGCAATACATTCCCAATATGATAATCATAACCTACTAGTGTAGTTTGCATGCAACCCACTAAATATGAATTCTGCATGCTTTTATTCATTGACATATATGTTTTCCTTTTCTCCAAAGAAAAGTTGAAATCCATATTTTTCAAGCAATCCCTTCGACAACATGCACTTGAAATCAAATGAACGATAGAACTTTTTGTCATGAGATATTTTGTCCTCACCCTTGTATAACTAGAATGCTTTGGATTGATATGAAAAGGTCTACTCCTACTCCTAGTTGCAATATTTGCTTGCAACGACTTCATCATTCCATCATCCTTTGTAAATGTAGTTTCATCACCATTAGAAAGAATATTATCCCCACTATCATCATCCTCAACATAGTTAAGAAATTCATCAACATCATTGCGTGGAAAATTTTATTTACCATCATCAGTTGAAGAAAAAATTTCACAAGAATCATCGACACTTTTGTAACCCTGACTCAAAATAAATTCTTCACCATTTTGACCCATGCTTTCAAATTCTTCCCTGGGAGGATTCAATTCTTCATCACCATGAGTGTCTTTGAAATGGTCACTTGGAGAAAATGCAATATTCAGATCTGTGCCTCTAAAATTATCATTTGCAAGAAACTCTTCATCCTCCCCTTCCTCAGTGGCGCTCTCATAATCCTTGGGATTAGGCATAAGTGGAAGCTTTGAATTTGTATTCACTAGAATTTCTTCATCCTACCCCTCCCCTTCCTCACTAAAGCTCTCATAGTCCTCAGGATTGGGAATAATTGAATGCCTTGAATCTATATTTATTGGAAATTCTTCATCCCCCCCTTCATCAGTGGTTTAATTATAATCGTTATGATTAGGATGAAGTGAAAATTTTAGCTTTGGAAATTCATCCCCGTCTTCATCAGTGGTGCTGGCATAATCCTTAGGATTAGGACGAAGTGGATATTTTGATGCTGCAAATTCTTCATTCCCCTCTTCTTCAATGGTGTTGACATAATCCTTATGATTAGGACGAAGTGCATATTTTGACTTTGCATATTCTTCATTTCCCTCTTCATTTGTGGTGCTGACATAATCCTTAGGATTAAGACGAAGTGGAAATTCTAACTCTGGAATTTTTTCTTCCCCCTCTTCATGAGTGGTGCTTGCATAATCCTTAGGATTAGGACGAAGTGGAAATTTTGACGCTGTAAATTTTTCATTTCCCTCTTCATCAGTGGTGCTGGCATAATCCTTAGGATAGGGATGAAGTGGATGTTTTGACTCTAAAACATTATCATTCCCCTCTTCATCAGTGGTGCTCGCATAATCCTTACGATTAGGATGAATTTGATATTTTGACTCTGGAAATTTTACATCCCCCTTTTCATCAGTGGTGCTGGCATACTCCTCAGGATTAGGAAAGAGTGGATATTTTGACTCTACAAATTCTTCATTCCCCTCTTCATTTGTTGTTCTCATATAATCCTTAGGATTAAGCTGAAGTGGATATTCTTCATCTCCCTCTTCATCAATGGTGTCCTCATAATCCTTTGGATTAGGACGAAGTGAAACTTTTGACTCTGGAATTTCTTCATCATGCCCTTCATCACTGTTGCTTTCATAATCCTTAGGATTAAGAGTAAGTGGTATAACTGGCGCTCGATTTACAGAAATTTCATTTTGCTGCAGCTCATCAATTTTGTTTTCATCATCTTTAGGATAACGACCAAGTCGATTTTTTGACTCTCTATTCACGGTGAACGAACTCCCATTATATTCATCACTCTGAATAGAGTTGTTGCGTGACGAAGATGTTGATGTTTTAGAAAGAAAAACTTCACTATGAGAAGAAACCATGGCTTTCAACAAGAATAGGTTGAATGATACAGATTCCTCTCCCACTGACAATATATAGCTTAAAGACTGAAAATTTCCCTTCAAATTTTCCCTCCAAAAAAATTCGCGAAAAAATTTCCCTCCAAAAAAATTCGCGAAAACTTTCCCTCCAAAATTTTCATTTCATATATTTGGTACAAATATTAATCAAAAAATGTATTTAACATTTTTTTTAATAAATTGTTTATGTTGAAATATTTTACCGATATTTATATTCAAAATATCCACAAAATATTTCTATCATGGATGCCTTCCAAACTAAAATAATGTTTTTATTTGAATGATTTAACATTGACTAGATATAAGTATTAACTATAATATTACTATAATACCTACATGCAAATATTAACTATTTTAACTATAATTAACTACATGTACATATTTTAGATTTTAAAATTTAATCCCATGATTTTAAACATTGATTACATGTAAATAGTAACTATGATAACTAAATACAAATATTAACTATTTTATCTATAATATTAAATATAATTAACTACATATAAGTATTTCATATTTTAATTTTTAATCTGAGATTATATTTGAATTATTCAACATTCAGTACATGTAAATATTAAATAAAATATTAATTATGATAAATACATGCAAATAATAAGTATTTTAACTATAGTATGAACTATAATAAACTAAATCTAAATATTTTAAATTTGAAATTTTAATCCCACATTCGTTAAACAGTAAACCAATCAGACAATATACGCTATTTAAAAGGAATGATTATTCTTATTCATCACATCACATCAAGTTTTCTGGTATTTGTTAGAGCAAATTTCTGGAGGTGTTGCGTTGGCATTGGTAACTTCATGGAGGCATTGCATTGGCATTGGAAGCGTTGTGTCGCTATTGGTAATTTTGTGGAGGTGTTGCATTGGCATTGGTAACTTCGTGAAAGCATTGCATTGGAATTTGAGGCATTGTGTTGCTATTCGTAATTTTGTGGAGGCGTTGTGTTGGCATTGGTGACAGCAGCTTTTTGCATTTCAAAGGTTAGTTTTCCTTCTATTCTGTCAATTTAAAGATGATTTTGGGGAAAATCTGTTTTTCTATAGTTTTTTTGTGTCCAAAAACTATTTTTTTAAGGTTTCTAGGTTCAAAAACCTTGATTTTTTTATATTTTTTTAGTGAAGAAAATGAAAAAAAAAAAAACCAATTTTACTAGGGTTTAAAGAACAAAAATTTAGATTTTTTTTCTTTTTTAAGACTTATAGGTTCATTTAGACAGAAAAATCCATAAAACAACCATGCACATAAAAAAAAAGTAGTATTATAACATTTTTATTTGTTTTTTTTTTAATCATAAATATATCAGTGATTTCATTATTTAAATTTTTTTTTTTTTATTTGAGAATTTTTTTATTTTATATTCTATTTTATTTTATTTTTTTAATTTTAAATCTTTATTTTATTCTTTTTAATTTTAAATCTTTAATTTTTTTCATTATTGTTTTGTTATATATCATATATATATATATCTTTTTTAATTGTATTGTGATATAGTTTTTTTTTTTAAATTTATTATATTGTTTTTTTTTTTTAATTATATGATGTTTAAAAACTAAACATTATTGTGATTTAATAAATTTTTTTTTTTAATTTTATGTTTTATTTGTTATATTTTGATATTTTTAACATTTTTTTTATTAATAAATAATGTTTTAATAATTATATTTATATTATTAAAACATTATAAATATAAAAAGACATTATATATTAATATTATTTAACATTGATACAGCACGCGGTCTGCCTGTTGGGCGCCGGTGGCTAGTCGGGCGGCGCCACGAGGGCGGTCCAGCCTGCCTCCTGGCTCCCCCCCGGTCGAGGGTCGATTCCCGTGTTGCCGCCCCCGTGGCGCCGCCCAGCCGGCCCCCGGTGCCCAACGGGCGGGCCTGCTTAGGCCCTCGGCCGGGGGGGAGCTGGGAGGCGGGCTGGGCCGCCCCCATGGCGCTGCCCGGCCGGCCCCCGGTGCCCAACGGGCGACCCGCGCGCCGCCCAATGGCCACGATTCATTTTTAATTTTTTTTTAATTTTTTTTTAATTTTTTTTAAATTTTTAAATTTTTGTTTTTTAAATTGTTTTTTTTTATTTTTTTTAACAATTTTTTTTTTAAAATTTTGGTTTTTTTTTTTTAAATTTTGTTTTTAAATTTTTTAAAATTTTTTTTTTTTAATAATTTGTTTTAACAAAACATTTTATAATTTTGATTTTTTATTTTATTTTTTTTGTTCTTAATTTTTTTTTTTAAATAATTTGTTTTAATAAAACAATTAAAAGTTTATAGAAACATTGTTATATATAAAAATAAAAAAAATTTGTTATATAATATAATAAAAACATTGTTAAATAATAATTGTTAAAAATTTCAAAATATAACAAAAATATATATATATATATATATATATAAACAACATTTATGTTTTGTTTTTAAACATTATATAATTAAAAAATATATATAATATAATAAATTTAAAAAAAAAAAACATTTGTTTTAATATAACAATATAATAAATTAATTAAAAAAAAACTATATAACAATACAATTAAAAAAATAAAATATATATATAATATTATAACATTTGTTATAAATAGTTAGTAACTTTTTTTTTTTTAAATATTAAACAAAAACTGAAGTTTGAAAATACTAGTTTATTTTTTTAAAATTATTTTATACAATTTAAACACATTTTTAAATTTTTTATAAAATGTATTCAAAACATATTATATAGATATATATACATATGATTTATAATATTTTGTTTTTAAATGAAATTTTTTATAGTTAATTTTACTGCTTTAATTTCAAACTATTTAGTTTTAGAAATAAATTTTGTTTATTAAATTTATTTTATCCACAATATTTTTCCATTAACTAATATATATATATATATATATATATATATATATATATATATATATATATATCAGGAAAATGGCATCAAAAAAGATTTCTGTGAATGTTTCTGCACCTAGGACAGCAGCTCCCAAATCTACGGCAGCAGCTCCCAAATCTACAGCTGCAGCTCAACGCACTATGGATACAACTCCCAAATCTAAAGTTGCAGTTGGGCGCACTATGGACACTGTTGGACGCAATAAGGATATTGTTGCACACACTAATAAAAGTCAAGCAAGTGAGGCACCAGGTTCATTAAAGCTTATTTCTGATTGGAAGAATGCCGAGGAAATAGATAAAACTGATTTCTCATGGTATCTTGAAGACAGTAAAATGGAGGCTGATATACACATCTATCTGATTTGTGGTATGATTGACTTAAATGAGCCATATGATGTGATAGGCAGAGTACGAGACATATGTATGGTCTCGAATACAAACACTATTTATGTTCTTGCAAGGAAGGCTCAGAAACGTGAGAAGGTTAGATATCGTCTATCAATCGTCAAGTATGACACAGATGAAATAACTTCAAAATTTTCTGAAGAAATAGCAAACAACATTGCAAATAACATTGTAAGTATGCTTATTTTTATTTCCTCTATGCATTATTGTAAGGATGATTCAATTTTTTATAAATTATTGATCATTGACATGTTTTATTTTGTTTCATAGGATTTTCTTCCGAGTCTTTCAAACATGTTTGATGGTATTTATATGTTGGTGCCAAATGTTATGGATGTGATCAAAACTTTCCACAAAGACAAATCAGAGGAAAGGAGATTGAAGCAAAGAGCAATAGCTCGTGACACTGCAACAGTACAAAGAGGGGATCAACCAAGAGTCACTAAAGTGGGTAAATCTAGTAAACTTAAACATGTTTTTTTGGAAGGTGTCGAACATGAAACAGAAAATTATGATAGAATTAGTGAGGAGGAGATGAGAACTATTGTGAAAAAGGAGAAAAAAGATCAGACACCAAAAAGAAAAAATGCCAAATATGTCTCTTTTGTACCTCATGAAGGAGAGATTGTTTATAAAAAAACTGATATGTTATCCAATAAGACTAGGAAAAAAAATATTGGTGAACCTGTAAAGGTCGTGAGCAGTAGTGAAGAACAAATTGAAAGCTCTTACGGAAGCAGAGAAATCATAACAGCAGGTGCTGAGTTAAAGGATGGCATTATTAAAACAAAACAAAATGCTATTCGAAAAGAGTTGAGGAAGAATAAATTAATTCTTGGTGGGCAAACATTTGAGCTTAATGTTAACCAATTTTATGGCCCAGATGAAGGACAATCTCAATATCAAATTAGAAAGGCCCATCACCTACATGTACATAATCTGAAAACATTGTTCGGGTTCAATCCATATGCGCATGTGGTGGATTATGTGGTTCTTGTCGATCCATGTCAGGTTCCCAACAAACAAGCATTTGACAAGGCAAAATGTTTTGATTATAAATATTATGTAATTGGAGGAAACCATTCAATAGAGGCTAAAAGACAATTGATTGCAGAATATCCCAATAACTATATTTTTCAAACAGTGAAATGCATCATTTACGCTGGCTTAACAGAAATGGAAGCAAAGTTATTGGCATGGGATCATAATGCAGATAATGAGTACAGAATGAAAATGACTTTCATCCAAAGGGTCAGATTTATTCATAATGAATTCATAGAAAAATGTCGTGGGGATAAGACACAAGTTAGTGTGGCATTTCGAAAGGAATGTTTAATGGAAACAGGTTATCAAATTGATGAAAAAAAACAAAATATGGAAAATTGAATACAAATCTCTTCAGAGGCACAGATAACATTTTTCAGTTGGCATTTAGAACTGGGGAGGTATGGGATTTGATTGATGAGATTTTTGATCGGTGGAAGAATATTTCCATAAAAAATCAGAAGGTTAGAAAGAGTAAACCCATAATATGTACCAACAGTAAAGGGGGTCCTGAAATGAAGCAGCTTCCAGAGGATATGACTATTACACCTTGGAGAACAATGCAAGGTGTGAAGGATGATAAATTAGTCAAATCAATATTAGCCCGTGTGAAGTCGGGTGAATTATCAATGGAAGAAATGTGTGCAGAATTTCAAAAGTAAATTTCTTGAATTATTTCTTTCATTATAATTTTATTTTAAATAAAACATAATGATGTTGGTAGAATTTGTTATACATGTCAATATATTAACGTTTTTAACTTGATTTATTCAGTCAGAAAATTTTTATGAAAATACAAGAACACATGGTTAAAATGTTGAATGAAGACAGTTGGGATGATGTTGTACGCAACTACACAGAAGCAAGTTCTACATCAACACTAAAAGAGTTTTATATTGCATTCAATAAGGTATGTTGATTTATAAATTTATTTTATTCATATTTTAACTATTTTTATTTTATTACTTATACATATCTATATATATTTTTATGTCATTAAAGATGTCGAAGAAGGATGGAAATGGAGTACCAGATACTTTCAAAAGATTTATTGAAAAAATTAAGATGGAGAACATGAGAAGGAAGCGTCTTATGAATGTTGAACTAGATCCTACTCTTAATCATTACATTTGGAATGGGCTCGACAGTGTCCAATATCAAATAATACAAGGTGACTGTGAAGACATTGCATCACTAATACCTAAAAGGGAACATGGCCTAGTTATTAAATATATTCCTCATGGTTTCAATTTCCCAGACATTGAATATGATAGAGAACCATATACTTATCAAGCTTTTAGTAAAGTGGTTACGGGTTTTCAAGAAGTGAGAACATCACCACTTTGGCGATTTGTGACATTTCATTTAGACACACGGTTTCCAATGTTATTAACAAGCTTCAAGGGTAAAACAAACTCAAGGATGCAACTTACATGGTAAGATTTTGAAATTGTATGTTTGAATCCTCCTAAACTTTTTTATTCATGTAAAATTTAATTGAACTTTTACTATGTTATGTTACAGGCAAAAGTCAAATATTGTTTCTTCCGAAGATCAGCCTATTATAAATGATTGTGAGTTCATCCATGTTGAATGTTGGACAAAAGAGGATAGCTATAAGAATATTATTATGAATCGAGTAGATGGGAAGAGTCATAGTCAAGTATTGGTTTATGATGCAGTGGTAAGAAAACTAACATATGAGGATAAAGATGCAAAAGGAGATATAGTTAACATTTATCAAAAACCACAAACATTGATTAACTATCTTATAGATCTATGTTCAAATGAAGGAGAATGGGTTTTGGATTTATTCTCAGGTTCAGGTAAGTTTTAATATACAAATTTAAATTTAAATATTGTATTTTTTACTTTTTATGTCTCCATAGTAATTTTCTTACTTATTTTTTTTGTGCTTGATGATTAGGTACAACACTAGCATGTTTCCTACAAAAGGGAAGAAATTGCATTGCCATTGAGAAAGATCCAGTTCAATGCAAATTTATTCAACAAAGAATTAACGCTCTTAAATTCCTTCCAGATGCGAAGCAAGAAGTTGGTTTGAGGAAAGGAGATTTTAATGAATCACGTGTGCAAAAAAAGCAAAGGAACCTCAACCACCATTATATGGAATGATTGGAAAGGGACACTTTGGAAGATTTGCTGACATGAAAGATCCATTAGAAGACGGCGATGATCAAAATGAAGAAGAAAATGTTGCGGAAGAAGCCATCAATGTTGTTCTAGATGATGTTGAAGATGTATTAGTTGATATTGTTGATGATGTTTAAGTTATGCTTGCAAACAAAGCTTATTTTTTAGAACTATTAATCAATTTTACTTGTAATGTTTAGACTTTGATATTTTATGAGAACAACCCTTTTTTTTTGCAAAAAACATGTGATTGCTATTATTTTTTGACATAAAATTCAATAAAAATGTTGTTTTCTTAAGTTTTTTTTGTTAAGATTCTCCCAAAAAATTATTTTATTTAACATGTTTTTTCCAACAAAAACTCTGTAAAAGTGTATTTTTTGCATTGTATTTATATTGAAAAATTGTATTTTTTTGTCATATGGTTCAAAATATTGGTTTTTTAGAGATAATTTTTTGATGTGCATTGAAAAATTATTTAACAATACATAAACATGTAGAAAATATAAACTTTAGAATATTGACCTTTTTTCCATCTTTTATATATGTGAAAAAGTGAAGATATCATTACAAGTTTTTATTTTAAAAAAAATATTTTTTTATTTTTAAAACACAAGTACATAAATGCACTTAAAAATAAACATCTCATAGAAGAAGAAGACATTAAAAAATTTATAGTGTCAAAATCAATCATATAAAAAAAACGTTGGTGATGATACACCACCACTATTCAAAATCGACATAGAAAACACCACTTTAAAATAAAAAAAAAATCATTAAAAAAAAAAAACAAAATGAAAAAAAATTAAAGTGCCAAAAACATGCTCAAATTTTTTTTTTCTTGATTATGCATCGCCACTTTTTCAAAATCAGGCATTTTTCTTGATATTTCAAAAAGTAGGTAACATTGAGGTTACCTATTTCATCGGTAACATTGTTACAAGTGTGCTCTACTGAAATAGTCCATAATTAGGACATTGTGAGAGATTAGGTATAAATCTCTCTTGAAGAATCCAAATTAGGTCAGACCTATGGCATTGGAAAGATGACTCAGAGGAATACTACAGGACCAAAAATCAGATATTGAGGATCTGAAAACAGAGATACACAAGATTCAATATGGAGCTCCTAGAAGGCAAGAAAAAGCTATATCATGTGTTGTCAAGGGTTGAAAAGGACCAAAATTTCTACGGTAGCAAAGTAAAGCAAGGTACAGTAGAGGGTAGCATGACAAGAGTAGCAACCAAGGTGAATAACAACAGTAAGAAGTTCATCATATGAATTCTTCAAGTGGGCAGCACTGCATACAATCATTGTAAAGGTATTATTGTACTTAGTCATTGTAAATAAATTATTGTACAAATTGTACTAGTGTCTATCTGCCAAGGGTTGAAGAGGCAGTGTTGGGAGGTCTAGGATCGTCATTAGGTGGTTGTGTCAAAGTTGGGGTTATGGTCTAGTATATCTTCTTCTTCTGCACCATTCTATATCATTGTAAAGTGGACCATTTTCCTTGGTACGAGAGTCCATTCTTCTTTTATTCTTCTATAAGGTGGTAGGGTGGTGCTAGGGTGAGTTCTAGCTCATTGGGTGTTGAGGCATCTGTTCAGTTTACTACTGAAGAATCTCGGGCATTGCAGCGTCAATCCAGTGGGAGCTGGAGAATAATTATTTTCTAGATTCTAGGAATTTGGAGCTTTATTTTCAATTGGAGTTGAATATTAAAGAATTATTAGAAAATCATTTGGTGGTTTTTGTCCCGGAGTGGGTTTCCACCTTAAAAGTTGTGTTCATTTATGTTCCTCTTGTTTTATGTTATCATTGTACAAACACTGACAATAATTGAAGATTAAATAATTCTCTAATTGAAACGAATACTGATTCACCACCCACCCCCCCCCCCCCCCCTTTCAGTATTTCCAACACTATATACTCATTTTTCATTCATGTTATTGGGTTGGTTACCCAGATAAGATCTCATGGAGAAAATATTGAGAAGTCTACCCTCAAGATTTGATACCATATTAGTGGGAATAGAAGAGACAAAGGATCTCTCAATATTTATAGTGGATGAGCTTAGTGCATCCCTGATGTCTCATGAACATGGAATAAACAGAGGAACAGATTCCTCATTGAAACAAGCTTTCAAGACTCAAATGTCTTTTAGCTGAAGTAGAGGTCAAGGGAGAGCAAACAACAGAGGAAGAGGCAGAAGCCAAAACAGAGGAAGAAACTGCCCTGCAAGTTTGAGTGGAAGGGGCAGCAATCAGAACTAGAATGAAGGCTCAAGCCAACATCAAGCTCATGGACAAAGGTATGATAAATCCCAAGTCCAATGTCATTATTGAAAGAAATATGGGCACTATGCCAATGAATGTAGGAAAAATAAAAATGACATGAATAATAGGAAGAATGCTAATTTTACAAAAGAAGAAAAGAATCAGAAGAATGTGTTGTTAACATGTAATGTAACACAAGATAGACAAGATGATGTAAGGTTCTTAGACTCAAGTTGTAGTAACCATATGACTGGAAACATAGCAATGTTTTCCAATCATGATGAAAATTTTAAATCTGAAGTAAAAACAGAAACCGATAGTAATATCTCTATCAAGGGAAAATTCGGAGTAAGTATCCTGACAAGAAATTGGAGAACAGAAGTTTGTGCCAGACGTATATTATGCACCTGACTTGAAATGTAATCTTTTGAGCATTGGACAGCTCATAAACAAGGGCTACAATGTGTTCTTTAAAGATGATTTGTGCACAATCATGGACATACCTCCAAGCAAGAAAGTCATTGCAGAGGTGTAGATGACAAGGAATAGGATGTTTCCTCTCAACCTCAGAATAAACATGAAGGAAAGAAGAAATGTAGCGGCTGTAACACAAGAGGTCTTTCAAGAAGAAGTGAAATATGAAAATTGGTTATGGCACTCGAGATTTGGACATCTCAATTTCAGAGGCCTAAACTTGTTACACAGAAAGGGAATGGTAAAAGGATTACCATTGATTGAGAAACCAGACAACCTATGTGAAGGTTGCATCTTGGGCAAACAACACAGAGAAAGCTTTCCAGCAGGGAAGAGTATAAGGACAAAGACACCCTTAGAGATTGTCCACTCTGAATTGTGTGGACCAATGCAAATGCCATCTTTAGCTGGCAACAAATATGTTTTGACGTTTATAGATGATTACACCAGAAAGACATGGGTGTATTTCTTGAAACAGAAGAGTGAAGTGTTTGAAGAGTTTTTCCACTTCAAAGCTCATTTTTAGAAGCAGAGTGGGAACTACATCAAAGTGCTAAGAACTAACAGAGGTGGAGAATACATCTCCAAACAGTTCCTACATTTCTGTAGGGAGAATGGCATACATAAGCAGTTTACCACGAGGTACACACCTCAACGAAATGGTGTAGCAGAAAGGAAGAAGAGGACCATCATGGACATGGTCAGAAGTATTTTGAAGGAAAAACATTTTCCAAATGAGTATTGGGCTGAAACTGTCAATTTTGCAGCATATATCTTGAATAGATGCCCAGCTAAAGCTCTCATGAACAAAGTTCTGGAAGAATCGTGGAGCGACATAAAGCAGCATGTCACCCACATGAGAGTATTTGATTGTGTGGCTTATGCACACATTCTATATCAGCTAAGGAAGAATTTGGACAATAAGGGGGATAAATGTATCTTTATTGGATACAGTGAAGAATCAAAGGCATACCGACTGTATAACCCATCCACCAAGAAGTTTTTTATCAGCAGAGATGTACAATTTATTGAGGAAGAAGCTTGGGATGGAAGCTTATAGAAAACAATGAACATGAAGACATGTGTGTCTCATGGAGAGGAAGAGGAATGCACAACAACAAATAATTCCTCCACGGTGGCTCCTCCTCCACCACTGCAAGCACAAAAAACCACACCACAAGATAGAAATATAACAACCTCGAGAAATCAAGGAAGTGCTTCTCCAAGCACACCATAGGGAACTGAAACTCCCTCGAGTTCAAGTGGAACTCCAAGTACACCAAGAAGACCAAGATTCAGAAATCTGAGTGAGATTTATGAACAAGGAGAGGTAAATGATAATGCTGGTCTGAACTCTTTATTTGCTTTGTATTGTCATGTTGATGACCCAATTCATTTTGAAGATGTTGTAAAGGAAGAAAAATGGATTGAAGCAATGAACAAAGAGATTGGTGCAATAGAAAAGAGTAATACATGGGAGTTAGTGGACCTCCCTAAAGGTAAAGAAGTCATTGGAGTAAAATGGGTCTACAAGACCAAGATCAATGCTAAAGGTAATATTGAAAGGCACAAGGCAAGACTTTTTGTCAAAGGCTACAAGCAGCAACAAGGAAGAGATTATGAAGAAACTTTCGCAACGGTTGCAAGGATGGAAACAGTGAGAACAGTGTTGTCCATAGCAGCACAACAAAAATGGAAGGTTTATCAAATGGATGTGAAATCTGCATTCTTGAATGGAGTGTTGAAAGAAGAGGTATATGTTGAACAACCTCTAGGCTATGAAATTGAAGGCCAAGAGCACAAAGTATTCAAGTTCAAGAAATCTCTTTATGGGCTGAAACAAGCACCGAGAGCATGGTGCAGCAGGATAGATTCTTACTTGACTGAAAATGGATTTGAGAAAAGTGATGGAGAACCCACACTCTACATAAAAGAAAATGATGGTAAGATTCTTATTGTTGTTTTATATGTAGATGATTTAACCTTTAATGGCAATGAAGTTTCTCTCATTGCTAATTTTAAAGCAGTCATGAAGAGTGAATTTGAAATGATTGATTTGGGTTTTCTGAGATATTTTCTTGGAATAGAAGTAGAGAAAAATGAAAATGGGATTTTTATTTCCCAATAAAAATATGTTCAAGAAGTGTTGAAAAGATTCAACATGCAAAACAGCAAAGCAACTGTAACTCCAACTTTCATGGGGTTAAAATTGAGCAAAGAAGATCACAGAAAGAATGTCGATCCGACATTGTATAAGAGCATAGTTGGCAGCCTCATGTATTTGACTGCAACTAGGCTGGATATAATGCACATTGTAAGTTTAATTTCCAGATTCATGGAAACACCAAAAGAGACTCATTGGCAGGCAACCAAGAGGATTCTAAGGTATGTGAATGGAATGTAGGGGTATGGTATTTTATACTCCCCATCTAAAAATTTTAAATTGATTGGTTACACTAACAGTCATTGGGCTGGAAGTGTAGATGACATAAAGAGCACATATGGATATGTGTTTCATTTGGGATCGAGAGCCGTTTCATGGGCTTTCAAGAAGCAACCAATAGTTGCTTTATCAACAACAAAGGAAGAATATGTGGCAGCAACAGCAGCAACATGCCAAGCAATATGGATGAGAAGGCTTAGAGGCTTATGTCATGATGAAGACAAAGGAACAAAAATTTAACGTGATAATAGCTCAGCAATATCTTTATCAAAGAATTATGTCTTCCATAAGAGAACAAATCAGATTGATGCAAAATTTCATTTTATACGTGAACTGGTTAATAATGGTGAGATTGTTTTGCAGCACTATAGGATAGAGGAACAGTTTGCTGATATACTGACAAACCCATTAATTCATAAATTTTTTTAATATCTCAGGAAATGCCTGGGTATGCAAGAAAATCTAGCAGTTGAAATTAAGGGGGAGTGTTGGAATTTAATTCCAACTGCCATAAGAAAAACAATAGGATGACGAATTAATGTTGATGGGAGTTTGAAGGACGATGACATAAATTTCTGATGGGATTGAAGGATAGAAAATGTGATGTAAATCTTCAAATCTGATATTCATGCAACCACGATCTTATCTGCAGCAACCACCAGCAATCAATTCTCTGCCAGCCACATTTATCGCACATCAGCTCCATTCCAGGGGGTAGCAAGTATGGGCAGCAAAGAGGAGCGATGACCCACCGGAGGAGGTGACATCATTCTCTGCTTGACCAATGAGAGTAGTTTCGGGGGGATATGGAAAAGACCTTTGGGAAAGTATTACACCCCACGTAATCTTTGTGAAATGTTTTGATTTAAGTTTTATTTGCCACATAATGTTTTAATTTTTAACTTTGGGTTTATTTTATTTATGTGGTACATTTCGTTTTAACTTAGGTTACATATTTTGATATATATATATATATATATATATATATATTATAAAAATGAAATATTTGTAATATACATACATATTTTAATGTTATGTATATATGCCGTGAGTGCATTGTAAATATAGTTGCATAGTATTGTGTAATTTTCCCGAAGGCTGAATAGAAACAGAGAGACAGAGAGGAGAATTTTTTTGTTGTAGCACTGCGTCTGTAGCAGTTGAAGTTTTATTTAGTGAATTGAAAAAACAATAGTTCTAAAGAATTTCATTTTGCAACAGCTTATAGTTTTTTTAATGAAATAGTGTTATAATTCATCTCTCTGTGTCCGCAATTTTATTTTAATCTTTGTGTTGAAGTTGAGGAATTATTTTTATTCCTCTGTGTGTTCGGAATTGTTCAGAAATTCCAACATATTGTTGTATGTCATTGATGCATATAATTTTCCAATTGAGTAACTAATACTTTCATGTCATGCTTTTTTTACATACTTACAAATTCTAAAATGTGGTATGGATGACAAGCTTTCTTGTGTTGTTTTAAAATATCGATGTGCTAAGGTCAACATTAGTGTAGAGAAATTTTTGGTGATTTATTTTTAAATCTCAAGTTTAATTTAATTTAATATTTTGGAGGAAATGTTTGGTCAAATCTATTTGAAGGGATCAATTCCCACTCACTTATTAAGAGAGCCTAACACTGAGTACATCAAGGAGAATTGTTTTTTTTCTAGTCTTATATTTCCCAAAATATGTGATCATTCTTGTTTTCTTTCAAATAAAAAACTCTTCCCTTATGTTACTTCTATAAAACCTAACCTTCCTCAACCTTATACTATACTTTCAAGGTGAAATATAATGCACTAAATTGATAATACTAAAGCCAATGAAACCAAATCCTAGAAAAAGCCATATGCTTATGAAATACTCACTAAGTACCTGTAAGTTTTAAACTATAATTATGGGTATATGGATCAATCCTCACCTCAGGGAGTTGGATATTGTTAAGAGCTTCAAGCCTTCAACACCTTCCATCTCATATACCTTTGTTGGGTTTCCCTTGTATATCAAAGCCCTATCATGAAATTTCAAAGTAGATTTTGTCTAGTGAATGCTTTCGAAGATATGTGCTCATCATGTATAATAAGGCTATTTTTTTATGTTTTACCAATATCTTCACATTTAGATTTAGATAGTGAATCCTCAAAATTATCCAACATAATTTCAGTCACACTTTCAAATTTCTGCACTAATACTGAAGCCTCCTAAAAAACTAGTGAATATTTAGTATTTATCCTAACCTTTGAAGGCATGATGTTTTTCTCTATTTTCTAGGTCATTGAATCTCATGGATTTTGAATCCAATATTTTAGATGGGTTGCATTGCATTTTCTAGTAAAGGTCTTCACTTTTCCTAACTTTCCACTATTCCGCCTAAAGGATATGAAGCCAATTAAGTATCTATTCATTTAATCTACTCAGGTTATTACTGAAGCACTCCAAATATTTGTGAATATTTTCTCTCATCTTTGAAATCTTGATAAAATTTTATTTTATTTTTCTAGTTCACTAAATCTCGTAGATTTTGAGTCCAAGAGTTTAAATTTAGGTCTTTGGTTACTAAAAATTGAAAATCTCATCTTTTCGGAGAGGTATACATGAGAGAGAAAATATCACCAGAAAACTCACTCTTCCATGACGTTTGTTTCCCTTTTAACTCTACTTTTGGGAATTGTTTAATTAGAATGTTGAGTGTTCTTGTCCGTGTCATGTATGCCCATATTATTATGAATTAACCATTGTTGGATTTTTTATGGTTTTGATCTTCTCGATGTCACTTTCAGGCCAGAACTCCATAAGGACATGGATTGGAGAAAGGAAAAATAACTTCGTGTGAGTTCTAATAATATGTATATACAAGGACTTCAATTATAACAATATTATTTTGGAATTTTATGCCAAAAACAAACTTGTTGGAAACACTTTGTTATATCAAGATGGAAATAGTTCACTAGCCTTAAATCCATTTCCAATGTCTATGACAGTTCTTAGAGATATACAAATGATATAAATAGGTTACAATATAGTCAAAATGATTGTGCAAATGCTGGTTATATAGAAAAAAGGGGTGATCCTAGTGAGAGTGTGAAAGTTGGAAGTGATTACTCTAGGAAAATATATAGCTAGCTGAGTAAAATGAGTATTGGTTCAGGTGAAATTTTTGGAAATGATAACTTAAGAATGCCCCCTATGCACATGCTTCAAAAGAATTAGGAATTAATTCAATGAAAAAGTGGGATGCAGAGAGTGTTAGACAAGACTCGGCTCTAAGAAGAATAGTGCACATGAATTCTCAAGGGATAAAGGCTCTTTAACAGGCATACTTTGCATAGTCAAAGGTGGTTAGGTCAGGCTCACAAAATAAGACTACGAATTCAGGAGAGGTATTAAATTATTCAATGTATTTGGATTCGAATGAACTATATAATCTATGAATACTATGGATCCTTGTAAGAATTTCTATTTTTCAGTATTTTGCATCCTTTCATCCCAATTGAAAATACTTCATGCTTAGAATGATGTCATATGCTTGATTTGTTTGTATCTCTTCTGTACCAAGTAGTTGTTTCTCTTGTAGGATGTTTCAAATTCAAATTTACAAACCAATTTAGGATAACTAATCTAAGAAAGACATCCTAAATAATTTTTTTGATAGCTTATTATTCTTCAGACTCATCTTTATTTGAAAAGAACAAAAATATATTTGGTTCAAGCAAACAAACATATTTATCAAGGTAAGGTTTTGGTTCTTGTTTTATTTTTAAATAGTTTGTCTATTTGTTGTTCAACCAACTTTTCCTAGCTTTCTATATTTTAATATACTAATATGTTCAGTTTATGCTTATAAATATTTTTTGTCCAACCAAAAAATTATTGACCTTATAAGAAAGGTAGATAAACAAAATGAAAGTGACACATTAAAGAAGACTATATTTAGTGAGAAAATGCATATGTTGATCCCAATGAATCTTCTTCACTTGATTTTTCAGTTGATCATTTTGTTCATAATGAGTCATCAAGTGCTCTCTCTTCTCACGGATTTCTATTTAGACTAGGTTCAGTAGCCCAACTATTACAAAGGATGCAAATTTTATCTTTACAAACAACTGCATCTATGCAAACTACATATGTAATATAGGATAGGAATATTCGTCCATCAAAAGGATAAAGTGCCCACAAGAGTGTAGCTCTAGCAGCTCATCAAGAATATTTATCAAAGGTGGGTGATTTTCCCACAACTTAAGTAAAAAGCTCGCAAGTGACCACCTCAACAATGCCATTAAGTGTTCCCTGTAAATATGAATCACTAACATGTGTAAAAGAGAATTTTTGTAAATATGTAAAAACTTCTATACTTCGCATCCTATGATATTCATCCTTCAACTTAATTAGAATATATTCAGCACCCAAATGCCACTAAACAACTTATATCGATTCCTCAATAAATCTTTCAACATGTAGTCACCCAAAGAAATCCCAACATGAAGGTTAACATGATCACCACTCATCAACTTCAAGGTTGTAATGTTCCAAATTAGCAGTCAGCTAATTGAAATATTAATTTTGATTAATTTTGGCATTTCCTAACGTTGGGAGGAAATAAAGTGTGTAGGGGACTCACAACCAATAATTAAGCCATATAAATTATTTTCCTAAATTCCCTACGGGAAAATTTAGGCTCCAAGTGGTGGGTTCGAATTGGCCTTAGGTGGGAGTGTAGAAGAGGCACCAAATGGACAATGTGGGATTAATTAGAGGAAGGCAGCACGTGATTGGTCAAGGAGAGGCAGCGGAGGCCAAGGAGGGACCCAAGGCATACGTTGGGACTTAATGGATAAAAGGAGGAAGGGAAGGCTCATTTGGATTCATTAATTCATTCAACTATTTTCTTCTTGTCATTTTGACTGAGCATGCTTGAGCTGGAGAGCCAAGTATGTAGTGTTGTTTAGCACATGAGATCTTCAAGTGGAGATCTCAACCCCTACCTTCGGGGCCTTCAAGTGCGTGCTCAGGAGAGGATTTACACCCTTTTGTGAGGTAATTTTCTACCAGCACCATCAGAAGGAAGCATAGTCATTTCTAAACTATGCAGAGGAGTAGACTACACAGTGGAGGACACAGTGTAGTGAGGAGTTTGAGTTGGGAGGTTGGAGAGAAGATAGTTCTAATCAGTATATTTGGAGGGGAGGCTAGCCACCTCCTACCAGGGTTTATTGAAACATTCTAGAGACATTTTGAAGAAGATTCTTCTAGTGTTTTGATTTCCCCAAGAAGTTCATTGTGCCAAGCCCAAGAGGGCCAATTTCTCAAGTCAAAACTCGGACAAACCCTTTCTAGGTTTTTCAGGGTTTAATGAGGAGAGGCCAAGATTATTTTTGAAAAATCTCCAAGGTACAAATAAAATTGAAAGCCATGATCCCAATTGAGTGAGAAACTAGAGAAGCTAGTGGAAAATTAGGCATAAATTCCGAGGTCAATATTTGGAAAAAATAATTTGTGGGTTATTGCGGGTTTCTTCCATAGAGACCATGGCTAAAAGCCTAGAATTTTTTGAACACTATTCCAATCCCTAGAAAAAAATTCAATGGAGGAGCAACTACATTTGTGGGCTAGGCAACGCAGAGATAGAGCCATGTAGAGCCACTTCCAGTAGGAGATTTAAATTGGGTTTGGGTTCTTCTTCAACCTGATTTGAGGAGGCCCATGTGCAAGCTTTCTAGCACCACTATTGTACTCATTCCATTTTATTTAATAAGATGGTTCAGTAGTTGTTTTTTGCTGTAGTTTACATGTTTTGATGATGTATTTTATATTGTCATAGATTTTAGTCTATTTTCACTTTTATTACTATTAACCCCAATTGGGTATATTACATTAGTATCAAAGCATAATCTTAGTTTAGCCTGTGGGAAAACATTCATTCTATTACAAGACCAGAATAAAAAATTATGAAATGGAATTAACCTTGAATGAGGTGATTAGGGTGAAAAAAATGATGGTTAATGTGGGGAAGAAAGTGATTCGTGAAATACTTTGGAATCATGACCATTATCAATTATAAAACAAATTCGATATGCCCAGAATGGTGGATAATATATCAAGTTGGAAGGACATCATTGCAACTGATGTGGAGTTATTGGAAAGAAATTGGCAGGTATATGAATCATTAGGTCATGACATTCAAGAATCCATCTCTTTTTTGGGAGTTCTGTGAGCTAAGATACATGCACAGATCAGGGGGAATTCCATGGAATTATGTAGGGATGGTGTGACAGATTAAGGAATAAGAGTAAAGAGTATTTGAAGGGGTCGTGGTTGGCGACGAGACAACTGAGCATAAACTCGCTTATGAGACAACAACCATTGTTAAGGTATCCATTGATGGGGCATCCATGGTTGTGACCAAGTTCTATGGTGATAGAAACACATCACATCTCCATTGTTGTTGAGGAGCCAATAGGTACAGAGGCCTCTAGGTCTATAATATAATTTTCAGATGACAATCACATGCAGATGACTAGTGAGCATGTCTTGTGTGTTGGAGTGTCTATGGAGGAGGGTGTGCAACCATCCTTTGGGCTAGCCCTTCAATATGAGGCGTTTGGAGGTACAGAGGTATTGGACGATGGTTGCACATAGAAGTTTCATCATCTTTAGGCCAACCTTCTAGCTTCGAAAGGAATGGCCACATTAGTACAAGAGGCTATTTTGTTACAGAAATAGGAACTAGAGGGCGTGAGAGTGGTTTGTACCGAGTCAACAAGCAAGTTGACCCACATTTGGGAACGATTGGATTCCCTAATGGTATAGCTAGAGGGCACATTGGAGTATCAGAGTAGCCACCTTCATGCATACATAGACAATGCTGGAAGCACTAATGGGTCACCTCCTCCTATTGGAGAGAGAGAGACGAAGTCACCTAGTGATATTTCATATGTTGACTTGGATATAGGGATGAGATGATTGGAGTTGCACAGGGTGAAACATCCACATGTTGATGTTTGATGGTGAGATATTTTGAGTTGGTACTCGGTGGAGTGGGTTATGGAGATGGTGTTGTACCTGGGTGCACTTCAGCAAGATTTTCTAGGCACTCGGAATACAAGAACCCCAGACTGGCATTGGGATCTAGGTGGGACTTCCTATCCTTTCCCAGGCAATCTGGTTGGCTATGTATTGAAGGGTAAAATTTTCCTAACAGTTGAGTGTGCACATTCATTATGGGAGTTTCGGTTAGCTCCAGTGGCCAACCAATTTATGGCTAGGCTCCTTGGGTTATCTTGGTACGACATTTGTACACGGGGTCATGGGTTATCTGGTTGGCAGGCCACCAGATGGTGCCTTGTATGGAGCCAAGGATTCTTCACCTTTGCATGGGGCAGAGAGTGTTAGTCATCATTAATTTTTGTTGATATCAAAAGATGACTAAATTATGATCCTAGATTTCTAGAAACAAGATTTGAGAAATATTGTGAGTTCTAAAAATCTCATTTCCTTCATTATCCTAAGTTAAACTATTTTCATTATATTTTTCTCTCTCTACCTCCTAAAAATTCTACCCCACTACTGAAAAAAATGATTTTTCTCATTTGGCCTATTTTCCCCATTTCATCACCTCACCTCACTTTCATTCATGGCCTTCCTCCTCTAAAAAACCCATTTTCCCCTTTCACCCTCATAAAACCTCAACCATGACTCTTCCTAAGCCCTTTCCACTTATAAACTAAGCCTCCGGTCTTTATTTTATTAAACCCCCCCATCAAATTATAAAAGGCCCCCTTTTTACCTTTGAAAAATTAAAGTGCAGGCCCCGCTTTTTCATTATATTCGAAGCCCCTCCTAAAAACCTTATAAATTAATGAATATTTCATTAAATTATTTAAACCCAGGCCCCATCCTTCAATTTACCCCATTATCCAACCATAGCGGACACCTGTCCTCCACTACCGCCATCCCAACCAACTGTTCACCCCTCGGACGTGCGTCAACCATCAATCTCCCATCTCGAGATTCGACAGCCCATAATGCATATTTCAAATAAAGTTGCAATTGTGTTAATTTTTTATAACCCACATGAAATGAGCGGTATTCTCCTTCCACATGTCTCATCCTGATACATATTGCATTTGTTTAGTCGAAAACCATATACCTCCCATTACCCGCGCGATAAACCACTTGTGGTTTTTCAAAACCACCTTTTCCCTCCGCATCAAAATTAAAATTTCCCTACCTCCATTTGAATTTCTGCCTGATTCTGCCTTTGGAACCCTTCCCCCTGCACCCTTTCTTCCTCTACAATCACCCCACAACAGTCCAAAACCACGAAAATGCAGTGAAACCCTCCCGCACGTTTTAAAACTAATTGGTTATGTTTTTTTTTTTGCAAGTTTTAATGGCGGAGGTGATTAAAATCCAATCCACAAGGCCAAATTAAATCAATTTGAGGCCCGGATGATGATCCAAGACCTCACAAAGGGTCGATAATGGCCAGAGGGTTTATGTCAATGAATAGAGTTGATGAAACATGATCATCGACTGATCAAAAGCAACCCTCCAGCCACAAATAAAGGCCTCCCCTGCACACCGAAAAAAAAAACATTCAAAGAAACAATGAGAGAAAGAGAGAAGAAAGGTTAGAGGGCTAATCACAGTTCAGAAGATAAAAAAAAGGATTAGCCTGAAAAGCAGAAGTCAAGGAAATAAATAAGATAGTAGGAAGACAAAAAAAATAAAGGCAAAAAGGATCAAAAGAAATAAAATAAATGATTAAATAAACAAAACAAAGATCAAACAAAATTGAAGAAAATATGATAAAGACAAAGTTTAAAGGCTTAAGACAGAGATTAAAGGTAAAAAAAGGACAGATTAACCCAAGACAAATTCGAATGACTCAGCCTGTGGCAGTTACTCTCTTCAAAAGATATTTTTTCCACCTAGTGCTTTGTTTCTTTCAATAAAGCACTAAGAAGTTATTAGACTGAGTCAGAGATATTTATATCTGTGAGACAGTTAATATTATTCAGAGAAATATCTGTAGATATTCTTGCCTTGAGCCTTGGATGGTCTTCAAGGTTAATAATTCATTAAATCTGTAATAAATGACACTCAAACCCTAGATTAACTTCACTTCCTCATTTGCAGCATAAATACTGCATATGAACTCATTATCTTGTTGGCATTTGATGACTCTTTGAAGTAATACATAGTCTCTTGGAAGTTGAAAAGAAATTGAAGTCTTGGAACTTGTGGATGCCCTGATTTGTTTGTTAATGGAGGAGGCTAGATCATTGTATCCCTGAGCTTGGTTTTTGGTGAAGTGCTTCTACTCTATTATTGTTATTTCATGTTTTCATTATGTTTCCACCTTTCTATGTTGCAGTAGAATAAGAGTTTTAGGCTAAGAAATTGTCTTTTGAAAGCACCTTAGTTCTATTTATTCTTCACTACCTTAATGTTTTCTTCTGTTAGGAAATTTTAGAGAATTCTTAATTTCTTTCTAGACCCCATAAGCTTGTCTATTTCATAAATATTTGAATACATTTGGTATCAATCATGATGTATGGTTCTCCCTGCTTACTTGTTGCCACTTAAACACTATTTTTTGAAGTCTCTCTCTAAAGTACCATTCTTTAAAGTCTGCCAAAGAGGCTTTGTTTCGATCCTACCCTTTGTTCTTGCTTAACTAATTGTTTTAGAGATATTCATAACTATAATAAATGATGTTTAGGAGTTCCATATTCTCTGATTACAGTTATATGTGTGTATTAAGTGTTTTCTGTCCTTGAAGGTGAAATCACTAGAAGTTAAATGAGTCTCTCACCTTCTATATTTCATTGGAAAAGTTTGTCTTGAATTATTATTTGCTGAAGTGTGGATTGTAGAATATATGGTTTAACCTGTCTATTGATTTCCTCTTCATGTTTTGTGATATTTAAGTCCCTTTGTTGATAAGTACATATGATAGAGGATTCTTCATTGCCCTTTACCCCACTTTTCATTCTTACAATTGATGTCCATCTCATTACTCCTAAAAAATTGAAGATCCTCTTGCCAAGTTAGATTGGCCCTATGGTGCTCCCCGATCTATTGATGAACTTATCATGAATTTCATCTGACTCGATTGCCCAATGACTTAGATATTTCCTCATTCTACCTATGCTTGATCATTATACCCAACCAAAACAAACAAAAAATCCTCACACTTAATAACTAGCCTAAAATCAACAAAAGCAAACAAGTTCATATATTTTGCAAACAAATAGAGAGATCCCTCTGTGAGTCTAGGAAGGCTAGGTCCTAGGGCTCTAAAGACTGGTTCCATGTTGCCTTTACATTTGGTATACCAATCTTCCAAATCACGGGATACCAGCACAGAGATCGAAACGGAGCAGAGAAGTGGTGGCACCTCTACTAACACATAGGGATATTAAATTCTTGCACCCCTCAAGAAGGATTTGGAGTGATGATCCATCCGCAGGTGGGTGTAGTGATGTGATGATGGAGATGATGATACCGATTGGGGGTGGTCTGACATGTAGAGACATAACTCTAGGACATCACATCCAAGGATGTGTGGAAGCATCTAACATTTAGTTGTGGACTAACAGTGGACATGGAGGTGCATGGTGGTGTACTGTAGTGTGTGTGATCGCATAGTGGAGTAGGAGTGTCTTACATCACATTGAGTACACATGAGCAGTGACTGGTGCCTTGACACAGATAAGGCACGAGATGGTACAAGGTGGTATGTCGCAGTGTGTAGTGGCATGCCGAGGAGTACATGGGTGATTGTTGGTATGTAGGGGTGTATGGTGCTGCACAACAGGGTCTTAGAGTATTGCATCCAGGGAGACTCATGGATGGAGACACTAGGCATATCTTTGGGGGTAGTTCACCTAGGATCAATGAGGAAACAGATGAATGATACTTGACAGGATCTGTGGAGACTCACACACCTGACCGTTCTCTATATCATCCATGGGTATAGTCAATTTTTTTGTTTTCATTTAGCACTTTGGGATTGAGTAGCAAGGTAGACGAAGCTCACCCAAGACGATGACATTCAACACACTTAGACAGAGACTTCTCAACCGTGGAATTAGGTCGGTGCGTTAGTTTATAACCACAGGTTGGGGGATGAGATGATCATTTGCAGGGGTGGAATATCAGCTGTCACTAAGCCTACACCTGGGGAGTGGGTCACGAGTAAGATATGTTTCAACGTTTTATTAGGGCATGTCGAGACCATGCATGAGTAGAGGATACTAGGTACAACCGAGGTAGCATCCCAGTATGTGTCTGGTCTCCAGACAATGTATCAGCACATTATTGATAGGGTGGATGGAAGATCCAGTGGAGATGGTTGGAAGGAACATGAGGGATCCACATACCTTGAGTTGATTGCAGGTATCAAATATCCATCTATTAGTTGAAGTCAGGGGGTGGCTATTTGTCACATGTGGCTTCTAGCAGTCATCGGTACTACATAATGGCAGGCACATGGAAACTTAGCATGCATCATATTTTCCCATGATATATGGACCCTCTGTATTATTCACATGTAGGGACTAGAGATGAGGCACAAATTGATTCCTGCGGTTGTCAAATCTATGGTGCAGCATGTTCGATTATGGGATGTAGAGACTCAACTGATTAATAAACCATTCTGGCTCGTGATGGTCGGAGTCACGACAAGGAGTGATCTAGCTCATTTTTGGGTTGGCACATGTTGGTACTCAGAGGCCTCCATCGTATGGCAAGGTTAAATTTCTTTGTTACTGCATAAGATCAAAGTTAGATGTGGAGGGGTAGATACTGGCATCAAGGTGATGCCCAGGAAGGATGAACTTGGATCTGATTGACCTTCCACCACTAGGCCTCAAGAGAGTAGGATCTTATCTACGCACGGTGGGGAGTATGCCATACTCACAATAGCGCAACATCAGCATGGTGGCACCACTCTAAGTTTGACATGGGGCTTGATCATCAATGCTCTTTACAGCTAAATACCCCTTATGTATGAGTTGGCTACCGTAAGGGGAGATCATGAAGATCTTCCATTGGAATTTAGTGATTTCCTAATGGGGTGGGGAACCTTGGTAGCTTGTCAGGTGGGCTAGAAATGTGATATACAAAGAAGCTCACATGAACAAGACACTATCTCTACAGGGATTAAGTAGTATCTACAAGGCTCCACTCTTGGAGTGCATGGGATGGACCACTAGGTAGGGAAACTTCATGAGGAGTGGGGCACAATGCCATATCATCATGATTCCCTAATCATTGATGGTGTGTAGAGGGCTTATGTTACTTATGCGTGGTAGGATAGTGAGTGGAGCAAGGGGATCTTCATGTTGGATAGGATGGTTGGGGATCCTCGTATTGAGGGATCCCTTCATATCAGGAAGATTCAGAGATCAGGGATGATTCAGTGGCGCATTTGGGACCCTGGAAAATTTTGCAGTATCTGTGGGGGAGCTTCAACTAAAGAGGATGATTGCTCAAGAACTTCTTGAGGACAAAAAAATTTTGGTGGGGAGGAATGTAATATTCCAAATTAGCAACTAGCTAATTGGAATATTAGTTTTGATTTATTCTGGAATTTCCCAATGTTGGGCGGAAATAAAGTGGGTAGGGGACTCACAACAAATAATTAAGCCAAATAAAGTATTTTACTAAATTCCCTAAGGGGAAATTTTGGCTCTAAGTGGTGGGGTCGAATTGGCCTTAGGTGGCAGCGTAGAAGAGGCATGAAAGGGACAACGTGGGATTGAATAGAGGAAGGAAACACGTGATTGGTCAAAGAGAGGTAGCATAGGCCAAGGTGGGTCCGAAGGCATAAGTTGAGCCTCAATGGATAAAAGGAGGAAGGGGAGGCTCATTTGGATTCATTCATTCATTTAGCTATTTTATTCTTGACATTTTGATAGAGCACGCTTGAGTCAGAGAGCCAAGTTTTTAGTGTTGTTTAGCACATGAGATCTTCAAGCGGAGATCTCAACCTATGCCTCGGGGGACCTAAAGTGCCCACTCAAAAGATGAGTTCCACCCTTTTGTGAGGTAATTTTCTACCATCAGCGTCAGAATGAAGTGTAGCCATTTCTAGACTACGCAGTGGAGGAGTAGACTATGCAGTGGAGGATGTAGTGTAGTGAGGAGTTTGAGTCTGGAGGTTGGAAAGAAGGGAATTCTCATCAGGATATTTGGAGGGGAGGCTAGCCACCTCCTACCAAGGTTTATTACAGCATTCCAGAGACATTTCTGAGCATATTATTCCTGTTATTCATCAATATTTTTTTCCCGTTGTTGATGACTAGATTCCTAGCTGAGTTTTCTAGAAGCTAAAATCAATATGTCTTTTTGTCATCTCAAAAACACCCCAAACAAATTTTATCTTCTTACTCCTCCCTGTCAGCTTATGATCAGAGCAATCTTCATTTTTCGAGTCATGTCTTGTTTCAGAAAAACATCCATTTCTATAGCTATCTTAGTCTTACTTATCTGCTATCATTTTCCCCTTGTTTCTCATGAAACTCACTGTCCAACATTTGACAAAGTGTCTCCTTTCATATCCCTGATCTTCTTGTCAAAAACAATCAAAATCTATGAAAGTTTCCCCTAAGTTAGATAGTGGTGTTTAGGAAGTATTTTCCTTGGCAAAAATATCCTAAGCCAAAAGAGCCTCTGTCTAGTACCAATCAATCATAGATTGTCTTCAAATTCTGCAAAAATAAGTCTTGAGCCATCCATAGGTCGCACACCACTAAGAGGTCATTCTGTCTTTGTTCAAGAAAAATTTCAACAAATATCCAAATTAGAAGAAGATAAACATGTTCACTGTCTAAAAAGAATATGCTTAGATCGGGAAAAATCTCCATAAGACACCAAAGGAGTTCTCCAAGTTTCAAATTCATATGTTTTACATCTCTGTAGGGGTGTAATTGAATGATAAACAGTATGCAAAGAAGGGAAAAGGGACAAGTTCAAATAGGTTCCTCATGATCAAGAGGTTTGCCATCAGTAAAGAAGATGGAGAGCTGAGATAAAAAGAGAGCAGGAGTACATATTTCAAAGGTCAAAATTTTCCCAAAGAGCAGAGGTTATCTTTCAAAGTCACATAAATGCAAAGGACTGATATAGTGTTGATCTACAATGTTTCAGTATCTTCTCCAAAATCAGTGCTATAAAATTTTCCCAAAGGACATCATCATGTAGTGCATAAGAAGACAGTTGCTTCTTATGCTGCCTTGAGCCTGGGATAAAGTACTAGTCAAAGAACAAACCCAATGTACCTCTGCAAACATAGTAAAAAAAGGTTAGTTAATGATGACTAGCAAGCAAATACTCTACAAATACAAGTCATGTAGCTTCTAGTTTAAAAGTTCATAAGGATATTTTAACAAAAAGATACATATCGCAGAACATGCCTCATATAGCAGATTGTAAAAATTTCACTTTATTACCTATTGTGATATACCAAGTAGAGATATATATTTCAAGGAAAGATGACATAGTTTTGGAAATAGATGAAATTTCATGACTGTGATGACCTCCTTCAAAAGATAAAATGTTAGAAAACATCATGCTGATAACCTCCTCCAAGCAAGAGCAGATGGTTAGAAGACATCGTGATAGGAAACCTCCTCCAAGCAAGAGCAGATGGTTGGGAAACATGCTGAATAACCTCCTCTAGTGAAAGAGTAGATGGTTAAGTAACATGATAAAAAGCCTCCTCCAAGAAAGAGAATATGGTTAGAAAGGCATGTTGTGGCCTGTTTCATGAACAAGCAGAGGGCCAACATGTTTTTAAATGATTTCAGGGCTGTTGTAGGCCACCTCCATCCAAGGGATAAAAAAAAGGATGCATCAACAGGTTTAGATTATGTTTAAGAAAGTTTTCAATTGGAAAGTCAAAGTTGAAAATTAGTGGGAACAATTGAAAGTTTATAAGTTGAATTCTAGTGTTACATCATAAGCAAAGCGGTGATATTATGGTGTTGAAGAAACCTCTTGTTTCTGTCTATAAAGACCGCCATTAGCAGATAATAAGAGAAGGCCCCATGATAGGCTTGAAAGGTCTTTTGAAAGGGCTGCAAATACTGTCTTTGTAAATCTCCATTGAAAACAAACTAAATAAAAACACAGTCTCTTTAGGACCTTTTTCACTTCTTAAAAAAGGGACAAAGTCTTGGTAGACACGCAGTAAGATGGCATTAGAGTTCCAAAGTGTCACATTAGTGGTTTCAAAAGTGATGATCTCCTTGATTCAAAAACAAAGGTTTTGATCATAGTTTTAAAAAAAACTTCTTACAGCAAAAACTATGAATTACCATATGATTTTGAAAAGAAATTTATTTCGGTGTGGAAGAGGTTTCAAGAGATTGTTTTAAAAGGGCGAAACAATGGTTAAAGGACTGCCCTAGATTGCAGAACACCTATACTTTTTATTTAAGAGGAAGTTTCTATTTTAAGAAAGGATTTGGAAAAGAAAGTTCAATAGTACTTCTGGATCTAAAATATGACATTGGTCGATTGAACCAAGGGTATAGGTGAGGATTACATAAAAATCTTAAGTGAGAATTTGTGTACTACCATAGTAGCAAGCAGTCCTGCCCTAGGAAGCTTAAATAGTTCTACAATGGCCATGCAACAAGGAAGAAATTTTGTCCCACATCCCATTAAGGAATTTAATGGTTTAAAAAACATCTTCTCAAACTTTCACAAAATCATAAGATGAAAAGGGATATCCAGCGGAGAAATGTAGGTATGATTCTATTTGCAACAAAACTAATACAGATGACTTCTGTATGAACACTGACAGTATTGCATCTACTGAAACATATTCTAGAATATGAAATGAAGACTCACTTGTAGATATGGATCAAACAAAAGATTTAATGGTAAATTCTATTTCTAAACAATATAATGACAATGCCTTGGATATTCAGGCATCATCAAAAGTGAACAACAGCCCACAAAACGAAAAATTGCCTTGTGATGTTTCTTGTATTCTAACTTCTCCAAGCTGCTCAAGTATTAGGTTCCGTGGATATGTACCATATAAAATAGAATCAAAAGAATAATTACCACCCCATTCATCCTCAGGAAATGATTATGGAAGGCCAAATTGCATAAAAAATCAAATGACATCCAAAGAATTCCAAAATATCCCATTTCGAGTGGCTTCATCTAATGGCATTTCTTCAGATAGATCTCTTGAAGGCATTCATATTTTTCTTGCTGAAGATACTCCTGTTATTCAAAGAGATGCAAGCATCATGCTTGAAAATATTGTTGGGAAAAATACTAAGAGGGGGGGTGAATCAGTATTTACTGCATAATGAAATCTTTTTACTTTTTCATTCCTTAAAACCCATACAGTACTTTCCTTCAGTAAACTAGCGTATATACGCGGATCCCCTTAATGAAACTAGCGTATACACAGAGATCTAGATCTGTCATTAAATCTTCACTTATATTAATCCATCATTCATTCATCAGATGTTCAATAAACAGTAAACAGGTGCAGTAAGAACAGAATAAACCATCACACAAGGCATCACACATGAACACCAGGATTTTTAGGTGGAAACCCAAATCGGGAGAAAACCACCGCTGCAGTTGCTCAGCCTTCAATATTTTATTATAGAGAAAACATCTTACAACATATGTGCCGGCGCAGACTTGACCAGCACGCAGGCACCCACCTGCGCTCGTTTACCAGCCTCTCCTGGAAGGGAGCTCCAACCCCCTGACTCGTTTACCAGCCTCTCCTGGAAGGGAGCTACGACCCCCCGATCTCGTTTACCAGCCTCACCCGGAAGGGAGCTACAACCCCCTGACTGAAGGCTACAACCCTCAGCACCACCTTGGACCACGTTTCATCAATTTTCACACTGGATCCAACAACTTCAATAGAACAACATTTGCAGGCCACATTTCATCATATTTTCACACTGGACCCTTTCCATACTTTTAAGTTCAATCATACATCACCAACAGATACATATCAACACAGATCAGATAGCAGAAACACAGCAGAACAGATCAGATATTTCATACCCCTTGCTTCAGCAAACCCTAGTTTGCATACGCTCTTTTACTTCACTGATGTCGCGTATATACGCGCTTCCGTCCACAAAAACCAGCGTATACCTCAGTGTATATTTTATTGCGCATACGCGCTTTCTCTTCTGCGAAGCCGTGTATATACGCGCTTCCTCTGCGGTGAAGTAGCATATAGATCTTCAATCATTACAGAGCAGCATACTTCATCAGATCAGATATTCAGTTCAGATTTACCCTTTTACTTCAGACAGATGTTCGCCTAGAAGTTCGCCTCATCACAGATCTAATCCTTCCATAAGCAGATCTAATCACTCCATAAACAGATCTAGCAAATACAGATACATTTCAGATCTAGATATCTCGCTTCATCATTTCTTCATAGGTGCATCACAGATTCAGATCTATCATCAAACCTTTACCCTTTCCATACAGATATAATTCACAGAGAAGTATTCATTCAAGCTCAGACATCTTGCTCCCACACACATGATTTGCACAATGAAATTCTTCTCCTTATATAGGTTTACCCTTTTCACCATTACTTGCCAAAGCAATACCACGAGCCTTCAATACCGACGGCCGGATTTGCACTTTTTGAGCGCTTTTGCCCACACGCTACTTGGATTGCCTTTTTTTTCCGTGCATACGCGATTTCACCAATCCGCGTATACCAAGAAACATACTCTTTTTCATCATGGAATTAGCACATGCTGAATTCCTTTCTTCATTTCCTTTTGTACATACTGTAGATACATCATATTTCCTTCATCAGGAACATATTCTCTCAAGCACAACTTCATCAAGTAAGTTGTCATCATCTTCATCAAGTGGGTTGCCTTTCAGGGACAACACTTAGCATCATATTGTCAACAAACATCATATCACATCAGATTTACATTATTTACTAAGTCCATCAAGTCAAGCATAACTTCATCAGGTGGATTTCCATCAACGACAACACATGTCAACAGTCAAATGTCTTCATCTTCATTCAGTAGGTTGCCATCAAGGACAACATCCTGCATCATATTTCCAACAATCTCCCCCTTTGGACTTGATGGCAACCATGATGGTGTTTGGTTACCACAACAGATAGATACATTAAGAATACAATGATACCATGTCATTCTCCCTATTTGCCATGTCACTCTCTCCATTTTTGGCATCATTCAAACACCATGTCACTCTCCCCCTTTGACATCAAGGGCAAAGGGCACATCATTCTCTTCATTCAAACACCATGTCACTCTCCCCCTTTGACATCAAGGGCAAAGGACAAAACCAGCAGATCAAAACCAACACACTCTCCCCCTTTTCTCCTCATGTAGAAGAAGCGTTCTGCAGATCTGATGTATATTGAAGTGACCAAGCTCCCCCTGAGTTCATGCTGAATATTTTTCAATGAAGTACATGACTCTATGATCTTCCTATCACCAAAAGACTCATACTTACATCAAATATCCAACCAAGTGGATTTACATATAAGAATCAAGTACCCAACCAAGTGGGTTTACACATTTCAACTCAGCTACCCAACCAAGTGGGTTTACAAAATTTGACTCAGCTACCCAACCAAGTGGGTTTACAAATTGACAAGTCCTTACATGACTGAATATTACAATTTTACAACATGGGTCAACAAGACCTTTTCATCAAACTACAAGTATGACTTTTCATAACCAACACCAAGAAGACCTCAAGAGAGATCATATATCAGAGCTAACATAATGTCAACAATGCATTATACTCAGCAATGCTACTGCTCCCCCTGAATATGTGCATCCAAGCGTCCTTTCCAAATGATTAAGGCTCCCCCTTAGTTTGTGCATCCTGAACACTTTCACCAACAAATCATCAAGGCATCTTCATCAAAACATTAGAAACATAATTATGAGAACTGGAACACCACCAGAGATACCAAACAGTATCAGAGATTCCAAACATCACTGCAGCTGTGCTGAAGAGCGCTGAACCAACCAAAAATTGTCAGCAACCAAACATACGCGGTTTTATGTGCAGGAACTCGCATATATATGCGACTGTGTTTCAGGAAACCCACGTATCCCAAGCCATCTTCTAAAATTTAACCAGATCTGATTCTCTGTGAGGCAAAGACAGTGTTCAGCTTCTTTCTGGGACATTTGAATGCTTCCCTGGACTTCAGATAGATAGACCAGTGTAATTGTGTCTTCAAGCGTCATCCAATGGTTGTAGCAAAGGCACATTAGTAACCAGGCCTTCAGATTCTTTGCAGCATCAATACAATCCTTCCAAGAAAGTTTATCATACCAGAACAACAACTTCCCATAAGTGTCAAGCAATCATTCATGTGGTCCAACATCACCATGATCTTCAAGATTTAACATGAAGTAACATATGTAGGCAAAAGATCTCTCAACTATAGTAACACACTCTGCATGAATTATTTCTGAATCAAATGACATCCAACTCATCCATGTGTGAGTACAAGAGACAACCAGGGCTCAAAATCTCATCATAATAAACAATGTACCAAGTCATCATCATTTGAGCATGAGTATCACAAAAACCAAAGAACAAGCAATCATATTGCCAACAATGCAATCATTAGTATTCAACCTGCTGCTCCCCCTAAACCAATGCTCTTCCTTAGCTTGCAATCTGAAGCACCTTCAACAGCAAGTCATCAACAACAATCTCTGCATGATCTGTCCTCATCTTTGAATTATAAGACTTTCATCTCAACAACGAATGCTCTTCATCATAAAGCAACCAGGCTTCATCCATAATGTTCAACACAAGAACCCATGTATCATTTCATTATTATGAGTATAACTAGAATAATGCTAATAGTGCAATCATCAGCAGTCAGACTAATGCTCCCCCTGGACCTCTCCTCCAGATCTTCAGCTATCAGATAAATTTTCTTACCATTAATGCATATGCGACTGTGTCTGCTATAACTCGCGTGTATACGCGACTTTTGTGAATAGAACCCGCGTATGAAAGTGAAACATAGAAATTTTTCAAATTCCTTTATCTCCCCCTGGACTTGTCCTTCCTGTGCCTGTCTTCTTCATATCAGATGTTCTGTTAGAAGTAAACATAACCAGAATAATCAAATCAACCATGAGAGTCATCATGCATTGCTCCCCTTGTGACGATACATTACTAGATCTCATAATGTATCTCACATCATTCCTGCAGTCAATAATAAAAGTCAGCTTCAGAAGCGTATGACTGCAGTAGGGTTAGAATTCCCTACATTTCTGATCGGTCCTCCTTCTTTCTCCAGATTTGTTTGAACTTTCTATTTGTGTGCTGGAAGTTATCCAATTTCTCATATCTGTTCAACCTACATTTCTTTTCTACATGTCCATACTTGTTACAATAATAACATCTCATGTGTCCAGAGAAATAAGCATAAGAATCATAATGAGTATTTCTAATCTTTCTCCTTTTGCAATCAACTGCTTTATGTCCATACATGTTACATGAGAAACAATATCCCCTGAAGAAACTAGAGTACATTTCTGAGTAGAACCTGTTTGTTTGTGGTCAATGATTCCGCTCCCCGCAATTTGCTGCAACATACCCATAATTATGACATTTAAAACATTCAACGTTCTTGAATGAATTCTCTGAGAATTCATGATCGTTGGTTGATCTTTTATAGGTTTCAACACTTCGAAGCCTTCGTATTGACATCCCCCGAATTTTTGCACTTCCTTGTGAGTCAGATTCTTCCTTTAACAACATGGAAACCAAGACCAAGTTTGATGCTAGGAGACCTTCGATTACTCATAATTTTGTCCAAAGTGTTAGTACTATCCAAACCTGAAGATTTTAACCTTTCAATTCTACCTTTGAGAATGTTTACCTCAACCTCCAAGGCTTGACATTGCTTTGTCATGCTTTTCTTCTTCCTTCTTCCATCTTCTACTTGATCCTTCGCATTTGCACTTTTCTTTCAACCAATTTTCGTTTTCTTCACATGTTTGTTCCAGCTCTTCATTCTTCTTGTTTGATTTTTCCAAATCCCTTTTGAGAGAGACGATTTCTGCTTCAAGGCCTTCCTTTTCAAATGGTTGTAGAGGTTCCTCATTTTCCTTACTTGATGCTTCAAGATCTGCTTGCAGAGAGATGATTGTAGCTTCAAGTCCTTCATTCTTCTTGCTTGATTCTTTGAGATCTTCATTTAGATTGTTGATTTCTGCTTCTAGTTCTTTAATTCGATTTGATGCATAAGTATGAAACCTTTGATACTTGTCCACCTGTCCAGTCAGCATTTCTATTTGTTTTTCCATTTGAGAGATCACTTTTGTAAAGAAGCTTGTTTAGTAGTAGAACTAAAGTCTTCTGCTAACCTTAGTCTTGAGAGCTTCACAACTTTACTTCCACTATCTTTACTATTGTTTGCACAAAGAAGAGTATTACAAGTGGCCTTCTCCTTTTTCTTCTTTTCCATGAGTGCTTGTAGATCTTCGTCAGAATCTGTTTCATCTTCTTCAATTTTTGCTATACATGATTTCTGAGGTATCTCCTTTCCTCAAGTAACCTTCTTCTTTTGCTTCTTAGCCATGAGCACTTTCAGATCTTGGTCAGAATCTTCTTCATCTTCACCGGACACTTCATCATCATCTTCTTTTGCATAATAACTCTTTCTATTCTCAAATTGTTTCCCTTTACCATGCTTTTCTCTATAAGGACATTTAGCAGCATAATGACCAACTTTTCCACACTCAAAACATTTGAAGGGAAGCTTACCTTTGAATCTTCCAGTACCAAGTTGGAGCTTTCTCACGAAATTCGCTTCTTCTTCATCGGATATATAGCTGGATTCTTTGACAACTTCCTTTTCTTTTCCTCTTGCAGATACCTTAAAAGCAGCTTCTCTGATTTGAGAAGGACCTCCTTGTCTCATTTCAAAAGCAGTCAGAATACCATGTAATTGAACAATAGTAAGAGTTTACAGATCTTGCCTTTCTTCAATAGCTGAGACTTTAGAGTCAAATTTTGAAGTCAAGGATCTTAAGACTTTTTCCACCAGAGTAGTATCAGTTATGGTTTCACCCAAATTTCTCATTCGATTTACAACATCATCTAGACGAAGAAAGAAACTGGCAACACTTTCATCACTATGCATCTTCAAATTTTCATATTCAATTCTAAGAGTTTGAAGTTTTGCATTTTTTACCTTTGTATCTCCTTCATAGCTCAGAATGATTTTGTCCCATATTTCTTTTGCTGAATGTAGCTGCATCACTTTAGCAAATTCTGATTCGGACATGCTTCCTAATAAGACATTCACTGCTTTGGCATTGATTTCATACTTCTTCCTTTCAGCTGCATCAGTAGGAATACTTGCCGGGTATTGATAACCTTCTTCCACGATTGCCCATACATCTGCACCAAGACTTTGCAGATATGCTTTTGTACGTACCTTTCAGAATATCAGATTGCTTCCATTGAATAGAGGTGGCTTTATAGACATTACTCCTTCTTGACTTCCCATTGCGACGGATCTCCTTTAAGCGATCAAGCTTTTGCACAAGGACCCGCTCTGATACCAATTGTTGGGAAAAATACTGAGAGGGGGGGGTGAATCAGTATTTACTGCATAATCAAATCTTTTACTTTTTCATTCCTTAAAACCCATACACTACTTTCCTTCAGTAAACTAGCGTATATACGCGGATCCCCTTTATGAAACTAGCGTATACACAGAGATCTAGATCTGTCATTAAATATTCACTTATATTATTCCATCATTCATTCATCGGATGTTCAATAAACAGTAAACATGTGCAGTAAGAACAAAATAAACCATCACACAAAGCATCACACATGAACACCAGGATTTTTAGGTGGAAACCCAAATCGGGAGAAAACCACCGCTGCAGTTGCTCAGCCTTCAATATTTTATTATAGAAAACATCTTACAACATATGTGCTGGCGCAGTCTTGACCAGCACGCAGGCACCCACCTGCGCTCGTTTACCAGCCTCTCCTGGAAGGGAGCTCCAACCCCCTGACTCGTTTACCAGCCTCACCTGGAAGGGAGCTACGACCCCCTGATCTCGTTTACCAGCCTCTCCTGGAAGGGAGCTACAACCCCCTGACTGAAGGCTACAACCCTCAGCACCACCTTGGACCATGTTTCATCAATTTTCACACTGGATCCAACAACTTCAATAGAACAACATTTGCAGGCCACGTTTCATCATATTTTCAGACTGGACCCTTTCCATACTTTTAAGCACAAACATACATCACCAACAGATACTTATCAACACAGATCGAGATAGAAGCTTGGCGGAGACGGATGAAGAGATATTTCATACCCCTTGCTTCAGCAAACCCTAGTTTGCATCACGCTTTCTCTTGATGTCGCGTATGTCGCGCTCCAAATCCATACGAACAGCGTATACCTCGTGTATATTCATTAGCATACGTACTTTTACTTCACTAAATTAACGTGTGCTCTGGCCTTTCCCGCCATGCGACAAGCCCCATGACCGAGTGCCAATGATTACGGTTTGTACTTCATCGGATCGGATATTCGGGTTCGGATCTGCCTTTTGGCTGAACGAGATGTTCGCCTAGATGTTCGCCTCATCACAGATCTAGACCTTCCATAAGCAGATCTAATCACTCCATAAACAGATCTAGCAAATACAAGTACATTTCAGATCTAGAAATCCCGCTTCATCATTTCTTCATAAGTGCATCATAGATTCAGATCTATCATCAAACCTTTACCCTTTCCATACAGATATACTTCATAGAGAAGTCTTCATTCAAGCTTAGACATATTTCTCCCACACACATGATTTGCACAATGAATTTCTTCTCCTTATATAGGTTTATCCTTTTTCAATACCACGGGCCAAATCAATACCACGAGCCTTCAATACCACGAGCCTTCAATACCACGGGCCCCTGGATTTGCACTTTTTGAGCGCTTTTGCCCATACGCGACTTGGTACGTTCTTTTCCGCGTGCATACGCGACTTCCCTTAGACCAATCCGCGTATACATAGAAACATACTCTTTTTCATCATAGAAATAACACATGTTGAATTCCTTTCTTCATTGCCTTCTCTTCATTCAGTAGATACATCAGATTTCCTTCATTAAGGACATATTCTATCAAGCACAACTTCATCAAGTAAGTTGTCATCATCTTCATCAAGTGGGTTGCCTTTCAAGGACAACGCTCAACATCATATTACATCATATCACATCATATTTACATTATTTACTAAGTCCATCAAGTCAAGTATAACTTCATCAGGTGGATTGCCATCAAGGACAACACATGTCAACAGTCAAATGTCTTCATCTTCATTCAGTGGGTTGCCATCAAGGACAACATCCTGCATCATATTTCTAACAAATATGGGTGCAATATTAGTTTTTGTTTGAGATGGACTACAAGCTGTGGATGCACTGAAATATTCTTATAATGATGAGGATTTTGGCAAACTGACCTCTATGAGTAAAATAAAAAACTCTGGGAAATAGAAACTATCAACAGATTCACCACCATTCAATATATTTCTCATAGACTGTTAGATGCCCAAAATGGATGGTTATGAGGTGACAAAGGAAATTCAAACAACAGAAGAAGGTTGTCAAATATTTGTTTGAAAATTCTTCTAAATATCATAAAACCTTGGTAAAGTTTTCACAGGTTTACTTCCAGGTTGGAAAATTTTCTCCATAAAATCATTATGGAGAGAAATACATCTTAAAGGAACAAAAAAATGGTCCAAGATTATTCATAAAACTCATAGAGACACAGTCCCATGCAAAAGATGGTCTTTATTGTTCAAAACAAAACAAAAAATGAAGGAGAAAAGACAAAGAAGGTTTTTTAGTTTCAAAACATGGAAAAGCTTGAGGTTTAAAAGCCATCACAGTGTTATACAAGTCAATGAATCAGAGTTTCAATGTCATTATGCACATTTTGGTTGAAGGGAGAAAGCAATAATTTTCACAAAGACAGACTTTTTCCACACGTGGCGCGCCTATAGAAGAACATTGGAGAAAAATGCACTAGGCGTGGTGCGCCTGTAGTTGAGTGCAGCACGGCTGTGCCTGGCACCCGGCCCAGTGTTATGTCTGAACGCAGCCCAGTGTTATGTCTGAATGCAGCCGATGTTACCTCTGAATGCCCAATGGTCAAACAATTCCTCCGATAGTTACATGCCATGGTAAGTTTCTTTATCAGCTGCCCTATGTTTTAACACTTTCAATCCACCATTTCCACCATTTTTTTGGCACCTAAAACACCACTACACCACCCAACTATGAACGGCCTGGGCCTTGTATGAAGGCTTGGTGCTCGTCCCTTGTATGAATGGCCCAGCGCCCAGCCCAGTGTTACCTCTGAACGCTCAGGGTGCTGCTGAATAGCAAGGCCCATTCTTTCTTTGTTTTTTCCAAGGCTCTTGAAGCATGAAAAAAGTCCCTTCCAAGCGCCGAATTACCACACCATGCTTAGTTTTCTCTCCTAATCTTTGAAATTGCAAAAAAATTCCCCTAACCTCTGTTTTTTGACCCCGCCCAGTTTTCCCCTGAACGGCCCAGCGCTCGGGCACCTGGGCCACCAGCATCATAGTTTTTCAAAGATGCCAAAGTCAAGTTTTTTGCAAAGAGACACCCCCCAAATGCATAAGGAGACTCTTAAAATGAGGTTGAAGGAAGTCTTTGACTATGAATACAGAGGACATAAAACAGTGAGAGAGATAATGTTTATTGTGTCACTTTGGAGGAGCTTTCTTTCTATGAATGACTAAGGGATATGCATAGTCTCTAAAAGAAAAACATCATTTTTATTAGAAGGTTTTCAATTAGTTTGAAAGAGTATTTAAAACAGTGTTTTAAATGAATCCCTTTTGTCTCAAATAAACCACAAAGATGCAGTGCAAGGGAAGAGGTTTTATGAGCTAATTTGAAAGTCTTTCCTATGATTGTAAATGGTTTAGAACACACCTTGTATCTAAGAGAAAAGAAGACTTAGGTTGAGGTCTTTAAATCAGTTTACAAGGGTGTTAAAACATTGACTTCAAAGCTTCTTTGATCAACTAAAACCATAGATAAACAATAAAATTGAGGAGATTTGATGTACCATATTTGAAAGTCTTTTGTGTTTAGGAGAGTTAAAGTATACATAGTTGCTAGAGAGAAAAGCAGAGTTTGTTTGTTGGAGGTCCTCAAATCTATTTAAAGGGTGTTTTTGTCAATTGAAAGGAGTCTTTAAAACACTAATTTCAAAGATGCCTTGGTCATTTAAAAACAAAAAGAGACATTGATTGGAGATAGGGATTTTTTTCAAAATTATAGAAATCTTCTTGCTGTGAGTATTGAAAGAAAATTCTTGGCTAAATCAAGGATCAAACAGTGATTAGGGAAAAGGTTGTATCAGTTTTAAAAGAATCTTGTTTACCTTTCAAAAACAGTGATGTCAAAAGCAAAGGCAGTGTTTGAGGGGAGGGTTTTATGCCAAAACAAAAAGAGATTTTTCTTCAAAAAAAACCACAAGCATATCATTTTTTAAGATCTTTTGCCCAAACATAGTAATAAAAAGTGATTTTTGCTCTCATTCGACACATGCTTGTTTACTAGCATCCAAGAACACAATGAATTACAAAGAGGAAAGAGTTTGGTGTTGAGAATATTTTTCAAGAAATCATTCGAATCAGCTTATCTTGGTGAATCAGTAAAGAGTATCAGAAGCAACGGGTGCCACAAAAAGCCAAATCATTTTGCCCGAAGGAATTTGAAGGATGCACAAGGAAAACTCAAAATCGCCCGAAGAGGATGCTCGGTGAGAAAAAAGGAGAAAGACACCTCTAGGCTTGGAATTTTGGCCCAAGATTCTAGACATGTTTCTATGAAGCTTTGAGGTACTTGCTCACCAAAATTGAGTGAATTTTGACATGTTCTTGTTTTTTGACATTTTTGGGCCTTATTGCATAAAATCATGGGCGCCACCATTTTTTCTTGGAGCATCCTCAGCTATTGAGAATGGTATCATTGGATGCCATATTTTCAGGGGCATCTACTCAAAAAATTTCAGATCAATTGAAGATGTTTTGGTTCCCCAAAGTGGTGTAAAATAGTCACTTTTTCAACACTCTGCCCCACATATAAGCAAAGTCTAATTTCTAGGTTTTTCCACATAGGTCAGATTTTAATAGAATTCCACTGATAATTTTGGGGAAAAAAAGAATTTTAAGAAACTAGACATCCACAGCTTTCCAACGAGCCATAACAGACCTCGTTTTGACATCAGGAAGGCCCCCAAAAGTTTCCCACAAGAGAAGGGATTTTCTGCTGCTATATTTCTGAAGTATTTTTGTAAAAAATGCAGTTTTCTGAAGTGGCTTTTCCAAATGTGCGTTTAGCATTTTTTGGCCATTTTCAGTTGGGAAAAGTCAATTTAATTTCCTTTTTTAGAATTTTTAGGATATTTTTATAGATATTTTTTGCCTTGGGCTTTGCAAAGCCTCAAGGACAAAAACAACTATTTTTGATGGCCCAATGAGCTTGCTAGTTGCACTAGGAGGTTCTCCTTCATCTTGGCTTATATATTCCAAGAGAATTCATTGTAAACGAGGCTGAAATTGATGATATAGAGCAATATATGGTTATACAATCTTGGACGAAATACTTGTCTCATGCATTGGATAGTTTCTTGAATGTTTTGGATGATGAAAGAGGACTGTTGTTGGATTCCTTGACTTGGTAAAATGGTATAGTGTCCCTCTCTATTATGTGTCTTAGTTTTCATACGTATTTCATGTTCTTGCTTGTTGTAAGACAATAGAGAATAGATTTGAGACATGCCCTTGGAGGCATCTCAGATTTCCTGTTTCATTATAGCTTCTATGTTTTCTTCTTTCTTAGTCATATCAAATAAATCTTAATTGCTCTTTGATCACTGAAGAAATTGTTTGTGTATTTCATTTATGGTTGTTATGCATGCTAAGTATGATTCATGGTATGCCCTTATTACTCATGGCTAGTCAATGTTTCCATCTCTGAAACCTTTCTTTGAATGTTAGATTGTCCTAGTTGAACCAAGGAGGTCTTGTATCGATCTTGCCCTTTGTCTAAAACTCTGCAATCTTAGTTTCAAAGTGCCTGATAGCTCGAAATACTATGTCTAGGAGTTTCGTCTTAGTAGCTTGACTTATTTGTTTGTCTTAATTGTCTTTCCCCAAATTCTGATTGAAATTTCCTAAAGTTAGAGAGTCATATATCTCTATGTATTGCTTGAATGTTTATTTCTATGTATTTATCAGTTTGTAGTTACATTTATCATGATTAATGGTTAGCCCTACCATATAAATGTCTGCTATTGAACTATTTATGTTTGAAAGCCTTTCTCCTTCAAAAAATTTGCATTCATCCACTTCATTTTACCTTAAGATCCATTTTACCTTGATCAAATCAGCCCTTCAACATACCTTGTTTCACCATCTGAAGCTTTCTCGACCTTTTTGACCCCATAGCCCAGTTTATCTAACAATATTTTTATCTATCTTAATCTTTGATCAGTTCCTCCCTCAAAACCTAAAAATAAAACTAAAAACCTACTTCACAACTAGCCTAAAATTAGAAACATAAGAAGAAAAACACATAGATATCCCTTACACAAACAGAGAGAGCCCTCTCTGAGTCCAGGAAGGCTAGGTCCTTGGGCTCTAAAGTTGGTTTGATGTTACCCTGTCACTTGGCTTGCCAATCAGCCAAATCACGGGACCCTAACATAATGGCGATCACGGTGGGACCCTGAGTGAAAAAAAATCTTATACTTCCCTAAACCTTCAGATACCTTTGAGAATACTATCTTGTGGACTTATCCCACTGCTCGCTAACATAATGGCGATCACGGTGGGACTCTGAGTAATAAACATTCTTAGATTCCCTAAACCTTCAGAGACCTTTGAGAATACTATATTTTGGACTTATCCCACCGCTCACTAACATAATGGCGATCATGGTGGGACTCTGAGTGATAAAAAAACTTAGATTCCATAAACCTTCAGAGACCTTTGAGAATACTATCCTGTGGACTTATCCCACCACTCACTAACATAATGGCAATCACGGTGGGACCTTCATAGTTAGTGACAATCTAAGTACACCTTAGTAACTCTCAAAGTCTCAATCAAACTTAGAAAAACTTAAGTGTTGTCCGAAGAGTAGAAGCTAGCTCTTTCACCATCTTAGAAAAATGATGATTCAGTTATAGGAAACTCTTCCAAACCTCAGGGCTACATAAAGGAAACTCAGAAAACCCAAAAATATCCCTAGATTGGCTTTTTATTAGTATTGGTGGTGGACCATACACATATCACTAAAAACATCCACCTGGCGACTCCACTAGCCTCCAGTAGGCCTATTACTCCACTAGTCCTTATAAAATCTCCTGGGAATGCATTAAGAAATCCCAATCATGCTGATGGTGGACTGCACAGTTCAAATCTTCCACCTGGCAACTCCACAACCTTCATTTGACCAAAAGACTCCACTGGTAGAGAACTTTAGACTAGTTGAAAAGACACAATGATCCTTTCTGATTAAAAAATATGGATCTAAGGACATAAAGGAGATATGCTCCGATGAGCAGAGAACAGATCCCTGCATTCCCACACAAAATGCCTAAAGAAGTAAATTGGATAGAAAACCTACGTATCTTTCGAGATGAAAAGTTTGATGAACCATTGTTACATCTCATCAATTTTCATATACATATATGGAGGTTAAAGGTTGAATGGCATGAGGAATGCCTGATGAAAATGTTCATGGGGACATTAGAAGGAAAGGAAAAAGAATGGTATGAAGGCTTAGAACTTGGCATCTTGTTTTCTTTGAAGGATTTCCACAAAATATTTTATAAACACTATATAGGGAATTTTCCATCTCTACCATTAGTTGAAAATTGTTGTGATCAATCTAAATACCTTAAACACCTTGTGAACATTGATGAAAACTTGGGAAATTGGAATCTTGAAGTTTTTTTAGAGGAGATCCATAAATTTCTTACCCAAACTAACCATCAAGATGGCCAAGAAGAGTTGATTGAGGATGAAATCAAATCTGAGATGGAAGAAGAATCAAAACCTTTAGGTTCTCTACCCGTATGCTTTAAATCATTCTAGACTTTGAAAGAAAATTTGTATCCTAAAGATCTCTTAGCAGTTATTCAGGAAACCCCTGCTCAAGTTAACTCTTACATAAATCAAGAAAATATGGTTGAAAATGAAACATAATCTAAAATAGAAGAAAAATCAAAACTTGTAGGATCTCTACCTTTATGCTTTGAGTCATTTGAGTTCATACGAGCAAATTGGCCTCATGAAAATCTATCATAAGCAACTCATGAATTACATGCTAACTATCCTCAACATCACAAAGAATTGGTTGAAGATGAAAACAAGAAAGAAATGAAAGAGAACCCACAGGATCTCTCTAAAGGCACAAGCAATGATTCATCATTTCTCATAGGTGAAGCCCAAAATGACATTCATCCTCCAAATCAGCTTTCCCAAGAGAAAGAGTATTTTTGTAGTTATATCCAAAGAGAAATGCAAATGCCTCCCTTTTTAACTGAAGATGAAATAGATCAACTTATAAACATGTAGACAACCTCTAAAAACCAAAAATTTTCTAATCTTTCTCCTATTAATCTTGCATACCATGAGTTAAAAAATAGATTTCTAAATCAATTTGAAGAAAAGCAATCTGATAGTCCAATATGCATGGCTGGTGACATTACTTATATTAATGATTCTCCAAGGTTTGATCAATATGTTGATGATTATGATATCCAAACAGAAACTAACCTTGCAGAGCAATCAACAATTAATTTGTGGGACAAAGTTCATTATCATCGTGTTGAAAAAGGTAAGCAGCCAATACATGTCACCTATGACACTGATGAGGAGAGCCTTGAGAGTTTAGAAGTAAGTGAAGAGTCTCTGACTCTTTGCTCTACTTCACTTCAGTCCATCAGAAATAACATCCACATAATTGGAAATCAACAGTCTTTCAACTTTGATGATGAAATTATCGAGTATGTTGTAAATGAGAAGCCTTTTCCTGAAATAGTTGAAGAAATCATTTTGGACATGGAATATTCATTAACTCTATATTTGCAGCCTCCAAGTTCCATTGAGTTACAAATTGCAGATGAAGAAATAGAGGGTGATAAACACATGAGAGTTGTCACAGTATCCTTTCAAGAAGATTTACTGCCAAAGTGTATCCCTGCTCATGAACATGATGACCTTCACACAGTTTTTGGTCCACTTAATCAGAAATCATCAGCTCGGAAAGAAGACTACACTACAATATATGATGATTCTGACAGTTCAAGTGATCATGAGCAAGGGGAAGAGTTTCTTTCCGAGGAGAGTCCCAGTTATAGCCAAGTGGAAGAAAGAGTAGTCCTGAATGAAGCCTATATATCAAATCCTCTAGATCAGGTGTTATTCCAAGATCCATTTGTTGTTTTCCTTGAGAAATTTGAAGGAGTAGTGTGTTTCGCCCAGAACAGTATGTTGCAAAGAGTGAGAAAAATTTTAGACACTACTGATCGAAAACAAGCCAAATGGAAGTGGCCTTTTCATTTCTTCAGCATCATGAAAGAACTGAACTAGAGTCACCCATGCAATCACCTTCTTGACTGGTTACATTGGAAAAGAGAGTTCAAAAAATAAATTTCTATCGTGTATAGGTTAGACTAGGATAGATAGATAGTTGTGAAAAATAAGCTCAGCCTTGTGAGCATCTTTTCAGTTCTAGATTGTTTGAAGAAAAAGTGAAAAAGCAGAAAATACAAAAACAGTAAAAATTAGAAAAAGACGGTAGTTTCTAAAGCAATGGTATAACCCCATACCCAAAAATAGTCATGCTGAAAGCGAGCAAGTCTAAACGCCGCTACTAGTGCTCAAAATATGTCTTGTTCAGTTATCTAGCCTAATCATGACTGAACTTTTTAAAATTGATTGCTGATAAGTTCGTGAAAGAAATGATAGTCAAAATTGTGTAAGCTTGACTTTTCAATAGAAGTAGATTAGGAAAAGATACTAGTTCCACATGCTCAAAACAGAACCAAAGAGGAAAACAAGGATGAAAAACAAACTATGTATCCTAGCCCTGATTTTTCTAGATCTCATTTTTATGCAAAATAATATTCGTGCGCAGCTTGTCTTTTATGCCACAAGTACATGACAAATCAGACTGTCTAATCCTGAATTTGGTCATTTTTCAATTTCATGTTTTAGTTTAGAGAATGAAATCCTGTCAAAAAGCTTAATCTTGACAATCGATCTAGAATAGGTAGAAAAACAAAGGAGTTCATCAGTTTAATCTGAACTCCGGGCGGATATAAGTATAAAATTAGATAGTCATTTTTCAAAAATATTATGCCAAAGGGTTGCTAGTCTAAATGCACCTGAAAGAAGAAAAAGTGTTAGGAAATGTAGCTGGGTAGGTAGAAATGATTTTGATGTTAATCATGTTGTTAATTTTCAGAAATAGCATCAAGAAAGAATGAAATTTGCGCCAATGGATAACGCACTAGTCTTCATAAGCTAGAGATCTACAATTCTGGACCCCTCCTAAAAAGGAGCTACCCTCCCCAAATGGAGCTACTGTTAGTCATCAATGTTTTTTTTCCCGTTGTTGATGACTAGATTCCTAGCTGAGTTTTCTAGAAGCTAATCTCCATATGTCAATTTGTCATCTAGAAAACACCCCAAACAAATTTTATCTTCTTGCTCCTCCTTGTCAGCTTATGATCAGAGCAATATTCAGTTTTTGATTCATGTCTTGTTTCAAAAGAACATCCCTTTCTATATTTTTATTAGTCTTTCTTATCTGGTATCATTTTCCCCTTGTTTCTCATGAAACTCACTGTCCAACATTTGATAAAGTGTCTCCTTTCATATCCCCAATCTTCTTGTCAAAAACAATCAAAATCTATGAAAGTTGTCCCTAAGTTAGATAGTGTTGTTTAGGAAGTATTTTCCTTGGCAGAAATATCCTAAGCCAAAAGAGCCTCTGTCTAGTACCAATCAGTCATAGATTGTCTTCCAATTCTGCAAAAATAAGTCTTGACCCATTCATAGGTCACACACCACTAAGAGGTCATTCTGTCTCTGTTCAAGAAAAATTTCAACAAAGATCCAAATCAGAAGAAGATAAGCATGTTCAGTATTTAAAAAGAATATGCCTAGATCGGGAAAAATCTCCATAAGACACCAAAGGAGTTCTCCAAGGTTCAAAGTCATATGTTTTACATCTCTGTAGGGGTGTAATTGAATGATAAACAGTATGCAAAGAAGGGAAAAGGGACAAGTTCAAATAGGTCCCTCATGATCAAGAGGTTTGCCATCAGTAAAGCAGATGGAGAGCTGAAATAAAAAGAGAGCAGGAGTACATATTTCAAAGGTCAAAATTTTCCCAAAGAGCAGAGGTTATCTTTCAAAGTCACATAAATGCAAAGGAATTATATAATGTTGATCTACAGTGCTTCAGTATCTTCTCCAAAATCAGTGCTACATAAGTTTCCCAAAGGACATCATCATGTAGTGCATAAGAAGACAGTTGCTTCTTATGTTGCCTTGAGCCTGGGATAAAGCATTGGTCAAAGAACAAGCCCAATGTACCTCTGCAAACACAGTGAAAAAAGGTTAGTAAATGATGACTAGCAAGCAAATAATCTACAAATACAAGTCATGTAGCTTCTAGTTTAAAAGTTCATAAGGATATTTTGACAAAAAATATACATATCTAAGAACATGCCTCATATAGCAGATTGTCAAAATTTCACTTTATTACCTATTGTGATATACTAAGCAGAGATATATATGTCAAGGAAAGATGACGCAGTTTTGGAAATCGATGAAATGTCATTAATGTGATGACTTCCTTCAAAAGAGCAAATGTTAGAAAACATCATGTTGATAAGCTCCTCCAATCAAGAGCAGATGGTTAGAAGACATCATGATAGGAAACCTCCTCCAACCAAGATCGGATGGTTGGGAAACATGCTGAATAACCTCCTCCAGTGAAAGAGAAGATGGTTAAGTAACATGATAAAAGCCTCCTCCAAGCAAGAGAAGATGGTTAGAAAGGCATGCTATGGCCTCCTTCATGAACAAGCAAAGGGCCAACATGTTTTTAAATGATTTCAGGGTTGTTGTAGGCCAGCTCCTTCCAAGGGATAAAACAAAGGATGCATCAGAAGGTTTAGATTATGTTTAAGACAGTTTTCAATTGGAAAGTCAAAGTTGAAAATCAGTGGGAACAATTGAAAGTTTATAAGTTGAATTCTGGTGTGACATCATAAGTAAAGCAGTGATATTATGGTGTTGAAGAAACCTCTTGTTTCTGTGTATAAAGACCTCCATCAGCAGATAATAAGAGAAGGCCACATCATAGGCTTGAAAGTTCTTTTGAAAGGGCTGCAAATAGTGTCTTCGTAAATCTCCCTTGAAAAAAAACTAAAGAAAAACACAGTCTCTTTAGGACCTTTTTCACTTCTTAAAAAAGGGACAAAGTCTTGGTAGACACACAGTAAGATGGCATTAGAGTTCCAAAGGGTTACATTAGTGGTTTCAAAAGTGATGATCTCCTTGATTCAAAAATAGAGGTTTTGATCATAGTTTAAAAAAAACTTCTTACATCACAAACTATAAATTACCATATGATTTTGAAAAGAAATTTATTTCAGTGTGGTAGAGGTTTCTAGAGATTGTTTTAAAAGGGAGAAACAATGGTTAAAGGACTGCCCCAGATTGCAGAACACCTATACTTTCTATTCGAGAGGAAGTTTCTGTTTTAAGCAAGGATTTGGAAAAGAAATTTCAATAGTACTTCTGGCTCTAAAACATGACCTTGGTTGATTGAACCAAGGATATAGGCGAGGATTACATAAAAAACTTAAGTGATAATTTGTGTCCTACCATACCAGTAAGCAGTCCTGCCCTAGGAAGCTTAACTAGTTCTACAATGGCCATGCAACAAGGAAGAAATTTTGTCCCATATCCCATTAAGGAATTTAATGTTTTAAAAAATAGCTTCTCAAAATTTCACAAAATCAGAAGATGAAAAGGGATATCCAGCGGAGAAATGTAGGTATGATTCTATTTGCAACAAAACTAATACAGATGACTTCTGTATGAACATTGATAGTATTGCATCTGCTGAAACATATTCTGGAATATGAAATGAAGACTCACTTTTAGATATGGATCAAACAGAAGATTTAATGGTAAATTCTATTTCTAAACAATATAATGACAATGCCTTGGATATTCAGGCAGCATCAAAAGTGAACAATAGCCCACAAAATGAAAAATTTCCTTGTGATTTTTCTTGTATTCTAACTTCTCCAAGCTACTCAAATATTAGGTTTTGTGGATTTGTACCATATAAACTAGAAGAAAAACAATAATTACCACCCCATTCATCCTCAGGAAATGATTATGGAAGGCCAAATTGCATAAAAAATAAAATGACATCCAAAGAACTCCAAAATCTCCCATTTCGAGTGGCTTCATCTAATGGCATTTCTTCAGAGAGATCTCTTGAATGCATTCATATTTTGCTTGCTGAAGATACTCCTGTTCTTCAAAGAGTTGCAAGCATCATGCTTGAAAATATGGGTGCAATATTAGTTGTTGTTTGAGATGGACTGCAAGTTGTGGATGCACTGAAGTATTCTTATAATGATGAGGATTTTGACAAACTGACCTCTATGAGTAAAATAAAAAACTCTGGGAAACAGACAATATCATCAAATTCACCACCATTCGATATGTTTCTCATGGACTATAAGATCCTCAAAATGGATGGTTATGAGGTGAAAAACGAAATTCGAACAATAGAAGAAGGTTGTGAAATATTTGTTTGAAAATTCTTCTAAATATCATAAAACCTTGGTAAAGTTTTCACAGGTTTACTTCCAGGTTGGAAAATTTTCTCCATAAAATCATTATGGAGAGAAATACATCTTAAAGGAACGAAACAATGGTCTAGGAGCAGTCATAAAACTCATAGAGACACAGTCCCATGCAAAAGATGGTATTTATTGTTCAAAACAAAAGAACAAAAAATGAAGGATAAAAGACAAAGAAGGTTTTTTAGTTTCAAAACATGGAAAAGCTTGAGGTTTGAAAGCCATCACAGTGTTATACAAGCCGATGAATCAGAATTTCAATGTCATTATGCATGTTTTGGTTGAGAGGAGAAAGCAATAATTTTCACATAGACAGACTTTTTCCACACGGGGTGCGCCTATAGAAGAACATTGGAGAAAAATGCACTAGGTGTCGCGTTCCTGTAGTTGAGCGCGGCATCCCTGTGCCTAGCGCCTGACCTAGTGTTATGTTTGAACACAGCCCAGTGCTATGTCTGAATCTGGTCAGTGTTACCTATGAATGCCCGATGATGAAACACTTCCTCCAACAATTACATGCCATGGTAAGTTGCTTTATCAGCTGCCCAATGTTTTAACACATTCAATCCACCATTTCCACCATTTGTTTGGCACCTAAAACACCGCTACACCTCCCAAATTTGAAGGGCCTATGCCTTTTTTGAACAGCCTAGTGCCCAGCCCAGTGTTACCTCTGAATGCCTAGGGTGTTGCTGAATGACACGACCCATTCTTTCTTTGTTTTTTCCAAGGCCCTCGAAGCATGAAAACAGTCCCTCCCAAGCGCCGAATGACCACACCATGCTTAGTTTTCTCTCCTAATCTTTGAAATTGCAAAAAACTGCCCCCAACATTTTTTTTTGACCCCACTCAGTTTGTCCCTGAACGGCCCAGCGCCCGGGCGCCTGGGCCACCAGAAACACAATTTTTTGAAAATATGCCAAAGTCAAGTTTTTTGCAGAGAGACACCCCCCAAATGCTTCAAGATACTCTTAAAAAGAGGTTGAAGGAAGTCTTTGACTATGATTACAGAGGACATAAAACAGTGAAAGAGATAATGGTTATTGTGTCACTTTGGAGGAGCTTTTCTTTCTATGAATGACTAAGGGATATGCATAGTCTCTAAAAGAAAAACATCAGTTTGATTAGAAGGTTTTCAATTAGTTTGAAAGAGTATTTAAAACAATTTTTTAAATGAATCCATTTTGTCTCAAAATAACCACAAATATGCAGTGCAAGGGAAGAGGTTTTATGAGCTAATTTGAAAGTCTTTCCTATGATTGTAAATGTCTTAGAACAAACCTTGTCTCTAAGAGAAAATTAGACTTAGGTTGTGGTCTTTAAATCAGTTTACAAGGGTGTTAAAACATTGATTTCAAAGCTGCTTTGATCATCTGAAACCACAGAGAAACAGTAAAAGTGAGGAGATTTGATGTACCATATTTGAAAGTCTTTTGTGTTTAGGAGAGTTAAAGTATACATAGTTGCTAGAGAGAAAAGCAGAGTCTGTTTGTTGGAGGTCCTCAAATCTTTTTAAAGGGTGTTTTAATAGTGTTCGCAAAGGGAAATTTGTTTTCTAGATCAGAGAAGAAACAACGACTAGGAGATGAAGTTTTTGTCAATTGAAAGGAGTCTTTAAAACACTAATTTCAAAGGTGCCATGGTCATCTAAAAACAGAGAGAGACATTGATTGGAGATAGGGATTTTTGTCAAAATTATAGAAATCTTATTGCTGTGAGTATTGAAAGAAAATTCTTGGCTGAATCAAGGATCAAAAAGTGATTAGGGAAAATTTTGTATCAATTTTAAAAGAATCTTGTTTACCTTTCAAAAACAGTGATGTCAAAAAGAAAGGCAGTGTTTGAGGGGAGGGTTTTGTGCCAAAAAAAAAAAAGAGATTATTCTTCAACAAAAACCACAAGAATATCATTTTTTAAGATCTTTTGCCCAAACACAGTAATAAAAAGTAATTTTTGTTCTCATTTGACACATGCTTGTTTACTAGCATCCAAGAACATAGTGAATTACAAAGAGGAAAGAGTTTGGTGTTGAGAAGCTTTTTCAAGAAATCATTCGAATCAGCTTATCTTGGTGAATCATTAAAGATTATCAGAAGCAACAGGCACTACAAAAAGCCAAATCAGTTTTCCCGAAGGAATTTGAATGATGCACAAGAAAAACTCAAAATCGCCCAAAGAGGGCACCCGGTGAGAAAAAAGGAGAAAGACACCTCTAGGCTTGGAATTTTGGCCCAAGATTCTAGACATGTTTCTATGAAGCCTTGAGGTACTTGCTCACCAAAATTGAGCGAATTTTGACATGTTCTTGTTTTTTGACATTTTTGGGCCTAATTGCATAAAATGATGGGCGCTGCCATTTTTTCTTGGAGCATCCTAAGCTGTTGAGAATGGTATCATTTAATGCCATATTTTCAGGGGCATCTACTCAGGAAATTTCAGATCAATTGAAGATGTTTTGGTCCCCCAAAGTGGCGAAAAACAGTCACTTTTTCAACACTATGCCCCACATATTAGCAAAGTCTAATTTCTGTGTTTTTCCACACAGGTCAGACTTTCACAGGATTCTAGTGATCAGTTTGGGGAGAAAAAATAATTTTCATAAAGAAATCTAGGATTTTCCAACGAGCCATCACGGGCCTCGTTTTGACATCGGGAAGGCCCCCAAAAGTTGCCCACAAGACAGGGGATTTTCTGTTGCTATATTTCTGAAGTATTTTTGTAAAAAATGCAGTTTTCTGAAGTGGCTTTTCCAAATCTACATTTAGCCTTTTTTGGCCATTGTCAGTTGGGAAAATTCAATTTAATTTTTTTTTTAGTATTTTTAGGATATTTTTATAGATATTTTGTGCCTTGGGATTTGCAAAGCCTCAAGGACAAAATCAGATATTTTTGATGGGCCAATGAGCTTGCTAGTTGCACTAGGAGGTTCTCCTTCATCTTGGCCTATATATTCCAAGAGACTTCATTGTAAGTGATGCTAAACTTGATGATATAGAGCAATATATGGTTATACAAGCTTGGAAGAAATACTTGTCTCATGCATTGGATATTTTCTTGAACGTTTTGGATGTTGAAAGAGGATTGTTGTTGGATTCCTTGACTTGGTAAAATGGTATAGTGTCCCCCTCTGTTATGTGTCTTAGTTTTCATACATATTTCATGTTCTTGCTTGCTGTAAGACAGTAGAGAATATATTTGAGACATGCCCTTGGAGGCACCTCAGATTTCCTGTTTCATTATAGCTTCTATGTTTTTTTCCTTCTTAGTCATATCAAAGAAATCCTAACTACTCTTTGATCACTAAAGAAATTGTTTGCTTATTTCATTTATGGTTTTTATGCATGCTAATTATGATTCATGGTACATATTTTTTACTCATGGCTAGTCAAAGCTTCCATCTTTGAAACGTTTCTTTGAATGTTAGATTGTCCTAGTTGAACCAAGGAGGTCCTGTATTGATCTTGCCCTTTGTCTAAAACTCTACAATCTTAGTTTCAAAGTGCCTGATAGCTCGAAATACTATGTCTAGGAGTTTCCTCTTAGTAGCTTGAGTTATTTTTTTGTCTTAATTGTCTTTCCCCAAAATATGATAGCAATTTCCTAAAGTTAGAGAGTCATATAGCTCTATGTATTTCTTGAATGTTTATTTCTATGCATTTATCAGTTTGAAGTTACATTTATCATGATTAATGGTTAGCCCTACCATATAAATGTTTGCTATTGAACTATTTATGTTTGAAAGCCTTTGTCCTTCACAAACTTAGTTTCCATCCCACTTCATTTTACCTTAAGATACATTTTACCTTGATCAAATCGGCCCTTCAACATACCTTGTATCACCATCTGAAGCTTTCTCAACCTTTTCGACCCCATAGCCCAGTTGATCTAACAATATTTTTATCTATCTTAATCTTTGATCAGTTCCTCCCTCAAAAACCTAAAAACAAAACCAAAAACCTACTTCACAACTAGCCTAAAATCCGAAACATAAGAAGAAAAACACATACATATCCCTTACACAAATAGAGAGAGCCCTCTCTGAGTCCAGGAAGGCTAGGTCCTTGGGATCCAAAGTTGGTTTGATTTTAACCTGTCACTTGGTTTGCCAATCAGCCAAATCACGGGACCCTAGCACTTCTAGTGGTTCGATTTCCCCCAGTAGTTCGTTGTGCCAAGCCCAAGAGGGCCAATTTCCGAACTCAAAACTAGGAAAAACCCTTTTTGGGTTTTACCCGGTTTATTGAGGAGAGTCCAAGATTAATTTGGCAGATTTTTTTTGGTAGAATTAGGAGGGAAAAACAGGATCCCAACTTAGAGAGCACCTAGAGGATCTAGGGGAAAATTAGGCAGAAATTCTGAGGTCAATATTTGGTAATATCCTTCGTGAGTTATTGTGGGTTTCTTGAGTAGAGACTGTGGTTAAAAGCCCAAAAAAAATTTAGCACTATTCCAGGCCCTAGAAGTAGATTCACTGGAGCAGCAACACATTTTTGGGATAGGCAGTGCAGAGACAGAGCCACGCAGAACCACTTCTAGTAGGAGATTTAGCTTGGGTTTGAGTTATTCTTCAGCCTACTTTGAGCAGGCCCAGGTGCAAGCTTTCCAGCACCACTATTTTACTCATTCCATTCAATTTATTAAAATGGCTTAGTAATTTTTTTTGGCTCCTGTTTACATGTTTTGATCATGTATTTTCTATTACAGTAGTTTTTATTCTATTTTCACTTTAATTACTGTTAATCCCAATTTTGGATATTACAAAGGCTCACAAGATGTAGTTGTTGTAGGGAAAATAATACTAATTTTCCATTCAGTGACACCCTCTAAAGTTTCTTACTTAAATTCTATTATAGAAAGGGAAACTAAGACACAAGGATCTCTCGCCCACTCTCCAACTTAACCTTTTAGTCGAATCAATTATCAAAATGATTTAGTTGTCTTTAGAAGTGGGTGATAGAAATCATTTCAATAAAAAAAAATGAATTTCAAATTAATGTTGTTTTCACTTCATAGTAACGAGAGACTCATAGCCTTGAAACTTGCTACCATATATAAGAGTTTGGGTGAATCTGTAAGGTATGGAACTTCAAAATCTCAACATATTCCTTCGGCAAGAAATATTGAGCATTTTTTCCGTGGCTCAATATTAACATCAATAATTACCAGCCACACTAGTCAATGAGACAAGAAAGATGTTGAATCTCGAGTAACTATGTGAACAACAATAGTTTTTTCACTCCTAATGGTGGACGACCACATTTCATATGAACACCAATATTATTTATATAATATAAACATTAGAGCTCCGGTTGAAATTATTCCTATTAAACGTAAGAAACAAGTGTTCCAAATCATTCCCTAGCATATATATATTACTCAAGCTTGAGGGAATCTTCCCACTACAAATTTTTCAGCTACTACCTAGAAAATTCACTTCTTTTTTGTTTTCATTATTCTATGAATCCATATCAGTGAGGTTTTTTTTGTTTATTCCTTGTAGTATGAAATGGTTTATGTTTCTTTGTGAAGATAAAGCCAATGTTCATGCTAGGGGAAAATGTTTTAATTATTGTTGACCATTTATTTTCAATGATGTTGTGCTAGCATAGGCATTTGCAACAGATCACTTCACATAAATTTTTTTGTTATATTTAAGGTATTCCTATCACTATTTTACAAATAGTTAAATAATAAAAGTGCATCATTTAAAATTTTAAGACATCACTTGAATATATTTATTCTTCATGAACCCAAATTATTCCTATGGTGGCTACATGAGAAAGATGAGATTGATAACCAAAAAGAAGGGGAAGGACTAGTACCTCTAGTAAAGAGAAGGTTAAATCTGACAACTCAGTTGGTGTAGCAACTAAGTACTCCAATATTGGCTATGATTGTTCATGGAAAGTCAAGTGTGGACTATGAGAATGTAACATATGCTCTTGCTAAAACAACCTTGCAAAATTCATGAAAGTTAGCTTCCACCTCGAATAAAGATATGGGAAAGAAAGTTGAAAATGAAAACTTGTATGCATCTAGACGTTGGCTTCACTTAAAATAATCAATCAATTGTATTACAATTAGGATTTTTCTACTTCTATCTATAGTTTTATATCCAATATATTTTTCTCTATCCAAAATAAGCAAATTTTCCTTTTAACATGAAGTCTTCTAAGAAATATTGAACACAATTTTTTACTTACGTTCTTTAATTACCTATCACATGGTGAGACTATATTTTTCAGTGCCAAAATCATAATATGAACATCAGTAAAAGTCACTGCTTCATTTGGCATGACCATTGGGAAGCTTCAAAAACCTATAGGATTGAATGTGAATTATGTGTTGAGGATACCATAAAGCTTCATGGAGAAAGAAAATAATTTGGCAAATGAGTTCTCTAGGTAGTATTGCTCTTTGAACAAGACCACTAGTTGTAGTGGATTATCAATATTTATATTTTTTTATCAAGCTTCAACAAAAGCTTATATTTTTTTATTCATTATTAATTGTTGTATTTCTTATTTCTACTTGTTTCTCTTTCTTAAAAATTTTGTGCTAACTAGTTTTCAGAACTAAGGGAGGATCAAACATTGGTGGTATCGCTATAATATGTTAAATTATTTTTTGTATTAAATCAAGTATTTCCTATAAATGATCAATCAATGTGCTATATCTTGGAAATTACAAGTACGGTAAATATGGGAAAACTATTGGTGCTTCGCATGTAAATCTGCAAAACATATCAAAACTACCTTTATTTTATCTTTTCATTATAATGATCATTAGTGTTTTGAGTTTGATTATTTCCACAAGTTTTCCCTTAAATTTGAAGTTATCCATTCAAGAATCATATAGCAACTTGAATATGAACCTTATATTCCAAAATAATCCTATTTGCGAGATTATTAGTGATGATTACTACATATTTTTTATTTTCGAAATTTTCTCCAAATCACAGCTAATATATTGTACCACACGTCAAAAATGCAATGGGAAGGGAATTGTCTTTGCAATTTATCTACTTATAATATATTGATCCATAAATATAATAAAAACATTAATAACTTGATGTAGAGTAGTTGGCTTATTCATATGTTATAATGGACCCAAATAGTTGTTCTTGTTTGAAGAAATTCTCATCATACTTGAGGATTCTTGACATCATCAACCTCCAACCCTAGCCTTCTGCATTATCTAGTTATATACATGTATACGAGGCTATCTTATTACTGTATCCTTTTTATTTCATTTCATTTTATTCTAGACTTAGATTTGGCATATTCTAGGAGTTTTGTTTACACTCCCACATTATATAAGTAATCCACAACTTGAGATTTTTAGCATATAACTTAGTTGGAATAATTGTGCCTAATATTTCCATGAAGGATGAATACTAAGTTTACTAAGATGTTATTTTCTATGCTGATTTTTTATTTACTTTACTTATACAGGTCATCTTGCCACATATTGGCCACTATTGCCCAACTGAAGAAAATTGTTCGACTTTCTTTCTTTTATGGGGAAAAATGGCTTTGAAAATATTCTTGATGTTGAGGTGTATATTTTATAAATCCTTTATAGTTTACTTTAGTTTATATTATAGTGTTCATTGTATTTTATGTCTTATACTCTGCATTGCATCTTCTTTCTTTTTCAGAAAAGGAACTCAGTATTGATGGTAAGAAGCAGGAATTGAAGAAAGAGGAGAAAAATAACACTAGAGGAAAAAAATGAAAATTAAAGAGAAAGAGAAGAGAACTTGTCTAGTGGTACCCGTAGAGCCAATATCTCACATAAGACACACACATAGAGACTTAAGGTCAAGACTGTAGAGTTGTTAAATTTACTTACAATGCCTTGGCAACACAATGATAATGTTTTGAAGTGATGAAACAATATTTCATGTGTAAATTGTACCCCAACCAATATTAAGTTGCAAAATCATATTTTAATACTTGACATTTTATATAATATAATTTATGTTGTTGAAATTATTCATAGTTACCTAATTTTTATTTCCCTTTGTAAAAATCCCTTTCCCTAGATCTTCGCGCGCGTCCATGGTAGCTCTGCAGCTGCCCTAGATGCTCCTAGCCGGCGCCCCCTCTTTCGAGCGGCCACCTCTATTATGGATCCCGGAGGTGGTCCTACGGTCTCCCCCCCTCCGCCTCCTAAGCTCGAAGCCTTCATAGCCCTCGTTGCTGCATCGGGCAACCGCCCCTCTTCCGGTTCACAGTAGAAGTTTGTGAAAAAAATGGAAAATATCCCCACGGTGTCTCTGCCGGTGGAAGAAACATGCAAATCTGCTCTGAATCTGGTCGAAAGAGGCCTTATCGGTCAGTTCACAGGGCTTTGGCCCTCCCCGAAGGCAGTCGATGAATGGGTAAAAAGGAACTGGATTCCCCTGGTTAAGGAAAGCATCAAGAGTCATTTTGTGGGGAAAGGATTCTTTGTTTTCGTCTTTGACAATGTGGAAGATAGAAGCTTGATTTTTCGAAACGGGCCATATTTTATGGGTCCTCAAGGTCTTTACCTGAACAAATAGTTGCGAGATTTCGACCCTGCTCAGGATGTGCCCACGGCTGTGCCGGTTTGGGTGCGACTCCCCCATCTTCCTCTTCATTGCTAGAACCAGAGATCTCTACAGTCTATTGGTAACGCCCTAGGTAGATACATAGATCAAGCGCTGAGGAAGGACCAGTTTTCCTGTGCTCGCATTTGTGTTGAAGTCGATCTAGAATTTGGACTGCCTAAAGCCATCAAACTCATGGTTGCGGATTGGTCACATATCCAGGAGCTAGATTATGAGCAGCTCCCTTTCAAATGTTGACATTGCCATGAATACGAGCACTTTGCAAGATACTGCAAGAAGAAAAACGAAGAGATAACAGAGAAAGAAAAAGGAGAACAATAGAATCAAGTAAAGAAACCCTCAAATAACAGACAGAATAATAAAAACAAAGGCAAAGGAGTGGAGAACAAATCAGGGCAAGAAAATGCAAGTACCCAAATCGCAGGAAGCAAGGACAATGCCAGTATAGAAGCGGATAAAAACCCCTTTGAATCTCTAAATCTTCAGTCAGATCCTCCAGAAGCAGAGTCGGATGGTCCAACCTCATTGAATAACATCGTCGCCCCAGATCCAGGTATCATCTCAATACCCTCCCAAGGCAATACCTCTTCCCCTACTTATGTAGATATTATCAAGTCTAAAAAGAAGAATACAGAAATCATGGGCTCCTCGGATGATGAGACCTTCGAGAGGCCATCAAAGAGAGCTGGGAGGAAATCAAACAAAGAAACCAGGGAAGAAGAATCAGAAAGACAAAAAACCCTAGGCAGCCAAACCACCATCGAGATGACCCTCGGAAGGAATACCAGATTAAGGACCCCCAAAGGAGGTGGACCTACCCCTTCTAGTTTTAAATGATGTAGATGGTCTTTTGGAACTGCAGGGGTTTGGGGAATCCCACTAAGGCATAAGAAATTAAAGATCTACTGAAAACAGAATCCACAGACATTCTTATGCTCCAAGAGACAAAAATAGAGGGGGAGAACCTTCTGAACACAAGCAGCATCAAGTGGAAATTTGACTCAGGCAAGGAAATCAGTGCTAGAGGCACAGCAGGGGGAATAGGTACTTTCTAGTCTCAAAAACTCTTTTCACTAGAAAGATCTCATGAATCTCAACATTGGATTTTTACTGAACTGCAACATAAAGCAAGCAATCTAGTTTTGGCTTTGTTTAAATTGTATTTCCCTGTACATTATGATGAAAAGAAAGAGTGCTGGAAGTCACTCTCAGACTACTTAGAGCTGCACAACCCTCAGAATTTAATCTTAGGAGGTGACTTGAACATCGTGCTGGATCCTAAAGAGAAGAGAGGTGGGAGCTCTTCAAGGGATCCCTTCCTTTCCATTGTGGAAGATCTTATTCTTCAATGGGATCTTGTCAACTTCAAGCCAGTGAAAGGAGAATATACGTGGTCTAACAATAGAACAGGGAGAGACCATATCTCAGCTAGACTAGACAGGTTTCTCATCAGCAGTTCCATTATGCTGGACAATAGAATTGTGTTAACCAAGATTCTCCCAAAACTCACTTCAGACCATAAACCAATCCTCCTATGTTTAAAGGAAGAAGAAGATTTAGGCCCATTGCCATTTCGTTTTAATCCTCTCTGGGCAGAAATAGAAGGGTTCTATGATACAGTCCAAACTGCTTGGAGAATAGAGGTCACAGACTCTCCAAGCTATGTGTGGTGTTAGGGTCCCGTGATTTGGCCGATTGGCTAGCCAAATGACAATGTAACATCAAACCAAGCTTTGGAGCCCAAGGACCTAGCCTTCCTAGACTCAGAGAGGGCTCTCTCTATATGTGTAGAAGATGTCGGTGTGTTTACTTGCGATGTTCTGATATTAGGCTAGTTATGAAGTGTGTTTTTTGTTTTTTTTGTTTTTAAGTTTGTGAGGGATGAAACTGATCAAATACATAAACTGGATGACAAGATGTAGATAAATTGGGCTATGGGGTCAAACAGATCAAGGAAGCTATGAAGTGATGATGTAAAACTGCTGTAGGGCCGATTTGATTCACAGTAGAAGGGATCTCTGGGCAAAATGGATTAAATGAACAATAAGTTGGTGAAAGACAAGGGATTTCAAGTGCAAACTAGTTAGTAGCAGACATAAACATGTAATAGCAAGCCATTTAATCATGCTAGGAATAACTATAAGCTAATCAATACATAGGAAATCAAACATTCGAGCCATACATAGAGGTATAAGACCCTCTAACTTCGGGAAATAGCTATCAGACTTTGGGGAAAACACATGAGACAAACTAACAACTCATAAACTATGCCAGAACGCCTAAACATAGTCTCTAAGTCATTGGGCACTTGGACAAATAAGTTTTCATAGTTTTAGGCAAAGGGCTAGATCGGGACTAGGCCTCCTTGGTTCAACAAAATGATCAACAAATCAGTCAAAGAGAAAGTTTTATGGACAGACCTATGGGCACTGTGATAGTAGAAAAAAAAAAAAAAAAAAAAAAAAAAGAGCAAGTACACCCTTGAAGATAACTAAGGAAGAAGAAAACATCAAGCTATGAAGATTCAGGGATTTTGAGGTGCCTCCATGGGCATGTCTCAAAATCAATCTTTACTGATCTATAGCAGCAAGAAAAATGAATTATGAGTGAACACTAGAAGACAAAACACATTAAGAAGCACTATACCATTCTACCATGTCAAGGAATCCATCAACAAGCCTTCAACATTCCTCAAAAGCATCCAAGAGGCAGTCCAAAAATCATAACTCAAGTGTATTCTTCAAAGCTCATATGACCAATGCATTAATTCTTCTCTCAAATTCAGCCTCTGATTTACAATGAGAAACATGGAATAAATAGGCTTGAGGGAGGAAAACCTCATGGAGCAACTAGCTATCCCATTGGCCAAGTCAAAATATCTAAACTTGTCCTTGAGGCTTTGCAAAGCCCAAGGCACAAAATATCCCATAAAATATCTAAAAAATTGCTAAAAACGGAAATTATATTGACTTTACATGATTTCCCAATGATAAAAATAGCTTAACGCACATTTGGGAAAAGCAGATTTTTGGAGTTCAAAAATTACAAAAATACTTCATATTTATGCCTGAAAAAGGTCCCCTGACTTGCTGGATGCAAATGGAAGTCTTCCCGATGTCGAAATGAGGCTCATGATGGCTCGTTGGAAAGCTCTCTGTGTCTGCTTTCCAATGCAAGTGGAATCATCTCAATCTGATCTCTGAAAGTCCCTCAAAACTGTACCTGTGTGCAAAAACCCAGAAAATAGCAGGCTGCTGATATGGCGGGCATAATGTGCAAAATGAGGCTGTTTTTCGCCAATTTGAGGGGGCGAATGATCTTCAAATGCCCTGAAAATCGCTGGAGACCTGCTCATGGAATTATGGCATCCATTGATATCATCCTCCTCGCTTGACAACTCATCAAACGGAAATGGCGAATTTATGAGTTTTTGGCGAAAAACCCAAAAATGCCAAAAAACAAAAAGTTTCCAAAACATGCCCAAAATTGGCATGCATGACCCTCAAGGGTCCATAGAAACATGCTCCGAAGCTGAAGCCAAAATATCGAGGGCTGATATGCTTTTTTCTTCTTTCCGTGCTAGGCGCCTCTCCTTCAACTTCTTCAATTTTTCTTGTGCTACCTTCAATTTTCGCCTGACAAATTGATTTAGCTTCTGAAAGTGAAGAGTCCTTTTTCTCTGTAGCTCAAGATCCCTGTTTGCCTTCTCAAGCTTTGTTTCCAAATGCTGGTTAGCCCTCTCAAGCCATGCTTCCTTGTTTTCCTCAATTTCCTGCTCAAGGAGGGTAGTGAGAGGAAAGGCTTCGAATTGAGCTTGTTCTTCTGCTCTCTGTTTCTCCAAGGCTCTTCTAAGCCCGATGGTCCTAGGCCTCTTTCGCCTAGGCTGGTCTTCTTCTTCTTCATCATCAAACTCGCCAATGAGCTCTTCAATTCTTACTTGCGCCTTTTTTGCCTCCTTTTTATACTTGATCGCCCTTGCCTCATGAATGGCTGCATGATACTTCATTTGTTTGTTTTCAACCTCCAAGAAATGGTTGAAATTCCTCGCCCTTTGAAGATCTTCTTGTAACACCTCAATTTGCCCTTCTTTGTGAATGAGGAGGTTTTCAAGGATGCGGGCTTCGTTATCACTGTCATCGCTTGGGATAGGGATGACAGCTGATTTACCTCCATGCTTGGCACTTTCTCCAACTGCACTTTTGCCTTTGAAGGCCAATCTGGCGCTTTTTCTCCTTGGAAAGCTAGAAGCTGTCCTTTTGGTCAATTTCCTCTTTTTAGGAATAGTTTTGGTCACTGTCAAGGAGGCAGCTTCAGCTTGCTGTCCTTCCTCAACATTTTTTCCAGCTTGTGGCTCAAAAGGCGCTTCATTTGTTTGCCCAACTTGCTGTTCCTCAACTGTTGTATGCTGCTGTTCCTCCTCCTGTACCTGCTGCTGCTCATCAACCTTCAACTGCTGCTGTTCCTCTTCTTGTATCTGTTGTTGACCTTCAAATTCTAGCTGCTGCTGCTCACTGATCTCCAACTGCTGCTGTCCCTCAAAATCTGGCTGCTACTGCTGCTCACTGCCTTCTTTTTCTCCCTGTGGTTCACTGCCCTCTCCTTCTCTCTGTTCACTTGGCTGCCCAGTGGTCATCTTGAGTTTTTTAGGGGTAGGTCTACCAGATAAAGGCACTGGGCGATGGACAGGCTGAGTAGGAGACACATGAACAGGAGGGACAGTAGCGAAATCTGCATGGCTAATGAATGAATCCCATGAAACCCCTTTCTTCTCCAGCTGGTGTAAGAAGATAATCTTGATCAAGGAATGATGAAAGAGAGAAGGGATTTGCTGAGGTGGAGCCTTCTTTTGGACAGTAGCTGCCATTTTCTCTATGCTTTTAGACAAAAAGTATGGAAGGTTTAATTGCCTGCTTCTGGTAAAATGCATTAATAAGCGAACATGATAGGCAAAAATTTGGCTAAACCTCCCTTCACAAGTGAAATATCTCATTATGGCTTTCATCAGCGGAGCATAACTGTCAAGAAGATAGGAGAAGGGGAAAATAGCAGTGATGGTTTCCCTATGTTTAGGCTTGATGAAAGGTTTATAATCCTCCAGATCAAGATGCGCTTGTTTAAACCACTTTTCACCATGATACGGGATCTTGGTAGCCTTGGATACATACCTTGGGGAGATTTTGAAATCAAGACCTGCTAGCTGGAAATGTTTGTCCTTGAATCTCAAAGCGCACAAATGTGTAAGTGGCGAAAAACTCTTGACTTCTTCTATCCTTTGACAGAACTCAAGACAGCCTACTTCATGGAAATTGAAAAGCACTGATGGGTGAGCATTGATTTCTTCTATGGAGGTAGGCTCATATCTCTTATGTGGACCGCTCTTGTGATCTCGTTTTGAAGGCATTTTGACTTTGACCAAACTTTGAAGAGGCAAACTGCCTTTACTGTATGAACAATGCTTTGCTAGATTGAAACTGGCCACTAGACTGTTTGGACAAATATGGACATTGTGGTTTTGAATAGAATGTAACAATGTTTCCTTTGAACAAACCACCTCTGTACTTCTTAAAAAACAACCCTCCAACTCTGGATATACCTCAGCTAGGCAAACTTTTTAACAATGGTACCATGTGTAAAAGATGGGGTAACTGCTTTGTAGATTCCCTGTGCACAGTTTTGAACAATCACCCCTCTTGTGAATTTTTTAGAGGCCAACCTACACTGGTATTTGTGTTTTCAAAACAAAACTCAAATATAAAAACCTTGCTTTTCAGGTCATTCACCTTGAAAAATACCTCTGTCAACAGATTTCTGTAGAGACCATATAGTGGAAAGAAAGGAGACCTTTTGGTTAGGTGAAATATTAGCCCTCTGTGTTTAGGAAAACACCTTTCACTTGTGAATTTTGAGAAATCAATCACCACCTTTGTGCCTCTGGCCTCAATGTTTAAGGTTTCAACCATCAACAACTCTACCCTTTAGAAAGTGGCTCTGTTCACCTTCAGAAAATCCCTGTTAACAAATCTTCAATATGATACAATATGGTTTTTGTAAAGGCAGACCCAAGTCAGATGTAAAATCAATGCACAGTGTTTTAAGAAACACACTCTCTGCTTGTGAGTTTAAAAAAAATCCACCAACACCTCTATACCCCTGCCTCCAATGTTTAACTTCTCATCAACAAACTTTGCCTTTTTAATGTGTTGTCATCTTTGGAAGCTCTCTGTCAACAAACTTACAGTAGTGAAATACAGTGAAATAGGGGTAGATCTCTAGAAAGGGCTTGTTGTGATAAGTGTTTTGATAACCCTGTTCTTCAGAAATGACCTTCCCCTTGAAACATATCACAACAACAGCTCTTCAAAATGACACCATTCAGTGAAAGAAAAGCAGAACTAGGCTAGGTGACATATCAGTGCACTATGCTTTTTAGGAAACACACCCTTGCTTGTGGGTTCAAAATATCTATCAATAAATCTACGCTCCTGTCTCTGATGTTAGAGTTCAACCATCAAAAACCTCTGCCCTCAGAAAAATGGCCCTATTCACCCTTAGAATCTCTCTGTCAACAATTCTTCACAATGATACAATGTAGTAAAAAAAGAAGAAGCAGACCTAGGTTGGGTGTAAAATCAGTGTACACAGTGGTTTAGACAATACACTCTTTGCTTGTGAGTTTGAGAGATAATAATGACAGAGTTTTATAGAAGATGTCAAGCTCTTTGACAGAGATTATATGAGTTTTCTACAACGGAAATCCCCTCTTAATCAAAACACTGCTTTTTACAGGAAAACCTCGGCCCTTTGATCGATTTGAGGAAGAAACAAACTAGCCCTCTACCTCAAAACCCGTATCTCTATATGTGCTCTTTGAATGACCAATTCGGCCTTTATCATATTGCAATAGTTCAGTTTACTGTGTAGAAAGGCTTGCTTTTGTTTTTAACAATAATGGAAAGGTACGGGGTTTTTAAACATTCTTGTCATTTATCAACATCTTGCAATCGATGGGGAATTCATAAAAATACCTTAAACTTTGATGGACGCCCGCTTGAAAGGATGAAAGAAACGCTGGACACTCTGGACAGCTGCGCGGCAACCTTTGGAGAAAACCCGTCGCGCAGAGAAAAGCTTGTCGGGTCGGCCTGTCGTGTGGTCGGGCGGCTTTGTACAGGCACGTCGCGCCAACGTACAGGCACGTCGCGCCGACAAAGAGCCCTTTGCAAAAATCTGCCCAGGCACGTCGCGCCAAAACCCAGGCATGTCGCGCTGCCTCTGAGTGCAAACTTGTGAATTTTCGACCAGTTTTTCTTGCTTGTTTGATGCTGTGGAGGCACGGGGGGGATTTAGTTTTGAAATTGACAATACTTCCCCTATTTGATGTCAATTTAAAACAAAGTTCCAACGTTCTTTTCCTTGGAAAAGGAACGTTGGTGCTTAGCTCTGTTTTGTTTTAAAACAGTGGGTTTTGTCCCTTTAAATATGTGAACCCGAATACAACCTTGACCCCGAACTTGAAACTTTGACAAACAATTCAACCAACTCCACCACTTCAGCTACGGTGTTCTAATAACACAGGTAATTTGTCAATTTGCTCTGACAACTCTTAGTGTTCGGCATCTTCTTCATCTTTTACCTATAGTGGGTGTTCAAAACCCTGCCTGTAGGTGTAGTATACAGAACCCTTTTTCCCTTAAATAATAAAGGTTGTGCTCCTTCTTTTTAAACTATCCAACAATTATCATAGGCTGAAAAACTTTTGGAACATAGTGAACAATAACTTTAAAGGGGAAATCTTCTTGGTGACAGAATTTTAAAAGCCTTGTCTGCAGGTCCTTTTCCATGTAATTTTGTGCTACATCTGTCCTTTGGAATGATGAAAACTGTGTTTGTTATAAGACATATAAACAGTGATAATTCATCAAAACAAAGTCCTTCTGCCTAATCATAAGATCATATACCCATTTGCCTCCTCCATCTAAAAAGACAAGCTTGTAGAATATGAAAACAAGGCTTTTTGATACACAGTCCTTATTTTGTTTTGATCAGTGTGTTAAACCATTTTTGTCAATAGAACCATTTCATGACTGAACTATGTTCACTGTTTTCCTCTCTTGGCGATTTTTAGCAAGGAAGGGCTATTCATAATGCACCAAAAACATTTGAAAGCTGTAAACACCATTTCTTGAAAGGCGCTTCTTTGGACCTTTGGTATATGATATTGTTTTGTTGCTTGACCCTTTCCTCAAGGAGAAAGTCTTCTTTTTGGTATCAGTGGCACACATATATTCAATATTGTCTCTTTCCTACTGTAGGTATAGTCTGACAGATAGTTCTTTGAAATAGGAGTACCAATACCTTTGCATCACCAGCACTATCATTCATCTGTGTAATGACCTTTATTCCGTTTTTGGTATCCTTCCACTGCTTTCTTGTATCAATCAGTTTCAGCAACCTGCAGTAGCTTTGGCCATCTGCTCATATATGGAGGAGGCTCCTCATCAGGTAAGTTATTTGAAGGTTTTTTAACAATTCTTTTCGAGACAGCCTTTCTCTGAAGGTGATGGTAAGTAAACCACTTGGAAAACATCAGTCTTAGCATCTTCACTTGCAAGCATCATTGTGTGTCAGCAAAAACCCTAGCCAGAGTAATACTGTCTCCCTGCACTGTCCTAAGGGTGATTGAGATATTTGGCTTGTTCATCTCATGATTTATTACTTGACAAATAACCTTTGTGACTATGAAGGTCAGTGCTTTCTTGAAAAACCAAGAACTTTCTCCTGCCTGTGTAATGGCATTGGTTATCATCTGTTCTATTTGATCTTGTGGATAGACAGGGTACTTATGCTTTGGAATGTTCACCAATGACATGCCTTTCTTCATTTCATCAATTCACATGATTTTGAAAGTTTGAGATGAGCTCCTTTATCAGACCAAACTCTTCTTTCCTTTGAGCTAGCAAATTTCCACTATATTCCTGTTATGATCATCAGTCATATTCATAAAACCTGGAGTCCCTGTTTCATTTGTTGCAGTTCAAATCAAACCTGGATCTTTGCAATCATCTAAGTCAATATTTGCCCGCGCCCTCTGCTTATGGATGAAGGAGGCGCCCTAACCCTCTGCTTGTAAATGAAGGAGGTTCTGGGCCTTGAACATTTACCAGTTTGCTGAGACAGTGGTGACCTTTTTCCTGTGATTTTCATGCTGGAAAGAGCTGTGAATTCCAGATGAGTAGCTTTCTGTTTTGCAGACATATCTAAAGGCTCAAGTTACACTTAGAAGCAGCTGTTCCTCTAACTGTAAACTCAAACATTTACTCCATGAGATGAAATATATTTCTTGTCTTTGTAGAACCATAGAACACTGTGAAAAACCTAATAGTCAGCTTGGGATTGGATTTTATGCAGTGCTGAGATCTAGGGGGTGTGAGTGGCGCGACTTAGGGCTACTTGTTAATTTCATTTGCAAAGTAAGGGATCAGTCATGGCAGGTCTTTTGCAGATGGAGGCTTTTTGGCTTTTTGATGATTTGCCAAAGGTGAAATGTCCTAAAACGCCACTTCCTAACATAGGGGAGATTTTTGAAACAGATGTGGATTTTCCTTTTAAAGCTAATGGGCAGGTCAATAAGGCTGAAGCTAGATAGGATTGTGATATGAGGTTTTTGATTTCGACATGGGCGAACTGAAAAGGTAAAAAGGTGAAAAAAGTTTTAGGAGGGTTTTCTGGATGACATATTGACATAAGGAAATGAGTTTCTAGAAAACTCAGCTGTAGATATAGTCATCACTAACATATAAAAATACTGATGGCTAACATGTGGGAGCAAAAGATAAAAAACACAAAAAAGGCCTTAAAAGATTGGGTAAAGAAAGCCATTAAAACTCCCACCAGCCAGAGGAAAGATGCTGTCCTTTAGCTGGTAGACCTCCAATTTGAATTGGAAAAGAAAGATATTTCCCCTACAGACCTAATTGAGGAAAACGTTGCACAAAGGAGAACATATAATTCCTTTAGAAATGAAGAGGAGCACTGGCGATTGAAGTCTCGCAGCCTTTGGCTCAAAGCTGGAGATAGGAATACAGCTTATTTCCACAGACAGTACAGGGCTCGATTATCAAGGAATCATATTGCTGAAATTACCACAGCCAGTGGTCAGGTGTGTAAAGGCTTTGAACAAGTCAAGGCTGTTGCCGAGGAACACTTCCATAAACTCCTCACTACTGAAAGGAATGGGAGCGAGGAGGACACAACTGAATTCTTGTCAAACATACCGAAGCTTGTTAATTCTGAAGACAATTCTTCCCTTTTGAATCTGGTTTCGAAAGAAGAAATCTTCAAGATCGTGTGGTCCATGGAGCCGGATAAAGCACCAGGTCTAGATGGATTTTCAATCCATTTTTACAGAATTTTTTGGGCGTTAATCAAATCTGACCTCCTCAAAATGATTCAAGGTTTTATGAGAAAGGCTAAGGTGGGTGGTGGCATTAATTCCACATTCCTTGCACTAATCCCCAAGGAAGAAAATCCTGGTTCTTTTGACAGATACAGGCCAATTTCTCTACGTAATGCCTCCTACAAGATAATGTCCAAACTTCTAGCGAACAGACTAAAACCTCTCCTGCAAAAACTGATCTCTCCAGCCCAAGGAGGATTCGTGAAAGGTCGTCACATTCTGGACAATGTCATCCAAGTCTAGGAAGCTCTGCACTCTAGTCACTCCCGCAAACAACAAGGTATGCTTATTAAATTGGACATGTGTAATGCTTTCGATAGAGTAAATAGATACTTTCTATATAGGGTCCTCTTCTCCTTCGGGTTCAGTCAAGACTTCATAAATCTTATTAAAGCCTGTCTAGAAAAGACATGGATTGCTCCAATGGTCAATGTCAGACCGACGAACTTCTTCCTAGCCACCAGAGGGTTGAGACAGGGCTGCCCTCTCTCCCCATTTCTCTATATTATCATGGCGGACCCCTTGAGTAGAAAGCTATCCAAGGAAAAACATAATGGCAACATCCCTGGTATTAGAATTGCGAACGGCATCGACCCTGTGAATCATGCTTTCTTCACTGATGATTCACTCCTGATCGGGGGTGCCTCTGCTAGAATTGCAAACTCCTTCAGAAACACACTTCAGAAGTTCTGTAGTGTCTCAGGAGCGCTCATAAGCGAGAGGAAGAGCGCAGTTTATGGCTGGAACACTGAACAATACACTATTGAGAAAATTTCCAATGATTTGGGCTTCACAGGCTTTGCAGATTGGGATAAGTTGAAATACTTGGGCCTCCCAATTACGCTGGGCTCCAACAGGAATCACCTTTGGGAGGATGTTATTTCAAAATTCAAGAAGAAGATCATTGCGTGGGGAGGCTTCTGGCTCACCACTGGGGGCAAACTCATGCTCATCAAGGTTGTTCTCTCAGCTCTGCCTACATATCAGGCAGCCCTGATGCTAGCCCCAAAAGCAATCACAGATCAGATCTCCAGACTTATGCGAGACCTCTTGTGGAAGGGCGGACGTGGAAACCACAGCAAATTTCATTTAATCAGTTGGGAAATCGTGAAACGCCCTCTTGCGGAAGGTGGATTGCAAATTCGCGATCCTCTGCACGCCAATCTGGCATTGGGTTGCAAACTTCTGTGGCAACTCATTAACAATCCCCATCATCATGTTAGCCAGATCTTCAAGATCAAATACCTCAAGAAACAGTCTCTTTCCTCCTTCTCAGTGGACAAAAATCCAAAAGGCACGCAGGTCTGGAAGTTGTGCAGCAGAGGTATCGAATTTTTTAGATCTTACCTGTATAGAATACCAAGGAACGGAAAAAGCATCAGGCTTTGGAGAGACAGTATTATGGGTCATCCTCCCCTCGCCGAATCCAACGAATTCACTGAGTTAAGAGATTGGTTTAAAGAGAAAGGAATTAGGAAAATTCATGATATTTCAGAATGGGATACCAATGGTAACTGGCTGCAATGGAACTTACCCAGGCCTCCAGCGCATTTAAACTCTCATCTAGCTTCTTTTAAAAACACCATCTCTAATTTTGCCCCGGTGCACAAAGACGAAGAAGACTATTGGGGCTGGGGAAAAACAGGGGTTTACACTGCAAAACAAGGATATCTTCAGATGCAAAGCAAAAAAGACTCGTCTCATCCGGTGGTTGTCTAGAAATTGATTTGGGTCTGCTTTAGCATACCCAAAAATCTGGACCTTGTTCCAAAACAAAATCCTGACAGGAGAAAACTTGAGCAAGAGGAATATTGCTGGCCCCCACCGCTATGTTCTTTGCAAAGTAGCGCTGGAAACTTCAGTTCATATTTTTCTTGACTGTGACTTCACGAAGGAGGTTTGGTCCCTTTTTCTGGTTGGTTTGAACGTGCATCCTCCTTCCCAATGCTCGATAGACTCCATGTTCCTCTCTTGGAATACAGCTTACCCTCATAAAATTGCCAGCAAATCTTTATGGCATAAGGTGTGGACAGCCGCTCCCAAATATTTTTTTTGGAAGATTTGGTTGGCCCGGAACGAAATCATCTTCAACAATAAAGAAATGACAGCAGCAAAAGTGGCGGATCAGGCCAAAACGCTTCTAATAGAGACCTTGATACACTCTCAGATCAAAGAGGATAACACTCTTCGATCTGAAGAAAGGATGTGGCTGGCTCCTTTCCCCGGCAAGATAAACTCCCCAGCAAAATTACGCCCAATCTACAAGGAAAAATGGCAGATTCGCATCCCGGAGGACAGATTTCACCAGTGGTGGCAATCTCAGGGCAAGTGTATTGTTTTCTTTGATGGTGCCTCAAAAGGCAACCCAGGGAGATCCGGTGCTGGTAGGGTGATCTACTATCCGAATGGGAATAAAGAAGAATTCAGCTGGGGCTTTGGTCTGAAAACCAATAATCAAGAAGAAATTCTCAGTCTAGTGAAAGCATGTGAAATTGCTAGAAAATAAAATCCAAGCGAAATAGCAGTTTTTGGAGACTCAGAAGTGTTGATAAAAGCAATAGCTAGCAAGAAGGGGCTCAAGAATCCGGTGCTCAACAAAAAATTAGCAAGAGTCAGTAGAATGCTGGGAAATTTCCCCTCAGCAAATGTCTTCCACATACTTAGAGATCTAAACAAGGAAGCAGATAGATTGGCAAACATAGGCTGCATGCTACAAGAAGCAATGATAAGCCTAAATGCAGAAGCACCGTTCATGGCCATCATCCCCTAAAAGGCTAATGGTGATTTTGATTGTATTGACTGCACTGGCTATGATTTTGTTTGTATTGGTTGTTTAGGCTCTGCCCAACCAGCGTTTTATTAATAATATAATCGTTCTAGTTTAAAAATTAAAAAAAAAATTATTCATAGTTGCACTTGATATTATTTAGTATTGTAATTAACAAATGTAAATTTTAGTTTTCATATTAGATGAACATGATGTACATTGTATATCATTTTTTTAATTTACAAAATCATGCTAATTAATTTATGTTGATTAATAATGAACACATAAAATCAATCTAAACCTACTTAATAAGTATTTTATGTTGATTAATGATGAAAAAAAAAAAAAGAATATATGACTAAATTAGTTGTTTATAATGATTTTTAATGAAAGTAAATGAAATGAATATTAACTACTAAAGTAGTCATTTATATAATGAATATGAAACTACCAAAAGAAGATAAATGACTACTACAATTTATAAATTTTTTATTACAAATGACGACGAATTTTTTCATATATATGACTATTAGTAGCTAACTTACTGATGAGCCTCTAAATTGGACATAAATTAAGGCTCATCTAACCTTTCTTAGGCCCATATACTTCTCTTATGCACATGAAAATATATATTAAATCTCTCCTTCTACACTTAATAATGTTTTCGTATGCTTTAATATGTTCTTAGGAAGGTTTAAAGGTAATTGCATATTTGTACCTAATATTGGTTATTTTTGTAGAATATTGTGAGAATATTTGGGCGCATATTATGCAGATTTGGAGAAGGAGATAATTTATGGACTCGCTCCCTGCCACTGGAAGAAAAATATTGGAGAATAAATGAGCATAATATCAGGAAATTACTGAGAAATCTTGGAGAGTTCAAGGGAGTTGCCCACCCTCCTTAGCTATCAAAGGCCGCCAAGAAAATTAAAGACAAAGTGCACTCAATCTATGTTTACATGGATTCAAGTGGACTCAATCACTATTTTCAAGGGAGTTGTTCGTAGCTACCAAAGGATCCCCAAGGATTCTCTCTAGAAATTCTAATTCCAAAGGCATCCAAGCAAGTCAAGATAAAGTGCACTCAAGCCATACTTTACTTGGAGTCAAGTGGACTCAATCACTATTTTCAAGGGAGATGTTGGTAGTTTCCCTATAGAATAAATAGAGCAGAGCTAGAGCTAGGAAGGATCCTTCGATTTGAATCCATTCAGAAATTTTGTTGCAATCTATTAGGTTTTTTCTGTTTAAGACCTTCAGGATGTAATAATACTCTATTTTTGTAATGCAATGAGTAGTGAGATGTTGTTTTACTGATCTAGTTTCAGGGAGCGAGGCTCGTGGATTAGGGCCCAACCATGCGCCTCATCTCCTATTTTGTTTTCACTCTTTCCTTTCTATCATTTAGCTAGTTTTGTTTCTGTCAATTAACTATTTTTGTTTCTGTCATTTAGTTAGTCTTGCTTCTAATAGTTTCAAGTTGTTGTTTCACATTTCTACTATAGGTGTTTCTCTTCTTATGAGTAATAGAATAGAGGATAAAACTATAAAATATGTGGTCAAGCCTTCCCCTCTCATCTCTGACAATAGAGTTCAAGCACCGTTGACCTTCCCATAGGCCAAGAAATGCTTTTTGTTCACTAATTTTATCACGCATTTTGTTAGTTTTTCCATGCATGAATTTATACTTCTCTAACACCTCCTGCTTCATCTTCCATATTCCTTCTATCTTTGTTGTTACACTCTGGTACACTTTGTTCCACCCCTATGCATAGTGGTTATGCCTTCTATTCCTTGCTTTTCTCTTATCGCAGCTACTGCACCCTTTTTAGTCTTGAAAACTCGCCCAAAACCTTAAAGTTCCCCTTCTATCCCTTCCTTTCACTTCGTGGAACTATCACAACCATTTAAACTTGAAAACACTTCAAAACACTGAAAGTTTGACCTCATCCCTTTCCTTCTTGAACTTCCCGCTACCATACTTGGTCTCTTCACAAATCGCACTTCGCATCTTTTCCCGTTTCCCTTTAAGACTTACTGCTCCTTTTTTTCCAATTCCGATATTGTTATCACACTCCGCCCTTGCTCCTCGACTTCCCGCTACTGTACTTCACCTTTTCACAAATCGAACTTCGCATATTTTTCCTTTTTCCTTTTAAGACTTACTGTTCCCAACGCCGATTACGATATCGCTCCATACTCTGCCACACTGTCTATTGCAAATTACATCCCGCAGTTCTTATCCTATCGGAAATTGCATCCCATAGTTTTTCATCCCCATCGCAAATCACAAATCACAGTTCTTATTTGGTTCCTTTAACACTTACCACTCCCGACACCGATTGTGATATTCTCCATACTTTGCTACTGGTTCGATTGCCACATCACCCAACATATTTTTCACTTTCAAAATTTTCCTTGACAACACTTCTTCTACCCCCCAAACTTTGCGATATTGTGTACTGCAATATCACATTTCACACTTCGCAAGTTTTACGACATCGGAAATCGTAAATCGCAACTTTTGGCTTATTGCATTTTGCACTTCCTAGTATTTATCGCATCACAAATTGCATCACGCAATATTTATCCTCTCCTTGTTAACACTTACCGCTCTTGTCTACCGATTGTGATATTGTGATATTGCATATCACAGATTGAAACCTTTTCCCTTCTCACAAATCGCATTTCGTTCCGGCTCTCGAACGTTACTCTCACTTCCATGCGATCACAAATTTTCAAATCATTCCTCTCCAAAGCATTTTTGTGATATTATAAGCTTTAATAAAGTACAAACCCCTCTTTTCACTTCTAAGCCTTGTTTCATGTGTTTATCCCTCCATTATCACCTTTACCCCTTTCTTCTCCAAGTTGCAAATCAACACTTTCTAAATTAAAATTAAGTCATGGTTAGCTTAGTTGCATGGATAGAATCATGGTAGATAGAGCATAAGATAAGTAGGATGTGTTTAGTTGATTGGCAAAGTTAAGTGTGGTTTAAATTAATTTCCTTTATGAAATTTAAACTAGTTTCCATTTCGCAATATTAAATTATTTTCCTTCCAGCCATTTATTTTCAGCAATTTAATTTAGTTTCCTTATGTCATTTCCTTTCTACAATTCAGTCTAGTTTAATTTAAGTGTGACAGACTTCACTAAGAACCCCTAGAAGTATCACCCTTTCATAGAGTAGAAGAGGATGACATCAATAGAATGCATCTGCTATGTATATAGCACTATCACCTCCAAGGTTGTACAAACCCTGGGTTGATAAAGTAAAGTAGGGAAACCCATGGGAGTTGCAACACACTTGGTGCAATACGAGGGCTCACCACTTACAATATCTTATAACATGACCAAAATTTAGTCATATTTTTTTGTCATTAATTGGTTTCAAACGATGACTAAAATTTTCATATATATGACTATTAGTAGCTAATTTACAGTATCTTATAACATGGCCAACATTTCGGTCATTAAATTGTTTTCTCGAGTGATCATTTAGTAATATATTTTGTTGTATATTTGGTTATTAATTGTGGAAATTGATGACTAAATCAATGACCAAATTAATGACTAAATATACTACTACACAATAAAATTGAGACAACTAATTAATGACTAAGCTAAAAGTGACTAAAATTTGGTTGTGTTCTAAGATACTCTAACTTAGCTACTATTGATCACCAATCGAAAAATAGTCATTTATATGAAAATTTTAATCATTTTTATAGTAACTAATTATCCATTTTGTACTAGTGGTTGTCTCTTCACCTTCCTTTTCTCCTATTTTCCTTTATTTTCATAAATAAAATGCCAATTATTTCCACTTTTCCTTTGCTAATTTTCATAGCCATTAAGTAATCACTAGTGATACCCATCACTATGTTTTTCCTAACATTCATCTTGGCATACGTGTCCCATGGCCTTGGTATTATTTTTATTTACATAGGAAATAAACCATGGGTTCTTACATGTATATGACCTACATTTTTTCCATTAGTCTTCGTATACATATCAATTATCATTCAACATCAATACCGTAACACAACAAAAATACAACTGCAATTATTTCTTTGAAAATAGTGAGGTATAGAGCACATTCCTTCCAACGTTGAACTACCTCTACTAGTTCGCCTCAAGATTGTAGAAATTATATAACTTATGTGTTATATGTCCAATATTCTCCTGATCTCACACTATTTTAACTTCATGCAAAATACATAAAAATACAACTGCAATTATTTCTTTGAAAATAGTGAGGTATAGAGCACATTCCTTCCAACGTTGAACTACCCTCACACATTAACACAGTTGTTTAATGGGAAAGCCTGAAGCTGAAAACCCAAACTATCTATATATAATATATGTCATAGATATCATGTAAAAATCCTCATACAAATCTGGTCATATCAAGCTCTCAGTACAATACAATCGCTACACACTAATCAAGCCCGATCTTGCAGATCCATGCACTGATCTTTGCCACCTGCTAGCTTACCTCTACTGCACAATCCCTGCTGAAAAATGGCTCTGAATGAACTCGAATTAATCTAGCCTTGCTCATGTAATATTCATTGGCATCTCCACTCAGTGTTGGATGCAATCAATGCATCACTATAGTCACACTTTCTCTTTCACCTATCTCTCCACTGTTCTCCACTGAAACTGCCATGCACTATAGTTAACTGATATATTCTTCAGTTGATTAATGAATTATTATTTAATGAATTAGTTAACTAATTAATTCACACCACTCTCACTAGTGTATCAATCAGTTAGACTAGATACAACTAGCTCAACTGAGTCTAAATGAGTTAAACTGAATACAACTCCACCAAAATCTATCACATGAGTTCTAAGTGACGTCCTCATGCATTAGCTTCAGTAGAAAATCAGGAATAGTGTAATTCCTTCTATCAGCTACTGTGCCACATCTGTGCACTTAACTGAAGTGCTCCAAAATAGATTCCACACAATATGTTTAAAAATAGAAGTCCATATATTTTTTAAACTTGACCAACCATCCAAAAATAGCATTTTGCAACTCAGAATATGATCGACATGTCTAAAAATAGACTTTGCACCAAAAGTAGCCTGTGGGCCCACTTAGTGAAGGCGACTCTTTTCACTAAGCTCATCATCTTGTTGAATCTCAACACTCCCTCTCAACAAGATAGGGATTATCTGCCACCCCAATCCTGTCTCTATTGTATTCGAATTTGCTCCTCGTGAGCGCCTTCATCATAATATTTGCATCCTGATCCTCTGTAGGAATGTAAGAAAGCAACATGATCTTCTTCTGTACACAATCTCTGATATGATGGTACCAGATGTCAATATGTTTAGATCTATCATGAAATACTGGATTAACCGAGAGTTTAATGCAACTCTGATTATCACAATATATCACAGTAGGATCTAAGTGAGAACCAAACAACCTGACCAGGATCTTCCTCGTCCATATAGCCTCGCATGCATCCAAACTTGCTGCCATGTACTCGGCCTCCGCTGAACTGAGTGCCACGGATATTTGTTTCCTGCGGTACCAAGAAACTGTTGTAGATACGATATTGAAAATCCCTCCAGATGTGCTCTTTCTATCTGTTGGGCTTCCTACCCAGTCTGCATCTGTGATGCCATGCAACTTCAACTCATCCGACTATCTGTACCACAATCCATACCCAGATGTACCCCTGAGATACCTCAGGACATGCTTTCCTGTCTCCCAAAAGAGCTTGGTAGGCTTCACCATCGCTTGTGAAAACTAGTTCACAGCATAGCATATGTTCGGTCGTGTATTGACTAAATACATGAGCGAACCAAACAACTGTCGATAAACAGTGCCATCCACTACCTCTGCCGATGTAGCATCTTCTTTCCTCCGACCACCAGGAAGAGGAGTGTCGATAGGCTTGCAGCCTTGCATGTGAAACATCTCCAGTATCTCACAGGCATACTTGCCTTGAGACACAAACATTCCACCCTTCCACTGCTAAATTTCCAATCCCAGGAAATAATGAAGGAGGCCCAAGTCCTTCATCTCAAACTCCTTTGCAAGATCTGCCTTGCATGAGTGTATCAATAGTTCTTCACCTGTTAGTATTAAATCATCTACATAAAGAAAAATGATTAACAACTTACCCTCCACCACAATCTGGTATAGGTTAAGACCCACCTCGCTCTTGGTGAAACCAAGTCCGGTGCAATAACTTTCTATCTATGTGTACCAAGCATGAGGTGCTTGTTTCAGCCCATACAACACTCTTTTGAGCTTGCACACATTTGACTCGCTGCTGAATATTTCGAATCCTTCAGGCTTCTCAATGTACACCTCCTCCTCAATGACTCCATTGAGGAACGCAGTCTTCACATCCATCTGATGAATGTGCCAACCCATCTGCGCTTAAAGAGAAAGGATGGTCCGTATGGAAGAATACCTTGCGACAGGTGCAAAGGTTTCTTCATAGTTGATCCCCTCGATCTGTGAGAAGCCTAGGGCAACAAATCTTGCCTTATACTTCTCGACGCTCCTATCAACAGCCTGCTTCATTTTGTAGATCCATCTCAAACCTACCACTGATTTCCCTTCCAGCCTTGGGACAATCTCCCATGCACTATTTCTGACAATCGAATCATACTCTTCCACCATGGCATCTACCCATGCGGGATCCTCGATAGCTTCCTCAAAAGAGGATGGGTCAGTCATGATACACTTTCTCATCATAGCCATGTATCCAGTAAATCGGTCAGATGACTGTATCTTTCTGCGTTGTGATATAGGTGCTCCTACATTCTGCGCTGCATAAAGATTCAATTGCTCAGCTTCTGTAGTTCGCTTCCACCCTCTGATGTTTGGCACTGCATGAGTGGTTTCTTCCACTCCATGAACCTCCTCTTGTGGTTGATCCACATATTGAGGCTCATATTTAGGAACAAGTAGCTCTTCATCTGCATCCAAGTGTAGCTCCCTCTCAAGTGAAAACTTCATGGCTTTCTCCTCATGAAATTTGATATCCCGTCGCACAACAGTCATCCGACTGTGTGGAAAATACACAAAATAATTGTGGGGTGTTTCTGTGTACCCCAAAAATATCCCAACCTTTGCGGTCGGCTCCAGCTTCTTCCTGGCATCCTTCGTCACATGAATGTAAACAAGTGAGCCAAAAATATTCAAATGAGAAATTTCGGGTGTACTCATTCCAAGTACTCTATGAGGACAATGGTTTTGCACACAAACCGTAGTGTTTCATGCCTCAGCCAACAAGTTTATGTGAAGGCCCTGATCATGCAACATCACCCGTGCAACACCCACGATTGTTCTGTTATTTCTCTCCGTGACCCCATTCTGTTGTGGGTTATGAGGCGCTATGAGTTCTCTTCGAATTCCTTCTGCGCTACAGAAATATTTGAATTTTCTGGAGATGTATTCACCACCATTATTGCTCCTTAGAGCTTTCACCTGCTTCCTCGACTCTTTCTCAATTAGCACCTTAAACTCACATAAATTTGAGTATGTCCCACTCTTCTTCTACATGAAGAAGATTCAACACTTACGAGAAAATTCATCAAAAAATATCACATAATACCTATGATTTGTTGTTGAAGCAACTAAGAAAGGTCCACACATGTCTATGTGAATTCTCTCAAGGATTTTCGTGGCGTGAATATCCTTCTCATGAAAAGTGGTCTTCACAAATTTTCCCAAAGTACATCCCTTGCACTGATCTGACTGTGCAAGTGTACCCTTGGGAAGCCCAGTAGAAATCTGCTGTAAAATTTTCAAAGCGCCATGGTGAAAATGGTCCAATCTCCTGTGCCACAATTCACCCTCATCCCGGCTCACCACTCCTTCTGCTTTGCCTGCCATTGTTGCGCAGCCATCTACCTGCAATTGATAAATATTATTAACTCAAATCCCTATCCTCATAGTTTGACCAATTGTTTTACTACGCAGGAAGGCTTTTCCCTCGCTAAAAATAACATCATAACCCTTGTCTTCCAACATCGCCACAGAGATCAGATTCTTCTTCAATCCTGGAACATGCATGACATCCTTCAAGATGAAAGGTTTACCTGACTCCCTCTCAAAGGAAATGGTTCTGATACTAGTCGCATTGTATCTACCATCATCGCCCATCTCAATGTGCACTCCAAGATCCTTTTCATCCAGATCACTAAACAAATATTTGTCTCTAGTCATATGGAAAGACGCACCACTGTCAAGAAACCACATCAATCCCATCACACTTGAAACCAAGCATGTGATCAAAGAAAAATCCAGCTCAAAATGTGAGGCTAAGGCCTCTCCAGCTGCAGATCTAGAAGCCTGCTTATTTTTCTTCTTCTGTGGACAATTAGTGGCATAATTTCCGTGCTGGTCATAGTGAAAGCACTTCACCTTGGACAAGTCCTGCTTCTTTCCTTTCGCACCAGATTGAGAAGGATTTTTCTTCCCCTTCCCTTTCCTTGCTTTCGCAGCCAAAGCACAATTTTCTTCATCTTCATTCTTCGATGAAGATCCATCCCTGGTACCCCACCTTATCTCCTCCTGCACAAGATCCAACCAAAGTCGCTCCCATCCTGGCAGTTTCTCCCGTCCATTGATAGAGTCTTCGTAGCTATGCCAACTCTTCGGAAGCCCAAGGAGAGCCAAGCTCACCAAGTATTCTTCATCAACAGTAACCCCCACACTTCCTAGCTCATCCTTGCAGTGGAAAAACTTCGTGAGGTATTTTGGTATATTGTCGCCTTTCTCCATTTTTATTTTTCTGAGCTTGTCTTTAAGCGCCAACTTCCTCTGGTCGCTTCTTCTTTGGAACAAGTCTGTCAAATCATTCCACATTAAGAATGGAGTGGCTTTACCGTGAAGGCTGGACACAATGTGGTCCTTCACACCTTCCAACAGAATCCTTCGACACTTTGCTATCTTCTTTTGCCATGCGTCAAGTGTGGCTGCATCGCTAGAACCAGGCTTTGGAATATCAACATCTATGAACTCCTTCAACCCATTATCATCCAGCACTGCCTCCATCCTATCCTTCCATGCAATATAATTTGAGCTTCCATCAAGGGCATACTCCAATCGCAATATGTTGAAAGACAATTCAATGAATGCTCAACTTCGACACCAAGAAAACACTGCAGCAAATTCGAATTCCACCAGCACAAAACTCAACTGCTTCAATAATTTAAATCTACTCCAATGATCAACCCCTATGATACCATGTAGAAATTATATAACTTATGTGTTATATGTCCAATATTCTCCTAATCTCACACTATTTTAACTTCATGCAAAATACAGAATCTATTCCACCATTGATCATTTGAGGAAATTAAACCAAGATTGCAACGCACACATGAAACAATAAAAATTCACACACATTAACACAGTTGTTTAACGAGAAAGCCTGAAGCTGAAAACCCCAACTATATGTATATAATATATTTCATAGAGATCATGTAACAATCCTCATACAAAGTTGATCATATCTAGCTTTCAGTACAATACAATTGCTACACACTAATCAAGCTCGATCTTGCAAATCCATGCACCGATCTTTGCCACCTGCTAGCCTGCCTCTACTGCATAATCCTTGCTGAAGAATGGCTCTAAATGAACTCAAATTACTCCAGCCTTGCTCACGCAATCCTCATTGGCATCTCCACTAAGTGTTGGATGCAATCAATGCATCATTATAGTCACAACTGATAGTCACACTTGCTCTTTAACCTATCTCTCCACTGGTCTCCACTGAAACTGCCATGCACTGTAGTTAACTAATGTATTCTTCAGTTGATTAATGAGTTATTATTTAGTGAATTAATTAACTAATTAATTCACACCACTTTCATTAGTGTATCAATCAGTTAGACTAGATACAACTAGCTCAACTAAGTCTAACTGAGTTAAACTGAATACAACTCCACCAACTACTTCTCTAACTCCACCAAACTCTGTCACATGAGTTCTAACTGAATTCCTCATGGATTAGCTCTAGTAAACCCTCAGGAATAGTGTAATTCCTTCTTTCAACTTTTGTGCCACATCCGTGCACTTAACTCAAGTGCTCCAAGAGAATAAGATAATGTTTAGAGTCCAAAAATTATTAAGAGCTAATAATATTCGACATATATATATTTTTATACTGGCAATCTAAAAATAGATTCCGCCCAATATGTCTAAAAATATAAGTCCATATATTCTTCCAACTTGACCAACCATCCACAAATAACATCCTGCAACTCATAGAATATGATTGACATGTCTAAAAATAGACTTTGCGCCAAAAATAGCCTGCAGGCCCACTTAGTGAAAGCGACTCTTTTCACTAAGCTAATCATCTTGTTGAATGTCAACAAAGATAATATATTATTTCCTTTAAGAACTAACAACCCCTTTTAATGCTAGGTGATTTATTTCGTAGATTTCTTCCTGGTAGATTTTTAGGACTATGTAACTATGTAGCTTTAAGGTTTGTCGGCCTTTTCACTAGGCCCTTTTCTTTTAGTATTTTTTCTAATAATATTCTTTTATTTTTCTTTAAAGCATCTCTTTCTCTCGTGCTATGATTTATTACACCAAACTTAGTATTTCTCTCTAAATAAGCATTTAACACAATACTTCTCTTCCATTATGTTAATATTTTTAAATATTTCTCATAGGTATTTTTAGAGGACTTTAACAAGAGGTACAACATGTGAAATTTAAACACCAACAAATTTTCACAAGCTCAAAAGAATTATTCTAAACTCTAGCACCTTGTCTTGAATATTTGCAAGAAACTTATTTATTTTATTCAATAATAATAAAGATATATACATCATCACATAATTCCCATTCTCGCTTCCATTGCCATTAAATCCAATAATAGTTCAAAATTAAAAGATTAACCAATTTCTGAAAAAGAAAGACATAGGAGTGTTACAGTTGCATGGAATAATTTCGTAAATAAAACCATAAAATAATCTAGAGAGTTCAAACAATAACTTTCATGCACCAAAATCATTTTGTAATTATGGCTAATGTATTGCCCTTAACAGAAAAATACATAATAAAGATGGAAAAAATCTGATAACAAGATGATTATGGAACTAATGCAGATTGATACAGATGCTACAAATGGTATGGACATAGTAATGAAAATTCATAGGTATGTGAATGATAAAGGTGATGTTTTAGAAAGTATATAGGCATCATACATATGCAAGTCCTATAAGTGAAATTTGTGTACACAATGTGAACCATGGTAATGAAAATACCATGAGTCTTTACCATGGTGTTGGACCATAATAATTGAAGTGAGAATGACTATTTGATCCTGTCAAATAATACTAACGACATTACCAAGGAATTTTACCTAAGGTATTGGCTAATACTAAAACCATATAAGGAGATGGAGATGAAGGTGATAGGTGCACAAGTCATGAATTGTTAATGAAAGATTTGTTCTAAATAGGTACAGATCAAGGAGAAGACTCAAATATGAAATATCTAAAATATGTTGACATATGTTGATATATTTGCTACAATTTTATAAGTAGCTAACAATGATTAAACTGTGATTATAGTAATCATGTGATCTAAATGAATTATTCATAATTTTGTATTTTGGGAAGTTAAGGTGGTGGAGTGAGAAGTAATTTTTGGAGTGAAAGGTGTGAAATATGTACATTCGTTTTCTTCTGAATGATCGTTTTCTTCCGTAGTATTTTGAGATATGTATGTATGTGTTATGCATGGTGGTTAGGTAAGCTAATACATTTCATGGATGTCACTTATATGTTATAGGGTTTGTAGTACATTTTGATAATGAAATTTAATCAATTCTTCTATATTTATTGTTGTCTCTTAATGATGTCTTTATCTCGATGATCTGAGAGTGTTGATTGGGTTAAATGTGGAATGGTATATTAACTAGAAATGATGTTACAGTGTAGTCATATGTGATTGGTTAAGTAAGCTTTGATTGGTTCAATTCTCTTTGATTGGTGCAATGATTTATGTATGGTTTAGTAATTGAAGATTCAATGTTCAATATTATGATATTTGTAAGTAGGTGTGATACAGAGGAATTGTTAGAGAAATGGAAGTTTATTAGTTTCTCTTATCATGGCATTATATTGTGATTATTATTATGTGTTCTTGAATTTTATATTTTATCATAAAGACTAATGTTGAAACAAATAGAATAGCACATAATATGTAGGTATGCTTCAAGGGAAAAACTGCACTCTTTGGGAAAAACCAATCAAAATTATTCTTTCAATAGTTTGAAGATGAAATGACCAAGACCTTTAGACTATAGGCTTCCTCCATCAAGTCATCCCTTCACTGTGCTAGGACAGATACTCTAAAGCACCTAGTTTACATAGCCCTAACTCCATGTAACATTGGAATGAAGCAACCTCATATAGAATTACTATATTCAAATAACACCATTGTACCATATATCATCATTGTATACATAGATATTGATCATAGATACTGAACTATTGCACTATCATCAAATTATTGCACTATTGTGATTTCACTAAACCTTCTTTCATACTATAATTTACACCATACCTATAATGGCATCAAACTATGACCTCTGCAAAATCACCTACGTCCTTTAGGTGATATTTGAAGTCTCTACTTAACCAAAGTTCTATGATAGCTCTGTGATACTAATTTGAGATGCTCTGATCATGAAATGCGAAGAGTTGAGTGGGGTATATATAGTGGTTGAACCATGTTAATAAGTTGACATCTATTGTATGAAGTGCTGCATTCATATTGTAGGCCGACATGTCTTTTAGTGAAGTTGACTTGTAGTTTATTGATGGATCCTACGTGTATTTTGTTTGAGGACTTTTATCACTTAATTTAAAGGATGCTTTATGAAGAATATTTTGAATAATTTTTTGAATCTGAGGATGATAACCTTTGAAGGCTATGACTTAAAGGAAGAATTTTTTTACCAAAAATCTAATATTATATTATTTAAAATTTCAAATAGGATCAATTTAAATCTGTAACAACTAGCCTAGAAGTCCACAATTGGGACATTAATATAAATATGACCCAAGCATGAAAATCTTGTTTTAATATGTCATTTAATAATATTTTTTTTTGAAAATTACAATAATAATGAAGACCAAACCTAGTTACATTCTTCAACACTGGCTATTAACTAGGGAGGTATTGATATATAAAATAAGTACATGGGAGATATCACTTTATCTATGAAAACTTTTTAGACACTTAAATGTCATGGACTAAATTCCTCACTAGGGAACTCTAACCATTGGTCACTCAACAGTTTAGGTATTGTAATTCCATGGAATATATTCCTCACTAGGGAACACTATCTATATGGGAATAATATGGACTAAAGCTTTTAGGTACTATCAGGCCTACTTAATAACCGTCAACCCAAGGAACTAGGTGCAAGTCTGCCCAATTCCACCCTCCCATCTAGATATCAACACAAAGCCTCACCCTCGATGTATTTCCACACAATTTTTCACTCACAAAGCCTCTGCACAACATTTTCAAGAAATGCTTCACTCACAAAGCCTCTGCACAACATTTTCACGAAATGCTTCACTCACAAAGCCTCAACACAAAATTTTTAGGAAATGTTTCAACCACAAAGCCTCATGCAATGCTTCACTCACAATGCCTTAACACACTTTGATTTAGTAGATCAATAACAACCATCTCCTAATCAAAATGATTGGTAACTAGCATGCTATCAAGCCCTTCTAGAGATTCACATGTGAAAAGACAAGCCCCAATCATCATTACTTTCAAATGAATAAAAAAACTTTGGGATTTAGTTGTTTCCCTTCAACTAATTTTGACTATCAATAGAATATTTCAGGATAAGATTCCTCTTCCTGATTTACAGGAGGCAACATATCTTTTCATAAGACATTCTCCAACCATGACTATGATTCTTACTCATGGTATTCACTAAGACTTGCAAATGTTAGTCCTAGTCTAGTGCATGACACATGAAGTAGAGAACCATAATCATTTCTCCTCTTAATCTAGGGAGATCAACTTCTATTCACACTCCATATTAATGTATGGAAACTTAACTTCTTATTTAGGTGTTGGAGAAGCTTTCATGGCTTCCATTATTTTCATCATACTAATTAGCTTATCATCTTCATGATGTAAGTGCACATCTTTAGATAGCAATTACAACCAAAACTATAGAAGCATAAATTTATCCATATGAGAGTTACAAAAGAATTTTTAACTTTATATAGGATACCTAGACAAGAGACATATACTCTTCCAATATTAACCACACCTCATAGATTTTCATGATCATCTTTCACTAAAGTTAGATGCATACCCTAGATTTCAAATCAATTATCAAAACATATCATGAAGATCTTCTACTAGGGTTTAATATAAATCCTAGAATTCAATAAACACAACATAAGTAACTTCAACTAGGATTAGATGTAAACCCTAGATTTTTCCATATATAAATTCTCAACACACATTATATAGATTCAAATCAATATACATACGAGAGAATTTAATCATTACTAGTATTTTGTTATAAACCTTACAATTTTCCAATCATCATCCTAGAACTTTTAAACATTGGAAGATTATCATCATGTGGAAGCACCTCATATGATCAATCAATATTTAATATATAAGCCATACATTGACCTAGACTAAGCTAGGAATTCAATCAAAGGAACATATACATGGGGTTTCATTCTAGGACCTTTCCACTGCATATATGTATTTAACACATTCAAACACCTTTGAGTTCACCTAGAAAACTTGTGATTATTTCAATAAATTTCTACACAATTCTAAACAAATAAAATAAAGAAATAAACACAAAACCTTCCAAAAAATCAGAAGCAAAGACTATTAATATTTTATAATCTTCAACAACACTGTGTATAGCATATGGGAAAGACTCATAGGGTGTTATCTTGGTTAAAATAGTCAAACCAGAAAGAAAAAAAACTTATGTAAAAAATTATACACAGATAAAATGATAATAACAATATCTATGACAATTTTTTATTTGTATTGTTTAAATTGTTTTTTCCACTGCATATATATATGTATTCAACACATTCAAAAACCCTTGAGTTCACCTATGAAATTTGTGATTATTTCAATAAATCTCTATGGAATTCTAAACAAATTAGATAAAGAAATAAACACAAAAACTTCCAAAAAAATATGAAGTGAATACTACTAATATTTTATAATCTTCAAAACACTATCTATAACATATGGGAAAGACCTTGGTTAGAATCATCCAACCAGAAAGAAAGAAAACTTCAATAAAAAAAATATACACAGATAAAATGATAATAACAATATCTGTGACATTTTTTTATTTGTATTATTTAAACTGTTTTTTCCACTACATATATGTATTATACACATTCAAAAACCCTTGATTTCACCTAGAAAACTTGTGATTATTTCAATAAATCTTTGCAAAATTGTAAACAAATTAGATAAAGAAATAAACACAAAACCTTCCAAAAAAATCAGAGGTAAATACTACTAATATTTTATAATATTCAACAAAATTGTCTATAGCATATGGGAAAAACTCACAGGGTGTTATCTTGGTTAAAATAGTCCAACCAAAAGGAAAAAAAACTTCTATAAAATATACACAGATAAAATGATAATAACAATATCTATGATATTTTTTTATTTGAATTGTTTAAATTGTTTTTTCAAGGATATATGTATTGAACACATTCAAAAACCCTTGAGTTCACCTATAAAACTTGTGATTACTTCAATAAATCTATGCAAATCATGTAAGGAAATAAACACAACTTTCCAAAAAAAAATCAGAAGCAAATACTACTATATTTTATAACTTTCAACAATATTTTTTATAAGATATGGGAAAGACTTAGGATTTTATCTTCAATCCTTGAACCAAAAAAAAAGAAAACTTCCATAAAAAAATATACACAGATAAAATCATAATAACAATATCTATGACATTTTTTATTTGAATTGTTTAAATTGTTTTTTCGCCGATATATGTATTCAACAGATTCAAAAATCCTTGAGTTCATCTATCAAACATGTGATTATTTCAATAAATCTATGCAGAATTCTAAACAAATTAGATAAAGAAATAAACACAAAACTTTCCAAAAAAATCAGAAGTAGATACTACTAATATTTAATAATCTTCAACAATACTATTTATAGCATATGGGAAAGACTCGGGATGTTATCTTGGTTGAAATCTTAAAACCAAAATGAAAGAAAAATTCCATAAAAAAATATACACAGACAAAATGATAAGAACAATATCTGTGACATTTTTTTGATTTGAATTGTTTTTTCACTGATATATGTATTCAACACATTCAAAAACCCTTGATTTCACCTATCAAACTTGTGATTCTTTCAATAAATCTATGCAAAATTATAAACAAATTAGATAAAGAAATAAACACAAAACATTCCAAAAAAACATAGAAGTAAATACTACTAATATTTTATAATCTTCAACAACACTGTCTATAGCATAGCATATGGGAAAGACTCACATGGTGTTATCTTGGTATTGTTTAAACTCTTTTCCCACTCCATATATATGTATTGAACACATTCAAAAACCCTTGAGTTCACCTATGAAACTTGTGATTATTTCAATAAATCTCTACAGAATTCTAAACAAATTAGGTAAAGAAATAAACACAAAGCCTTCAAAAAAATCTGAACTCAATACTACTAATATTTTATAATCTTCAACAACACTGTTTATAGCATATGGGAAAGGGCTTGGTTAAAATGGTCCAACCAAAAAGAAAGAAAACTGCTATAAAAAAATACACAGATGAAATGATAATAAAAATATATGTGACATTTTTTATTTGTATTATTTAAACTATTTTTTCCACTGCATATATGTATTCAATACGAGTTCACCTAGCAAACTTGTGATTATTTCCATAAATCTCTACAGAATTCTAAACAAATTAGATAAAGAAATAAACACAAAACCTTCCAAAAACATCAGAAGTAAATACTACTAATATTTTATAATCTTCAACAACACTGTCTATAGCATATGGGAAGGACTCACAGGGTGTTATCTTGGTTAAAATAGTCCAAGCAAAAAGAAAATAAACCTTTATAAAAAAATATATACAAATAAAATGATAATAACAATATCTGTGACACTTTTGATTTGAATTGTTTAAACTGTTTTTTCACTGATATATGTATTCAACACATTCAAAAACCATTGAGTTCACTTATCAAATTTGTGATTATTTCAATAAATCTCTACAAAATTTTAAACAAATTAAAAAAATAAACACAAAACTTTCTAAAAAAAATCAAATGTAAATACCACTAAAATTTTATAATCTTCAACAATACTATTTATATCGTATAAGACAGAAGCTAGATAAAAAAAAATATATACACAAATAAAATGATAATAACAATATTTGTGACACTTTTTTATTTGAATTGTTTAAACTGTATATATTCAACACCTTCAAGACCCTTTAAATTCATTTTGATTATTTCAATAATCTCTGCAAATTCAAACAAATTAAGCAAAAGAAATAAACACAAAACATTCCCAAAAAAATCAGAAGTAAATACAACCAATATTTTATAATCTTCAACAGTCTATAGCATGTGGGAAAGACTCACGGTGTTATCTTCGTTGAAATAGTCCAACCAAAAAACAGAAAACTTCCATAAAAAAATATACGCAGATAAAATGATAAATAACAATATCTGTGACATGACACAGTGTATTTATTTAGGGTTTTGCTTCTCTTGCACATTGTCCTTCGCTTTCTCACGATCGGCAGTCTCTTTCTTTTGCTTCTCATGTTTTCCATCATCTGCGCTGGTGTCTCGCTTTTCTTCTTCATTGTTGGTTTCTTGCTTGTTTAGCTGCTCAGAGATAACATCTACATTACCGAAATTTTGCTTCTCATGTTTTCCATCATCTGCGCTGGTGTCTCCCTTCTCTTCTTCATTGTTGGTTTCTTGCTTGTTTGGCTGCTCAGAGATAACATCTACATTAACAGAATTTTGCTTCTGTTCCTCGATGGTACTCTGCTTCATTTCTTGAAGCCGTAACTTCTTGTTTTCTTGGGGATGGATTTCCTGCTTTCCACTGCACTCCCCTTCCTCTGTGCTTAATCCACTGTCATCAAATGAGCGTTTGCGATGACATAGGGGACATGATGTGCTACTATTACCATTACCACCACCAGAAGGAGAGGGAGGACGAGGATGTATAATAGAGGATGGAGGGGGCATTGCAGTGGGAGGCAGATCAACATATAGTTCTGCCAGAGGATTTCCGTTGGAGTAGTAGCGGAAGCGGAAGGTAGGAGGTCGATCTTGGTCAATCACATTTTGGAAATAGGAGCCATCCACGACATGCACAGTGTCGAGGTGATTGGTTAAAGCATCAAGCAGTAGTTGCAAATAAGCACGGCCATAAGTGTAATTTCCTGAACCGTCCCCAATGTCGAAAAACGACTCATTCCACGTGGGCGGATAATCATCCCCACCTTCGCCATTATTGTTATCATCAGTAGCATCAGCATCCCCATTATTGGTATCATCATCAGCATCAACGCCTCGAAATAATGGAGAAAAATCTGAGAAACCACCACCATTGTCTAATATCTGTTTTACCATGTCGTCCATGTGCTGCTCTATCACTGTTATCATATTGTCTATCCACATGTTCTTCTCGCTGGTATCGCTGTCGTTATTTTCTTCACTCACTGAATGTTCGTTGCCACTACATTCAGTGATCTCATCACTTTCTCTTTCACTGTCACTGTTACTGTCACTGTCACTGCCGCTGGATGGTGCAGACGGAAGCTCAAAATCCATTGTATTCAACCCTACAAAACACGCGCCTGATGTTTGCTAGGAAACAACACTCTCAGATCCTCTGTAGCGGCAGTATTATTATAAAAACTCAACTTCCTCTTATGAGGAGATTTGTAAAGGTACTGAAGGAAACTAAGGGTATTTATAGTAGTTATTTGATACCTCTACTACGTTAGAGGAGTTATCGAAGATTTAACCCTAGAAACCTTCCTTATTACGTTAAAGTTGGGGACAGCTCAAACGCCCTACAATGTTATAATTATCCGAAGGAAAAGGGGGTTAATTCACAGAAAATGGGCCACTTACCCGAGAAAAGCTGAAATTTGCAATTATTTTAAGATGCCCGATGCTTAATTGCATAAAATGGTCCCTTTACGAGACCTTCAACGGATACGTATCCGTTGAAATTAACTCGGCTTCCAAATTTCCATTGTAGTTGCTCAAGCCTCGCATAAAATGGTTCACTTAAACGGATACGTATCCGTTAGAGAGAAAGAGAGAGAGAGTGTGTGACATGTGTTTACGGGGCTGTAATAGAGTGAAAAATAAGGAGAGATGGAAGGAAGAATAGATATATATGGCACTGAGAGAGAGGGAAGAAGAGAGAGATAGAGGAAGGGAGGGAGAAGTAGAGGGAGAGAGAGACAAGGGAGAGATAGGAGAGAGGGAGGGGTATTGACATAGAATGGAAGGTGGACTGAGAGAGAAGAAGAAGGAGACACATAAAGAAAAATAGACACATTGAAGTTAGATCTAGAAAGTCATGAATATTTTTGTTTTTCACTAAAAGAAATGTATTGATTTCAGTGTAGTTGTTGATTTCTAAATCTATTTCATCACTTGCACTATATGAATTGATTTTAGTCTAGACGTTGATTTCTAATCCTATTTAATACCTTACACTAGATGCATTGATTTCAGTGTAGATGTTGATTTCTACTCTTGTTTGATTGCTTTCATTGAATGCATTGGTTTCATTGTCGATATTGATTTATAGTCCTATTTGATCGCTTGCACTATATGCATTAATTTTAGTGTAGATGTCAATTTTTAATCCTATTTAGTACTTTACACTAGGTGCATTGATTTCAGTGTAGATGTTGATTTCTACTCTTATTTGATTCCTTACACTCGATGCATTGGTTTCAGTGTAGATATTTATTTCTAATCATATTTAATTGATTGCACTAAATGCATTTATTTCATTATAGATGTTGATTTCTAATCCCATTTGATTGTTTGCACTAGATGGATTGAATTTAGTGTAGATGCTGATTTCTTTATTTTATGCCAGTAGATGTATGATGTACATTAATTTCAAAGTAATTAGATTAATAGTGTGCTTGATGTCAGTGTAAGCACATCTCGTCCCCCTCCATCAATATTTCTATATCTCTTTATCTCACCCCCAAAACATACATTCTCTCTCTCCATATCTATCTATATATCTATTGCTACATTATCTCTTTGCATTCAAAATTTAGATTTCATCATTTTTCATCATTCAAGTTACTAATAGTCTCTCTCATCTCAACAAACTGAGGTTACTAAGAAAAATTAAAACTAAATTGACCATATTAATCTTAGACATATTTAGCATATTTAAAATTATCAAAATAATTAGATGTTCAACAAATTTTATATGACTGCACATGACCGAAACTAGCCTAGATCCATCTCAACCTTAGATCTATCAAGTGCCAAGAGTGATCAAATCTCTCGAGGTGCAATTGTTTTGTAATAGTCCCAATTTTTCCACAAGATAATTCAATATTAAAGTTCTTAATTTTCATAATTAATTAATTAAATAAGAGGGTGGAGGGAACCAAAAACCCCAAAGATAAATAAAATCCACTTTTGATGTGTGAATGTGGATATTTCATATGTAGATCTACATTATGGAGTAGTGGAGTAGCTACTTAATGTGAAAGGAGTGGAGACCATGTCTCATTAATGAGAAATATCATGGAGGTTGAAGCAGTCAACTAAGATCGTGAAGAGAATCAAAAGTAAGATCATAGAGCATTTATGATGATATGATGGAGGAAGTAGTGCATTTAATGCACACATGATGGACAGGGTGATCATTACATGCATACATGATGGAGATCATGGAGCTACAACGTAGTCAACATGGAGACCTATGTCCACATGTACAACGCGGTTATAAGGTGTGCCAAGGCATGGGAAGGCTCACAATATATGTAATGAAGGTGAAGTCACAATAGAAGGCATATTTTAGTATTCAATTATTATTTCTGATCTGTTTAGATCTGGATTTGTCATTTGAAATTTCTATGCATGTTTATGGTGTTTAGCTAAGTTTTTAGTGTTGTTTAGCACAAGGCGTTTCATAGAAGTAATCCAACCCTTACCCATAGGGGACTTCGAGTGCCTACTCTAGGAAGGTTTTTATTGAGCTCCATTTATCATCAAGCAATTGTGTCATATTGTTCCTACTTTTTGTAGCCCATACAACTTCAAAAATAATGCATTTCTGCATCAAGGTTTGAGAGGAGAGGGTTTCCTTCATTATTTTAGCTGAGGAACTGGTGAAGGGTTCATCCTTTCACTTTGTGCTTCAGGGTCAGCCTTCCAACACTTTAGATCTATATCAGGCATCAGGAAAAACATATCATACCTCCATGCAGCAACAGTCCCATCAAGGATTGTGTAGTCCATTCCTATAGGGAAGTTTTCAACAATTTAGCTGGAAATCCTGTGGAGGACCATTCCTTCACTTTGTATTCAATGTTTCCATATTTTCTGAGCTACATTGCATTATTCAACAGTAGGATAGAGAGCCTCCATCCTAGAAAAGACAATTTTTGGCAGCAGTTGTGTAGCAGTAGCCGCAATCATCAGAGGAGGATTGAGGAGCTAGATCTTGAGCTTCTAACTTGAGGATCTAGTGAAGGGATTAGACCTTGAAGATTGGATCTGATCTTGTGAAATATTGCAGCCATCTATTTGTCAGATCCAGTTTCATATCTTCATAACCCAGAAATCTAAAGATCAAACCCCAAGAGGGTAAATTTCTAGTCTCATAGATCTTGAATTGCCTTTTTGGGTTATCTTGGGTTTCCATCATAATGCTCGGATCTAGAATATTGGCATCATCAGAGATCCAGATTTCCAAAGATCTTCATTTCCCTTTTTAGCCAATAGCCATATGTACATCATCTACTGAAGGGACAACGCAGTATTGATTCCAGCAGCTCTCTAGTTATGCAGTGCCCGCTTTGGAATGTTTTTAGGGTCATTCTATGCCACTTGTTTGGCTTGAGTGCATATATTTTGAGAACTGTTGTAATTGTAATCCATATTTAAAGAATAATATGGCTCACCTATTTTGTATATTCTATGGTTGTTGAATATTTCATGTATACTTATTGCAGTTTCAAATATTGTGTTTGTGTATCAATGCCTTTTTCCATTTTGGGATATTACTATGGTATTAGAGCATGATCTTTGGCTCAGCTTGTGGGCATTATTGACAACATATGAAAAATAGATAGTAGTGATCTACTATGGAGGGATTAAGTTTTGCCTCATCTTTGTTTAGAGCTATGAAGGATCTCTCTAAGGAGATCAAAGAAACAAGAGAAAGGAAAAGAGAAACCTCAAGAAGGTTTCAATATGAAGAAGGTCCCAGTAATTCTTATCAGTGGTAAAGAAGACTGGAGAAGCAAAGAGCTTCACATGATTCTACTAGATCCCTGTTCTTTGAGAAGGAAGGATAAGAGTATGAATGTGAAGGAGGCTTGGGGCATGAGACCCTAATAAAATATCTTCCTCAATACAAGTCACATCCAAGAGCATTGAAGGAGAATCCTTCTCTCCAACAATTTTTGCAACTCAAAGAAGAGAGGAGATCTAGAAGCAGTAATAGAAGAAAAAGGCATAGATTTTTCTTGACTACATTTTATGGATCTTCCACAAGCACATTGAGGGCTTGGAGGGAATATTTGGCTACATTATTTCTGAAATATCCTATATCAGAAAGAGAGGACGTGGAGTTTGCAGTGCTGTACCTAGAAGGCGAAGCAAGAGATTAGTGGTTCAGTCACTTATCCCATATGAAAGTGTCTTCTTATGCAAATTTATTCAAAAACTAAAGAAGTGGTATGGTAGAAACAAACCAGAGAAATCTCACATAGTGAAATCTCCTATCATTTAGGAGATACTGCATGAATATCCCAAGGAAGATGTTATCACCAAATTAAGTCCCATTGGGCTTCTTCAATGGTCAACTTGGAGTAACTCTTTCAAACCACTTACAAATGGAAATTATCCTCCCCAGACTTAGAGGGCTCTCTCAAAATAAGAATAAATGATTTTCAATGAAGTTTAAAGTAGATGGCTAACTCTGAATTGGATTTAATGTGATGTTTTTGTATAGGTGAAAGATGTAAACTAGTCAATACTATTGGACATGGAGTCAATATGAAAACTAAGTCACAAGTAAACTTATCTCATGGAAGCTGAGGCAGTTGTATGCTTATTAAATCATACATGAAGGAAAAAATAACAAGATATATGCATACAAGAAGTTGGAGCATGTCACCATGAATTTCAAGTGATTATACATAAGCAAACTACTAAATCTTGACAAAACAACAACCTAGGTGTAAACAGAAAGTTGGAGCATGTGATCATGAATTCCAAGAGATTATACAACTAGAACATTGAAGAGAATGTAAAATACTGATAGAAAAAAACGTATATAAGAATATATAAAATAATCTCAGGTCTGAAATAAGCATGCTGCAACTGTATATTTATGATATCAAGCTATTACAATAGTGGTAGCGCCAAGTCAACATCGCCCAACCCCATCTAACTCTAAAAATCTCTCCTTTATAGAGTGAGGAATCATCCAAATGATATGCCACCTTAGTCACCTCGAATTACCACCTCAGAGACCTATTTCAAACATGATTCTATCACTTGGAGACTTCCTAGGGCTATTTATTTTTTGCAGAGTTTGAATACAAAAATGATTCTTCTTTCATTAATAGTTCAAAAAATAAATTTCATAACCATTATCAACTACAACCAAATAATTTTCTGAGTGTGCCAAAGTGCTGATGTGTCATTATGACACATGGATGCTAAGCTGAACCTCCTCCAAGTCGAATTTTTACAATTTTTTTACAAATCTGGTTAGTGAAAATTCTAAAAAATAAGGCTTCAAAGATGAGTGTATAATTTCCAAACCCTGATGGATTTGAAGAAACTGAGAGACATTTGTGTAGATGGACCTGTGATGAAGAGAAACCTCTTTCACATTTCCAAAATCATTTGTCATTTGGTCTGAAATCAAACTTGAAGTTTATTCCTAAAACAGTCATGTACAAAAATGTTCGTAGCGAGTTTTAGTAGTGTGGGAAAAATGGCTTTTATGTAATCTTCTTAACTTCTTTGTTGTTCCAACTCCTTTATTATGTCATGACACCTTGAAACCATTAATATCCCCCCATAAAACATGCAAAAAATGGATTTTAAAGAAAAAAAGCACCTACAAGAATTTTCGTAGCATTTTTTCTGGCTTCAAGCCTGGAGCACGCTACGAAAACTCCTAGAAAGGTAGAATTTGTAGTTCAAAAATGAACTCATATTTCCGAATTCTTAATAGATTTTGAAAAAATGGAGGAGGTTTTGTAGATAAAAATGTCTTGAAGACAAAACATCTCTTTATTTTCTAAATACCATCTCCAGCTGTCTAGAATCTGCATTCGCAAAACATGTATAAAACATGAAAATTATGTTTTCTGAAAATAGGGCTGAAATACATCCCCGTTTCTCCCAATTTGTAGCACCTTTGAGAAAATTGAAAGAGGTTAGTGTTATTTGATATGTTCTTGAAGATAACCTCTCTCAGTTTCTTAAAATACTTCTCTATTTGACCAAAAACTTCCCTTGAAGTTGAATGCTAAAAAGTAAAAAAACAAAGAAATCCTCATATTCACTATGAAATTATCAGGTGTTTTCATACCGTTTTCTGTTGTTTTCCTATGTAAAATGATATGAAAACCTGAAAATTTGGTAGATTCATCCTTTTGAGTCTAAATGCATGGGTAATGACAACTGACATGATATGGGACCAATTTGACATGAAATGGCATAAATAAAGGTGATCTCAAAACTTAGGATAGGCTTAAAAATGAAAAATGTAATATTCCCAAATGGGAAAAGCAGGAATATAGTGCAAAATGTTGGAACAATATTGCAGATCATAATTTTTAATGCAAGAGGCCAATATAGAGACCTTTCATATGTTATTATAGCAACAAAATATGTGTAAGAAATGGCCCATATGATGCATAACAAGAAATACAAGCCTCCAATGAACAAAATCCCTCAATAAGAGATGCTGCAATCATATAGAAAAGCTGGGAAACCCTTACAACATTATTTTATTGGCTATACAATAGTAGTTGATTATACATCATATCTAAAGCTTATATGTGCCTCAAAATTTAGATCTATATCAGATCCATGCACTATACAAGCTCATCTATAGAACCACTCAAGAGTTTTCAGCAAAACACCAAGTACAAGATGTAGATCTGAGATATAAGACTGCAAATATACTAAAAAATACAGATCTAGAAAGTGTGGCTGATTTGATATGATCAAAAAAATAGTCTCCTCCAATAGATTCTCAAAGTGAAAGGCAAATCCCCTTCACTAGAAAATCAGCTCTCCAAATGGTGTGTTAAACCACCCTGCAACTCCTCCTATAGAAATAACGCAAATATGGAAGTAAACTACATTATAGGGATCAAAATAAGGTTGTTTTGATGCCAAGATCTAAAAATGAGCTCAAATCACTTCAATACTATCCTCCCAATGAAGTGGAAACCTCCTCCACTGAAAATGAGCACTAAAATGGCCTAGATCTAGAGATCTAATCTCTACTTGCTCCAACTTGAAAGAAAAACTAGACCCTCAACAAGATCTGCATTGTAGTTGAAAGAAGAATCTTGGCCTTAAGCCAGATAGTGGAAAATGTAGTGCAAGACTCCTCCAATAGCTCCTCAATGGAAGAGGTGGAATTCCCAATCAGGAACATCATGTGCTAGACAAAACTCTATCTTAGCTAAACAGCAAGAGAAAGATATATTTCTAAAAAGAATATATAATCAGAAATATAATATACATCAAAAACCTTCATATGGCTACCATCCTCTTCCTTAAACAAAATATGAGCTTGTAAACCCTAATCCCCATCCAAAAGGATCACTACATTCACACGAAACATCTCCATCTAAAACTGCGATGCCCCCCATTGATGGCCACTCCTCCATGACAAAACTCTTGATTTGGTCAAGGTTGACCCAGGCAAAGTGATCCAGCCCCTTTCACACCAAGGGTGCTTCAATTAAGTTGCCAAGATTTGCCTCTTTCACATTTGGCATTGATTTAGTCATCATTAAGGAGAATTATGGACCTCCTTTTCCCTCTTATTCTTTAAGAAAATCAATAAACAAAATTGAATATTCCAATTAGCTCATGACTAATTGCGAATATTACAGTCCTCCCTTCCCAAATGTTGCTTGTCCTTAAGAAACTGACAAGGTAAGTGCTACAACTCTTCTCCTCCTCCATTGGTGACACCAACCTGTGATAAGATTTTCTCATAAGCTAAGTGTTCACCAATCCATCTCTCCATGAATTGCTCCTCCAAAATTCTCATGATATGCAAATAATCCATCCCATAAGGAGAAAATAGTTAAAATGAAACAAGCATGGTTTGCCCAATGTTCTCCCTAAAACATGTAGCATAGTGAACATGGACAATCTCCATCCCATAGGGCACATACATACGTCCCATCCTCCCTCCATACATTCCCATAACAATTATAAGCACATCATCAATGTATGAGATCAAAATCAAATACATACACAAAGAAATTTGTGCATATGGAGGTGGGTCATAGTCCCATATGTGGAACCAGTGTAGTAAATCTCCTGACTGCATCAGATCATGATGTGGTAAGTGGTTTCCCCACCACTTACTTGTTTTCTAAGTCATCTCACCATGGCTGAAAGTGTGATATATGTTTGGTTCTTTAGGAGTGAACCCACAATGATACAAAATATCCCTTTGATCTCCAAGGGAGTGCCCATGTTCAGAAATTGTTGTGGCCAAAAGTTTGCCATGAAGTTCATATGGTATGGTACTCCTTGTTGGAGTTATGGCCTACATTAACATAGTAAAATAATGCATATGTTCTTCAAATAAAACATTAGGTACACAAGCATATCTTTCACCAAAATTCCTCCTCAAACAGATGGAGTGGTGCATAGATCTATATCCTATCTAAAAAGAAGAAAGAGATGGTTGAATTAACTCCTTTATAGAGTTATGTTGATGTCCCAACTCCACATGGTTCATGCACCTTTCAAAATGCTGATATATCTCTTCTTCAAAGACCTTCCAAGTGTAGCTTCTCATGATAATGTTGTAGAATTTCATGAAATATGTGTGGCTGAAAAATAACTCTTCATAGGCCCTTTGTAGCAACTTCTCCTTGAGCTTGGAGGCTCTAGATAAGAAGATTCTACCATGATAATAGATGAATCCTTATTGTACTGAATAGCCCTCATCATGTAGTTGGTCATCAAATATCATGCATGTGAAAAGATCCTTGGAATAATCCACCAACAATTGGGATTTCCAATATGGATCAATATCCCATAGTGACAATGTTGATGATCTATCACAAAGAACATATTTCATATGGATTCTCTCCTCCTTTACATATCCCATGCCAAAGGGACATGTTGGAAGCTCATTTCTTCCATGCTTCTCCTCCCACATCACAGAATCTGAAATGAGAGTGGGTAATGATGATGTTGGGAGAAGACCCCCCTCCTGCTTGAGCTTACCCGTGCCTCTCAGCGCTTTATTTTTGCCTTATAATGCTCCCATCCTTCCTGGATATATGAAAGGAGGATCAATATTTGAAACATATTTCACCAAATCTGAATCAGGTGGTCTCCCAAGGGTTTTACCACAAGATAATTATGTCTCATGGATCATCCTCATGTGCATAATAGATGGGATCATCATATCCTTGCTTCCACTACGCAAATCCATCTATGTTTCTTGTGTGTAAGTTTCATGACAATTTTTTATCACTCTTAATGATGAAAAATTTCCTCTAATTGGAGCAATTTCTCCCTCCTCACCTCCAGGTGGTGGTGGATCATCTTCTGCTACTCTAGCATTGTGACCCCTCCCTTTTTCTTCTGCTTCTTTCTCCTCATCATCTCAGAAAACCTCTATGTAATGTGCTTTTCTAGCTGCACATATATGTCCAGGTGCCCATGATTCTTGGCAAGTGAAGAAAATCTTCCTCCTCCTTAGATATTTATGGACATCATCATCAAGAGGTTTTTTATATTCACTCTCCTTTGAAGGAGGAGTCTTCTCTTCTTTTCCCTTTGATGGAAAAGAGGGCTTATGCTGAAATTTTGCCTTTTTTTTTTGGAAAGGCATCTTAAAGGTATCTATCCCTTTCAATAGCGTCATGTAGGGTAGTGGGCTTGGTAGATTTAACCAAACCATGAAGAGGTTCATCTAAACCATCAATGAACATGCACACCCTTCTTGCTACAGACAAATTAGGAACCATAAAAAAAAGTCTTAAAAATTCAGAGATGTAAGTTTCTGCGTTACCTGATTGTTTCAACTTTGCAAGGCTCATGAATGGTGCTTCAAGATATCTTCTATCAAATCTTTCCACCAGCCTTCTAGTGAACTCTGAATAAGAAGTCACATTGGAATGACCCAATGTAGACAAGCCATGGAACCACCAGTCATGTGCTTCACCTTCAAGGTGCAACACTGTAATCTTAATGGCATCCATTTCTGGAACTTTGTTCAACTAAAATTAGATTTCAAGTTTTTCTACCCAAGATTTGGTAGTACACTTGGATGACCCATCAAAATTTGGTAAAAATAATATGCCCATAGTGTGATGTCGATCAGGATTATGAATGAATCCACCACTTCTTTGATGATGCCTTGGTCTTCTATTGTCCTTTATTTGACAAAATTCTTGAAACTCAAATGATATTTGAATCTTTGAGTTTGAGATTCATACTCCATAAAATATTCTTCAAGGTATTGTTGCTCCTGAAACCCTTCATTTCCCATAGAAAAAAATGTAGACACAGTAGAGAATTTGGAAACTTGTGGTTGATGCATTGGTTTTTCATTCCAGTGGTGAGACATGCCAGAGCCTTCTCCATGATGAAATCCTTTAGGGGATTCCTTGAATGTGTCCATTATCATCTCCTTGATCTCTCTAGCAATGTCTTGTATGGCTCTAAGAAGGATCTTAGGGAATTCCTTCACTTCATATTCACCTCCAGATAAAGGGGTTTTACCTTTGTCTTCATTGTAATTTGTATAATCAAATATTCTATGGCTTCTTCTTTGATACCTCTTCTCTCTGTCAGTAAGAGGCTCTCCTTCTTCAGATGACATATTGGCTTTTACAATGCACAGGCTGTGCCAAGATTATGCTCTGATTCCACTATAATATTCCCAAATGAAAAAAGAAGGAATATAGTGCAAAATGTTGGAACAATATTGTAGATCATCATTTATAAAGAAAGAGGCAAATATGGAGACCTTTCATATGTTATTACGGTAGAAAAATATGTGTAAGAAATGGCCCATAAGATGCATAACAAGAAATACAAGCCTCCAATGAACAAAATCCCTCAATATTAAGTGCTGCAACCATATATACAAGCTGGAAAACCCTTATAACATTATCTTATGAGCTCTGTTGTAGAAAATTATTATACATAATATCTAGAGTTGATATGTGCCTCAAACGTTATATCTATATAAGATCCATGCACTGTACAGGCTCCTCTATAGAATGCCTCAAGGGTTTTCAGAAAAGCACCAAGTACAAGAGGTATATCTGATATTTAATACTACAGATATACTGAAAATTATAGATTTGGAAAGTGTGGATGATTTGATATGATCAATAAAATATCCTCTTCCAATAGATCCTCAAATTGAACGGCAGATCCCCTTCAATAGAAAATCAGCTCTGCAAATGGTGTTCTAAACCACCCTGCAACTCCTCCTATAGAAATAATGTAGATTTGGAAATAAAATGTGTTGTAGGGATGAATAACCAGTTGGCCTGATACCGAGATCTGAAAATATGCTCAAAGGCCTTTAATATTTTCCTCCCAATGGAAAGGAATCCTCCTCCACTGAAAATGAGCAATTAAATGACCTAGATCTAGAGATCTAGTCTCCACTTGCTGCAACCTGCAAAACAACAAAACCCTCAATAGGATCTGCGTTGTGAATGAAATATGAAGCTTGGCCTTAAGCCTGATAGTGGAAAATTTAGTACAAGACTCCTCCAAGAGCTCATCAATGGAAGAGGTGGGATTCTCGATTAGAAACACCCATTACTAAACAACACTCAATCTCAGCTAAACAACAAGAGAAAGGTATATGTCTAAACAGACCATATATTCAGAAATAGCATATATATAAACATAATGAATAATGGCTTTCATCATTTTTCTTAAATAAGATATGAGCTTGAAAACCCTAAGCCACATCCAATAATAGCAATACTTTGACACAAAGCATCTTCATCTAAAACTGCGTTGTCTCTCATTGATGACCACTCCTTCATGACAACGCTGTTGATTTGGTCAAGGTTGACCTAGTCAACGTGATCCAACCCCTTTTCACACCAAAGGGTGCTTAATTAAGCTGCCAATATTTCTCTCTTTCACATTTGGCATTGATGTATTCATTATTAAGGAGAATTATGGACCTCCATTGTCCTCTTATTCATTAAACAAAGCAGAAAAACAAAATTGAATATTCCAACTAGCTCATGGCTAATTGGGAAAATTATAGTCCCCCCTTCCCAAATGTTTCTTGTCCTCAAGCAACTGACAAGGTTAGTGCTGCAACCCTCCGTCATTGGTGACACCAACATGTGATAAGCTTCCCTCATAAGTTAAGTGTCTACCAATCCAATCCTCCATGAATTTCTCCTCTAAAGTTCTCATGAGATGCAAATAATCCATCCCACAAGGAGACAATAGTTCAAGTGAAACAAACATGTTTTTCCCAATGTTCTCCCTAAAAAATGTAGCATAATGAACATGGAGAATCTCTCTCCCATAGGGCACATACATACCTCCCATCCTCCCTCCAAACATTCCCATAAAAAGTATAATTACATCATGTTAGCCACCTATAAATTCTAATACACCTAGTGGTGGCTAAAGTTATTTCCAAGCCTTCAAGAGATAAATTTCCTTTGAAAATCCATCATTTTTGAAGTATTATGATGATCCTCTGTCCTTTGAATTAATATTCACTCTTGTTTCACTATAAGCCCTCAAGAACTTGCTCATCACCAAGAGAAAACTGCTTATAATGCTCCATTTCCCTCATTTCACCTCTCTATTTCACTCTCTAATTTCATCCATAAGGAAACCTTCATTTGAATTCTAAATCATTTCAAAAACCCCTTTAAGCCTTATACCTCTCTTTTATCCGGCCTAAAAATCCTTCTCCCATCTATTGAAACCCTGTTTTGGCTTTAAAATCTCTTTTTTTTTGCCTAAAAACAGTCCTTTGCACTCCTAAGGCATTAAGTCCCCGAGAGCTTATATTCTTTAGCCCTTCTTCACATATGACCCGGCGCCTAGGACCAGGTGCTAAGCCCTATCGCTCATCACAATCGAAGTTTTTTCCCCATTCCCGTGTTTTCCTTTAATTTTACCCCAACTGCCGATGCAATAAACCCTTTCTCTTTGACCCTCGGTCTCCTTACCTTTCCATGGGACCACACCCCTTTGTCACATCGTAAAAAACATAAGTCTGTTTCCAAAGCTTTGGTCCTCTGATGGCCCGATCCACCAATTTGATCTCATCCGTTGAACCCATAAGAACCAGTGACTGAGATTGCATCGCACTCCGCCCATAGCCCCCGCCATCGCAATCGCAAATTTGTTTTCCTTTGTTCTTTTTTCCCCCGACCATGCGATGTAATCCTCACCGTTGATCTGATAAGATCTATGGCCATTGCATCACCTAGTCCTTCAAACTCCACCCGCTATGAGACAAAAATCGCACGTCATCACCTGGCCCACCATGTTTTCTGCCCCTGCATCTTTGTGCCTATCGCGTGCGACCCCCACTGTCCAATCAACACCTCATGATCCGATGGCCGACACTCCATATCGCAAAATTTTTATGCCCGAGGATTAGCATTTCAAAATTTTGAGAAATAGGCAGTTTTAAGAATCCACATGTCGCCCGGTGTATGGAATCACATTCCATTCGCTCAAAACTGCCTACCCCCATTTCGCCGCACGAAAAACATTAATGGTTTTCCCAAAACTCACAATCCATTTCTTTGCACCATATTCAAATTTAAACCTGGTACAGCCTCTGCCATGGTTTCTCCATCTCTCTGCTGCATACACTTACCTTCTCACTTCTCCTCCACCTCGCCTAAGCCTTTTGTAAGCACTTTTAAACCCTCGCACATGATTTTTTAATGTGTTTATCATGTGCATTGTAGGTTAGTGGCGAATAATTCATAAGGCTCCCCACAGTCACACAGTGATGACACAAGTTTCAGGGTGACGACCCTGTGACTTGATCAATGTAGAAGGGAGACCAGCAGGGACAATTTCTACGTCTCAAACGGTGAGTCATGAACACTGTTTGAGAAATCAGACCCTTCAGCTCAGCAAAACCAGCCACCTATACACAGAAAATCAGAAATGGTAAATATTAAGTACCAAGTGGCAGAAACAGAGTTTGAAGATTAAATGAACAATCAAGGGCATATCACATTGAAGAAAAAATATACAAAAGACTAAAGGTACCTTCTGGAACAGCAGGTATGAACAGTTCGAGTAGATCAATAAAGAAGGAGCATGATCAGGCTCAAATAGTTTCAAGTATAGAGGGACAGAGCAGTTATTGGTGCAGAACGTTGACTGACACAGACATAGCCCATGTCCATGCTCAAAGGCCTGCCAAGAAGTTGTTACACCAAAGAAGCTACTACAAATTGTTAGAAGCAGTTATTTAGGAGTATGGGATGTCCTCAAGGCCCATTCTTTCACTCAACTCACACCAAAGGAGATAACAGTACCACTGCAGATAGTATTTCCTCCCAAAGGACACTCTGTGGGTGATTTATGTCATGTCAAAGGAGCCTCAACAAGCAACGATTGTTACTAAGTCTGTCCAGAAATTAATATAATATTTATGGCTTAGGATGGAGCATTCGAATGCACTCCTCCTATCTGTGATGTTCATTAAAGCTTTCTTCACCTACTTTTCCTCAGTTTTCCTATAAAGACTCTTTGAAGTCTTATTGTAAAATGTTGGCATTTGGTGATTTCAAAAGTAATACATAGATTGCTGGTTTGAAGAATCATTAGTGTTCTGAAGGAGTGTGGAAGTCTCTGTTTTCTCTGTTAAATGAAGGAGCCTGCACCATTGGATCCCTAAGCCTATTTTTGGTGAAGTAATCTCTTATTGTTAATGTTATTCTCCGTTTATCACTTTGTTCCATTATGCTTTGACTTACAGTAGGATAAAAAGTTTAGGTAGAGAAATGTGTTTTAGAAGCATCTCTGACATGTTTATCCTTTACTGTTTATATGTTTTCTGCTACTAAACATGACAGGGTAGTCTAATAGCTCTCTTGAATATTCAGTTTGTTTTATTTCAGAAATGGTTAATTCAGTTGTGCTAAAGACTGTTTAGACGTTCCCTCTTTCTTTACTGCTGAATATTGTATATGAAATCTCCCTTTAATTATTAATTCTTGCAGTTTGACAGAGAGGCCTGTTTCAATCATACCCTCTGTTTCTTATTGTAATTATTGTGTTGAAGGTCCCTATAATTTCAGTCCTAGATGTCTAAGGCATTCCCTCTTCTTTGAATGCAATTGTATGTCTTTGTTGATTAAACTCTCAATAATGAACTTATAGGAGGAAATAGGTCATTCCCCAAATCCTATAATTCATTAAGAGGGTTTTAGTCTTCATTTCTCCTTTTATTTGAGTATTTATGTTAATTAATTCCAAAAAAGTGAGCTTACGGGAGGAAATAGGGTGTTGCCTGAATCCTTTAATTCATTGTGGGAAGGTTTAGTCTGCATTTCACCTCTTCTTTGAGTGTTTATGTTAATTAAGTCCAAAACAGTGAGCTTACTGGAGGAAATAGTGCATTCCCTGAATCTTTTAAGTCATTGTGAAAGGGTTTAGTTTTCTTTTTCACTCTTAGTCCTTAACGTTCATCCCATTTCACCTATATTATTCAACACATCCTTGACCAAGTTAGATTTTCCCTCTGGTTTCCATTCCTTCTCAATCATAACTATTTGGATTTCCACATGACTCCATTGCCCAATGGCTTGTAGATTCCCATGCTCTATCTATACTGCATGAAACACGTATGTCCAACCAAAAAAAAAAACAACCCTGCACTTCATAACTAGCCTAAAATCAACTTCTAAACCATTCAAGACACATCCTTATAAACATATTGAGAGATCCCTGTCTGAGACTAGGAATGCTAGATCCTAGAGCTCTAAAGCTTGGTTTACATGTTTCCTTGTCATTTCACATGCCACTCTGGAAAATCATAGGACCCCAACATAATGGTGATCACGGTGGGACATACTGAGTATATGATAGTCTAGCTAACTCTTGTGCACTCTTTAGTCCTACAAATCTCTAAGAAAATTAGTTAGTGGGCCCTAGAGTAGACTTTGTTTGTTTGAGCACCTTAGATAAGTGTTAAGATCAAACACAGGACACTCTCATAACCATAAAAATGTACAAAATCCAAAAATATTTCATATTGGCTTCATGATAAGCATGGTGGTGGAACCATAAAACATTTTACCTTCACAAAAAGCTAAAACTTCCACCTGGCGACTCCATTAGCCCCAGTAGGCCTATTACTCATCTAGGTCTCCAGATCTCTTTAGGACTATGTTAACCAGCCCTGAAGAAATTGAGAAGCCTAGTCCCATGTTAGATAAGACATTTTGAGAGGCAAAAATTTCAAAACAGTCCCTACAAACTTCAGCTTCTCTCTTTTTTGAAAAGCAGTCTGGCTTCACATAGTATCAACACTAGATCCCATCCAGACCCTAATACTCCTATAATAGTTGATGATCCAGAGAGAATTCTGTGGCAGAATTCTAGAGCTGGAAAATTAGATGCTGATAGGAACATCCCAAGAACAAATTCTCTCCCTAAAAACCTCATTGTCTTGGAAGATTTACACTTTGACTTACATCATACTTAGAACATTTTTAGAACCATATCTCAAAGTGATTTAAACCAAACTGATCTTGAAACTGTAGGTTTGAAACAGAGCTTTAGTAGAGAAGCTTCACCTTCTACTCCTCCTGATTCACAACTTCTTCACCACTTTAGCCTCTTTCATAACCAATCTGCTCAATACCAGTTTGTTGGCCCAAGTGTTTCTTCCACTCCAATCCATACCACCACTATCCAAAACACTCCATTTCAGCCCATTTTCTCTCTTGTCAATCCACCCACTGTAAATCCACCTTTCTTTCCAGCCATGGCAACATGGTATGCCCCTTTAGTGTTACCACAACCTATGGTTCCCTTGCCAAATGACTATCAATCTAAAATTCCCCATTTCACTGGAAAAGAATATACCACAGCTCGACAACATGTAGATAGGATGGAAGATGCTTTTGATTATATGGAAATAGAATATGAAACCATAAAGATGAGAATATTTTCTCAAAGTCTAGGAGGAGAAGTAAAGAAGTGGTTTAAAGGCTTAACTCCCAATAGTATCAATGAACTTCCCTCTTTACATCAAATATTCATGAACAAATGGAAGATCAAAATAAACCCTCTCCAAATATTAGCAGAGTATAAGAGTCTTAAAAGAAATTAGGGAGAGAGTGTTCATGATTACTCCACTAGGTTCAACAATGTCTACAATGCTCTTCCACCTCACATGAAACCTCCCCAAGGCTTAGCCTTAGTGAAATATCCTGAAGGTTTCAATGTTGATATGGCTTATCAGTTAAGGGAGAGAGATTATTTAACTCTAGAAGACATGCAAAAGGGAGCTATGAGTGTAGAAGAAAACTTAATTGAGAAAAGAGCTAGGCTAAGATCAAAGAAGAAGGTAACTTATAAAGATGATACTGCACCCTCAACCTCATCCTTTGATACCAATATTGGCAACCTAGTGAAGGTAATGGAGAGAATGCTTGAAAATATAAACTTGAATGATTGAGTGCCACCAAGAGAACACCAAAATAACCTCCAAAATAGAAATATAAATCATAGTTTTAGAAGAGAAAACAATCAATAAAGGCAAAGAGATAATTACCAACAAATTAGACCTCCCTTCCAAAAAACCTACATAGATCAAGAGGAAGAAAGGGAGATTGAAGGGTTGGGAGAAAACTAGGTAAACTTGATTGGATCAGATGGGATGATGTTTTCCTCACTGAAGAAGAACAAGGTTTCTTCTCCTCAGAAAAAAAGGAAGATACATATGAGGAGTTTGAGGATTATAGATTGGGGTTTGAGAATGCAATCATGGAGGTACACAAACACTATGATATAAGAAGCAAAGGGAACATATATAATCCAAATGAAAAAAACACTAGCTCTGCTGTTAGGATAAATACAGAAAATCAGCCTAAAAATATGGCAAACAAAACTATCACAATAGCTAAAAGAGTTGATTCAAACAAAGACAAAAACAACCAACAAGGGCATGAAGAAAGTTTCCCTAGTAACTCTGCTAGTGGCCCTACTAAAACAACTTAGATTGACAGTCCTAATAAATCTCAGCAAGTCAAAATTGCTGAAAGAAACATAAGTGAGAAAACATATGTAAATATGACAAAATCAATAGTTCCTTTCAGCCTTGAGGGAGAGATTGCAAAGATTAAAATTAACATACCTCTGGTTGAATTAGTGACCTAGGAAGTGTACAGAAACCAGGTCCTAAAAGCTCTGAATATACATGTTGATACTGCTACTTTGAACTTGACAGATGACAAGCCACAACTATTGTTTGGTCCTATGATTGAAGGAAAATACCAAGAAGGGGTTGTGCCCCCCTTCTATGTTAGTCTAAACATACATGACAAAATATTACACAATGCCATGCTAGATTTGGGAGCATCACACAACCTTATGCCCAAGGTAATAATGGAAAGCTTAGAATTAGAGATTACTATACCATATAAAGACTTGTATTCCTTTGATTCTAGAAGGGTCAAATGCTTGGGGTTAATTAAATATTTTTGTGTTAACTTGTCTCAAATTCCTGCCAAGAACCTTGTAATGGATGTAGTAATAGCTAACATTCCCCCAAAATATGGCATGCTCTTGTCTACATCATGGGGAGCTAAGATTCAGGGCACCCTTCAAATGGATATGTCTTATGCCACCACACTAGTGTTTTGTAAAACCAGAAGATTATATAGGGAAACCCTTATGAAATACATGGTGAGCAGCAAAGACAAGCCTCACAACACTCTCGTTTATTCCACCCATTCAGATCTAGATTCCTTTATTTTATACAATGAAGATGAAGTCACCCAAACAAAGGAGGAAAACAAGCAGGACATTAGTGCACCTGAGAATTCAAAATTTTTTTCCCCTCAACCTCTAGATACCTCAACTCCCAGCAGCCTCGAGCAACAAAAAACAGATGAGAATGAAACAGAAACACTTTGGAGAATGAGCTTTGATGGCTCTTACAGCAAAAATAGTGCAGGGGATGGTGTATGGATACACAACACAAACAAAAGACATGCCTGCAAATTAGATTTTTCATGCACTAACAACATTGTAGAATATGAAGCCCTTCTCCTCGGCCTGCACATACTTAAAGATTTAAAAGCGAAAAATATATCAATACAGGGAGATTCTGAGTTATCATCAAACAAATAAAAGGGGAATATTCAACCAAAAACCCCAGACTTAGAGAATATAGAAACACTGTTTTAGATCTCCTAAAAAATTTCAAAAAATATGAGCTTATGTTCATACCAAGAGCCCAAAATCACCTAGAAAACAAAATTTCTTTTGCTGCTAGTAATTTCCAGATACCACAAATAGATGAAAAGTTCATTATAAAGGTGAAAAATAGACCAGCAGTGCCTAATAAGGAAGATCATTGGTAGGTGTTTAACAATGATAAACATATATAAAATTTCCTGCAGTCAAAAAATGAGTTTTCCACAGCATCACCAAGTTTCAGCCATGAAAAAGAATGTTTAAATGGAGAACTAATTCTTGAAGTAGAGTCCCCCTCTCCTACTGATATAAATCAGTTCGATCATCTTTTCAAAGAAAAATTATCTGATGATCCAGACCAAAAGGACCTTGAAGTTCTAGAGTGTAAACGTGATGCCATACCCAAAGGCCTAGCTCCATTAGAACAACTCTTTGATTTCAACGATGTGGCTAAGGAACCAAAAATAGAACCCATGGAAACTAATGTAGAAGAGCACAACATAGGCAGCCCAACTGAGCCTAAAATGATTAAGTTATCTAGCACCCTTCCTACCCACATCAAACAAAAATACATAGCACTCTTCAAAGAGTTTATAGATGTTCTTGCATGGGACTATAAAGATTTGAAATCATATGACACTAGCATCATTCAGCACAAGATTCTTCTTAAGGAAAATCAGAAACGTTTCAGAAAAAAATTAAGGAGGATAAACCTTGTTTTATTGCCTGCAGTAGAAAAAATAAATTAGGAAGATGTATGATGCCTAGATCATTGTTCCTCTTAGATACTCAAACTGCATTTCCAATCTAGTGTCTGTCAAGAAGAAGACAGGGGAGATCGGGCTGTGTATTGACTTTAGGAACCTGAATAGAGCCTCTATGAAAGATAACTACCCCTTGCCAAAAATGGACCACATTCTTCAAAGGGTAGTCGGGTCAAAAAGAATATCATTGTTGGATGGGTTCTCAGGTTACAATCAGGTTCTAGTTCTCCCAAGTGATCAACATAAAACTACTTTTACTACACCTTGGGGGACATTCATGTATGTCAAAATGCCATTTGGTTTGATGAATGCAGGGGCCACCTTCCAGAGGGCCATGGACATAGCCTTCTCAGAAGACATAGGCTATTTTATAATCATTTACCTTGATGACATTACTATTTTATACAAAACTGATGAAGAACATTTGGAACATTTAAGGAAAGTTTTTAAGAAATGCAAAAGATTTGGCTTGTCTTTAAATCCCAAAAGGACACTCTTTGGCCTATGTTAAGTCTCTGTAATTTTCAAATTTGGCAATACAAACTGTAGAGGCAACATATGAACGACTTTGGGATTCTAGGATCTAGCCCTCCTGAATCCAGAGAGGGATCTCTCTATGAGTGTGTTTAAAGATGTGATCTTTAAGGCTTGAAATGTGATATTAGGCTAGTTATGAAGAGTATGGGTTTCTGTTTTTTTTTGTTTTTGGTTGGGCAAGGACATGATGAAGGTGAAGGAAGTTCAAATAAAGGGTGAAGTTGCATGCAAGTGAAGGGATGATTCAACTGATATGATAGGCAAAAGCAACTTCAATCCATTGGGCTATGAAGTCATAAGAGGATTTAATTGGACAACAAGGCTCAAGAATGATCCATGGGGCAAGTCATCTATGTCAAAGGATCTCTTAAGTTGATTTTATGGAATGAAACAAATATGAAATGGAGGACAAACAAGTGAAGAACACAGAGCAGCCTAAGATCAAGTAAGTGCTTTGAAACTATCTTGCTTTGGCATACACTTAAGGAAAAACATATAAAAGTAATCTAAGATCAGGTAAGTGCTTTGAAACTAGCACGCGTTGAAGTAATTTCAATAGAAAAACATTCAAAACACAAATAGAATAGCTTAAGATCAAGTAAGGAATTTGAACGTATCCTTCTTTTAGCATATTCCAAGGAGAAACATTCAATATGAACAATAAAAGTAGTCTAAGATCAAGTAAGGACTTTGAGCCCAACCTACTTTCAATGTACTCTTAAGGAAAACTTTCAAAGGAAGAAAACATACAGATAGAGCTTATCAGTGAGAGTAGGGTACTGTTAAGAGTAAATCCTAGCTCTATGTTTGCTGTTCTTTATCAGAGAAAGTGGACAGAGTGAAAACACAAAGGAAAATAACAATTAATAATAAGAACACATCACCATTGATAATAGATCAGGATCCCATAAATCAGTTTGTATTTGACGTTAAAACCAGTTACAATGATCAAGCCTAGTGGGACTCTATAACTTCAAACTGCTCATATCGGCTTATGTATCTTCAATTGCAAACAAGACTTCATCAGCTTTAGAAAAATATTGCATGCAACAGATATCCAAAGACCAACCATTACAATGTGCTCCTCAAGGAGAATTTATAAGAAAATGAGGAAGTGGGAGAGTTTCTAAGGGTCAAGTATCATTAATTCCAAAATCAATGCAATTCTAGCCTTTGAAAACCAGGAAAGGCATAAGGCAGGAATACAATCAACTTATAACTCTATTTCATAACTCTGTTTCTGCTTTTCGAGGTTTGATGGACGAAAATATTGACTTCAGGACTGTTTTTTATCTTTAAAATAACTTTTGCTGACAATTAGTAATAAGTTTTGTTGATTTGTATTAACTGTTCAACTATCTTTTAGGCAAATATCTCTTGTTCTTGCCATAACTAGGCCTCCTTTGATTTTTTTGAGGTTGCAGGTAGCTTTTTAAGACTGGAGAGGTTGGATTTTGGAGCTGGAGAGGGTTCAATTGACCTCTGAGTGGCAGTGGAGGCTTCTAGGACCGACATATGTCTTTGTCTTTCTCTAAAACACATTTAATTTACTCTCCGATTTGTGTTTTAGGCCTAATTAGGCTTGATTTCCGTCTTCAGGTCTTCAACTGTCTTTTATTCCTTATGAACATTGGATTATGTCATTAATCTTCAATAACGGGCTTTAATCCTTTTCTTTTCTTTCACTGATACTCTTTCTACTTCTGTGGTGGTCTTTCTGTGCTCTGAATCACAACGACTGTGATTGTAGAGACAGAGTGAATTTATCACTCTGTAAACCCTGCAAAAACATGATCAACATGTTAAGAAACTAGGAGGGAGGGAAAATGGATGCTTTGGAGGCTCATGGAATATGGAGGCGTAGTGACGAAAATGGTGGATGCAGGCGAATGACGGGTGAAAATTGCTGCGTAATGGTGAAAATATGATCTGATGGAGGTCCGGTGTGCAGATTGTTTAGGACCGTTGGATTAGACTATTATATGATGATCGTGGGTCAGGGTCCACTGACGAAGTTGCTTCAGAAGGGTTAGACGAGATGAAATAATCTTTAGTGTAAAACACCGAAGTTTAACCTTTGGGCGAATGCAAAGGAAAAAGATTAAAATGAATGAAAACAGAGGCTTTGGTGGTGGGACCCGAAAAGGCGGAGGGAGATTGATCGTGGACCGTTCGATCCCTGGAGGAGATCAACGGCAGAGATCTTCTGACAAAGTCATTGGATGCTCCGATGAAAACAATATGGATGTGGACGCGGTGAAATATGAGCCTTTGATCCAGATCCAATCGACGATTGTGATTAAACATGAGATACACTGTGAAAGATGAGCGGTAAGGTGGAAAACAACTGGCGGTATTCACGCGGGGTCTGAGGTGGTTTATGATTTTCCAAAAAAAAATGCGATATGCCTCGCTGTTTGACACGTGGATTTACAAAACTGCCCATTTCGCATTTTTTTGGAATGTTAATGTTCGGGTGCAAAAAAAATGTGAAATGTCACTTCAGCCATCGGATGTAGGACAGGAGATCTGACAGTGTGGGATAGTGCACGATATGGAAAGGTGTACGGTCGGTAAGGCGGGGAATAGGAAAAGGTGGGTTCACTTTGAGCCATCAGATCTATACAATGGATGATCAGGATCAAATGAAGGGGTGCCAAGGTTTCAAAGGGAAAAAGGTTAGATGGATGAGCAGAGTAAATCTTGACCGTCAGATCTACGGAATGGACGGCGAACATTTAAAAGAGAAAGAGGAGGAAAAAGGTCAAGTGAATGGGCAGGGAGAAGGAGAGCCATTGGATTTTTCGGAATGAACGACTGAGATCTAATCACATCGGAGAAAGGAAGGGGGCCAAACTCTGTGGTTTTGATTTTGCGATTACGCAGAGACCGTTGGATCAGCGGGGAGATCAACGGTGGAGATCTGATAGGAGGGGGAGTGATGAGGGGCACAGGAGGCGGAGTGCTATTAAATCTAGGCCGTTGGTTCTTGTGGATTCAATGGTCTAGATTAAATCAATAGAGTGATGATATTAAGACATGGGCAGAGCCCGACAACATCCCGACCATTGGTTCTTGTGGATTCAACGGTCAGGATTGGATCGGAGAATCACAAATCAGAGGGGACAAAGGAGTGGCACTTAGAACGTTCGTGATTGGAGATCATGTGCAGGTCATCGGATTAAAAGGGAAATTGACAGTCCATATGCCATCAGAGGGTTGAAAAAGAGATATGGTGGGTGCGGTGAGATATTAGCGCTTGCCGTTAGATTGGAACGGATCAATGACTGAGATTGCAGAGGAGGTCGACAGCACAAAAGTCGTTGCATCGGAAAAAATGGAAGTAACAAAGGAAATTGTGTTAATTGAATGTTCTGATTGTGATTAGTACTTGAGGGCATAGGAACCTGGTTCTGACTCCAGGTCGTATGCGGAAAAAGGGCCAAGGGCTAAGCCAAAAGGGGCTTAAGCCCTTAATGGAAAAAGGTTGTTTTTAAGCCAAAATCAGTGTTTTCCAAGGGATTTCTTGGCTTTTGGTAAAGGGGAAAATGATGTTTTAAACCTGTAAAAGGGGTTTTTAGAGGCTTGAAAGGATTGTTGAGACCTTTTAGAGGGATATGGAGGCTCTAAAGAGGGAAATGAGGCTTAATGAAAACTGAAGGGGAATGAGTGAAAATGGGAAATTATAGATGGCCTTTTGAAGCATTCTTTTTACGAAATAGTGAAGCTTTTTGATGGAAACAGCAGTGGGGATTGCTTCAAAGGGTAAAAGACACATGGAGGCTTCAAGGATGAGGATTTTCAAGGGAAATGTTTCTCTTGAAGGCTTAGAAACACTTAGCCACCTGTTTTCTTGTCAAAAATTTATATGTGGCTAAAAGTGGCTCCACATGGGGATAACATCTTCTTGAAGGTGTGAACAACTGTAGATTGAATTATTTGGAACCAGGCCAGATGCCTGGCACTTGACACATCCCTTTCTTTTCTTTAATCAGCTGCCACAAACAATGATGGATGTTATATCAGCAAAAACATCTCTCTAAACAATATACCTACCCATCCTACTGTCCTAGCATTTTTTTTTCAAGGTGCATTTAGATTTGTAGACCTTTTACATCATCATTTTTTTATTGAAAGCAGAAAACACTAATATAATTCTACCCTAATTCCTCCATGAGACTAGATTAGACAGTTGGCCTCATAGTTTCTCTACCTACACTAATATCTGCTAGGATTAAACTGTCTAGAAGATTTCTTTCTCTACATTCTAAAACGGAAATTTAAAAATAGTCAAACCAGGATTAGACTATCTGGTTTGCTATGGGTTCATGGCATAAAGACAGATGCACATGCACTGAAATTTGCAGGAAATTGAAACCAAAATTCTGAAGGCTTGGAATTGTGAAATTTTGAATCATCCTTCTTTCTTTAGTGACTCGGATTTTGAGCTTGTTAGAGTCACTTCTCTTCTTCATTTCAGCTCTGCTTTTGAGTTTGTTAGAGATGATCTATGTTATTTATTTCAGTTCTATTTTTGAGCTTGTTAGAGCTGGTCCATCTTATTTATTTCAGCTCCGTTTTTTAGTTTGTTAGAGCTGATTCTTCTTCTTTCTTTACTGGTTCAGGTTTTGAGCATATTAGAACCAGCTTGTCTCTTTCTTTGGCTCTGGTTTTGGGCTGATTTGAGCCACTCTTTGAAACATTAGAGGTTCAATTTTTGAGTTTGTCTGAACCCTTTCTTTTCTCTTTTCTGTGTTTTTTCTTTTTTTTTGAAATTGAATTAAAGCAATGGTATTTCCAATGGAAGTGAAAACTTTAAACTCTAAATTTTAGCAGTAATAATGTTTAAGCATCCTGCCATTGATAGGACCCCCAAACAAATCTGTACCATCTAACTCTTGTAGGAAGAATGCATTTGGACCAATGGTGGACTAAATAATGTAAGGACCTTGCCACAAGCTATTAAATTTTCCATGCTTACCCTTATCTTCTCTTCTTGAGTCCCATTTGAGCACCTTGTCTCCAATTTTGAAGTCACAAGCCTTGGTTCTTTTTTCAAACAACTTTTTAATGTTCTCTCGTACTTTTTGAGCTCTGTTATAGACTTCTTCCATTGTCTGTTGGAGATCCATTGTTTGATTGCTACTTCTTACCATGATGTCCTCTTCTGACTGTATCTCTTGGACCAATTTAATCACTGGTACTCCTAGGCTAGCAGGGAACACTGCATCTGATCCATAAACAAGATGGTAAGGGGACATTCCAATGGCTTTCTTTGTGGTCAATCTGTCTGCCCACAAAGAATGCACCAACTTATTATGCCATGATTTCTTATTCTCTTCAAGTAGCTTCTTAATGATGGTCACCAAAATTTTGTTTGATGATTCTGGAAGCCCATTACCCTGAGGGTAATAAGTAGTATAATGACCAAGAACAATTTGATACCTATGAAAAAAATCAATCATCTTTTTGGAGCCAAAAGCAGCAACATTATCAGTAATAATCTTCCTAGGGCAGCCAAATCTAGATAGGATATGGTCTTCAAGGAATTTTATAATAACAAAATATGTGGCATTCCTAGCAGGGGTGGCCTCTATCCTTTTTGTGAAGTAGTCTATGGCTATAAGAATCCATTTGTGTTGGGTAGATGAAGTAGGATGGACTTCCCCTATAAAATCTAGGCCCCACTGTTGAAAAGGAGCTTCAACAGTGATTGGTTGTAATGGTAAGGGAAGGAGCTTTCTTTCTCCCTAAAAAATTTGGCACTTGTGACAAGGAAATATCATTTTATGGACATCTTGGAAGAGGGTGGGCTAGTAATAGCCAAATATAAGGATCTTATTGGCTATGGTTTTCCAGTAGAGATGACCTCCACACTCTTTTTCATGGAATTCATGCTTGATCCTCTCTGCATCAACTTCGGGCAAACATTTAAGCTGTTAGGGTGCCGTGATTTGGTTGATTGGCAAGCCAAGTGACAAGGTAACATCAAACCAACTTTGGAGCCCAAGGACCTAGCCTTCCTAGACTCAGAGAGGGCTCTCTCTATTTGTGTAAGGAATATCTATGTGTTTACTTCTTGTGTTTCTGATTTTAGGCTAGTTATGAAATAGGTTTTTGGTTTTGTTTTTAGGTTTGTGAGGGATGAACCGATCAAAGACTAAGATAGATAAAAATATTGCCATATCAACTAGGCTGTGGGGTCAAAAAGGTCAGGAATGCTTTCAGATGGTGATACAAGTCATGTTGAAAGGCCGATTTGATTCGAGGTAAAATGGATCGTTAGGTAAAATGGAGTGAGATGGACATTAAATTGTGAATAACAAAATATTTCTAACATAAATAGTTCAATAGCTGACATAAACATGGTAGGGCTAACCATTAATCATGAGAAATGTAACTATAAATTGATCGATGCATAGAAATAAACATTCAAGCCATGCATAGAGATATATGACTCTCTAACTTTAGGAAATGGCTATCAGACCTTGGGGAAATACATTTAAGACAAACAAACAACTCAAATCACTATGAGGAAACGCCTAAGCATAGTATTTCAAGCTATTAGGCACTTTGAAGAAATATTTCATAGTTTTAGGCAAAGGGAAAGATCAGTACAAAACCTCTTTGGTTCAACAAATGACAATCTAATAATCAAAGAAAGGTTTCAAAGGTGGAGCTATGACTAGCCATGAGTAAGCACGACATACCGTGAATCATACTTAGCATGCATAAAACCATAAATGAAACAAGAAAACAATTCCTTCAGTTATCAAAGAACAATCAAGGATTCTTTGATATGACTAAGGAGGAAGAAAACATAGAAGCTATAAAGAAACAGGAAATCTGAGGTGCCTCCAAGGGCATGTCTCAAATCTACTCTCTACTGTCTTATAGCAAGCAAGAGCATGAAATATGAATGAAAAATAAGAACACATAACAGAGAGGGACACTATACCATTCTACCAAGTCAAGGAATCCAACAACAATCCTCTTTCATCATCCAAAAGCACTCAAGAAACTCTCCAATGCATGAGACAAGTATTTCCTCCGAGCTTGTATAACCATGTATTTCTCTAAATCATCAAGTCCAATCTTATTTACAATGAAAGAATTTGAAATATATAGGCCAAAGTGAGGAAAACCTCTTAGTGCAACTAGAGGGCTCATTGGCTCCTCAAAAATATCTGATTTTGTCCTTGAGGCTTTGCAAAGCCCAAGGCACAAAATATCTAAAAAATTCAAAAAAAGAGAAAAATATTGACTTTTCCAAGCTAAAAGAGTCTAAAAATGGCTAAACGCACATTTTGAAAAACCAACACAGAAAGCTTCATTTTTTCCAAAATACTCCAAAATTTTAGCAATAGAAAGTTCCCTATCTTACGGACAACATTTGGAGGCCTTCCCGATGTCAAAATGAGGCCCGTGATGGCTCGTTGGAAAGCCATGGATGTCTAATTTCTGAAAATTCTTGGTTTTCCCCAATCTAATCACTAAAATTCTGTGAAAATGGGACCTGTGTAGAAAAACCCAAATATAAGCCTTTGCTGATATGTGGGCAGAGTGTTGAAAAAGTGACTGTTTTTCACCATTTTTAGGGAGAAAATCATCTTCAATTCTTCTGAAAATCACTGAGTAGGTTCCCCTGAAATTATGGAATCTAATGACACCATTTTTATCCCTTGAGGATGCCTCGAACAGAAATGGTGATTGCCCATGTTTTTAAGCAAAAAGCCCAAAAATGACAAAAAACCAAAACTTGTTGAATTTTGCCCAATTTCGGCGAGCATGACCCCCAAGGGTTTTCAGAAACATGCTGAGAAGATGAGGCAAAAGTTTTGAGCTTTGAGGTGTCTTTCTTCAATTTTGGTGCCCGGCGACTCCTTTGAGCTTGCTTGAGTTTTTCCTGTGTGGCCTTCAATTTCCACTGGGCGAACTGATTGAGCTTCTTATAGTGCCCAGTCATCCTCCTTTGAAGGTCCAAATCTCTATTGGCCTTCTCCAACTTCTTTTCCAAGTGATAATTCACCCTCTCAAGCCATGCTTCTCGATTGTTCTCTATCTCTTGGATGAACAAAGTAGAGAGAGGAAAAGATTGGAGAAGGGCAATTTCTTCCTCCTTTTGTTTATCAAGGGCTCTTTTAAGTCCTATGGTTCTTGGCCTCTTTCTTCTGGGCCAATCTTCATTTTCGCTATCATTGAACTTGCCCATGAGTTCTTCCAATCTATTACAACTTGGAGGCATCTTTTTTGTATTTGATGGCCCGTGTCTCATATACCACCATGTGGACACTCATCTGTTTATTTTGTATTTGCAAAAAGTGATTGAAGTTTCTAGCCCTCTCTAGATCTGCTCTTAAAGTATCAATTTGGCTTTCGCTATTGATCAAGAGAATCTCTAGGATTTGGGCCTCATTGTTGCTACCATCATTTTGGATTTGAATTATGTCAAAGTCTCTCTCCTTTTCATGGCTACTTTCTTCTTTATTCTTTCCTTTGCTTTAGGTAACCTTCTTGGTCTTCCTCCTCTTGGGTAATTCGACAATGGGCTTCTTGGGCAATTTCCCCTTACTTCGGAGAGCCCTAGTAACATTTAGAGTTATAGTTTTAGGCACCCTTTTCCTTGATGTTCGAGGCTTGGCCACTTTTGGAGAAGAAAGCATGGCCCATTGCCTAGGAGAGGCCGCTAGCACATGTTCTATTGGCTCTTTTCCATTATTACTTTCCTCATCATTCTTGCCACTGTCTTGAGTTTCTTCATCGATGCCTTGACTGTCCCCTTGCATTTACTTTTTAGGGCTGCCCTCTTTATCATCATGTTGTTGTTGTTCATCTTCATTTTGCTGCTCATCATCATGCTCTTCTTCATCATGCCCTTCTTCCCCTTGCCAATGTGCCTCACTGTGCTCTTCTTCCCCTTGCTACCCTTCTTCATCCTGCTGTTTATCACTGTGTTGCTATTCATATTCATCATCATGCTACTGATTTTCATCATCATGGTTTTCCTCCTCTTCATCATGCTGCCCTTCATCATGTTGTTCTTTCTCTTCTTCTTCATCATGTTGTTCTTCCCCTTGCTCATGCTCTTCTTCTTGTTCAATGGGAAATTTGAGTTTCTTGGGAATGGGCTTTCTTGAAGAAGGTGAAGGATGGTGAGTGGAAGGTGAAGGAGATGTATGAAATGAAGGAACAGTAGTGAAATTTGGATGTGCAATGAAAGTATCCCAAGAGATTTCCTTCTTCTCAAGCTGATGAGGAATGATAACCTTGATGAGGGAATGATGGAAAAGGCAGGCTGTCTGCTGAGAAGGAGGTTTTTTCTGAACAGTGGAGGCCATTTTTTCAATATTTTTATGGAGGAAGAAAGGGAGATTTAACATTTTGGCTCTTGTGAAATTCATGAGCAACCGGACATGGTATGCATAGACCCAGGAGAATCTTCCCTCGCAAGTGAAGTATTTCATGATTATCTTCATGAGGGGGGCATAACTAGTTAACATATATGAGAAGGGAAAGATGGATGGACATGTATCTCTATGCTTAGGCTTCAAAAAGGGTTTGTACTGTTCTGAGTCTAGGTGGCTTTGTTTAAACCACTTCTCTTCGACATAAGGGATTTTGGTGGCCTTGGAAATGGACCTAGCAGAGAACTTGAAATCCAAGCCTGCCAACTGAAAGTGGTTCTCTTGAAATCTCAAAGCACAAAGATGTGTCAAAGGGGAATAGCTTTTCACCTCCTGCACCCTTTGACAAAACTCTAGACACCCAACGTCATGAAAGTTAAACAAGACTGATGGATGAGAATTTACCTCTTCAGTTGAAACAGGCTCAAAGCTCTTGTGAAGGCCACTTCTACTATCTTGCTTGGGAGGCATTTTGTTTTGAATAATATTTGCTGACTGAAAAAAACAATTTTTCTCAAATGGTCCTTGAAATGGCTTCTCAAGCACACACCCTGTCCTCCTTATCAGTCACTGTTTTGTCTTGTTTTATGCCAAACAACAAGTATTTGTTAAATGAAACAAAATCAATCTGATCACTGTGCTTGAGAAAATAACTTTGAAAAGATATGTTTGTGGTTATTGGTGAAGAAGGAACCTTTGTTTTGAGAAGAACACTTTCCTCTTCAATCAATGCCCTTTTCGCTATTCACTGTTTCTTTTACAAAGGTAGACAAAACTCTCTCAGCTGATTTGAAAAGCCTCTCACACACTCTGCTTTTGGGACTTATATAGGCTGCACAAGGTTTCACTTTTTCACCATGCAGAGAGGACACTTTTAAAGTGACAAGATTTCACCTTATAAACACTATTTTCACCTTTGATTTTGCAGACAAGGGTTGTTTTTTTTTACCACTATTAGGACACCTTACAGCAATTTGAAACCTCTACAACTCTACTCAACTGTCTAGTAATTAGTATATGGTTTATTGCTTTTCTTGAAGGCAGTTTAGGCCCTTTGAAACTGATAAAAACACACCCTACCTATTACTGTAACAATATTTGGCAACCACAGTAAAAAAAAACCTTGATTTTTTACAAAAACTCCACTCTCCAATCACTACTTTAGTCTCGGAAAAACATGGTATCAATACCCCTTTAGAATTTTAAATGTACCAAGGGGCAATAAAAAATACCTTGACTAATTCTTATGGCCCTTGTTTGATGAATTGAGCAGCTCCCAAGACTCTTTTGAAGGTGTTTTGAATTTTTTAAACAAGCACGGCACATACACTGAAAAGAACGCCGCATTGTGAGGGGTGTCAGGTCGGCCTTCGGGCAGTTGGTAACCGGCACTACAGGCGTGCCACGCAACAATATAAGCTCTGTGTATTCTCACTCACAGGTACATCGCGCAGGCTTGAGGCCTTGAAAAAGACTTGAATTTTGTTTGAAAATCCTCGCTTCTCCAGTGAAAAGCCAGGGGAGCACTTGGTTAGTGTTCTCAAATTTGCTAATGGGACTTTTCCACCAGTTTCTCCAAATTTTGAAATTACTTTGTGAGGGTTTTGGATGCCTTTTGAAAAAGGATTTTATTACATAGAAAAATCACCTCACTGTCTTTGTCACTTTTAGCCTTAAACCATCATAAAGACTTAAATTTGAGTGGGATTCTTAGAAATATGTTGTGGGCTACCTTGAAGGTTTTCATAGATATGACTTTTCCCTAAGTGAAGAAAACATCTCAAACGCAAAAAGCTTTTTCACTATCTCTCATTAAAGAAAAAACTTTGTCACTTTTTTGCCTATTTCTAACCCTTAAAGGAAAAACTCTGCTCAAATACATATCAATGATTTGTGAGGCATCCTTTTCCATATCTTGGAAGGAGATGAACCATATTTATAGGACTTACTTTGACAACTCGACTCGATTGGTGTTTGTTGATGATTATGTCCATAGTGGAGTTGACCAAAATTGTCAAGAGCCCTTTTGAGATTTTCTTTTGACTGTGGATGATAAACCTTATTTGCATTCCCCCATGGCTTTACCTATATCTGTTCATCAAGGAAAATTCTTTTAGAGATCCTCAATGCAATCATAAGTAATAGCAAGGCTTTTTCACATACTTCATAAAAAGGCCTTTGATTGTGATAGTGATATGGCTTTATTCTTTGAATGTTGTCTTGAATTTGAATCATGGTGTCACACCCCTTTCTTCACATTGATGAGCTTGTCCAAGCTTTGTTCACTTTAGCTTCAGATTTCCTTTGAAGGAGATCTCTAAAAGAAGAAAAAAACCAAACCTCTTTGATTATCATAGTACCACTGCTTGTCATCTTTTTAACACTAGTTTCTATTCATAAGCCTTCAATTGTTTCCCACTGCACTTAAAATCTTCCTTTCGATCAGTGAAACCATATAAGCAATCCTTGAAACACCATTGCTGTGTTAGTGGCTTTCATCTATTGGAAACAAGGTGTTAAACAAGTTTTTAGGTAGTTTGCATCATTTTTAGCCTTATGCCCTTAAATGAGGCCATACCTTTTTTCTTGGTCCTCTGCTTGTTAAATGAAGGAGGCCTTTATCACATTGCCAAACCCTTTGCTTGTTAAATGAAGGAGGTTTTCAACCAATGACCTAACCATCTGCTCATATTTGGAGGAGGTTTTACAATAAGTGACCCAGCTCTCTGCTCATGTTTGGAGGAGGTTTTATCGTCATTCAACCTTCTGCTCATGTTTGGAGGAGGTTTTCTCAGTCATTCAACCCTCTGCTCATGCTTGGAGGAGGTTTTATACAGTGATGCCATTTCATCTGCTTTCAAGCAGTGTCATCTTTCCTTTCACTGCCTATTCATAGTTAAGATAATAAAAGTGACAAATTGACAATATGCCACAAGGGGAAATTCTCTGAGATATGTAATCCTATTGTTCAAAATACCTTTATGCATTTTTAGACATTAGAAGCAACCTGACCAGTATTTGCAGAGTATTACTTGTTATTCATAAGTCACTAACCTTTTGACTGTGTTTGCAAGAGCTCATTGAAATGCCTCTCTGTCCAGTACTTGCATCCCAGCCTCAAAACCACATGAGAAGCAATTGTCTTCTCATGTTAAGTTTAATAATGTCTTCTGGAACACTGGTACACTTCTGCTCTTGAAAAAGACATTGAAACACTATAAATCCACCTAACATCAGTTTGACCTGTGGCATATGTACTACTGAGACATCAAGGTTTGTTAGTGGCACAACTTAAGGGTCTATCAAGCTTTATTTGCAGAATAGGAAGGTTATCTATGACTGGTTGATATAAGACAAAGGTTCTTTTGGCTTTAGGATACTTTGCCAAGGGAAGATCACCTAAAGCGCCACTACCTAACTTAGGGGATACTTTTTGGATAGATTTGGAGTATTCTCTTTGGATCTGATAGACAAGTTTGTATGACTAGGGCTAGATAGGGCTTGAAAATTAGGTTTTATCTCATCATGGGCTGATTGAAAAGGTAGGAGGGAAAAATTTTTATGGGTGTTTTCTAGCTGACAAATTTGACAAATTGGAGATCAGCTGCTAGAAAACTTGGCTTTAAAAACTAGTCATCATCAACAGGTGAAAAATACTGATGACTAACAGTGGCTCCATTTGGGGAGGGTAGCTCCTTTTCAGGAGGTGTCTAGAATTTCAGATCTTGGTTCTTTGAAGACCAGTTCCTTTATCCATTGGCGCAAATTTCTTTCTTCCTTGATGCTATTTCTGAAAATTGACAGCATGATTAGCAACAACGATATTTCTACCTACCCCGCTACATTTCCTGAAAAAATTTCTTCTTTCAGGTGCATTTGGACTAGCATCCCTTTGACATAATATTTTTGAAAAATTACACTATCTAGTTCTACACTTATATCTGTCCGGAGTTCAGATTAAGCTGATGAACTCCTTAGTTTCTCTACCTATACTGGATCTACTGTCAAGGTTAAGCTATTTGATAGGATTTTATTCTCTAATCTAAAACATGAAATTGAAAAATGACCAAATCAGCATTAGAGAGTCTAATTTGTCATGTACTTGTGGCATGAAAGATAAGCTGCACACAAATATTATTTTGCATAAAATGAAATCTAGAAAAACAAGGCTATGATACACAATTTGTTTTTCATCCCTGTTTTCTTATTTGGTTCTGTTTTGAGCATGTGGAACCAATATATTTTCCTAATCTACTTGTATTGACAAGTCAAGTTTACACAATTTTGACTATCATTTATTTCACTAACTTATCAGCAATCAATTTAAAACATGTTCAGTTATGATTAGGCTAGATAACTGAACAAGACATCTTTTGAGAACTAGTAGCGGCATTTAGACTTTCTCGCTTTTAGCATGACTATTTTTGGGTATGGGGCTGTACCATTGCTTTCAGAAACTGCCCTCTTTTTCTACTTTTTACTTTTTTTGTATTTTCTTCTTTTTCACTTTTTCTTCAAACAATCTGGAACTGAAAAGATGCTCACAAGGCTGAGCTTATTTTTCATAGTTATATATATATCCTAATCTAAACTATACACAACACATTCCTTTGGTGAACTCTTCTTTCCAATATAGCCATTCAAGTAGATCATTGCATGGTTGATCTCGGTTCAGCTCTTTGATGATGTTGAAGAAATGAAAAGGCCACTTCCACCTCACTTGTTTTTGGACAGTAGTGCTCCAAATTTTCTTTAAGCTCTACCACAAACTGTTCTTGGCATGTTTTACTCCCTCTTTAAAGGCTTCTAAGGAAACAACAAAGGGATCTTCAAATAATAATTGTCCTAGAGGATTTGAGAAATAGCCTTCATTTAGGATTACTCCCTCATTTACTTGATTAACCTTGGGATTCTTTTGAGAAATAATCCCTTCTCCCTCCTTATGATTATCTGATTTGGAAATTTCAGACAGTAATGTTATGCCATATTCAAGCAATCTTCGTATACCCTGATCTAGTGAGATGATTCCTGTTTGTGAGCCATTATCCTGATGAGTAGGACTATTCTTTGGCACCAGGTCTTCTTGAGAAGAAATTTTAGTATCAGCATCAATCTGTTCTGTACTTTTAGTATGAGAAAATGCATCAGTAGATAAATCAGTAGTAGAACACATATACATATCTTCTTTACAAAAAGGTTTTGATGCTGGCTGTATGCTTAGGATTTCATTGGTTTTTTCTTTTGTTGAAAGGAGTGGTGTCTTTCTCTTCTTCTAGGTGGAACTATGATGTCTCTCTTCCTTTTGTGAATGCTCACAAGGATGAATGTCTTTTTGAGGAAGTATTTCAATCTCAACAACAATTTGTTCTATTGTTTCTTTATGAGAAATTTCTTTAGTAAGTAAGGTAGTAGTGGATAACATCTGATCTATTTCCTTTTCAGTTAAAGGAGGAGGTATTTTCTATTTTCTTTGGATTGAGAAAAAATTTCTTCCCGTTTTTTGTGGAAGTTGATCTTGTGGTTGAATGTCCTCTTGTATTTTAGAAGGAAGTGCAAATGGATTGTTATTTGTTTCAACCTTTTCAAAGAGCTCTTGTGGATCCTCTCTTATTTTTTGATGGATTTCATCCGGGATCAACTCTTCTTGGTCATCTTGATGGTTAGTTTGGGTAATAAAATTATGGATCTCCTCTAAATAATCCTTAGGATGCCAGTTTCCTAAGTTTTCATCAATTCTTACAAAGTGTTGTATGAGGTCTTCAGATTGATCACAATAATTTTCAGCCAATGATAGAGATGGACAATGCCCTATATAGTGTTTACAAAATACTTTGTGGAAATCCTTCAAAGAAAACAAGATGCTAGGTTCTAGGCCTTCATATCATTCTCTTGTCTTTCCTTCTAATCTACCCATGAACATTTTCATGAGGTAGTCCTCATGCCATTCAACCTTTAACCTCCATACATGTACATGAAAATTGATGAGATGTAACAATGGGTCATCAACCTTTTCATCTCGAAAGATAGGTAGGTTTTCTATCCAATTTATGTCTTTAGGCATTTTTTGTGGGAATCTAGGCATATGTTCTCTGCTCATCAGAGCATATCTCCTTTGTGTCCTTGGATCCATCTTTGTTAATCAGAAAGGGTCACTGTGTCTTTTCAATCAGTCTAACGTTCTCTACCAGTGGAGTCTTTTGGTCTAATGAAGGTTGTGGAGTCACCAAGTGGAAGATTTGAACTGTGTTGTCCACCATCAACATGATTGGGATTGCTTAATGCATTCTCAAGAGATTTTATAAGGACTAGTGGAGTAATGGGCCTACTGGAGGCTAGTGGAGTCGCCAGGTGGATGTTTTTAGTTGTTTTTAGAGATATGTGTATGGTCCACCACCAATATTGATAAAAAGCCAATCTAGGGATGTATTTTGGGGTTTTCTGAGTTTCATGTAGCCCTAAGGTTTGTAAGAGTGTCCTATAATTGGGTCATCATTTTGCTAGGATGGTGAGACAACTAGATTCTACTCTTTGATAATACTTCTAGGTTGAGAGAGTTCTGAAGTTATAAGGTATACTTAGTTTTTCACTAACTCAGAAGGTCCCACCGTGATTGCCATTATGTTAGTGTGGCGATGAGGTGGCTCAATAATATAGTGAATTTTATTTCAAAAAGGGGCTTTCTGTGAGTCTTGAAAGGTATTCGGATTAAAATGAACTCAGAAATTCCCACCATGATCGCCATTATGTTAGTGTGGCGATGTGGTGGCTCAATAGTATAGTGCGTTTTAGTTCAAAAAGGGTCTTTCCATGAGTCTTGAAAGGTATTCAGATTAAAATGAACTCAGAAAGTCCCACCGTGATCGCCATTATGTTAGGGTCCCGTGATTTGGCTGATTGGAAAGCCAAGTGATAGGGTAACATCAAACCAACTTTGGAGCCCAAGGACCTAGCCTTCCTGGACTCAGAGAGGGCTCTCTCTATTTGTGTAAGGGATATCTATGTGTTTACTTCTTGTGTTTTTGATTTTAGGCTAGTTATGAAGTAGGTTTTTGGTTTTTTTTTTAGGTTTGTGAGGGATGAACTGATCAAAGACTAAGATAGATAAAACCATTGTCAGATCAACTGGGCTATGGGGTTGAAAAGGTCAAGAATGCTTTCAGATGGTGAAACAAGTCATGTTGAAGGGCTGATTTGATTCGAGGTAAAATGGATCGTTAGGTAAAATGTAGTGAGATGGACACTAAGTTTGAATAACAAAATATTCTAACATAAATAGTTCAATAGCTGACATAAACATGGTAGGGCTAACCATTAATCATGAGAAATGCAACTATAAACTGATCGATACATAGAAATAAACATTCAAGCCATGCATAGAGATATATGAATCTCTAACTTTAGGAAATGGCTATTAGACCTTGGGGAAATACATTTAAGACAAACAAAAAACTCAAATCACTATGAGGAAATTCCTAAGCATAGTATTTCAAGCTATTGGGCACTTTGAAACAAGATTGCATAGTTTTAGGCAAAGTGCAAGATCAGTACAAGACCTCTTTGGTTCAACAAATGACAATCTAATAATAAAAGAAAGGTTTCAAAGGTGGAGCTATGACTAGCCATGAGTAATCAAGGCATACCGTGAATCATACTTAGCATGCATAAAACCATAAATGAAACAAGCAAAAAATTCCTTCAGTTATCAAAGAGCAATCAAGGATTCTTTGATATGACTAAGGAAGAAGAAAACATAGAAGCTATAAAGAAACAAGAAATCTGAGGTGCCTCCAAGGGCATATATCAAATCTATTCTCTACTATCTTATAGCAAGCAAGAGCATGAAATATGAATGAGAACTAAGAACACATAACAGAGAGGGACACTATACCATTCTACCAAGTCAAGGAATCCAACATCAGTCCTCTTTCATCATCCAAAAGCACTCAAGAAACTCTCCAATGCATGAGACAAGTATTTCGTCCAAGCTTGTATAACCATGTATTGCTCCAAATCATCAAATTCAACCTTGTTTACAATGAAAGCCTTTGAAATATAAAGGGAAAAGTGAGGAAAACCTCTTAGTGCAACTAGCAAGCTCATTGGCTCCTCAAAAATATCTAATTTTGTCAAAATATCTAAAAAATTCAAAAAAAGGGAAAAATGTTGACTTTTCCAAGCTGACAGAGTCTAAAAATGGCTAAACGCATATTTTGAAAAGCCAACATAGAAAACTACATTTTTTCCAAAATACTCCAAAATTTTAGCAGCATAAAGTTCCCTGTTTTGTGGACAACCTTTGGAGGCCTTCTCGATGTTAAAATGAGGCTTGTGATGGCTCGTTGGAAAGCCCTAGATGTATAATTTCTGAAAAGTATTTGTTTTTCCCAATCTGATCATTGGAAGTCTATGAAAACTGGACCTGTATAGAAAAACCCAAAAATAAGCCTTTGCTGATATGTGGGCAGAGTGTTGAAAAAGCGATTGTTTTTCGCCATTTTGAGGGAGAAAATCATCTTCAATTGTTCTGAAAATAATTGAGTAGGTGCCCATGAAATTATGGAATATAATGACACCATTTTCATCCCTTGAGGATGCCTCGAACAAAAATGGAGATTGCCCATGTTTTTAAGCAAAAATCCCAAAAATGACAAAAAACCAAAACTTGTTGAATTTTGCCCAATTTCGGCGAGCATGACCCTCAAGGGATTTCAGAAACATGCTGAGAAGCTGACGCAAAAATTTGGAGCTTTGAGGTTTCTTTCTTCAATTTTGGTGCAGGCGCCTCCTTTGAGCTTCCTTGAGTTTTTCTTGTGTGGCTTTCAATTTCTGTCGGGCGAACTGATTAAGCTTCTTATAGTGCCCGGTCATCCTCCTTTGAAGGTCCAAATCTCTATTGGCCTTCTCCAACTTCTTTTCCAAGTGATCATTCACCCTCTCGAGCCATTCTTCTCGACTATTCTCTATCTCTTGGGTGAACAAAGTAGAGAGAGGAAAATATTGGAGAAGGGCAGTTTCTTCCTCCTTTTGTTTCTCAAGGGTTGTTTTGAGTCTTATCATTCTTGGCCTCCTTCTTTTGGTCTAATCTTCATCTTCGCTATCATTGAACTTTCCCATGAGTTCTGCCAATCTAACTTTCACCTTGGAGTCCTCTTTTTTGTATTTTATGGCCTGTGTCTCATATATTACCATGTGGACACTCATCTGTTTATTTTGTATTTGCAAAAAGTGATTGAAGTTTCTAGCCCTCTCTAGATCTGCCCTCAAAGTATCAATTTGGCTTTCTCTATTGATCAAGAGAGTCTCTAGGATTCAGGCCTTATTGACGTTATCATCACTTTGGATTTGAATTATGTCAAAGTCTCTCTCCTTTTCATGGCTGCTTTCTTTTTTCTCCTTTCCTTTGCTTTGGGTAACCTTCTTGGTCTTCCTCCTCTTGGGTAATTCGACAATGGACTTCTTGGAAATTTCCTATTACTTCGGAGGGCCCTAGTAACATTTGGAGTTATAGCTTTAGGTTCCCTTTTCCTTGATATCTAGGGCTTGGCCACTTTTGGAGAAGAAAGAATGGCCCCTTGCCTAGGAGAGGCAGCTAGCACATGCTCTATTGGCTCTTTGCCCTTATTAATTTCTTCATCATTCTTGCCACTTTCTTGAGTTTCTTCATGGATGCCTTGACTATCTCCTTGCATTTCTTTTTGAGGGATGCCCTCTTTATCATCATGCTGATGTTGTTCATCTTCATTTTGCTGCTCATCATCATGCCCTTCTTCCCCTTGTTGATTTGCCTCACTATGCTCTTCTTCCCCTTGCTACCCTTCTTCATCCTGCTATTTATCACTATGTTGCTGCTCATCTTCATCATCATGCTTTTCCTCCTCTTCATCATGTTGCCCTTCATCATGTTCTTCTTGTTCTTCTTCTTCATTATGTTGTTCTTTCCCTTGCTCATGCTCTTCTTCTTGTTAAATGGGAAATTTGAGTTTCTTGGGAATGGGCTTGCTTGAAAAAGGCGAAGGATGGTGAGTGGAAGGTGAAGGAGATGCATGAAATGAAGGAACAATGGTGAAATGTGGATGTGCAATGAAAGTATCCCAAGAGATTTCCTTCTTCTCAAGCTGATGAAGAATGATAAGCTTTATGAGGGAATGATGGAACAGGCAGGCTGTCTGCTGAGAAGGAGGTTTTTTATAAACAGTGGAGTCCATTTTTTCAATACTTTTATGGAGGAATAAACAGAGATATAACAATTTGGCTCTTGTGAAATGCATGAGCAACCAGAAATGGTAAGCATAGACCCGGGAGAATCTTCCCTCGCAAGTGAAGTATTTCATGATTGTCTTCATGAGGGGGGCATAACTAGTTAACAGATATGAGAAGGGAAAGATGGATGGACATGTATCTCTATGCTCAGGCTTCAAAAAGGGTTTATACTGTTTTGAGTCTAGGTGGATTTGTTTAAACCACTTCTCTTCGACATAAGGGATTTTGGTGGCCTTCAAAATGGACCTAGGAGAGAACTTGAAATCCGAGCCTGCCAACAAAAATTGCTTCTCTTGAAATCTCAAAGCACAAATATGTGTCAAAGGGGAATAGCTTTTCACCTCCTGCACCCTTTGAGAAAACTCTAGACACCCAACCTTATGAAAGTTAAACAGGATTGATGGATGAGCATTTACCTCTTCAGTTGAAATAGGCTCAAAGTTCCTGTGAAGGCCACTTCTACTGTCTTGCTTGGGAGGCATTTTGTTTTGAATACTCTTTGCTGACTGAGAAAAACAATTTGTCTCAAATGGTCCTTGAAATGGATTCTCAAGCACGCACCCTGTCCTCCTTATAAGTCACTGTTTTGTCCTCTTTTATGCCAAACAACAAGTATTTTTTAAATGAAACAAACTCAATCTGATAATTTTGCTTGAGAAAATAACTCTGAAAAGATATGTTTATGGTTATTGGTGAAGAAGGAACCTTTTTTTTGATAAGAACACTTTCCTCTTCAATCAGTACCTTTTTTTATATTCACTGTTTCTATTACAAAGGTAGACAAAACTCTCTCAGCTGATTTGAAAAGCCTCTCACACACTCTGATTTTGGGACTTATAGAGGCTGCACAAGGTTTCATTTTTTCACCATGCAGAGAGGACACTTTTAAAGTGATAAGATTTCACCTTATAAACACTGCTTTCACCTTTGATTTTGCAAACAGGGGTTGTTTTGTTTTACCACTGTTAGGACACCTTACAGCAATTTGAAACCTCTACAACTCTGCTCAATTGTCTAGTAATTAGTATATGGTTTATTACTTTTCTTGAAGGCAGTTTAGGCCCTTTGAAACTGATAAAAACAAACCCTAGCTGTTACTGTAACAATCTTTGGCAACCACAGTAACAAACAACCTTGATTTTTTACCAAACTCTGCTCTCCAATCACTGCTTTAGTCTTGGAAAAACATGGTATCAATACCCCTTTATAATTTCAAATGTACCAAGGGGCAATGAAAAATACCATGATTAATGCTTATGGCCCTTGTTTGATGAATTGAGTAGCTCCCAAGACCCTTTTGAAGGCGTTTTGGATGTTTAAAAAAAGCGCAGCATGTACACTGAAAAGAACGCCGCGTTGTGAGGGGTGTCGGGTCGACCTTCAGGCAGTTGGTGACCAGCGCTACAGGCGCGCCACGCAACAATATAAGCTCTGTGTATTCTCGCTCACAGGCGCACCGTGCAGGCTTGAGGCCTTGAAAAAGATTTGAATTTTGTTCGAAAATCCTCGCTTCTTCAATGAAAAGCTAGGGGAGCACTTGGTTAGTGTTTTGAAATTTGCTAATGGGACTTTGCCACCGGTTTCTCCATCTTTTGAAATTTGTTTGTGAGGGTTTTGGATGCCTTTTGAAAAAGGATTTTATTACATAGAAAACTCACCTCACTGTCTTTGTCACTTTTAGCCTTAAACCATCATAAAGACTTAAATTTGATCGGGAGTCTTAGAAATATGTTGTGGGCTACCTTGAAGGTTTTCATAGATATGACTTTCGCCTAAGTGAAGAAAACATCTCAAACGAAAAAATATTTTTCACTGTCTCTCATTAAAGAAGAAACTCTGCCACTTTTTTGCCTATTTCTGACCCTTAAAGGAAAAACTCTACACAAAGACATATCAATGATTTGTGAGGCATCCTTTGCCATATCTTGGAAGGAGATGAACAATAGTTATAGGACTTACTTTGACAACTCGACTGTATTGGTGTTTCTTGATGATTATGTCCATCGTGGAGTTGACCAAAACTCTCAGGTACCCTTTTGAGACTTTCTTTTGACTATGGATGACAAACCTTATTTGCATTCCCCCATGGCTTTACCTATATCTATTCATCAAGGAAAAGGACTTTAGAGATCCTCAATGCAATCATAAGGAGCAGCAAGGCTTTTCACATATTTCATAAAAAGGCCTTTGAGTGTGATAGTGATATGGCTTGATTCTCAGAATGTTGTCTTGAATTTTAATCATGGTGTCACACCCTTTTCTTCACATTGATGAGCTTGTCCAAGCTTTGTTCACTTTAACTTCAGATTGCCTTTTAAGGAGATCTCTAAAAGAAGAAAAAAACCAAACCTCTTTGATTATCATAGTACCACTGCTTGTCATATTTTGAACACCAGTTTCTATTCATAAGCCTTCAATTTTTTCCCACTGCACTTAAAATCTGCCTTTCGATCAGTGAAACCATATAATCAATCTTTGAAACACCACTGTTGTGTTAGTGGTTTTCATCTATTGGAGACAAGGTGTTAAACAATTTTTTAGGCAGTTTGCATCATTGTTAGCCTTGTGCCCTTAAATGAGGCCATACCTCTTTTCCTAGCCCTCTGCTTGTTAAATGAAGGAGGTCTTTATCACATTGCCAAACCCTCTTCTTGTTAAATGAAGGAGGTTTTCAACCAATGACCTAACCATCTGCTCATATTTGGAGGAGGTTTTACAATAAGTGACCCAACCCTCTGCTCATGTTTGGAGGAGGTTTTACAGTCATTAAACCCTCTACTCATGTTTTGAGGAGGTTTTCTTAGTCATTCAACCCTCTTCTCATGCTTGGAGGAGGTTTTACACAGTGATGCCATTTCATCTGCTTTCAAGCAATGTCATCTTTCCTTTCACTGCCTATTCATATTTAAGCAAATAAAAGTGACAAATTTACAATATGCCATGAGTGGAAATTCTCTGAGATATGTAATCCTGCTGTTTAAAATACCTTTATGCATTTTTAGACATCAGAAGCAACCTGACCAGTATCTGCAGAGTATTACTTGTTATTCATAAGTCACTAACCTTTTGACTGTGTTTGCAGGAGCTCATTGAAATGCCTCTCTGTCCAGTACTTGCATCCCAGGCTCAAAACCACATGAGAAGTAGCTGTCTTCTCATGTTAAGTTTAATAATGTCTTCTGGAACACTGGTACACTTCTGCTCTTGAAAAAGACATGGAAACACTGTAAATCCACCTAACATCAGCTTGACCTGTGGCATATGTACTACTGAGACATCAAGGTTTGTTAGTGGCACGAATTAAGGGTGTATCAAGCTTTATTTGCAGAATAGGAAGTTTATCTATGACTGGTTGATATAAGATAGAGGTTCTTTTGGCTTTAGGATATTTTTCCAAGGGAAGATTGCCTAAAGCGCCACTACCTAACTTATGGGAGACTTTTTGGACAGATTTGGAGTATTCTCTTTGGAGCTGATGGACAAGTTTGTATGACTGAGGCTAGATAGGGCTTGACAATTAGGTTTTATCTCATCATGGGATGATTGAAAAGGTAGGTTGGAAAAATGTGTATGGGTGTTTTCTAGCTGAAAATTTTGACAAATTAGAGATCGACTGCTAGAAAACTTGGCTTTAAAAAATAGTCATCATCAACAGGTGAAAAAAATTGATGACTAACATAAGCAATAAACCATTGGAATTTTTCCAATATAAACATTATTCAAAATGCAATAATTTCTGGCTTTTAACTTTAAAAACCTTTCCTTAGTCTTTCATAAATGAGGAGGAGCATTAAGATTTGTAAGCACATAAAAGATGTCAGCATACCAAGATGAGTTTTGGAACTTCTCTTCAATAGTGGGAGAAAGAAATCCTTCATATTCATCCAAGGCATCTACCATGTTAATGTCAAGGGCTTGTAGATTAAATTCAACCATTAATTGAGCTAAGCCCTTACCTTTAATGAGTTTTGTGGGTTTTATTTCCAAATCATACTCTAGTATTACTGCAATCCACTTACCTCTTTTTCCATCTGGATCTTGTGACAAGATATCTTTGACCACTATATTAGGCACAGAAGCAATGGTGTGAGAATGCAGAAAAAACACCCTAAAGTCTTTTAAGGCCTTTACCAAGGCATAGGCCTACTTTTCCATGATGTTGTATTTCAAGGGTGCATCTCTTAGTGCCTTGCTAAAGAATGCTATGGGTTGCTCATGTCACTCTAGATTTTTCTGCAATAGGACAACAGCCACAATATGCTCTGATGCAAAGGAGAAAATGAGGAAATATTTTGTGAAATATGGGCTAATTAGAACCGGTGCTCGGGTGAGTGCATGTTTTACCAATTCAAAATCCTTTTTGGCTTCTACAGTCCACTTAAATCCCACTTCTATCTTTAGCATATTAGTCATGTTTCTAAGGAGCTCCACTAAGTTGGGAATAAACCCCCTTAAGAAGTTAATCTTCCCAATGAAGGACTGCAATTATTTGATGTTCCTTTTGTGGCTAATATATAGTATTCCCTCAACTCTTTTTGGATCTATTCTAATCCCCTTTTCTGTAATAATATGGCCAAGAAGTTTACCTTCTTGTAGGCGAAATATTGTCTTCTTAGGGTTTAAAGATAGCCCAAACCTTTTGCACTTTTCAAAGACTTTCCTTAGATTTTTAAGGTGCTCTTCATCAGTTTTGGAATAAACTGTTATGTCATCAATGTAAATTCCAATGAAGTGCCCTATTTTCTCTGAAAATGCAATATTCATAGCTTTTTGGAAGGTTGCACCAACATTCATTAGTCCAAAAGGCATTTTTACATACATGAAAGTGCCCCTAGGAGTTGTGAAGGTTGTCTTGAGTTGATCTTCTAGGAGTACTAAGACTTGGTTGTACCCTGAAAATCCATCTAACAGAGAAATCCTTTTTGAGCCAACTACCTTTTTTAGGATGTGTTCCATTTTGGGTAAAGGATAATTTTCCTTTAGGGAGGCTGTGTTTAAATTTATAAAATCAATGCACAATCTAAATTCTCCTGTCTTTTTCCTCACAGCTACAAGATTGGATACCTAATCAGAAAACCTCACACGCACTATGATTCCTGCTTCATACATTTTCTTGATTTCCTTTTCCACTAGAGGTAGTTGTACTGGGTCAATTCTGCAGAGTTTTTTCCTAAAGGGTTTTTAGTTTTCTTTCAAGGGAATTTTATGCTGGATAATCTCTGTGTCATAAGCTTTTAATTCCTCATAACTCCAATAAAACACATCAACAAGCTCTTTGAATAGATCAATGTATTTTTTTTTGATATGGATAGGCAGGGACTTAGATAATTTAATCATTTTAGGCTTATCCTTGCTGCCTATGTTGCATTATTCAACATCTGATTCAGTGTGTTCTATAGTGGGTTTCTTTGCCACATCATTAAAATCGAAAAGGTCCTCTAAGGGTGCTAATCCTCTAGGTATGCTTTTGTCTTTGGACTGCAACACCTCAATGTATTCCTTATCTATTTTCATGTATTCTTCAGTTTGTTTTTCAAATTCTTTGGTCAACATGTTTATTTCTGCATTGGGGGATGGTTTTTCTTCATCATGAGGATCTTCATCTAAACATTTTTCATCAGATTTAGAATCTGAATCAGGTAGTTCAAATTCATTCCTGCAGAGAAATAAATATTCTATCTGTTTGTCACCCTCAAAGACCTGCCAATATTTTTCATTATCTGGCACTGCAGGTCTATATTTTTTTTGAATAATGATTTGTTTGTCACTAGGCAATTTCTGATATGAACTAGCAGCGTAGGGCAATCCATTTGCAATTATGTTTCGACTCCTAGGAACAAACACAAGCTCATACTCTACAAATTTTTTCAGAAGATCCATGGCATTATTTCTATATGCGCTTAATCTAGGATGCTTTGCAGTATACTCTCCATTCAACTATTTGATGACTAGTTCTGAGCCCCCCCGGACAACTATTCTCTTGGATCCTAGTTTTTTCAATTGATGCAATCCTAGGATGAGAGCCTCATACTCTGCAAAGTTGTTTGTGCACTTAAAGTCTATCTTGAAGGCATGGATCTCAGTATGATTGTTTTCAACATTGCACAACCATACCCCAGCTCCTGCATTATTTTTAGTTAAAGACCCATCAAAGTTCATGTACCATAATGGATTGTTTGTAGGATTGACATCATTTTCATCCCTAATGCCATGTTCATCATTATGTTGCATTCTGTGGTCTGCACCATGTTGTGTTGTGTCTTGTTCTTCAGGATTTTCATGGAGTTCAGAGTGATGAGTAATCTGTTGTTTTTACTCTTGGTTTGTACACTCTGATTTTTTGTTTCAGCACACTGTTCACAGGTCTCTTGTTTTCCTCTATATCTAGAACTGCCATTATGTTAAGATCTGTGGGCTCTACTCTGTTGTTTGAATTTCTATCTTCCAGCTCTGGCTCCTCTGTGAATTCATCGTTGTAAAGTATAAAATAATCTAGGTCTGTATGGACAGAGTAGAGAGGGGAATTTTCAGGTTTCTCTGGGCTACTAACCATGAACTTCATGTGTGCCTCCCTATATAATATTCTAAGATGGCTAAAGACATGGATTGTGCAATAATTCATATCCATTTTCATTGTGCCTTGAAGTTTAGCACCCCATGACCTTGAAAACAACATGCCATACTTAGGAGGTACATCAGCCACCACAACATCCATGACCATGCACTTGGCTGGGATTTGAGTCAAATTCACACAAAGATCTTTGATCAGGCCAAGTCACTTCACTCTGCTAGAGTCAAAAGAATATAAATCCTTGTAAGGTCTGGTTATCTCTAGGCCTAGCCATTTCTTCCTCCTTTGCTTCATGAATGAAGTTTTCATGTGAATTCTCCCATAAGACATGGGTCCTCTTTTCTTCATCACTTCCTTTTCACAGCACAGTGCAACTCTGTTGCTCTAGATCAGTAGCATGCAAAGATGTAGATCCATCTTCCTCGAGCTGGATGAACTGAGATAAAGCTAGAGTCTCCTTGGATGATATAGATTAAGCTTTTTATTCACTTATAATCTTATATTCCAAGTTTCCTCTATGCCTCTTGTCTTCTCCTCTCTGAGAATAGGAAGTGCATGGCTCTTCCTCTTCTTGAAACCCTCTAGGAGTTCCACTGCAACTCTTCATATTCTCAACCTTCTTGGGGAGGTCCTTCTTGGATCTAAAAACTAATGAGATCAATCTAATCCTCTTCATCATTCTTATCTTTCTCCCTATGATGTCTGGAACTCAAAGGCTGAGCCAAGACTATGCTCTGATACCACTGTAATATCCCAAAACCGGGACTGCTAGCAAGGCATGCCTGAAAAAATCATTTTTCAGGAATGGATGCTACAGATCTTGAAATCATCACTTTTATCCCTTATATATGAGTATCTAAGTCCTAAATCCAAGAGGATATCAGAAATAAATCTTTCTAGGTGAGATAAAGAAGCCTCTCACATATAGAATGGTTGGAAAATGCCCAATAATGGGATTGTAGCAATATGTAAACCCAATGTTGGAGCTGAAGAAATATATTAATCAATGGAATGTGTCAAGAAACAATTCAACATAAATTTTATGTACAACAACAAGAATTATGATCCATTCTACCCACAAAAGATGGGGAAAAGCAGCTATTTTAGCCCTAAAAACGTTAAATTCAGATATTTACATAAAAATAAGGGAAAAGGATGGTGGGATCCCGTATAATAGGTCATAAGAGACTTACATATCAAATTTAAGCCCAAAAAAATTACTCTAGCTATGTTAAACAGATCTACCACTCCTGATATGGCTTAAAAATGATGAAATCCCATGACTTTTACTAACCAGAATTTTACTAAAGGATGTACAACATCATTTATAGAGGTTTTATGCTAAAATATGATTCCAACCTGATATGGAGTTTTATTTCTCATAACATGAAGAAAAATGGAGATCTAGCTCCTTTACACATCAGAAAGATAACCTGACAAGGGTTTCCTAAAAGTACAAGTGTAAGAATGACAGATCTGCAGAATATGGATATGGAAAAAATATTTTACTATAGATTTATAAGAAAATATCTGAATAATAAATGAGAGAGAGTAATAATTATGTACAATGCTTTTCTGGGAGAAGGGTTGGCCCTTCCTCCAAGGAAAAAGCTCACAAGTAAGGGTTCAAACCTTGCTACTGCAACACTCTAGAAAATGACGCAGTTTCTGAAGATAAATGCACTATAGATGCTGAGAAGTGAGTTTTCCACATGCCAAGATCTGAAATCTGAAGCTCAAATAGTAGATGCACTCTTCTAGGAGGTTAAATGACACACTCACTAAGAAGAGCCACCAATACAAGCTAGATCTGAGTAGATCTAGTCTCCACTTGTTGCAGCTCACTAAAATAAGTAAATCACAACAGGATTTACGTTGTCTAAGGGATATGGAGCTTGGACATATGCCTGATAGTAGAAGAGAAGTGAAATTACCTCCAATAGCTACTCAATGGAAGGAGAGACAACCCCTAAATAGGAAATCCCCACAATTCTCTGCTAAACAGCCAAGAGAAGGAGATATGTCTAAACAGAAAATATAGTCCGAAAATATAATATCATTCAACAACCTTCTCTTGAGCCTTCCCCTTCCTTTTATAAGATGAGATCTTTGGCAAACCTTGAACCACCTTGAAGAATTATCTCTTTTCACATGAGGGCCTCCTTCAAAAACTGCGTTGTCCCTCCATGAGGTGCATTGAACCTAGATTGTGTTGTAGATTTGGTCAAGGTTGACCCAGTCTCATAGCTCAAACCAATTCACACCTGCAAGTGCAATCAATCCAGCTCAGAAATTCCTGCCTATGCTAATCCTTGTTCACATTGAACTGGTTTTATTGATGATCTCTTCTTCTTCATGCATGCATGTTGACTTAGTCAAAATTGACTATGTCCTCATCCATTTGCCCTTGTTCACACCCATAAGTGTAAAATATAGCTACTAAGATGATCCCATTTTCTCATTATAAGGGTATTTTATCGAGACAGCCCTGATTTTCCTCTGTTCACATTTGGCATTGATTTATTTTGATGTTCTTGGGATTTTACCTATTCTCCTTTACATTTTATTCATCAATTTAGAAAATTAAAAAAAAATGAAATATTCCTATTAGCTTGGGCTAATTAGGTATATTAAAAATCCAACCAAGTGGATATGGCTTTAGATGTGGAATGGTCTCAAGTTTCAACTTCTTAACTAAGTCTTTTGAAATGAGATTCGCTTGTGACCCACTGTCAAATAGTGTGTCTATCTTTGTGTGTTTGTAAATTATCCTCACATGAAACAGCTCAATCCTCCTCTCTTCATTTGGAGCTTCTATGTGACAGTTTAAAGTGCTAGAACTGGGATTTGTTTCTTTTACAATCTCCTTCCCTTTTATGTTCTTTAGTGCGAAAGTTATGCTTTTAGTTTGATCTCCTGATTCAGACCCTAAGTCTTGTTCAGCTATTGAAACCATTTTTCCCTTTTCTTTGGCCTTATCTTTGGTTTTAAATTTTTCCGGCTTCAATTTTGGATGAAGTTTCTAGCAATGGTATTCATCTTGGCTTGTTTCGGAACAGTTTTTACAAAAGAATTTTCCTTTTTCTTTCCTAGAGTTTGCATTTCTTTTTCTCCCTTTGCGTTTAAATTCCCTATCCTCATTCCCATCAAAAGATTGTTTACCTCTAGCCTCTAAATGCGTAGCTTGGACACAAACCCTGTCTAGACTAGTAGGATTGAATGTAAGGATAGTATGTATAAGATCTGTGTAAACCACCTATATATTTCAGAAAAGTCTCTTGGCTATGAAAATCGATTCCAAGTAATAAATCCCTTCGTCTAAACTTTTAGGTGTAATCTTGAACACTTTGTCCCTTAATTTTTCTAAAACTTTTCCAATTCATGATAGTATTTTGTAAATGAGCTAATGGATACAATTGTTGTTTAATTGTAGAAATAAATTCAGCCCATGATAAAGTGATCTTACTCTGTTTTTTAATTTCATCCTTGGTCTTAGCTTCCCACCATACCAATGCTGCTCCCTCCATTCTCAAAGAGGCTAACTGAATCTTGGTGTTGTCTTCATGAAGGTTTTGTATCCTCAAATAAAATTCCAACTATATTATCAAATTGTCAATTTTCTCTGCATTGAACTTACCATTAAACATAGGAAAATCAAATTTTACATCAAGCTTTAAAAATGGACTTTTACCAGTGGTTTTAGACTTGTGAGATTGATTCACCGAAGTAGAGGATGACGATGTTGAGGAAGAGGATGAATATGGGGATGGTGGATCACTATTACCTCCATTTCCTCTCTTTGACTTTTCATCATTTTTATTTCCTCCTAAAGAACCCTCTCCTTCTTTCTGATGTCTTGTAATATCCCAAAATGGGAACAGTGACACTATTGGGAATAATTAGAGTTATTACCAATGTGGAGCTTCAGAAAACCATGAGCATGGAAATTTAGAGCAGCTCATTAGATGTCCAATAACATATTACCATAATATGAGAGAACCTCAGCAACAATATGATCTATATTCTCCTTCCTGGGAGGGGAAATGCAGAAATATAGAGCATAAAATAGCTGTCTTTGGAAAATAACACTATGAAAGTGAGAAATGGGACTTGTATCCCTTATAATACATGATATGCAACTCAAATTCAGAATTATAGGTGAATAAAATCACTCTAACTCATATAAACAGATCTCCCAAGTCGATACAGCTAGAATAAGCCAAAACCCCATAGCCTAGCTCATGCAGAAACTACTAAAGAAAGGAACGCGTTATTATAATGAGGGTTTCTACAGAAAATGATGAAATAAGTATAATATGAAACTTATATTAATCAAAAAATAGAGAGATGGAGGTTTAACCTCTTATACAACAAAAATAAGACACCCGGCAAAGGTTTCCAGCAATATACATGAATAATAAGCAGCACTGCAGAAAATAATGCAGTTACTGCATTTTTGTATTATACATGGATAAATATGACATTATATAGGTTAAAAATACAAAAATATGGCCAAAGGAATTCTTATTAGATCTCCCGGAGGGGAATGAACACCTCCTCCTCAAAGACTAGCATAAAATCAAAGGGTGCAACCCTGCTGCTGCTACCCCTGCATAAAAGATACATTTTACTGAAGGGAACTATGCTGTAGCTGAATGTAGATGAATGGCCCAAATAAAAATGCTGAAATGGAGCTAAAATCCTTCCCTCCTGATCACTTAAGGAAGTTGATCCAAAGAGAGGATGGAATTCCCGCACAGGAATTATTTGCACTAAGTAGTGCAGCAACTCCGACTAAACAGCTGAAGCATGCAAGTGGTCTCAAGACCAAAATAGCTGAATACATGAAAATTAATTCCCTTTGATTCCATGCCTTCCTTTTATCTTTTGTCAGCCTCCTAACCCTGGACCCCACACAATGTTGAGGTGACTTCCTCATGAAGCTTCCTCTTTCAAAACTGTGCTTCCCTAGCTAGCCTCCCTCCTCTTTGTAACAACACTGTTGACTTGGTCAACTAGAACTAATCCACCTACAATGCCTCTTTTCACATGAAGGGATATTCAATCTGGTTCTCATATGTGTGTCTAGGCTGATCCTTGTTCACATTGAGCTAGTTTACTTGAGTGTTTCTTCCTCCTCAAGAATGGATGCTGACTTAGTCAAACTTTACTATGTCTCCATCTAATTTTCCCTTGTTTACACTTGGAAGTGTAAAACCAGCTCCTAAGGTGATATCCTTCCTTACTAAGGTGTAATTTATTCATATTTTATTATTCATGGGCCTCCTTTCCCATTTATTCCTCTCCTAGGTGAAAGCATCAGAATCTAATATTCCAATTTTCTTGTTTGCAAATTTTGGAATATTACAGTCCTCCCCTCCCAAATGTTGCTTGTTCTCAAGAAACTGTAAGGATAGGACCGAAGAGAATCCTCTCCTCCCCTGTAGCACCCTCAAAAGATGAAGTCTCTCAAGGATCAAGGTGTTGCATCATCAATATATCTCCAAGTTGCTCCTCCCAAGTGTGTAAGCTATCTAAATAGCTGACATTATGTGACAGTGAAACATATATGGAAGCAACAATGGGCTGTTTGAATGTCCTCTTGAAGCATGAGGGCTGATATAAATTGGGATTCCTCATCCCCATTTGAGTCTCCCCTCCCCAAGCTATAAACCAAACAAAATGAGCCATACTCCAAAATGGTAACTCATGAAAATCATCCTTCACCTGAAGCTCCAGCAAAGTAGGTGGGCTGGAATCCCAGACATGGTAGACATAGTATCCTACCCATGCTACTTTCCTCCCCACTTAAGATAAGTGTAGATAATTTTCTGATCTTGGGTTGCAATCATGTTGCCCTCAAATGGCAAGAAGGAAGTTAGACCTCCAAAGGTCCATCTCCCAGCACTGTGAATCAAGCTAGCCCAAACCATCCAATACATGATGGACAAGAAATTACCACCAGATGGCATCCCATCCATCTCATGGCCCTCCTCATTAAGAAACAAAGATGTTGTTGTAGAGGCCATGTCCCTTCCCAAGCTCCCCTTAGATCATGTAATGCAGAAAGTGTGGGGATACTCCTCCCCCAAGAACACACCCACTCCATGTGTTCCTCCTCCAATCATGCTCCTCATATAGGCAAGAATGATATCAGCAAATAGGAACATGATCAAAATCATAATGAGAGAAAGACTAAAATTTTTATGTGGTTCTGGAAGGTACCAACAGTCTCCCAAGTGGTCACAGCATATTTTTCCCAACTACAGCTTCGGACAATAGCATGGCAAGTTGTCTCTTGATAGATGGCTAGTTGTGTAAGTCACCACATCTACCAGCAAGTAGTAAATGGCTGAGTGCATCAACTGAGCATACAAGGAGTAACCAAACACTTGCCCTAAATAATATAGTATATGGTTGTCTCCATGATAATAGCTGGCCAAAATTGGTCCATGGATCCTAAAGAGAAATTTGTCCCTTTGTAGAGCAATGCACTGTAAAGAAATGGTAAGAGTATACAAGTATAGTGTTGTACAATCAATAAGTTCAAAAATAGAGGTCTTACCATGTGATGGAAGTAAGACGGTGACAATATCCATAGATGAATCCTCGATAGTGGTATGGCATACCCATCTGAAAATAAATGACCCACATGCTCCATGAAAATCCTCCTTCTTATGCTTGGACATCTAAGTCAAGGAGACCATACCACAGTAACCAATGATTCCATCCACCATTCTCTCAATCTCACCTCCTCTATGCCCACCAAGTGCATCAAATATGAAGTGATCCTGGGAACACCTCATCAACAAGCTCATGTTCCAAAGTGACAGTGATGCTGGCCTATGAAAATAAGATTCTGCAAACTCATAAATCCAATCTCTGACATGTTCAATGTCAAAGACTCCTTGCATAATGTTTCCATATCCTCCCATTGCAACATCATGAAAAATGTTAGCGCAACTCTATCCTTGCTCTCTCTCAACCCTCCAAAGCAACAAATTTATTTTTGTAATATTCCCAACTTAGCTCATAGCTAAGTGGAATATTAATTTTTTTCATAAAAATCAAATGCATGAATAAGTGAGCTAGGAGGCTCATAAGATGACTCTAGCATGAATAAAACCCCCTCACAATGCAAAAAGGGGCCATGAAATAACCATCTCAAGCATCTACATGTGTGAACAAGGTTAATTTGACCAAGTCAACTAAACTTGTCTTTAAAATAATGGATCCATGAATAAGTCAGCTCAATGTGAATGGAGGCAAATTCATCAAAACAGTTTGAAGACTCCTTAAATGTGAAAATGGACAAGGCAAAGAGACTCAATCAAGGAAGATTCTTAGAAGAGGCATTTAGTCACATTGACTAAATCAAACCATGCAACACCTAGTTTCTCTCCACTTAATGGGACAGAATAACCATAGAGGAGGGAAGCTTGGCAAGGAAGAAAACCCTAATGGAGTGGGGCCCTTGGAAGAGAAGCACATTTTCTATATAGTGAAAGAAGGGAAACCATTTGAGATCAGATTGGATATTTTATTTTCATATGGTATTTTCAAACCTTCAGCATTCTTAGCTGTTTAGCTGAGTTGCTGCACTATTTAGTGCAAGGGGTTTTCTCATGCGGGAATGCCCTTCTTTTTCTTAGAGATCTTGTAGCAAGAGATCTAAGGGAAGATTATAATCTATAATTTCCACTTTCAGGTGTTGGGCGAAGCACTTGCGCTTCATATCTATGCAACCCCTTTAAGGATCTGCATTATTTTTATAGAGGTGCAGTGGAAGGTGTTAAAACCCCACTGTTTTGAGCTAGTTTCCCAAAGGGGAGCTCAATATTTCTTCTGGGAGCTGATTAAAGGAGATTATACAGCCCTTTATATGTGTATTCAGCCATTTTATGTAGAGCTACAACCCTACAATGTTATTTTAGTACTATATCTACAACTTCTCTTTTACATATTGTTTTCTGTGGATAAACCCTTGCCGGGTGATCATAAAATTGTGTAAAAGGGATTGGACCTCTATATTTATTATTCATTGAGAATTATAATATAAATATCAGTCATTCTCTTTTATTTTTATGGTTATTTACTTCAATATACTGTGTTGTTTCTTATGCAGCAACATTCCGACATTTTACAGTTTGGGGTTTTGTCCATTTTCTGCTATTTGAGCATGGGAGGCATGTTTAACTTTGCTGTTGGAATTTGTTTCTAAAATACTCTTGCATGAAGCTCCTATATAGTATAATATAAGGGTTAAAACCTTTATTTCATACTTTTATAACTCAATACTCAGAAAAACAACGTTTCTGGGTAACTAGTGGTGTTTTACCCCACTAGGTAGTCTTTCTGAAGTGATGCTTGTTGTAATTTTTGTCAAATTATGAGCTATGCCTCTGATATAACCACTGATATGATGATTTTATGATTCCCCATGATTTTCTAAAGTAATAATGAAATTTATGAAGTAGGGTTTCCATTTTGCTGCAACCTTCCTCTTTCAACAACTTTCAACTAGTATAGTTTGTGGGAGATCTGTTTAAGGTCTCTAGAATGATTTGTTTTCAGTGAAAATATGTACATGAGTCCAAAACCGCCCATATAAGAGGATCCAGGTGTTACTCTGTGTTTTTTTTGCATAATGTTTCTTATACATCGTTTCCCTTGAGCAGCTTGTCAACAGTCCTGAAAAGGGAAATATTAGCCTTCGACATAGTTCTATAGACAAAGTTTTTCAATGGGCCAGCTAGCCTATGGATCTCACACTTGCTTGAGAAGGTGAAATTTCCAGTAAATTCCACTGCAGTCAATCTCTAGAATAGATCCAGTTGTCGATTGGTAATGTTTTCGAAAAAGGATTCTCATTTGCCGGATTCATGAGCAGTTCCTGATTTGGAACATTACAGTGGTATCAGAGCATGATCTATAGAATTTCCTATGATATCAAGCTTTCAAAAAACTAAATAGAAAAATCAAGGAGAAAAATCATGGATAGGATGAGATTACTCTCCTCTATATTCAGATCCAACAAAAGCCTCTCCAGGGAGAAGGAGCAGACAACGGAGGAAAGATGCAATGGAACTCTGAAGGGGTTTCAAGAAAGGGAAATATGCAATGAAACCTTTATGAGGTTTCAAGAAGAAGAATAAGACATGAGAATTCCTCTTTCGAGGGAAGACCAAGATTTAGGGTCTCCTATTGAGGATGGGGCATTTTCCATATTCAGAGAAAGAGCTGGGGGTGACAGCGTAGTCATAACAGAGGCACCTTTAGCATCTCAAGAAGAAGAAGAAGTGAGGGCAGATGCACAAATAAGGTAGGAAGAACCATGCACATCAGTTCTTTCATCTCCCCATGATGATCTATGTCTTGATGCCTCCTTATTTGAAGAAGGGCCATTAGGGAAATCCCCTGATGAGAAGAAAAACAAAGTGTTCCCTCAACATGATACAATGAAGACACCAGAGGTCAGAGGAGACACTGTCACAGCACTGGAGGTTATGGGTAAGAAGCATATTTATGAAAATATCATTTTATTCTATGATTGCATGTGATCTCTTACCTTATATGTGTAGGCCATAACTCCCAACGGGAGTGTTCTACCTTATAAGCTTCATGGCCAACTATGGGCCAATATTGTTTTGAAGTATGGCCACCTCCTTGATGAGTTGAGGGAGGTGATGCACTATGATGGGTGCTTTCCTAAAGCCCCAAATAAACATTTCACCTTCAGCCATGGTGAATTGATAAGAACAACAAGTAAGTGGCATGAAAACCACTTACCATATCCTGATATGAAGCAGGGAGAAGGAAACCTACGCCGGTTTCTGTTGGGTAAGTGTGGGTACTCCCAAAACTTTCTGATTCTCATGACTCATGCTTCATATTGCAAGAGAAGGTTTCATAATGGAAAGGAATGGTTGTTATGTCTATCACAAGGAGGGTTTTGACATTATATGTTGAATCTTATGTCCAAATATTTACCCATGTTTGAGGTATGTCTCATGCATTCACATGTATTTTGGGTTGAGATGTATTTCAAGTATGTATCTTGGTTTGGGAGGAGGAACAACTCCCACATGGTGTGGAATGGGAGAGATAGCTTGCACTATGTTGTTGGAGCACCCCACATGTCCATCATTACATCATTACTCCATGATCCACACATTGATAATGTAAGGAAGAAATAAGAGCCCTTGTTGCTATGGTTACTTTTGGGAGAGTATGGGCTGAAAACTCTTCATACTCAACACAACATTCCAAGAGGAATGCATGGCACATCCAAAGTGCAAGAAGGCTACCTTTCAGAAATGATGGAAGGGATGGAGATCCTCTCACATAGAAGCACAAGAGTGAATGGTTTCTGCATGTGGAATGTCAAGAGGAAGAGTCATGGAGTGACAAGAGCATTGCTACTTAAGCCTACAACGTTGTCCTCTAAGATCAAGTTTATGATGATGGAGTATTTCCAAAGAAGTGTGCATCCTTTCATCTTGCATAAATTTATGAGGAGATTATGGGAGGGCTCACTCATGGGTCACATCTTTAGCTCACACATGAGGCATGGTAAGAAATACATCTATGTGCTTATTGATTATTCTATTAAGAATTTGTATCTTCTCACCAATTGTAAGAGAGCAAGATTATTCATGGGTGTTATGGTCACCTTAGGGCCACATTTTGTAATGATGATAACCCATCTCTACATGACTTGGAGCAACTTAGTTTTTATTTTGATTGTATGTAGCTGATATATATTGTTTCTCACTACTTTCTAGTAGATGAGTTGACAAGCATAGCTGAAAATTCTTTGGGAGGCAACTTGCCACTTGATGTTTTGAATCAGCAGTTGGGAAAACTACATTATACCCACCATGGAGGCCATATGTATCATCTTAACTTGCACATAAACTTCATAAAATTTCTGATTTGGATGACATATGGTGGTGATGTGCCATTCACTTTGAATGGAATGATTTGGGCCAGCAGGATCCATGACTTTGGAGGAAGGATCTTTGGAGATCCAACCTTTGTTTTGCCATCAAAGGGCACCCTTATTTCAGCCCAAAATCAGTACGTGCTATACTCTTTCCATGAGTGGAGAGGGAGACAGCATAGGGTAGGCTATTTTTCCCATCATGTTCAGCCATTCAGCCCACATTCTTTGCAAGAGCTTAAGGTGGAGGAGATTTACCATGAGTTTCCATCTTGGGAGGCAACAATTTTTTCTTGGATGATAGCATGGAGAGGGGAGTCTTTCTTTGATGATGAAGTGCTCCATGATTGTCACCACTCCTATCTTGAGGAGGCCATGGATCAGTAAGAAGGTTTCCATATCAGCCTTCCATTCTTCCAGGATGAAAGCCCTTGGGCTTAGTCACCACAAGACAACACTTTTGCAGAAAATCTGAAACAAAGGAGGAGACTATGGATAAGGAGGCCACAAGAAGGAAGGAAATTTTTGTATCACCCCTGCAGCTGCTTGATGACAAGTAAAATTTGGTAGGGGAAGACTGTAATGTTCCCAACTTAGCTCATAGATAAGTGGAATATTGATTTTTTTCATAAAACTCAAATGCATGAATAAGTGATCTAGGAGGCTCATAAGACCACTCTAGCATGAATAAAAATCCCTCACAATGCAAAAAGGGGCCATGAAATAACCAGCTCAAGCATCCACATGTGTGAACAAGGTTAAGTTGACCAATTCAGATCAACTTGTATTTAAAAGAATGGATCCATGAATAAGGCATCTCAATGTGAATGGAGGCAAATTCAGCAAAACAATTTGAAGACTCCTTAAATGTGAAAAGGGGAAAGGCAAAGAGACTCAATCAAGGAAGATTCTTAGAAGATGAATTTAGTCACATTGACTAAATCAAACCATGCAACACCTAGTTTCTCTCCACTTAATGGGACAACGTAACCCTAGAGGAGGGAAGCTTGGGAAGGAAGCAAATCCTAGTGGAGTGGGGCCCTTGGAGGAGAATCACATTTTCTATATAATGAAGGAAGGGAAACCATCTGAGATCAGATTGGATATTGTATTTTCATATGGTATTTTCATACCTCTGCCATTCTTGGCTGTTTAGCTGAGTTGCTGCACTGTTTAGTGCAAGGGTTTTTCTCATGCGGGAATGCCCTACTTTTTCTTGGAGATATTGTAGAAAGAGATCTAAGGGAAGCTTCTAAAATGTAATTTCCACTTTCAGGTGTTTTTCCAAGCACTTTTGCTTCATATATATGCAACCCCTTGAAGGAACTACATTATTTTTACAGAGGTGTAGTGGAACGGGTTAAAACCCCATTGTTTTGAGCTAGTTTCCCAAAGGGGAGCTCAATATTTCTTCTCGGAACTGATCAAATGAGAGTATACAACCCTTTTTATTTTTTTTCAGCCATTTTATGCAGAGCTACATCCCTACAACATTATTACAGTATTAGATCTGCAGCTTCTCTTTTACATATTGTTTTCTATGGATAAACCCTTGTTGGGTGATCATAAAATTGTGTAAAAGGGATTGGATCTCTGTCTTTATTCTTCATTAAGAATTATAATATAAAAATCAGTCATTCTCTCTTATTTTTCTGATTATTTACTTCAATATACTATGCAGTGTCTTATGCAACAACATTCCAGCATTTTACAGTTTGGGGTTTTGTCCATTTTCAGCCATTTGAGCATGGGAGGCCTGTTTAACTTTTCTGTTGGAATTTTTTTCTGAAATACTCTTGCATGCAGCCCATATATGGTATAATATAAGGGAAAAAACCTTTATGTCATACTGCTGTAACTCAATACTAAGAAAAACAACATTTCTGGGTCACTAGTGGTGTTTTACCCTACTAGGTAGTCTTTTTGAAGTGATGCTTGTTGTAATTTTTGTCAAATGATGAGATATGCCTCTGATATAACCACTGATATTATTATTTTATTATTCCCCATGATTTTCTCAAGTAATAATGCAATTTTTGAACTATGGTTTCCATTTTTCTGTAACCTTCCTCTTTTAGCAGTTTTTGGCTAGTCTAGTTTATGGGAGATCTGTGTATGGTCTCTAGAATTTTTTTTTTTGCCGAAAATATCTACATGAGTCCCAAAAAATCCATATAAGAGGATCCAAGTGTTACTCTATGTGTATGTTGCATAATTTTTCTTATACAACGTTTCCCTTGAGAAGTTTGTCAATAGTCCTGAAAAGGGAAATATTAGCCTTTGACATAGTTCTATAGACAGAGTCTGTCAGTGGGCCAGCTAGCCTCTGGATCTCAAAATTCCTTGAGAAGGTGACATGTCCAGTAAATGGCCCTGTAGTCAATCTATGGAATAGATTCATTTGTCGATTGGTAATGTTTTTGAAAAATGATTCTCATTTTCCGGATTCATGAACAACTCATGATTTGGAACATTACACTTTTCTATCTTGAATTTCCTCCATCATAAGATCCATGTGGTGAGAATATCACATCATCATAATGCTCCCACACTCCTTTCCATATGATGCAAGTACCCTTCCAAGTACTCTCCTCCCACATACCCTTGGAAAAAGGATATGTCTCATGATGGCCAAACTCTCTCAAGAGTAGCCAACATAGTTTGGCCTCTTGCTGCCCTGTATCATAAATTTGCAAGTGGCTCACCAGCCTATTTATCTTCCCCCACATCCATTCAACCCCATGTGGATGCCTTTTGTCATTCTTCATCTTGGAATTCTTCTCATGTGGGCTATCATCCTCCACAATCAGTTCCTCTTCTCTACATGCCATGAAATGTTGCAATGCATTTCCTTGGAGATCTCTTAGAGAATATCTCATGTCCATGGCCATATTGAATCCATCAAGACCCAAAGGTGATAAAGGCAAAGCCCCCTCACCACTATTGTTTGACAGCGTTGATAGCTTCTCCCATGGTATAGTTCCTGCCTCATACTCCATCTCAAGGTTCATGACTCCCTCCAAAATATCACAATTCAACCTCAAGGGTTTAGTGCAACTTAACAAGGTTCCATGAGAATGATGGTTCATCTTCTCCTTGAACCATTCAAGCTTTCACAGCATAGTGCAATCCTAATACCCTACCTCAGCAATGGTTTTTGATCCTAGGCCATATGAATACATATTTCCACAACTTCTAGAAGGATTTTCTGTAATAAGTAAAAGTGGAAATCTTCCCATACCTTGGTGAGATGTGGGAACCTCTTGTAGTGTTGTAAGGACTCCTCCATCCAATGTAATGGCTTCTCCAACTGCTGGTGTAGAAGGTTTCTCTCTCAAGGTTATGATAGTGCTAGTACTTGCCTCCTCCCATGTTGTTGTGGGCCTACTCTCCTCTGATCTTCCTTCATCAAAGGTTCTGATCAGTTCTTGAGTGAAGACAGAAAAAGAAGTCACTCTTGTGTGGCTTAAGTGACTGCACCACCAAGCATTGGCTTCACCCTCCAGGTGCAGTGCTGCAACTTCTCCTGCCTCCTTCTCTTCCATTGGATGAAGCAGGAAGAATGCCTCAAGCTTTCTTGCCCAAGCTGTTGCTGTAGTTGACCCATAAAATTTAGACAATAGAAATCTATTTCCTTTGATCTCTCCCTTGCTGTAGGGTCTTCTTTCTTCTCTCAGTTGAATAAACTGAGGAAAATCTAGGGTCTCTTTGGAAGTCCTAGGTTGGCACTTGTATTATCCCAAATACGCACTCAGGATTTCATGCTCTAAGTGGTCTCATTGCTCTCCACTTCCTCTATAAGAACAGGAAGTGCATGCATCTTCTTTTGCTTCTTGAAACCTTCTAGAGGTCTCATGGCAACTCTCTCCTCCTTGAAACCCTCTTGGAGTCTCAATGCATTTCTCTTCTTCTTTCTTCTTGGATCTGAAAATGGATGAGAGTAAGCTCATCCTCTCCATCATTTTTTTCTCCTATTCTTCGTATCTTCTGATTGGACCTGAAATCCACAGGCTGAACCAAGATGGCAGCTCTGATACCACTGTAATATCCCAAAATGGGAACAGCTACACTATTGGGAATAATCGGAGTTATTACCAATGTGGAGCTTCACAAAACCATGAGCATGGAAATTTAGAGCAGCTCATTATATTTCCAATAACATCATACTAGCAAATGAGAGAACCTCAACAACAAGATGATCTATATTCTACTTCTCGGGAGGGGAAATGCAACAATATAGAGCATAAAATAGTTTTCTTCATAAAATAACACTATGCATGTGAGAAATGAGACTTGGAACCCTTTGAAGAAATTATATACAACTCACATGAAGAATTTTAGGCAAAAAAAATCACTCTAGCTAATATAAACAGATCTCCCAAGTCTATGCAGCTAAAATAAGCCAAAACCCCATAGCCTAGCTTATGCAGCAAGCGCTGAAGCAAGGAATATGTTATTATAATGAGGGTTTATGTATAAAATGATGAAATAAGTCTGATATGAAACTTATATTAATAAAAAAATAGAGATATGGAGGTTTATCCTCTTATACAGCAAAAACAAGACATCCGACAAAGGTTTCCGAAAATATACATGAATAAGAAGTAGCAATGCAGAAAATAACATAGTTACTGCATTTCTATATTATACATGGCTGAATATGACATTAGATAGCTGAAAAATACATAAATATGGCCAAAGGCCTTCTTATTATATCCCCTAGAGGGGAATGAGCACCTCCTCCTCAAAGACTAGCATAAAATCAAAGGGTGCAACCCTGCTGCTGTTGCCCCTGCATAAAAGACGTAGTTTACTGAAGGGAACTATGTTTTGGCTGAATGTAGATGAATGACCCCAATAAAAATGCTGAAATGAAGCTCAAATCCTTCCCTCTTGATCCCTTAAGCAAGTTTATCTAAAGAGAGGATGGAATTCCTGCACAGGAATTCTTTGCACTAAACAGTACCGCAAATATGGCTAAACATCTGAAGCATGCAAGTGGTATCAAGACCAAAATAGTTGAATACATGAAAATTAATCCCCTTTGATGGCATGCCTTCATTTTATCTTTGGTGAGCATCCTCACCCCAAACCCCACACAATGTTGAGGTGACTTCCTTATGGAGCTTCCTCTTTCAAAATTGCGCTGCCCTAGCTAGCCTCCCTCCTCTTTGTAACAACACTGTTGACTTGGTAAACTAGAAATAATACACATACAATGCCTCTTTTCACACCAAGGGATCTTCAATCTGGTTCTCATATGTGTGTCTAGGTTAATCCTTGCTCACATTGGGCTAGTTTACTTCAGTGTTTCTTCCTCTCAAGAATGGATGTTGACTTAGTCAAAATTGACTATGTCTCCATCTAATTTGCCCTTGTTTACACCTGGAGGTGTAAAACCAGGTCCTAAGATGATCTCCTTCCTTACTAAGGTGGAATTTATTCATATTTTATTATTCATGGGCCTTCTTTCCCATTTATTCCTCTCCTAGGTGAAAGCATCAAAATCTAATATTCCAATTTGCTTGTTTGCAAACTTTTTAATATTACATGTCTAGATCGTTCTCCTACAAGCCTACCATTCCTTTCTTGGTAGAGTATCCTCACTATCTTTGTCATGTCCAAGAAAGCCTTTTGGAACACTCGTTCCTCTTCTTTGGGTTCAATGTCTTCAGGAGCTTCTCCTTCTCTTGAAGACATGATTGAGGCTTCTTCTATGGCTCTTGGAGGTGGATCTCTAGCCCTTCTTGGTTTATTATTACTTTGTGAACTAACCAAGTGTCCTTCCCCTCTCTTGAGTTTAGCCTAGTAAGCATCAAAACTTGCAAACATTCAACTATATATTTGCACAAGAACAAATGCAGAGTAAAAATGTAGCTCCTAATGGTGAAACCCTAAGCTCTGATACCATCTGATCTAAAAATGGAACTGTTTGTAAATGCTATGCAAAGTATACATTTCCATTTAATTAAGTGTGCAAAGTATTCTCCAAGTATTGCAGGTTAAATAAAGTGGCTCTGGTAATGTTTCTGAGTTTTATGTGTGAGGATTTGTTATTTAAATTTACTCTTCAATATAACATGGAAGAAATACAAAGGATGTAAACTTCACCATATCATAACAAAAAAAAATTATGAGGTAGTTCACCCCTCCTGAGCTACATATGTCGGTCCAAAGCTCCCCAATGGTATGTCCTTGTTCTATTAAATTACTCAAAATGGTTACATAGTGAAACATATGCCTAAACAGGCAAAAAAATATGTGAGTTTGACTTCAGAAGACAAAAATAGGCTAAACATGGCCTTTGTTTCACCTTAAATAGTGAAATACAACCCAATACAGCTCCATCTCCCTGATGGCCCTAGTGGCTCTTTCCTCTTCCCTGAAGAAAAAATGGCTGAAGAACACCTATTTTTTCTCTACAGCCTATCCCAAACTCTCCATAATGATGAAGAAAGCCAAAATTGACTAAAATTTCATCTCATTTGGTCGCACATTGAGAAAGTTATGAGCAAAACAAATTTCTTCCCAGTGGCACTAAAAAACCTCCTCCAAAACTGGAGGAACTCTAGTTAGCTCCACCAAAAAAGGTGAACAGACAAGGACAGATGAACTGCACACTATTTTAGGGGTGAAATTAAATGCGATGGTTAGTTAAAGAGCTTGTTCACATGCTAAAAATCCAGAAACTATTTGTTGTTGGAGGATAAGGTTTTAAAGACTTCGCCCATCGTCACAGGTCGAAGTCACATGTGGGAGGAGCTAGCACCATAAGAGCCTAAACCCAACTCTCCATCGATTTGCATGGGGCTTAGCCCTTGGTTCTGAATAGTGATCACATGTGATGGGGATGGTCCTGAGGGGCTAGCCCCCCAACATTCCACCCATTCAAACATCTCCACGACTCGACTGTTTGTTCTTATGTTGCCCGACTCGCCCATAAAACTAACGACCTGAGCTTCCGCTTACATAGGCCCAACTTTCCTACTGTGCAAACTCATCTCTGCTGCCATGTTGGTCGGGTTGGCCCTACCCGAGGAGTTGGGTCGAGGGTTCGACCTTCAAGACCTCCAAATTTCCACCACTTTTTTAAACCATTAGCCTGGGGCCACGTGGCAGCCTCTGGGTAGGCCACATGGCACCCTCTGACAGGCCTATAAAAAATTAAATAAAAATGAAAATTTCCATAATAATTTTTTTTTTACAAAATTGACAAAATCATAGTCCAAAAAGTCTTGTTTTAGAAGTCACTGAAGGAATTCAAACCTCAGTAACTTTCACATACGACATCGGATTTGAGTCTTGTTCACAGATCCAAAATCATAGTGACGAGACCTTTCCGGTCGTTCAGATTGAAACCATTTCTTAGTATTTCCATTTTTGAGCATTTTTTTTTTCACTTGGACATGATCTCTTGATCAATGATTCTATGCCAGTACTAGACTGTAATAAGTTTTCTCTATAATAAATATTGAAGACAAAGACGACAACAACGGTGGTTTTCTCCCAAATTGGGTTTCCACCTTAAATCCTGGTCTTCATGTGTGTTGCTTATATGTGATGATTTATTCTATTCTTACCGCACATGCTTACTTTTTTCTAAACATATGATGAATGAATGATGCACTAAACTAAGTAAAGAATAATCTGCATAATAAGATCTCTAGACATAAGCAATTTTTCTTAAAGATAGCTGCGTGTATACGCTAGTTGGGTTCATTAAACTCACATATTGAAATCAGTAAAGAAAAATTAAAACACTATAGTGAGTTATAAATACTGATTCACCCCCCCCCCCCCCCCCCCCCATTTTAGTATTTTTCCCAATAGTTGCTATGTTTTATGATGCCGGAACACTTCTCTAGCCTAGACCTTCTAAATGTTTTCATTATGGTTCCAATGCTTTCTTAGATAAATTGATATAAATTTTAAGTTGATATTGTTTAAAAAAAATTGTTTTCAGATTCACTACGTGATGTGATGGAAATTCATAAAAATGCAAACTAAATGAAAATAAAACTTTTCAATTTAGTTTTTTCAATGAAAATCCTAGCTACTAAGGGAAAGAGCAATTAGTTTTAGAGCAAACAACAAAGAGCACAAACTAAAATGCAGCTTTCCTAAATTGTTCCTATGCAACACAGACAATTCACTATATGCACATGCATGTTTTTCTTTTCATATCCTTTAATGTGAATGCAAGAGAGGAAACTATATGCATCAAATCAATAAAACAAGATCTTTTATTCTTTGAGAAATGAGGAATTTAACAAAAAAATATATTCCAGGAAAAATGAATAATGGAACTACAATTTTTCCTACACGAAATGAGGAATGAAACAACAATTTCCTTTATGAAAACAAATGGATCTAATGTAGAAATAAAATACTTTGAATTTGATTTTCCAATGATAAATAAAAACATTAAAGAGACACTTAAAAAATTTACTTTTCAAAGGAGGAAGAATCAGGAAAGCTTACTGGTCCCTAAGAGGTATCAGACAATTAAGAATAAAACAAAAAAATGGCTGAGAATGATAGCAATGACAAATTTTAATGGAATTTTCTTGGCTAAGGGGTTAACACAGTATCTAAAGGGAGACAATGCATTGCAATGCACCCCAGAGTGGGAGACAGTGCACTGGAGTGCACTATGTCTTGACCAACAGTGGGTTGGGCACAGAAGGGATTGAAAAATCAAGCTACATAACACACTTCTAATGCAATTATTTCATTCAAATGTCTAATAAATGAAATTGGATGCTACTGATGATGATAAGCAAAGGCAAAAATACCAAGAATGAGAGGATACTCCCCAGCAAAGTCGCCAATTTGTTATGTGGAATTGTGAGCTACGGATAAACCAAATTCCCTAAGTGTGGTGCTAGTCACTTAGAACAACAGAGGAAATAATTACTATCACTTTTTCTAAAATAATAAAATATAGAAATGGTGAAAGAGCCTACTTGTGATTCAAGTGCTTCTCCTTCTCCTTCTGTTTTTGTTGTCGTCACTCTCTATCCAACTCAAATTGCCAAATCAATTCCTGTAAAAAAAAAACATATAACTGCAAAAAACATGCAATATACAGATATCTACTTATCTTAATCAATTAAATTTTTATATGAAATATATATATATCATTCAAGAATCCATTGCACAAAAAATAGAGACATATATATAGGAAAATGAACAACAATCTTTATTAAAGAGTAGAACGTGGAGGTTACAACCAATGATCGATTTGTGGCCACCATATCCAGCTTCATCCCAGCATCATCTCATCCAACATCATACTAGCAGCATACCAGTACTTTCACTCACTCAAATGAGAATCCAACACCTTAAATTTACCAAGTTTCTTCCTTCCCAACAATTATATTGAGTGGAAAATTTATAGGGCAACTGAAGGTAGTTTCACAATGAATGACTTTCTAATAATAGGAAAGACATGTTTCCAAGTTCAGAGGTGTTATATGGACACTTGGATTCGATGTTTGACACATATAGAATATTCTAGAGGGCACTGGCCATGTGGAGATTGTGGAACAATGATAATTTCTCTCCCAAATGACCAATGCACCCTTGAATGTCTGGAAGTGCATTGCAGTGCACCCTTGAATGGAGGATCTAGAATTGCAACATAGTTAGCTCCCTTAGAGGCTATGTTAGTGAGTCAATAGGTGATATAACATATACTTCAAACCTTGGAAATATCACAATAGAAGCCATGAATGAATCGCTCTTCTCTTAGGGCATATAGCAATTGAAATATGAAGGGATGATAGACACTATTTCATTGGTCCTGGGGATGATGTCTAGTTTGAACAGGTCATGGGGGATGATGCCCAAATTTACCTATAACACATAAAAATGAATCAAGACACTGTGTAATGAAAATAAAATAATACAATAGTAAGGGATAGTTGGGAAAATATTCATGAAGTTATAAATCTACTCGTTAATATCATGATATTGGATTATATTCTCTTGAAATAGTAATGGTATATGAATTAATTCACTATAGAAGAAGTATTAAAAAACTTCACCTACTTTGAATAAACATTGATTCTATTTCTTATCTAAATTTAGATCCCCATCTTCTTTTTTATATTTCCATTTCTTGGAAATTTCATCCCAAATAAATGGAGAATATTTAGTGCACCCTCATGGATGCTAACTGAGTTTCAAATTTTTAGTTTAATACGATAAATATCAATTCATTGTCTACAAATAAATCTACAATTTTATGGAATTAATCCTATGGATAGTTTATCTAGGGTTGAAATCCCAACTTTTCTAGGTTAGGTGGGTCGTTTTATGGGATTAAGCCCTAATAATAAAATATTTGTTTTCGGTTTAGAGTGTGGTTTCATAGCATAACATAGGGTGTAAAAATAGTGCCTGTATATATATAGAGAGAAGTAATGGAATTTAATAATTATGTTCTTAAAAGACAATGCGGAAAGTATAAGGAATGTTATTATCAATTTATATTTTTGGCGTCAAACCCTAAATACTTCCAAACTACTAGCAATGATTTTTTTAGTGATTGTATGGCTTCTTCTCCTAGGTTTTCAGGATGAAGCATTTGAAAGAAGACTTAGTGAGGTGTACCTAGGGAAATACTTGACAACATAATGAATGTAATGTGGCCATAAAAATGATGCAAGACACCATTTAATGAAAATAAAATAATATAATATTAAGGGATAGTTGGGAAAATATTCATGAAGGTGTAAATAGAATCATTAATATCATTGGATTATATTATTTTGAAATAATTATGGCATGTTAATTAATTCACTCTAGAATAAGTATTAAACAATGTCAACTACTTTTACTAAACATTCTTTCTATTTCTTATCTAAATTCAAATCCCCATCTTCTCTTTTACTAGGTCATTTCTTGGAAATTTTGTCCCCAAATAAATGGAGCACCTTTAGATAACCTTCCAGATGTTAACTGAGGTTTTAATTTCTAGTTTAATAGGATAAATATCAATTCATTATATAATAATAAATGGACTTTTTTATGGAATTGAGCATATGGGTAGTTTGGCTAGGGTTAAAATCCTAACTTTGCTAGGTTAGGTACGCCATTTTATGCCATTGAGCCTTTCTTGAGTGGGATAATGATACCATTTTATATCATATACATGTGATTAAGCCCTTTTTCTTGGGAATATTAAACCATTTTATGTCAGTCCAATTGAGCCATGTTTATAATTAACCATTTGTATAGATTGTTAAACCCTGTTGTAATATTAAAATAATAATAAAAAAAAAATTTGTTAGGTTAAATCTTTAATAAGTGAACCATTTTATGCCATTAATATTTTTTGGGTGGGATATTTATTCCATTCTATATCATATCCCTGAAATTGAGCCCTTTCTTTTGGGATGATTAAACCATTTTATGTCGATCCAATTGAACCATGTCTATAATTGACCATTTTTATAAATATATAAAGCCTGCTGTAATAATTTTTTTTTAGTTGAGTTAAATATTTGATAAGTAAAGGAGTTATCAAACAAAAACTATAAATACACTAGTTACATTAAATTTCCTTATAACTCTTCTCTCCTCTCAATTAGAAATGAAAGTGAATGGTATCAATAGGTGTTGATAATAATACTCCAAATTGAGAGGGTTATTCCTAGCTAAGTCAATATAGTTTAGATCACATAACATCAGCATTTGTGTTATGAGTTGTAATCCTTCATCCCCATCAAGAAGCCTAAGTGAAAGTGATAAAAATAGTCAATGTAGTGATGAAAATCACCAATCCAATAGATATGAATATATGAATACTGATTACTACAGTGATAGAAACTTTGCCAGTGATTAAAATATTTATTGTGGTGATGAATATAATGAATATAATAGCTTCTAGCACACGAATACTGATTACATGATTGAAATTTCATAGGATTATTACTACAATAAGAGGAAGCTAATCGGTAATGAAAATAGTGAGTGTGTTCATGAACATAGTGAATCTGATATCTCCGAGCGTACGGAAAAAAATTACATGATTGATGATTTAGAGAATGATTACTACAGTTATAGGAACCTAATGAGTGATGAAAATAGTGAGTGTTGTGATGCGAATAGTGAGTCCAATAGATGAAAATGCACAAATATTGGTTACATGATTGAAAATTAAAATCATCCTTATTATGATTCTTCATATTCATATCCTCCTCCTAACGTTCTAAGAGTGGGAGGTGACGGTGGGCATGTTGGAGGTGATCATAGTTATAGTGATTAGGGTTAAATATGAGGGACTAAATATTGATTATGAGGGAGAGTATGTCAGAGGTGATAATAGTTATAATGATTATTTCACCTTATGAGTGATGAAGTTGTTATAGGATGAGGAACCAAATATCAACCCAATGTAGAAAATGATTTTTCATATGGTAGAAGTTCAAAAGCAGAGAGAAAATATTTCAGTAAATCTAAAACCCACTAGTAGAAGATGAATGTGATAATGTCCTACAAGCTAAAAATTTGATATTAAAATTAGACTCAATCTAATTTGATAAAGTCAAGCATGACAAGTTTGATAATATTTGGATTGGACTATTTCGAGTGGAGGAGATTCTAGATAACAATACCTACTAGTTGGAAACATTTTATGGAGATTTCCTCAGGAACGCTATTAATGGTAGGTTCTTGAATAAATTCTTCAACTGAACACTACTGTTCTCTACAAAAAGAAGGAAAAAAGAAAAGAATATATATATATATATATATATATATATATCATTTTAATTCTTGTTTTTATGCATAGGATTGCAATTTTAAAATTAAATAAAGTCATAAGAAGGGGAACATGCTACATTCAAGTAGACTCCACAACCCCATTAAAGAAGGCATTGAAACTGTAAGTTTTCAAGTGACCACATCAGCCTATTTTCCCCCATAAAATCGATGTTGGTGTCAAATGTAGCACCCCTGTGAAATTTGGAGGCCGTTGGAAATTATAGGAAGATTCAACCCCAGATGTTGTTGTTTACAGGTGCTAGCACCAGTTTTCTGCCATATGCATAAGCAACTGCATTGTGTCGCATGACAATCCATGGATACTAGGCACTAGTGAGAATACATAGAATGGACACATTGAGCTATACCAAATAGGCAATTCACTAGTGGAGTTGCACGTTTCCCCAATCCAACAAGAAAAGTGTCATCCGATTTGATGCCCCAGAGTCATTTGTGGCATAGAATTTCCTAGATTTTAATTCCATAGAGGGTTGCAAAGGAGGCCATGTGTTGTACCATAACGACCTCCACATAGCCCCACAAATTTTAGAACCCATTTACCACCTCTTGTGGAATTCCACCGCATCTCCCCTCATCTTTAATAGCTAACCTATTTCCCTCCACACCACATCTAATTTTACATTATCAAGTCACCCTCCATGTGTTCTCTTTGTATGCCCAACTAGTTTCTCCATGTCAATTTCTTTTCATCTGTGACATCATCACCCTATCCCCCATTCAAATTATATGTGGCCTGGTCCCACCTTAGGTTTACATCATGTTGATGTCAACTTGCATGACTTGTAGATCTGATGATAGAGAAGAGTTCACATTTTTTGGTCATCAAGGCTTCCCATTTTAAACCTATGTAAACAATAAAATGATGAGAGGGTGTGAAGAGTGCCATGTGGTAGCCTTTCATGCACTTCACACACCTGAAAAAATTTCAAATACTAGAATCCTAGTGGTGCGAGATGCCATCGCTTAGATATCTAGGTAGGCCCCACGTCAAACTACTATAACTTCTATGCCTATCAAGGCGACTGAGTCATCATGTTACTTCAACCATCTACATAAGCCTCTTGCTTCATGACGAGCTCATCAAAGCATCCACCTAATCGAAATATGACATGTGTCTAGGTAAATTTCTTTATAAAATCTTGAAAAGTATAATTTACACCATTTCGCTTGGAGTATTCGCCATTTTCTTCCCCATTTTCTCAAGAGTTAAAATTAGCACATAAATTCATCAACACAAATTAGGATATTTGTTCTTCCATTATTTTTATTAGCAAAATTCTAGCCCTAAGCCCTCAAAGGCCATTTCACAACTGAAACACTCCATAATTAAGGATTTAAAGCTCAAAGTTGTGCATTATGTGAAAACCCTACTTGAATAATAAAATCATGTTATAAATTATTTATCTTAATCTATAAATGCAATTCATATGTTCTAGGTAGCCCTAATTCCAATTTTCACTGAACCATCCAAAATCCAAGCTCGAATTTTCCCATAAAATCCTAAGCTTTACTGCTCGTGTGCACCAAATACTCTAGGAGCACCAATTTTGAAAAATGTTCCCTTTGTATGTTATCCAATATCCTACTCACATGTGGCATGCTCCTACACACTCTTTATATCATTGAAGAGTATTTTATTTCTCAAGCCAATCCTTGTCATTCAATCCATATCTATATAAATTCTATACTTTCTAAATGGTTACATCATCGACAAAAATATCCACTAATATCTAGGCTAAAGGAAAAGGAAAGGAACCAGATATTGTAGATGAATTGGTGAATTTCTGGGACTCTCTATTAACCATGCATAATATGAAGGAAGTTATTCAAGTGGTTTTGAATACTAGTGGTGTGCTAAAGGATGATATCAACAACATGCAAGCATTTGGTTGTGTCTATGTTGTCCTTCCATAGCTTTTAAAATTTTCTATAAATGGTGGATTGTTGTGCCAAAAGATGTTCTCTAGATAAAATGATAATCACATCACCCAAAGACTATTGGAGAGTGTAACTAAGTTTTATCTTCATAATTGTATGCAAATAATTTTTTTATGAAAAGAAAAAAAAATTCAAGCATGTGCTTCATGCTCAAGAAATTATTCTTTTATAATTTAGGCATATTATTCATGCTTCTAGGATTTGACGAGTCAAAGAATAAAATTCCAATTTGGACCTATTGGAAAGAAAAAGGAAATATAGTTTTCTTAATATGTATCTTGGGTAAAATTACTTCTAAAAGCCAAGTAAAGCCACTTTTCAAGTTGTCCCTACCCTAAAATACATGAATCATCACAGTCATCTAGGCAAGTATAAATAGAAGAAAGTTGGAGCTCATTTCAGACACACAATTTTGGAGTATATGATCTGAAATTTTGCAGAGATAGAGGAAAGATGAAATCTAAAATGGACAAGAAAATAAGTGTTTACCTTTATCTTAGTATTGTGGAAGTTCTACCTTTAAATAACAATTGCTGAAGATTTTTTTATGGTGATCTACATGTTCCTAGTCTCTTTATATTTATAGATTTGTTGAAGGAATGTCTGAATTGTTACCTAGAGGGTTGGTTATGGGTCTTGGATGACTCATTTCGATATGATTCTATAAGAAGATATTTCTTTTGGTTTTCCCATTAGAGGGGATTTTTCCTGGGTTGGGGCGTATATCTTGTGTTCTTGTGATATTTATATTCTATGATTGGTAATTTATTGTTGAAAGAAGAAAAAAATATAACATAATGAAAAAAAATCACTAATAATTATCGAAGAAGAAGTTGAATTTAACATGAAAACCTCCCATTTCTCGAACATGATTTCATATCTAATTAAGTGGTTTGAAGAAAGAGGCTTCAAGATCACTTATTTTGGCTTGTTATTAAGAATTAATGGACTAGTGCATCCCTAAAAGTGATTGATTATATTATTAAAGGCTCTCATCAATTATGATGTACACACTCTTGTATAAAAAAACAACTAGAATTTTGGGGAAACCCTAAATATAAGGTCTAAAAGTAACAGAAGGACAAAATATTTTGAAGAATGATGCTCATACATAATTTTTATATGAACTATAACTTTGCTATATTACATCATGTCTTTCAATTTTCACATAACAATGGCTCACATCTCCTATATTCAGTGAACCTCGGATCTTTGTGGATATCGACTATACTCTGGTTCTCATTCTATATGAATCACACCTTTTATCATGGCTCATATTACTCTGATATGCATTTCTATTATCTTTGTGACATTGCAAGAGATTATTATAGTGAACTATGGATACTTTTTATTTTTGAAACATACTCTGATACTCAACATAGTGGCCCATTACAATAATTCACTCTTAGGTTCACAATGTTTTTGAAGCTTGTGACATTGTTCATAGTGTGGTTTCCCTGAAAATGATCATAATTTCTAATCATTTGTGGAAACAATAGTAAGTGGAACTCATATTGGTTCATTAGGATTAATTTGTTGGAAAATCCCATAGATCGTATTGTATATTCATATTTTCTGAAGTTTGGATTTATCATGACATATTCTCGGGCTTGCATTACAGTGATTGATGGAACAATCACATTAAAATGGTTAGCTCATTTACGTAAATCACATTGGTTAAATACAATGGATTGCATCATAATTATAAAACTCATCTTGTAGGTCGTATAATTTAGTGACTTCATGGATCACACAATACCATGACTCTGAGGTTTTGTAGCTCACATTTTTGAATAACGGCATGATATAAGGCTCACACTTAAGATTTTAATGGGACTCACATAATGTTTTTTGCACCACTCTATAGAATAACATCACTTCTTTAGTTTAAATATATGACATCGTATGTGACATATCGATCTTGATATACCGTAATTTTGTCTCACAATAATATGCATTGTTAGGGCCCTATATTACTACTATATTCTCTTATTGTTGTTAGTTTAGTCCCCTTATTGTTATTTTTGTACCCCTATAGTACCCATATTGTTATTATTTTGCCCCATAACATCCCAATATTGTTATTTTTGTTCCCTTACATTATTATTGTTAGGTCGGCTAGGATTATATTGTGACCCCATGGACTCCTATATATAGAAAGGAGGCTTTTTCATTTGTATCTTCTAAGAATTTTTCATTTATGTAATGTAAATTATTTCCCCCCTCGACGTGGCTGATTTCTAAGGCATTGATCTCTCTTTTCGTCTATTTCTGGAACTAGTTTCATAACATTTGGTGTCGGATCTTTGGATTCTAGGGTTTCCTTGCTTCAAATAGGTAATCATGGAATTTTCAGCATAATGGTTTTTTGACAAAGGTTCAGAAGCTAAAAAAAACCCAATTGTGAAGACATCCTGAGGAACTTCATGTAAAAAATTTAGATCTTGGTTCGCAATATTTTCTGAGATATGATTTGTGGAAGTTATGTTTTTTGTAGGCTCTCGATTCTCATCTCAAAAAGGTGACCTTGGGAAAATATTCATAACTCTCTCTCTAGGCATCAGATTGGAATTCTGTAAAAGGCGGCCAAAATTACAAGGAATTTAGTTACGATGTATAAATTTTAGAGCGGAAGTTGGAAACAATGACATGTTGCATGCCATACAAGTTCACTCTACTGCATCAGTCCATAATTAGGTCATTGTGGGAGATTGGACATAACTTGACCTTGAAGAATCAAAATCAGGTCTAACCTATTGCATTGGAAAGATGATTCAGAGAGCTACTAAAGGACCGAAGATAAAATATTGTGGATCCAAAATTACAGAGATACATCAGCTTCAATATGAAGCTCCTCAAAAGCAAGAGAAAAGTGTGTTTTGTTTTTTTGTTTTTTTAATTGCATAAGACTTGCTTGAAAAATTAGTTTGAAGTGATTCCAAGGGGATATTTAAGCATAGATATGAGTATTGGGTGCTAAAATTCCCTCCATAAAACTAATTCCACACCCATTAAGGTCTCAGAAAGCTCTATTATGATGCATGAAGATGAAAATTTACAGTATGATATATCAAAATTACAGTACCAAGTGCAACAAATTTTAATCTCACAAAGATAAATTGAAGATGACATAGATGGTTATAAAGTAGTCATGGAAGTTAAGATGGATGGTTTGAAGAAAGGCCTGGAAGCTAAGATGGATGGTTTGAAGAATGACATGGAAGCTAATATGGATGGCGTGAAATCTAAGATTAATGGTGTGGAAGCTAAGATGGATGGTGTGGAATCTAAGATGGATGGAATAGAAGATAATATGGATGGTATAGAAGGAAACATAGAATATAAGATGGATGGTTTGAAGAAAGGCGTGGAATCTAAGATGGATGGTTTGAAGAAAGGCGTGGAAGATAATATGGATAGTTTGAAGAATGAAATAGAATCTAATATGGATGGCGTGGAAGCTAAGATGGATGGCATAGAAGGGAACATGTAATATTTAAAGAAAGATATGGAAGGTTTGGAAAAGTTGCTACAAAAAAAGCTTCCTAATGGCAAAAAGGTAGTAGAGGAAACCCATAATGAGAACAAAAGAAATGTTCATCATGATTTCATAGACTCTAACGTTGGATTTAAGACCCATCATATTCCAAACATAGATATGAGGAATTTTAATGGCAAGGATCAAATAACTTGGATACTACAAATGGAGTAATAATTTGAGCTCCATAATACGCAAAACACAAAAAAGGTACGCATTACAACTTTATGTTTAGAACAAAATCAGTTTGTATGGTATTGATGGATTTTTTATAGTAAACTAATGGTCACTTTGTCAATTTTAATGGAGGAAATGATAGCACATTACAAGGATACAAAGAGAAACACCTTCTTTAGCGAATTGATAAAACTCAAACAAAAGGGTTCAATGATGGAGCACATTGAGGAGTTCTAAAAATTTAATACAAGGGTAAATAATATTCTAGAGGAACATAGGATTGATGTATTGATAGGGACTCTAAAGGATAACATCAAACATGAGGTTCGCCTTTGGGAACCTGATACATTGGATAAGGCATTCAAGTTGAAAAGAAAAATTGAAAGAAAATTATGGCGACAGGGAAGCCTACCCACTCACAACTACAAAGATGGAAGTGTTGTTACTCCTAGAATTCGACCTACAAGGTCGACATCACAAAAATTGGAAGAAAAAAAGAAAAATTTCTTTGCTATAGTTGTGATAGAAAATACACTAAAGGTCATAAGTTTGTTGAGAAGAAATTATTTTACATATATTTTTCAAAGGAAGAAAAGGAACAATAAACTTCAAAAGAAGAGGATATACACCAAGAACCAACCCTAGAGGAAGAAGAAATGAATCCGACCATATCCTGTAATGAATTGGAAAAAATTACAACTCCTCAAACTCTCAAGATAGAAGGACATATCAAGAAGAAAAAAATTAATAGGGCTTATTGATTCGGGTAGTACCCATAATTTTAATTCATTATAAGGTATCCAAGGAATTGTATTGCTTCCTATACCCAGCCCTCGAGTGCCAAGTGATGGGGGGAAATGGAGGAACTATAAATTTCTCTGGAAAGTGTCATAATATAAATATAACGATGGGGGAATATGTATTGAATAGTCCAATGCTTGACATTCCAATGGGTGGTGTTGATGTTGTTACACTAGGAGTACAATGGTTACAATATTTTGGGACGATAGCTTTTAATTTTCAAGAAATTTTCTTGAAATTTTCTTTAGAAGGAAAGGAAGTTGAATTAAGGGGTATCGTAGGGAAGATGAGAAAGATAATAATCTCTAATGTCATGAAAAAGCTTCTGAATAAATAACAACAAGACGTCATTGCACAACTATGCTTACTAGAAGTTCCAACGTCAAAATCATTTATTTCTCTAGATCTCCAAAAATTCTTGGACAATAATTCCAAGGTGTTTAAAACTCCAAAAGGACTCCCACCTATTCATGATCATGATCATGTTATTCATTTTATTCCAAGAAGTGTTCCTCCAAACATTAGGGCTTATAAATATCCTTATGTCCAAAAGAGTGAAATTGAACATATGACTACAGAAATGCTAGAGGATGGTATAATTCAACCTATTCAAAGTTATTTCTCAACTCTAGTAGTATTGGTGCACAAGAAGGATGGATCATGTCGCATGTGTCCCGATTGTAGGAAGCTCAATAGTCTCTCTATTAATGATAAATTTCCCATTCTTGTGATTGATGAATTATTGGATCAATTACATGGATCAATTTATTTCACAAAGTTGGATCCTCATTTAGGATATCATTAAATTAGAATGAATACTAAATACATTCTGAAAATATCATTTCGAACTCATGGTGTTCATTATGAATATTTGGTCATGCCTTTCAGCCTTACCAATGCACCTTCTACATTTAAAGGGTTGATGAATTCCATTTTCAAGCCCTTCCTTAAAAAATTTGTGTTAGTGTTTTTTGATGATATACTAATCTACAATAGGTCTTCGAATGATCATGCTCAACATGTTGATAGGGTTCTTAAACTATTGGAGGAGAAACAATTATATGAAAAAACCTCCAAATATTTCTTTGGAGTACAAGAGGTGGAATATTTCTAATTAGCTTTAAGCTAATTGGAATATTAAATTTTTTTTTTACTTTTTAGTGTTGTGCTATGCAACAACTCCCCCCCATTTTTATTTTTCAAAAATAATCTAGACCTTTGATAAATAGAAATAAGGACCCTTATTAAAAACAAAATTTTTATTTTGGATAAAAAATTAAACTCCCAAAAACATTATTTCTTTTGTTTAATAAAAAACATAAAAACAAAAATAAATTAAAAAAAAAATCCTTCAAAATACTCTATCGCAAATCACATCCTGCATGATATTTTCTCATTAAAAGATAAGTAACAAAACATCGGAATCCTGATTTTGAGATCAGTTATCCAAGTTTCGCAAGCGACAGCAGAAATCACACATAGTGAATAAATCTTTCTAACTTTAAGAAAACCATACCAAAGTTCCAATATTGCGAGAACACCGATTTTGCGATATTCCGAAACTGTGATTTTTTGATTTCGCAATATCGTGAAATCACATATCACATAAAAAAAATTTAATATGCTTCACAAATATAGATTCAAACAGCACGATGTGATAGATTTGACAGGTTTTAAATAAACGTTTTACGTGAAATAAATCATGTCAGGAACGATTAAGTGTGTTTTATCATCCCAATGCAAATAATTATTGTTTGGTTATGGATAATTAATGGAACAACTTCTTCCTAGATATATTCTTTTTGAATTGGTCATTTCAAATATATCTTCCATCATTTGATCATTAGTCTATTTTTATAGGGATTTTCCTGCAAGATATGTCCATTTGCAAGGTAATGCAAAAGCACAGCAAACAGATTATTGCAGAAGAATAATACACCAGAATGTCGCCAATATTCTCAGATACAGTCTGAACTGCTAATGGAGGTGCCACAAAATGGAAAGCTATACATACCATTCTTGAAGATGAAGAACCTAAAGTAGTGGAGGTCAAAGCGACTGCTAATGATGCAAGACCCTCAAATTTACAGTTTAAAGACATTGCATGTTCCTTCCTTCGTAGGATAGCGGAAAGAGATACTATTTTACCATATACTGACATGATTAGGTGGGTACTTGACAATTCAAAAATCAAGGACATAAAATTAAGAACCGTTAAGAATGAAATATTAGGTTCTTTCAGAGCCGAAGACTTGAAAATCATGTACAAGACAGCTAACCCACAAGACATCTATGATAATAGACTTGTTGAGAAATTTGCAAAGAAAAATGAGGACTCTTTCAAGAAAATTCAGGGTTGGAGGAAACTGGACAATAAATTCAAACATGATAAATCAGGTATGTACCCTATCACATCTGTAATATCCCAAAATGGGAACAACAACAATATTAAACAATACTGCTTTAGAAATAACACAACTGAGAAAAGTAAGAGCAAGAGGCCAATATGGAGGCTCAAAAATAACATTTATATTAGTAAATCCGATTTAAAATGAGGCCCATACAATGTATAATGAGTGGAAATGTGAAGTTGGGTTACACTTTTGTGAGAATCGGGGGCGGAAATTTTTTTTCAGCAATAGTTCGACTGAACTTTGTAATAAGTTCGGCCGAACTATTGGACAGTTCGGTCAAAATTTATGAGAAAGCTCGATCAAACTTGTTCTTCCATTTAGATTGATGGCACACTGACAGCATGGGCAAACATAAATTTTGTTGGAGATGGGAAAACCGGCAACAAAATTTTCACATAACTTTTAGTTCAGCCGAAATTTTACTCTTAAAATAATTTGGCCAAACTAGTTCTTATAAATATATCGCCCGTGAAGTTCATTTGTTTCCCACGTCTATGTCTCTTTGCTGTGTTTCTTCATGTGTTTTTTTGTTTATGTTCTGTTCATTGAATTGTTGCGACGTTGCTGCTGGTCTAGGGCTACTTCCGTCCACTCTGTTGGTGATTATCTGCGGCGACGTTAAGTGAACTACCAGGTAAGATCAAGTTGTTGATTCTCCACTAGTGCATGGAAGTTTATAGCAAGTTGAAATGTAATTCTGGGTTTATTTGGCTCTGAATTTTAATTCTGGGTTTATTTTGCTCAGGATGCAATGTTTTTTTTCTCTGGATGTAATTCTGGGTTTTCTTGAGACATCTACAGTACTAACTTTTGTAATAATTGTCCTCACAACGCTGTAATCATTCTCTTCACATGGCTCATGTTAACACTTACAAAAAGTGGGATCTCTTTGTGGACAACTTCACAATTATATGCACAAGATTTCTATCCATGTTGTATAGGCTATTTTTTCTCCTCCTCCTCTGCACCTTTATCAATGGGATTCACATTCCCGACAACCTCTTATTTTACAAAGGAAAATTGTCATATTTTTGTACCTTCTAGCTAAATTTTTTCATCCATGCTACAATTCTACACCCAGTTTTGGACCCACACTCATGTAGCATGGTGTTAGATTTCATTATATGCACTCTAATTGTGTCCTTTTTTCCCCATTATATGCACTTAACTTGTGTCCCTTTTTCCCCAATTATGATGACACCAAATACCTTGAATGTTGCTAGGTTCTTAGCTTCAAAATTATTTTCATTTTAAACATATGTTATGCAACATGATACATTGAAATCTGCATGAATTATTCATTACCAATTATGGTGACAATCACCAAGCTCCATTAGTACTAATTAAGCCTAGTGCATGTCATGCCAAGTCCAAAATGTTCTTTTTTTCATATAAATTGTTTTCGAAAACTTTGGTATCACTAATGTCTTACTTGTTAAGATGATGCTTGGATGCCTAAGTCAGTCCCACATATTTGAGGGCATTGTTGAAAAAAGAACCTTGTTGAAATGAAAAAACCTCATTGAAACATAAAACTAATCTAATTGAATTTATAGCACTACATATATTTTGTATCACATTTTCTTTCATTTTTTTTTTATCTTTGGTTGATTTTTGAATACCCAGTAGTGTCGTAGCTTCTTCTAATTTCCTTAATGATAGGAGACCTTTCAACATTTGAGCTTGAACTGTCCCCTTCTCCTTTATGAAATACATTTCAAAAATGTGGTTAACACGATATCGTATATAATGGTCAGGTTTTTTATCTCCATATGTGTGAGTGTCAACATTTTCTAACATCTCATCATCAACATTGATTTCATCTGTACATATTCGAATAAATAGTACATAATAAGTTTACATATTCAATAAATAGCTAAATTAATAAATATATGTATAATTACAATAATACTTGCATGTGTTCAATATATATATATATATATATATATATATATATATATATATATATATATATATATATACCTTGTGATTCAATTTCTTCACTTGAATTTCTTTCAATGTTTTCACCATCTTCATTGGTTCAATATCTCTTTCACTTTCTCTTTCAAAATTTTGTATCTCATCATCAATGTTTTGTGGAATATTTCTCTCTGTTTACATTGCAAAATATTTTTCCTGAATTACTTCATCAAATAAAAAGTAAGCTTCACATTTTACACTAGGAAAATTTTAAATATATCAATAGATCATAATATTTACATTTATATACCTGCTTCAATTTCTAGTTGAGGTTGATTTTCCCCTTCAATATTTGAGAGTGCTTCTATCTTTCTTTTGCAAGATTGTCTCGTCTCTTCTCTACGTTCGTCAGGGTCTCTTTTTTTATCATATTTTCTTGCACAATTCCTTCAGTTTCCCATGATAATAGTGTATGAAGTTCAAAAAATTTCCTTCAAAAATTTTGACAAGAACTCAATTAGAAAAAGCATCACAAAATATTTAATTTAAAAAAAAAACTCATTTTAAATTTTTTTCAAAAAATACATACTCCAATCCAAAACACTTACTTTAAAAAATCCGAGAAAAAAATATCTTATAAAAATGAAACGAAGCTTAAAAGATTTACTTCAACTCAAAACACGTACTCTAAAAATTCGAAATTAAGCCCAAATCTATACTTTCAAAAAAAATTAACAACAAAAAACATTCAAAAAAATGTATCACATACCTCCAAGAAATGTCCTTTGAATGTACGTCCAAGAAAATTCCTTAAACCCAAAACAATTCTTTGCAAAATCAGACCACCTTCAACAAATGTCTTCCAAGAAAATTCCTTAAACCCAAATCAATTATTTGCAAAATTAGACCACCTCCAAGAAATTGCCTTAGACCCAAATCTCCAAGAAAAGTTTTTAAACGCAAACAAATACCTTTGTAAAATTAGACCAAATGTGCGAAATGTGCGAAAATTATGAAAGATTTCGAGGAAATTTATATTGCCCTGAAATGTTTTTTTGGAGGGGCTCTGCGAAATTTTCCGGCTGATGGAAAAGTAGGCAGAAGTTTGGTCGAACGTTGAAAAATTGTTCGACCGAACTTTGAAAAAAATTCGGCCAAACTATTATGGTGTGAGATTTAACGACCCATTTGCACAAAAACTAGTTTGGCCGAACTTTGTAGAAAAGTTTGGCCGAGCTAACGCGTCACCAGTTACACATATCCAAGCTCTGAATACATTTCTGCAACTTTGGACTGATTAAACTCCATGAAACATTCTGAATTAATTGTCAGAACCAAGACAAGCATTTTCAGAATTGAATCTACTTTTAGGAAATATAAATTTTATGGAATTTCATAAATATTTACTAATTTTAATTAATTTTGTAATAAAATGGGTGCAAAAAATTTCTAAGGGTCATTGTGATTCAGTGAAATCAAAATTATGTATCTCCCAAGATACGTTGTAAAAAAAATTGAAAAAATTATGGGGCATTACATTGGTCCATCATCTCTAATGGGTAGCTTTTAGATTTTTAGTTTATAACTTATATGTTAAGAAATTTCTTGCATCGTGAAACATACTTAAAATACACAGTTTTTTCATATTGGACCATTTCAAAAAAATTTAGTAATTATGATATGCATACATTGGCTTTGTAAATATGATGAAACTGAAGTAGACTCTGTCTAGATTGTTGTAACACATTTTGTTTTCTCAAAAAAACAAATTTTCAAAGAATACAACATTGCGTATTAACATGACTTCTTATGAATCCTTTGATTGTTAAAAAACACACACTCAGAGAAACACTAAGTTGACATATCAAATGTGCATAAAAAAATTCCAAAAAATCGGTAATAGAAAGCTAACAAAATTTCTGACAACTTTTATTGTTATCGCAAAATGAAATTCTAAACAGAAAAATTGTTATAGTTTGCAGAAAGTTGAAGAATAAAAAAAAATTAAAGTTTTTTCTCAAAAAAGGGAAAAAAGTGTAACCCAACTTTACATTTTCACCCTAACAGGAAATAGAGGATTGAATAGAAGAAATCTCTCAAAAGGAGGTGCTGAAATCACATATATTCACTGCAAAAGGCTTGACATCGTTATTTTCATTAGGCTGCAATAGCTGTTGATTACAACTTAGATCTAGAGAAAAATAATGCATGAAAATTTAGATCTATGACAGATCAATACACTATAAAGTCTCTACTTTAAATACTCCTTGGGGTTTTCAGATATACATGAAGCACAGGGAATAGATCTAAGATCTAAACCTGCAGATCTGCAGAAATCTTCAGAAATTCTGAAGTAAATACAGGAGTATCCAGATCAAGTCTGAATATAACATGGATTAGATCTAAAATCCATTGATCACCACAGTGAAGGGAATATTCCCAACACTAGATATCACTCCTCCAAAGTTATGCCAAAATTTCTCACAACAACACCTACAGAAAAACATATATATGGAAGATGGAATGCTATATAGGGTTCAAGATCATTTCGGCTTGATGCCAAGATGTGGATCTAAAGCTAAAATTATCCAATACACTCTTGCCAATGGGGTGGAAGACTTTCCCACTGAAAAGAGGCACTAGAATGGCCTAGATATGAGTAGATCTAGCCTCGACTTGCTGCAGCTTACAAGGACAACCAAACCCTCAAAAGGATCTACATTGTAGTTGGAAGATGAAGCTTAGCCAAATGCCTGATAGTGGACAAGATCAACAAGACTCTTCGAAGAGGCGTCTCAAGGAAAGAGGTGGGATTCCCGATCAGGAACACCAGTGCTAAACAACACTATTCTGAGCTAAACATCAAGAGAATGATATATGTCTAAACAGACAATATATTCAGAAATACAATATCATCAACAACCATCTCATGTTGTCCTCCTCTTCCTTTCATAAGATAGAAATCCTGAAAAACCCTAAACCATCTCAATGATTTAGCTTCTTTCACATGTGCCACCTCCAACTAAGACTGCTTTGTGCATCAATGAGGTTCATCCCTCCTAGACAGCACTGTTAATCTAGTCATGGTTGACCCAGTCAAATGTCTCAGTCCCTTCCACACATAAGGGTGTTTTATTTAGATAGCTCAGATTTAGCCTTGTTCACATGGGGCATTTATTTATTCACTTTTTTTAGGAGTTTTTATTGTCTTCCCTTACACATTTATTCATGCAACAAAAAAATGAAGAAAAATTGGTTATTCCCATTAGCTTGGGCTAATTGGGAATATTACAGTCCTCCCCTCCAAAATGTTGCTTGTCCTCAAGCAACTGATAAGGTGAGTGCTGCAACACTTCTCCACCTCCATTGGTGACACCATCATGATTTAAGCTTTCTACATAAGCTAAGTGTTCACCCATCCATCCCTCCATGAATTATTTCTCCAAAGACATTATGAGATGTTCATAGTCCATCCCACAAGGAGTCAAGAACTCAAATGAAACAAACATGATTGAACCAATACTCTCCCTGAAACATGTAGCATAAGGTAGATAGAGAGTCGCCATCCCATGTGGTGCATACAAGCTTCCCATCCTCCCTCCATACACACCCATGAAAAGTACAACTATATCATCAAGGTATGGAAGCAAAAATACATATATATAAATAGAAATTTGAGCATGAGGAGGTGGGTCATAGCCCCACATATGATACCAGTGTAGTGCATCTCCTGCCTGCATCATATCAAGGTAAGGTAATTGGTTTCCCCACCACTTACTTGCTACACATGTCATCTCACCAAGGCTGAAAGTGTGAGATATGTTTGGTGCCTTTGGGAAGCACCCATCATGAAATAAAATCTCCCTTTGCACAACAAGGGAGTGTCCAAATTTAGAGAATTTAGTGGCCCAATGTTTTCCATGAGATTTAAATGATACATCACTCCTCCTTGGAGTCATGTCCTACATAAACATGGTGAATGAATATGGAAAATCAGAAAATGAAACTTGCTTTACATGATCAGATCCTTCACCAACAATGTCTCTCATACACATGGAGATGTGCATGGCTCTTTCTCCTCTTTCCAAAGAAGGAAGAGATAGCTGAAATAACTCTTGAATAGAGTCACATGGCTGCCCCAACTCCACATAGTTCATGCATTCTTGAAAATTCTAATGTAGCTCTCCTCCAAAGCCTTCCCATTCAAAGCATGTCATGATAGTGTTGTAGATATTCATAGAATAGGTAGGGCTGAAACAAAATTCTTTGTAGGCCCTTTGTAGCATCCTCTCCTTGAGCTTGGAGGCTTTAGGTAAGAAGACCCTATCATGATGAGAGATGACTCCCTCATGGACTATATATCCCTCTTCATGCAGCTGGTCATCAAGCATCATACAAGTGTGACGAACTTTGGAATAATCCACCAACAACTGGGATTTCCAATATAGATCTACACTACCCAACAATGACAGTGTTGGTGTTTCATCAACATGAATGTTTGTCATGTTGCTGCTCTCCTCCTTGACATATCATATTTCAAAGCTGTGTGTTGGAAGGATGTTCCTTCAATTCTACTCCTCCCACACCGCAGATCCAAATTTGAGAATGGGTGATGTTGATAAGGGAGAAAGATTTCCCTCCTGCTTGAGCTTACCCAAGTCTCCCAATGCTGTAGCTTTGTCTTTAGGTGCTCCAATCCCTCTTGGATCTATGTTTGGAGCAGAAAATTGTGAGGTCTTCCCCACAAAATATGAATTAGGTGGCCTCTTAGGTTGTTTGCCACTAGATAAGAGTGTCCCATGCAGAAATATCATGAACATAATAGATGGGGTAGTGAGATCCTTTCTTCCACTGCACAAATCCATCTATGTTTTCTGTGTGGAAGTATTATGTGAGGGGTACGTATGCATTCCTTTGATCATTTTATTTTCATCACTCTTCTTGTCCACCCATTCCATTTGCAAAGCCTCCCAATCAGTGGTGACTTTCCCCAATGTAATCAACCATTGAACACCAGAAATAACATTGGTGTTTGGTATGTCAACTACAAAGAAGTGATCAACCAAAGTGTAGGTACCCATGGTGACTGAAAGTGATGGAACATAATGCATGCATTGCATTGTTCTATCTCCTGGGACCAAAATAGAGAATCCCTCAAAAGTATCAGTGCGTATTGCCCTCCTTTGGACAAGATGGGCATCAATGAAATTGTGGGTGGCCCCACTATCAATCAATACAGAAACCCTCTGATTCATGATTGAACCTTGAACTCTTAAGGTAAAGTACTTAGGTACTCATCTCAAATATGAAAGAGTTCCTCCAATTGGAACAAAGCCCCCCTTTCCATCTCCTAATGGTATTGGATATCCTTCAACATTGTCAGCACTATGACCCATTCTTGGTTCATCATCTTCATCTTCTTCAAGATCTGAGAAGACCTCTACATAATGTGCTTTGCCAGCATCACATCTATGTCCAGGTACCCATGGTTCTTGGAAAGTGAAGCATAGCTTCTTTCTGCTTAGATCTCTTTGGAATTCATCATCGACAGGCTTCTTGTATGAGCTCTCCTTTGAAGGAGTGGCTTTCTCTTCCTTTCCTTTAGAAGGAAAAGAGGGCTTGTGCTGAAGGTTTACCTTTGCTTTTGGAAAGGCATCTTGAAGGTCTCTAGCCCTCTCAATGGCATCATGCAAGGTAGTGGGCTTGGTATAATTTACCAACCCATGAAGAGGTTCATCTAGACCATCGATGAACATGTACACCCTTCTTGCTGTAGAAAAATCAGGAACCATAACAGATAATCTCAAAAATTTAGAAATATATTGTATTACCTTATTGCTTCAACTTTGCAAGGCTCATGAAAGGTGCCTTTGGATATTTTTTGTCAAACCTTTCCACTAGCCTTCTAGTGAACTCAAAATAAGCAGTCACATTGCCATGACCCAATGTAGACAAATCCATGGAACCACTAGTTATGTGCTTCACCTTCAAAGTGCAATGCTACAATCTTGATAACTTCCATCTCAGGGACCTAGTTAAACTGAAAGTAGATGCCAAGTTTTTCTACCCATGCTTTGGAAGAACAAGTGGATGACCCATCAGACTTGGGTAGAAAGAATCTTCCTATAGAGTGATGTCGATCATGATTCTGAGTGAATCTGTCATCTCCATGTTAATGCCTTGGTCTTATTTTGTCCTTGAGGTGGAAAAACTCTTCAAAACTCAAGTGATCATTGAGTATTTGATTTTGAGACTCATATTATTCAAAATATTCTTCAAGGTATGCTTGCTCTTGAGGCCCTTCATTTTCCATAGCCAAAAAATTAGGCATGGTAGAGCGTTGTGGAAGTTGTGGCTAGTTCACTGGTTGATCATTCTAGTGATGAGACATGCCAAAGCTCTCTCCAAGATGAAATATCTTAGGAGATTCCTTGATTTTTTCCATTCTCATCTCTTTGATCTCTCTAGCAAGATCTTGCATAGCTTTCAAAAGGATTTTTGTAAAGTCCTTTCCTTCTACATCACTTCTAGATTCAGGGGCTTTACCCTTATCTTGATCATCATTTGTGTAATAAAATTTATTTTGTCCTCTCTTTATATACCTCTTCTCTCTGTCAGTAAGAGGCTCATCTTCTTTTGAAGACATATTGGCTTCTTACAGGCTGTGCCAAGATGATTTCTCTGAAACCACTGTAATATGCCAAAATGGGAACAATGGCAATATTAAACAATATTGCTTCAGAAATAATGTAGCTCAAAAAAGTAAGATCAGGAGCCCAATATGGAGGCTCAAAAATAAGATTTAGATCAGAAAATCAGATTTACAATGAGGCCCATACAATTTATAACAGGAAATAGAAGACTAAATAAAAGAAATCCCTCAAAAAGAGGTGATGTAATCACATATATTCACTGCAAAAGGATTGACAACGTTATTTTCGTTAGGCTGCAACATCTATTTATTAAAACTTAGATCTAGAGAAAAATAATGCATGAACAGCCAGATCTATGACATATCCATACACTATAGAGTCTCTACTTTACATACCCCTTAGGGTTTTCAACAATACATGAAGCACAGGGAGTAGAACTGAGATCTAAATTTGCAAATATGTAGAAATATTCATAAATTTTGAAGTAAATACAGGAGTATCCAGATAATATCTAAATATAACATGCATTAGATCTGAAATCCATGGATCACCACAGTGAAGGATAGATTCCCAACACTATAAATCACTCCTCCAAAGTTATGCCAAAATCCCTCACAATAGCACTTATAGAAAAATGCAGATATGGAAGATGGACTATGCTGTAGGGTTCAAGATGATTTTGGCCCGATGCCAAGATGTGGATATGAAGCTCCAATGATCCAATACACTCTTTCCAATGGGATAGAAGACTTTCCCATTGAAAAGAAGAACTAGAATGGCCTAGATCTGAGTAGATCTAGCCTCCACTTGCTGCAGCTTACAAGGACAACGAAACCCTCAACAGGATCTGTGTTGTAGTTGGAAGATGAAGCTTGGCCAAATCCTAATAGTGGACAAGATCAACAAGACTCTTCCAAGAGGCCTCTCAAGGAAAGAGGTGGCATTCTCGATCAGGAACACCGAGTTCTAAACATCACTACTGTCAGCTAAACAACAAGAGAATGATATATCTCTAAATAGAAAATATATTCAGAAATACAATATCATCAAAAACCCTCTCATGTTGTCATCCTCTTCCTTTTATAAAATAGAAATCCTACAAAACCCTAAACCATATAAATGATTTATCTTCTTTCACATGTGCCACCTCCAACTAGAACTGCGATGTGCATTAATGAGGTTCATCCCTACTTTTGAGTCCCAAATTTGCATCTTTTCCATACACTTTTCTACACCTTTTTCACTCACCTAAACCTCCCAAATTGTCAATATCATGTGCAAAAGAGCATCTAACATGGTTTTTAATTATATTTTTGTGTTTGCTATTTGATCTAGATTTTGTTCATTCAGCTGCGGAATCTTGCCACTTTCCGCAGCTGCTGCAACTTTCCGCAGCTATTTTGTGAAACCCTATGCTACAGGTGTCTACAAGGGAAACGAGCCACATGGGCAGGTCAGGAATGACATGGACATGGTTCGTGTCCTATTGGCTCAAGCAAACTCATCCAAAGAAGCCGCGGTCAAAGGCGTCCACATGGAAGTCAACCATGGAGTTTCATGTCGGCCGGACTCTATTTCGTGTCACATAAAGATCCATACGACCGTTTCTAAGCCTATGGAGGATAAATCGACATCTGTGCAGGGCTCTAGAGTCGAATTCAAGCATCCATCTCTCGTAGATTTATTTTCCAACACGGCCATGCTCCTATATATGTGGACGTAGTGGTCTACGTGCTTTTCACCAGCATGAACTTTAGGAGACAGTTATAGTTCGTTGTTATATATAATGCGTTTGCATACGCATATAGAGTTAGTCGATATTAGTGAATGTAGTCTCTGTTATCTTTTGATTAGTCTGCTATGTAGTGATTACGCTGCACTTGTGCCGTAACATTACCATTCTGTAATGACTGCTTTTTAATAAGAGAAGACTCTGTTTTTCAACTTAATTCGTATTTGAGGACCGTTGCCAAGGCTGGTGTAGAGGGCCCCTGCTCAGATAAGGTTTTGTGCATTAGTGTATAATTTTAATTTCATTCCATTGTGTTATAATCCATTCATATGTTCATACAGTGCATTTGTTTCATTTCTGTTTATACACTTCCATAATTTCCATTTCATTTCTGTCTTTCATGTTTTATGTTGATAATCACTGATCAGTGTTCTTGTTTCAGGTTATAGATAGGTAGCCCGGGCATTTTCATAGCTTTTTTACTAATGACATGGAACTAACATTGTTCTGTTGCTAGTTTGCTTTTCATAGCTTTTGTTTAATTTCAGTATTGCTTTGTTCATTTCAGTTTTGCTTATCTGCTTCAGTAGTTAAATTTAGATATACTAAGCTGCTCATAGCATCTTCAGTTGCCTCCGAAAGCCACAGCTGGACTGATGGTGAGGGATTGCATTATGAAATGTGTAGTTTAGTATTAGTTTTTTTTCTACAAATTTAGATATATATTAAGCTCCTCATAGCATCTTCAGTTGCCTCCGAAAGCCACAGCTGGACTGATGGTGAGGGATTGCATTATGAAATGTGTAGTTTAGTATTAGTTTCTTTTCTGCAAATTTAGATATATTAAATCATGCATGACATCTTCGGTTGCCTCCGAAAGCCACAGCTGGACTAATGGTGAGCGATTGAATCATGAGTGTATGGTTTAGTATTAGTTTACTTTCTACAAATTAAATATCAGTTACTCAAGTTGTTTATGATTACTTCCGAAAATCATAGCTGGACTAATGATGAAGGGTCAGAAGATAAATTGATGTAATCTGATTTAGATTTATTTTTGTTGCAATTTTGAATTTCTTTAAGCATAGTTTCTTTTGTGTTTAGTCGGCAGCAAGAATAGTTTGGTTTTCATGCTCACTAGTTCACTGTTTTGATTTATTAGATTAGCAGCACCTTTTCATTTCAGCAGTACATTTTCATTTTCTTTCAAGTCTTATCATTGTAAATTTCAAATCTCTTTTTTTAAAGTTTCAAGTTGGTAAATCATTATAGGGGAGATCATTTCCTTGAACAAACATAACCAAACTTGTTTTCATCTTAGAATTTCCATTTCACCTTAGAAAACCAAAAACGACAAAAAGTTAAGAAATAGGTTATCTTGCATATATAGTGCGCCGCACTTCATCAGCTTACGATTCCCGGATTGACAAATTAAATGCAGCAATTTAGGACACACTAAATTGACCAAACATTTTGACGCCGTTGCCGGGGAAGTGTAACTAGGTAGCCAATTTCTTAAAAAAAAAAAAAACATAAAATCATAAAAGAAGGGAAAACTTGATAACTTCTTGAAGTATGCTCTCCTCTTGCACCTAGTGTGATCTGGAGGATCAGAAAAGAGAGTTATTGGTTTAGTAATTTTTTAAGTATGCTCTCTTCTTGCACCTAGTGTGATCTGGAAGATCAGAAAGAGAATTATTAGCCCAACTTTTTAAAAAATAAAAAAAAATGACATGCATAGAGCAAGAGATTCTAGGGGAAGGTTTATAGCTAAAGCCAAGAGTTTGATTTTCACAACTCCATCTTCTTCAAGGCATAGACCGGATTCACCACCATCTACCCCTAGCCTTAAGATTTTTGGAAGTCAAGGAACAGCTGAATTAGAGGATTCTCCTATACCACCTACTAAAACCCACTTAGAAAACAGAGAGACTTTCTCTCATCCTTCCTTGGTAGAAGAACTAGAGGACTATAAGGACTCTAAAGAAACTATCATGGCAGAGGAAGTAATAAATAGAGGTGGAGGTAGAAGAGGAGGAAACAATGGAGATAACAATGGTGAAGAAAATAATGGTAGAAATAGGGAAGGAAACAATTTGCTTGGATTCCCTATAGTTGATGAGGAAACTCATGCAACAATGAAAAATATCTCACCATCTGTTCTCCCTAACTTTTATGGATTGTGAAGTGAGGATCCTGAAACATTTCTATTTGAGTTTGAAGTTGTGTGCCGAACTTATGACTATATGGAAGATTCTCAAAAACTCAAAATGTTTCCTTCAACATTGAAGGGATCTGCTTTGAAATGGTTCATGGGATTAGCCACTCAATATATTAGGACTTGGAATGAAATGAAACAAACATTTTTGGATAGATACTTGGACTATTGTATGCCCACCAATCACAAGGATGAGGTATTCAAAATGATGCAAAAAGAAGATGAAAATTTGGAAGACTTACTTGAAAGATTTCAATACAACTTGAAAAGAGCAAAGACGAGCAACTTAGATGATGAAACCTTGAAAGCCCTCATATTAAAAGCCATTAGAGATGAATGGATAGATATTTTAAACATGATGGGGAAAGGAGACATTTCTCAACTCCCACTTCGTGACATAACAGAACTATGTGTCCATCTCTCAAGAGGAAAATCTAAAACCGGAAAAGGGCCTAGGGATCCTTCTTTTATTAGGGCTAACAAATCTGCAACTGGATCAGTAAGTAGGGCAGAGATTGGTAACATGCTTGATGAATTCAAAACTAATATCTTAGGGAGCCTTAGTGAACAACTAGACACCCTTAAAATCCAAAACAAGCAGAAAGCAGAAACATATGCTTTAGCCATCTTTTGTCTGAAATGTAGGAAGAAACATGCTTTAAGGGAATGTCCCTTGGATGCAAAATTTGTAGAAACATGTATGATTTGCTCATAGAATCATGAGATCAAGGATTGTCCTTCAATTCCTGGACTCAAAGCTGTTTTTCAAGAAGACCCAAATTCAGTAGAATCTCTTTGTTTTGTCGCAAGGAGACCTTGGCAGGGACAACAAACTCAAGGGTTTAACAACCCTATGAATCTTCAAACCCCACCAAATTGGAATCCTTGGCAACAACCTTGGCCCCAACATCAAAATCCATATCAACCATGGGTACAAGGGATGCAAAATCCTTATGGGAGATTTGTTCAATTTTATCAATATCCTCCATCTTTTCAAAATCAACAAGCTCCACAACTTCCAAACCCAAATCCACAACTTTCATTTCCATTTCCACAACAACAACCTTTTCAACAAAATCCAAATCCTCAACTCATGCTCCCATACCAACAAAAGACAAATCAACTTCCAGCTCAGCCATTGCCAAATCCTAACAATAAAAATCCTCAGAATACTTACATGATAGAAGGACAACAATTTCCTACCCATATGATTGTTCCTCTCAATGATGTACAACTCAGGTCTGGTAGAGTTTTAGAAAAACCTTCTATAGATGTCAAAGAGCAAGATACATCTGAGGAGGACTCTCTTAAAGCCAATAAGGGTTCTGAGGAAGCATCTCTTCAAAACTAAAACATTCAAAAAGAGAAAGAAAAGTTAACACCCACAACTCCTATAGTTGAGCAACCTGCATCTTCATCCACACCTCCTTTTCCTGAAAGATTACAAATTGATAAGGGGGTGGAAAAACAAATCTTGTTGCCTAACTATGATTTTCTAGATGAATTAAAGAATGTTTGTATCAAGATTCCCTTGCTACAAGCCATTCGAGAGATTCCTATTCTAGCAAAAACAATAAAGGAGTTGAGTTTCAAAAGACCAGGAAGGAAATTAAAAGACACAAGAAGAATCCACCTGGTAGGAAAAATTGCAGATATTATGATGGGAAAAATTACCATGCAGAAGTATGTAGATCCAGAAAGTCCAATTGTCAAGACACATATAAATGGGATAGAAATTCCAAACACATTGATTGACTTAGGGGCTGCTATCAACATTATGAGTAGACAGACTATGGAACAATTAAAACTTCCTAACCTTCTCTTTACACCTACTTTACTGCAACTTGCAGATCGATCGGTTATTAAACCAGATGGTGTATTAGAAGATATTTCAGTCTCCTTAGATTCTTGGGAATATCCAGTAGACTTTATGATTTTGACTCCCAAGAATAATCTAGGAGGACATCCACTTATCTTAGGAAGACCTTGGCTAGCCACAGCTGATGCTTTTATTAGTTGTAGATCTGGAGATATGTACATTTCTAATGGTAATTCGACAAAGAAATTCAATTTGTATCCTCCAACAAAAGCAATCACAGAAGTAGGAGACAATGAATGGGTTGATGATGAGGACACTATACAACCTGTCTTTACCATTTCTGAAATCAGTGAGGATAGTCAAATTCTGAACACATTAGAAAATTTTGAGACACCTTCAGAATATGACCCCACACAATTTCAGTTGGAATCTGACATAGAATATTTATCATCAAGACAAATGTCTCTTTACTCTATGGAAGAGTTTGGTAATTCTGCTATTGAGATTTTTCCAGAAAAGACATTGAATATCAACAAACATTTGGATAAGTCACAACAAGAAGAACTAACCAGAATCTTGCAAAAACATTCTACTGCATTTGCATGGGAGTATACTGACATGAAGGGTATTGATCCTAAGACTTGCATCCATCATATCTATATCGAGGAAAACAGTAGACCAATCAGACAACCTCAAAGAAGGATGAATCCAAATCTTAGGGAGATAGTGAAAGAAGAGCTCCAAAAACTTCTCAATGTAAACTTCATTTATCCAATTTCAGATAGCCGATGGGTTTCTCCTTTGGTTATAGTACCGAAAAAGAATGGTAAATGGAGAGTATGCATTGATTACAGGGAGTTGAACAAAGCAACTTTGAAGGATCACTTTCCTTTGCCTTTTATTGATCAGGTATTAGATACATTAGCAGTTAAAAAGTACTTTTCATTTTTGGATGGTTTTAGTGGCTATAATCAAATTCAGGTAGCACCTGAAGATCAAGATAAGACCACATTTACTTGTCCATGGGGAACTTTTGCCTACCGAGTGCTTCCTTTGGGTTATGTAATGCACCAGCAACATTCCAAAGAGCAGTACTAGGAATTTTTTCTGATCTAATCCATGATTGTGTAGAGGTTTATATGGATGATTTTACAATTTATGGTAATTCATTTGAAGAGGCATTAGAAAATTTGGAAAAAGTCCTTATAAGATGTAAAGAAACAAACCTTTCATTAAGCCAAGAAAAATGCTTTATGATGTTTACTGAAGGTATTGTTTTGGGGCATCATATTTCAGGAGATGGGATTAAGGTTGATAGATCAAAAGTTGAAGTCATCTCCAAGTTGCCTATTCCAAATTGTCAAAGAGATGTTAGAAGTTTTCTAGGATTTATTGGTTACTATAGAAGATTTATAGAAAACTTCACTAAAATAGCATCTCCACTCTTCAAATTGCTTACAAAAGACTGTGAATTTAAATGGGATCCTGATTGTCAATCAGCTTTTGAAACTTTGAAAATAAAAATATCTGAAGCACCTATCTTGAGAGGACCAAATTGGAAACTTCCTTTCCATATTTCTACGGATGCTTCAGATACAGCTCTTGGAGCTGTGTTGGGTCAAAAATATTTAATTCCTTATGCCATTTATTACACCAGTAAAAATTTGACTCCCACAGAGTTGAACTATACTGTGACTGAAAAAGAGTTCTTAGTTGTTGTTCATGCAATTAATAAGTTTAGACATTACATAACAGGCTATGAAACTTTTATTCATACTGACCATTCTGCAATTAGATATTTAATGAACAAAACTGTTACTAATGGCAGAGTGACAAGATGGCTTTTACTTTTGCAAGAATTCAATATTACTGTGTTGGATAGACCAGGAAAACAGAATACAGTAGCTGATTTCTTGTCTAGAATTCAAAACACTAAAGAAGATTCTCCTGTAGAAGATAAGTTTCCTGATGAATATTTGTTTGCAGTAACTATTAAGACCCCTTGGTATGCAGATATTGCTAACTATTTGGTTACAGGGAAACTACCTTCACATTTATTTCCAAGAGAAAAATGAAAGATTATTCAGGAGAGTTCAAAATATTCATGGATTTCTAACGAATTGTTTAAAACAAGGCCAGATCTTGTGATCAGAAGATGTGTCAGGGAAGATGAAATGCCTGATATTCTTAAGGCATGTCATGATGAACCATGCGGCGGACACTTTGTGGACAAAAGGACGGCCTATAAAATCCTTTCTTTGGGATATTATTGGCCTTCCCTCTTCAAAGATGCAAAACAATATGTCAAAAGGTGTGATAGTTGCCAAAGAGTAGGGAAACCTACCCTTTCAAATGAAATGCCATTGCAAACACAGGTACTCATTGAACCCTTTGAAAAATGGGCTTTAGATTTCATTGGACCGATTAATCCACCATCGAAGCAAAAGAAGTATATATTGGTTTGCACTGATTATGTTACTAAATGGGTAGAAACTAAAGCATTAGTATCTGCTACTGAAAATTCAGTTGTTCATTTTCTTTATGAGGATATTTTTACTCGCTTTGGTGTTCCAAGAGAAATTGTAACAGATCAGGGGAGCCAATTCACATCAAATTTGGTGGAGAAGTTGATGGAAGAATACAAAATCAAGCACAGAAGATCTACTCCTTACCATCCACAAGCAAATTGTCAAGTGGAGTCCACAAACAAAGTTCTTGAAAGTATCATCACCAAAACTGTTCATCTACATAGAAGAGATTGGGCAGAAAGGCTTCCTGAAGCCTTGTGGGCCTACAGAACTACATGGAGAAATACAACAGGACATTCTCCCTATGAACTTGTTTATGGGAAAGAAGTCTTGCTCCCCATCGAGTTCCAAGTCAAGACCTTCAAGATAGCAGTTCAGTTGGGGATGGACTTATCAGAAGCCCAAAAGCATAGAATGGAGCAATTGAATGAGCTAGATGAGATCAGACAAGAAGCAATTCTAAGAACTGATCTAGTTCAATATCAAAGAACTAAATGGCATGACAAATATATCAAAGAGAAGAAGTTTCAGGAAGGAGATTGGGCATTGTTATTTGATTCCAAGTTTAAAGATTTTCAAGGGAAATTTCAGACTCATTGGCTTGGGCCATATGAGATTGACAAGATCTTTAGCAATGGAGCTGTAAGAATCAAGACCGTTGATGAGTTTCAAACTCCTCTTATTGTGAATGGCCATAGATTGAAAGTTTATCATAAGCCACTCTCAAAAGAGGATTTTGTCAAGATGTTTCAAGAAAGTTCTGCAATCAGGCTGGTACAGAAGAATTCTTCTTCTCCACCAGCCTAGCTTTTGTTTTTCAGTTAAAAAAAATAAATAAAAAAAATAAAAAAAATAAAAAAAAAATGGTATAAGCCTGAAAACCAATCATTGATTGGCAGTCTTATGCAGAAAATATAGAGTGAAAATCAGGAACACCTGACACTCTATATTTTCCAAAAAAATCTCTCTTTCATTTCACAAGCTTTGTCACCACCCACTCCATTTCATTCCACTTCATTCCATTTCATTTAATTTCATTTCACTTCATTCCACTTCATTTCATCCATTCCATCAATAAAAATATTTTTCATGACCATTTCCATCTGGTCATTTGTCATTTGTTCATTTCTATTCAACCAAGTAATAGCTGTGTCAGTTTCCGCAGCTGACATCTGTTTCCGCAGCTGACTCCAGTTTCCGCAGCCAGAAGCAGATTCCGCAGCTACTACTTTGTTTTCAAAGAGAATGTACAGTCAGATGTTATTGCCATAATTAGAAAATAAAATGCAGGTGAGAGGATCAATGGAGCATTCAAGACACCAATGGAGATCAATCAGTTGAAGACCAAGGGCAAAAGCAAAGATTCCAAAGGTATGAATAAAATTTATTTCAAATAGTATTGAAAAACACATTTTTATATAGTTCTGAACCATGAGCTCTATCCATTACGCGCAATGATTATATTGACAGTTCCGTAACCTTTCACGATCTCCATATTATCCTCTTGCATTCATTCACAAATGGTTTTATCATTAAAAATCCGATTTTCACTCATGTTCCAATATCCCACCGGAGATAATGAGACGTATTTGATTTGACCAAGGACTCTTACAGCCGCATAAATTCATAACCGTTGATTGAAATGTGTTCATATTTAATTGCGCAGCCACCAAAATTCAAAACGTTGCCGAATGTGTTATACTTTGTTAATCTCTTTGTCGTGTCTCTGCCGTGTTTACGAAACCCCACTCTACTCATTCTCACTCCCTGTTTCACTCCATTTCATTCCTTTTGCTCATTCTCACTCCCGTATATCTGCCCACAGTCTTACTCCATTCCGTTTATGGTGCTCATTCCCATTTTATGATACATCCCCACAGCCATTGTGCTCGTTCCTGTGCATTCAATCATTTTATTTCCATTTGAAACCCTCATGAAGGAAAATTTGTGAAGAACAGAGAAGTGAAATGGGAAAATTGCTAAGAGCAGAGCCGAAAGGACCGAAGTTTATAGAGGGATATCCGCAAGTAAAGGAGATATTGAAGAAAGCAAAATGGCTGCGTTTTATCCAGAAATTCAGAGGTTACCACAAAGAAGTTACGAAAGCATTTGCAAGGTCGTTTGATGGCTCGGAAGCAGAAATTGGAGACCTTAAGTTTATGGTCAATGAAGCATCTATAGCAACAGCCACGGAACTTCTTCAGGAGGGAGAGCGTTGGTTCAAAAATAAAAGCATCAGTGATGAGGCATGGAGAACAATCTTACGAAACCAAGGTATGGACATAACTTTTTTTAAAAGAGGAATTCCTGTGCATGCATTGAAAGAAGAATGGGCCACTTTACTGCTAATTGTTCAGAAATTCATTACATGTAAAGGCCGTTTTGGGTCCATGTATATGTACCATACCAGGCTATTGATGAATTTTCTAGAAAATCAAACTCTCAATCTCCCATATTTTCTATTCAATAGCTTGAAGAAAATGGTTGTGACTGTTCAGAAACACTTAGGAGATGTAGAACCCCATCTATATCACCACGGCCTTATAAAAATTCTGATTGAAAAGGAGTTAAAGGAAAGAAAAGACACATGGGAACAATTTCTAGTTAGAAATTTCTTTGAGGAACCTCAGGAAATTCCTAAAGGTAGTTCAATAAGAAGGAGTAGAAGAAAAAGAATAAATGTTGGAGACCTTAAGTTTGTGGTCAATGAAGCATCTATAGCAACAGCCACAGAACTTCTTTAGGAGGGAGAGCGTTGGTTCAAAAATAAAAGCATCAGTGATGAGGCATGGAGAACAATCTTACGAAACCAAGGTATGGATATAACTGTTTTTAAAAGAGGAATTCCTGTGCATGCATTGAAAGAAGAATGGGCCACTTTATTGTTAGTTGTTCAGAAATTCATTACATGTGAAGGCCGTTTTGGGTCCATGTACATGTACCATACCAGGCTATTGATGAATTTTCTAGAAAATCAAACTCTCAATCTCCCATATTTTCTATTCAATAGCTTGAAGAAAATGGATGTGACTGTTCAGAAACACTTAGGAGATGTAGAGCCTCATCTATATCATCACGGCCTTATAAAAATTCTGATTGAAAAGGAGTTAAAGGAAAGAAAAGACACATGGGAACAATTTCTAGTTAGAAATTTCTTTGAGGAACCTCAGGAAATTCCTAAAGGTAGTTCAACAAGAAGGAGTAGAAGAAAAAGAATAAATGTTGAAACCCAAATTACTCCTACTCAGGAAATTCCCGCAGCTAGCACAACAAGAAGAAGTAGGAGGAAAAGAACAATTGATGAAATCCAAAATACTCCTACTACTACTATGGAAAGAACTGATAGGGAAGAGAGACTGGTAAAAAGGAAGAAGAAGGAAATCAAGGGTAAGAAGCCAATAAGAACAAGAGAGAAAGAAACTATTGAGGCTGTACATAAAACTCCTTCTTCTGAAGAAGAAGATCATCAAATGCTTTCTGAAAGATTAGTTTATCTTCAAAAACAGTCATCTATATCCAAGAAGGCAGAGAAAGGAAAACAAGAACAAAAGGATAGTGTACCACAGCGTGTGAGGAGAAGCAGCAGACTTAGGGGGAAATTGAGAAAAACGCAAATTAAGAGTTCTCATTTCATTGATTTGGGTGAAGAGACATCTGAACAGTCCCCAACTGACCATAGTCCATCTCAGACAGTTAGTGAACCTGGTTCATTTCATTCCCAATCAGACAATGAGCATCCTCCATCTTATTCTCAGCAAAATATTGATGTAAGCCCTCCTCGGCCAGATTTTGAACATAACTCTCCTTCACAACATTTTGGGGACAGCCTAATAAAAATGACACCTGAAATAGACCCCCAGCAGCAGGAAGTATATGACTATATAGAATCTTTGGAAAAGGAAGCCACAGGTCCAAGTACTTCTTCCATTCAGCCTCATACATTGCAGGAAGATTTAGTTCAATCATTGAAACAGGAAATTTTTGAGCTGGAGCTTTTAAATAGGCACATCAAAAATGAAAATGAAACATTGAAAGAACAAGGCAAACTGGACAAGATCATCCATGATAATACTATGTTACATTTGGGAATATGGAAAAAGAAGAATAAGAAATTGAAAAGGAAATGCCAGAAATTGAGCAGAGCACATGTAAATATCAAATTTAGATGCTTAATGAAGAAACCCAGAATGATGGCAGTACCAAGGAAGAAGAGAAGAGGATTGGATGTGCTGGCTGAAGTATCAAGGCACATGAACTGAACAAAGAGTATCAAAATTTTGGTTGCATGAGGACATGCAACACCTTCACAGTGGGTGTATGTTGAGTCCCAAATTTGCATCTTTTCCATACACTTTTCCATACCTTTTTCACTCACCTAAACCTCCCAAATTGTCAATATCATGTGCAAAAGAGCATCTAACATGGTTTTTAATTATATTTTTGTGTTTGTTATTTGATCTAGATTTTGTTCATTCAGCTGCGGAATCTTGCCACTTTCCGCAGCTGCTGCAACTTTCCGCAGCTATTTTGTGAAACTCTATGCTACAGGTGTCTACAAGGGAAACGAGCCACATGGGCAGGTCAGGAATGACGTGGACATGGTTCGTGACCTATTGGTTCAAGCAAACTCGTCCAAAGAAGCCGCGGTCAAAGGCATCCACATGGAAGTCAACCATGGAGTTTCATGTCGGCCGGACTCTGTTTCGTGTCACATAAAGATCCATACGGCCGTTTCTAAGCCTGCGGAGGATAAATCGACATCTGTACAGGGCTCTAGAGTCGAATTCAAGCATCCACCTCTCGTAGATTTATTTTCCAACACGGCCATGCTCCTATATCCGTGGACGTAGTGGTCTACGTGCTTTTCACCAGCATGAACTTTAGGAGACAGTTATAGTTCGTTGTTATATATAATGCGTTTGCATATGCATATAGAGTTAGTCGATATTAGTGAATGTAGTCTCTGTTATCTTTTGATTAGTCTGCTCTGTAGTGATTATGCTGCACTTGTGCCGTAACATTACCATTCTGTAATGACTGCTTTTTAATAAGAGAAGACTCTGTTTTTCAACTTAATTCGTATTTGAGGACCGTTGCCAAGGCTGGTGTAGAGGGCCCCTGCTCAGCTAAGGTTTTGTGCATTAGTGTATAATTTTAATTTCGTTTATTTAGAGATCATTGTGTCATAATCCATTCATATGTTCATACATTGCATTTGTTTCATTTCTGTTTATAAACTTCCATAATTTCCATTTCATTTCTGTCACTGATCAGTGCTCTTGTTTCAGGTTATAGATAGGCAGCCCGGGCATTTTCATAGCTTTTTAACTAGTGACATGGAACTAACATTGTTCTGCTGCTAATTTTCTTTTCATAGCTTTTGTTTAATTTCAGTATTGCTTATCTGCTTCAGTAGTTAAATTTAGATATACTAAGCTGCTCATAGCATCTTCAGTTGCCTCCGAAAGCCACAGCTGGACTGATGGTGAGGGATTGTATTGTGAAATGTGTAGTTTAGTATTAGTTTCTTTTATGCAAATTTAGATATATTAAATCATGCATGACATCTTCGGTTGCCTCTGAAAGCCAAAGCTGGACTGATGGTGAGGGATTGAATCATGAGTGTATGGTTTAGTATTAGTTTACTTTCTGCAAATTAAATATCAGTTACTCAAGTTGTTTATGATTACTTCCGAAAATCATAGTTGGACTAATGATGAAGGGTCAGAAGATAAATTGATGTAATCTGATTTAGATTTATTTTGTTGCAATTTTGAATTTTCTTAAGCATAGTTTCTTTTGTGTTTAGTCGGCAGCAAGAATATTTTGGTTTTCATGCTCACTAGTTTACTGTTTTGATTTATTAGATTAGCAGCACCTTTCCATTTCAGCAGCACATTTTCATTTCCTTTCTAGTCTTATCATTGTAAATTTCAAGTTGCTTTTAAAGTTTCAAGTTGGTAAATCATTATAGGGGATATTACTTCCTTGAACAAATATAACCAAACTTGTTTTCATCTTAGAATTTCCATTTCACCTTAGAAAAACCAAAAACGACAAAAAGTTAAGAAATAGGTTATCTTGCACATATAGTGCGTCGCACTTCATCAGCTTACGATTCCCGGATTGACAAATTAAATGCAGCAATTTAGGACACACTAAATTGACCAAACACCTACTAGACAACGTTGTTGATCTGGTCATGGTTGACCCAGTCAAATGTCTCAGTCCCTTCCACACATAACGATGTTTTATTTAGATAGCCCAGATTTAGCCTTTTTCACATGGGGCATTGATTTATTCACTGTTTTTAGGATTTTTTGTTGTCCTCCCTTACACATTTATTCATGTAACAGAAAAATGAAACAAAATTTTATATTCCCATTAGCTTGGTCTAATTGGGAATATTACAACATCACTAACAAACCCCTACAATTTTGCAGCCATGAAGCTATGTAGATTATATGGTCTCCTTGATAATACCAAATTCTCCATAAAGTAACTTCCCCCAATTGATTCTTGTGTTAACTCCTATATCTTGTAATGGGCAACCATTATTTTTGAAAATATAACTAAAGCAATGAATGAATATTGCCAAACAAGAGCTTCTTCCTCCAAACCCATCCCTCAATTTTTTATTAGTGCATATATTTTTAATGCTATCTATTTTTCTACCAGTTTTCCAGTTATGGGTTGGAAATGGACTCCCGAGGATCCCACTCCTACTCATTTGAATCATAAAGAGATATGGGAGCATAATTATGCACCACATTATCATAGTATATGTTATGTAGTTGTATTACTGTTACATTAATTTATGTTTGACAGAGTGAGCCCTAGGTTCAGTAAGGAAGCGCTTGCAAACCTTCAAATGATAGGCAGATGTTTTTTTGAAGAATAATTTTCATATATTAGAGTATTTGGAAGCTTCACTTCCCCACATATTCTTCATTTGTATGTTTCCGATAAATTAATGGCGAGAGAATTCACTTACCAAACTGTTGGTAATGGACTCACCAAATCTTTGAAGGATAGTAAAAAATCCTTATGGCCAAGTTTTCCACTCGAATGTGGTACATTTACCCTCAGTAATTTCTATCATGCATTAAAATAATGTCAGAATATTGAGCTTTTGAAGCTCCCTGTTTTACCCTCAAGGCAGTTCGATCCAGAGAATATTGCTAGCAATTTTACTCACTTAGTTAAAGTCAAACCTATCATACACACTGATGATATATTTGAAGACATCTTGAAATCAATTGGGACTTTTGAAGAAGTCCAAAATTTTGTCAAATTGAACCTAAATATAGAAAGAAATACAGATATAAAACGAGTACAGATAACAAAGACTCAGGCGTATCCCTCAAAATGTCTTAGTTACTAGTTATACGACTGAAGCAAGCAAAGAAATCAAGATAGAACAAATAGATTCACAAAATACAAGTGAACTAGATAAAACCTAGACTCCAGTTAACAACACATTTCTAAATACCCCAGAGGTATCATCTTCACAAAAAGATACATAATTTCACAATCCAAAGGGACAAACAGTTTCGGCAAAAGAAATCATTGAAAGTCCTGGCATAACCTCCCAAGAAACAGAAGTCATTCTTGTGTTTCCAACTGATGAGATTTTTCTGAAGGTAACTAATATCCCTCCACTAGATGTATTATACATCCCTCTCCATGAATCTGTAGTAAGGAAACAATGAAAAAGGAGAAGTATTGAAACACCTCCAGGAAATGAAGTAATGGAATTTGTATGGAAAAATACTCCTTCAAATCCAATTGAAAATGTGACTCGGCTATCACAATTTTCTAGAGCATACACTACTATAACAATGGATAAGGAAACCAAAGTATCCATTTTGGTTGAAGAAAAAAATGATAATATCATGCAGCTATAACAACAATTGGATGAAGAAAGGAGAAGTCTGAATCAGAAGGTAGAGCAACAACTCCTCAAATTTAAGAAAAATATGTAAATTCTTAAGATAAGTCGTGAAAATGACTTATCTAGAAAAAAAACATTGATTAAAGAATTGAGAGAAGAGCTTAGAAAATGTGAAGGTATTCCTATTGCAGAGGAATTCATAAAAGAAGCATTGGCATTGAATGCCTTACTCTCTCAAAAAAAAAAAAAAAACTTGTTTATTTTACAGATGTCAGACATAATCCCACACTTGGAAATCAATGAAAAATTAGCCAATATAGTCATTGACCAGAGAATTGAGTTTAATTAACTCAATACTAAAATTTCTGATTATATTGAATGGCAAGATTCAGAGGAAGGGAGAAATTCAAGTCTCCCAAAGATCAAAGAAAATTTCAACGATATCCTTTTACTGACTGGGATGCACAGGTAAAATAGGCAGAGTTGGCCATAGCCAGAGCAGCAGGTATATAAAAGAGTATGGTGAAAATGATTAACCACATGTTACATTCCTTTGGTTTGATTAAAGAAGGAAATCAAAAATTGATTCTTGATATCAGGAATTTAGAACAAAGTTGGAAAAACACTGGTCAAATCTGAGAAGAAATGCTTGCACAGCTGAAGAAGACTGATTGGGAACCATACTGGAAATTATTGGTTAAACCACGTAGTAAAGTAATGGCATTGAGTTTCTCTCTGGATTCCATACAGAAAATGTAGCCACTTTTACAGGATGCTACATTTTCTGGGAAAATAAAGATGTGCTTCGGGAAGCCTCCACAAGTTTAGCCGATGTCAGATATTTGTGAGCAGAAAAGCAGAGCTGGAAGTAATCTATCATCGGGCATGATTATAAGTTAGTTTGTTTTTAATAATTTAAATTTTAGCAAATAGGCACTAGGAATGAGGAAGGTTGTTTGAAACCACCTCATAGGATATTTTGTATAATCTATTTTTGTAAGTAGTTAATATAGTATTTAAACCATTCTCATGCATTTAGAGAAGGGTCCAAAATTTTATTGAGAAAATTTACAAAGAATGCTTTATTGTAAGTTTGTAGATTCCTCGATGAAATAAAGAAACATGGCCTTTTCAGTTATACATCATTTTGTTGATCACTGTTGATGCAATTTTGCATTCTCTAAAAGACTCATTAATACAAGGATTGATTGTGGCCTATTATTGCTGATCAAATGAACAGGACAATATACATCTGGTACTATTATCATGTATGATAAATTTTGTTTTAAACATTAGTGATAAGTCCATCTTCCATGAATTATGTATGAAATCAATCGTTTATGTTTGAAATATTAGTTACACTATTGTACGATATAAAGATAGAAATTGATTTATTTTATATATGATCATCAGAATATATGCAATATGTTTTACCTTTTCTTTGGATTAACTATTTCTCAAAAGAATCATCTTACAAATTATTACTACTATTAAGTCTGTGATTGATCTAAATCATCACATATTGAATAGATATCATTCTAAATCGCATAAAATTAGTATTATCCCGGGTTAAATTAAATTAGACTTAATTAAAAGTTTTGCATTCTAGAATAAATTTATTTTAGATTTTAGTAATTCTTTATGAAAATATTTTGAGACAAACCCAACAATCATACAAAAAACCCAAATCTAGGAAACTGTTCCCATTACACCCAGTAGAAGCCACTATCACAAATGGAAAAGGAACTACTTTAAGGTCTGGAATGAGTGGTTATCCCCCTTGTTGTTGTCATGGATTTTGGAAGCCTCAACATTTTTGGTGCTATGAAGAGGGCCTGGCTATGAATGGAATATAAATATAAACCTCAAACTAGAAGCCCTCATAAGATTCGATCTCCCCAAAAGCATCCTACAACTGCCCGAGCAAATTCTAAATCACCAACCTAGAAATCGAAAATTGTAGAAACTTTTCCCTCATCTCCTAAAATAATTCAGCAGTCATCTGCTTCAGAATTCATTCCTGAGTCTCTTGAAGTTCAATCTTTAATTCAGATATTAGAAGGAATATCTATTTCTACAGAAAATCCTGTTAAACCAGAAGCTTATGAAGAAAGCGTTACTTCCCTATTCAAAGAAACTTGTATATTAACCCGATCCAAAAGCGAAAGACTTGGAATTCCTCATTTTAAATTTCCAATAGAATTACATCGAAAAAAAGCTTCTATATCTGGATCTAAGTCAGGTACGAGTGAAGTCACGTCAAATTTTCCTTCAGTTATTTCTTCACATCCTCTTATTCAATCTACATCTTCTTATTCTTCCATTTCCTCTACTCAAACAATCAGTACTATCACAAGTATTATTGTTCCAGTTGTGAGCTCTACATCCATTTCACCTACTTCAGGATCTACTTATGTATCTTCAAAAACTTCAATTCCAATTATGGCTAATTGACCTTGGACAAATCTTGGTGCTGTATTAATTGCAAATCCAAATCCTCTTCTAGATCATCCTAAAAAATGGCTACAAAATTATAATCCAGATGATGGTCTTCCTGCTGAAGAGAATATCAATAATTTTATGTTAGCCATGAATCTTAATGGAGTTGCTCATGAAGATATTGTAGTCAGATTGTTTCCTTATACTTTACAAGGATCTGCAGGATCCTGGTACTTTTCACTTCCAGCAGGATCTATTACAGATTGGGAAACTTTTGAACAAGTTTTTCTTGCAAAATTTGGAGATGATAGAAATTTTGCATCTTTAATCAATGCCCTTTCGAATCTAAAAAAAAATTCAGGTGAAAGGATCAAAGATTTCAACACCAGATTTAACAGGTTATTAAAAAAAATCTCAACCGCTTCCAAGCCTATTGTTGATGTACAAATAGAGTGGTATAGTTCTTCCTTACCTTCTAATATGGCTATTTTTGTAGATAGAACTGGTAAATCTACCCTTTTATAAAGCATGAAAGAAGCCCTTGCTCTAGAGAAAAGAATATTAGCATTAGAAAAACTATCAGAGATAAAAGATAGAAAATCAAAGAAAGTGACATTTAGTCAAGATTTCAAAATAAAGTCTTCAAAGATCCACTTGATCTTGAAGGTCTTCAAAAAGTGTTAAAGACTATGTCAAATGACATGATTGATATAAAGAAACAAGTTTCTGAATCATCAGTACCTAAGAAATCATATCGCCCATTTAAGAAAAATCCTTCTTCAACTTCTCAGCCTCCAAATGTTATTTCAAATGCCAAATATGATCAAGATACTGAAGATCCCTTACCATCTAAACAAGAAGCAGATTCTGAGGAACAAGTTGAACTGAATGGGTTATTGGATTTCATTCTCCCCTCAGAAGAAGAAACAAAAGCTATGCCTGTGTCTACTAGAAGCAAATCTTCTCCTGATTGAACTAGATGAAATCAGAAACATAAATCTCTCCCCATAAAGGAGAAAACAACAATACAAAAATCTAAAACTATCCAAACAGATCCTATTTCATCTGATCCTATTATAACTTCCAAAAATTTGATAGTTTCAGATACATTGGAATACAATATAGTTGAAGATATGAAAAATACCAAAGAAAATATTTTATTACATGAAATGACCAAAATCAAACAACAACAAATTTTTTTACTTATAGAACTCAAGGCAACCCCTGTAGATCCTATACAACCACTGGTTATAGCTCAAGCTTATAAAGATATGGGAAAACCTCCATCATATCCAAACAAAGTAAATCCCAATGATCTTGCTTTAATTGGTGATAGATCTATTTCTCACACTCCTCCTTTACTTTTGACTTGTGATATTTTCAAAAAAAATGTTCATAACTATCTTATTGATTTGGGAGCTTCTTCAAACATCTTGCCAGGAATGACGTGTACAAAATTGAATATCACTCCTCAAAAATCTATTGTACATGTAGTCCAATTAGATAGAACAAAAGTAGAAGTCATTGGAGAAATGTTGTCAGTATCCATTAGACTATCATCCAATCCAAAGGTATTGCAAGTAATTGATATTTTGGTCGCAAACATTCCTGCATTTTATGGCCTTATTTTAAGCAGGGATTGGTCTGAAAATTTACATGGATATTTCGCTACCAATTGGTCACACATGTGGTTACCATATAATGGTAAACCAAATCAAATCTGAGTTGATAGCGAAAAATTTATGAAACATATAGTCATTGAAATAGAAGAAACAAATGAGCATGTAGCTTTCACCAATAATATTATTGGAAATTATTTAGATAAATCTTTTCTTAGATCGTTCAATGCCCAGATTTCACCTTTTTCAACAAACACTGCTATTTCTCAAATTGAAAACTTTTCTCAAAAAAACACTTCTATATGTCTTAATCTTAGCAATAAAATTTCAAAAAATTCTTTGTTTTGGAATTTATACTTTGATGGTTAAAAATCAGAAGATGGTGCAGGAGCATGTTGTGTTTTAATCAATCCACAAGGAGAGAAAACAATTCTAGCTTGCAGACTTGAATTCCAATGCACAAATAATACCGTTGAATATGAAGCATTGATACAAGGTTTGTACAAAGCTATTAGTTTAAATGTTAAATATTTGCAGGTATATGGAGATTCTAAAATAATTTTTAGGCAAGTCAGAAATAGGATTCATTGTATTTCTAGACATTTGAAACACTATCAAAATCTATTTTTCTGCATTTAATATCTCCACAGTTCCTAGATTAGAAATCACGAGTGCTCATTTACTTGCTAATGTAGCATCTAAACTTATACCATCCGAAAAATTTAGCCTAGACATATTTTCAATTGAATTAATTTTTAGGCCTTCCATTCCTAACAACATAACAAATTGGAGAGCATTTAAAAATGACGCAGATATAGTAGAATTTCTTACATCAAACAGAGCTTATGAAGGTCAAATCATAGACGAACATGAACATGACTTACAAATTGAAGATAAACAAAATACTAATCCAATTCCCAAATCTGTAGTCAAAATGGAATATCTTTATGATTTAAAAGATAGATTTAAAAATATTGTCAATTCAAAAACCCAGAGTTCTACTCTAAAATTTGAATTGATTAATCTTGGTACACCAGAAAACCCTCAAAATATCAACCTAGGTCTTGGATTAAAATCTGAAGAAAGGTTGTCATTCATTAAGTTTTTGAAAACATATAAAGATATATTTGCATGGGATTATTCAGATCTCAAGACATATGATACTTCCATAATCCAGCATACCATACCTATGACCTCAGATGATAAACCTTTTCAACAAAGACATAGAAAGATCCACCCAAATTTAGACAATCAAATTAAATCCGAATTAAATAAAATGCTCAAAGCTAAAGTTAATTTTCCCGTTAGACGTTCAAAATGGGTGTCAAGCATGGTCCTAGTTAGAAAAAAAATGGATACATTAGGATTTTCATAGACTTTAGAAATTTGAATAAAGCTTGCCAAAAAAATAATTTTCCCTTGCCTACCATGGAACAGATATTTTAGTCAGTTGCAGGATCTGAATTGATATCTTTTCTCAATGGATTTTCTGGATATAATCAGATTATGGTACATCCAAATGGTAGATTAAAAACAACATTCAGGACAAAGTGGGGAACATACACATATCAAAAAATTCCTTTTGGGTTGATTAATGCGTGTGCTACATTTCAACGTGCTATGGATATAGCTTTAAGAGGATTAATCAATAACTCAGTTGTTATATACTTAGATGACATTACTATTTACTCTAAGCATAGAAACAATCATGTTAATCACCTAAAACACATTTTTGAAAGATGTAGAAAATTTGGTATTTCCTTGAATAAAAAAAAAATGTTATTTTACCTTATCAGAAGGTAAATTATTAGGGTTCATTGTCTCTAAAAAATGATTCTATATTTACCCTGATAGGATTCAAGAAATTGAAAACATCCCTTTACCACACAATAAAAAAAACAATGCAATCATTTTTAGGAAAAATTAATTTTATAAAAAGATTTGTTCCTGATTTCTCCCAAATCATCTTACCCCTACAATCAATGATTAAGAAAAATTCAAATTTTAAATGGGGAAAAGATGAGAGAATTTCTTTCGAGCTGATTAAAAAGGCTATCATCGAAGATCCTTCTTTAATGACTCTTGATTTTCTTAAGCCATTTATATTATATACATTTTCGTCTGATACATCATACGCAATAGTTTTAACACAGCTAAATGATCAGAACATTGAAGCACCGATTTCACTTTTTAGTTCTAATCTTCAAGTTGTTGAGTTAAATTATTCAACAGTGGAAAAACAAGCTTATGTTGTATTTAAAGATTTGAAACATTTTAGAAATTTTCTCCTAAAAACACATACTAAAATAATAGTACCTTACTCAGAAGTAAGGCAATTATTAATCCAATGGGAAGTAGGAGAAAAGAGAGAAAATTGGGTCACTGCACTTCAAGAATATGATGTAGAGATACATCTTGCTAGAATTGTTAAAGGTCAAGGTCTTTGCAGGATGTTAACTGGAGTCTCTCATTTACCGATAAAAGAGAACCAACCAAATGAAATACAACTATCTGAGGTAAGCCTAAACGATTCTCAGTCACAATATGCTAATATGAAAATTTTCTTATAAAATGGATATGCTCCATTATATCTCAATTATACAGAAAAGCGTGCTCTGAGACTTAAAGAAAATCAATATAAACTCATATATGATGTCCTATTTAGAAAGAATTATGATTCTATATTATTGAGATGTTTAGAGAGAACTGAAGCTGAAAAAGTAATGCAGGAATTACATGATGGACCAGCTGGAGGTCATTTTCGGAGGAAACACCACAACTCATAAATACTGCATGTTGGTTACTATTGGCCAAATCTATTTAAAGATTCACATGAATACGCAAGAAAATGCAAAGTGTGTCAAACTGCATCAAGGAGAGAAATGAAAGTAGCATTTCCGCTACAACCAGTAAATATCCAACAACCATTTGAACAATGGGGGTTAGATATCATAGGTGAAATAAGTCCAAACTCTTCTAAACAACATAAGTATATTCTAACTGCAACAGATTATTTCACAAAATGGGTAGAAGCTATCCCATTAGAGGTGGTTAATACACAAAGTATTACAGATTTTATTGATCAGTTCATAATCACCATATTTTTCCTTCCATAAGCTTTGATATTTGATAATGCATCTTATTTTTCTGGAAATTCTATGATTGAATTTGCTTTGGAAAGAGGTTTCAAATTAAAATACTCAGCTAATGTAATGTTCCCAAAATTAGCATGAAGCTAATTGGAACATTGATTTTGCTTATATCATCTAGGAGGTGAATAAAATGGGTAAGAAGACCCATGAGTAGGAATAAATCCCTCATAGAGTGAAAGAGAGCAATAAAGTAGCTTTATTTTGCGCCTTCCAGTGTGAAAAGGGGCAAATTCATGAGGACAAGGTCAAGTTTGATCACGTCAACAACACTCCCTAAGAGGGTGTGGATTGCTTGGGAAGACAACACAGTTTGAATGGGAGTAATATCACTTGGTGGAGGAAACCCTAGTGTGTGGGGTCAAAGGCAAGAAGGTTTTCATTTGCATAAAAGGAGGAAGAGGCAGCCATAGAAGATCATGTTATTAAGTATTGATTTTGGTCTGAAGACTAATTTTCATTCTCTTGTTGTTTAGCAGAGCTGCAGTGCTTTTTAGCACAAGGAAATCCGATTTAGGATTCCTTCTCCTTCTTGAGAGGCCTCTTGAGGGATTACACTTCATTTCTCCACATCCAGATTCAAGGCCAAAGCCACTTCCTTCAGCTACAATGTTATTTCTGCTCAAGTATAATGTTGTGTTGCAGGGTGTTGCAGTGGAGGTTTCACAATAGCATTCCTTGGCTTTTTTCCAGAGGAGGAAGCCATATTTCCTTTGGGAGATCTGTAAGGAAGGATTCAGAGCTCATTTCTGATCTTGGCACTTGGCCAACACTTTCTATTCCATCTATAGTGCATTTTCCCTCAGTATCTGCGTTATTTTCAAAGTACATTTGCAGTGAGGGTTTGTAGTGTTGATTGGAGGGTGAGATCTTCAGTGATAGGATGAGCCTTTCACTTACAAGATACATTGGATGAGGTTTACTTCATATTTTGTATCATCTTCAGCCATCTCCATCCAATTCCATTTTTTGAGTTGCAGCTGCTACCCTGCAATTCCGGCATTTTTCCATTTTTGTATATTTCAGCCAATCCTTCTAAGGATTGTTGTATTATTGTTTTCATGGGTTGAAATCTTGCTCCCCCTGATTAATTGAGCCAAATATAGTCATATATCTCTATTTTTATTTATTATTATGTAGTATCTCTATTAAACTGCATCCTCTTAGCCTGTAGAAATTCCTGTGTAGCAGTGTTTAGCTATTTTCATGTACATGTCCCTTTGAGGTTGCATTACTTTGTTTCAGTGACTCTTTACTCAAGGATTTGTATACCATTTCTGCTATAATATAAATTTTTTGGCTATCTACATCTTCAGGTATCCATGCTTATAAAAATAATGATGTTATTCCATTGTATGTTCATACATTGTTGCAGTCCCTCCATCAGGCCCTTTTTCAAGACAACTAGGTGCGGGAGATCTGTTTAACCCACCTAGATGGATTTATTTTGAGCCTCCTCTTGGATTTTGGTCTTAGATACATTGATCTAAGGGATCCATGTCTTGGTTTCAAATCCTGTAGTAGCCATTCCTGAAAAATGAATTTTTCAGGCATGCCTTGCAAGAAGAACCCATTTTGGGATATTACAGTGGTATCAAAGCATATTTCTTTGCTTAGCCTATGAGTCTCAACCCAAGAAGACAGAAGGAGATCAAAATATTTAAAGAGGATGGGTTTTATCTCATCATATTTAAGATCCATGAAGAACCTCCCCAAGGAAGATAAGAAAATAAAAGAGGAAGAACCTTGCACTTCCTATTCTCATAAAAAAGGAGACAAAGAAATGAGCAGGAAAAATACTCCCACATTTGGAGGAGAAAAAGGGGATAGGCTTGCAAATATTCTTCCAAAATATATATAGAACATTCATGAAGATTCTCAAGAAGATACAAAGGGAGATATGTAAAGAATCTCCAAAAGAGTTTGAATCTAATGCAAACTCTAGATTTCCATATGATCAGTGTGAGCAAGCAACCACACACCATAATACACAGTGCAGTCACATGCCCAAGTTTTCCATAAGAGATATGGAAAGAGGAGAAGAGGTTTCTAGGAGGGGAACCCTTAGTGATTTCCTGAAAGAATATGAGCCTAAAACTCAGAAATTCCGAGATCATCTCAATTTTTCAGAGTTTTGCAAAATCAAGGTGAAGGGAAGAGAGCAGCAGGATAGATTTATCCTATCCACTTTTGAAGGTTCAACTACATGCTCATCCAAGGCTTGGGTGAAGGAGTTAGATACCTTTTTTCAGCAGCACAAAATCCTTGAAGATGAAGCCATCAAGGTTGCACCACTGCATTTGAGAGGTAAGGCCTATGCCTGGTGGATCTTTGAATCCTTTTCTTTAAAAAGTGTAAACACTACATCTTATGCAAATTTCACTAAGGCATTAGTGAAAAGGTTTGATAGAAGGTGTTAGCACCCTGTAATCAGAAATATTGGCAAAATTCTGACTACAGGGAGAACATCGTTTCAACCACTTTGGGATTCTAGGATCTAGCCCTCCTGAATTCGGAGAGGGATCTCTCCAATAAGTGTAAAGATGGATTTGTCTTTGAAGTTTTGGGTAATGATATTAGGATAGTTATGAAGGCCAAGGGTTTTGCTTGTTTTTGGATGGTTGATCATGATTAGTGTTTGAGGTGGAAAGTTCTAAATGCAAAGAGTTTCAAAGGTGTGAAGTTGCAAGTAAATAGAGCAAGCTTTGGCCAGGAAGATAGATAACTATAGGTTTTAGTCCACTGGGCTATGGAGTCATAATAGGGTATAATTGAAACATCAAGAGCCAATAGTGGTCCATGGGGAAATTCATCTATATCTAAGGATCTCTTTAAAGTTTGATTTATGGAATGAAATGATACAACAAGGAGGAGAATTAAACAGATGAAGAACAAAGAGTAGCCTAAGATCTGGTAAGTACTTTTAAACTAGCTAGCTTTTGACATACACTTGAGAAAGACATGAAAGTAAACTAGGATTTGGTAAGTAATTTTAAAATAGCCAGCCTTTGATACACTTTCAATAGAAAACATTTGAAAATAGAGGGAAACACTAATGATAACAAAGGATGGTCTAAGATCTGGTAAGTACTTCTAAACTAGCCAGCTTTCAACACATTCCAAGGGAAACTTTCAGTTAGTATTTTGGGATAAAACTAGGACCAAGGCTCACCATATCTTCCTCAGTTCATAACTGCTTAACATGAAATGAAAATAACATTTAAGTACAATATTCATCTAGGAGAAGAGGACGAGGGAATGCCAGCATTCCTAACTGCTCAATTGAATTAAATCATTCATAAATAACACATATTGGAAGAAAACATGAATATAAAGATTTTCAGTCAGAGAAGGGTACTGATATACAGTAGGTCCTAACTCTATGCATGATTTTCTTTATAAGAGAAGATGAACACAGTGAAGATAGAAACAAAATAACAAGTTACAATGAGAAAAACATCACCGTCAACATAGACCAGGATCCCATAAATAAGCTTGTATTGATGCTCCAAACCAGTTACAGCTTCAAGTCCAATGCTTTAGTTTAGCAATCATCTACTCATCTCAGCCTATCTTATCTATCAGAAGCAGAGCTCCAAGGGCCAGTGAACACTATTTACAAGTAGAAGTCTCAAGCTCAATTACATTTCAATGTTCAGTAGCCTAATCAACCAACCACTCTCTCATCTTTTGCAGTAGTATTTATAGAAGAATGAGGAGGTGAGATCTTATAAAATATCTCTAAATATAATTAATACAGACTTGATGGCTTCTTCAGCCTTTGGGGGGCTCGATGAAGAATCTTGAAAAGGTGTCCTTTCTATTAAATCATTTACATTAAGATTTAAGCTCGATGGGAGCTCTTTTTGACTTTTGAGGCTCTGTGTTATGTAAAAGTAACTCTGTTGATGTTTTTTACATTAAGTTCCTTGGCAGAATTTACTCTATGTCTGCACTTGAGACAAATATCTAATTTTGATCAATAAATTTGGCCTCTGATATGAATGCTTTGAGGTACAGGTGCCAACGTGGTAGCTGGGAGGAATCGATTTTCCTTAGCTGTGGCGGTGGGGGATTTCTGTCTGATGAACCTTTATGATTTTTCCTTTAATTGTGTTTTAATCAGGGATTATGCTTTTGATAAGCCATCTTAGATGTAAGCCCTGAAAATCTATCTTCAATATTCTGTTCTAGTGTGTTCCTGTCTTCAACACTGATACGCTTTGGTTTGTGCCTGATTCACTGTGTTTGTTGGTGTGCAGGGTTGCGCAGGGGTCGTGTGGCATCAATTCCTCATGAATTATTGATGGAATTTGGAGTTGAAACCTGCGAATGATTCCCTTTGATAAATCAAAGGCGTGAGGATCGCCACCCTCTACCTTTGAATTTTCTTCAAACATAGCGGGAAAAACCACTAGAACCCTGCAAAATACGAACAATGTTATAAAATCCTGCATATATAGGTTTACTGCTTCAAAAGACATGTGGGGAGAGCGTGGCCATTGGATGGCATCATCCAATGGTCGAGATTGATTAGAAGGGGTCAAAGGGAAATGGAGGAGGAATTAAATCGTAGCCATCGATCGCGCAGAGATCGACGGTCGGGAGCGGAGACGAAAAGTCAAAGCGAATAAGTCATTTTTTGGAAAAATGGAGGAAATGGATTAAAACCTTTTTTTTAGATAGAAATGGTCACAAAATCAAGTTTGGGGATCAGGAAAAACACAGGCTATTGGATGAGATCGGCCTACACGATCAACGGCGGAGAACGGGCGCCAAAAACCTTTACAAAATACGACCGGATTTCAAGTCTCTAATAAAATTAGGATGAATAAAAACCCTCAGGTCTGTAACTGCTGACTGGGCAAGGAATCAGAGAGATCAAGCATGGGCCGTCGATCTGAAAATCAGATCGACGGTGGAGAATTTCAATGAAACACGTCGTACCTTGGACTAACACACAGGCTTCTCCAGAGCGAGATCACCGTCCAATGAGTTGCCCTCAGATCAGACAGCATACGCTAATATCGTGCCGGGTCCATGTCTGACTTTTAATGTGTGATGAGGGCGGTATTTGAAATTCTCTCAAGGCCACATGTCAGCCGGTGGATGGTGTCGCTACCAAATGGAAAAAATTGCCTCCCTCTCAAAAGGCGGTGCAATGGATTCCACCCATTTCTGAACAGTGAGTGACTGGCGGGGACCACCGGGGCGATAGATTGCGTACTGTCGATCTGCAGATCAGATTGATGGTGGGGAGTGAAAGGAACTTTGCATCAACAGAAACTTTATGATATAATAAAAACCAACAAATTAATATAGATGAAGGTTTATACTTCGGGGACGAAATATTTATTTACAATACGGCCTGGCGCCCGTCTGCGGGGCCATGGGTTATATGGAATGCAACATGATCAAGGGCCATAATAGATAGGGCTAATCGGCATCGAAGCTTTTCACGTGGCAAAATATTTGTGCGCTCGGCTCTGTGCGATGCGATAGGTGCTCAAATGGCTTAGTGACTGGTTCCAACACCAGGGCGTATGGAGGGGAAGGGTTAAAGACTTAGTTCAAGGGGGTTTAATTTTGTAATAAGAAAATGGGTTTTTATAGACTTTCAATGGTTTTCAAAGGAATTTGAAGGTTTTGATAAGGAAAAGAAGGAGTCTTAAACCTTATCAAAGGGGTTTTGACAAAGGGGAGAGGGGAAAAAACATGAAAATGAAGTATTTTTGTGGGAAATAAAGGGATAAAACATTGAGGTTAGTTTTGGAAGAGGGGGAAAATGAAAATGGTGTTTGCAGTAGTATTCTCTTTTTGGAAATCAGCATAATTTTTGAACGTACAATGGGCACAGCAGTGAAGATTTGGATAGAGGCATGAGGCCTTCAAGATTCTTCAAGAGCCAACACTTTTTGCAATAAAATTTGTTCCTTGAAGGCTCCAAAATGATTTAGCCACCTTTTGGTATAACAAATTTCATAGGTGGCTAATAGTGGCTCCACTTGGGGATGGTGCCTTCTTGAAGGCATCAACAACTTCAGACTTGATTTCTCTGGGAGGCTGATTAGCTGCCTTATCCATTGGGTTGCCTTTATTTTAATGGATGATCTTCTTTTGCTCTGAAAACATATTAGCGGCCATAAAAACAATGGATTTTCATCAATACAACCTGTCTACCTACCCAATCCTACTGATCTAACATTTTTTCTTCTTTAGATTGCACTTGGATTGGCAAACTCTTTCACAACATTTTATTCTTTTGAAAGCAAAAAATCTAATCTATTTCTACTCCTTATTTCTCCATGGACTTAGATTAAACAGTTGAGCCCATATGATTCTCTACCTAATCTACTGTCTGTTGGGATTAAATTGTCCAACAGACTTTATTCTCTAAATTCTACAACAGAAATTTAAAAGCATTCAAGCCAGGATTGAACAGTCTAACTTGATGTTGGTCTATGGCATAGAAACAAGCTGCACATAGACATTATTTTTCACAAATTTAAAACAAAATGGAAGGTTTGAGATGTGAAATTTTAAAACATTTCCTTCCTCTTTTCTACAGCTCTGTTTTGACTCTTACTTGAGCTATCTTTCCTTTGCTAATTGGTTCATATTTTAAGTTGTTTTTAGAACCAGATTTTTACCTCCTTTGACTCAGAATTTGAAACAAATTTGAGTCATTCTCTCTTTGAAACTTTAGGTTCAGATTTTGAGCATGTTTGAACCTTTGATTTCTATTCTAAACTATCTACTGATAAGCCAAGATTAAACATTTTGGGAAATCGAATTCACTATCCTATCAGCAGAAAATTTAAAACTAATTAGTCAAGATTAAACAGTTTGACTAACTAGAAGTGTGTTCTTCAGAAGTGGCATTTGAGCTCGCACACTTTCAGATTTGTTTCTCCTTTTGGTATGGGGATATACCTTTCTTGCTTTCACAATCTTCCCTCTTTTCTTTCTTTCTTTGTTTTTGTATTTTTGATTTTTATAACTTTAAATGAAATGATAGGTGAAGTATTTACAATGAGAAAAAAGATAAACAGGCTTTCAAAGATGACATGGATCAAGAGAAGTAATGTTTAAGCATCCTGCCATTGATAGGACACCCAAAAAATTCTGCTCCATTCAACTCCTCCAAGAAAAATGCATTGTTACCAGCAGTTGAATGGATAGAGTAAGGGCCAAGCCATAAGTTGTCAAATTTTCCGTGCTTGCCCTTGTCTTCCCTCCTTGAGTCCCACTTTAAAACTTTGTCCCCAATATTGAAATTGCTTTTGTTCTTCTGTCAAAAAGCTTTTTAATGTTGTCCTGATTTTGCAATGCTTTGTTATAAACCTCCTCTCTAGTTTGCTGAAGATGAATGGTCTGATTTATTCTTCTGATTATGTCATTATCTTCAGTTTGCAACTCTTGAATCAACTTCATCACTAGTACACCAAGGCTGTTGGGAAAAATTGCATTAGTACCATACACAAGCTGGAAAGGTGACATGCCAATAGATTTCTTCAAAGTCAATCTGTCAGCCCAACGTGCATGAACCAGCTTTGTGTGCCAAGAATTTTTGTTGTCCTCCGACAGTTTCTTGATTATGTTCACTAAACTCTTGTTTGAGGATTCTGCAAGTCCATTACCTTGACGGTAATAGGCTGTGGAATGCCACAATGTTATCTGATATCTGTGATAGAATTCAACCATCTTCTTTGATCCAAATGCTGTCGCATTATCAGTGGTGATCTTGGTAGGACAACCAAATCTAGAGAGAATATTGTTCTCTATAAATTTTATAATAACAGAATCATTGGCCTACCTACAAGGTATGGCTTCTATCCACTTAGTGAAATAGTCTGTGGCAATGAGAATCCATCTATGTTGGGCAGAAGATGGTGGATGGATTTATCCTATAAAGTCAAGCCCCCACTGTTGAAAAGGGGCTTCAACAGTGACTGGATGCAGAGGTAGGGGTAGCAGTTTTCTTTTGCCTTCAAAAAGTTGACATTTATGATAGGCTATGATCGTCTTATGCACATCATGAAAAAGAGTAGGCCAATAGAAACCAGCCCTCAAATTTTTTTTGGCTGTTGTCTTCCAGTACAAATGATCTCCACACTCCCCTTCATGGAACTCGTGCTTAACCTTCTCTGCATCACACTCAGGCAAACATTTAAGCAATACACCGCTTGCATTTTTCCAATAAAGACATTTATCTATAATGTAATAGTTTACAGCTCTTAACTTTAGGAATCTTGCCTTTGTTTTTTTCAAACCAAGAGGTGTATTCAAATTAAGCAAAACATAAACAATATCAGCATACCAAGGAGAATTCATAAAATGGTCTTCGACAATGGGATTTGAGAATCCTTCTTGGTCATCCAAAGTGTCAATCATATTAATATCAAGAACTTCAAAATTTGATTCAGCCATTAATCTAGCTAGACCTTGGCCTTTGATGAGTTTAGTGGGTTTTATCTCTAAATCATATTCAAGGATAACAGCAATCCACTTACCTCTCTTACCATCTGGGTCTTGTGTTAGAATGTCTTTAAAAACTGAATTTGGGACAAAGGCAATGATGTGTGAGTGAAGGATGTATACTATGAAGTCTTTCAAAGCTTTAACTAAAGCAAAAGCTTGCTTCTCCATAATGTTATACTTAAAAGGGGCATCCCTCAACACCTTAATAAAGATTGCAATAGGCTACTCTTGTTCTTGTGGATTTTTCTATAAAAGGACAACAACTATGGTATGTTCTGATGCAAACGAAAAAATATAAAAATCCTTTGAAAAATCAGGACTTATTAGAACTGGTGTTTTGGTTAATGCTTGTTTCACCAACTCAAAGGACTTCTTTGCCTCCAAGGTCCATTTTACCCCTTGCTCCTTCTTCAACATGTTTGTGATATTTCTAAGAAGCTCAGCCAAGTTGGGGATGAACCTTCTCAAAAAGTTAATCTTTCCAATGAAATATTGCAACTTTTTGATGTTGCGAGGATGAGAGATTTGCAATATGGCCTCAACCCTTTTGGGATCAATATTAATACCCTGTTCTGAAATAATGTGCCCAATAAGTTTACCTTCTTGGAGCCCAAATAGTGTTTTCTTAGGGTTTAGAGATATCCCAAACTTTCTACATTTCTCGAAGACTGTTCTTAAATGTGCCAAGTGCTCTTCGTCTGTTTTTTAAAACACAGTGACATCATCGAGGTATATAATGATGAAGTAGCCCAACTCTTTCAAAAATGCTATGTCCATGGCTCTCTGAAAAGTTGCTCGAGCATTCATTAGACCAAAAGGAATTTTGACATACATGAAAGTGCCCCATGGTGTAGTAAAGGTTGTCTTTAATTGATCAGCAGGGTGAACTAAGATCTGATTGTACCCTGAATAGCCATCCAGCAAAGAAATTCTTCTAGACCCTACCACCCTTTGTAAAATATGATCCATCTTAGGTAAATTGTAGTTGTCTTTTAATGAAGCTTTGTTTAAGTCTCTAAAGTCTATACAAAGCCTAAGCTCTCCAGTTTTCTTCCTAACAGACACCAGATTAGACACCCACTCAGAATATCTAATAGGGACAATAATATCAGCTTCATACATTTTTCTAATCTCCTTCTCGGCCAAAGGAAACTGAACAGGGTTTATTCTGCATAGTTTATGTTTGAATGGTTTTTGGTTTTCTTTTAGAGGGATTTTGTGTTGTATTATTTCAGTGTCATAGGACTTCAGATCTTCGTAACTCCACGCAAAAAACATCAGAAAACTCTTTAAACAACTCTATATATTTGAGTTTAATGTGAGCTGGTAAAGTCTGAGACATTTTAACCATTTTCGGTTTAATTTCACTGCCTATATTGCACTCTTCCACTTTATTCTCTACAGGTTCTAGTTTTGGCTTTTGGGCCACATCTAAAATCAAAAAACTCTTCTAAAGGTGCCAGGCCCTTTGGAAAACTTTTATCATTAGAGTGCAGGGTTTCTAACTCTTCTGTTTCTAACTCTGCATTCAATTCTATTTTTTTTTTTGAGTTTGCTGGTCAAGAGAGGAATATTCACAAGCTCAGAAGCTGGCTCTTCTTCACCAAGAAAATTTTCTTCACTGCAGTCTGTTTCATAATCTGAGTCTGAACTGAGTAGTTCAAATTCATTTCTGAATTGCATGAAGTCTTCTATTTGTTTGTCTCCTTCAAACACCTGCCAATATTTTTCATTATCGAGCACGACTGGTCTAAATTTTATCTGAGTTGTGCAGTCTTTGGTTTCATATGGCGTTAAACATGTTCTAGCTGCAAAGGCTAAATTGTGGGCGGAAATATTCCTTTTTCTCGAGACAAAAATCAGTTTGGACTCCTTGAATGTTTTTAAAAGTTCCATGACATCGTTTTTGTAGGCCCTAAGTCTGGGATGGTTTGCGTTATACTCCCGATTGACATGCCTAATTACTAACTCGGAATCCCCATGCACTTTGATTTTCTTGGCTCCTAACTTTTTCAACAAACGTAAGCCTAAGAGAAGGGATTCATATTCTGCTATGTTATTGGAACATTGAAAGTTTAATTTGTAGGAAATGCTTTCTGTGTGGTTGTTTTTAGTGTTGGAAATCCAGACACCTGCACCAGCATTGTTCCTAGTGTAGGATCCGTAAACAAACATACTCCACAGAGGACTATTTTCGATTTCGTTTGTTTTGTATTTGTCCTCTTCAACTAAAGTGCTTACGGGTTGTTGTGGAATCTCAGCGCTTAGTTGTATTTGTTTCAACTCCTCAATATTTTCATTGGGTTGAGGATTGTTTTCTTGACTGTCAAGGTTTAAGAGAAATGGACAGATTACTTGTAGCTCAAGACCTGTTTTTTGTTTGCTAGAGTTTTCAATTTCAGCAAATAGTTCTGACATTCCTACATTATCTTCTTCCTCCTCTCTATCTGTCATTAAATCAGACAAGGTCACTTGTTCACTAAAAGTTTCATCATTGAAAAGGATATATGAATCCAGGCCCGTGTCTACAGAATAAAGGGGAGAGTTCTGTGGTTTGTCTTGGCTTGTAACTGTGTATTGCATATGGGACTCCCTTTAAATTCTTCTAGTCTGATTGAAAACAGGGATATTCGGATAGGTCATGTCCATCTGCATAGTCCCTTGTAACTTAGCCTCCCAAGATCTTGATAATAGCATTCCATATTTTGGGGGCACATCAGCCACAAAAATATCCATTACTAAGAATTTGGCTGGAATTTGGGCTAAGTTAACATAGAGGTCTTTGATTAATCCTAAACATTTTACTCTTCTTGAGTCAAAGGAGTAGAGATATTTGTAAGGTCTGGTGATTTCTAAACCCAGGCTCTCCATTACATGTTTTGGAATTAAATATGAGAAGCTCCTGAGTCATGCATAGCGTTATGTAAATTTTTTTCGTGAACATTTAAACTTACGTAAAAGGGAGGAAAAGGTACCTCTTGATATCTATCTTCAATCTTAGGGCCAAAAATCAACTCTGGTTTATCATCGTTAAGATTGACTATGTCATTAAAGTCCTCTATGTTTAAAGCCTTCAAAATTTGGGTCCTAAATACGTGTTGGGCAGCTAACTCAGTCAAGGGAACAAAGATTTTGATCTTTGAAATTTCCTGCTCCAGGCTGAAAGAAATTTGACTCTTTAAAGTGCTGGTCTCAGCCTTATTAGCAGTCACTCTATCAGGAATATCAGCTTGCTGATTTGTCCTATTTACGTTTGACAAAATGGTTTTAACAAGAGTACTAGCTGAGATGTTAGTACTACTAATGTATACACTCTGTTTTTCATTGTTTTGAGTGCCTTTCTCTTTACCATTAACAGAATTTACAGCCACTGCGTTGTCCTTTTGTTTGACCATTTTGGGCTTGGTCACAGAGCTGTTTTGTGAAGATTTATTAGAGGTTTTGTTGTCGGGGGTTTGTTGATTGGTTTTTCTTCTAAGGTCATATTCTCTTTGAGACTCTATGATGAAATTTTCCATGTCTTGATAATAATTTTCATCATCATCTCTTTTGTCATCATAAGGTCTGTATAGACCTTGTTTTCTATCATAATGAATCTCAAAGTCATCATTATCTACCCCGAGCATGTTGATATCATCTTCCTCTATTATCTCATATGTTTCCTCAACCTCACTTACATAGGTTTTAGGAAAGGGAGGAGTGATCTATTGATCATCTTCCCTAGGTCTGTTTGGAGGTTGGTTCCTCCTAAAATTCTGATTCTAGTTCTGGTTTCTGTTTTGAGGAGAAGTTTGGCTTTAATTGGCCTGTGATCTCTCAAGGATGCTCATTTTATTCATCATCTCCTTCATCATTCTCTCCATCTTTGAGTTGGAAGTAGATGGTGTGTTCTCCTCTCTAAAGGACACTCTCTTCTCATTTTTCATTCTTGCTCTCTTCTCTATCAAGTTGACTTCCACAGCAAGAGCTCCTTTTTGCATCTCTTCAAGATTTGCAGGATCTCTCTCTCTCTACTGATAGGCCATCTCAGGTTCAAACCCTTCAGGAAAATTGTTTAAAGCTGAGCCTTGCGGAGGTTATAGATCTGGGGAAAGGGAATTATACACACTATTAAATCTAGTGCAATAAGCCTGCACACTTTCCCCAGTGTTTCTATGGAGGTTCTTGTAATCAAAAAGGACTTGGAGAGGATTCTTCTTCACTTCCCATTTGTTTAAGAATGTTTTATGGAAGGCTTGGGGATCATTGATACTATGGGGGGTTAAACCTTTAAACCATTTTCTTACTTCTCCCCCCAGACTTTGAGCAAATAATCTAAGCTTGCCAGAATCATTATCGATTTCATTTATGTCAAAGTAGTCATTCATCTTATCCACATGTTGTGATGTAGTTGTTGCATTACTAGCATCATATAATGAAATTTTGGACTGATAGTCCTGTGGAAGATTGAATAATGGTACAGGAAGGAGTAAGGGAGCATACCATGCTACCATGATATGTGGTGGGGGTGGATTCACAAGGGGTGGATTAACAAAAGAAAAAGTGGGCTGGAATGGAGTGGTTTGAATAGTGGATGTAGGGTGAGCAGAATTGGATGGACCAGGAGTAGATTGTTGAGCTGACCTTGGATGAGAGACACCTAGGTTGTGAAGGAAATGTAAATAAGGAGGTGTTTTTTCTCTGCTACCAAGATGTTCACTTGTTTAAGGAGATGAAAGTGAAGAATTAGAATCCAACTGATCTAAATCACCAAGAGACCTAGTTCTAAAGGGATTTACTAAGTCAACATGTGATTGTTGTAGAGATGAAATATTTTCAGAAACTGAATTAGCTCTCAAGGGTGATCTGAAAATAGTTGATAATTTAATCCTAGGAGACTTCCTAAGAATACTTTATGGGTTATCAACTATCTCAGGTGGATCAGGGTTAGGATAGGCTCTAGTGTGAATCTTTCTAGGAGCCACTATGCTGTGTTTTTCAGACCCAAATAAACAGGAAAAGTTCAACCAGTTATGATAATCTTTGAGAGGTTAACTGATCTGTTTACAAAAATTTTAATCCTACAATCCTCTAACTAAGTTTGAATGATATTATGATGATAAGGGTTCTTCTGAGTGGAGTCTTAAGGTCTGTTCAGGATTGTGGAGTCACCAAGTGGAATTTTTTAGCTCGTAAGGAGGTAAAAGGTTTGATGGTCCACCACCATGTTTATTTGCTACCAATATGAAATATTTGTGGTTTTTTCTGAGTTATTTTTCAGTTGTGTGGTTTCTAAGAATATCCTAACTTTGTTTCAAAACTTAGCTACGATTATGAGACAAAGATAGTGTACTCTTATGGCTAAGCCAGTTGATTTTTCAAGGTTAGATAAACCCTCATGAGAATCCTAGGGTTTTCCTATTTTGTCACTAATTCAAACAATTTTTCATTGTGATTACTATTGCTAGGTAGTGCTTAAAAAGGCTGCTTTTTACTCACTGCACAATTTTCTTAAATCAAGGGTTTCCTGAGCTCTTTAAAGGTACCTAGACCAAAAACACTCAAAATTCCCCAGCAGAGTCGCTAGAAATGTTAGCACCCTATAATCAGCAAGATTGGAAAAAGTCCGACTGTAGGGAGAACATCGTTTCATCCACTTTGGGATTCTAGGATCTATCCCTCCTGAATCCAGAGAGGGATCTCTCCAATAAGTGCAAAGATGGATTTTTCTTTGAAGTTTTGGGTAATGATATTAGGCTAGTTATGAAGGCCAAGGGTTTTGTTTGTTTTTGGATGGTTGAGCATGATTACTATTTGAGGTGGAAAGTTCTAAATGCAAAGAGTTTCAAAGGTGTGAAGTTGCAAGTAAATAGAACAAGATTTGGCTAGGAAGATAGATAACTGTAGGTTTTAGTCCACTCGGCTATGGAGTCATAATAGGGTTTAATTGAAATAGAAAGAGGCAAGAGTGGTCCATGGGGAAAGTCATCTATATCTGAGGATCTCTTTAAAGTTTGATTTATGGAATGAAATGATACAACAAGGAGGGGAATTAAACAGATGATGAACAAAGAGCAGCCTAAGATCTGGTAAGTACTTTTAAACTAGCCAGCCTTTGATACACTTTCAATAGAAAACATTTAAAAACAGAGGGAAACACTAATGATAACAAAGGATGGTCTAAGATCTAGTAAGTACTTCTAAACTAGCCAGCTTTCAACACATTCCAAGGGAAACTTTTAGTCAATCTTTTGGGATAAAACTAGGACCAGGGCTCACCATACCTTCCTCAGTTCATCACTACTTAACATGAAATGAAATAAAATTTAAGAACAATATTCAGCTAAGAGAACAGGACGAGGGAACGCCAGCATTCCAAACTGCTCAACTGAATTAAATCATTCCTAAATAACACAGATTGGAAGAAAACATGAATATAAATATTTTTAGTCAGAGAAGGGCACTGATATACAGTAGGTCCTAACTCTATGAATGTTTTTCTTTATAAGAGAATATGAACACAGTGAAGACAGAAACAAAATAACAAGTTACAATGAGAAAAACATCACCGTCAACATAGACCAGGATCCCATAAATCAGCTTGTATTGATGCTCCAAACTAGTTACAACTTCAAGTCCAATGCTTTAGTTTAGAAATCATCGACTCATGTCAGCCTAAATTATCTATCACAATCAGAGCTCCAAGGGCCAGTGAACACTATTTATAAGTAGAAGTCTCAAGCTCAATTACATTTCAATGTTCAGTAGTCTAATCAACCAACCACTCTCTCATCTTCTGCAGTAGTATTTATAGAAGAATGAGGAGGTGAGATATGATAAAATATCTCTAAAGATAATTAATACAGACTTAATGGCTTCTTCGGCCTTTGGGGGCCTCGATGAAGAATCTTAAATAGGTTTCCTCTTTATTAAATCATTTACATTAAGATTTAAGATCGGTGGGAGCTCTTTTTTACTTTTAAGGCTCTGTGTTGTGTAAAAGTAACTCTGCTAATGTTTTTTATATTATGTTCCTTGGAAAAATTTACTCTCTGGCTGCATTTGAGACAAATATCTGATTCTGATCAATAACTTTGGTCTCTAATATGAATTCTTTGAGGTATAGGTGGCAACGTGCTGGGAGGAATCGATTTTCCTCAGCTGTGGCAGTGGGGGCTTTCTATCTGATGAACCTTTATGATTTTTCCTTTAACTGTGTTTTAATCAGCGATTAGGCTTTTGATAAACCATATTAGACATAATCCCCAAAAATATATCTTCAATCTTATGTTCTGGTGTGTTCCTGTCTTCGACACTGATACTCTTTGATTTGTGGCTGATTCACTGTGTTTGTTGGTGTGCAGGGCTGCGCAGTGGTCGTGTCACATCAATGCCTCATGAATTATTTATGGAATGTGGAGTTGAACCCTGTGAATGATTCCCTTTGATAAATCAAAGGTGGGAGGATCGTCACCCTCTGCCTTTGAAATTTCTTCAGTCATAGTGGAAAAAACCACTAGAACACTGCAAAATACGAACAATGTTATAAAATCTTGCATATATAGGTTTATTGCTTCAGAGGACATGTGGGGAGAGCATATCCATTGGATGGCATCATCCAATGGTCAAGATCGATTAGAATGGGTCAAAATGAAATTGAGGAGGAATTAAATCAGAGCTGTCTATCGCGCGGAGATCGACAGTCAGGAGCGGAGGTGAAAAGTCAAAGCGAATAAGTCATTTTTTGGAAAAATGGAGGAAATGGATTAAAACCTTTGTTTTAGATAAAAATGGTCACAAAATAAATTTTTGGGATCGAGACAAATGCAGGCCATCATATGAGATTGTATTACGCGATCAACGGCGGAGAACCGACGCCAAAAACCTTTACAAAATATGACCGGATTTCAAGCCTCTAATAAAATTAGGATGAATAAAAACGCCCGGGTCCGTAACTGCTGACTGTGTGAGGAATCAGAGTGATCGAGCATGGACCATCGATCTGCAAATCAGATCGATGGCGGAGAAGTTCAATGAAACGTTTCGTACCTTGGACTAACACACAGGCTTCTCCAGAGTGAGATCACCGTCTGATGAGCTGGCCTCAGATCAGACAGTGGACACTAATATCATGTCGGGCCCATGTCCAAATTTTAATGTGCGATGACGGTGGTATTCAAAATTCGCTCAAGGCCACATGTCGGCCGGTGGATGGTGTCGCTGCCAAATGGAAAAAACTGCATCCATCTCAAAAGGCAGTGCGATGGATTCCGCCCAGTTCTGAACAGTGAGTGACTGGCGGGGACCACCGGGGCGATAGATTGCGCGCTGTCGATATTCAGATCAGATTGACGGTGGGGAGCAAATGAAACTTTGCATGAACAGAAACTTTATGATATAATAAAAATGAAAAAATTAATATAGACAAAGGTTTATACTTCGGGGACGAAATATTTATTTACAATACGGCCTGGCACCCATCTGCGGGGCCATGGGTTATATGGAATGCAACATGATCGGGGGCCATAATAGGTAGGGCTAATCGGAATCAAACCTTTTAACGTGGAAAAATATTTGTGCGCTCAGCTCTGTGCGATGTGATAGGCACTCAAATGGCTTAGCGCCTGGTTCCAGCACCAGGGCATATGGGGGGGAAGGGTTAAAGACTTATCCCAAGGGGGTTTAAGTCTGTAATAAGAAAATGGGTTTTTATCAACTTTCAATGGTTCTAAAAATAATTTGAAGGTTTCTATAAGGAAAATAAGGAGTCTTAAACCTTATCAAAGGGGTTTTGACGAAGGGGAGAGGGGAAAAAACATGAAAAAGAAGGATTTTTGTGGTAAATAAAGGGATAAAACAATGAGGTTAGTTTTGGAAGAGGGGGAAAAGGAAAATGGTGTTTTTAGTAGTATTCTCTTTTTGGAAATCAACAAAATTTCTGAACGTACAATGGGCACAGCAGTAAATATTTGGACATAGGCATGAGGCCTTCAAGAGTCTTCAAGAGCCAACACTTTTTGCAATAAAATTTGTTCCTTGAAGGCTCCAAAATGATTTGGCCACCTTTTGGTATAAAAAATTTCATAGGTGGCTAATAGAAGGATTCATGAGACACATATGGTGGAGTTGAACAGGGAAAATCAAACAAAATCCTTGCATGAGAACCCAAAACCCCTTCAGAAAACTGTGGAGAAGGCTAAAAAATTGCACCGTACCTTGTTGGGAGAAAGAATTTCATCTCACATCTTTGAGTAAGGTAGCATGGACATCCCCTTTTCAAAGAAGGATCCAATCATTGGAAGGTTGCCCATTCATGTTGCAGAGATTGAGGGCAACCACACTATCACATCTGGAGATTATCTAGTGCCTCATGTAGAGGGAGGAGGAGCTCTTGCTCCAACTAGAGGGATTCTTGCATATTTCCAAGGAAGTCCCCAGGATCTCTTGTGTGGAGGTCAAGGTACAAATCATGATCCACATGTGCCATTCTTGATGAGGTGTGGAACCATGGAGACACAAGGAGGATATAGGGGGGGCAACCAACATCATGAGATGAGGAGTACAAACCCCTATCCATTTCAGGAGTTTGATGCACTTAGGAGGGAAACTGGATTGCACAGCGAGAGCATGGACAAATCTGTCTATTCATACATACATTATACTCTTGATGATGATATCTCATTGCATGGAGGCATTGCACTAGGGAGACCACTAGATCAGCAAAGGAGGATGGATTCTCCACATTTGGAGGCACCACTCATTGATTCTATAGAGGTGGACACCTTGGGTGAGCTTGGTACAACGCTATGAGTCTTGGGTAGACTCAAGAAGGAGAGAGGCATTCTCTCAACATTATTTTTACCCACTCTCATTTCAAATTCTGCATTGTGGCAGAAGCAGCAAGGGAAGTATAGCATCCTTCCAGCTTGCATATTTGGCACGAGAAATGGCAAAGAAGAGGATAACCATATAACAGATGTTCTTCATGAGAGATCATCAATGCTGTCACTATGGAGGATAGATCCATGTTGGAGCTCTCGGCTGTTGGTGGAGTATTCCGAGGATCATTTTACTTGTGTGATATTGAATAATCAGCATATGAGGAGATACATGGATCATGTGACGATGAGAGGAGACTCATCTATGAGCTACTCCATTTTCATGAGAAAATCATATGGTAAGGGTGTCGATTATTTACATGATGATTCATAAAATGTATGTATGTATCCCTTAACCATATATGCACAGGATGTTGCTCCAAGGAGGAGCATTCTTCCTTTTAGGCTTCATGGTCTACCTGAGGCCATAATAATGATTGATAGCGACTCCCTAGGTGGACTTGGGGAGGAGATTTATTACGGAGGACATGCTCACCTTACACCTTACATCATTCAGTTCCTCCATATTCATGAGGAGATTGGGGAAGCAAGCAAGTGGTTGAAAAGCCACACATTTTATCAATCTCTCTTGCAGTTGAGAGTCAAGCTGTGTTGGTTACACTTAAGGGACCATTTTCCTTCTCACTTATTACATATGGCAGCAAGCATGATTCTCATTTTTGCTCCCTATGTTTCTATTATTTCTATCTTTATGAGGAGCATGTTTGGGAGAAAGATACATTGGATGGATGTGTCCTTTGGGAGAGAAGATCTCCATATTTTTTGTAGTACATGTTCTAAGGGGAGCATGAGAGATGTTATGGCCACCATAGCAACACATTTGTCTCTTTATGAGGGGGGGCATAGGATTGAATGGAATCCATATGATGGTGACTTCCAACTCATCATATATGGAATTGTTGGGGCCAGCTTCATTTGGAGCATTGGAGGAGAGATCTTTGGAGATCTATTCCTCATCTTACCACTTGAGGGCAACATTATTGAAGCTCAATATCAAGAAACACTCTACACTTATCATAAGTGGAGAGATGGACAACATGGGGTAGGCTACCTTGTCTACCCTATACAGATTTTCATCCCACCTACTTTGCATGAGCCAAAGGTGGAGGAAATTTTTCAGGAGTTGCCTAGTTGGGGGCTGACTCATTTTCCATGGCTAATAGCTTAGGGATGGAGGATCCATATCGGGGATATAGTTCCCCTTAGATTTCAGATCCCATTCCTCAAAAGGGACCTCTAGACATCACTTTGTTATCCTCTTGAGTATTTCACGTTTACATGATGATAGCTTGATAGCTGACTTGCATGCTGAGGAGGAGAAATGTGGAGTTTTGATTGATGAGATATCATATTTTTCTTGGATGAGTTCATCATACATGGGTGCTATAGGGAGAGGAGGAGAAACACTCAGTTCTATCCTTGCACTTGCTTCAGGACAAGAAATAATTGAGAGGGGAGGATTATAATGTTCCCAAAATTAGCATGAAGTTAATTGGAACATTTATTTTGCTTATATCATCTAGGAGGTGAATAAAATGGGTAATGAGACCCATGAGTAGGAATAAATCCCTCATAGTGTGAAAGGGATCAATAAAGTAGCTTTATTTTGCACCTTCCAGTGTGAAAAGGGGCAAAGGCATGAGGACAAGGTCAAGTTTGACCAAGTCAATAGCACTGCCTAAGAGGGTGTGGATTGCTTGGGAAGACAACATAGTTTGAATGGTAGGAATATCACTTGGTGGAGGAAACCCTAACGTGTGCAGTCCAATGCAAGAAGGTTTTAATTTGCATAAAAGGAGGAAGAGGCAACCATAGAAGATCATGTTATTGAGTATTGATTTTTGTCTAAAGACTAATTTGCATTCTCTTGCTGTTTAGTAGAGCTTCAGTGTTGTTTAGCACAAGGAACTTATGTTTAGTATTCCTTCTCCTTCTTGAGAGGCCTATTGAGGGATTTCACTTCATTTCTTCACATCCAGGCTCAAGGCCAAAGCCACTTCCTTCAGCTACAATGTTATTTCTGCTCAAGTATAACGTTGTGTTGTAGGGTGTTGCAGTGGAGATTCCACAACACCATTCCTTGGCTTGTTTTCCAGAGGAGGAAGCCATATTTCCTTTGGGAGATCAGTAATGAAGGATTCGGAGCTTATTTCAGATCTTGGCGCTTGGCCAAGACTTTCTATTCCATTTACAGCACATTTTCCCTCAGTATCTACGTTGTTTTCAGAGTACACTTGCAGTGAGGGTTTGCAGTGAGGGTTTGCAGTGTTCATTGGAGGGTGAGATATTCAGTGATAGGATTAGCCTTTCACTTAGAAGATCCATTAGAGGAGGCTTACTTCATATTGTGTATCATCTTCAACCATCTCCATGCAGTTCCATTTTCTGAGTTGCAGCTGCTACCCTGCAACTCCGACATTTTTCCATTTTTGTATATTTCAGCCAATCCTTCTTAAGATTGTTTTATTATTGTTTTAAGGGGTTGAAAGCTTGCTCCCCCTCATTTCTTGAGCCAAATATCATCATACATATCTATTTTTATTCAGTATTATGCAGTGTCTCTATTAAACTGCGTCCTCTTAGCCTATAGAAATTCTTGTGTAGCAGTGTTTAGCTATTTTCATGTACATGTCCCTTTAAGGCTGCATTTCTTTACTTGAGTGACTCTTTCCTCAAGGATTTTTATACCATTTCTGCTATAATATAAATTTGTTGGCTATCTAGATCTTCATGTATCCAAGCTTATAGAAATAATTCTTTTATTCCATTGTATGTTCATACATTGTTGCAGTCCCTCCATTTGGCACTTTTTCAAGACAACTAGGTGTGGGAGATCTGTTTAACCCACCTAGAGGGATTTATTTTGAGCCTCCTATTGTATTTCAGTCTTAGGTACATTGATATAAGGGATCCAGGTCTTGGTTTCAAATCCTGTATCAGCCATTCCTGAAAATTGCATTTTTCAGGCATGCCTTGTTAGCAGATCCCATTTTGGGATATTACAGCTAATTATTATCCACAAGGTCATGGATTAGTTGAATCTAAAAATAAAAAAAATTATCGGAATAATGAAATGAACTATAGAACAAAATCATAAAAATTGGCACAAAGCACTACTATTTTCTGTTTGGACATATAGTACCACCCAGAAAGCCTCAATAGGTACTTCTCCATTTGTGTTAGTTTACGGGAACGAAGCAGTTCAACCCACAAATATAACAATACCATAATTTTCTTTAGTGCAATTTATTGATGACAATCCTTCTTCTTCCCTTCAACTTAGACAAGATCAAATTTTTAAGATCGAAGAACAGAGAGAAAAAGCCGAAGCCATACATACTCATTATCAACTAATAGTGAAAGCCTCGTTTGACACAACATCCACTAGCTCAAAATCTTTTGAAATTGGAGACTTTGTTTTGAAATGAGATAAGGCACATGAGGAAAAGGGTAAGAATACCAAATTCCAAAGATTATGGCTTGGTCCATTTCAAATCATTGAGAAAATAGGCATATCCACCTTTTTGTTGCAAGACTTATCAAGTAAGAAAGATTCGTTGCCTGTGGATGGTCAAATTCTTAAAAAATATTTCTCTTAGGTGAAGCTTTCACATTTTAATTTTTGCTTTAGGGAAATAAAAGGTTGAAAATAGTATCATTTTTGGTTGATTCAAATTTTCAAAATTTCTGATAAAATATTTTTATTTTTTCGCTTCTATAAATAAGTGAAGTAAAAAGATGATTATAACTATGAGAATTGAATAATTTTTTTTTTTAAATAATTTGAAATTTACTAAAGGCATTTACTTTTTGAAAAGACTCTTGATATTATAAAATATAGTTGTTATGTATTAGTCAAAAAAGGAAATTTTTAACTTAACGAGGATTCTCTACAAAAAGGTATCTACCAACTCTATAATTATCATCCATAACTCTTAAACGAGCTAATGATTCTTCCCATCTGATAAAATTTCTTCTTAAAAGTATAATTCAAAAAAGAAAAAGAAATATATATGGTCTACAAATTCAAAAGAAAATAAGTCTCATCACGAGGTTGTTTATCATGATCATAAAGAAATAATCTAGACTAATATTACCAATACTGCATACCACAATAGGGTAATAGCTAAATGATTATAAAAATAATCAATAGACAAGGGGTATCATCATGAGCTAGCTTGTTCAGTCTAAAATTACTATCAATGAATGACATTGTCATTATCAGGGTACCAAACCTAGACAATGATTTTGAAATTGTGTCAAGAAAAGAAATTAAATTACATGTTAAATTATATTTTTAAATAAGAAATCAAATTTAGATGGGAACATGAATCATTATTGGTTAAAATATAACCCTATCGAGGCTATAAACGCTTGCTGGCAACGGTGGCTCTATCTGCGATAAATGAGTAAAAATATATGAAACCAATTTTAGAGAATACCTACTTTATCTTTTTAAATCTAAGTACTGACTAATACAGATATCTATGTATTATCACTAAAATGAGTTAATTAAGAAGAAATGAGATAGGTAAATAGATTATTTTCTGAAAAAGCACTGTTTAATTCATGAATCATACCATTTTTATTTCTATATCTTTTTGTTGTTTTGAAAATTTAGAAATATCAAAATAAACCAATCAGAGATATCTGGTTCTCCCAAATGAATCGCCAATTGTTGTGCTATGCAAAAACTCCCCCCCATTTTTATTTTCCTAAAATAATATAGACCTTTGATAAATAGAAATAAGGGCCCTTATTAAAAATATATTTTCCATTTTAGATAAAAAAATTAACTCCCAAAAACATTATTTCTTTCGTTTAATAAAAAACATAAAAACAAAAAGAAATTAATAAAAACATAATTGAAAATACCCTATCGTAAATCACATCCCGCATGATCTTTTATCATTAAAAGATAAGTAAAAAAACAACGAAATCCTGATTTTGCGATAAAAAATCGGTGTTTTGCAAGCGATAGCAGAAATCACACATCGCGAATAAATCTTTGTAACTATAAGAAAACTTTACGAAAGTTCCAATATTGTGACAACTCTGATTTTTTGATATTTTGAAACCGCGATTTTTCGATTTCGCGATATCACGAAATCACATATCGCATAAACAAAATTTAATATGCTTCATAAAGATAGATTCAAAGGGCATGATGTGATAGATTTGATAGGTTTTAAATAAAGGTTTTACATGAAATAAATTATGTCAGAAATGATTAAGTGTGTTTTATCATCCCAGTGGAAATAATTATTTTTTGGTTACGGATAATTAATGGAACAACTGCTTCCCGGATCTTTTTTTTTCGAATTGGTCATTTCATATATATATCTTCCATCATTTTCTCATTACTCTATTTTTATAGGGATTTCCCTTCAAGGTATTTCCATCTGCAAGGTAATGCAAAAGCACAACAAACAGACTGTTGTAGAAGAAGAATACACCGAAATTTCACTAATAGTCTTATATACTGTCTGCACTACTGATGGAGGTGCCAAAAAATGGCAAGCTATATATACCATTCTTGAAGATGAAGAACTTGAAGTAGTGGAGGTAAAAGAGACTGCTGATGATGCAAGACCCTCAAATTTATAGTTTAAAGACATTTCATGTTCCTTCCTTCATAGGATAGCATCAAGAGCTACTCTTTTACCATATACCGACATGATTAGGTGGGTACTTGACAATTCAACAGTCAAGGATATGCAATTAAGAAATGCTAAGAATGAAATATTAGGTTCATTCAGAGCCGAAGACTTGAGAATCATGTACAAGCTATCTAACACACAGGACATCTATGATAATAGATTTGTTAGGAAATTTTCAAAAGAATAATGAAGACCCTTTCAAGACAATTTAGGGTCGGAGGAAACTGAACAATAAGTTCAAACTTGAGAAATCAGGAATGTACCCTATCGTGTCACTAGAAAACCCCTACAATTTTGCAGTCGCGATGCTATGAAGATTATATGGTCTCCCTAATAATACCAAATTCTCGATAAACTGGCTTCCCCCAATTGATTCCTATGTTAACTCCCATATCATGAATTGGGAAACCATTCTTTCTAGAAATCTAGCTAAACCAATTAATGAATATCGCCAAACAAGAGCTTCTTCCTCCAAACTCGTCCCTCAATTTTTCATGAGCGTATATATTTTTGATGTTATATAATGGGTTGGAAATGGACTCCCAAGGATCCCACTCCTATTCATTTGAATCATAAAAAGATATGGGAGCATAATTATGCACCACATTTTCATAGGATATTTTATGGAGTTGTATTATTGTTACATCAATTTATGTCTGACAAAGTGAGCCCTAGGTTCACTAAGGAAGCCCTTGTAGACCTTCAAATGATAGGAAAATATTTTGATGAAGAATCATTTTCATATATTAGTGTATTTGGAAGCTCTTCTCCCCCACATATTCTTCCTTTGTATGTTTCTGATAAATTAATGGCGAGAGAAGTTTCTTACCAAACTGTTCGTAATGGACTCACCAAATCTTTGAAGGATAGTAAAAAATCCTTATGGCCAAGTTTTCCACTCCAATGTGGTAAATTTACCCTAAGTAATTTCAGTCATGCATTAAAATAATGTTAGAATATTGAGCTTTTGAAGCTCCATGTTTTACCGTCAAGGAAGTTTGACCCAGAGAAGATTGCTAAAAAGTTTACTCAGTCAGTTAAATTCAAACCTACCATACACACTGATGATATATTTGAAGACATATTGTAATCAGTTGGGAGTTTTGAAGAAGTCCAAATTTTTTTCAAACTGTACCTAAATCTAGAAAGAAATACAAAGATTCAATGAATACAGAGAACAAAGACTCAGGCATATCTCTCAAAATGTCTTAGTTACCAGTTATACGACTGAAGAAAGAAAATAAATCATGATAGAAAAAACAGATTCACAAAGTCAAAGTGAACTAGATAAAACCTGGACTCTAGTTATCAACACATTGATAAATACCCCAAAGGTATTATCTTCACAAAAAGATATAGAATTTCACACTCCAAAGGGACAAACAGTTTCGGCAAAATAAATTTTTGAAAGTCCTAGGATAACCTCCCAAGAAACAAAATTCATTCCTGTGTTTCCAACTGATGAGATTGTTCTAAAGGTAGCTGATATCCCTCCACTAGATGTATTCTAAAACCCTCTCCATAAAGATGTAGTAAGGAAAGAAACAAAAATGAGAAGGATTGAAATACCTCTAGGAAATGAAGTAATGGAATTGTATCAAAAGACAATCCTTCAAATCAAATTGAAAATCTAACTCGGCTATCACAATTTGCTTGAGCACATACTACTACAACGATGGATAAGGCAACCGAATTATCCATTTTGGTTCAAGAAAAAGATGATAAAATCATGTAGCTATAGCGGCAATTGGATGAATAAAGGAGCAGTCTGAATCACAAGGTAGAGCAGCAACTCCTCAAATTTAAGAAAGATATGGAAATGCTTAAGATAAGTCATGAAAATGAATTATCTAGAAAAAACACATTGATTAAAGAATTGAGATAAGAGCTTACAAAATATGAACGTATTCCTACTGCAGAGGAATTCATAAAATAAGCATTGGCATTGGAAGCCTTACTCTCGAAACAAAAAAAAAAATTATTTTACAGATGTCAGACATAATCCCACACTTGGAAATCAATGAACAATTAACCAATACAGTCATTGACCAGGGAATTCGGTGTAATGAACTCAATACTAAATTTTTTGATTATATTGAATGGAAAGATTCAGAGGAATGGAGAAAGTCAAGTCTCCCAAAGATCAAAGAAACTTTCAAATATATCCTTTTTAGTGATTGGGATCATAGGTAAAATAGGCAGCGTTGGCCATAGCCAAAGCAGCAAGTATATCAAAGAGTATGGTCAAGTGATTAACCACATGTTGGATACCCCTGGTTTGATTAAAGAAGGAAATAAAAAATCAATTCCTGACATTAGGAATTTAGAACAAAGCTGGAAAAACACAGGTCAAATCTGAGAAGAAACGCTTGCACAGCTAAAGAACACTGATTGGGAATCATACTAGCAATTATTGGTTAAACTACATATTCAAGTAATGACATTGAGTTGCTCTCTAGATTTCATAAAAAAAATGCAGCCAATTTTACAAGATGCAATATGTGCTAGGAAAATGAAGACGCAGTTCGAGGAGCCTCCACAGGTTCAGCCAATGTCAAATATTTGTGAGCAGAAAAGTAGAGCTGGCAGTAATCTATCATCGAGCATGATTATAAGTTAGTTTGTTTTTAATAATTTCAATTTTAGCAAATAGGCGCTAGGAATGAGGAAGGTTGTTTGAAACCACCTCATAGGATATTTTGTATAATCTATTTTTGTAAGTAGTTAATATAGTGTTTAAACCCTTCTCATGCATTTAGAGAAGGGTCCAGAATTTTATTGAGAACATCTACAAAGAATAATTTATTTTAATTTTGTAGATGCCTCAATTAAATAATGGAACATGGCCTTTTTAGTTATACATCATTTTTTTTTATCACTGTTGATGCACTTTTGTATTCTCTGATCATTGATAGAAGGATTGAGTGTGGCCTATTATTGCTAATCAAATGAACAAGATAGTATACATCTGGTACTATTATCATGTATACTAAATTATGTTTTAAACATTAGTGATAAGTTCAACTTCCATGAATTATGTATGAAACCAATTGCTTTTGTTTGAAATATCAGTTACACTATTGTACAATATAAATATAGAAATTGATTTATTTTATATATGATCATCAGAATATATGCTATATGTTTTACATTTTATTTTGATTAACTATTTCTCAAAAGAATCATCTTACAAAATATTAATCCTATTAAGTTTGTGATTGGACTAAATCATCACAAGCTGAATAGATATCATTCTGAATCACATAAAATTAGTATCATCCCAAGTTAGATTAAATTAGACTTAATTCAAGGTTTTGCATTCTAGAATAAATTTATTTTAGTTTTTAGTAATTATTTATGAAAATATTTTGAGAGAAACCCAACAATCATACAAAATACCCAAATCTAGGAAATTGGTCCCATTACACCCAGTCGGAGCCACTATCCCAAACAGAAAAGGAACTTCTTTAAGGTCCGGACCGGGTTGTTATCCCCCTTGTTGTTGTTGCAGATTTCTGAGGCCTCAACAATTAGAGGAATAAGAGGGTATGGAGACCAATAAATCTCCTTAGTAGGAATAAAATCACTCCTAATGTGAATGGAGATCATTTTAATAGCTTGATTAAGCAACCTTTTATGTGGAAAGGGGCTAGAGCATGAAGACTGTGTCAACTTTGACTAAATAAACAATGCTTGTATGGAAGGAGTGGCATTCATTGAGGGATAATGTAGTTTTGGAGGGAGACTTCATGCATGGAAGTAGTGGCTTTAATGAGTGGGGCCCAAGGTGAGGAATCTCACCAATCATATAAGAAAGGGGATGGAAGCCACATAAGGCACGTTTTGATTATTATTTTGTCTATTGTATGTATGACTTGTTGCTCTCTTCAGCTGTTTAGTAGAGACTTCAGTGCTGTTTAGCACAAGGGTGTTCTTGATCGAGAATCCCACCATCATCCTCTGGGAAATTTGAGTGCCTAGTTAGAAGAAGTATTTTCACTACATTTCCACATTTTTGCATCAGGCCAAGCTCCATCTTTCTTCTACAACACATTTTCTGCAGAGGGTTGTGCTATGTTGCAGGGCGTAGCAGTGGAAAGTTGATTTGGGTCATTTTAGAGCTATTTTTCAGTGGAGGAAGGCCAACAAAGAAGGCCCTTGAGATTTATTACAGCATTGGCACCAAGCCAAATTATTATTAGCCCCTATAGTGTAGTTTCAATCTTGGATTGCGTTATTTTAGGGAGGAGTTGCAGGGGTGGGTTCAGTACACCATTTGGGGAGATGGTTTTCTAGTGAAGGGATTAGCCTTTCACCTGGAGAGTCTATTGGGAGGAGGCTTCAGTATATGCTACATCATATCAGCCAAATATTTCTAGATATTTATTTATAGTGAATCTTCAGCCCTAGGGATTTGGTTCACCTTTTGTATTTCAGTGTATTTTCAGGAATCCCTCTTGGGTTTTATTAAGAGGTTGATATATTTCCTATAACTTTATGTATAGTATCTTGTGATACATATATCATTAGTTTTATATCATTGTATCATCTTCTGCTATATCTAGGCTCATTATGACTGCATTGTAGCATCTCTCCAACATTTTTTTCGATCAGCAACACCTCACTTGGAGAGGATTTATTCATTGGAGCCTTGTTTGCTACTATTGCATTATTTGTGCCTCATTGTATTATGTTTATTTTTGGTTGATTTACTGAATAAAGTGGCTCCATATTGGTCTGTCATGTTTATGCATTGATCTTCACTGCTCCTTTCCATTTTTATGTACTATATTTCTACTTTCCCCATTTGGGAATAATACAATGGTATCAAATCATAACCTTGGCTCAGCCTGTGCATCTTAAACCAATATGTTATCAAGAGAATTATGTCCTCTCACAGGTAGAGAGAACAGGTATCTCAAAAGAAGAAATCAGATATATGATTATACATATGATAAAGAAGAGAAAGGAAAAACTCCCTTATCAGGAGAAGATGAGGAGAAGGGGTTAGCTAAGATTCTTCTTCAAACTATGCAAGACATTACAAGAGAAATCAAGGAGATGAGGATGGATAGACACAAAGAATCCCCTAAAGGGTTTCTACATGGAGAAAGCTCTGAAATTTCTTGTCAATGGAGTGATCAACTAGTGAAGTAGCAGGTTTCTGAACACTCTACAATGCCTACATTTTTAGTAGTGGGAAATGGAGGGTTTCAAGAACAAGAAACTCTTGAAGACTACTTTCTTTAGTATGAGTCTCAATCTCAAAGATTCAAGGACCATTTGAGCTTTTAAGAGTTCTGTTAGGTCAAGGAAAATAGGAGATCCCAACATCACAATAAAGGTGGAGGATTCATATAGAATCATGAACTTTACCGGACTATGGGCAGATTTTTCATACCCACTTTTGATGGGTCATCAAAATGCACTGCCAAATTTTGGGTAGAAAAGCTAGACATATACTTCCAGTTGAACCAAATACCATAGATGGAGGCCATCAAAATAGCAGCACTGCACCTTGAGGGTGAAGCACATGATTGGTAGTTTCATGGACTTTCCACATTGGGTCATGCCAATGTGACTGCATATTTAGAGTTCACAAGGAGGTTGGTGGAGAGGTCTGATCAAAGAGACCCGAAGGCACCTTTCATTGGGATAACTAAGCTTAAAAAATTAGGTAATCCAGAAATTTATATTTCTAAATTTATAAAACTTTCTGTTATGGTTCATGATTTATCTATAGAACGAAGGGTCTATATGTTTATTGATGGGATAATAGAACCTCTACACGGGTTGGTTACATATACCAAACCTACTACCCTTAAAGATGTCATTGAGAGGGCTAGATATCTACAATATTCCTTTCGAAGAGCAAAGGCAACATTTCAGCAAACTCCCACTTTTCCATCAACCAGAAAAGATGAGAAGGGACATCCCTTAAAGGAGCGCCAAAACAAAGTACCTCTTAGTGATGATGTCTGAAGAGAGTTGAGGAGAATGAATATTTGCTTCACATGCCAAGAATCATGGGCACTTGGACATAGATGTGTAGCAGGAAGTGAAAAATAGATAGAGTTAATTTCAAATGATGAGGAGGAAGAAGAAGAGCAACCAGAAGGAGGTCACAGCGTTGGGATAGCAGGATAAGTTCGACCACCACCGAGAGGTGGGAATGGAGCATTTTCTCCAATTGGAGGGGCCCTTGCATCATTGAGAGGAGTACCCAAGTACTTGAACTTGAGGGTCCGAGGTTCCATTTAGGATTAGAGGGTTTCCATTTTGATTGACAGTGGGGCTACCCACAACTTTATTGATGCTGAGCTAGTGCAGAGGAGGGAAATACCCACTAATGAATTTGAGGGATTTTCAGTTTTTGTCGCAGGAGCTAGAACTATTAAATGAATTTATTATGTTCCATATTTGTATGTCACCATGGGGACATATACATTGACTGATCACTTTTTTTTGGTTGACATACCTGATACCAATGTGGTATTGGGTGTGCAGTGGTTGATTACTTTTGGGAAGGTCACCATATATTGGGATACTTTGCAGATGGAGTGGATGGATAGAAAGAGTGGTAAAAATTAGATGATTAGGGGCATGCACACATATCCCTCAAAAATAGCTTCCTCATAGAAAATAGACCTATATTTTCATATTGGAAGCCAGGACGTCACATTACTATCAGTTATGTAGATGAATTTGGCCCATGAGACATCATTGTTTAGTTGCATTCCACCTGGGAGGCCACTTGATCTGGATTTCGTGAGAAATGTCTCACAACATGTTGCAAACCTCATAGATCTAGGAGGAGTGAGAACATTGAGAGGTCATGGTACATCGTAGAGAGTCTTGGGAAGGCTAAAGGAGGAGGGAGACATTCTCCCAATATCATCATTACCCACTCTCACCCCACATCTTGCGCTAAGAGAGGATTCTTCACGGATGGAGGATGGCACCATCATGGTGCAAGGAGACTAGTCCTTGGCTTTGGAGGCTCAGAAGATATTCTCACTTGGGGAGAAATCTTCCACACATGGTAGAGAATGTTGCCCACTCATGCATACATTGGAAAAAATCAGGAATTTTTGGATAGGTGATAGCTTCCCATGGAAGGCTAACCTCGAAAAGCTTCAACCTTTACTTGAGCATGGACAACTACAAGAGGAGCAATAGAGGAAGGATAGTAGCATCCCAGTATGTGACTTTGGCATAGGAGACATCAAATAAGGGGGAAGCCACAAGACATATGTTTTACATGACAGATCATCATTTATGTCACTATGGATGACAGATCCTTATTGGAAATCCAAGCTGTTGGTGTATTATTCCAAGGATCTTTTTACATGCATGATACTTGATGACCAGCTATTAGATGAGGGATATTTAGTAAAAGAGGGGGTCATCTACTATCATAGTAGGATATTATTATATAGAGCATTCAAGGTCAAGGAGAAGTTACTACATGTAGCACATGAATATTTTATCTTCATCCACATTTATTCCATGAGAGCATACGACACCATCATGGAGGGATTCACTTCGAAAGGCTTAGAAGAGGAGATACATCACAATATTAGGAGATGCATGGATCATTTGGAGATGGAGGAGATACATAACTCTTTGATGGAGTTATCACAACCACCTCTTTCCACTTTGGGACTGATAGGGGATCTATCTATGGATCACTCCATTAGTATGATCAAAGTATATGGTAAGGATCATGTTTTTATGCATAATGATTTACTTGATGAATATTTTCATTCCTTTACCATACATGTGCAGTCCATTTTTCCAAGTGGAGGCACTCTTCCTTATAAAATTCATGGTAAGCCGGGGGCCATAAACAATTTTGAGCATGGCCACTCCCTAGGAGGATATAGGGAAATGACATGTCATTTAGGGTGTACTCCATTGGCACCAAACATTACTCACCTTCTCAAAACATGTCAGAAGACTATGGAAGCAAACTAGTGGTGGGGAAACCACTTATTATATCATGTTCTGAGGTAGTTAGAAGATTTATTACATTGGTTTCACATGTGGGACTACGATCCTCCTCCAGTATTACATATGGCATCTTATGTATCCTTGGTTATGATCCCATACATTCCTGATGTCCTTATCCTTATTATGGGAATGATTGGAGGAAGGATGCAAGGATTGAATGTGCCCATTGGGAGTGATATTCTCCATGTTACCTATGCTTCATGGTTCAGGGAGGACATTGGGAAAACCATGATTGCTACATTGGATCATTTTTTTTTCCTTATGAGGTGAGTCATTGGAATCTCATGAGTACTTGGGAGGAGAATTTCATGGAGGGATTTATTGGGAGACACTCGGTTCATGAGGAGAGCTTATCACATGGAGGTTTCACCAAGGAAGGAGCAGAAGAGTTGCAACACTCACCTTTACAGTTGCTTGAGGACAAGCAACATTTGGGAGGGGAGGACTGTAATATTCCCAATTAGCGTTAAGCTAGTTGGAATATTAAATTTTGTTTTTACATCTTAGTTAGAGGAATAAGAGTGTATGGAGACCCATAAATCTCCTTAGTAGGAATAAAATCACTCCTAATGTGAATGGAGATCATTTAATTATCTTTATTAAGCACCATTGTGTGTGGAAAGTGGCTAGAGCATGAAGACTGGATCAACTTCGACCAAATCAACAGTGCTGGTATGGAAGGAGTGGCATTCATTGAGGGACAACACAATTTTGGAGGGAGACTCCGTGCATGGAAGTAGTTGCTTTAATGAGTGGGGCCCAATGTGAGGAAGGTCACCAAGCATATAAGGAAGTGGATGGAAGCCATAGAAGGCATGTTTTGATTATTGTTTTTCTATGGTATGTTTGAATTGTTTCTCTCTTCAGCTGTTTAGCGGAGACTGCAATGTTTTTTAGCCCAAGGTTGTTCCCAAGAAGGAATCCCACCTTCATCCTCAAGGGACTTCGAGTTCTCACTTAGGAGAAGTATTTGCACTAAATTTCCACATTTTGACATCAAGCCAAGCTCAATATTTCTTCTACAGTGCAATTTCTGCAGAGGATTGTGCTATGTTGTAGAGTGCAATGGTGGAGAGTTTATTTGGGTAATTTCAGAGCTAGTTTTTAGTACAGTAAGGTTTCATTCCATTGTGAGGCTATAAAAGAAGGCCCTTGAGATTTATTGCGGTATTTGGCACTAGGCCAAGTTATTATTAGCCCCTACAGTGTAGTTTCAGTCTTGGAATACGTTATTTTAGGGAGGGGTTGCAGGGGTGGTTTCAGTACACAATTTGGGAAGATGGTTTTCCAGTGAAGGGATTAGCCTTTCACCTGGAGAGTTTATTGGGAGGAGGCTTCATTCTATGCTACATCATATCAGCCACATCTTTCCAGCTATTTATTTGCAATGAATCTTTAGCCCTAGGGATTTGGTTCACCTTTTGTATTTTGGTGTATATTCTAGAAACCCTCTTAGGTTTTATTGGGAGGTTGATATATTTCCTAGATATTTATCTATAGTATCTTTTGAGGCATATATCATTGGTTTTATATCATTTTATTATCTTTTTTTGTAGCTAGGCTCATTATGACTGCGTTTTAGGAGCTCTTCGAAAATTTTGTCTATTAGCAGCACCTTACCTGGAGAGGCTTTATTCATTGGAGGCTTGTTTGCTACTATTATATGATTTGTACCTCAATGTATTATGTTTATTTTCTTCTATTTTTCTGAATAAAGTGAATCCATATTGGTCTCTCATTTTTATGCATTCATATTCACTACTAATTTCCATTTTTATGTACTATATTTCTTCTTTCCCCATTTGGGAATATTACATGGCTCCAGTAGTATTGGTGCACAAGAAGGATGGATCATGTCGCATGTGTCCCAATTGTAGGAAGCTCAATAAGCTCACTATTAACGATAAATTTCACATTCCTGTGATTAATGAATTATTGGATTAATTACATGCAGCAATTTATTTCACTAATTTGGATCCTCATTTAGGATATCATCAAATTAGAATGAAGACCGAAGACATTCCGAAAATAACATTTTAAACTCATGAGGTTCATTATGAATTTTTGGTCATGCCTTTTGGCCTTACCAATCCACCTACCACCTTCTACATTTCAAGGGTTGATGAATTCCATTTTCAAACCATTCCCTAAAAAAATTATGTTAGTATTTTTTGATGATATTCTAATATACAGCAGATCTTCGAAGGATCATCTTGAACTTGTTCATAGGGTGCTCAAACTATTGGAGGAGAAACAATTATATGCAAAAACCCCCAAATGTTTCTTTGGAGTACAAGATGTGGAATATTTGGGTCATATTGTATCTCAAGAGGGTGTTAAGGTAGACCCTAAAAAAAATTAAAGCCATTGAGGAATGGAAAGTTCCCACAACCATAAAGAAATTGCGAGGATTTCTCGAGTTAACAAGGTATTATTGAAATTTTCTTAATAATTATGGGAGAATAGAAAAACCTCTAAAAAAATTATTGAAGAAAGATGCATTTTCATGCACTCCTGAAACAACTAAGGCCTTTTAAAATCTTAAATTGGCAATGTGCCAAGCACCGGTCTTAGCTATGCCAAACTTCACAAAAAAATTTATTGTGGAATGTGATGCCTCGGGAAATGGAATTGGTGTTGTTTTAATGCAACAAGGAAGACCCATTGATTTTGAAATCCATCTAATCAAAGGAAAGTATTTACAAAAAGATATTTATGAGAAGGAAATGTTGGAAATACTACTATTAGGGTCCCGTGATTTGGCAGATTGGCAAGCCAAGTGACAAAGTAACACCGAACCAACTTTGGAGCCCTAGGATCTAGCCTTCCTGGAATCAGAGAAGGATCTCTCTATTATGCAAAGGATGTGAACTTGTTTGCTTTTTATGTATTTGATTTTAGGTTAGTTGTTAAGTTTGTTTTGTTTTGTTTTAGGTTTTTTGAGGGAGAACTAATCAAAGGATAAATAGATAAAAACATTGTCAGATCAACTGGGCTATGGGGTCGAAAAGGTCGAGAATGCCTCAAATGGTGGACAAGGTATACTGCAGGGCCAATTTGGTCGAGATGAATGGATTCTTTAGGTGAAAGTGAAATGAGATGGACACTAAGTTTGTGAGAGACAAAGGGGTTTTAAGCATAAATAGTTTTACAGCAGACATCCATGTGGTAGGGCTAACCATTAATCACTATACATGACACTCAAACTGATAGATGCATAAAATAAAAATTCAAGTGATACATAGAAGTATAAGACCCTCTAACTTTGGGAAAATCACCTTCATACTTTTGGGAAAACAAATAAGAGAAACAAACAACTCAATCTATGAAGAGGGAACTTCTAAACATCATATTTTGAGCTATTAGGAACTTTGAAATAAGACTGCAGAGCATGGGAAAAGGGCAAGATCGAAACAAGACCTCTTTGGCTTAACTCAACAACCAATAATTCAAAGAGAGATTTTAGAGATGGAGTTTTGGTTAGCTATGATTAAACAAGGCATATCATGAATCATACTAGATAGCATACATAATAAGTATTACTGAAACTCATCACAAGTTCTTAGGGTACCAAAGAGCAATTAAGAATTCTTTGACATAACCAAGAAAAAAGAAAAACATAAAAGATGTAATGAATCAGGAAACTTGAGGTGCCTCTATGGGCATGTCTCAAATCTATTCTTTACTAACCTACAACAGCAAGAAGCATGAAAACATGTATGATAAACTAAGGTAACATAACAGATAAGGAACACAATATCATTTACCAAGCCATGGAATCCTACAAACAGTCCTCCTCCACCATCCAAGTCAAACTAGAAATCATCCACTTCACGAGAAAAAGTATTTCTTGAAAGCCTGTAATACTATGTATTGCTCTATAACATCAAGTTCAGCCTTTAAAGAAATTTTAGATCCTGTTGCATAATCAACTTCTTGATGAAAATCTAGAACACCTCCTACATTAGCATGTTTAGTTTTTTTGTGTAAAAGCAAACTTTTCCTTTTGCAACCTAAAGAAGGTGATTTTCATTTTTATTTGTAGGGACAACTTCTTGAAAACTGTGTTGGTTGCATAAGACTAATTTTCCGAGTTGGCCCACCTGTTTGGAAATAAATGCAAAAAATTCATTTTGAGTTGCTAGAGGCAGTGATTTTCTGATGTTTGTATCTTGTTTCCATGGTGGGGGAGTTTTTGACATTTTTGGTGCTTTGACTTTTCAAGGATTTAGTCCAGTCAATTTCCTTTCTTTGCAAACTGCATTCTCTTTTGATTTCCAACAATGAACTGCTACAATTTGAAGTCTTTTCCTGAAGTTTATCTTGCCCAACACTGATTTGAGCCATTCATACTAGCACCCCTGCAGAGATGCATTGTTAAAATAGCTTTGATCATTGGCGTTCCTTCTTGTAGTGTCATGATGATAATGCCTGAAATTTCAGTTGATCTTCTTTCTTTGGACATAAGACCTAAAAACTCTGTTTTTTGCTGAATTGAACATTTCTTATCTTTGCTAAGACAAATCACAATGACCACTTTGATGGTGTATGACCTACAGATAGACAAAGGGTTGTTTTTCCAGGTAATAATAAATGATGGTTGACTGATATTGAAGACAGGGGTTTTGACTAGAGATAGCTTTTCTCAAGGTATTTTCCCTAAACACCACCACCTAGACCTAGAGACTTTGTCATAATTTCTAAGGGATTTATGAGATATTGTTAGGTCATTATATGGAAAAATAAACAGTGAGAGAGAAGTAAACAACTTGATTTATGCTGGAGAGTGAGATGTGTGAAAGCAAGGGAAAAATGATGTCAGAGGTAGAAGGCTTGTGACAGTCATGTACAAGGAAGGTTTTCTGATTTAGGACAGGACTAAAACCTAAATACCACTTCCATATTAATATGCAAGAGAGGGAGAAAAGACAAAAAATTGTTTGAGGGGTTTTCTAGAGGAAAAATTCACTGTTCAAGATTGGTTTCTAGAAAACCTAAATAAGGAATCTAGTCATCAAAATATGCAAAAATACTAATGAATAACAGTGGATCCATTTGGGGAGGGCAGCTCCTTTTTAGGAGGTGTCCAGAATTGCAGATCTTTGGCTTGTGAAGACCAGTGCCTCATCCATTGGCGGAAATTTTTCTTTCTCTTGATGCTTTTCCTGAAAATGGTGCTTTTGAAAAACTAAAAGTATGATTAACATCAACCTCATTTCTACTTACCCAACTACTTTGCCTAACATTTTTTCTTCTTTGGGTGCACTTGGACTGGAAAACCCTTGACATGATAATTTTTGAAAGGGAAAACACTATCTAATTCTACACTTATATCTTTCGAGAGTTCAGATTAAACTGATGAGCTCCTTTATTTCTCTACCTATACTAGATCAACTTTCAAGATTAAGCTGTTTGACAGGATTTAATTCGCTAGACTAAAACATGAAATTGAAAAATGATCAAATCAGGATTAGACAGTCTGATTTGTCATGTTTTTGTGGCATAAAGACAAGCTACACACAAGTGTTATTTTCATTCAAAATGAGATTTAGAAAAATCAGGGTTAGGATAGTTTTCTTTTCATCCCTATTTTTCTCTTTGGTTCTATTTTGAGCGTGTGGAACCAACATCTTCATTTCCTAATCTACTTTCTTTGATAAGTCAAGCTTTCATATTTTGACTATCATTCCTTTTCACTAACTTATCAGCAATCAATTTAAAACATGTCCAGTTATGATTAGGCTAGATAACTGAACAAGACATCTTTTGAGCACTAGTAGTGGCATTTAGACTTGTGCACTTTTAGCATGACTATATTTTGGGTATGGGGCTATACCATTTCTTTAGAAACTGCCCTCTTTTTCTACTTTTCTACTGTTTTTGTATTTTCTATTTTTTTTACTTTTTCTTCAAACAATCTAGAACTGAAAAGATGCTCACAAGGCTAAGCTTATATTTCACACCTATGTATCTATCCTAATCTAACCTATACACAACATACATTCATTTAGTGAAATATCTTTTCCAAAAAATCCAATCAAGCAGATGATTCCATGAGGGATTTAGTTTCATCTTTTTTAGAGTGTTAAAGAAATTAAAAGGCCACTTCCACTTTGCTTGTTTTTGAACAATAGTGCCTAAAATTTTTCTCACTCTTTGCAATAGACTGTTATGGGCAGAACACACTACTCCTTCAGATTTCTCAAGGAAAACAGCAAATGGATCTTGGAATAATACCTGATCTAGAGGATTTGATATATAAGCTTCATTCAGGACTACTCTTTCTTCCACTTGTCTATATTTGGGACTCTCTTGGGAAATAAACTCTTCCCCTTGCTCATAATCACTTGAACTTCCAGTCTCGTCATATATTGTAGTGTAGTCTTCTTTCCAAGCTGAGTTGTTATGATTAAGTGGACTTAAAACTGTGTGAAGGTCATCATGTTGACGAGCAGGGATACACTTTGGTAGTAAATCCTCTTGAGAGGATAGTGTGACCACCCTTATGTGACTACCAACCTTTATTTATTCATCTGAAATTTGTAACTCAATGGAACTTGGTGGCTGCAAATATGGATTTAAGAAGGATTCCATGTCCAAAATGATTTCCTCAACCATTTCAGAAAAAGGCTTCTCATGGAAAACTTGCTCAAGAATTTCATCATCCTCCTCAACCTCATCATCAAAGCTAAAAGACTGCTGATTTCCAATTATGTGAATGTTATTTCTGATGGACTGAAGTGAAGTAGATCAAAAAGTCAGAGAATCTTCACTTACTTCTAAACTCTCAAGGCTTTCCTCATCAGTGTCATAAGTTACCTGTCTTGGCTGATTGATGCTTTCAATCTAATGAGGGTGAACTTCATCCCACATATCAACTATTGATGGCTCTGCAAGGTTAGCTTCTGCTTGGATATCATAATCATCAATATATTGATCAAACCTTGGAGAATCATCAATATAAATGATGTCATCAGCCATGCATATTGGACTATCAGATTGTTTATCTTCAAATTGATTTAGAAATCTATTTTTTGACTTATGATATGCAAGATTAGCAGGAGAAAGATCATAAAATTTGTGTTAATATGAAGTTTTAGAGGTTGTCTGCATGTTTATGAGTTGATCTGTCTCCTCTTCAGTTAAAAAGGGAGGCATTTTTATCTCTCTTTGGATATAACTACAATAATGCTCTTTCTCTTGGGAAATTTGATTTGGAGGATGAATGTATTTTTGGGCTTCACCTATGAGAGATGATGAATCATCACTTGTGCCTTTAGAGAGATCCTGTGGGTTCTCTTTCATTTCTTGATTGTTTTCATATTCAACCAATTCTTTGTGATGTCGAGGATATTTAGCATGTAATTCATGAGTTGCTTCTGATAGATTTTCAGGAGGCCAATTTGCTCGTATGAACTCAAATGACTCAAAGCATAAAGGTAGAGATCCTATAGGTTTTGTTTTTTCTTTTATTTCAAATTTGAATTCATCCTCAATCAACTCTTCTTGATTTTTGGGATAATAAGCATGGGATTCATGAGTTGCTTCTGATAGATTTTCAGGAGGCCAATTTTCTCATATGAACTCAAATGACTCAAAGCATAAAGGTATAGATCCTACAGGTTTTGATTTTTCTTCTATTTCAGATTTGAATTCATCCTCAATCAACTCTTCTTGATTTTTGTGATAATAAGCATGGGATTCATGAGTTGCCTCTGATAGATTCTTAGGAGGCCAATTTGCTTGTATGAACTGAAATGACTCAAAGCATAAAGGTAGAGATCCTATAGGTTTTGATTTTTCTTCCATTTCAGATTCTGTGATTTCAAGATGGCTAATAGATTCTTTAGAGTATTCCTCTGTGTTCTTATTTACAACTTTCTCATTAGGCACATTTTGTTTGTTACTCTTGTCTTGTAATGGTTGAGTGTGTTCCTCTCGAGGAAAAAGTGTAGGTTGGTTTTGAATAATTAGTGTTAAACTTTGTGTCTTTCTCTTTTCCTGTCAAGTAGATGCATCAATTTTCTGAATATATCTACCAAATTTTCCAACTTTTCCACTGTGTTCGCACTTGGATCCATCTTTGTTTACCAGAAAGAGTTACTGTGTCCTTTTAACTAGTCTAGAGTTTTCTACCAGTGGAGTCTTTTGGTCTATTGAGAGCTTTGGAGTCACCAGGTGGAATATTTGAACTATTATGTCCACCATCAGCATGATTGGGATTGCTCAATGCATCCCCAGGTGATTTTATAAGGACTAGTGGAGTAATAGGCCTACTGGAGGCTAGTGGAGTCACCAGGTGGATGTTTTAGTTGTTTTGAGGGTATATGTGTATGGTCCACCACCAATACTGAAAAAAACCAATCTAAGGATGTTTTTGGGTTTTTCTAATTTTATTTATCTAGTCCTAAGCTTTGTAAGAGTGTTCTATAGTTGAATCATCATTTTGCTAAGATGGTGAAAAAGCTAGTTTCTACTCTTCAGACAACACTTAATTTTTCTGAGTTTGACTAAGATCTTGAGAAGTCCTAAGGGATACCTAGGATGTTTTAACTCAAAATCCCACCATGATCACCATTATGTTAGAGAGCAGTGGGATAAGTCGACAAAATTGTCTTCTTAAGGGATGCTGAAATTTTTAGGGAAGTCTAAGTTTGTTTATTCACTCAGAGTCCCACCGTGATCGCCATTATGTTACAGTCCCGTGATTTGGCAGATTGGAAAGCCAAGTGACAAGGTAACATCAAACCAACTTTGGAGCCATAAGACCTAGCCTTCATGGACTCAGAGAGGGCTCTCTCTATTATGCAAAGGATGTGAACTTGTTTTATTTTTATGTATTTGATTTTAGGCTAGTTTTTAAGTTTGTTTTGGTTTGTTTTAGGTTTTTTAAGGGAGAACTAATCAAAGGATAAATAGATAAAAATATTTTCAGATCAACTGGGCTATGGGGTCGAAAAGGTTGAGAATGCCTCAAATGGTGGACAAGGTATACTACAAGGCCGATTTGGTCAAGATGAATGGATTCTTTAGGTGAAAGTGAAATGAGATGGATACTAAGTTTGTGAGAGACAAAGGGTTTTTAAGCATAATTAGTTTTACAGCAAAAATCCATGTGGTATGGCTAACCATTAATCACTATAAATGAAACTCAAACTGATAGATGTATAAAATAAACATTAAGGTGATACATAGAAGTATAAGACCCTCTAAATTTGGGAAAATCACCTTCACACTTTAAAAAAAAAAATAAGACAAAAAAACGACTCAATCTTTGAAGAGGGAACTCCTAAACATCATATTTTCAGCTATTGGGAACTTTGAAATAAGACTGCAGAGCATGGGCAAATGGAAAGATCGAAACAAGACCTCTTTGGCTTAACTAGAAAACCAATACTTCAAACAGAGATTTGAAAGATGCAGTTTTGGTTAGCAATGAGTAAATAGGGCATACCATGAATCATACTAGATAGCATACATAATAACCATTAATGAAACTGATAACAAGTTCTTAGGGTACCAAAGAGAAATTAAGGATTCTTCCACATAACCAAGAAAGAAGAAAAACATAGAAGTTGTAATGAACCAGGAAACTTGAGGTGCCTCCATGGGCATGTCTCAAATCTATTCTTTATTGACCTACAGAAAGCAAGAAGCACGAAAACATGTACGATAAACTAAGGAAACATAACAGATAAGGAACACAATACCATTCACCAAGCCATGGAATCCTACAAACAGTCCTCCTCCACCATCCAAGTCAAACAATAAATCATCCACTTCATGAGACAAAGTATTTATTGAAAGCTTGTAATACTATGTATTGCTCTATAACATCAAGTTCAACCTTTAAACAAATTTTAGATCCTGTTACATAATCAAATTCTTGATGAAAAGCTAGAACACCTTCTACATTAGCATGTTTATTTTTTTTGTGTAAAAGAAAAATTTGCCTTTTGCAACCTAAAGAAGGTGATTTTCATTTTTCTTTGTAGGGACAGCTTCTTGAAAACTGTGTTGGTTGCATAAGATTGATTTTCAGAGCAGGCCCACCTATTTGGAAATAGATGAAAAAATTCCATTTTGAGTTGCTAGAGGTAGTGATTTTCTGATCTTTGTATCTTTTTTCCATTATGGGGGACTTTTTGACCTTTTTGGTGCTTTGAATTTGTAGGGATTTAGTCCAGTGAGTTTCCTTTCTTTGCAAGTTGCATTCTCTTTTGATTTCCACTAGTAAACTGCTACAGTTTGAAGTCTTTTCCTGAAGTTTATCTTGCCCAACACTGATTTGAGCCATTCATAGTAGCACCCCTACAGAGATGCATTGTTAAAATAGATTTGATCATTGGAGTTCCTTCTTGTAGTGTCATGATGATAATGCCTGAAATTTCAGTTGATCTTCTTTCTTTGGACATAAGACCTAAAAAATCTACTTTTTCCTGAATTGAACATTTCTGATCTTTGATGAAACAAAACAGAGCGACCACTTTGATGGTGTATGACCTATAGATAGACAAAGGGTTGTTTTTCCATATAATAATAAATGATGGCTGACTCATATTGAAGACAAGGGTTTTGACTAGAGATAGCTTTTCTCAAGGTATTTTCCTTAAACACCACCACCTAGACCTAGACACTTTATCATAATTTCTGAGGGATTTCTAAGATATTGTTAGGTCATTATATGGCAAAATAAACGGTGAGAGAGGAGTAAACAAATTTATTTATGCTGGACAGTGAGCAGTGTGAAAGCAGAGTAAAAATGATATCAGAGGTGCAAGGCTTGTGATAGTCATGTACAAGGAAGGTTTGTTGATTTATGACAGGACTGAAACCTGAAGACCACTTCCATATTAATATGCAAGAGAGGGGGAAAAGACAAAAAATTGTTTGAAGGGTTTTTTAGAGGACAAATTTACTTTTCAAGATTGGTTTCTAGAAAACCTAGATAAGGAATCTAGTCATCAAAATAGGCGAAAAAACTGATGACTAACAACTACATGCATTAAAGAACTGGTGACCTTACCTAATGGGAAGACACTTCAAGGTAAAGACTGGTCATGATAGTCTTAAGTACTTTTTGGAGCAAAGAATATCTTCGAAAGAGAAGAAAAAATGTGTCACAAAGATGTTGGGTTATGAATTTGAAATCATCTACAAAAAATGTAAGTTAAATGTTGTTGCAGATGCACTCTCAAGAAAGGATGAGGATGTGGAAGCATTTATTTGCACCATTTATATTATCCAACGAAATTGGATAACTGGAGCAGGGGAGGAATGAAAGAATGAAGAAGAGGTATGGACACTCATTCAAAATTTGCAGCAATATCCTAGTACATCTGATACATTTAGTTGGAAAAATGATTCCTTATTGTACAAGTATCAATTATATCTTTGTAAAAATTCCAAACTAAAACAAAATATTCTTTTGGAATTTCACACCTCTCCCTTAGAAGGACATTCGGGATTTTAAAAAACACCCATAGGGTGAAGAAAGAATATTTTTGGGATGGCCTTAAATATGGTATTCAAAATTATGTGGCGGAATGTTTGGTTTTCCAACAAAATAAAGTTGAGAAAATTAATACCTCGGGTCTACTACAACCTTTATCCATTCCAAATCAACATTAGGAGGAGGTTTAAATGGATTTTATAATAGGTTTACCTAATTCCAAAGGAAAGAGTGTCATCATGGTGGTAGTTGATATACTTACTAAGTATGAACACTTTTGTGCATTATACTATCCATTTAAATCGAGTACATTTGCTACTACATTTATGGAAACAATTCAAAATCTACATGGAAACCCAAAGATTATTGTAAGCGATAGAGATCCCATTTTCACTGGAAATTTTTGGACGAAATTATTTTCTTGTTTGGGTAGTAAAATAGCTCATAGCTCATCTTATCATCCTTAGATGGGCAAACTGAGATAATAAACAAATGTTTGGAACAATATCTTCATTGCTTTATATCTAATAAAAAAACGAAATGGGTCAATTGGTTTCCTCTAGTTGAATCATGGTATACCAATTCCTTCCACACTACAACAAAAAATAACCCACTTATGGAACTTTATGGATATCATTCGACATCCATCACATCATCTTTAACAGAAAATTCTAAGGTTCAAGCAGTGGATAATTACATCGAGCATCAACAAAAAGTTCCCCAACTCTTAAAGGATAACCTAAATTTGGCACAGAATCAAATGAAACAATAGGTAGGTCAACATTGTATTGAGAGAAGTTTTGATATAGGCCACTAGGTATTTTTACGACTACAACCATACAAAAACATTTCCCTCAAGAAAGCTAAAAAGGATAATAAATTATCGCCAAAGTAATATGGTGCTTACAAGGTGTTGCAAAATATTGGTACTATGGCATACAAATTGGATCTTCCTAAATCTTCCGAGTGCACCCATTTTTTCATGTTTCATGCTTAAATAAGGTTATATGTGAAAAACGTTTTCTTCAAACAATATTGTCAGAACTTGATGAGGAAGGAAAAATCATATTGGAACCTGAAGCAGTAATGGAAACAAGAAATTTATAGCTACGAAATCGATCAATTTCAGAGTGTCTCATCAAGTGGAATAACTTACCCACTGAAGATTCCACATGGGAGGATGATAATTTTATATAGAAGCATCCAACACTACTCAAACGTTGAGGACAACACTTTTTCGAAGGAAAGGGACATGTTAGGGCCCTATATTACTAGTTTATTCCCTCATTGTTGTTAGTGTAGCCCCCTTATTGTTATTGTTGTACCCCTCTAGTCCCCATATTGTTATTATTGTGCCCCATAATAGCCCACTATTGTTATTGTTGTGCCCTTACATTATTATTGTTAGGTTTTCTAGGATTATATTGTGACCCCATGGACTCCTATATATAGAAACAAGGTTTTTTCATTTCTATCATCCAGGAATTGTTCATTTATGTAATGTAAAGGAGGTTATCCCCTAGAAGTGGTTGATTTATAAGGCGATGATTTCTCTTCTATTCTATTTTGGGAGTTGGTTTCATAACATGCATTTTTTAATGAATTTACAATGTGGCTCATTACAATACTATGTAACATTGAATCATTTCAATTGATCACATCTATGATCACATGGACCTTATACATCCCACATACATTATCTATGAATCATATATATTATGTTAGCGTCATATATAGTAGCAATGATTACTCCATTATATAGTTGCAATGACTACTCTATATAGTGGTAATGATTGGTAATTTTTTTTGTCTCACACTACATATCATAGTGACTTAGCACTAACATTAATATATAATTGACATATAAAAATATTTTGTAAAAACAAATTGACATGTAAATAGCATGGATATTCCTGTGAGGCTCATGCAAGTATTCGTCAGGTTCAATATTGACTCTTATTGAGAGGAACGACGTAAATTTACATAACCATGATGGAAGTGACCGAATGGACCTCCTATAAATGGAAATATCTTGACAACGTGATTATGATCATAAAATTTTGATAAAAATAAGAAAAATATTCTTTAAAGAAGTATTGTATGAATTCAACTAAAGGTTATATAAATGGAGAAGTCAAAGAATCTTTTATTAAAGATATTGATATAGATTTGTGAAAAGTAGCCTTGAATTGATGAACCTAGACATAGCTCGTAACTCAACTTTGGAGAAGTTGATGCAACTATATTTAAGATAAAAACTTATTGAAGAAGTGTTGATATGTGAAGAAGGATAAAATATTTGCAAAGAAAAGGTATGGTAATATCGCAGAGGTATGTTCAATTTCTATATGCATTTCATGATATGTGTGAAGATCTCTCTAGGTCATGATGCTCTTTTTAAAGATAAAGGGTATGAATAAGCATAATACTATTTTCAATTCAATAGCATCAAAATTATTTAGGCCTTGAGATCAAGAAATGAAATACATGAGGTTTTTTCATGGTACATCTTAATATATAAGCTTGGTTTCAAAAAATTTGGTATATAGGGTTTCTAAACCATAAATGAGACTTGAGATTAAAAACCCTATAAAAGGAAACCCTAATTACTTCCTTTATGGAATACCTAGCTCTTAGGAAATGGTACATATAGTTTGTTGGATGAATATATTCTCTGATATCTCAAAACCTTAGCATAATAGAGTTTTGAGAGAAAATCCCTACGGTATTGGTGTTAAAACCTGGGATTGAGTGCTTTCACTAAAAATAAAACTGTGATAAAGGTTTAGGTCAATGAATATCTAGGGTTTGTAACTAGAACCCAAGAAGTAAAATTTTGAGAATTCATGGAAACCTTAGATTGACAGGATTGGAATTATGCTCTTAGCCTTACATATATTTCTTGGTTATACTTACTAGTAAAGAATCATAGGAACATGATGAAGGATGTCAAAACTATGAAATAAATATGAGAAGATGGAAAAGCATGACTTTTGCACTTTTTCTTCATGATGTCTCCTTAATATTGATGAGCGTGGGGAAAGAGTGAGTTATATGGACCCTGATGTTATTGAAGTTTCTAGCTGATGATTCATTCCACGAACACATTGAACGTAGTAGAATTTTTTTTTGCAATATCGAGACAAAATATGGAAAGGAACATTGACTTTAAAGGGAGAAAGTACCATAATTTGACATGATTCCATGACTAAGAGGCCATTATGATCTGGTAACTTTGATATCAATGATCTTCTTGGGATATGACTTCGCTCCTTGGGAGGACATATTGCAAAAGCATGTGAAGAGGCTGGAAGGAGAGTTTGCTTGATAATATTTTACCTATAACTATATGATTTAATTGTGGAACACATGGTTTGTGTGGATTGCATTATTGATGGCTTGAATAAAAACGAGGAGCTGATATGACTCTTTGAAAACGTATGTGGTAAAACTCTATAAAATGCATGTGTTAGCAGTTATAAGGAAATTTTAGCTCCTTGAAAGGATAGATGAACTAGATGATGAAAAACTAGACAAATTGACAAGATCTATAAATATTGAAGTTTGATATGTTATAGCAATGTGAAGAGTTGAAAATAATTGTCATGAAGGTAGAGTGTGAAATACTTTAAACTCATAAAAATTTTGGCACCCAAAAAGGTCGAACACCCGGTATGATGTGAAGCCCTATAGATATAACTATTTCTCCATGGAATAACAAGTAGTTGTTGTTTTAATGATATATGAGAGAAAATAAGGATTGTGATGATGTTTTCATGATTTATAGGGAGTATAAAATCTCCTCCATGTTTTAGGACTACATATCTCCTCCTTTATGGAGAGGGAGTAATGATGGACACCATATTATCAATGAGTCAAGAATTGGGCCATGACTAATAGTCATAAGTCTAGTGAAGAATCTAGGAGGGAGAATGGAGGATTCAATAAGCATCTGGTATTTGTAATTCTTAAGGATTGGGAATCAAATATAGGAAGTACTATGTATGGAATATATTAAGGATGGGACATGATATACAATATAAAAGTGGTCAAAGAGGACCAATATTATTTGAGGATTTGGAATATAAGATAGGGATATCCCTAAAAATATATACTTAGTGAACATCCACATGGGGTATGTGCCTTGAAATGTAGTGTGGTGTCTCACATAAAGCCTCCCAACATTGTTCTCTAATGTAGTGGAGAGATAGAACTTGTTAATGAAGGCCTTGCTATGTTAACAACATTGGTTAATATGTTGATGCTTAAATATTGCTTATCAATCTAACTCCTTATGAGAATATTTTAGTTCCAGAGTATCCTTGTATATGATTTATAATTATGAATACCTCCCTAGTTAAGAGGGAGCATTGGATAATGTAACTAAGTTAATTATTCATAATTGTATCAAAATGATTTTTATGTAAAAAGTAAAAAAAGAAAAAGAAGAAAATATTTTCAAGCATGGCTTTCATGCTCAATAATTTTTTATTTTATTAGTTATCACTACAAGGAAAATACCCTCTAACGTATGCTCTTGAGGAACGCCTTATAAAAATAACCCAGACATCCGTTTCAAGCAGAGGTTCCTAGAGGAGGTTGGCGGGCAGAGGTTTTTGCGGATGTATTTCGTCCGGTGCTCTTATCACCATAAAATGCACTAGTGTGTTCAACATGATAAAGCACCAGTGCGGTTAAAATATTGGCACATCGGACATCATGTGCTCTGTACACACCCGCCCGGTGCGTTGTATTTCTGTAGAGCACCGGTACTTTACATAACTTGCGCACCGACGCCTCATAAAAAAGGTGCAAAAACTGAAACCACCCTGGTCGCCCTTAAACGCAATGGGTTTCCAACGCATAGGGCCACCCTAAAATCCCTGCGCATTGGCACATGTTTAAATAAAAAAAAATTACAGTAAAAAAACACACACAAAATATAGGCACACCAGGAACCATGCTCTCCTAATACACCCGCTCGGTGCATCATATTCCTATATAGCACTGGTTCCTTACATCTCTACCACACCGACGCTTCCGAAAATGTGCGCGAAAACAGATATCACCTGGTGCGGAATAAATAAATGTAGTAGGGCGACCATAAACCTCGCGCACAGGTAGATGGTTAAATAAAAAAAATTTACGGTCAAAAAACCGCACAAAACATTGGCACACCGGAAACTGTGCACTTCGTACACACCCGCCCAGTGCCTTTAATTAAGGAACAACACTAGTACGTGTCAACTCGCCAGCACTGGTGCCTCATAAAAATCATGCTGAAAAGAAACCACTGGGGGCAGAATGACAAAAATTCACCGGGGTCCCCATAAACAATGCGCACCTGAAAAGGGTTAAATAGAAAAAAAATTATGGCCAAAAAACCGCACAAATCATTGGCTCACCGGAAATCATGCCAGGTGTGTCATATTACTATAGAGCACCAGTGCATTATAGATACGCCACCCCGGTGCCTCAATATACCACGCAAAAACAAAAGTCGCCCGCGGCGGCATACTGCAAACGCACCGGTATGCTAGTAAAAACCCCGCGCACGGGAACAGGGTTAAATAAAAAAATAATTACATCCAAAAAATTGCATTTTTCACTTTTTTTAGTGCTATAGAGCTCTCAATCACTAGTGTAAGTTATCCTTGTTTGAGATGCCCTGACATCCATGCTCCCATTGCACTTATTGCATGCACTACTGGTGTGCATTGCCACTAATCTCCAACTTGAATTTTATAAAACAGTGGACAAATTTTCTTTTGCAAATTCTACAGCCAATATGCCCCCTCGACGGGTAAATGTATAGGTATTTTTCTTATTTTCCATAATTAAACCTTTTAATGGATTACAATTTCGAAAAACCTTAAAATTAACCATTAAAAAAAAAAATTGTTGCGCAGTGCGCTCGAGCCATTCGGCTCACATCGGTTTGCGGTGTTGCCTATAAATTTATAGGCTATACCGAAACCGGTGCTAACGGTATCCGCACTAGTTCCGGGGCGGTACCAAGAGGTGCACCATGTTATTTTTAAAAATTTTAAAAACTGTGGTGCGGTCGTTTACCAGGCCGTATCGTTGACAATGTGGTATCGTGACAACTAGGTGCGTTGATGGAATTATCCACCCCAGGGCGCGTAATGTGCTCAACGCACCACATACCACAATTCGACATTGTCAACGGTTCAGCTTGGTAAACCAGTGCTAAGGGTATCCACACTAGTTCTGGGGTGGTACCAAAGGCACACCGTGTTATTTTAAATTTCTTTATAAAGAGCGGTGCGGTCGGTTACCTGGCCTCACCATTGACCTAGTTGAATAGTGGTGATGTGGCGCATTGACCAAAATAACTGCTCCAGGATGGCTATTTTTGTTAGTGCATGGCTTACCGTATTTTTCATATGTCAATGGTGTGGCCTTTTAAAATACCGCACCGACGACTATGTATGGTGGCAGGAGGGTGTGGAGTACTAAAAAGGTATGCTTTTGATGATTATTTCAGTGGCTTTTTAATAGAATTTGTGAACCTTTTTGTGTCATGAATTTGGAAAGTAATAAGGAACTATAAAAAAACATGTGAGAATTGATATGCAAGACTTAGCCACTGATAATGGTTATTTTCTATACAGAAAAAGGAGAAAACGAGGAGTTTCCGTTCCAAAGGAAAGGACAAAGTCGAGATAACTGTTGTCCCTCTGAACGAGAACCGAACGCAAACAAGGATAAACAGATCGAAGCAAATCGACTCGGAAAAGAAGGAGAAGACACTAGCTCAGCGCAAAAGAAAAGACAGGATGAGGAGTTAACAGTTTGGCGAATCCCTCAGGATCTTCGATCCTGAGGGATCGCTGCTTTATTTATCTTGTTACTTGGACATCTCCGCCGTCGTCTTTATATAAAGAGATAGCACTGTTAGCTTAAGGGAAATATAGAGATAGGATACGCTTTTATGTAATTTTCTGTAAAACATCAGCTTTGATTATTAGTTTCGTTGAGAACTGGTTCAATGTATTTTTGACCGATGCATTAATAAAAGCTTGGTGATTATTTCATCTCCTCGTCTGGATTAACTTCAAGCGGTGTATCCTTGGAGGCTAAGGGCCCGGCCCCGAAGGACACTTGCTTCTGTACCATTACGACTTTACTTCTGTGTGGTTTGTTTATCATTTTTATTTGGTAATTTGATATGCTTTACAAGTTCATATTACATGCTCTGTTAAAGTTTGAATCATTGAGGTTTTTGCAGATAGAATCGTGTGTTGACTCTGCATCAAGTTATTTATCCTTTCAAGAGTTAGTTGCATGTTCTTACTGTTATGTTACAGAGCTGTTATACTAAACGTTCGTGCATTTCTAATTCATCAGTACTATTCCATAATTCATTAATTGTTATTGTTGTTCCTTTAGTGTGATTTGTGGGAATTGCCTTTAGAGTGAAAGAATGTTATTTGATTGCAAAGAGAGTATTTGAGTTAATAGATTAAGTTTGGTTACAACCCGCGGGACTTAGTTATTCAATTGCTGTTCCATTTTAGACTTGTTGTTCTATTTCAGAATTGTTGTTCAATTCTTTATTCGCTTTGCTGTTCCATTTACTTGCAGTTGTTGGTTTGGTGTGAGAGATGATCTAAGGCTGTAGTGAGCATTGGCAGTCACTGTCTAGCTCCCAGGCTCGTGGTCTATGCTCTAGTTTCCTTTCCATCAGTTTCCGAAGGGATGGGTTATCACTGCCGAACCCTTGACTGATAAGCTGTTGAGTTTTCTGAGTGTGTGATTTGTTCTTTGAAGTAATTTAGTTACAGACAAGCATCCGTTTACTCTTGTATTTCTTAAGCACTGTACTACTAGCATTACTCTGACAAATTATAGCCTCGGATTGAGTCACTCTTTGTAATAACAAAACGCTCCCGGATTGACATATTAATGTGAGGTAATTAGAGGTGAAAGAGACCCTTTTTATAGCTCCACATTTTGGCGCCGTTGCCGGGGAAAAGAGTGTAGCCATTTGTCTTTTTCAGAGTAGTGTACGAGCCTGCTAGGGAGGAGTTGGATCCTAAAAACGGAAGGTAAGAACCTACGTGCGGAGCATGTAAAATACCTGCTCCACTATCCGCTTTCCTAACAGATTTGTTTTTGCTTTGTTTGAATAGAAGTTGGTAGTTCATTTTTGAGTGCATGACTAAGCAGAAAAGACCAGAAAATAATATCAAACCCCCATCCAAGCCTGAAAAAGCTAAGGGGCCGGTGACCCTTGGCCGAACGACCTTCATAGACGAAATCTATAAGAAAACAGAATCTCAGCCATCAGTAGGCCTCAAGAAAAACATTTCTAAACCGCCTACTAGTTCCCTTCAGGCCACTAGATCACCATCTGTAGCCTGTGCTGAGGTGCATAGTCAAACTGAAGAGCAGGACTTTCAAGAAATTGAAAATTCTACTCCAGAATTATTGCAGGAAGGGAACTCTAGCAACTTTTGTGAAGGAGAAGGAGAAACAGGGGAAACCAAGGAACCAAAATCCCCTATTGAAACAAATTAGCCATTAGATAGCCCAGATAAGGGGAGTGCTGCGAAAGTCATTATCGAAGGAATTCAATGTCCTCAGACACCTGGTATTCCCATTATTCCAGATAAAGGAAGCGCTATTAAAAATATCCCTGTCAAAACCGTTCCCACTCAACCTAGGAATACCCTCCTAGATATCCCAGAAGGTTATTGGCATATATTCGATCCCATGGCTCAAAACCAACCAAATGCTCAAAACCAGCCAAATACTCAAACCTCTACATTACAATATCCTATAGTGGATTCTGCAGCAAATGCACCCATGAAAGCTATCCCTCTTCAGCATATCCCCACATTTCACGGACTCACATCAGAAGATCCGGATGCATTCTTATTCGAATTCGATGTGTTATGTAGGGGGTACGATTACACCACCGATCCCCAAAAATTGAAATTATTTCCCTCTACATTAAAAGGGGCTGCTTTAAGATGGTTTATGGGGCTGGGTGGCGGGGTTATCAACAATTGGGATCAAATGAAAGAATCCTTCTTAAAAAAATATCAGGATTATTGTAGGTCTAGAGAATTAAAAGACGAAATATTTCAAATGTCAGCTAGACCAAATGAAACATTAGAGGAGTATGTGGAACGTTTTCAGTATAATCTACAAAGATCTCCTTATGCATCGCTACCTTTACCTGATAATGTGTTAAAAACTGCATTAATGAGGGGTATGAAGGAACAATGGATTGAAACCTTAAACATTATGGGAAAAGGGGACATTTATCAAGAGAATTTTACTGACATCCTTGATTTGTGTATCAGGAGTTCGAGAGGCAGCACAAGAATAAAACCAACAGAATATGATCGGTTTGCAAGAGATAACAAAGTATCAGCAGAAGGAGTAACACGTGCAGAAATTGGAAATTTATTAGAAAATTTTAAAACTGATATTATGGGGACACTAACTACACAAATTGATATTGTGCAGGCTAAACAGAAGCAGCTGGAGGCAAAACAGAATTTGGCAATCTTCTGCCCCCGATGCAGAAAAAAACATAGCCACAAGGAGTGTCCATTGGATAAAGTCCAAACATGCGCCATCTGTACAAAAGATCACCTTACAGAGAGCTGCCCCTCACTTCCTGGATTGAAAGCGGTATATAAGGAAGCATAAGAAGAACCAGAATCGGTGAATTCGATCAACCAGCGCCGCCAGTGGCAGCCGAGACAACCTGGTATGTTTCCGGACCCAACCTCTTTCTTTCAAAACCCACAGTATAATGCTCAACAATATGGTATGTGGCAAAATCAATCTCAACCCCCATTTACAAATTGGTCACCACAAACGTTTCCTTCCTCAAATCCATGGATGAATCAAACAAGCCAAACTGGTTGGCCGAATTTCCCTTATACTCCACCATATTGGAAAAATGGCCCATACCCTTCACAGTGGACTCCCTCTACTTCAAAAAGTTCACCCTGGCAGACAAGCTGGCAAAGACCGATGTACCACCCAGCTGGAACTATTCCGCTCCCTCAACCTACTTTGCCATCTTTACAACAAAATCCCTAGTCTAACCTGAGACCGCAACTCCCAGCCCAACCCGATCCCAATCCAAACAACAAACAGGTCAGTTCTTTGACTATCTAATCACTCAACATGGTTGTAGGCCTCCGCATGAGACTCCTTCTCCAGCATATTCTCTCACTGCATTGCATGTCAACTACAATGTTTTCATGAGGACATGAAACAAGGTAAGCAGGGGGGTGTGTGGAGTACTAAAAAGGTATGCTTTTGATGACTATTTCAGTGGCTTTTTAATAGAATTTGTGAACCTTTTTGTGTCATGAATTTGGAAAGTAATAAGGAACTATAAAAAAACATGTGAGGATTGATATGCAAGACTTAGCCACTGATAATGGTTATTTTCTATACAGGAAAAGGAGAAAACGAGGAGTTGCCGTTCCAAAGGAAAGGACAAAGTCGAGATAACTGCTGTCCCTCTGAACGAGAACCGAACGCAAACAAGGATAAACAGATCGAAGCAAATCGACTCGGAAAAGAAGGAGAAGACACCAGCTCAGCGCAAAAGAAAAGACAGGATGAGGAGTTAACAGTTTCACGAATCCCTCAGGATCTTCGATCCTGAGGGATCGCTGCTTTATTTATCTTGTTACTTGGACATCTCCGCCGTCGTCTTTATATAAAGAGACAACACTGTTAGCTTAAGGGAAATATAGAGATAGGATACGCTTTTATGTAATTTTCTGTAAAACATCAACTTTGATTATTAGTTTCGTTGAGAACTGGTTCAATGTATTTTTGACCGATGCATTAATAAAAGCTTGGTGATTATTTCATCTCCTCGTCTGGATTAACTTCAAGCGGTGTATCCTTGGAGGCTAAGGGCTCGGCCCCGAAGGACACTTGCTTCTGTACCATTACGACTTTACTTCTGTGTGGTTTGTTTATCATTGTTATTTGGTAATTTGATATGCTTTACAAGTTAATATTACATGCTCTGTTAAAGTTTGAATCATTGAGGTTTTTGCAGATAGAATCGTGTGTTGACTCTGAATCAAGTTATTTATCCTTTCAAGAGTTAGTTGCATGTTCTTACTGTTATGTTACAGAGCTGTTATACTAAACGTTCGTGCATTTCTAATTCATCAGTACTATTCCATAATTCATTAATTGTTATTGCTGTTCCTTTAGTGTGATTTGTGGGAATTGCCTTTAGAGTGAAAGAATGTTATTTGATTGCAAAGAGAGTATTTGAGTTAATATATTAAGTTTGGTTACAACCCGCGGGACTTAGTTATTCAATTGTTGTTCCATTTTAGACTTGCTGTTCTATTTCAGAATTGCTGTTCAATTCTTTATTCGCTTTGCTGTTCCATTTACTTGCAGTTGTTGGTTTGGTGTGAGAGATGATCTAAGGCTGTAGTGAGCATTGGCAGTCACTGTCTAGCTCCCAGGCTCATGGTCTATGCTCTAGTTTCCTTTCCATCAGTTTCCGAAGGGATGGGTTATCACTGCCGGACCCTTGACTGATAAGCTGTTGAGTTTTCTGAGTGTGTGATTTATTATTTGAAGTAATTTAGTTATAGACAAGCATCCGTTTACTCTTGTATTTCTTAAGCACTGTACTACTAGCATTACTCTGACAAATGATAGCCTCGGATTGAGTCACTCTTTGTAATAACAAAACGCTCCCGGATTGACATATTAATGTGAGGTAATTAGAGGTGAAAGAGACCCTTTTTATAGCTCCACAGAGGGCAGTGCACTGACATAGATATACACCCCGGGGCGTATAGTGTAGTCAGTGCACCGCCCTCCTAACACCGTAGGTATTGAACGGTGCGCTAAAAACATTTTCTGGAACACCGAACCTGGTGTGATGAATATCATTAGGTGCACCGTATCTAGTGCACTCTGTTGAAAGACACACTGGGACCGGTGCGTGACTGTGTTTTCTACGCACTGATTGTTTTTTTCTTTATTTTTCAAAAAATATATATATACGTATACTTCTAAATACATATGTCATTTAATAAAAAATTTATGTTTAGTATGTCAATCATTCAGAGATGTGAAAGGAGAGAAGAGGGGCAACAACAAAAAAATAGGTGCAACAATATAACATTTTTCACCTGTGGGAGGCAAGAGAGAGGGAGAGAGATGTGTACCCTCGCCCTATTATAGCAGCGATGCAGGGGCTCCTAAGGCAGGTAGGCCTCCTCAAGTTCTATGAGGAGGCTACTTCCATAAAGTCCCATAGTTTTTTTTTTAGACATCTTATCTCAAGGCAGAATGCCCAACAATAAGCTTTCTGGGTTGGTATCAACCAATGGTACACACCCACTAAGGAGGATGTATATTTTATTACAGGGCTATCGAGGAGAGGGGTGGATTTTCCATCGTTCCCTGAGGTTCCAGCTGGTTGTGTGGTAGGGAGTGAGTTAGTTTACTCCTAGAGATACATTGGAGAACATTTAGTATCTCCTGCAGATTTTTCAGGTCACTGGAGGGCAGTTACGTATTGGTCCATTTGGTCGTGAGGAGGTCCTGTGTCTTTCACTTATAATTTAAACCATTTTTCACAACACCAGTGAAGGGAAACACATTAGTTGGTTTCTTTTATATTATGTTGATTATTTACTACAACCACCATGACTTGTTAGGTGGTCTGCCATTTTTTTGTGGCAGTTCTGTACAACATTAGATAGATGTTGTGCTCATGAACAAGGGAGGGTCAACTTCCATTTTTCTTTAGAGCTTTTTTGTTTATTTTTTAAGAGGTTTCCAGAGACGAGACCTAGTTTTCTTCGGTAGCCTCATAGGTCGGTTACTAAGGCACGTATGCACATGTGGGGGCAGATGATGCCCAAGAGGGAGGAGACTCTTTTTCCAGCGAGGATATCAGATGATGCACTGGAGTTGCTAGCCAATGTTGATGAGCATCCCTTCATTATGGTCCCCTGTCCTTATGCGGGGTTGGATTGGCGAGGGTGTGCCAAAATTCTCTTCAAAATTTATGAGCCGCTAGATGATAGAGGTAATATTACTGTTTTATTTAAATTTATTCTAACATGTTCTTTAACTTGTTTTTATTAAATTGTGTAATGAAATTATCTAATTATTGTTGTGTACTTGTATATATTTTGCAGACATTGGCTCTTTTGATGGCGAGGAGATGCTGCCAGCACCACCTGATCCGACCATGGATCCTGATGACCACGAGGGCATGCCAGATGCCGAGGATCATTAGGAGGCCAATGCAGATCAGAGACCTTCTCCTGCTGGTGCGCAGTTGACTTGGTGATGCTAGATATAGGATGGAGTTGGGCGACCAACTCATTGCATTTATTTTTGAGGTGGGCATCAGGGCCGCTCATTATGGAGACATAGAGGCCAATGATAGGCTATTACGGATGTGGAGAGGCATTCCGCATGACATGTACAGTCTGATGTGGCATGTTTTAGGAGTTACGTTAGCTTTTATGCGACTGACGAGGACTATTGCACATTACAATCGAGCCAAAACACGTGATGGAAAGTCTGCGAGGTGCAGCATACCATCATCTCATTATCGTTCACCTCGCACCATGCCAGATGAGCATGAGCCTCCACTAGCATCTAACAGGAGTCATAATGGAGATGAGGCTGGACCATTGACCACTAGTACTGATATTGATATTGTACTACCACTAGTTAATCCATGAAATTTATATTACAGTTGTATATTTTTAACTATTTAGTTATATATATATGGTCCATGTATTTTATGTTCATGTTGCAGTTGTACTTAATTTACATGTTGGTGATCATCATGATGTGTATGTTGTTAGGTCATGTTATATATGTTCATTTAATGTGCAGCTTGCAGATAGATGTGTATGTGATAGCATGAGTTATTTGACATGAGATGTATATTTGATGTTTGTGTTGTGATGATGTTAATATATAATGTTAATTGTGTTTTGTTAGATGATCATGATCACGATGATGCAGTTAGAATTTTGCAGAATGTGTTTTTTAGTCAAATTTGATATTTGTACGATGGTTTTTTGTAATTTTTTAATTTGTAAAATTGTAATTGTATATATGTAAAATTCTAAAATTGTAATTGTAATTGTAATTGTACGTGAAATTGTAAAATTGTAATTCTAATTCTAATTCTAATTGTATGTAAAATATTTGTAAAATTTTAATTATATTAATATAAAATGAATTTATTAAAATTTTTAAATTTCTAAATTTGTAAATTTTAAATAATTGTAAAATAATAAATCTAGAATAATATGACTTATTGTAACATAATAAAGTTTAGAAAATAATGCAAATAAATTCATGTACTTTAGAATTATCATTATTTTATTATGATCTTAGATACAAAAAAAGAATTAATTTATATAGTACGCCATTGTTTTTGAGATCAACATAATTGAAAATTATCAATTTAGTTATTGATTTTAACATTAACACAATGCAAATTACCAATTTATTCAATATACATATTATATTAATATTTTGAAAACCCCATTTTAAAAAGTATAAATATTGATGAAATAACACATGTACCATATCACTCTTGATTTGCATGATCACCCTCATTATCTTCTAGCTCGAATGGCATGATAACACTATTTTTCTCAAAAATATGTTTTGATCTAGGGTCATGTGTTAATACGAACCACCAATCCCTATCCAACACATCTAGGTAAAAAAAAACCTAGTTGCAGTGTTTAGGGAAAACATAGGGCTCCTTAGCTTCATCCTGCATCTTTCTAGAGTTGATACATATCAGCCTACTATTGTGATATTCCTTTACATTATTCCGATCAAAGGTGTCCCACCACTTGCACCTAAAAATAACACATTTGGAAGAAGAAAAATCCACTTCAATGATCTCTTCTATCTTTCCAACGCAACCTAACGTCCCTCATACTAGGTTTTCATCATGATGGCTAGATCGACTAGTTTGATCGAACTCGACTTCCACTCCACAGTCTTGTGTGATGTTTCCAGCATTGACATTTTCTGTTCAAAAATGATGTCCATATGCCCACATAGATGGGAACAAATGCACCTATTATAAAAAAGTTAAAAAAATCATAGTGTCATGTGTCTTATAAATAATAATCCAACAGTTAAAATATGAAATGTAGATGTCTTAATATAAGTTTCAAATTTACATATAAATTAAAAATATTATTACCGAGTTGCTGCACCCAATCCCTATGTTTAGAGCATCCTCTTCAGCATGCGGGTATCGAGTGGGAGCACCGTATTTCTCTCTGACTTGGTCAGTAACCCAACTTTTGGGGCATATTTTTGGCATATTTTCTTTTAAATGATCAGGATAAGGCACACTTCTACCATTCAACCATCTGAATTATTTCCTGTCACTATCCCATTTCATCCTATTTTGTTCATATAATGCGACCCACGGTTGTGTCGCTTCAAAATTGTAAAGAACAAAATCATTGATTGCTTCAATTTATGCATTCGCTAATTAAATCAAACCAACATTATATTGTGCTTAGAGATCAAAATATGCATTATATCGAATTTCAACATGAATATTAATTACTTTTTGCAAATTTGAAAAATTATAAGTCGCTTACTCTTTATCAAGCATTTTTTTTCCACTCGTTTGGAGCAACTCTCCTTCTCTTTTGTCTTCATCCATTTCATCATCCGAAATCACCACACCTGGTATGTTTTCAATTTGTTTTATGTACTCACTAGCATAACATAAACACTCATACAATATGTACTCCTCTGCCATAGACCCCTCCGGTTTTGCCCTTTTCGAACAAAACCTTTCAATTTCTTCATGTACCTCTCTAAGAAAAACATCCAATGACAAGAAACAACCCCAACTAATTCAACCTCATCTACCAGGTGGATTAGAAGATGAACCTGTCAGTCCATGAAACTTGTCGGCAGTTCCTTCTCAAAAATACAAACAATCTCAACTATCTCTTGATGCCACCATGGAATGCTAGCCACATGAATCTCCTTTGATGTGATCCAACGCAAAAATGAAAATAATTTATATATGGCACATCCTAGGTCTTGAGGGAATTCATGTTTCACACACCCACGCATGAACAAAGGATAATGACACTGCAAATTTATAAACAGATGAAATAATATACAAAATTATTTATGTTTTATGATCCCCACATGGGATACAATTTATTAATATAACAAATAATAAAATCATGCTTGTGAAATTATACAAACTCTTAGAATATTCAAATAGTCATGCGATTTCAACCCCGCCAAATGGTCATCCATGGTGAAGCAGCGCCGTAGTGAAGACTTGTATGAAGTTTGCACCCTAACATCCATTATAACTTCCTTTGCCAAAGATATATCATTTTTTTTTAAATGCATGGGACATCACCTTTTTTGAAAAACAATGAATTAGAGGGACCAACACCTACCTCTGATCCCGTACTTTCTAATCATCTTGGCCAATGTTTCATTTTAGTTTTTGAGGTAATAAGATCTTTCCTAACAGCCAATGTGTCACTTTGTTTCGATGATATGTGCCTCCATAAAGAAGATGAAACATTTTCAAATATATGCATGGGATATAATAAGTGGGCAATATTAAGATGCTCCCAATATCGAAGGTCATAAAAGATAGATTTCCTTTTCATCCCAATGGGAAATTTCTCAACATAGGTGTCGAAGAAATCTGGATCATCAAACATAGGCTCCCCATTTGAATTGAAAATTTCTATGAACTCCTTCTCCTTCTCTCTCTCATATGCTCTAATACATTCAATTAGTGTCATTATTGAAGGCCATTGGGTTCTCTCTTGTTTACCATTGAAAGCAGATGCTGCTCTTTTGTAAGGGTGTTCTTCTGGTAGGAATACCCTGGAGCAATAATGCACTAGCTTTCATATGTCCTTGGAACATCTAGCTTCTAGAGAAGGTCCACAGCATTTACATTCAAACTACCCGTTTGTTACAAGACCTGTGAGATTATATTTGTATACATTAATTAATATGCATGGCACATTAAAGAATATCATGAAGATCAGAAAAAATATTACAACTAATTAAATAACTAATATGTGAAAGAATATTGTTACATATATAAACAAGTCAATAAATTAAACATGTAATTTACCAAAGAAAAATCCTAATCCTGGATAATCATGTGTCGTGTAAGAACATATGCCATACAACGTAAAACTCCTCTCTACTGCGATGGGTCTTGATACATCGTATACATTTATCCCATCCTGTAATTCCATCAAATCATCTACCAGTGGTTGTAAGTAGACATCCATATTCTTCACTTGTCTTCTACCAGGGACTATGAGAGCCAACATAAGATGTTCATTCTTCACAGACAACCATGGGGGATATTGTTATTGATCACTACTATAGGCCAAACATAATAGTTGGTGTTTTGGATGGAATATGGGTTGACGCCATCCATGGCTATGTTGAGTCGTAGACTTCATACTTCATCCTTGAATTTTTTAAGCCATGTATCCTCTATATCCTTCATGGCTATTGAATCAGTTGCGATTCGCATAACTCCCAACTCACTTCTGTGTGAGGCATGCCATCCTTGCAACATAGATATTTTTTTGCAATGAAAGAGCCTTTGGATCCTTTGGATTATAGCCATGTGCCTCAATATATTAAAAGGAGGACCAGTATGTGATTTACCCTTCTCTGTTTTATTTATCATACCTGTCATGCGCACATTTCGGACACATCTCTTTTTCTACATATTCTCCTCTATATAGAATACAATCATTTGGACATGCATGATATGATATGTACTCAACACCCAACATTTTCAACAATTTCTTTGCCTCTTTGTAGCTACTGGGAAATACATTATCACTCAGAAGAACCTTATCTTTGAGTAACCTATAGTTGGTGATCATGGAAAAAGAAATTAATAAATGTACATTAATGTTGATATAATTGTTAACGTTCATAAAATTTACCATTTATAATGTTCATTATAGTGTACTGATTATATTTCAAATTTATATAAGAGGAGTATTTTATGGTAACTTACCTCAAAAGTTCTGAGAAACATAGTCATTCCTAATTGGTGAATCTGGACATAGCGGGAATTGAATTGGTGGTTGATTCAACCATTCTTGGTATCGTTTCTCTCCGATTTTTTCTCTTAATTCAGTCTTCTCTCGATTTGACATTGTCATGGGGTGAAATAGAAGATGGTAGGTAGGTTGTTCATCACCAGTAGAATCCTAATAATTAAAAAAAAAAAATTAACATGATTAGTACAAAATATATGATATCAATTAGTAACCACGTTGACAATATTGCATGATTATAAATTGGTTTGAAATTGAAATAATTACATATTAATCAATATATATATATACCAAAAATTTATAATTATAATTACCATCATTGTCCCGAGATTGTGGCTAGAAGATGAAATATTTCTACAATTGGTAGGGTGAAGCAGTTGTCCATTTTCATTTACCAAATGCGCCTTGCAGTATGAAGCTCCTGATAAGAACTTCTGATGTTTTCGAGAAGTTTGAATATTTTGTGAATTTGAACTCGATGCTGAATCTACATGAACCTGCAAATTTTTATACATTATAAATTTAATTAAGTTTTGCATGACTGACTGCATGGATAAAAAACATAAATTCAATTAGATAGTGAAAAAATAAAACAAATCTAAAGTAAATATTATGTCTCCAAATGGATAGGGAGAACTCTGCGATGGAATTTGAGAAATATTATGGAACGAGCTAGATTTCAAATAATTTTCCATTCCATATAATATATGATATTTTTTCCCTGCATTTGAGAAAAAAAACAATAAATTTTGGTGTACAAACCTAAATGTAATTTCGGTGTGTAATGTACAGATAACTACACTAGTGCATTTTTGGTATTGCGCATTGGTGTCGTTTTATAACCCGATGCACCGGTGTGGTTCGATTAAAGGATGTACCAGTAAACGAATAAGATAAAATAGAAAAAATGCAAGCCTATTTTCTTTATGTGAAAAAAAGTGGTAAATTGCAAAATGGGCAGCAAGATATTTTCGAAAATCTAATTTCATAAAACATTTATTTAAATACTAAACACTTTTCATTATTTAACTATTTTTCAAAAAAATTCAGCCAGAGATTTGCAAGACACATACCTGAAGCAAACAGAGCATGAGAGCACTATGGAGCAGGGAAATACATTCGAACAGAAGTATTCAGACAATTAGAATTCCAAACCTCTGTTGATTTAAACCTTGTACCATAGAATTTCAAATGATGTGAGTCAAGTTTATTGTTTTTTTGTACTTTTTTCTGCAGTTTTTTTTTTACCTTTTTTTGCGGTTTTCAGAAACAAAATAAAAAAGGAAATCCATTTTTAGAAACAAAACCCTAGATTCTTTTTGTTTCTACCCTTTCTTCTCCCTCTTTTTGTAATTTCAAAATTAGGGCTTTTCAATTTGGATTTATAGGGTCTGTATAGTCATAAAACATCCAAGCCACGAGACGGCTTACATATTTGGATCCCAATCCATGTTGGCCCTTGCGTCAATCTAAAAAAAACAGATTTTTTTTTTCATCGGTGTGCCCTACGTAACATAGCACACCGATGTGCTCTATTATACTAGTGCACTGTGAAAGTACAGTGATAAAAAATAAAAATAAAAAATATTTTTTTATCAGTCCGCCATATGTAATATATGGCACCGGTGCACTATTTCATTATGGCGCACCACAAACGTGTTGTTTTACAAAAAAAGTGTTTTCCTACATTTTTTTGTTTCTTCCATTTCTTCTCTCTCTTTCTGTGATTTCAGAATTAGGGCTTTTCAATTTATATTTATAGGGTTTGTATTGCTAAATATAAGCCTAAGACATCCAACCCATAGGAGGATATGCATAGTTAGATTCTAATCCATGTCGGCCCTTGCGTAAATTTAGAAAAAAAATAATAATTATTCAGTGCGCCCTGTGTACCTGAGTGCGTCGGTGCACTTTATTATCCCTGTGCACTCTACAAGTACTATGATAAAAATTAGAAAAACAAAATATTTTTTCTTAGTGCGCCATTTGTAAAATATGCAGCCAGTACGCTATTTCATTATGGCGCACCGAAAACGTTTTGTTTCGAAAAAAAAACTTTCAAAAAAGATAAACCTTACATTATTTTTGCTTCTTCCCTTTCTTCTCCCTCTTTCTGTGATTTTAGAATTAGGGCTTTCCAATTTAGATTTATAGTTTTTTTATTGATAAATATAGACCTAATAAACCCAACCGACGGGACGATTAGCATAGTCAAATCCCAATCCATGTGGGCCCTTGCATGAATTTAAAAAAAAAATTTATTTCTCTTACCGGTGCACCTAGCGTAACATAGAGCACCGGTGCTCTGTATTGTACAATTTCACCGCATAAGAAATGTGATAAAAAATTAATAATTTTTTTTTTAATCGGTGCGCAATACGTAAAATATGGCACTGGTTTATGATAAAAAAAATTAACATTGGACGATTTTTATTATTTTATGATGGTTAACCAGTGCGGGGATTGACATGTAACACAACTATGCTCCTTATTGACATAGAGCATTGTACAGTCTATTATACTGTTTGTGTGGTGCGTTTGGAAGACAACCACACACCGGCATTGGTGTGTACACCATGAATGGCGCACTAGTTTCTTGAGAATTTTTTTTTTTTTTACTTGGAAAGCTAACAATTTATTTATAAATATATTAATGAATGATATGGTACAAGTTTGAGATTGAAAAACAGATGACTGACAAGAGATCAAGTGACAACAATACTGATAACACATCATGAAAAGAAAAAAAGGAAAGTTCTTTGTAAATTTTTTATAAAAAATATTATTTTTGAACTATATGTAAGTTTAACTAATATGTATTTTTTACTGTGTATCATGCAGAGGCACAAAATGATGAAGCTCGATAAGGTTATTTCTGATCTAGGACTGGAAGAGCATAAAAGCTTGATGGAAAAATTACAAAAGGATAAATCAAGTGAATGAAAAAAATACTATCGATCCAATATTAGTTTCTTTTTTTAGTTTTCATTAATAATATATTTAAAAATATTAGATAACATGTGTGAAACAGTCTATTAATTCACATATGTTTAATGTTATACAGGGACCAACAACTCAGAAAATGAATGTTGTTCTAAGAAAAGAAAAAAAATAGAACATGCAAATGAAAATCAATTGCTCCTTAGCTCATCTAGAGTGGTGTTGAAGGTTAACGAAAGGGGAAAACTTTTATAAAAGTTTGAGGGATCTAGTGGAATGAATGTATAGATTTTCTTTCCACTTACAATACAAAAACCAATCCAGTGATTCCAAGAACCAAATTTTATCTAAACTATAGGAAGAGCTTCCAGAGAATTGGTCAATGAGACATGTCAAACTTTTAATAGCAAAATTATATAACAACAAAAAAAAAGGGAATGAAAAATTAATATTCCTTTAGATGTTTTTCTAGAATTATTTACAAATATCACTTTTGTTATACTTAATTTTCATATATCAATATAAAAATTAAATATTTTATTGTCATGTTACATTTTCAGGAAGATTATGAAAATATCAAAAGATGAACAAGCTGAAATAAAAAATATGCTAGTAGGAATGTCCCAAAATGTGTACAAGGAGATGGTCAAAGAAATGGAGTCACGGGAGAAGCCATCTCAACAAAAACGCGCTTCAAACGTAATATCTAATCATTGAATTTTTCAATCATTATGTACAATAAATAAACAATTTAGCATTAAATATTAATTTTCAAGTATTTTCTTGCAGAAAAGAAAAGAAAATCGAACCCATTCAACACATAAAACAAGACAACAAGGAAGAAAAGGATCGATTTCTAAGTTTGTGAGTAATTATTACTTCATTATAAAAACTTAACTAGATTTCATTTTTGTATTTTTTAAGTTGTTTTACAAAAATCAACATTTAATGTCTTCAAACAGGTGCTAACATAAAAAGAAGAACCATCAGAGGAATTGGTTGAAATTGGGTTAAATATGGGTTGTGAGTATATGTTGGCATACCAGAACTTAATTGTGGAATTTTTAAGCATCTATCGATCTTGTTTTACTTAGCTCCGTCTATAATTAATATAAAAAATATATCTTTTATATTAAATATATGATTTGTTATGGGGTATAAAACTTGCAAGAAATAAAGTATGGCACTGCGCCAATAGAGAAAATCTTGAAAGATGGCATGTTACATGGTTTTAAAAGAATGTGTATAGTTTATGAGTCAATTGTTACATTGGTACATCATTTCTTTTTTATTTACATTGATTTATATTATTTAATATTATAATTTTCATTATTCTCACCAATGTATATACACTCAATTACAATTTTTTTTAATGTTTGTAGATGGAAGGTGAAGAAGAAGAAAACAATCAACACCATGAACAAAACATTCCTGAAAATAACCCAAGTCATGGAAGTAGCTTTAGTAGTGACAGTAGTTCAAGCGAAGAATGATGATCACTATATTTGGATATCAAAGCAAGGCGTTGCATTTTTTGAAAAATTTCTGTGAAATAAGACATTTTCTTTGTTGTAATGGACATAGTGTCCCAATTGAAAGATAAAGGGATACCAATAACTGTCCCATTTTGTATGACAAAGAATGTCTTATTCATATATACATATATAATAAAAAAATGTTTTAATTTATTCTATTGTGTTCTCCATTGTCATTCTCAAATGCACTAATAAAAATTTAATTCATATGAATATTGTTATAATATATATGTGTCAACTTTTGATGAATAATGAATTTTAAAAAACCACAATAATTATGATATGATATAACAAATTAATCCAAACATCACATTCAAATGCATTAATGAAAATTTAATTAATATGAATATTGTTATAATATGTGTTGACTTTTGATGAATAATGAATTTAAAACAATCAAAATAATTGCACTGTCAAAGGTTGATGTTTCTAAAAAATACAAAATGAAAACCGGTGTGTGTATTCTTATACCGGTGATTTTGTATTCTTAAGTGCACCGGTGCGTTTTTACGACCTATGGGTACCGCACAAATACCAAAACTGGTTAAAAATATCGAGGCATTTGAGCGGTATGGCACTCCAATGTATTTATGTTTATATATGCACTGGTGTCATTTTATGACCTATTAGCAGTGCACAAATACCGATACCAATTATAAATCTCGGTGCATTTGTGTGATACTATGCACCGGGGAATTTTGTGTCTATACGCACCAGTGCATTTGGAAGACCTATAGGCACCATACGAATACCGATACCAATTATAAATCTTGGTGCATTTGTGTGATACTGCGCACCAGGGCATTTATGTGTCTATACACACCGGTATATTTGTATGACATATTTTGTTGTAAAACCAGCTCCAAAAATAGAAGAAAAGACATATCAACGCCTTAGAAATAAGCCGCTTCCAGGGGGAAACCTCCAATAAATTACATGAATGAACAATTCTTGGATGATACAAATGACCAAAACCTCCTTCTATATATAGGAGTCCATGGGGCCACAATATAATGCTAGTGGGGCCACAATGTAATCCTAGCCGACCTACCAATAATAATGTAAGGGCACAATAATAACAATATGGGGGTTACAGGGGTACAAAAATAACAATAAGGGGGGATACACTAACGTAATAAGGGACTACACTATTAATATAAGGACTTAACATGTCCCTCTCCTTCAAACAAGTGTTGTCCTCAACACTTGATTATTTCTTGATGCTTTTGTATAAAATTCTCATCCTCCCATGTGGAATCTTCTATAGGAAAGTTCTTCCACTTGCTGAGATACTCTAAAATTGATTGTACTTGTCGAGTTCTTGTTTCTATGACTGCTTCAGAACTTCTTTCGATGTGATGTTGATCTTCCTATTGTTTCAATAGATTCAGCACCAAAGTTAGGTTACCCTTTGACAGTTGGAGAACTTGTTGTTGATGCTCGATGTGATATTCCACTAATTTAGCATCCATATTAGCTATTATTTGATAATTCAAACCATCCAACTTAGCCTCAATTTCTACTTTTAAACCATCTATGTCATCTTCAGTTGCTTTTCGTAAGATCGAAATTTGTTTCACTTGGTACCGCAATTTTGATATCTCATACTGCAATTCTTCCTCTTCATGTGTCATAGTATAGCATTTTGAGGGCTTAATGGGTATGAAATTATTTTTTGGAGCCATTATAGAACCCAATACTGATAAAAATTCTAAAATATTCCCTTAGAATCACATTGAACTACATTTTCAAACAAAGGTTATGAAATTTTAAAAACCAAATACACACTTTTTTCTTGCTTTTGAGGAGCTCAATATTGAAACTGAATTATCTCTATGATTTCAGATCTTCAATATCTAAAATTTGGTACTGAGTTATCCCTATAAATTATCTTTCTAATGCCACAGGTTTGACCTAATTTGGATTCTTGAAGGCAAAGTTGTGCCCAATCTCCTATGATGACCTAATTATGGACTGGTTCAGTAGAGCAAACTTGTACGACTTTCCATGTGTGACTGTTTCCTCCTTTGGCTCTAAAATGTATAGACATGAAGCTACAGTCCGTGTACGTCCAGCTAATTTTTACAAAATTCCAATCTGATGCTTAGAGAGAGAGTTATGAAGATTTTCCCATGATCACCTCTTTGACATGAAATTAGGGAGCTTGAAAATGACCTAACTTCCACAGATCATATCTCTGAAAATATTACGAACCAAGCTTTGAAATTTTGCAAAGATGTTCCTCAGGATCTCCACTTCGCACCCTAAACATTTTAGCTTCTGAACCTTCATAGAAAACAAGTTATATTGAAAATTCCACGATGACATGTTTGGAGCAGCGAAGCCCTAGAATCCAAAGCTCTGATATCAAATGTTGTGAAACCAACTCCAAAAATATAAAAAAAGAGTTATCAACGCCTTAGAAATAAGCCACTTTGAGGGGGAAACCTCCAATACATTACATGAGTGAACAATTCTAGAATGATACAAATGAGCAAAACCTCTTTCTATATATAGGAGTCCATGGGGCCACAATATAGTCCTAATGGAGCCACAATGTAATCCTAGCTGACCTAACAATAATAATGCAAGGGCACAATAATAACAATATGGGGGTTACAGGGGTACAACAATAACAATAAGGGGGGATACACTAACATAATAAGGGACTACGCTATTAATATAGGGACTTAACATATTTGCACCACACAAATACCAATACCAGTTATAAATCTCGGTGCATTTATGTGAAAAGGTGCACCAGTGCCTTTCTATAAGTCTACGCATTAGTATCTTGATATGACCTATGGGCACTGCTTAAATCCCAAGACCAATTAGAACAGCCCCATGTATCACCAACACTATGCCCGATGTTGTTTTATACCTTATGTTGGACTTCAAAATGTCATTCAAATATCACTCATTACCATACATTTTTCACCTTTGCTTCCATTATATCACTCATTATTCACTACCATGTCACTTCATTTTCCCTATTGTTCATCATTAATGGGTCTCATTTATATCTTCCAAATATTATTTATATTCAAGCATTTTTAAGAGAAATTCTTGATTAAATATTAGAAAATAATATATTTTACTTCATATATGGAAAGTGGATTGTCTTTGTGACAAGTGTAGGTTCCAAGGAAGCTTCCAAGACACCTTGATGTGGCCTTGAATGATCAATTTCGACTTTGATAAGATAAGCCTTATGGAAAAGATCATGATCTCATGGAGAAGATCAAGGACAAAAGGGGGTTATGTGTCTAGATGGTTAAGAGATGTATGGAACTAAAAAGAGATTAGTGGATCATCATAATGACATTGTAATCTCATCCCATTGTATAAATAGGAGTACAATCTCCTCCATTTTTAATCTGAGAGTTGGTTTGTACACTTTGATGGAGATGTTGAAATAAAGAATCATACTTCGATTTGTTGCTTCTAAATTTGAGTCTCCTTTGAAGAGGTGTGCTTGTGGAGTTATGGAGGGCCCCCATGGTCTCACTTGCATGCTTATTTTAGGTATAATTTAATTTATGTTTTTATTTCATTTCATCTTTTAAGTTTTTGCTAGATATTCTAATATTGGAAGAGATCCTAAAATTAATGTGTTCTTGTACGAGAACCATAAGATCTCAGACAATTATTAGATTTAGGTTTGTTTAGTTGTTGGAAGAAATCTTAACGAATGTGTTCTTGTAAGAGAACCATAAGATCTCAGACAATTATTAGATTTAGGTTTTTTTAGTTTTTGGAAGAAATATTAACAAATGTGTTCTTGTAAGAGAACCATAAGATCTCAGACAATTATTAGATTTAGGTTTGTTTAGTTGTTGGAAGAGATCTTGGCGAATGTGTTCTTGTAAGAGAACCAAAAGATCTTGGACAAATTAGGAATATTTTTAGACCTATAGTTGGCACTTATAAGTTTACCTTCTCGGGTTGACATTAATTTAACTCTGATTGACATCATCAATTAGACAACCAACATTTTGGCGCTGTTGTCGGGGAAGTGTAACTAGACGGATTAGTAATTATTTTATGCATTTTTTTTTATGGACTAATTCCTGGAACTTGGTGACAGTAGGTTCATAAAGCAGTTCAAATTTCCGAGAATTTTTTTATTTTCACACATATTTAATTTAAATTCAGCTTCTATTTTAAACCCCCCATTTCTCACTAATCCATCTACGGATGAGGAATTTGACAATGTTGAACAGGTACTTCTTGGAGAGCAAGGACAATAACCTTGAGCCAACTCTAAGACAGGTTACTCACATACTTGTAAAACATAACATAAAAAATTTTAATCTTGATGTGAGCATTTTTGAATTTTTAATCCGTAGATGGCTTCACTCGAAGCATTCTTTTACCTAGGAAATAAAAAATCTTTCAAGTAAGATAAGGTAGAATAGATTAGAAAAATAAAAATGAGATCTCATTAGAATTTTTTAGTCTTATTTTCAAAAATAAATAGTAAATAATAAATCATCAATGAATAAATGAATAAATTCAATGGCACAGCAAAAGAGTTGCTTCATCATTGCATTTCTATATCTTGTTTCTGTATCATGAGTAAGCCAGGAGCTTGATTATTGGAAAGCTTTGTCTTCTAAGAGTCTAAACGCCCCCGCAACATTACAGAAAGAGTGTAGAGAATGTGAGGTTTTGCTGCAAAACTTGATTGTGTTTATTATCCATCCACGCTAACCTCCATAAATTAAAAAAAATCAAGAGATTAGTATGCTCTCTTCCTGCGCTTCGTGCGATTAGGAAGATCAAAAAATCTATTGATTTATTTCAAATAAAAGTACTCTCGCTGGAAAATTGATCTACGCATTCTATCGATTATAAGAAATTTGTGAGCTTCTAATATCGATTTGCTGCAACAATTTAATTTTCTATTCAAACTAAATTCGAAGCATATTGAAATAAATCAATGGCATTATTAATGCACATATGATTGTTTGATTTTGCAATTTTTTTGGCTTCTTGATTTAAATCTATTGTTCCTGCACCATAATTTGCTCCTATATCGAGATAATCATTATCCCCAGAAAGTTTAAAAAAAAAACAAAACAAAACTTGAACTGTGTGAATTGAAGCAATCTGCATTTCAGTCTTATTTGAAATCTCCACAGGGGTCAATTTTGTGGTGGTTTTGTGTGTTAAAGAGACCAACAACCCACAGGCTTATGCAATGAAAAATCATTATGGTGGTTTGAAAATAGTTTTGTAGGCTTCAATATATATAGTATTAGGGCTATGTACTTAAGCGATAAATGCTAATCACTAGTGGGCTTGAATAACTCAGCAACTATTTTCTCATAAATGCCATATTTTGAGGATTTATCTAAATTTCGTAGATAAATATATTTGGGGTTGCAACTAGAACCTATTGTAATTCCTATAAATGCCAAAATTGACCACATATACTCAAAGGAGCTCACTCATGCAAAGGCGTTAAGGTCGATGACACTCCACTGTACATTTCAACTGAAACTCTAGCCAATGGTCCATCGCAAAAATCATTCAAGAATACAATAACGCGGGATCAAGTTTCAAATAAAAATCTGCCTTATCAAGCTAGTCCTGGCAATTCCGTCCATTTGAATAAGTTGTCTTAGCGGTGGTCGGTGCAATGAAAATCCTCAAGGGGATATAAATGGCACAAGACCCCACTTGAACAATATTTGTATTCATTTCAGGACTCTAGAAGGTTCATAGGTTCGCAAGACGGTGGGATCAAAACCAGGGACATGCAGAACTTTCATATTTAATACACAGCACCTACTGATTGTTCCCATGTAGACCAATTAACTCCTCTCATGGCCTTTGATTCACCTGTTGTCTCGTTGTTCTGTTCTGTGTGATCTTCCAACGTCTTCAATTCTCATTGAGGAGTCGAGAAGAAAAATTGAATAATTTAAGTAAGCACTTGTCAGCCTAGTGTAGTTCAAGGAATGGGAAGCAACAGACCAAAGTTGGATCAATTTATGTAGACGAAAAGTATGACAGCCAGTTGTTAAAAAAAAGAGAGAAGAAAAAATCATTGCACCGAGAATGCACATTATTCCATGTACGTTTGATCAAAACTAGTAATGCTCTTTTATATTTATAATGCTACTTATTCTTCTGGGCGATTAAACGAAATCTTCTATATTAGAAGATGGAAACTAGCTTGAGATACGCTTGGGCAGCCATCCCACAACTAGGTTTTTTTTTGCAGCACCTTTCAAACAAATTGATCACCCTCACTCATGGAGAGATCAACCATTTGAAACCCTAGTGTCCTGTCTCAGAGCATTTCAAGCTCTTTCTCACTCCAACTTCGAGTACCATCGATTTCAGAAAATGACGCTACAAACAAATGCTCCGATGCCTCGATGCTGAGACTCTATTGTAGATCTGCCTTCTTCATGCACACAACGCCCAAATTCATTCCTATCCTGCCTCAAGGAAAAACCTTCATATGGCTTCAATCCCATGTTTTGCATTTTCTTTTGCATTTTGTTTTGCATTTCTTTTGTGTTTGTTTTTATTTGTATTTGGTTAGAATTTCTTATTATAGTTAATTTTTGTTGTTATAATTGTATTAATATATTAATATATTAATTGTATTAATATATTAATATGTTGTTATAATTGTATTAATTGTTATAGTTGTAATTTGTTATATTTTTAATTGTAATTTGTTGTATATGTTTGTTATTGTTTTGAAGGATTTAAAGGGTGAATATTGGCATGTGAAGGATATAGGCATTAAAAAAAAACTTTGGTGGTATGTAAATTGAGAGAATAATGAGAATTACAGGAACTGGTTGAAACTGGAAAACTTGGTACAGGCACAAAATTAAAAAACAATTAAAAAAAAATAAAAAAAAATAAAAGTCACTTTCCACAAAATTCACACAGGTTTGAAAATAAATAATGGAACACTTGGAAACAAATTTCAAGGATCAATTTATCAAACATTTGGAGGATTATATAGATGATGATTATCTTGTTTCGATAGCTTCAAGTTGGCAATTAAACTCATAACATCTTTCTGTTGAATGCTTTTATGTGACATACTAATATGCAGAACACAACAGATCTTTCTAATGCCAATATTTTTGCCGAGCACATTTCATGAGTTTTCTGACACAAACAGGGAGTATTTCTTTTCATGGTTATTTTTAAGAATGGATTGATATTAATATCATGATTGATTCAATTTCAACACTTTGATTGTCCTTAATTTGTTTTATTTGGTACGAAATTTTTGCATGAGGATCATGAAGGAATTGGCCATTTCTTCTTGAACACACTTATTTTTTCTTTCTGCCAAGTTTTTTTTTACAAGTTACAGGATAATCAAGTGATCGTTAAGGAGATTACATTGTGATGACAATTGGTCCTCCAAAGACTAAATTCATGAAAAGTTCTAAAGAGAAATCCATGTCCACAGCCACTACCTTGCACCTCCCTTTTTGAAAAGGATTTTGAATTCCACCAATTGTAAATCCATAAAGCATGCCATTTCCATATCCATTTTTCACAGCAAGAGTACTTATTCATTCACCATGAATTTTCTTTCATCCATTCCTAACCGACTAATAAAAGAAAATAAGTTTACTTACAAACTTCTTGCCATTTTCCATTTCCACTTCCTTTTTCCTAGCATTTTTCAATTTCCACCAATAAAACCCTGCTTCTACATATCATTGAGTCAAAGTCCTAGAGTCTAATAATTTCTTATTTTTATTTTTAAACACCTAGAGACTTGCATGCCTTACTGGAAAGTACTCTTGTCAATGAACAATGGAAGTACATTAATATTTCTTGTTCATTGGATCTTGTAGGTGACTCGATCACAACGAATTTATTCGTACCTACAAAGATATGTTAGGCATCTTGACTCCCATTGGAATCAATGGTGGGAGTACTCGTGTTGGCTAGTGGCATTCATTAATGGCCACTGAGTTAACAATTTCTTACTATGTTCGACAAAAAGACATTTATTCACATAGTAATATTTGTGCCATCGAGTGTTGAAGACTTGAAGACCCATATTTTGTAACAAATGAAGCATATTTCCTTTCATTGTTTTTTAGTGTTTTTTTATGTAAATGACTTGAGGAAAAGTTAATAAATAAGGTTGGGGGGGAAGTGTAAATTATGAATTTTGTATACCCTCAAAGCCTTATACATATTCAGCCATATTCAGTAGACTCATCAAATTCATTAGACTATCCAGCAGCAGATACAACAATACAGATCCATCTTTCATCCACAACTTGTAGAAGAAGTTTCAGATCAGAATTGCAGCAGCTGAACATGCATGATTCATCCACTTCTTTAGGTAAGTAAGGTATGATGTTTTCTAACATTTAATCTTGAAATTCTTTTTAGATGCTAAAATGATGATTTTTGGAAAATATTCCACTATTTCACTATTCCCTTTCTCATTAAAATTGCCAAAAACCATCAGTTGGGGCAAATTGCACACTTCATTTCTTTCTCTCACTCATATTACATCTTAATCCACATAGTCTTCCCACAATAAAAACTACTAAAAAATGATGATCATATTAAAAGACTTCAAAAAAAATGATTGATCTCAACAAAGTAAATAATGGTTGTAACACAAGAACCAATCATTAAAAGATGCAAATGCTTTGCAGAAATAAAAGTTATCAAAAGATGTGCAAAGTTAAAAGGAAGTCCATGATTGAAAGATGGTTGTTACACAAGAAGTAATACATCTTGTAATTCAATCAAAGGAAGCTCATCTAAGAATCAAATCAAATAAGTCATTGTAGTAGCTTGCATGAGGACATGCAAGAGCTTCAGTAGGGGGGTATGTTGGGCTTCAAAATGTCATACAAATATCACTCATTACCATAGATTTTTCACCTATGCTTCCATTATATCACTCATTATTCACTACCATGTCACTTCATTTTCCCTATTGTTCATCATTAATTGGTCTCATTTATATCTTCCAAATATTATTTATTTTCAAGCATTTTTAAGAGAAATTCTTGATTAAATATTAGAAAATAATATATTATACTTCATATATGGAAAGTGGATTGTTTTTGTAACAAGTGTGGGTTCCAAGGAAGCTTCCAATACACCTTTATGTGGCCTTGAATGATCAATTTCGAATTTGATAAGATAAGACCTATGGAAAAGATCATGATCTCATGGAGAAGATCAAGGAAAAAAGGGGGTTATGTGTCTAGATGGTTGAGAGATGTATGGAACTAAAGAGATATTAGTGGATCATCATTATGAGTTTGTTATCTCATCCTGTTGTATAAATAGGAGTACAATCTCCTCCATTTGTAATCTGAGAGTTGGTTTGTACATCATGATGGAGATTTTGAAATAAAGAATCATACTTTGATTTTGTTGCTTATACATTTGAGTCTCCTTTGAATAGGTGTGCTTGTGGAGTTATGGAAGGCCCCCATGGTCTCACTTGCATGCTTATTTTAGGTATAATTTAATTTATGTTTTTATTTCATTTCAGCTTTTAAGTTTTTTCTAGATATTCTAATATTGGAAGAGATCCTAAAATTAATGTGTTATTGTACGAGAACCATAAGATCTCAGACAATTATTAGATTTAGGTTTGTTTAGTTGTTGGAAGAAATCTTAACGAATGTGTTCTTGTAAGAGAACCATAAGATCTCAGACAATTATTAGATTTAGGTTTTTTTAGTTGTTGGAATAAATATTAACAAATTTGTTCTTGTAAGAGAACCATAAGATCTCGGACAATTATTAGATTTAGGTTTGTTTAGTTGTTGGAAGAGATCTTGACGAATGTGTTCTTGTAAGAGAACCAAAAGATCTTGGAAAAATTAGGAATCTTTCTAGACCTATAGGTGGCATTTCTAAGTTTACCTTCCCGAGTTGACATTAATTGAACTATGATTGACATCATCAATTAGACCCCAAACACCTTAACAGTCTAGTGCTCTGGCTACAGGTATGCATCAGTGCGTTAAATCCTGATTAGCGCATTGATGAAAAAAACATTTGTAATAACCTCCTGCCACCCATTTTTTTTATTTGTGTTGAATTTCCGTTAAAAGCTTCACCAAAACCTCCGTAACCATAAACAGATGTGGTGGCATATGTTCTTTTGACAATTTTGGCCAATTTTATAACACTAAAAATCTCCTTTATAACCTCTGCTAGAGGGTATTTTCCTTGTAGTGTATGCATGTTCTGTAGGTTCTAACCCTATACAAACATTACATGCAAATGAATTCTTCAAAAAAAAAATATATATGAAAATATATTTTCCCTTGGATCCCAAAACTAGGACTACCAGATTAATTTTTCATTATATTCCTTTCAATGTTAGAATAAATGCATACTCATGTTGAGGCATTGATAAAATCCAGTCCATTAGCCCTAGATTAGAATATAACCATAGTTCCCTTGAATGGATATAAAAAATACCATGTGCATAAAACCATCATGCCCAAAACCATGCAAAAGACCATGGGTAGGTCCGTCCACCATCTTTGGGTTTGCCCAACTATTATTGGCCACATAAAAATAAAAAATTCCTGGGGCATTGCCTCAGACCATATGTAGGGGTGATACCTCCCCGTTGCAAACTCTTGAAAAAGGGGGTTGTTGTCCCCCTTCTGACCCCCCTACTGTGCCTGACACAATGTATGATGCATGATTTTACTTGTGGAAATAATATAACACATACCCAACATGTTCTTCATGCTTCAAGGATTTGATGAGTCAAAGATTCATATTTGGACTTATTATAAAGAAAACCAATTTTTTTTTATATGTGTTTTGGGTAAAACCCCCTTTAGAAGCAAAGTTAGCCTACCCGGCAAGTGCCCCCCACCACCCAAAATACATGTCTATTAACACCCCCCTATATAGGTATAAATAGAAGAAAGTTGGAGCTAATTTTGGACACACAATTTTGGAGCATATGATTTAAAGTTTCATAGAGATTAAGATGAAAATCTGAAATGGACAAGAAAAAAAGTTTATTTTTAACTCAATGTTATAGAAGGTCTACCTTAACACATCCATCACTGAATATTTATTTATGGTGATCTACATGTTTTTGTTCTCTTGATTTTGATATATTTTCTAAAGGAATGTATAACTTGGCATCTATAGGGTTCGTTATGGGTCTTTGATATCTCATTTTCATCTGATTCTATAAGGAGAGCATTTTATGAGTTTTCCCCTTAGAGGGTTTTTGTGATGGCTTGGAGCCTCTATGTTCTGTTCTTTGTGATATTCCTGTTTTATGTTTTTTAATTTCTTGATGAAAAAAGAAAAAATAAATAAGATAATGTCAACAAATTCACAAGTAATTATCAAAGAAGGAAAAATTGAATTTAATTTGCAAATCTCCCATTTCTCTAAAATAGACAACAAATAAATCATCAATGTGACTTTAAGATCCATTGGAGTTAGGTTTTCCTTTCCCGATAGGAGTGGGTTATAAATATTAAGTAAAAAAGGGATAAAACAAAGGTGGAATATCTTAGCACCAGATATAAAACAACAAGCCATTGATTTTTGTCTCAAAAAGTGATTGGCACCTCCTCTTAATCAACTTCCCTATCATATCTCCATTTTTCAACCCATGTGATTAGTTTATTTCTTCATGATAGTTCAGGTTCTAAGACTTTATGTTGACATATTTGATAGCACAATTTCCTTGGGTATCTTGGTTTCCATGCACCATCCCTCTACTAAATCATGTACCCAATTCAATTTCCCTTGATTTTTAATGAATGAAATTGTTTCAAAAATGATATAGTATAAGGAAATATAGGCCTTACAATACCAAACATACATAGTTTGCTTGTTCATTCATCAACAATATATATAGCTTGAGTATCTGAAGCCTAGAATGATTGGTGAACATGGAGCCATATTTCCACACTACGAATGGCTACCCATGGTTTTCAATGTGGAAGGTAATAAAATCATATTTGATTACATATCTTCATGCATATTAGTATTATATACCCTTCTACATAATTAATCACTACCTAGAGTACCCTCTTCTCTTAGGGAAACATTGCAGCTTACCTCTGACACCCATGTTGGTGATTGGCGTTGGAAAATAAATATATTAGTATATTAGAGTTGAATTAACTTACTTGATAATTATTTGTGATATTAGTTTTCCTTTTATTATTTTTTCTTCTTCTTCATCAAGAAATTACAAAAATAATGAAGATAAGAAACATACAAAGTATTGAAGATATAGGCTCTAAGACAGGGAAAAACCCTTCCAATGAGAAAAAAACAAAAATAATGCTTATATCCTTATAGAATCAATTCAAAATGATACCTCCAAGACCAAAATACCAAAGCCAAGATCCATCCAAGGGCCAAGTCAACCCTGCAACAAGATCTCTTTTAAACAAGTCGAAGTCCACCAAAGTCAATGAGATTCAAACCTTTCACAATTTTCTCTAGTCAAAGTTTCAATCTTGTAAGTTCAGGTCTGTGATTGAGCATGCCACTTTATGATATACAAATCGCATAAAAAACCCTAATCTCCTCACATGTGTGAGCATAAATGGTCTAATTTTGAGATCTTCTTCCTTCTCCCTTGACTTCTCCTCCTTTTCTCGACTTTGGCTCTTGAAATTCCTTCTTGTCTTATTGTAGATCAAACTTGTGTGTGTTCTCTAAATGAGTTAAAGTTTCATGCTATATATATAATCTTCAAGAGGTTGAATAATACTCTTTTTGGTTCACTTCTCCTTAGAAAGGTAGACTTGGTCTTAGAGGGGAAATTTAGTTTCTACACAAAAAAATTATCATTTTCTTTTGTTACAACAAGTCGAAATATGACTATAATACATGAAATAAATTATTCTTTAACTAAAAAAATCCCTAGAAGCATGAATAACATGATTCGACCTAGAATTTGAGCATGGAACCCATGCTTGAGTAAATAAAAAAATACTTTTCTCTTTTTATATAAAATATACAATGTCATAATTACAAAAGTGATTATGAAGACCGAATCTAAATACATTCTCCAACACTCCATCTTAAATAGGGAGGTATTCATAATCCCATCATGTGGTACATGGATTCTAAAATTGAAGTATTTTCATAAGAAGAGTGGGATTGATAAGCCATCTACGTTAGTGTTTTTGTGGTAATGGAGTACCAAATAACACATCCTTAACAGTTGGTTGTTCCCTACAAAAGATCACAAAGATAGTTGGTGTTGGTAGTGAAAAAACCTAAAAAAAAACATGATTATTATTGGACTTAATGCATGAAGGAGCATTAGCCTAAAAAAAGAAATGAATAAAACAAAATACTCCATGGAGGAAACATGTCAATATATCAATTGAGAAAGACTTCCTTTATTAACTACTAGTTGTAGAAGAATACAGTAGAATTCTAAAGCACTTGAAGATAATCCTTTGTGCTATGGTGCTCCAATATTCTTAGCAAGGGGGTCCCTTTCCTTAGTCTCTTTGAAATATTCTCCTCTCTCTCAAAATAAAAGTTAAGACTTCCCAATGGTGGACTCTTCTGCTCTCGCTAAGGTGTTGGATTGCTTAGAACCAATATGGAAAAGATGCTAGTGTTCTCACTTCCCTTGCTTCAATAGTGAAATGTGGTGTTTCTGTGATAGCAATTTGGATAGAATAACAATGTATCATATTTTCTCTTCCCATGGCTTGTTTATATAGATACTTTTGAAGCGATCTTCCCTCCCTTGTCCCAAGAGTGATAGTTGACCAAGAGTAGGAAAATAGGATTCCATTGAGGGTTGCATATCTTTAGGGCGACCTCAAGTCACTTGTCCTTGGCCGACCATGTCAGAAAATCAACTCCCCAAGTTTGGGAAGTGGTCTTCGAAAATGGTAATTCATCCTTCCCTGTACCACATGGATTTTGAAAAAAAGGACATGTGGTCCATGCAAACCTCCTTTGTTTCTGGTTCGCGGTCCAATATTTTCTCACATAACCTTAGGAAAAGATAAATTTTTATCCTTCCATGATGTTCTCTACTGGAAAATATTGATGTTTGAACCAATATACTTTTCCTGATTGCAGTAAATATTTAGATTTGATGGCGTAAATATCATGGCTTGTTGTGCTACTAGGTATGTTACACCATTTTTTGGTCATCTAACCTATTACCATTAGATGGACCCAATTACATCATGTAATACCAATTTTACCCTAAGTAAAATTGCTCTCACTATGTGAAATAACTTAGTAAAACACCTTTATTTAGTTGTTTATGGTCTAAATAGGAAACCCCAAAAGGAAATAATAAACAAATCTATATTTGTTTATGTTTCCTCAAGGAATAATTAGTTAAACATCAATTTAATTATTATTTCTGGTCATATTTAACCCAAAACAAGGAAATCAATTAAATAAACCCTTATTTATTTGATTATTTCCTAGGAATAAGTTATTTAATCCTTATTTAAATAATTTTCCTAGTTAAATTTGACTAAATCATTTATAAATAATTAAATAAATCATTATTTATTTAATTATATTTCCACCATTTCCTTAAAATAATAAATAAATAATTTATTTATTATTATTTCTAAATAAAGGATTTAAACCAAGTCAAAAATCCTTTTCCCTCCAACAAATATAATAAAATATTCCTAAAAGGTGGTTCTAGAATTTGGTTAATATTATTTTATTCATGCACCAAGTTCTAGGCCGCCCTAATATTTTGTTATAAATAGAAGGGCTTTTCCATTCATTTGTGATCTTTCATTGCATTTTAGATCACTCTCGATCTATACTCTTGGTCTGAATTTGAGCCATTATCATTGTCACATTCCCCATCATTTGCTTTGTGAGCTCCCTTTGAGTTCTATGTTTGTCTGGGTTTTCTACACCAACAAGAGAGAGAAATTTTAGATTTGAAATGCTGAGGACTTTCAAGAACCCATCCCATTCAGGAGAATTGGAAACACCTTTCTTGTTTTCCTCTCTGGTGCCCCTTTAATATAAAAATTATTTCAAACATATTGTTCTTGTCTTATCTATTGGATACATGGAGCAACATTTCATTTTTACTGCTTAATGTCTTTTTAGGCATAGATCTGGATTTGTGCAGCTTTATTTGGATCAACTAACTGCATATTTGAAGATATTGGCAGCCATAATTGATGTTAGGGCTATTTGTTATGCATAGCTATAGTGGTCTTTTTCCGACAAAAGATTCATACTAACAATTGGCGACTCCACGCGGGTTTTCTTTTGCGACCGCTGTCATTTTATATACTCCTACATATCCAGCTATTTCAGACCCTAGGGTTTCTCTTCAGTTTTTTTTTTCCTATTTTTATGGTGTTTTTCACCTCAAAAACCCTCAAACATTCAAATTTTTAACTTCCGTGTGTTTCTGGCACTATTCCGCAGGTGACAGACATCATCCGTAGCTGAGACGACAACGTTCTCTAAAATCTGCCGCCGAGAGACCCGGATCTGCAGGTCGCACTTATCGGCCCAAAATATTTGACCTGGCCTAGAGGGTGCACTTTTCTACCCAAAAACTACGACCTGGACTGAAAACAAGTCAGAACCTGTGACCTGCACCTTTTTCTGCACTTTTCCAGTAATTTTTCTAGGTTTTTATGAAGCTTTTGTCAGGGTTTTCCAGCCTCTGTCTCCACCCATTTAGACCTGTTTCTGATCCATTTCACTCAACTAAGTGGGAATATTGCCCCTTAGGGCTTTAGTACCCTCCACTTTTTGTGGAAGAGTTTTAGCTATTTCAAACGTCTAAATTTTCAAAGTTTCAGCCTTGTTCTTTTCATATCTGATACCTCCTTTCAGATCCCTTTAGATCAGCTCTTCTCCCTTTTAAATCACCTCATATAATTTTGTTTGGGTTTACCTCTAGGGTCACCTCCTTGTCCCTTCTACCTTTAGCTGATTCCCCCCTTTTGTTGCAACAACCTTGCCTCTACCTCTTTGCTATTTTCTACACCTCTTTTCAGCAGATTTATCCTTTAGATCCCTATCCCTCCTGACCTTAGATCTATTGGCCTCTTTTTTAGTGTGTTTTGATTATATTTTTCCCTCTTTTCGACTAGTTTTGAGAGACCCACCTTCTTGGGTTAGATCGATGCATTTTTAGCTGTTAATTTTCTATTATTTCAACCTTATTTACTATTCTCTACAGATTTATTTTCAGTTACGCGGCACACTTTTTCTTTTACTCTAAAAACGTCTGGGTTTAAAAATTAAAATTAACACATGCCACACACTGACCCTAAGTGAAGAAGAGCCTGGTTAACACTGCCTGGAAAAGACTTTAAAATCAATTGACACTGCGCCTCTTTGCCCTTGTTTTGAGATTGACCTCACTTGATTCTGCACTTCCCTGCCTTTTTCGGTTATTCTTCTTCCCGTCATCATTGCACCTCCAACACGTTTATCTCGGAGAATTCTTGGCCTTCACCCTCAGTTTTTGGTTGGTCGACTTACTCCTTCCCACCATCGTCGAGTTAGTCCTCCCCCGAGTCCGCACTTCGACTCTTCTTATGATTCTTCAAGTTCTCCGCCTCCTTATGGTTCTCCCCCTGTTACCTTCACCATGTCTAGTTCAGGGCCTAACACTAGCGGCAACCCCAGTCCTACTACTAGGTCCATTTCTAGTGGAACCACTATGGGAACTACCTCGACTGTCCCTTTTCTCCTTTATATGGCCAGTCTCAGTCTCCCCGATTTCAATCAGTTGATCAATGATCCTATCCGCCACGATGTTAGTTGGCCTGCTATTCCAACCAAGCTCCCCTCCAACCATATCCCTTGCTAGTGAAGATCCCTCCAACCATATCTGATCTTTCCACATGCGGTGTTCATCCAATTTCATTACTGATGATTCCAACCATCTTAAATTGTTCCAACACACGCTTATCTGCGAAGCTTCTAAATGGTATGTTAATCAGACTGCCTCTTCCCATACCACCTTTACGACCATTGTCCAAGCCTTCTTAGCTTATTTCTAACTCTCTCTCCGATACGACATTGGTACAAAACTCTTGACTTCTTTCCGTCAATCTTCTTCGACCTGCCTTTCCGCTCATGTCCAGGAATGGCGGAGAAGAAGGAGCTTATGTCGAGCTCCCACCTTTGAAGATCGGGTCTATATGGACTGGTTCCTTCACTCTCTCTTACCTGCCATCGGTAAAGATGTCACATCCCAGTTCCCTCAAACCGAAGAAGCAACCCTCCAAATAGCCTTGAAATATGACCTCATCTATGCTCAATCTGGTTATGTTTATACCATCCTTCATGACCTCCCCAAACCCGGTGGCGCTAACTCCCCAGGAGCATTTCACTCTATCGACGGTATCATTGGAGCTCTTTCACATACCTACGCTCAACCTCCTATGGGCTATGGTTTCCCCTCAGGAGGGGCCAACACCTCTAGCACTTTCCCCCCTCCAGGTAGCATGTATCCAGGATACGACATGCCTCCTCCTTTTGCCCACCCTCCTGCCTACCTCAATGTTGCCCATCCTAACCATTCTCCTTACCCACAACCTGGTATCCCAACTCCTCCATCATTTGGACCTCTGACTCCCTTGCCTTCTCAACCCCCGCAAAAACAACTACTACCCCCTCTGGGGCAAGTATTTGCACAGAAGGGTGCGCCTAATCCTCCTTCTTCTCAAAGAAATCGGAAAGGTAATCAAAATAAATCTGCCCCTGGTAATCATGGATCCAATCCTCAAAGTATTGATTCTAACACTGCTAACCAGCCACAAGGCTCTCAGCCCAAGCCGGACAGGCCTCTTCGCACCAATAATCCCTGTTCGCATTGCAATGTTTATGGTCATTACACTCACGATTGTCCCCTACTACCACAGATGCAGCAGATGTGCGAGTCTCAGGCTACATTGCGGGGATAGCATTCCTCCCCTACTCTTCCTCCCAATGCGACTACTTCTCAACCCATTTTGTTTACCGGTCCTTTCCCTCAACAAGGATTCATGGCTACTCAAACACCTCATGCCCTGGTAACCACTCAACCTTCCCCTTCTGGTTCCTCTGATTACCAGATTCTCATGATGTCTTCTGACCCACCTCTCACCGTCGACCTTAACCTTCAAACTTGGTCTCATCAGTACTCCACGCCTCCTATTCCGTCTGTCCCCAAGTCACCCTCTTCAGGTCCTACAGAGCCTCTGTCGACACCCAATGGTCCCTTGCAGATCCCTCAGCCCAAAGGTGAGGTTCATACCAAGATTCCTAAGGGCCCATTATGTCGAAATGCTGCTTCTGGTCGAGCTGCCCATTCGTATAGCATAGTATATGATTTGGCACAATCTCTTGCTGCCATTTCAACACTGGAACTCCTCCAGTCGTGTCCTTCTCAAAGGAATGCTCTACTATCTTCCATGGGTGTTGTAGATCCTGCTGATGACCAATTGATTGTTTTTGATGCTCGTCAGTTCGACCGTCCTCCCCTTCCTGCTTCCGTTGCTTTCCAAATCCTAGTCAAAATACAAAATTCCAACGTCGCTCGGTGTATTATTGATGAGGGGGCATCCACTTGTGTGATGTCTGCTTTGGTTTGGAAACAACTCGGATCTCCTGAGCTAGCCCCTTCCACCATCACCCTTCATGCATGGGATGGCCATGCCTCCCAGCCCATTGGCCTGTTTCGTAATTTTCCTATCACTCTTGCGAGCAAGACTGTCTGCGTTGAAATTGAAGTTATCGACGCTCCTCTTGATTATAACATTATTTTGGGGCATAGCTACACCTATGCCATGTCTGTTGTCCCATCTGCAGTCCACCGCAAGATGTTTTTCCCTCATAATGGAATGATAGTCACAATTGACCAGTTGACATATCATGAGCTGAAATCTCATACCTCCCCTAACTCGACCATCTCTTCTGTAGCCAATAAGAAAACTGTCGATTCTTTGACTAGTGTCTCCCCCAGCATCTACAAAGACTCCTCCTTGCTTGGACCCTTCTCTCGTCTTCCTCCTCCTTTTGTCTCTGATCCTAGCTTAGCGAATGTTTGCATTATGCAATCGTCTCAGGCTGACCTTAAGTGGCCCACCTCGACTAGTCAGCAACCTCAACCTCGCCCACCGCAACCTGCTCCTAGCCCTTCGCCCTAGCCAGCCAGACCTCTTCCTTCTAACCCTTCTTCTACCGCTGGTGCCCAAGAGCCCATTTTTCCTCTAGGGTCAGTCCCACTAGGTCTCAACCCTCTTGGAGCCATCCCTCCTGGGCATTACCTCGCTGGTCAGATACCTTTCCTTGCTCCCCCTCCTGGATTTTATTCCGTCTCCATCATGGCCACTCTCTCCCTCCCCAATTTAACCCTGGACATACCCGTCTGGTACGTTGACCCTCCAGTCGCTACCCCACCAGGTCACCCCAAACCATACCTTTCTTTGACACCGGTTCAACCGATTCCCTTAGCTTCTTCCGTCGCTACAGTGCCACCAGTACCTCAAAAAAACCCTTCTCCTATTGGGACAGCTACCGGCAAGAAAGGAAAAGCTCGCAAAGGGGCATCCAAAGGCAAGGATACCACGACTTACCCTACTCCTCCTCCACCCACCAAGCCTTGTGCCTTGTGTGATGGTGTCGGTCATGCCACCCATACTTGTCCTGAGTTGCCCCGCATCAAACCCACGGTTAAAGTCGCGTTCCCTGAGTCTATGGTCCCTGAATCCTCTATTTCTTCCTCATCCGTAGCCAAGAACCCAAAGACTCTTTGCACCAACAAACCCTGTGCTCTATGTGGTGTCCATGGCCATTATTCTCACCATTGTCCTCACCTCACACATTATCGGGCTTCTTTAGAGGTTATTTGCGAGTACGAGGTTGAACAAAATCAATCCGCCTCTCCCATCCTCGCACAGTATGCGTTAGGCCAACTTGGATCCCCCTACTACCATTGACATTCCTCCCCCTGATGTTGAGATGACAGAACCTTCCGCCCCCCTCCTATACCTATCATCATCCGTGCGACCCTCAGAGTACATTTCCTCTGAATCCACTCCATCTATTTTTCTTGATTCCCCTTCAGCAACATTCTTGGGCTCCACATCCTTTGACCATATTTTTACTTGTTCTTCTATCATCCCCCATGATGATCTGTGCGTACACCTTTCTTCCCATGCTGATAATTTAGGTATCTTTGCAGCATCATGTGGTTTCCTCGACCTTTTTCTTCCCACACATAACCAGGATGATACCATCTGTATCTATGATGTTCTCCGTAGCATGAGCTCCAGCTATTCCTCCCATAGCCCTCATACATCCCCCTCTACTCAGTCTATGATTCATAGCCATCCTACCTAGACTACTCCCTCCCATAGTTGTCGTTCGATGTCTACCCTACACTCACACTGCCATCATTATTCTTCCTCCTCCCTTTTCTTGTCTTGTGACACTATTTCGTAGGACCTCCCATCCACACATTATATTGGCTATGCTGATGGGGCAAGTCGCTATTCCCGGAATCTCGCTTCGGCAGCTTGGGCCGTCTTTACCCCCTCACATACCCTCATTATTTCTAATGGGGTCTGCATTGGTAATGCCACCAATAATCAGGCTGAATATGATGCAGTACGCGGCCTTTTAGCCGATGCCCTTTCTCATCGCATCCTCCATCTGCACATTCATTTAGATTCCCTACTTATTTTCTTATAACTCAATGGTGTCTATCGTGTACATAGCCCTATCCTATTTAGATGATATTTACGTGTGAAACTTTTGATACATGAATTTAGATTCATTACTTTCAACCATGTACCTAGAACACAAAATCACTACGTAAATAACATTGTAAACCATGTTCTAGACTGGCATTTATCACACACAAGACCATAATATTTCAAATCATTAACACAATACATATGCATAATACATATCATATAACATGTTTTTGGAGTCCATCTACTCTGATACCTATGACATGCCCATAGCATGTTACCAAAAACAAAGCTCAAAACCAGGGGGCACCACTTGCCCCTACATACACACTAGGGGGCACCTCCTGCCCTACATCTAATCACTCTTTGGAGGATCCCAAGCCAATGGCTCTGCTCTCGCAGCTCGTAGATCATGCACAATTTTACTGGCCATCACCATGCGCCACATGACACCTCGCCATTCCGAGGGTAGCCCAATACATAGCTCTATGTACTAGTCGTATAAGTCTTGCCAACCCCACTTCGAAACACCGGTCAGCAGCCCCTCACATCTACGACGGATGTCCTCCAGAAGCACAGCCATATCCTCATTCTGTGCAGTTCTCAATCCACTCGCACCTGTAGTTCCTGCTACTGCAGGTCGTCCCATATATTCGGTCGATTTCACCGGAGCTATATCTGCATACCAAAAGTATACGGATTAGTACAATAAATACTATTCACAAAATTTAACATGCACGTAGAAGATTACTTACTTGTCACTTACCATCAGGCCCCCATACTCGACCAGGCTGAAGCTAAAAGTCCGGATCTCCCCAATAACTCATCCCACTATAGGGATAGTCGTCTATGTACAACAGAATCTGATCCCAATGGGCAAATAACTCTGGTCAGAACACCCGTTCGACCGCCCCTCCTCCTCCTCTGCATAGTAGTCGCCCCCACCGACGCATCCTGGGTTCTCTCGGACCCCCATCAGGTAGCTGTACTCGAGGTCACAAGGTCGGGATCTTCTCAAAAAAGAAGGAGCATAATACAGTCCCATACGCACAATCATGGTTCACTTGCCACTTTCATAGTGACAACTATCTTTTCAATGACACCAACATCATCTGGGCCCACCCATAATAGGTCCCACTCAACACACTTTCTACAATCATCATCTACCCCCCAGTGATGTGATGGAGCACCTGGTTGCCGAGGGTCTGCAACACTGCTGCCACCACTGCACAGGTATCTAACCTCTAAAGATCCCCAATCGATATCCGAGTCCCTCTGACTCGGAGGCCTGGTCGACAATGGCACTCTACAAACTCCATAATGTTACGCCCCCCCAGTAACACTAGTTGTGTATTTCCCACCATCCCTAATGGTGGGAGAATAGTCAAGAAATACAAATCTTAGACTGTCAGCTCAATCCTGTGCCCCTGCACTATAAATACCTCATGATCTGGATCCCAATAACTGATAATTCGGGCCAACAAGGGCTCCCTAGCTCTCATCAGAGGATTCTCCACAAATTTCATAATCCCAAATCTGGCCAATGCATGACGGACACCTTGATCTGCTTGGATCTCTTCTCATCATGTACCCAGGTCTCTCTCTCTCCATTTGATCCGAATATCTGCCATATCTGCACAAAAAAATCATCTTTGTGAGTACAGATAGGAAAAACTACATTCAATTCTACAAAACCTGACTCTCTGCCCACAACAGCACTGCAATCACCTTCATTTGACAAGTCGCACTTTTTTTCCAATTTCTAGGATAGGTTGCACTTTTCGGGCCAAAACCTGCTTCCCAGGTCGCAGTTTTTTGCCCAAAAAGTGCGACCCAGCCATGAATATGAGGGAGGGGTTGTTCCTGAGATTTGGGACCCTAATCTGAACTTTTAATCCATCAAAAACAAAGAGTAGGATTAGGCCTCTTACCTACAACCGACGGATCTCGATTCCAATGGTCAGTTTGTCTGCTACGATCACCGCAAGATTTAGGGCCTCCTCTCCTCTCTACATTCACCACAGCTACACAAGCAAATGAATGCATTTGGAGTGAAAATGCCTTATTAGAAGAAAAACCCCTAATTTTTCTTTCGCCTTTTGCGACCAAACCATAGCCCCGTTTGACACACCATTTATACCATTGGAAATCTCTCACTAAGCACTCAAATGGGTATCTGATAGTTTTTCATGTTTTGATACTTCACCGGGACTCTTTTTATCCATGAAGGGTCTATTCACCTCTCCTCCAAATCGAATTTCCTTACTTACAACACTTGTACTTGGGGCACCACTTTGCCTCCTTACTTTTCCTTGTTCGTGTTGATTTTTGTCATGAGATACCCTATTGTACTCATTTTTTTATGGTCCCCCATTGGACCTTTACTGTGTGGCAGCACCATCGAGTCGCCCTTGTTTAGAGCATTCGAGCTGAGTCTTCATCGCATTCATGGATTCTATCCCGAGTCCCTTTGTATCCCACTATAGTCCTCCATCCTTCATTTCTTGGTCCCTCTCTCGTGTCGCACATTATGGCCTTCATTCCCATTTTCCCCTATCCCTCACGATATTATGTCAGTCGCTGCCAAGTCATTCATGCCCTTTATGCTCTAACAATAGAAGTCGTCCATCCGCTACTCAGTATCCCCCATTTCATCATAATTGGTGTCCATCTGTTAGTCGCTCTACTATTTTCTCTCATGCCTTAGTTGGGGATCCCTTATTGCCTCACCTATGGCGAACCTCCTTCTATTGACATCAACTCATTCACTCCAGAAGATAGGTCTAGATGGTGGTGTACCTTGGTTCCAGCTCCTACACTTGTTCGGTGCCTCAGATCAGGTAAAGGGATTTCTCATTACCCTTTGACTTGATTGTTTCTCAGCTCCAGCTCCTTTCAGCATGATCAAGATCTGTATACTTGATGTTCCAGTGATGCAACAACAGCTATTGGTGATTCCCGAGTGTGTGTGAGATGTCTCAACCCTCATGAGGGGGTGGCCTTACAGGTAGCCCCCTACATGCCCGGATGACCTCTTCATTCCATCCTTTGATGCAGCTCCTTATATTTGATGATGTTGGCCTTAGCCGCTTGTAGCACCTCTTTGATTTGCATGTATCATTCAAATTTTGCGAGCCCTTCCCCATTTATAGGGGGCATTTGGGTTGTATTTGTATCTCATATACTCAGATATTATTGTATAAGTCTTGTCTATTATCCCAGGCACAACATGTATGTGGGATTCATTCTTCTATCTTTTATCTGGCTTGCGTTTAGGCCAGCATGTACTTTATAGTTCGGTTCCTTGTTTACTAGACACACTATTCTTTTGTACTTTGTCTCGGTGGGCATAGGTATGCCTCTCCTGCCGCCTTTAGCATAGGTACCATTTCATAAAAAGAGACTTGTTGCACCTGTAATTCTCGTCTCCTCAGGGTCTAGTCCTTTAGCAAATTAGACTACCTTACATTTCTCTCTCTGACTTCCCTCTTGATGTCTGGTGATTGAGTTCTTACAACGTACTTTGGTCATACTATTTGCTCCTAACACTCGTACGCTGGGGGGAAATATGTTACACCATTTTTTGGCCATCTAACCTATTACCATTAGATGGACCCAAGTACATCATGTAAGACCAATTTTACCCTAAGTAAAATTGCTCTCACTATGTGAAATAACTTAGTAAAACACCTTCATTAAGTTTTTTATGGTCTAAATAGGAAACCCAAAAAGGAAATAATAAACAAATCTATATTTGTTTATGTTTCCTCAAGGAATAATTAGTTAAACATCAATTTAATTATTATTTCTGGTCATATTTAACCCAAAACAAGGAAATCAATTAAATAAATCCTTATTTATTTGATTATTTCCTAGGAATAAGTTATTTAATCCTTATTTAAATAATATTTCTAGTTAAATTTGATTAAATTATTTATAAATAATTAAATAAATCATTATTTATTTAATTATATTTCCACCATTTCCTTAAAATAATAAATAAATCATTTATTTATTTATTATTTATAAATAAAGGATTTAACCGAAGTCAAAAATCCTTTTCCCTCCAACAAATATAATAAAATATTCCTAAAAGGTGGTTCTAGAATTTGGTTAATAATATTTTATTCATGCACCAAGTTCTAGGCCGCCCTAATATTTTGTTATAAATAGAAGGGTTTTTCCATTCATTTGTGACCTTTCATTTCATTTTAGATCACTCTGGATCTATACTCTTGGTCTGACTTTAAGCCATTATCATTGTCACATTCCCCATCATTTTCTTTGTGAGCTCCCTTTGAGTTCTATGTTTGTCTAGGTTTTCTACACCAACAAGAGAGAGAAATTTTAGTTCTGAAATGCTGAGGACTTTTAAGAACCCATCCCATTGAGGAGAATTGGAAACACCTTTATTTTTTTCCTCTCAGGTGCCCTTTAATATAAAAATTCTTTCAAACATATTGTTCTTGTCTTATCTATTGGATACATGGAGCAACATTTCATTTTTATTGCTTAATGTCTTTTTAAACATAGATCTGGATTTGTGCAGCTTTATTTGGATCAACTAACTACAGATTTGAAGATATTGGCAGCCATAATTGATGTTAGGGCTATTTGTTATGTGTAGCTAAAGTGGTCTTTTCCGACAAAAGATTCATACTAACAAGGTACGAACACTTTTTCAGGTAGAAAAAATGAGTGATGATGCATTTTGTCACATGGACATTCAAGTTCCTTCATGGGCTCCAAGATATATTCATCTGAGTGAAAAATATTTTCTAAAGGGGAATTGGTTTGTCCGAGGTCATGAGGTTGGACTCAGGCATAGCAGTGTTTGTCAACAAGAAAGAATATGATTGGGTGGTTGATTCCATAGAACCAAGTGAGGTTAACAAAGTGCAGATTGGGTGGGTTTGAACTCCCGATGGTACAACTACTTGTATGGTATTTGTAGCAGTCTATACACCAAAAAATTATGAGAACATAGTATGAATCATTGTTCCCATGGATGATCATATGAATCGTATGTGTTGTTGCGTGTTGTAAACATTAAATGACGGATAATTTCTATAATGATTGGTTTTTACTAGTTGAGGGAGATTTTTTATGATATTGTTAGTGCACAAGGGCCAAATGTATCCTCCTCAATAGGAAACTCACGCTAAATCCTAAGATGCAAAAATTTTTGTAACATAGGGCATGATTTTGTACTATGAGAGTAACCGGTGCAAATGTTGCACACATAGAAGGTACTTATTGAGTAAATGGTATGCGATCTAGTACTACTCACGATGTAATATGATGATGCTTGGTTGGGGTTGTGAGATGGGGCATTTATACGTGCTTTTGATCTTCAGTTGTTATATTTATAGGGATGTGTATTACTTGGGTGGTTTTAGTTTAACACAACTCTAGCTGCTCACAATCATGGAAGATATTGAGAGCTCTTCGTATGATGAAATTGGGAGCATATGCGCAAATAGAAGTGAGTAATTTTCTCTTGGCTGGAGAGATGTATTTTGGGGATAGGGGTTATTATGTGAAATTTTTTATAAAACTTGGCCAACTCCTAACATTGGTTGACTAGGTGGTTTTGTTTATCATATAGGGTACATGGGAGGTTTGGTTTAGACCATGCTTTATTAGGGCATTTAGCTTCCTCCCATATCTAAGTCGGCAATGGTGAATGGAGGGCACCGAGACTACTGTCGATTTTCTCTCATCATATATGCACAAGATGGAACTAGATGCTTCATTCCATGAGTTTTAGTATTGTCTCAAAGTTATAAGTTTGAACTGACTAAGTTTGAGTTTTCAGTGATGAACCTACGCATGAAGTCTAACATAGAGATAAATAAGGAAAGGTGGGGACAATGACATACATGATGGTTACTTCGAAAATCTGACAAGTATGTCGTATGTGCCTAGATAAGTTGCTTTGGGAAACATGGATGACTACCTACTAGAAAATAAATGTCCTTAATTTAGGACATTGAGTGATGAAATGATTAGTTTCATTGCACAATGTGCAGACTAGGATGTGATGTATAACCTTTGTTTTTCTTCGTGGTGACTGCATGGTTGGGTGTGTTAGGTATCAACATGAAGTTGGTTCTTATCGTGTGTATAAGATGATTTTGGATTCATCCTACCCTATCTGCATGGGTGTTATGGATGGATCATGGGAATTATATTGCGCCAATGCATGTAATGCATCTCTATACCAGGGGACTCCTGTGCAATGATGGGTATAATTCCCGTACTTTGTACATATCATGCATACATGGTTGGTACATAATGTGTTACTTTGGAAATTTGTGACCTTTTCTCTTTTATGTGGTGTTGGGTTTGAAATATTTTTTTTGCATGTAGAAGAGATTTCAACTCCTCTTACTCTGGGTAGGTGTTGGTAGGATGGAAAACAACATTACATAATGCATAAGGTGGAGACATCCTAGGAGGTTTAGGAGTGTCCAACTTCTTGCCTCTTTTCTTATCCATTTTAGTGCCCCCGAATGGTGTCACCACATGTGTTTCTTGAGTTATGATGGCCTCCTTAGAGGTGATAGGAATGGCACATGTAGAGGTGATACCTTTGTTTCCTGATATGGCTAGTGGGGCCAATACTAGATCGACATTGTGAGAGCCATGTTTGGCAATGTAAGGGTTTCCATGACTTGATGTGAGACAAAAACATGAGAGGGATATAAGAATGGGATTTGGATGATGGAATATGGAATAAAAGATGAGTCGATGATGATGACACTTGTGGTGTCGGGCTTTGGTTCCTAGCTCAATTTAGTGTTTAACGAAATCTTCATGCACGTTGCAGCTCCTATAGGTTATGTAGATTCTCTTGGTAATAAAGGGGGTTATCTTGGGTATGTTCTGAGGATAGTGGATGGTTTTAATTGACCAGGTCCAAACTCCATATACGTTGTAACCAACTCTGCATAAGAATCTTAATATCGTAGCATGCCAACAAGGGTGGTGTTGTAACCGCTATAACACCCTCCAAAAAATTTTCCCATTTAAAATTTCTGAGCCCCTGACCTTATGGTAAAGACAAATTCTGATGCGGCCTAGGCCTAGAGCCTCAAGAGAGTTCTTTTTTCCATACATTATCCATTCAAATTATAATCCAAGATTTGGTCCCTTAACAACCATTCACATAATCGTGAAGTCACAAAACTCATAAAACCAAGAAATTTGCGACTATGCAACCCAACAACCCCTAGGTCGTGAAGTCGCAAGGTTGCATTTTGCTCTAAAACTTAAGATTCACGACCATGCGACCATGTGACCTTGCGATCTCCAGGTCACAAAGCCACAAGGTTGCACATCCCTTAACCAACCCTGTGTAGAAATTTGAATAATAGTTGAATTATTCACCGAGATTATCCTGATTACACACTATTTGAGCTTCATGCATAATACATAACCTCTTCTACAATTGATCATCAATTTGTGGAAATAAAAGCAGTCGCATGCGCACATGAAAACATTAATCAATCACACATATAAACACAGTATGTAATGGGGAAAGCGTAAAGCTAAAAACCCCCAACTATCTGTATATTATAATGATAGAGAACATGTAACAATACATAGCACAAAAATCCTCACAAGCTCTCAGCACTATCTCCAATTGTTACACACAAACTAGCTCAGATCTGAACAAGTCACAGGTTCAAATCTCCTCCACTATTTTCCTGCCTCTACTACGCAATCCAAGATGAATAATGATGAGATCCAAGTTCAAATCCCACTGGCCTGTACTGCACAATTCTCATTGGCAATCTCAATCAATGTGTGTGCAACTCTCATGCATACCTATAGTCACAACTGATAGTAGACTCACCCTTTCACCCACCTCTAACTCTTGTATCCACTGAAATGTCCATGCACTAAGTTAACTGATGTGTTCTTTAGTTGATTTATGAGTTTAATAATTAGTGAATTAATTAATAATTAATTCACACCACTCACCACTAGTGTATTTATCAGTTAGACTAAATACAACTAGTTCAACTAATTTAAACCAAACACAACTCCATCAACTGTCTCATCAACTCCACCAAACTCTGCCACATGAGTTCTAACTGAAGTCAACCATGCAATAGCTCAAATAAACCCTAGGAATAGCGTAATTCCTTCTGTTAGCTGCATGTGCCACATCCGTAGCTCGAACTGAAGTTCTCCAAGAGGATAAGATAATGTTTATAGTCCAAATATTATTAAGAGCTAATAATATTTGACTGATCTATTTTTAGACTGGCAGTCTAAAAATAGATTCCACCCAATGTCTAAAAATAGAGGTCCATCTATTCTTACCAACTTGACCAATCATCCATAAATAGCATCCTGCAACTCATAGACCATGATCCATATGTCTAAAAATATACATAGTCTAAAAATAGACTTTGCGTCAAAAATAGCCTACGGGCCCACTTAGTGAAGGCGACTTCTTTTCACTAAGCTCCATCATCTTGTTGCATTTTCAACACCCTGGCCCACGACCCTATGATTTGCATTAAATGACCACACGTGCGACCCCTTTATAAATAGAAGGGTTGCGTAGGTCGCATTCAACCTGTGCGAAAGAGCAAGAAAATGCCTCTGATAAGCCCGCTGGAGCGCGGTTTTCCTGGTTAAGTTTCCTATTCCTCCCACTGTTTCCTTTTTGGTTAATTGTTGCCTTTCCTACCACTAACTTGCCTATTAATCCCCACCTTGGCCTCATTTAATCTCCTCAATAGCCCTAGTCATAATCTGCACCTCTCTTCATGGCCTATACCTTTCTATCTCCTTCTCTGAAGCCTCTCCATCCCCCACTCTATCTTAAACACCCTGCTTAGCCTAGCCGGGAAAGCCTTATAAACCATATTTTTCCATCCCGCTTGATTTTTTTTCTTTCCTCACCATTCATGACCATGGAATCCTTCAAAAGAACCCTAGCCTGGCCCCATGACTCCACAATTAAGTGACCTGACGACCCTGCGACTTGGTTTTCGAATCACGAGGTTTCCAAGTCACCAAGTCATGGTTGCCCTAATTTTGACCCCAGAGTGACCTTGCGAGCTTGTGACTTAGTTGTCAAGTTGATTTTCCTTAGAATTTTACGTCGGTGTGACCTAGCAACCTAATCACAAGGTCACCAAGTCACGGGTCTATCCATTTCCTTAGATAATAGTTAGCAGAGGTAGCAGCGAACTAAATAGAGGAGTCATTTGGAAGATTCATTGGTCTTAACATATTTATAATTATTCCATCTATCTTATCATGGGTTTTTTTCACGAATATGCAAGGGAACATCGAAGTTGAGCTCGAGTGTGTGTCCATCTCTCTGGCCTCAAGCGATATGGGGCCCTCGGTAGTTTGAAAGACAAACAAGAGTCCTGAAATATAAATCTCAGAAGAAGAAATGCCCCCTTCCCCTCCCCCTATCTATGGAGATACCACCTCTGTGTTTGAGAAAGGGGACAAGATGAGTTGGTACCAGGTATATCAGGAGTTCACAAAGCCTGAGTTTCTAGAAGGTCTCCCAGACCGATAGGTGTATACTCAGGTCAAGAGGTCCAAGCTTGACTATGCAGGCACCCATCCACCCATATTTCCATGTGTAGATATTATTGAATGGATCCTGCAAAAGGTCGACTCCAGAATTTGGGTCATTTGAGATCACTCAGGGAAATTTTTGCTAATTGGAAGGGGCAGGATGTTGAAGTATAATATGCACTCCCCACCTAAGAGAAAAATTTCAATGCTGAATGGGAAATCACTCATGAAGTTCCCATACCAGAGACCTTGAAGGGATGGTGGGAGGACTCAGAAAATTTCAGAGTTAGAAAGGATCAGGAATATAAATCGGAAGGCCTCAGGAAAGTCTAAAACTTTGTGGCAACAATGATGTGCAGGATGTACGGTCGACCAGATGCCACTACTTTCAATGGTACTTTGGTCTCTCTCATGTACGCTATCAATAAATATGGCACCCACTTCAACTGGGCCAACCTAATAGTATCAGCCCTTACGTCGAACATATCAACAGCACAAGGACCTGAAGAAGGGTGTGCATCCGAATATTATATGGCTTCCTATCTGTTGAACGCGATATGCACAAGATGTCAATTTAAAGAATGGCCACATAACTGGGATGTGGAGCATGGAAAACCAATCCATAAAGAGTTAAAGGTGTTATGGGCTTCCAAGTACAAACAAGATATAGGGTCTATCTCGCACAATTTCATTCCTGCACTCTACAAAAATTTGTTTGGCAAACATGCCCCGTGCATGTCCAGGCGAGCCATGCAAACAATAACCTGAGTGGAAAAATGGTTTCCCATCATAGATTTTACTTTCATTAGGGTCTTTGAGTCATTCAAGGAGCCTCATGCGCTGCTTGAGTTCGTCACTGATAAACTACTCCTACAGGAAGTGTGCTACCAGATGACGAGTGGGTTTTCCAAGGTCGTCACCAAGGGTAAGAAAAAGCCATGGCCTACTCTACCACTTACTATCATTGCCTATATGGTTATGGATTTCAAAGAAGTATAACAAGAGGATGAAGAAACCAAGGGCTTTCATTTTTTGCGCTTAGCACATAGATCATATGATCCTAAAAGGATTGTCCCCACACATTGCAAACGAGCCAAATTCAAATGTAATTACCAACACACAAAATGCCCTATGAAGAAAAAACTAAGAACTGGTACAACAAGGATAGGGAGGCTGCACCAGAAGAATCAAATTATCAAGGGGGGCATGATGATCAAACTACAGAGGAAAAGGGTTGTAATATTCCTAAATTGGAAAACTCAGCAATACATGCATTAAAAACACATTCTTCCAAATTATATGCATTAACAGATGAATGCAACCCATGGATCCATTATATCTAATAGTATATCAACCAAATGTAAAATAAAATTAGAAACAAATCATTATAACGTAGTTAAACAAGCCTCCCATGCTCAAAACAGCCCAAAAACACTAAAACCCCAAGACTACTGCAACACAGAATTACTTCATAAAGTGACAGCACAGTTTATTGAGGGTTTATACTTATAAATATGAGAGACAAATAGATATACTTATATATTGATCAATGAGGCACAAAAACAGATATCTAGCCTCTTTTACAGAAATCCAAGATGACCCAACAAGGGTTTCTTGTTAAACATGAAGTAGAAGAAGCATATGATGCAAATCTATGGCCGGATCACATCATATATCTAAACCACTGCATAAATATCACTGATCATGCAAAGAAATAGCTGTAGCTCCTCCTACTAGCTTTCCAGGAAAAAGGTTGATCCTCCTCCTGGGAAACTAGCTCATAAAACAATGGATTAAACCCTCCCACTGCAACACCCTAATAAATAATGTAGTTTCTGCAAGGGACTGCACTGTTGCTGAAGGTAAATCCTTTGCCAAGTGCTAGATAGTGGAAATGAAGTCTAGAAAAATCCACTCATATTTCTTAAACAAGATCTCTAAGGAAGAGTAGGGAATTCCCGCCTTAGAAAACCTTTGCACTAAATAGTGCAGAAAACTTAGCTAAACAACTGAAGTATGCATAAAATCATGTCCTCAATCATATCCCTTATGGCTACCATTACCTCCATTATATAGTTGATGAGCTTCTTCACCATGGGTCCCACCCATTCATGAGGTTACTTCCATGCAAAGGTTCCTCCTCCAAAATTACGTTGTCTTCATTAGTCCCACTCTTCTATTTATAGTGTTGTTTGATTTAGTCAACCATGACCTAGTCTCCATGCATTGTCTCCATTCACACCCAAGGTGTCTTTATTCTGACTAGCTATATTGTTCTTCATTCACACTGAGCTATCTTTATGTATGATCCACTCCTCACATATTAATGTTGTTTACTTGGTCAAACTTGACCTTCTCCACACATATTAGACCTTTTTCACACATGAGGATGTTTTATCTAGTTATTAACATAATCGCTTTTCACATTAAGAGGGATTTTATGCCTACTTAAGCAATTTATGGGCCTCCTTACCCATTTATTCATCTAACTAGATATTAAGAGAAAAATTAATATTCCCATTACCTACATGCTAATTTAGGAATATTACAACGGTGACACACTAGGAGGAGTCTCATCTTCCAAAGCCAAGAACCCAAGGACTGATACGGGTAGTAGTCTCTCTAAACAATAGTAGGAAAAAATTTACAGAGAGGTTAAGGCACAACAAGAGGCCGAGAAGAAGGCAAAAGAAGAGGAACTCAAAAGGACCCAAGATACCCTAGCATGCCAGTTAGAAGAAGACAAAAAAATAGAAGCAATATTAGGATCAACGAAAGAAACAACTAAGGGAGGAACAGAAAAAAAGCAGGTAGAAGAAGGCCGCAAGAAAAAAGAGGAAGAGGAACACTAGAGGAAGGAAGAGGAAGAATGGAAGGAGGCTGACACAAGTTAAAATAGGAACATCACAAAGCAGAGGTGGAGGAGAGAAGGAAGGAGGAAGAAAGCTAGAAATCACGAGAATATTCTTCCAAAGAAGCAGGGGGAAGAAAGACACTGCCCCCAGATATGGGAGAATAGACAGAGCTACCACACATTGATGTACCTCAGACAACCTCTATGACGAGTGTTCATTTTCCTCTCTCAAACCTTGGCGCCTTGGAGGAACAGCATGATGAGGTCCTGGATCTAACAAGGCTGACCTACGACCAGTTCATGCACAACATCAGGCAAGAGAAAAGAAAATGCCTCGCACAGAACCCGGCCACACCTCTCACAGTCAAAACAGAAAAGGACATAGTTTTAGACACCAGGACTAATCTAATTATGATCGCATCAGCACAAATTTTCTTTGCAGTAGCCATAGAAGAAAATGTTAGTAGAATGAGCAGAGAGATTTTGTCTCTACAAAACAGGCTATAGGTTTCTAAGCAGAAGGCAGCTCAGTCAGAACAAGATAAGAAGGTGTTGGAGGAAGAAATCCAAAGGCTTCATTTCACAACCACCCAAGCCAATGAATTGCCAGTTACCATTCAAAGGGAGCTAGTCACTCTAGAAGTCACCATGAAGCAAGTGTATGAGGAGATGTTTACGGTAAAATAGACATTTGAACCACTATTGAAATAACAAGAAGAAACCAAAAGGAGAACTTCACAGTTGAAGGAGACCTCCATTACCTTTGAAAACATGCTAGAATGGTCAAACATATACCCGCAGACTCCTGACACCCTACCTAGGAAGGAATAGATTTTCACCCAGAATGACAAAGTTCAGGTCCGAATGAATATATAATCCAAAGATAAACTGGTCAAGGATCTAGAGAAAGTGATTTCCACATATGAACACCTGATTAGTGGCATCGATTCAATGGATGAAGTACACCACATTCCTTCTCTGGGTGCATTTGACACTGAAAAAACAAGGGAAGAGGTCACCTAGGACATTCAAACATTCCTAAAACCCATGAGGCAAGAAGATGCTTCCCAAGATCTTCGAGCCTCATAGGAAAATCTTATTCTATTCATCATTAGACCAGTCCAGATCTACACCAAGATTGATTCTCTATCCAATCAGATTACAGTAAAGAGATGCACCTTGGTCCTGGATGCTCTTGAGTGCTTTCATAGGTTAAGGGAAGATACTCCCAGGTCACTCCAGTTGCTGCATATTATCAAGCGTGGAAAAGGTACCTCAAGGATCAGAGCTAGGTAGACGTACCAGACCTCTCAATCACACAATTGCTTCCTTGACCAAAGAAATGGCACAGGTCGCAGGTCGCAACAGGCAAGAGGTTGCAGGTCACATCCGGCGCTGGGTTGCAAGTCACAAACGCCTCCTAGGTCATAAAACATGCCAAAATTTGGGAATATGAAGGGTCAGGGACACCCAAGGGTCAATTTTTCTCTATAAGTACTCCCTCTGGGGAATTGTAAAGGACCTTTTTTCGAGACTCCAAAAGGAGCAGAGATAATTGTATAACATTGAATGCATATTTCCATGAATGAATACAAACAAATGTTTTGGTTCCACTATTGGATCAGATGAGGACTAATGTGTGTTAGCATTATGAATATTTTTTCTTCTGTATTTATTATGTTTTATAGTTGACTAATCTACATTTTTCTTCTCATGTCATTTATACATTTAAGCTTACTTGATGCATTGATGGTATGAGAATATTTAACTGAAATATGTTTAGTGGATTTTTCATTTACATCGTTTCATCTTTTGGAAAATGTTGAAGGAATTGAAGGGTGTTTTGACCATAGAGAACTATTTCTTTTGTGGTAAAACAACTTTATAACCATGACCCTCATGATATGCTACTAACAACATTTTTTTTGGCTGCATGCTTTGAATATCGCTTTGCTATTTATAATGTTTCATTTTCAGTAAAGACTCGTCAACCATTTTTCTTGTATCATTTGATTAACCATGTATTCACAGATCTACAGGTTTCATTCTCCTTCTGAGAAAAGGTATATTCAGCTGTATCCAGACCCACACCTCCAAATGGGATCCCTATCACAAACAATTTAGAGTCTAGTTGGGACTTTTTACCGGGGAGATCCCCTACTATTGGCCGAGCATTTCTTCCTGTAAACAAGTGGTTACAGGTTTCTTCTCATAATACATGAGTTGGTTTATAGTAACTAATTTCCCATCATGAGGGAACGTCATCACTCTGAATACAGGGAAAACTACCACAATCACTGCATACATATAAATTTGTCAAAGAAGGATGTTATAATATAGTTCTGCATCCAATACTTCAATGTCAATTAGCATAGACTCTTCAATGAGATATACTAGTTCCTCTTGCAGGATACCTATAGTGGTGGAAGGGTGCCCATCATATTCTCTAAACATGATTTCAAATGGTTTCAATTACGACAATCCTAACTTTTGTGAAACCATTTTTGACATGATACATGTGGATGCTCCTTCATCCATGACACAACGCTGAATGGTGACGTTTTGGATTGAAACTAGTATTTTAAAGGAAGCTATAGAAGTGATTCATGTGCTCACTTTTTCTAGGTCAAAAACCATTAAGTAGGAATCAAAAAGTTCAATTATGCCTAACGCAGAAACTAAGGCTTTACATTGGGCTGGGTAATATTGCAGGACTTATAATGCAGACATAGCTGAGGGAGGTTGGGAAAAGTCATCCAATATGTTGTAGCTATGAGAAACCTTTGAATTGTATCTTGTGCGCCTTAAGTGATCTTAATATGGGAAAACTAGTTTTGTTCTCCTAAGTCCCTCATCAGTTAAATAAAAATGTGTTTAGTATCGTCTCAATTTATCGAATTGTGAAGAAGTTTATATGTCAAGTTTTAAGTGTCACTAATGATAAATTTATGAGTTAATTAGCTTTTAAAAACTCATGTACAACAAATAAAATGCATATGAATAACACACATTAATCACATTACTCAGTAGATGATAACAGAGTTCACCCCTCCTGGGCTACATCTCCATGGACCTACTTCAACTGGCTAGGCCTCTTCCGATTAATGATCAATTTTTTTATTGCATGCTCCTATAGTGCTCCAATGGCTTTTCAACCTATTCCATTGGCTTCAGAGGACCCAAAAATCTCAAAATAGACTATTCAATCTCTGAAAATGGTGTCTAGCCGATCTAGGCTTGACCTCCTCTCCTGTTGGCCCTCAACTTCTTTAATATTCAAAGTGGAAAACACAGTTTCAAAAGTGATCCAATGACTCTGCAACCTTTTCCATCATGTTCAAAGCATAAAAATCATATAATAATGACTCTTCTTGAGCTTAATTTGGTCGAAAATAGAAAAAATTATCCTTCATTCAATTTTCCCTAGAAATGTCCACTAAAACTAGAAAAACTCCAATTAACGCAACTAAATTTGTGGGTAGATTTGCATTTAGTGGCTCTTCCAAACATGCCACCAAGTTAAATACGGTTTAATTAAATGTTAAGTGCGCAATTAATGGGAGATTAGCGCATTAAGAAGAATTACAAAGAAATCCATTTGAATTTCATATTAGCACCATTAAGATGGATTATGGTTTAATAAACCATGTTTAAAACTTTAATATGAACTATTAAATATAGGCCTCCACTATTGGTTATGGGACCATGGTCTTATGGCAAGGGCTGGCCCTTGTTTCCTTTGCCCAAATATTATTTAAAACATAAATAAATATTTTTCCCCAATAATGTTAAGAAACATTGTGTGGCATATCTAGTAGTGCTTGTGGGTTGTGTGGGGGACATCGTGGGTTCAACCTGGACCTCCGCCAAAAAAAACTTCCACCAAAAATAAATTTGAAATTTCCCACCAAAATTTAAATTCAAATTATGCCAAAATTTAAATTCAAATTCGGCCTTGGAGGGGGGGCACATGGCATCCTTAGGGCTTGCCACGTGTCCTCTTCCCATTGTCTGACACTTTTCATCCTATGATTGGGCCTTTGAAAACCCAAATTTTTATCTTTGACCCTGTTTGACCATTTTTTTGAAAATTTTCTTGTTTAACACGGCGATCAACAGGCTCTATCTTCCTCATAAAGACTCTGTTTTGAGTGAAATTAAGTGTGTCAGATTCCCGGTGACAATCCCAATCCAGTCGTTCTGGTTTGATGTGATTCTAAGCACTTTGATTTTTTGGAAAAAATTTCCCCCTAATCCAGATTCTGATCATCAAGGGTCCTTTTACCATTTTAGGCATAGCTTAGATTAGTACACTTAAAATGGTTAGCGGTGTTGTGGGTACGTTCAATTTTGAGGACGATGAGTTGGTCTCTAGGGGAGCTTCATATGTTCTATTCACGTTTGTAGGAGAATGTCTTCTCCATCCATTAAATATTATGATGAGACTTATTATTAGTGTTCCCTCCAGAATTATTTTTTTTGGGATGGTTGATGTTGTTGAGTTTTAACTGCTCCTTGATGGGGGAAAGATTCCTTCAATATTGCAGGTTGTTGGTTGTACCCACCCTACCCTCTATTACCCTGGATTATTTTTAACTCAAGGAACTCAAGATAATGGTGGGTGTAATGACCATTCTCTCAACATATGGTATAAGAATTATTTGTCTCGAGACTAGTAGTCTTGTTTTTCCTTTGAGAGTTGTTGTTAGTTTGTTCTTGGTTCTGATTTTGTTTGGAGTTTACCCCATCCTACATTCACGGGGGCAATTTCTCATTCCTTCCCCCCTGTCGAGGATCTACCTTTGGTTTTATATTCAGTATTTTCTTATAAACATTAGGGGGATTGTTGCTATTCTCCTGATCAAATGTCAATTTCTATTGAGCTTGGGAGGCTTGCACTAAATTAACCTCGATGTTATTTTATATTGGTAGTATATTTTGTTGTTGTGCGGGGAAAGGAGAGTATTGGTTTCCTTTTCCCTAGTTGGCATACACATTGTGGAACATCTCTCTTACGTCGATATTCCTAGGTGATTACTGATTCCCCTAAGGGGAAGGGTATAGTCCTCCCTATGGGGGTTGATATTGGTTAACCCTATTAGTCACATTTTACAATAGTGCAGGCTAACTATGGTAGTATGCTAGGTGTGATATATTCTTAGTAGTATCAAATGTTTGACTAGTAAATGAATAGCTAGGATATTGTTAATTTTTGTTAGGTTCATTTTCGGTTAAGGAACCTATCAATCCATCAACAGTATTTGATGCCCCTGGTATCTGTAATATCCTGAAATGGAAATCAGCAGATTTTTCTCTGCTGAAATGTTCCTTTGTCGGAAATATGAACAAGGCTATGTCAGATATTGACTGAGAGGGATTTTACCAGTTATTTCACCTCTAAAGAGAGGATGAGAACTGAAGGCTATCTGGCCCTTCCTCAGACTCTGCCTATAGCTATGCAAATATTTCTTCCTCAGGGAGATCTAGCTCAAGGGAGTGAGCTACAGCAATATGCAAAACATAAGCATGAGGAGTAACTTGCTCAAACTTCAGAAAATGCCGGAGAACTCATAGCCATCACATTATAATAATAGCAGCTGCAAATGTATACATAATCTTGAGGGAAATGATGTACAACAGAACACTGCTACACATGTGAACCCTAGCTATGACTGCGCAGTCATATGGAGACACTGCAACATGTAAACTAATAATAAAATGATATTACAATAATAGCTCAGGAAATGAGCGGGAGGATACTCTTAACCCCTGAAAACACTACTATAACAATAATACACAATCCTTAGAAGGATTGGCTGTAATACATGTACAAAATATAAAAATACAATAATGTAGGAGTTTCTGGGTAGCTGTAGCAACTCAAAATATACAATAGGAGGAGAATGAATATGGCTTGCAAACAGAAATAACCTCCTCCAATGGATTCCTTAAGTGCAAGGCTGATTCCGGCACAAGAAATCTCTTCCTGCAAAATGATGGAGCAAACCCCCACTGCAGACAAACTCTGAGATAACACAGTCTATGGAAGGGATTGCGCTGATGAAGGTGGGAGAAGCTTGGCCTCCTGCCAAAATATGAAAATCAGCTCTAGAAACCCTCCTTGTTGATCCTCCCAAATAATACGAACTCCTTCCTATGAGAAATGATCCAAGGAATGGTGTTGTGGAATCTACTCCACAGCAACACCTGCAACACAACCCAGTGACTACATTGTAGATGAAGAAGTGGCTATGGCCAAATTCCTGAATATGGAGAAATGAAGAGAAATCCTCCTTGAGCTACTCAAGAGAGGAGAGGAACTCCTAAACAGGAATCCCTCGTGCCAAAGGCACTGCAACTCAGCTAAAAAGCTGGAGATTGCAAATAGACTCAAAGTCCAAATCTTCAATAATCCTCTCTATGGCTACCTCATCCTCCTTATATGCAAAATGATGCTTCATGCCATGGACCCCACTCAATTAGGTTTTATTCCACAAGGAATCTTCCTCCCTCTCTAACTGCACTGTCTTCCCAAGCAAGCTGCACCCTCTTGTGCTGCATTGTTGACTTGGTCAACATGGTCTCATCCTCATGTGTTTGCCCCCTTTTCACACTAGGAGGTACAAAATGGCTACTCCATGGATCCCCTTCTCACCTCACGAGGGATTTTATTTATGAAAATGGGTCTCCTAACCAACTTTATTTATCTCCTAGATAATATGAGAAAAAATTAATGTTCCAATTTAATCATAAAATTTTTGGAATATTATAGTCCTCCCCTCTAAAAGATTGCTTGCCCTCAAGCAAGTTAAAGGATAGACTGTGTCTTATTCTCCTCTACCTGTAGCATCCATGTATGATGATCTCCTCCAAGTGTAGTGATGCTATCTCATCAACCCAATCCTCCACAATGCTCCTCCTTAGCATGCAAGTAGTTGTCAAGCCATCATTATGTAAGGTATAATGCTCAAGAAGATAGCAAGTGGTGTCTAGAGGTCCCTCCTTGAGGAATGGAGTATAAAATCTAATGGGAATTGTCTCCCCCATATGGTCCATCCATCCCCAAGCTATGTGCCATGCAAATTGAGCCACCTCCCAACTAGGAAACTCAGGAAAACTATCATCCACCTTTGGCTCCGGCAAAGAAGTTGGGCTGAAAATCTGCACATGGTAGACCATATAGTCTACCCCACGCTATCCATCTCCCTAATTAAGATAAGTGTAGATTTTTTTCTGATCCTGGGCTACAATAAGGTTGCCATCAAGTGGCAAGAAGAAGGCTGGACCTCCCAAGGTCTCTCCCCCAATGCTGCAAGACATGCTGGCCCAAACATATCCATATGTGATGAGTTGGGAATCATCCTCATATGTTTTCATACCCATCATATGGCTCACCTTATAATAAAACATTGTTGCTGCTGTAGTGGCCATACCTCTCCTCATGCTCCCATCAGAACATGAAATGAAAAATATGTGAGGGACTCCTCCCTCAGTGGACACATCCAACTTATGTGTCTCCTCCTCAACCCTGCTCCTCATGAAGGCATGAACAATAGAATCATGGGGAGAAAATAGGAGCATAATGCTTGCTGCCATGTGTAACAAATGAGAAGGAAAATGGTCCCTCAAGTGTAACTAGTGCAACTTAGTGATCCACTGCCATAGAGACTGATAAAAATTTTGGCTGCTCAACCATCGGTGTGTTGCATCAATCTCCTCACAAGCTTGGGGAAGGTAAATGATATCTGCTATAAATTGAACATTTCCTCCATGATCTCTATCCTCCCCAAGTCCTCCAAAATAATGGCCATCAGACATGCTTATGGCCCCTACTAAACCAGAGGTCTAGCAAAATGTATGCTCCTTCTTGGAGCATTCTCCTGCATGTGTATGGTTAAGGGATGCATACATATATCATACAAATGATCATGTGGAAAAAGATGTACACCCTTACCATGTTATCTGCTCATATCATTTGAGGGACTCATAGATGAATCTCCTCTCATCCATACAGGGAAAAGGGGTGGCTTTGCTGATTCCCCCATCTCCATATGGCTGGTGCATCTCCTCCTATGCTGATCATCAAATGTCCTGCAGGTGAAAGAATTATTAGAATACCCCACTAATATCCAAGAGTTCTAATGAAAATCTATCCTCCATAATGATAGCGCTGGTATTTCCCCATGAAGAACATCTGTCATATGGTTTTCCTTCTCCTTAACATCTCCTATGCCCAAGCCACAAACTAGAAGGTTGATATCCTTCCCAGGCTGCTTCTGCCACAGCGTAGAATCTGCAATGAGAGTAGGTGTAGATGAGGTTGAGAAAATGTATTCCTCCTTCATGAAGTTATCCAAAACTCCCACTGCTGCCTCAAGCTCTCCCAAGGTTCCCACCTCTATAGAATCAATGAGTGGTGCCTCCAAGTGTGAAGCACCCACCCTCCTCTACTGAACTAGTGCCCCCTGGGTGAAATTCCTCCATGTGGTGAGACACCTCTATCAATAGAAGACTGAATATATGGATGAACACTTATGTCCATGCCCTAACTGCGCAATCCAACCCCCCTCGTTGGTGCAATAACCTCCAAAAATTGACATGGGTGAGTACTTCGTAGCTCAGGTTGCTAGCTCTTCTCCCCATCTACTCCATGTGACTCCAGGGTCTCACACCTCTCCAATAATGGCACATGAATTGTGCCATGATCTCCACACATGAGATCTTCCTGCAAAGTGTCTCCATGCAATGAGACATCATTATCAAGAGATTACTGAACAGATGAATGGAGATAACCCTCCATGATTCCACTGCGCAATCCAATCACCTCATCAGGTGCACCAACCTCCATAGATAAATAGGGATGTGTACTCCTCATCTCATGATGTTGGGCCTCCTCCCTACTTCCTCCTTGTGTCTTCAACATTCCACACGTCCTCAACAATGGCACAGGTAGAACATGAAATGTGCCTTGATCTTCATACATGAGATCCTGGGGACTTCCTTGCAAAGATGCAAGCATCCATTTGTGTGGAGAAAGAGCTCCTCTTCCCTCTGCATGAGGGGCTAGATCAACTCTAGATCTGTCAGTGATGTTGCCCTCAATATCTGCAACATGAGTGGGAAACCTCTCAATGATTGGATCCTCCTTTGGGAAAGAGATCCCCATACTCCCTTGCTTCAAGATGTGAGATGAAATTTCCTTCTCCGGCAAGTTTTGGTTCAGAATTTTGGCCTCCTCCATTGTTTTCTGAAGAGGAATTACATTTTCATGAAAGGTTTTTGTTTCGTTTTCTTTGTGCAAACCCATCATGTGTGTCTCAAGAATCCTTCCATCAAATATCTTCACTAATTCCTTAGTGAAATTTGCATAAGATTTAATGCCATTATTCTTGAAAGGAAAGGATTCAAAGATCCACCAATCATAGGCCTTACCTCTCATATGCAGTGCTGCAACTCTGATAGCTTGATTTTCCAGAATTTGGTGCTGCTGCAAGAAGGTGTCTAATTCCTCCACCCAAGCTTTGGCTGAACTGGCAAGTGAACCATCAAAATATGATAGATAGGATCTACCATGCTTTCTTATCTTCTTGGTCACTCCTTCTCCTTCTTCCACCTCCCTCATGGGACTGTTGGGACTATGGCTACACTGACCCTCATAGAGTGTGGCTGAATGCTCACACCCACTTTGTACTAATCTAGAGTTTGCCTTAGGATCAAACCCTCTTGGGGATTCTTCATCTGTTTCCCTCCTAATCTCCTTGAGATCTCCATGAATGCTTTGTAAATATTTAGGAAGAAGCATTGTAAGCTTATCCCCTTTTCCTCCATCAGAAAATGGAGTCTTCTTCCTGCTCAAAACTTTGTCTCCTTTTTTATGAGAATAGGAAGTGCAGGGTCCTTCCTCCTCTCTTTCTTCTTTCTCCTCAACCTCCTTGTAGAGGTTCTTTCCATATCTAAGAACTGATGAGAACAATCTCATCCTCTTCATCATCTTGATTTCTTCTTTCTTAGTCTTGAAGGTCACAGGCTAAGCCAAGAAAGATGATCTGATACCACTGTAATATCCCGAAATGGAAATCAACAGCTTTTTCTCCGCTGAAATGTTCCTTTGTCGGAAATATGAACAAGGTTGTAACTTGTGTCAGAGATTTACTGAGAGGGCTTTTACCAGTTATTTCACCTCTAAAGAGAGAATGAGAACCGGAGGCTATCTAGCCCTTCCTTAGACTCTGCCTATAGCTATGAAAATATTTCTTCCTTAGGAAGATCTAGCTCAAGGGAGTGAGCTACAGCAATATGCGAAACATAAGCATGAAGAGTAACTTGCTCAAACTTCAGAAACTTCCTGAGAACTCATAGCCATCACATTATAATAATAGCAGCTGCAAATGTATACATAGTCTTGAGGGAAATGATGCTCAAGATGAATAATACCAATCCTCAAGGCAAAGGTACAAGAGAACACTGCTACACATGTGAACCCTAGCTATGACTACGTAGTAATATGGAGACACTACAACATATAAACTAATAATAAAATGAAATTACAATAATAGCTCAAGAAATGAGGGGGAGCATACTCTCAACCCCTGAAAACACTACTATAACATTGATGCACAATCCTTAGAACGATTGGCTGCAATACATGTACAAAATATAAAAATACAATAATGTCAGAGTTGCTGGGTAGCTGTAGCAACTCAAAATATACAATAGAAGGAGGAGAATGAATATGGCCTGCAAACTGAAATAACCTCCTCCAATGGATTCCTTAAGTGCAAGGCTGATCCCGGCACAAGAAATATCTTCCTCCAAAATGATGGAGAAAACCCCCACTGCAGACAAACTCTGAGATAACGCAGTCTATGGAAGGGATTGCACTGATGAAGGTGGGAGAAGCTTGGCCTCCTGCCAAAATATGCAAATCAGCTCTAGAAACCCTCCTTGCTGATCCTCCCAAAGAATACGAACTCCTTCCTATGAGAGATTATCCAAGGAATGGTGTTGTGGAATCTCCTCCACATCAACACTTGCAACACAACCCAGTGACTGTGCTGTAGATGAAGAAGTGGCTATGGCCAAATTCCTGAATATGGAGAAATGAAGAGTGTTAGGACCTCATAATGTATCATTTTGACTGCATATTTTTGCCACTTTTTTACTCTTTTTAGTCCATACCTAAAGTTTACATTATCATTTCCATCCATTTTTCCCAAAGGTATACAAAGTTCTTCTCTTTACTCTATGTTTAATTTGTCTTGCATATAATTCCACATTATCCTTATATTTAATCATTAATTGAAGATATACAGCTGCTGAAGAGATCACAGATAATCTATGATAAAGAACGTGTTGTTGAAACAGGCGACTCCGTTGCTAAAACAATCGACCCCGTTGCTGAAACAGTCAGTGGGCATGCAAATCTCGCTACTAAAAACTACTCGTGATTTGCGATTTTGGAAGTGTATTTCAGGAATGATGGCAACAAGATGAAGACAAGCAAGGAAAGTTGTTACACAAATTGTTCTAAAGTCAGTATTTTTGTATCTGTTGTAACAGCACTTTGTTATGGAAGAATAGAAAAACCCCGTTTTAAAATAGAAGATCAGATTTGGATAAAAATAGGATTTCTCTGATGTAACTGTAACAGATGTCTTCTCTTTAAAAAGAGAAGACCTCATCATTAGAAGGGGAGTTATAGACTATGAGAGATAAAAAAATTTGAGCAGAACGGAGCAAGGCTCCATTGTAATGTATCATTTCTTTTGACAGATGAATAAAGGTTTCTTTTGAGCACTTTCATTTAATTTCTTTCTCTGGGGAATCTTGTGAGAAGGAAAGGGCCCGCCTTCCTCACAAGATTCACTCGATTGCTCCTGTAGTCTGTTAAATTATTTATGAATTCGTACCTTAATTAACACTATTTGCTGAAGGTTATTTACACAGTTCTGTGTTCCTTATTAAACACTATGTTTTATTTAATCACTGCATGTCATCCACTCTTGCGAAGCTGTGAGTTATTCCATTTTCAGTCATTTATTTTTGGGATGAATGTATGACAGTTTGATATCGGGAAACAGGTGCTGAAGATTCCTGTTTCAAGGAATAGGGTCCTGTTCCCCATTTTGGCTGAGTGATTTTCTCTTCCACAGTGTGTTTGATATCGGGAAACAGGTGCTGAAGATTCCTGTTTCGAGGAATAGGGTCCCGTTCCCCATTTTGGCTGAGTGATTTTCTTTTCCACAGTGTGGTTAATATCAGGAAATAGGTGTTGAAGGTTCCTTCTTGGAGGAATAGGGTCCTATTCTCTGTTATAGTTGATTGATCTCCTTTTCTACAGAGTGATTTTCTTTCATTATCTGTTCTAGGACTCTTTAATGAAAGTCTGCAATAGAAGGATTGTTTCTGCTGTAACAAAAGTATGCCTCAGCTTTGTTAAGGTGTGAACACTGTGATTAATATAATTTGTATGATTAATACTACAACATTTCTTTGCTTTTGGAATTGAGCATATATAGTGTGTGATTGTCTTTGGAATAAACAGACCTTCTCGGGTTGAAAATTTATGTGGCACTTGAATTGTTAAAAGAATTAAAGCGACCAATATTTTGGCGCCGTTGCTGTGGAAGGAAATTATAGATTTCAAAAGCATTGATGTCTTCTTTCTAGATGTGAAGATTGTATGAGAGGACGTGGAACCCAAAATAAAACTAACCCTACAGGTGGCAAGGGCAAAGGAAGGGGAGGAAGAAAGACTTTCATTGACGAAATTGTATCAAAGGCTGAATCTTCATAGAGATTAAGTTCTTGAAGACCAAAGCCTCAATGCTCCCCTCAATTAGATTACAAAACAGAAGAAGTTGTGGGCCCTAAATACGTAGAGGAACCATCAAAAAATGTTAAAGAACCAGTAGTTAGTACTGAAGAATCAGAAGAAAGTACTAAGGAATCAGCAGAGAACGTTGAGGAATTAACAAAAGATATTGGACAACCAGTGGAAAACATTGAGGAGCTAGTAGAAGATTTTTAGGATCGAGCAAGTGCAGTAGGAGAGCAACCAATCGAAGGAAACAACGAAGAATTCTTTGGAGGACGAGTAGATCCTGATGGAAAAGGAAAAGATGAAAATTCCCTCTCGACTCTGGGATTTCCTATTAGTGATCTTCCTAGAGGAGCAACTCCTATGAAAAATATTCCACTGTTTGCTTTACCAAACTTTCATGGTTTATCCTCTGAAGATCCGGATGAATTTATTTTTGAATTTGATATATTATGCAGAAGTTATGATTATGTTACTAATGCTCAGAAGTTGAAACTATTTCCAGCAACATTAAAGGGAAATGCGTTAAGATGGTTCATGAGCCTTAGAAGTCAGGTAATCACAACATGGGAACAGATGAAACTAAAATTTCTGCTTAAATATCAATATTATTGTCAGACAAGAGAAAAGAGGGAGGAATTATTCAATATGGCACAAAAGGCGGACGAGAATTTGGAGGACTATGTGGAAAGACTGCAGTATAATCTGCAGAGATCTGATCATCCAAATGTAAGTAAAGAAATTCATAAAACAATATTACTAAAGAACTAAGGGATGATTGTTTATACATGCTAAACATGCTTGGTAAAGGAGATATATCTAAAGAATCATATGATGAGATTGTTGAACTTTGTAAAAGATGTTCAAGAGGAGCTGCAAGGAACAGATTAAACAACAGAGATTCCACTTATTCAAGAGTTCAGAAATCAGCCAGTGGTGGAGCAACAAGAGCTGAAATAGGTAATTTACTTGAAGAATTTAAAACTGAAATTTTAAGTTCTTTTGCTTCACAAATTGACACCTTGCAAGTTAAAAAGAATGAGGCTGAAGCAGCTCTGGCTGTCTTTTGCCCTAAATGTAGAGATAAACATCCACTAAGGGAATGCCAATTGGACAAGGTACCAATCTGCACCCTTTGTGAGAAAGATCATGAAACACAACAATGTCCTTCTCTACCGGGAATAAAAGTAACACTTCACCCAATGGAAGAAGAAGCTGAAGCAGTTTATCTGCTAACACAAAGAAGACAATGGCAACCAAGAGGACAAGGTATGAATTCTAGTATGCCATTTACATCTTCTAATCGTTGGAACAATTATCCTTCTTTCAGTCAGACAAATTACCCTCCCTTTAATCAAATGCAATACCCACCATTTAATCAGACGAATTACCCACCCATGCAACAAACAAACCCTCCCCTTGTAGATCCTGCAATGTGGACTCCTTGGCCCTCACAAAAACCATCTTCTTTTAATCCACAGAATTCAAATTGGAGGAGTCAACAACTCCCGTATCCAAATCAATTTCCTCAATTTCGACAATCACTTCCTCTACCATCAGGGGCTCCATCAAATAATCAAATGAGACCACAGCTTCCTGTACAACCTGTTGAAATTTGGTTACCGGAGGACAGGTGGTTCCCTAAGGCTTTGATCTTTGGCCTAGGGAAAAGTGTCCAAAAGAATTTAATTTTTCTCCTAAAGTGATTTTATAATTTTTATAAAGTCAAATCTAATTTAAAAGTGACTTTAAGTGATAAAGTTACTAAAGTCTAATTTTAAAGTGACTTTAATAAAGTCAATGTAAAATTAGAAAGGAAAAGTGACTTTGGAAATAAATGACTAAGTGGGTTTTTATTAAAATGGGGTGAATTAAAAAATAGAAAGTGAGATTTAAATGAGCATTTAATCTCAGCCCTAGATCTCAATCTATTTCAGCCATTGGATTTAGGGATTCCCCAAAAGTCACTTAGGGTTAGGTTAAAGGAGGAAAAGGAGGAAAGATCATTCATTCTTTCATGAGCAGATTGAGAGAAGGAGAGCAGGAGAGCAAGGGAGATTTCTGGGCAGTGAGGGGAGAAGGAGGCAAAACAGCCTTTGGCACACATGCCAAGGCAAAGATTTCAAAAGACATTTTAAAGAAGACTCCAAAACCGAGTTTGCACGCAAGAAGGCGCTTTTTTAGGTACAATTTTCGAGAAAGTGTGGTCAGACAACAAGGTCAAAGGCGAAATGTGCAGACAAAGAGAGCCACAAAAATCGGTGAGAATTTATGGAGGCCGTATGTTATGGTCGTACCTTGCACGCATTTATAGGCAGAAATTTGTACAACTATTACAAACTTATTTTTCGCATGTAAATCGAGAAATCAGATGTTGCATTTTTGCAGAAGCTTCGTACGTTTTTCTAGGCATAGTGCCGTATACCGCATTTGAGGCTGAACGGTACGCAAATCGAGGAGAATGTACAGCATTTATTGTTGTTCTGTTTTTGCTGTTTGTACATTTTCCGAGGCGGTGGTTAAGCACGGAAAACGAGATAAGTTGTAAAAGTCTGTTTGCTGATTTTTTATTTTGCTGAATATTTCTCTCACTGTAAAAAGCATTTTCCAGAAATAAGAAGGAGCTTTCGAACTGGTTTTCCCCAAGAGTTGTAGGGGGTTTTTCCAGGGTCATGTTGACCAAAATTATATGTGTCAAAATGTGTGAATGACTGTTTTATGTGTGCTGATATTTATTTCTGCATTTTCTAGCATTCTATAATTTTTCCAGAATTTGTGTTTTCAGCAAAATTTATTTTCCAGCTTGTTAAATGTATGGATATGGGAAAGGGCATTTAACTATTTTGGAGTAATAAGGTGAAGCTGAAAACCGGGGTGGGAAAACAGAAATTTCTACATGGTATCAGAGCTTGAGTGCTGAAAGAGCAGTTTGGGACAGCAAGGAGAAAAATACAGCCTGCTGATTTTTCACTCAGAAAATTCCAGCAAGCTGATTTTTTCACAAACAGAATTTTTAGCTTTACTACAGCAGTGTTATTTTTTAGTTTTAGGACAGCACGATGTCTTTGGGACTGAGGGTGAAGGATAGGTTGGATGGGCATACCAATTACAGTGTTTGGAAGGAGAGAATGTAGAGTATCTTTGAGGAGGCGGAAGTCTGGGACATAATGGTGCATACCACACAGAACCCTGTAAATGTGCCTACTGATGCTACTCAGTTGGCAGCATATAATAAAAATAACAACAAGGGTAAGAGACTGATTCTAGATGGAATCAAAGATCATTGCATTCCTCATGTGAGAGGAAAGAGAAATGCTCATGAGATGTGGACAACATTGACCAACCTCTACCAGAGTACCAATGAGAACCGAAAAATGGTCCTGAAGGAGAAGCTAAAGAACATTAAGATGGGTAAGACTGATAGTGCAGCTGGATATCTCACAAAGATTACTAATGTGAGAGATGAGTTGGCAGCGATTGGAGAGGCCATTCCACCCACTGAGTTGGTGCGGATTGCAGTGAATGGCCTCCCAGTTCATGGATGAACTTTGCTGATGGGGTTTGTGCACGTGAGACCCTTCCCACATGGGAGAGGTTTTGGGATGATTGTATTCAGACAGAGATCAGGAAAGGTCAGCTTGGGGCAGCCAAGCCAGTTGAGCAGGATGAGGATGTAGCACTGTTGGCAGGACGCAAGAAAGGCAAAGGGAAGAAGCAAGCTTCCACAAGCAATGGTGGGGGCAAAGGCAAAGGTAAAGGTAAACAAGATAACACACAGAAGGACTATTCCAAGGTGAAGTGTTGGAATTGTCAGAAGATGGGACACTATGCAGTTGTGTGTCCGGAGAAAAAGAAGAAGAAGGAGAAGAACCAGAGCATGGCAACTTCAGCAGAGGTTGAGGACTTTGCAGATCGTTTTGACCAGGAGTTTGGGTTCACTGCATGTGAGTCCTCTAGTGCGGGATCATCTGCCATAGAAGTTCAGAGGGAGCATGCATTTCCCTCGACTAGCGGAGCATCTTCGGGTATCTAGTATGTGGATAGTGGGGCTTCACGTCACATGACAGGAGTCCGTGAGTACTTCTCAGAGCTTTCAGAGAGTGGTACTGATATAGAGGTAGTACTCGGTGATGACAGAGTTGTTAGAGCAGTCGGTGTGGGAACATTGACATTTCAGAGGGAGTCTAAACCTCCCTTGAAAGTGTCAGATGTTCTTTATGTGCCAGGGATGAGGAAGAACCTCATATCTATCTCAGCTTTGGAGGAAAGAGGATATGAGGTACTGTTCAGGGGAGGACAGGTGTTGATGTATCCCAGGGGCACTCTAGCTGATTCAGCTAGAATGATAGGTGTACGACATGCAAAGGTGTACAAGTTTTCATTTCAGCCCCTTTTGGCATTGAGCAGTAGCACCGACAGTAGAGCTAGCAGTTCTGAGCTGTGTGAGATTTGGCATCGCAGGATGGGGCATATGTATCATGGAGCCTTGAGGACCTTGCAGGAGATCACTACAGGTGTACCAGATTTCAATACTGATCACTTTGATACTTGCAGAGGATGTGCGATGGGCAAGTTTGCCAAATCCCCTTTTCCCAACAGTGACAGTAGAGCGACTGGGATACTTGATTTGATTCATTCCGATGTGAGCGGTCGGATGTCTCATGTTTCCTTGAGTGGATATGAGTACTATGTGTTATTCATTGATGATCACTCCAGGAGGACCGGGATTTATTTCTTGAAGACCAAGAGTGAGGTCTTCAAGCGGTTTCAGGAGTTCAGAGCTCTTGTGGAGACACAGACAGGTCGGAAGATCAAGTCCCCGAGGTCGGACAATGGGGGAGAGTACACCCTTGGAGAGTTTGTTGACTATTGTGCAGAGGCAGGCATTAGGAGGGAGTTCACTGTTCCTTACAACCCCCAGCAGAACGGGGTTGCGGAGAGGAAGGACAGATCCATCGGAGGGGCTGCCAAAGCCATGTTACATGATCAGGGGTTGCCATTGTTTTTGTGGGCAGAGGCCTGCAACACAGCTGTTTACTTGCAGAACAGGAGTCCGCATCGTGCCTTGGGGCACATGACTCAGGAGGAGGCTTTTTCTGGGAAGAAGCCTGATATTGGTCATCTTCGTATCTTTGGGTGCATCACATACTCCTACATACCCAAGGAGAAGAGGACCAAACTAGAGCCCACCGCAGAGAAGGGTATCTTTGTGGGCTACAATGAGACCTCAAAGGCCTTTCGGATTTACATTCCTGCGCAGAGGAAAGTTGTTTTCAAGCGGGATGTGAAGTTCGAGGAGGACAAGGCCTTTAGGAGGTCACGGGAGTTAGAGTATCTGGATCAGCCAGACCCTCAGCAGCAGTTGAGTCAGTCGCAGGGATCCAGTGGGCAGGGATCAGGAGGATCCGGAGGTACATCTATGACGATGTCAGGTCCGCCAGTGGGGAGTGGCTCGCAGAGTCAGAAGGGTGGAGCTATGGGCATCACGCAGAGCAGTCCACAGAGCAGTTCACTGGGGAGTCCACTGATGGACAGTTCACATGGTACCTCAACATCTACAGGTTCAGGTGCAGGCAGGAGGACAACAGACAGACAGTCAGGAGTTCAGGCTCCTGATGTTGAGGAGGAGGAGTTTTATTCTCCAGCGGGAGAAGTGTGCTCAGGGAAGAGGAAGCCCAAGTGGCTTCAGGACACCTTGAGAGATGCCACATCTGTTACTGAGCCTAAGAGGCCGGTCAGAGAGAGCAGACCACCTGAGAGGTTTTTTAGCTATATGGCAATGGCTACCAGCATCCTTGACTCTGAGCCTTCTAGCTATGAGGAGGCAGCTAGCCAGCAGGTCTGGAGAGAGGCCATGCAGGAGGAGTATTCTTCTATCATGAGGAATGATGTTTGGGAGGTGGTGCCGAGGCCTGAGGGCAAATCCGTGGTTACTTCCAGATGGCTTTACAAGGTAAAGCATGCTGCAGATGGCAGCATTGAGAAATTCAAAGTGAGGTTTGTGGCTAGAGGGTTCTCCTAGGTAGAGGGAGTTGATTATGAGGAGACCTTCGCTCCCGTGGCTCGATATACTTCGATCCGCTCCATTATATCGATAGCAACAGAGATGGGTTGGAAGATCCACCAGATGGATGTGAAGACCGCATTTCTCAATGGCTTCATACAAGAGGAGGTGTACATTGAGCAACCACAGGGCTTTGAGGTGCATGGGAAGGAGTCCCATGTGTGCAGACTGAAGAAGGCCCTTTATGGCCTGAAGCAAGCTCCCAGAGCTTGGTACTCCAGGATAGATACTTACTTGCAGAAGATGGGTTTCACAAAGAGTGAGGCAGATCCGAACCTTTACTATTTTGTGATAGGTGAGGAGCCTCTCATTCTGGTGCTGTATGTGGATGACTTAGTCATTACAGGTGCAGAGAGACTCATAGAGCACTGCAAGAGAGATCTTGCGGCGGAGTTTGAGATGAAGGACATCGGCTTGATGCATTACTTCTTGGGTTTGGAGGTGTGGCAGGAGGAGGGGCATTTCTTCCTGGGACAGGGGAAGTATATTGTGGACATCCTTGGCAGATTCCACATGGAGGATTGTAGACCCATGTCGACATCGATGATCACCAACTGGAAGAAGCTTCATGCTTCGGATTCCGAGTTGGTGGATCCCACATTGTACAGACAGCTGATTGGTTCCTTGATGTATCTGGTCAACACTAGACCAGATATTTGTTTTGCAGTCAACACGATGAGTCAGTTTATGTGTGAGCCTAGGAAGGTTCATTGGGTGGCTGCAAAACACATTTTGCGGTACTTGCAGGGGACAGTGGATTATGGTCTTGACTACAGGCAGGGGGATGGAGTGAGATTGGCAGGTTACACTGATTCTGATTGGGCAGGTTGTGCTTCTGATAGGAAGAGCACTTCAGGGTGCTGTTTTGGGTTGGGTTCGGCAGTAGTGTCATGGTTCAGCCGAAAGCAGCAGTCAGTAGCATTGAGTTCAGTGGAAGCAGAGTATATGGCAGCCAGTCTAGCTAGTTGTGAGGCCATCTGGCTTTGCAAGATGTTGTTTGGCTTATTTGGTCAGCCGTTGAGACCTTCAATGATTTACTGTGATAATCAGAGTTGCATTAAACTCATAGAGAATCCAGTATTTCATGACAGGTCAAAGCATATCGGGATCAAATATCATTTCATCAGAGACTATGTTCAGAAAGGAGCTGTGAAGCTTGAGTATATTCCCACTGATGACCAGGTTGCAGATATTCTTACCAAAGCCTTACCATGGGGCAAGCATGTCTACTTCAGAGACAAGATGGGTGTGGTGAGGAACACCTTCCTCGGTAAGAGGGAGTGTTGAAATTTGGTTACCGAAGGACAGGTGGTTCCCTAAGGCTTTGATCTTTGGCCTAGGAAAAAGTGTCCAAAAGAATTTAATTTTTCTCCTAAAGTGACTTTATAAAGTTATAAAGTCAAATCTAATTTAAAAGTGACTTTAAGTGATAAAGTTACTAAAGTCTAATTTTAAAATGACTTTAATAAAGTCAATGTGAAATTAGAAAGGAAAAGTGACTTTGGAAATAAATGACTAAGTGGGTCTTTATTAAAGTGGGGTGAATTAAAAAATAGAAAGTGAGATTTAAATGAGCATTTAATCTCAGCCCTAGATCTCAATCTATTTCAGCCATTGGATTTAGGGAGAAGTCACTTAGGGTTAGGTTAAAGGAGGAAAAGGAGGAAAAGACATTCATTCTTTCATGAGCAGATTGAGAGAAGGAGAGCAAGAGAGCAAGGGAGATTTCTAGGCAGTGAGGAGAAGGAGGCAGCAGCTTGGCACACATTCCAAGGCAGCATTTCAGCAAGACCGTACAGCTGAGTTTGCACGCAATAAGGCAATTTTTTAGGCACGATTTTCGAGAAAAGGTGGCCGTACAGCAAGGCCATACAACAGGCCGTATAGCAGGTTTGCATAGAAATCGAGGAGCAGAATTTAAGGGAGGCCGTACAGCAAGTGGTTGTACCTTGGCACGCATTTCTAGGCAAAATTTTGTACAGTTGTACAGCTTTTTTTCTGCACAGAAATCGAGAAAACCGTACAGCAGATTTTTGGGCAGCTTGCATGCTTTTCTAGGCAGGCTATACAACAACATTTGAGGCTGAAATTTGGCACGAAAATCGAGGAGGACGTACAACATTTATTGCTGTTCTATTTTTGTTGTTTGCACATTTTCCAAGGCGGTGGTTAAGCACGGAAAACGAGATAAGTTGTAAAAGTCTGTTTGCTGATTTTTGCTGAATATTTCTCTCACTGTAAAAAGCATTTTCCAGAAATAAGAAGGAGCTTTCGAACTGGTTTTCCCCAAGAGTTGTAGGGGGTTTTTCCAGGGTCATGTTGACCAAAATTATATGTGTCAAAATGTGTGAATGACTATTTTATGTGTGCTGATATTTATTTCTGCATTTTCCAGCATTCTATAATTTTTCCAGAATTTGTGTTTTCAGCAAAATTTATTTTCCAGCTTGTTAAATGTATGGATATGGGAAAGGGCATTTAACTATTTTGGAGTAATAAGGTGAATCTGAAAACTGGGGTGGGAAAACAGGAATTTCTACACAACCAAATCCTAACCCCAATAATAAAACTGTGCAAGTCATTGATATTCAGAATCAGTCTACATTTTTGCTTTCCCTGTGCAATGTAATGATATTCATCTAAGATCTGGGAAAATAGTCGAACCTATCATAGATGATATAAATTTTTCTGATTTTGATAAAGAAGAAACAAAGAAACATAATTCACACAAAGAAGCACAACCACCCTCTAACAAGGATGCTGAAATAACAGAGCCATCATTCCCCGAGCGTGTAGTTTTAACTAAAGCGCCTGAAACACCTGCTTTTGATATTTTAGGGGAATTGCAAAATTTGTACGTTAAAATTCCACTTTTACAAGCACTAAGAGATGTACCAATCTATGCCAGAACCATGAGGGATATTTGTGTTAAGAAACCTGGTAGGAAAGCTAAGGATCTCCTTACAGTTCATGTTATGGGTGATCTGTCTGCATTAGTGTCTAGAAAAACTCCACCTGTCAAATATGGCAACCCCGACCATCCTACTGTGACAGTTCAAATTGGTAAAAAATAATCCATCAAGTTCTGGTAGATTTAGGTGCTGTAATAAACATCATGACTCTGGAAATTTCACAATTGCTACAGCTAAAGAACACAATTAGAGAGACACCATCCATCCTAGAGCTAGTTGACCGCTCTACAATCAAACCAAAAGGAGTTGTTGAGGACCTAGTTATCTCAGTTGAATCCTGGAATTACCCAGCTGACTTTGTGGTGTTGCAGACTAAAACAAAGTTGGGAGGACATCCTCTAATTCTAGGAAGGCCTTAGCTAGCTACAGCCGATGCCTTTATCAGTTGTCGATCTGGATCAATGACAATCTCCAATGGATATGAAACCAAACAGCTTACTCTTTATCCTCATGCTACACCCATGATTAGCAATGAGAATTATGTATGGATGGATTATGATGATAATGTTGTTCAGCTTATTTTAACTATCAGACAAGCCTTGAGTTTTAAATACAGCACAGAAGATGAAGTAATTAATAATTTTATTTGTGAACCTTCCTCTGTGGTTGCTGAAACTCACAATCAATTGATTACACTCTTTGAAACAGATACCCACGACAAGATTGAATCTGAAGATTTATCTCGAACATCAACCTCCATCTCTTCCAAAAGCATAACAGTGGAACTCGAGCTTGGAAAAACGCTGAACATAAATTCTGATCTAACAGTTGCTGAAACACAGTAGTTAATGAAGTTACTACTTGAAAATAAGGAAGCATTTGCATGGGATTACACGGATATGAAGGGAATCTCTCCTGAATTATGCACTCACCGAATTTATATTAAGGAAGGTTGTCGACCAGTCTGTCAACCCCAAAGACGAATGAACCCTAATTTAAGAGAAATTGTGAAACATGAACTTCAAAAATTGCTTAATGCAGGATTTATATACCCTATATCTGACAGTGAATGGGTTTTCCCATTGGTAATAGTCCCTAAGAAAAATGGAAAATGGAGGGTGTGTGTAGATTATAGGGCTTTAAATAAGGCCACTCAAAAAGACCACTTTCCTTTGCCATTCATTGATCAGGTGTTGGACAGTTTTTCAGGGAAGAAATTCTTTTCCTTTTTAGAAAGATTCAGTGGGTATAACCAAATTAGTATTTCACCCCAAGACCAAGACAAGACCACTTTTACTAGCCCATGGGGAAATTTTGCCTATAAAGTTCTTCCATTCGGACTATGTAATGCACCAGCAACTTTTCAAAGGGCTATTATAGGAATATTTTCTGATATACTGAATGACTCTATGGAAATATTTATGGATGACTTTACCGCTAATGGTGTGTCTTTTGAAGATGCACTACCCAATCTTGAGAAAGTACTCAAACGTTGTATACAAGATCATTTATCCTTAAGTACTGAAAAATGCCACATGATGATGAGTGAAGGAGTGGTGCTTGGACATTTCATTTCATCTCAAGGAATTCAGGTAGATCCATCCAAAATACAAGTCATTCAGAATCTTCCGGTTCCTAAAACACAAACTGATGTAAGAAGTTTTCTTGGACATGATGGATATTACAAAAGATTCATTAAAGATTTTTCTAAGATAGCTTCTCCATTATTTATGTTGCTTATGAAAAATGCTGAATTTAAGTGGACTAATCTTTGTCAGGAAGCCTTTGTAGCACTCAAGCATCAGTTATCTACAGCTCCTATTTTGAGAGGACCTGATTGGGCACTTCCCTTTCATATATCTTTTGATGCTTCAGATACTGCAATTGGAGCTGTCTTGGGACAAGAGGAAAACCATCTTCCTTATGCTATCTATTTTATCAGTAAGAATATGACCCCTGATGAGCTTAATTATACAATTAACAAAAAGGAATTCTTAGCAGCCATTTATGCCATTAACAAATTTCGACATTATATCACTGGTTACTCTACTTTTTTCCATACTAATCACTTGGCTATCAAGTATTTAATGAATAAATCTGTAACAAATGCTCGAGTTACCAGATGGTTATTGTTACTGTAGGAATTTGATATTACAATTGTAGATCGACCAGGTAAAGAAAATGTTGTGGCTGATTTCCTTTCACGGTTAAAAGCTGATAATAATATTCCAGTAGATGATTCCTTTCCTAATGAGTATCTATTTGCAGTCTCTGCTCACTCTCCTTAGTATGCATACATTGCCAATTATTTGGTTGCAGGAAAGTTTCCATCACACCTATCACATAGAGAAAAGAGGAGAATTGTTCAACAAAGTGCCAGGTATAGCTGGATAAGTGGGTGTCTTTTTCACACAAGACTTGATCATGAAATCCAAAGATGCATTAGAGAGGATGAGGTGTATGATATACTAAAAGCTTGTCATGATGACCCTTGTGGAGGGCATTTTGCTGATAAAAGAACAACACACAAAATTTTGGGGATGGGTTACTATTGGCCCTCACTGTTTAAGGATGCAAAGAATTATGTGCGGGCTTGTGATAGCTGTCAGAGAATGGGTCAACCCAATCATAGAGATCAAATGCCATCAAACCCCCAGGTAGTACTTGAACCATTTGAAAGATGGGCCTTGGATTTCATAGGACCCATTAATGATCCATCCAATCAAAGAACTTATATATTAGTCTCTACAGAATATATGACTAAATGGGTGGAGGCCAAAGAACTTCTTAGAGCCAATGAAGAAGTTGTCCTAGCTTTCCTATTTGAAGAAATCTTTGTTAGATTTGGAATTCCTAGAGAGCTTGTTACAGATGGAGGACCCCCCTTCAATTCTCATGGTTTTAAATCTACCCTTCAGAAATATCATATTCATCATAGAATGACTACACCATACCATCCCCAAGCCAATGGGTAGGTGGAAAGCACAAATAAAGTGATAGAAGCCATTCTAACTAAAACAGTGAAGGATAACCGGAAGGATTGGTCTCAAAGACTTCCTGAAGCATTATGGGCTTATAGAAATACCTGGAGAAATACTACAGGATTTTCTCCCTATGAATTGGTTTATGGTAAAAGTGTTGTTATTCCTATGGAATTTGAAATTAAAACGTTGAGAACTACTTTATCTGTTAACCTTGATTTGACTGATGTGCAGACAGCCAGGTTGCAGCAGCTTCTTGAGCTGGATGAAAAGAGAATAGATGCCATTCACCAGACAACTATTATTCAACAAAAAAGAACAAAGTGGCATGACAAAAACATTAAGCACATGCAGTTCCAAGGAGGTAATTCGGCTTTATTGTATGACTCTCGGTTTGAAAACTTTCAAGGTAAGCTACGTACACGATGGCTGGGACCTTATGAAGTAGATGTTGTTTTTCCTAATGGTATAGTAAGACTTTTAACAATTGATGATTCTAAAACACCTCTACTAGTAAATGGTCATAGGCTTCGTTTGTACCAGCACCCTGTTTCTAAAGAATATTTTAAGGCTGCTTGCATGACTGACACACATTATCTATTTCTAGGGGAGTCTTCTACTCCTCACAGCATCTAATTATTTTCTGCACTATATTTTTAGTATTAGATTAGATTTACAACTAATAATCCCTGTCAAGGGTTGGTATGTTACAATGATATGTTGCAGATTAAGGAAGAATTCACCAAGGAGGACAATGTCATCACAAGAAGATCTAAGCTTCAATCTGAAGAAGTTTTTCTTTCCTCACCCAATTCATTTTCCTCACCATTTCATCATTTATTCCCTCATTCTTTCTTTCCCTCCTCCATATCATTTTTCCTATTTTTATCATTCCACCCACTACTAAAACATCATTCTTCAGCTAGTATTTCCCTATTGTTTACTGCTGAAATATCATTCCTCGGCAATTATTTCCTCAAATTTCCCGGTGCTGAATCATTACTTTTTAGCAGCATTTCCCTTATTTTTCCCTTGCTAAAACACCACTTTCAGCATCATGTCATCCGTTTTTCCCTTGCTGAAACACCACTTTCAGAATCATGTCATTCATTTTTCCCTTGCTGAAACACCACTTTCAGTATCAGGTCATCCATCTTTCCATTGCTGAAACATCATTTTCTCCCCTGCTACAAAATTTTTCCAGCATCCCACTTTTATTCTTCAGATCCCTTGGGCGAGTATTATCTAGTATTGAGCAGACTCTAATATGCTCCTGTTTCTACATTGTAGAGAAATCTAAATATTCTTCCATCAGTATTAAGCCATTATGAACAAGCACTCTATACTTCGAATTACAAAAAAAAAGGTAAAATATAAGGTATGCGGATTTTTTATGTAATACAGTTAAATAATAGTTTAAAGAGAGGATATTTCTCATTATGATTACAATCCCCACACATTTAAACATCATTACATCACACGTAGGGGGGGGATTTCGAAAATTTAAACCGTCATTCCACACCATACAATCCACCGTCACTCTTCATATCCATTATTTCGGCCGTCATTGATACTCCATATCCTCAGTTGTAATGATTATTCTGATCGAGCCTGTGATTCTACTCTCTGTTTTTTTATTTGAATTAAGTTATTAAATATGGGAGGTTCGGTTATCAGGCATGAGCCCGGATCAATGGCTCTTCTTCAATTATTTCCAAAGGCTTACCAAATTTTCCAGCAGGCAGGGTGGGTCACATATTTCGAAAAACTGAGAGAATTTGACCCTCAGCAAGTTTTGGAGTTTGCACAGAACCTCCAACAGGACCACTTCATAGTCCAAGGGGTTAGAATTTTAGTTACAGAGAATGATATTTCCCAAGTCTTGGGTTTTCCAGTCACAGGAACTCGGTGGTTTAGTAGAAAACACATCATCTTAAATGCGCAACAGGACTTCCTCCTTCCAGAAGAACGTGTTGAGATTAAAGGACATGGCATAGGACTGCATTCACTACCTCCTCCATGGGCCAAGGTAGCCAAATTTGTCAAGCATTATTTAACTTGCGAGGGACGTTATCAGGTAGTTTATCAACATGACTTTCTTTTAATGAGTCACTTGCGGCATGGTAGACTACTCAACATTCCTTATTATCTGCTTGGATGTATTAATAATATGTCATATTACTGTATAAAGGTAAAATTTCCATTACTGTCCCTTACTCATCATCGCCTCTGTCAATTATTAATTCAGAGGGGTTTTGCTCAGCAAAAACCCCCTCTAAATAACTTACCCCTACTGCCTCCCCAAGCCCCCGAAATTCCCTAAGAAGCTGAAAATCTTCATGAAATCTCTGAAAGTTCTTATGAACATAAATTGGAGAATATCTCGGATCCTCCATCAATCCAAACCTCAGAACCTGTCAATCCAATTCACCCATCTTCAAAACCATCCCAATTAGTAGAGTCATCCCAACCCACTGTTTGCATCCCTCGTGATGACTCTCAGACAGAAACACCACAATCTCCTCTTATTCATAAAAGGAAGAGGCAGACTACAATTCTGTCTGTATCAAAAAGGAAAACAAGGTTTTCATCCAAAACATTCACCTCTTCCGACAGCCCCTCTCCTAGGGAAGAATCTTCCCATAGAAAGAAAAAGAAAGCCACTGCTTTCCCTGCTTTTCTACCTAGGAGAAAAATGAAAACAACCCCCATTTTCCCTGACCCTGCAACCATCTTGTTACAATTCCAATCATCACCATCTTTTCAAATCCCGGAAACATTACCTCTCTCATCCTATGGCACTGCTCCACAAGAACCAGTTTCCCAGGCTAATATGACATCATTTCTTACACAACCAGTAGTTGCTCCACAAGAACCAACTACTCACTCAGCAGTTGAAACACAAGAACCAGCTGCTGACGTGAAAAAATCAAACATCTAGCATGATATTTTAAGGAATCTGACTATAGCTGAGACACAAGAACCAGCTACAGTGGAGGAACAGCAATCAATTTCAGCAAAAGCACACACTTCAGTCACCATAGCCTCTCTTTTAGAAGAAAATGAATTTTTTAAGTCAGAATTAGAAGCCTGCAAGAAAGAATTGATAATGGCAAGAGAAGCTTTTGATAAAGAATTAAATATTTATCTTTGGTTCATACAACATCGATGCAAGAAAAACGCTCAGAGAATGATCCTTATAAAGAGTACATGTGTTATCAGCGTGGAAACATTTATCAAAACACAGGATACAAGATATTTGAAGTTCCAATGTCTGGTGCATCCATATCATCTCTAGTAAAGAAAGAAAGCCCTACTGCCACATAAGAACCAGTAGGGCCCTCAAAGACTTTAAAGAAGAAAGACCCTACTGTCACACAAGAACCAGTAGGGCCCTCAAAAACTTTGGAGAAGGAAACTAAGGTACAGGTACCCTGCCTGACATTCATTGACTCTGCTACACGGACTATGCCTCAGCCCATTACTTACAATGCTGGAACACAAACTCTACCATGGAAGGAATTGGAAATAATGAACAGGTGGAAGAAGCAGTATGTTGAGGATCAAGATAAAATCCTACAACATCATAAGTTAGCTTGGCAAAATCAAATGTACTCCAATTGGGAAATCTGGGAACAGACACTCCAGTAGCTTAAAGATTCCAGGAAAGAGAATACATAATTAAAAGATAAATTAGTCCTGATGTTCAATTAGTGCAAAAACTACTAGCCACCAGGAAACCTTCTGTGAACTATTCTCTGTTTCTTTCAGAGCATCTTGTTTATTTTCAGTTAAAAGCAATTAAGGATAGAAGACCTTATGAGCTGCTCATAGCTGAACAATTTGTTAAAACATTTGCCGAGGCTTCTACAAGTGATCAAAATTTGTTATGCGAGTTGTATCTTCATAATGAGGCAATGCTTGAAAACAGAGAACTCAATCTTAATCCTATTGTTGGTGATATACAAATTAGGGCGTTTGTTTCTTTTCTTGCAAATCAAATCACTTGGCAAACTGCATTTCTTACAACTAGGCACAATGAGGATAATTGTCTTCTTTGGATAAGGCCAGAGCCTCGAAATCCAGCCATTTTTGTAGCAAAGTACCATAAGTTTTTGCAGAAGCCAAGAATGACTAGATACATACAGCAATTGAAAGCCTCTGTACTCCGAGAATGTCATCAGTCAATTAGGGCCAATGAGACGGCTGCTCTGAAGGCAAATGCCATGTTCTGGCAACAGTCCTCCAAGGAAAGATAAGAGTATCATCCCTTTAGCCCTAGTAACCTTGAAATTGCACTATCCATAATACCAAACTACATCAGATGTGTTCAAAAGTGTACCAAGAATTGGATAGGCCATCATTTTCATTTTCCCATTTTATGGATTCCATCAGAAAGATATCAGGCTCATTACAGGTTGTCTAACAGGGATGAGGCAGAAGCATGGCAGAAATTGCAAAGTAATCAAGGATTCAGATCATCAACAGATACCACCTTCCATAGTTATTGCTTGAGTAACTTGCATGCAAAGAGTCAATATTCAGACTCTGATTCAGACTAAAATTTTCTTGAGGACATGCAACCCTTTCAGTTGGGGGGGATGTTAGGACCTCATAATGTATCATTTTGACTGCATATTTTTGCCACTTCTTTACTCTTTTTAGTCCATACCTAAAGTTTACATTATCATTTCCATCCATTTTTCCCAAAGGTATACAAAGTTCTTCTCTTTACTCTATGTTTAATTTGTCTTGCATATAATTCCACATTATCCTTATATTTAATCATTAATTGAAGATATACAGTTGCTGAAGAGATCGCAGATAATTTATGATAAAGAAAGTGTTGCTGAAATAGTTGACTCCGTTGCTGAAACAGTCGACCCCGTTGCTGAAACAGTCAACCGTGTTGCTGAAATAGTCAATTCTGTTGCTGAAACAGTCAGCGGGCACGCAAATCTTGCTACTGAAAACTGCTTGTGATTTGCGATTTCGGAAGTGTATTTCAGGAATGATGGCAACAAGATGAAGACAAGCAAGGAAAGTTGTTACACGGATTGTTCTAAAGTAATTATTTTTGTATATGTTGTAACAGCACTTTGTTATGGAAGAATAGAAAAACACCGTTTTAAAATAGAAGATCATATTTGGATAAAAATAGGATTTCTCTGATGTAACTGTAACAGATGTATTCTCTTTAAAAAGAGAAGACATCATCATTAGAATGGGAGTTAGAGACTACGGGAGATACATTTTTATGAGCAGAACGGAGCAAGGCTCCATTGTAATGTATCATTTCTTTTGACAGATGAATAAAGGTTTCTTTTGAGCACTTTCATTTAATTTCTTTCTCTGGGGAATCTTGTGAGAAGGAAAGGGCCCGCCTTCCTCACAAGATTCACCTGATTGCTCTTATAGTCTGTTAACTTCTTTATGAATTTGTACCTTAATTAACACTGTTTGCTGAAGGTTATTTACACAGTTCTGTGTTCCTTATTAAACACTCTGTTTTCTTTAATCACTGCATGTCATCCACTCTTGCGAAGTTGTGAGTTATTCCATTTTCAGTCATTTATTTGTGGGATGAATGTATGACAGTTTGATATCAGGAAACAGGTACTGAAAATTCCTATTTCAAGGAATAGGGTCTTGTTCCCCGTTTTGGCTGAGTGATTTTCTCTTCCACGATGTCTTTGATATCGGGAAACAGGTGCTGAAGATTCCTGTTTCGAGGAATAGGGTCATGTTCCCTGTTTTGGCTGAGTGATTTTCTTTTCCACAGTTTGGTTAATATCAGGAAACAAGTGATGAAGGTTCCTACTTGGAGGAATAGGGTCATGTTCTCTGTTATAGTTGATTGATCTCCTTTTCTACAGAGTGATTTTCTTTCATTATCTGTTCTAGGACTCTTTAATGAAAGTCTGCAATAGAAGGATTTTTTCTGCTGTAACACAAGTAGGCCTCAGCTTTGTTAAGGTGTGAACAGTGTGGTTAATATGATTTGTATGATTAATAATACAACATTTCTTTGCTTTTGGAATTGAGCATATATAGTGTGTGATTGTCTTTGGAATAAACAGACCTTCCCGGGTTGACAATTTATGTGGCACTTGAATTGTTAAAAAAATTAAAGCGACCAACAAAGAGCCATCCTCCTTGAGCTACTCAAGAGAGGAGAGGAACTCCTAAACAGGAATTCCTCGTGCGAAAGGCACTGCAACTCAGCTAAACAGTTGGAGACTGCAAATAGACTCAAAGTCCAAATCTTCAATAATCCTCTCTATGGCTTCCTCATCCTCCTTATATGAAAAATGATGTCTTCATGCCATGGACCCCACTCAATTAGGGTTTATTCCACAAGGAATCTTCCTCCCTCTCTAACGGCACTGTCTTCCCAAGAAAGCTAAACCCTCTTGTGCTGCATTGTTGACTTGGTCAACATGGTCTCATCCTCATGTGTTTGCCCCCTTTTCACACTAGGAGGTGCAAAATGGATACTCTATGGATCCCCTTCTCACCTCATGAGGGATTTTATTTATGCAAATGGGTCTCCTAAACCACTTTATTTATCTCCTAGATAATATGAGCAAAAATTAATGTTCCAATTTATTTAGAAATTTTTTGGAACATTATAGATCTCTTTATAATTTTGAAGGTGTGGGGTGTTTCGAAGGACATGGTAGATATATCCAAACTGGGTGTGTATGAGCTGTCTTTGTTAGGATTTACTAATGGATTCTTCCTCATTATGTGGGGATGAATTTTCCACATATTTTGAAATTTCCCATGCGAGGGATTTCAAAAACAAGTCTAAGAGAGCTCTATCATCAAAATGGGATTTGCACAAGCTACGTTACTTCATTCATTCATGTATATCGTCCAATATGTGGATGGTGGGTGTTTTTCTGAAGCGAGTGAGGATTTACATTCATGAGTCATGTCGAATCGAGAAGTAAAAGAATGTAAGGAATGTTGTAGTTGGGGAGTTAAAGCTTCCATGTGACTTAGAAGGCTAGTAAACACACCATTTTGTGGAAGGCCCAGTAAGGGTGCACTGAAATGGTTGCATTTGAATGGTATCTTCTATAACACTATTCAACGAACACCACAGGTGAAAATTCATGACATGGTTTCTTGGTTAGACACGTTTCATTCCTTCAAATTTTGGAATATCTAAGGGGAGCTTAGTGAGCATGGTTGGCCAATTAAGGCCATGCATGATTGGGTCATTGGTTAGCTTACTTACATATGGTATATTCAAAGATGCTAAGAAATCTATTTGGGACTTATCTGTCATCGCAAAGCAATTTTTTATAGTTATGTGCAAAGGGGTCCTCTATGGGGAGGCCAGAGGAAGACTACCATAGTGGACCCTCCTAGGGTTATCTATAGGAGTGGTACATGGTCTCCCCAAAGGGGTAGAAATTAGTGACTCTCGAGGGGTTGTAAAGCATGTATTTTTTCAGGGAGGGGTCCCAAGAAAATTTTCCCTGATAAAAGAAGATCCTATAATGGTGGGGAGTGACTTACTCTATGCCTAAATGGCGGGAGGCCTAGCACATCTCCCGATAGTGGGGGAGGTATAAGAACTACCTAGATCTACGGGCTATTGTGGGGTCCCATATGGTGTCTACTAGTGTGCCTTACATTGTATCTTTTGAAGGGAAGAGGATTTCTCTTGATGCAATATAATCAAATACATAAAAAAAAGAAAAAATGGAAAGGTAATTTTCCTTTAGATTAATCTATGTGATCGGTCAAGCGAACAAAATGTTTTTTGTTTGTTTGTGCATGATAAAAATACTACGTATACCTATTTATCCTTTCCACTCTCAAAGTAACTGGGCCTTGAGAATATATATTATGATGGTTATTGGGGCTAACGTCCCAAAATAATCTGTGATGCCTTCCAGTAGCCAAAGAATCAACCAAGGTAATGGAAATCGAGGTATATGTGTTGAGTAGCCCCAAAGAGTATCACACCCACTAGACCTAAGTCGAATTCCCTATGAATCGGGTCTTTGTAATGCTCATAAAACATTTTCCATGGGATGATTGAAAGATTTTAAGCTCCCCAAATAGTCAAATTCTATGTTTCAAAATATAACATGACCATGGTACCTTATGGCATGCCTACCCCCAATGGTCTTAACCTGAACAATAACGTCTTTTGTGGCCACTGTGGGGAGAGTTTAGTGGGTTCAAGTTATGATTGTTTTCAGGTGTCTTAATTTTATTTAGGGTGTGAATTGGTAAGCAAATGTAAGCTAAGAATAAAATCCCTAAAAACTGGATGCCTTTTACTGCAAAAATTACCGATGCTTAGTCTCTATCATTGCTCCCAAAAAAAGTGTGATAAGATTTGGATATTCGATGATCCTTTATTATATCCCTCTAAATACACTAAGTTTTTTATTTTTCCTTGCATAAAATATAAATTATGTGTGGATAATGGATTACTTACAATCCTTATAATTACACTAGATGGAACTAAAGAGGGATGGGAAATCAAAATGCTTTGAGAAAGCATTCATATGTAAGCCCAGGTTCGCCCAAAGCGCAAGGGAAGAAGATATTATTGTATTTCTATACTAACATTTGGCCCTAGTCCCAAAACTAATGAAAATAAAAACACCTTGTTTAGTATAAATATTTGTGCATGATGGGCCACTTACTCCTTTACTATTTAAACTATGTGATTTTCATAAACATCTGCAAAATAGTTAAAACATGTGTACAATTTGGTCAGTTACTCTTATCCATAATTAAGGTATGTGTTTTTTTGAAAATATAATAAATAAGAAAAAACTCTAATGGCTTCACTAATTATGGTTAGAACAGTAATCATGAAAACTAAAAAAAAAGCATAGTGCAAAGGTGAAGTAAACTTGAGAAAGGTTGCCAAGCACCTGAAAAAATGAAAAATGCAAGGCTTTTCAATCTTTAGGATACCATGGATGTTTTCCCAATATAGGTGTGGAGAGACACATTTTTCATAGAAAAAGGCATGCGTGAGAGAATAGAGGGTAAAATTTCACTTTCTAAAGCTCAAAACATATCCAAATAGTCCTAAAAAAAATCCCGAGAGAGGTCTTGAGTGAAATGTATTTGGTTATGCAGAGAGGAGGTCCTAAAAAAAATCATTCGAACATATAAAATAAACCAGTGGAGTTGCTAATTTTGTGGTATTCTTTTTGTGGCAATGGAGTACCAAATAACACCTCCTTAATAGTTGGTTGTTTCCTGCAAAGGATCATAGAGATAGTTGGTGTTGTTAGTGAATAGACTTGAACAAAAAAAAAAATCATGATTAGTATTGTATGTAATGCATGAAGAAACATAAGCCTAAACAAAAGAGAAATAAAATGAAATACTAAATGGAGAAAACATGTCAATATATCAATGGAGAAAGGCTCCCTTTATTAACTGCTCGTGGTAGAAGAATACAATAGAATGATAAAACACTTGAAGAGAATCCTTTGAGATATGCACAGGGGCTTCACTGCAGGAGAAATAAAATAGCACGTGGATTCATATTGGGGGATATATAATGAGGAAAAAATGACATACTATATTGGGGGATATATAGGGGATAAAGGGGTTTTATATTGGCAACAATAAAGAATGGAGCTCAAAGTTAATGAAAACATATAAACATTTATAAAAAATGTTAATAAAAAGAATGGATACCTACAATATATAGTAAAATTAGGGGCTTTTTAAATTGGGAAGGTGTATTGGGTTTATAATAGTAGGGGGGTAAATAATGTGATTTTTAGGGGTATTTTCCAATATGTACTCAAATCAAGGGTATTGTTTAGTATGATATGATCACATGTGATATGTTAGAGGTTTATTGAGAGAAGCTCTGTGGGTTTATGGAGCTCAAATATCCTCAATAAGGAGGTCCCTTTCCTCAATCTCTTTGAAATATTATCCTCTCTCTCAAAATAAGTGTGAAGACTCTCCAATGGTGGATTCTTCAGCTCTCACTAAGATGTTGGATTTCTTAGGAGCAATATGGCCAACATGCTAGTGCTCTCAGTTACCTTGCTTCAACAGTGAAATTTAGTGTTGCTATGATAGAAATTTAGCCAAAATAACAATGTCTCATAGTTTTCTCTTCCCATGGATTGCATATTGATCCATGTGGCTCTAGACAGCCTCAAGCGGCAAAGAGGGCTCATGATAGGTCAAAATCCAAGGTTGTAGAATTGTTATCAAACTAGGTTTAGATTGAATTACTCATCACCTTGATTCCAACGATGTGAATGGATCTCCAATATGAGCCAATATGGAGAAGTTAGAGAGAGTCAAAGTTTTGTTCAAAGTTGGGCAGTGGGCCTCCCTCCCTGCCACTTCCTCCTTGCAGCTTGACCTCATTACATAGTTTGGTATCGGCCTTTTGACTTCTGCCCTCCCTTCCCCACTTCCACCCTCCCTCAATTAATCCCTCCCCCACTTTCGCCTCCCTCAAATAATCCCTTCCCAAAATAAGCGCTCCCTTAGATAATCGCTCCCCAAAATAAGACCCCCTTAGACAATCCCTCCCTCAGATAAAACATATGCATATTTTTTTACCAATTTTTTTTCTACAAAAAAAAGTGAAGAGAAAAAATTAATTTCTCTTAGCACCAGAATTGAGTAATTTTTTTACAATGGCAGAAAAGTGATTTTTTCAAAATAATTAATTCTCTCATATCTATTGTGGGATATGTTCTCTCCGACAAGGAGAACTATCCTAAATGGTCTCGGAAAATCAAGAAAACTCTCATTTTTAATGAGCTATGTAGAGGAATTTGTGAAGGAGAAGGAGACCATCCACCAGCAAAGCCCACCTCAGAAAAGGAGAACACCATTTTGAAAAGCAAGAATTGCAAACCCTGTGCCTTGATTGTAGCTTCTGTAAATGAAGAGGTGAGTTTACATATTACATTGTTTTAAAATTCCTATGAAGCCTTAAGTAAATTAAAAGAACTCTATGACTCACATTCAAAACTTGAAACTGTTCAATTAATGATTAAGTTGTTCAACCTTGAATTGAAAAATGATGACCCTCTTGATTTAGCATCAAAAGTAAGATATATCATCCATGAAATTAAGATTACTGGTGTAGAATTTAACATACCTCTCATAGCTTATCCCTTCTTACTCACATTACATTGATTCATTGCAAGCAAGTGGAAACCTCATGAATATCACATTTGATTCGCTTGAGAAAAAGTTTGCAGAAAGAGAGAAGGCTTTTGGAAATATGACAGCCCCTATGTCTTTTGAAGAGTTTGTATGTTTCACTCATAGAGAGAATATTTATGATCAATATTCTTCCATAGGAAGAGAAAGAATGAACTTTAGAGGGGCGGGGGGGGGGGGTCGGTGGGCAGACAAACTCAAACTGGAAAATTTGATCTTCATTGCATTCGCTACAGTAAATATTGTCATGATGCATCTACATGTAAGATTCCTTGGCATAAAATTATGCAACAAATAAATCAAGAAAAAGGTAAAAATCATGACAGAGATGAAGGTAAAGCACTTGAATCTGCTCATTATGTTGTAGCACATTGTAACAATGGAATAAATGAGGACTATTTTGACATTTCATTTACTTCTTGGAGAAATGATTGGTTGCTAGATTCAGGAGAAACATGGCACATGAATTTTAGAAATTATATTTTTGAAGAATTTATTAATAAAGTTGATGGAGAAGTATACTTTGCAGAGAAATCAAAACTCAAGCCATCAAGGCTTGGCACAATCAGGCTTAAGTTGCCTGGTCTTCTAAATCATCTTCTACATGAGGTTTGATACCTCCCTGAGTTGAGGAGAAAATTTTTGTCCTTGGTCCACATCCGTGAGTAAGGACATGTTTTATGGCAAGGTTGACGTCAAAAAATCATTATATCTCTCACTTTTCATGGAGGGAATAGAAGAAGGAAGACTCCTAAAGCTACAAGGTTCCTCTGCTCATGCACAGAACTTTACATTCAGTTCTCATCAAGTCTTTTATGGCATGCTAAATCTGGGCACTTAAACTATGACAACCTTAGATTGTTGAAGAAAAATGGTGTTACTGGATTGCCTACAATTCCTATGAAACTTAAGCAATGTGATGCATGTATTCTAGGAAAGCATAGCTAACAACCCTTTCATGATTCACATTCCAGAGCACATAGAAAAATTGATCTTATTCATTCATATTTATGTGGCCCCATACTTGTTGCTTCTGCAAATTGAAATAAATATATGATGACATTTATTTATGATTACACCAATATGTGTTGGTTTTACTTATTCAAGAAAAAATATGATGCTTTTCAAACATTCAAGAATTTTCATGCATGGATTGAAAATGATGCACAAACTCATATTGGGTCTTTGTGCACTGATAATGGAAAAGAATACACTTGAACCAAATTTGAAAACTATCTTTACCAACATGGGATCAAGCATAAAACAATTGTGTTGTATAATCCCCAATAGAATGGTGTAGCTGAAAGAATGAACAACAAATTTTAAATATGGTTTTCTTCATGATGTTTTTCAAGAATGAAAAATTGATGTTTTGGGTTGGTGCAATTCTCTGTGCTATATAGGTAAAGAATAGGTGTGCTTAAAATTCAATCAAAAACAAAACTCATTATGAAATGTGGCATGGCCACATTCCTTCGGTAAATCATTTCAAGGTCTTTGGTTCCGCTTGTGATGCTTTTATACCTAGTGTTGTGGTGGATTCGACACACAGGTGTACGAAATCACACGCATTTAGAGAATGTGGTCTTTTCTCTAAGCCATAAGTAATAGGCAGTATCTGGGGGGAGCTCAGAAGTATAAAACTTAAATGAAGTAATATACTAAAGTATGCTTTGTTAAAAAACTAAAACTAAAAACACAAAAAGAAGCTATATAGAGAGTTCCAAATAGTAACAAGATAAACAATGGCTCGATGGCCTTCTTCTTATTGAATGCTTGGAATGAGAACAAAAATCTTACCCACTTGCCAAAGGGCCTAGGCAGAGGCTCCAGGACTCGATGCAAGGATGTTTTTCCTTCAATTTCTGCCTTCTCACGCAGTCTAACTCTCTCTCTTTGCTACAATGGGCTAAGATTTTTGGGTGGCCAACAATCGAGTCCTGTTCTTCAGCTCCTTCTCCTTGGTTCACAAAAGACACTAGTGTTGCTTGGGCAGCTTTGGCCAGCATAACTTTGTGATCACATATTGTTCATCTCCTTGAGGGTTTATATAGGTGAGATTTCAAACCTCCTTCCCTGTCTTGGTACATGGTGGATGGTGACCCAAGGGAGGGGAAATATTCCATTGTGGGCTGAAATATGCTTTTGTGTGCTCACACAAGGCCTAAGGAGGCACTGGTGTTGTCCTTAGGCAGATTTTACATGAGGAGAAACTGTCCTTTGCTTGCTTGTGGTCTCAGAAAGTGACTTTTTGCTACTTCCAGGAATACGTGCTTATTGGGCTCCAGTGTGCACAGAAGGCACTCTTTTAGAAGGAAAAAGTGCACATTCGAGAATTTATGACTAGTTTAATATTTAATTGCTCAAAACCTTAGAGGTTCTTGATTCCATAATGTATTCCTATCCTGTAAATCCTTGGGCTTGACATTAATTGATGTCATTTTCTGCTGTACGATTTTCCAGTGTTAACAGTTGCCCCCTAATGTGTGAGGTCTAGGAATAACTGTATAGCTGAAATACATTATAGTTTCTTTTCTATATCATGTGCAGAGAGAGAGAGAGAGAAAGAGAGGTTTATGTGTAGAAGGAAAACACCTTGCACCATTTTCAAGATAACCATGGCCTAAGGGACCCCCTGTACGCAGACAATATATACAACATATTTTCAAAATTTCAATGAGGCTAGCATGTCCCATGCTTGTGATGCTATGGCTAGTTAAATAAAATTTACAGATAGATGTGTTGTCTGTGCCACTACTGTAGTAGTGATGTTGGTGGTTGTTGATGATGACTGCTGATGCCCTCAGGGGCATTTTTTCTTTGAAGATAGGTGGAATGTGGTACCCATATGCATAATCTTGGTATGGCATATCACTATGCAATGTACATATATGTACTATCTAGGACCTTCCCATGTAAGCATTGTTGTCAGAGACACTTATAAGGGCACGGGTCTTTGACAAATCTTGATCAAAGTGAAATGGTTGTAAGGTACGATACCATCGTGACATGAAATATTTTGATGGAGTCGAATCTCAAGAGGATCAGTGATATCTATGGACAATGATGTCTCCCATAGTGCCAACCGAGGATACCCTTGTGTATGGGGAGGGGTCATCCACGGTACCGCTTCCTTTTTGGAAAAGGGGTGTTAATGTTGACACAAAGGAAGCCTTAACCGAACAATAATGGGTTTAACATAGGCATGTTGCTGAGAAGTAGCTAAAAATGGATGATGAGGATTCAGTGGCTTCAGGTCGAAGTATATTTGAGCATCTTGGCGGCAGTCATAGGTATTTCTGAAGAGAAAAGTCCCTAGAGTCGGTAGGACTTCTGGGTGGGTATGAACCGGCTATGATTATTGTAATGGTGCGTGCATGGGGGGTAATGAAATACTTTGACCAAGGGAGAAAGGGGGACTACTGCCATGGGAGAAAAAAGGTGCAATATGAGGGCGAAGAGGTGAAGGGCATTGTTTGTGATCTTTGTACACTTACCAAAAGAATAAAATAATGGGGTATGGTTTGTACAAAACATAGATATAGGTACCCCAAAACATGAAAGAGGGTCGCTCACTTGATGGTGTGAGGATGGTGTTTTGCTGGGGGTAGGGGTCTCATTGGTTGGTATCATGTGTGGGGTTGATGAAGCAGAAGATGTCGCAGATGGGTTAATGCTGATGGAGGTATGGTGGGCCAAATGCGGTGCATGGAGGAGCGCTTTCATTCTGCTTGTACAATCTGGTCATCTAGGAAATTGATTGAGTTTGAATGGTGAACTTGACCTTATGCATGATATATGGATGGGCATGAGGTGCTTCCCGGACTAAAATGGTTTGGCCATGACGTCACTTGTGGAGTGATGTGTGGTATACTTGAGATGACGATCGCCATGCAGGGGAGGCTCTACCGACCATCACGAACATTTATCATATGGAGGGTGAGGTGATGATAGACATGGTTGGGTATGAGGACCCTAGGGTTTATTTTTGATGGATAAATGATGTCAAGATATGCAAAGTTTTCTGGGACTCTATCATGCTGAGGGTAGAATGATACCTGCTCCAACTTTCAGTGGTCGGTGTTGTGAATGGTTTGTGGGTTCTTCCTGAAAAAGAAACTACCTCAAGTGAAAGCATCTTATTTTCATTCAATATTATTGAAAAAACATGAACCTTGGAAAGGAATATGGGAGGGTGCATACCTGTCGGTGCTTGAAAAAATATTTATTTTTTCAGTAGTGCGAATGTGTGGCATCGCCTTTGTTTTTTGAGATCTGTTACTTGGCTCCTAGCTTTGATTTCAGTTGTGGTTACCCCCGGACTGAGATCATGGGGGAGGGCATTGCCGGTTAGTGCCCCCATCTAGGATCTCCCCGAACATGGATTACTACTGCCTAGGTGACCTTGGGCAAAAGATTTGATCAAACCATCTGTTGTAATCGATGCACCTGAATCTCAAGAAGATGAGGCAACCAGGTTTCCTTCTCCCTAGTTGGTGTATAGTGGCTTGGGTGGAGGAGGGACAAATGGTTTTCGATATAGTGACCTTCATTCCTCTTGTAGGTACCAGATGGTACGCGGTTCATTTCCAGATGCCTGGATGAAGGGATCCTTTTGATAGGATCACTTGATCACACATAAGGTGTCCCTATACCGTGGTATTTCTGGACAATGGTGAGTATAATGCCCATAGGTGTCACAGAGGATGCATGCGTGATTGGTACGCAGCAGTTTGCCTATACTTCTGGTGGCAAGTTCCTTTTTATGGGAATGTTGTTTTGAGGTGCATGCCTCACAGCTGAGGACTGGTTTTAATTCATCCAAATCGGGGCATATGTGAGTAGGGTGTCCTATGAAATCACATATAGCGCAGGCTGATGACTCCCACTGTATGGTGGGGGTAACCAATTTCTTTCCTTTCTTGGAAATTTTCTTTATCATGGTCGTCGGTTTCGCAATGAGGATTTCCCTTGCGGGGGCGGTTTCGACTATTACTTGGGTAGGTTGGGGTTCCTCGGGACTGGGGGGCTTTAACCCAAACGCAGTAACATTGGTAGCTGGAATTCCTAGAGGGGGAATGAAATACCACACTGGGAAATCCAATGATATGTTGGGTAGTACCAGTGTTGCCAAGACCTGCTAGGAAGTGAAGCCAGGATGTGGGTATAGGAAAGGAGCTTGGGAGGTGGCATAGACTAAGGAGGCTACAGTATTTGATGCCTCGGTGTCGTTACTGCTTGATTCCATGTCTTGACTAACCTTGGTACTTCATGTGGACATCATGCATACCGGGGCCACTGTGGCATTGGGCGATACCTCAGGGATAATAGGAGGATCTCCTAGGAATGATCCTAGGATGGACGATGGTTTGAACTAGCTAGGGCCATATTCTTGATACCGTAAAAGACCATCTATGGCTGTTTCTACATAAGGTAGAACCATATTCGTATTGGTCAAGGGATGCTTTTCAGTGTGAGTCAGCTAGTCTACTGTAATGATTCGATTCTCGTGGGGGAACATCATGATGCAGAAAATGGAGGATGCTATGGTAGACATGGCGTACATGTAGCTCCGCCCAAGGAGTATATTGTAATCCAATTGAGCATCTAAGACTTCAATGTTTATGTGGACCATTTTTCTGGCTAAGCAGACAGATAAATTTTGGAAGAGAACAATGGGGGTCAAGGGCCGACCGTCGTATGCCCTGAGTGTGATGACGAAAGGTTTGAGTTCTATGGATCCTAACTTCTTCCATACATTCTTTGACATGATACATCTGGATGCATCCTCATCAATGACACATTGGTGAATAGTGATATTTTGTACCGATACTGGTATCTAGAAGGTGACCATGGAGGGAACCCTAGGGGTGGATTTTTCTAAATCAAAATCCATCATGCGCGTGTCGACAGGGTCAATGGCACCTAAGTCGGAAAGTAGGGCTTTCCTCTACTTTGAGCATGACTGCAGTACCTCCAAAGTGGACATAGCAGCGGGTGACTGGGCTAAATCATCTACGATGCTGTAATTGTGGGTTTCTTTAGGGTATTTACTTGCTCGCCTATTAGGCCCTTTAACCATTTTTGGCAATGGTTGCAAAGGAATCTTTTAATGGTCAAAGGTGTAGTCAGTGCGCTTGTACTATCCCCAGATGTACTGGTGTCTGGTGGGGTGTCGTAGCTGCGATTCCAAGTTTGGAAAAACATTTCTTCCCTAGCCATGTAAATTTCATAGTTGTTTTTATCGGAATCATTGGGGTTTTGCTGCTGAGTGCTGACCGTTCCTTGATGGGGGAAGGGTTCTTGCATAAATATGGTTGTATGGGAAGATCCTCCTTGTCGTTGGTTACACTGAAGCTTTTTAAGCTCAGGGAGTTTGGGATAGTGGTGAGTATAGTGCCCGTACTCACCACATATCAAACAAGAATGATTTGTTTGTAGAGGTGGCCCTTTGTCTTGCATTTGAGCATCGCTTGGCTCCTAGTTATGGTTCTGGTTGGAGTTATCTCCAAGACGGAATGACGATGGGAGTTGTTGGTTGTTGCCCCGCTATCCAGGGTTCCATTTGGATTTAGTTTTTCCTTTCTTTTAACCACGTTAGGAGGTTGATTCTCTTGATCATACCGGTGTGGTTGATTCTGGGACGGCTGCACAAAATTCACCTGTGCATTTTTTTGTGTTGGTGGGTTATGTGCTTGGGATTCAGGATACTGTTGTCCCATGTTTGCACCTAGCCATTGGCGGGGAGTTCTTCCATCAATTTTTTTCCTGTGTACTGGGTCCCCCCGGCTGGAGGGTAAGATCTTTCTTGGTGATACGCTGGCACCCTATTAGTCAAATTTTGCTGCTACATATGATGACTTTGAAATCTGGGTTGAGACATGTCCTCAGTAGACTAATGTGTGTAACCGGGATTCTGACTACTATTGCTTAGGTACCCTTGGGTCATTGACCCAATAAGTTCGTTTGTAAAGTTCGACGCATTGGCAATTCTTGATAAGATTGCAGGCGCGCGGCATTAGGCAGGATATTGTATATGTATCCTAATTCCGTATAAATCAGTTCAAGCTGTTGGGCTTTACTGATTGCGTCCTCTTCGGATGTGGGGTTACATTGCGCCAAATCCTTTGAAATCTCTGTCGTTAGAGTTTTCAAGAATAAATATAAAAGGACTCAGTCGTCAAGTTGAGCTTTGCATAAGCTACAATGTAGTCTCCACTCATGGAGATGTTCAGAAATGTGGGTAGAGGGAGATTGTTTGAAATGAGTTAGTAATTCCATTCCCAAATCGTGGTGAATAGGTAACTGAATGTATGTGAGGAACGTAGTAGCGAGGGTGCTAAATTTTCTATGTGAAGGAGGGGGTTACTCGATGTACCATTTCGTAGCCACTCCCATGAGAGTGCGTTGAAACTGCCTTAATAGAATAGTATCTTCAATGATGTTATTCTATGAGCACCACAGGTGAAAGGTCATTATATGATTCCCTGGGTCTTCCACTTGCTTGCCCTCAAACTTTGGTATGTGTGAAGGGAGCTTCATGGGCATGGGAGGCAAATTTGGGTCATGTGTGATGGGGTCATTGGTGAGCTTGGTTAAATCCAATACGTTTAATGCTACTAAGAAGGGTGAATAAGAGGTTGATGCCATGGAAACGTGTGAAGACACAAAGTTCTGGTTAGAATGAGGGTTAGTCTTTGACGTACCCAGTTGTGAATTCAGCTGGCTTCCCGTATGGGATGCACTCTTCTTCCCCCTAAGGGACGAGGGGGGAGTGATTTGCGGTGTGGTGTTGGGAGACTGACTAGGGTTCCCAACTAAGGTTTCTCCAAGCAAGGAGGAACCAACCACTGTGGGAATGTTCTGTCTTTGACGCCTAAATGGAGAAAGACCTGGAACCCCTCCCGTTAATGGGGAAAGGTCCAAAAGATGCCTGGACCGACGAGGTTCCATTGGAACCATTTGAGGGCATCCAAGTTAGGTTTTGGAAAAAAAAAATTGAGGGGATTGAGTCTATCATCACGTCAAATTTATGGCCACATACATAAAACAAAGCCAAAATGAAATGATTTTTCCTTTAAATTAATCTATGTGATCAATCAAGAAAAAAATAGTTTTGTTTGTTTGCGCATGATACTCAAAAATCCTAGAAGACTTAATAACGTCCTCACACTCTCAAAAGTAACTGGGCCTTGAGATTATTTCTTGCGAGTGTTGGCACAATGTCCCAAAAGAATTGGCGATGCCTCCAATCAGCCGAAGAGAATCAACCAAGGTAAGGGTAGAGGGTCTTGCGCTTGCCTACACCGTCACCTATAAGGTAAAAAATGCCCTAGCTTTGGCCACTAAGAACCACCATCCCACGTGAGCGTTCAATTATTGGGCTTCTTGGTAGTCAGCTAACAGTACCGAGCATCAGACGGGTCCAGTAGCCCCAACTGATACTGCACGCACTGCGCCTAAGCCTAACCCCCTCTGAATCAAGTCTCTGCCATGCTTGGGTTTTCTTTTCCGTGGGTTGATAGGTGGATTTTAAAGCTCCATAAAAACACAACTTCTATGTTTCAAATGTGAAGTGTTATCAAGGCAACTTATTGGATGCCTACCCCCTTTATCCTAACTTGAGCTATAATTTCTCTTGTGGCCCCTGTGGAGAGAATTTAGTGCGTTGGTTTAAGTTATTTTTAGGTGTCTTTCTTTTCTTAGTGGGTGAATGTGTGTGAGCATATGGTGAAAAATCTCATAATTTGAACATATGGATATCGGTGATCCTTTACAAAATTCCCCTAGTTAAACTATGTGATTTTGTTCCTTGTTCAAATAAAAAGCATGTGCGGATAATGGGCCGCTTCCAAAACCTCCTAATCAGTCTATGTGAGTGACTAAAGGGAGATGGTGAATCAAAAATATAAAGTGTTCATATGCTTGTCTAGGGTCACCCAATGGCACAAAGACAACAGAGATTACTTGCTCTAATTTGCGATTCAATCCTAGTCTTGCAATTTCCTAAATGCAAAAATTGAAATTTAAACTAAACAATTTCTACACTAGCTTATGCATGTGTGGTCATGATCCACTTACTTGTACTAGTTAAACTAAGTGTGCATACCAGAATTTGCAAAAAAAATAAATTGTTCAGAAAGCAATGGTTAATTCGCCCCCTAATTAAACTATGTGAACACTTTTTGCAAAAATCCAACTTAAATGAAAACTAACTAAATTCCTACAAAAGGCAGCAAAAATCAGTTCTCAGAAGTTGTGGGGTATTGACACAGGTGTTGGCAGATACATTAGGGGATGCCCAACACACTTACAAGCAGAAAAAATGTAGCAAATAGGGAGAAAAACTCTCTCTACAAATTGCGCACAATAGCCTCTGATAGGTGCACTTTCCTGCACACAGGTCACCTCTGAATGCATGCCCTGTGCGTCTATGTGTAAAAACAACGCGCAAAATTCCTGCAAGTAAAAAAAAATTAGGAGCTGCCTTCTTCAGTCTGTCACCTCAGTGAGTCTAGGGACTGGAAGATGGGTTAGAGGACTATCAGCTCCACTCTAGCATAGACTAAGTGTCTCCTACAAAAGATGGCACAACCACATAAACTTGAAACATGTCAGTGGAGTCACCAATCCTGTTGTGGTGGATTTGACACATGGGTGTACGAAATTGCATGTGTTTAGAGAATGTGGTGTTTTCTCTAAACCATAAGTAACAAGCAGTATCTGGGGGGAGCTCAAAAGTATAAAACGTAAATGAATTAATACACTAAACTATGCTTTGTTAAAAAAATAAAACTAAAAACACAAAAAGAAACATTACAGAGAGTTCCAAACAGTAACAAGGTAAACGACAGCTCGATGGCCTTCTTATTATTGAATGCTTGGAATGAAAACAAAAATCTTACCCACTTGCTAAAGGGCCTAGTCAGAGGCTCTAGGATCCGATGCAAGGATGTTTGTCCTTTAATTTCTGCCTTCTAACATAGTCCAACTCTCTCTCTTTGTTGTAATGGGCTAATATTGTTGGGTGGCCAACAATCGAGTCCTATTTTTTAGCTCCTGCTCCTTGGTTCACACAAGACATTGGTGTTGGTTGGGAAACTTTGGCCAACATAACTTTGTGATCACACATTTTTCATCTATTTGAGGGTTTATATAGGTGAGCTTTCAAACCTCCTTCCCTCCCTTGGTACATGGTGGATGGTGACCCAATGGAGGGGAAATATTCCATTGTGGTCTGAAATATGCTTTTGTGTGCTCACACAAGGCATAAGGAGGCACTGGTGTTGTCCTTAGGCAGCTTTCACATAAGGAGAAACTATCCTTTTCTTTCTTGTGGTCTTGGAAAGTGACCTTTTTCTACTTCCAAGAATGCACGCTTATTGGGCTCCAGTGCGCGCAGAAGGTGCTCTTTTCAAAGGAAAAAGTGCACATTCAAGCATTTATCACTAGTTCAATCTTGAATTGCTCAAAACCTTAGAGATTCTTGATTCCATAATTTATTCTTGTCCTGTAAATCCTTGGGCTCGACATTAATTTATGTCATTTTCTGCTGTACGATTTTACAGTGTTAACACCTAGGGTACAAAGTAATAAATTTGTTAAGTTTTAAAATAGATTTAGGACACTCTTAGAACCCATAATACTGAAATAAACTCATAAAAACCCAAAAATATTTTAGATTGGTATTCAATAAACATGGTGGTGGACCATAAAACCTTTTACCTCCAAAAGAGCTAAAAAATTCCACTTGGCGACTCCACAATCCTAAATAGACCTTAAGACTCCACTGGGAAGACCCATAATCATTGTAACATCATTTAAACTCAGTTAGAGGACTGTAGGATTAAAATTTGTGTAAAACAGATCAATTAACCTCTTAAAGATTTTCATATTTGGTTGAACTCTTCTTGTTTACTTAGGTCTAAAAACACAGCATAGTGGCTCCTAGAAAGATTCATATTAGAGCCTATCTTGACCCAGACCCACTTGAGATATTTGATAACCATGAAAGTATTCTTAGGAAGTCTCCTAGGATTAAATATTCAACTGTTTTTCAGATCACCCTTGAGAGCTAATTCAGTTCCTAAAAATATTGCAGCTCTACAACAATTACAAGTTGACTTAAGAAATCCATTTAGAACTAGGTCGCTTGATTATTTAGATCAGCTAGATTCAGAGTCTTCACTTTCATCTCCTGAAACAAGTGAACATCCTGGTAGTAGAGAAACAACACCACCTAATTTACATTTCCTTTTCAATTTAGGTGTCTCTCATCCAAGATCAGCTCAACAATCTATTCCTAGTCCATCCACATCCATTCACCCTACATCCACTATCCAAACCACTCCACTCCAACCCACTTTTACTCTTGTTAATCCACCTCCACCTCCTACCATGGAAGCAGGGTATGCTCCCTTAGTCCTTCCTATACCATTAGTCAATCTTCCACAGGACTATCAGTCCAAAATACCATTGTATGATGCTAGTAATGCTACTACTACATCACAACATGTGGATAATATGAATGACTACTTTGACAGAAATGAAATTGATGATGAATCTGTCAAGCTTAGATTATTTGCTCAGAGTTTAGGGGGAGAAGTAAGAAAATGGTTCAAAAGCTTAACCCCTCACAGTATAAATGATCTCCAAGCCTTCCATCATAAATTCTTAAACAAATGGGAAGTGAAGAAGAATCCTCTCCAAATACTTTCCGATTACAAAAATCTCCACAGAAACATTGGAGAAAGTGTACAAGCTTACTGCACTAGATTTAATAGTGTGTATAATGCACTCCCCCCAGATCTAAAACCTCCATAAGGCTCAGCTTTAAACAAGTTTCCTAAAGGGTTTGACCCTGAGATGGCCTATCAGCTGAGAGAGAGATATCCTTTAACCCTTGAAGATATGAAAAAAGGAGCTCTTGCTGTAGAAGTCAACTTGATGGAGAAAAGAGCAAGAATGAAGAATGAGAAGAGAGTGTCCTTTAGAGAGGAATCCACACCTTCCACATCTAGCTCAAATATGGAGAGAATGATGGAGGAGATGATGAAGAAAATGAGCATCCTTGAGAGAGCACAAGCAAACCAAAATCAAACTGCTCCTCAAAACAGAAACCAGAACCAAAATCAGAATTTTAGAAGAAATCGGCCTCAAAACAGATCAAGGGAGGATGATCAACAGATCACCCCTCTTTTTCATCAAAACTACGTAAGCGAGGTTGAGGAAACAGATGAGAAAAGAGAGGAAGATGATATCAACATGTTGGGAGTAGATAATGATGACTTTGAAGTTCATTATGATAGAAAACAAGGTCTATACACACCTTATGATGACAAAAGAGATGATGATGAAAGTTATTACCAAGACATGGAAAATGTTATCATAGAGGCTCAAAAATAATATGAACTTCGAAGTAAAACCAATCAAGAAACTCCCAAAACCAAAACCTCTGAAAAATCTTCACAAAACAGCACTGTAAATAAACCCAAAATTTTTAAACAAAAGGACAAAACAGTGGCTGGAAATTCTGATAAAGGTAAAGAGAAAGGCACTCAAAACAATGCAAAACAGATTGCAGACCTTAATAGTGTTAGAAACTCAACTAATTCTCCTGTTAAGACAATTCTAACCAATGTAAATAGACAAAATCAGCAAGCTGATGTTGCTGACAGAGTGGCAGTTAATAACGTTGAGACAAGCACTTCAAAGATTCAGATTCCTTTTAATTTGGAGCATGAAATTTCCAGAAACAAAATCTCTATTCCCCTAACTGAGTTAGCTTTCCAGAATGTATATAGGTCTCAAATTTTGAAAGCTTTTAACATAGAAGAGAATAATGACACTTTCAATCTTAACGATGACCAACTAGAGCTCATATTCGGTCCTACAATTGAAGGTAGGTACCAAGAGGGACCTATTCCTCCCTTTTATGTAAGTTTAAACGTTCATGACAAGATTTTGCACAATGCTATGCATGATTTATGGGCCTCTCAAAATTTAATGCCCAAAGTTGTAATGGAGAGCCTAGGCCTCGAAATCACTCGACCTTACAAAGACCTTTACTCCTTTGACTCAAGCAGAGTGAAATTTATAGGATTAATCGAAGACCTCTGCGTTAACTTAGCATAGATTCTAGCCAAATGTTTGGTTATGGATATTGTTGTGGCTGATGTGCCCCCAAAGTATGGAATGTTATTATCTAGGTCTTGGGGGGCTAAGTTACAAGGAACTATGCAGATGGACATGACATATGCGACCATCCCTATTTTCAATCAGACAATAAGACTTTACAGGGAGTCTCATATGTAGTACATGGTTACTAGCCAAGACAGACCTCAAAATTTCTCCTCTGTATTTTGTAAACACAGGCCTTGACTCTTTTATCTTGTTTAACAATGAATCATTCAGTGAACAAGTCACTTTAACCGAATTAATGGCCGATAGAGAGGAGGAGGTGAATAACACAGAAGTCTCCAAACAGTTTGCTACATTTGAAAACTTTAGCAAACCTAACACAAGTCTTGAGCTACAAGTCATGTGTCCTTTTCTTTTAAACCTTGACAGTCAAGAAAGAAACCCTCAACATAGTGAAAAACCCGAGGAGTTAAAACAAATTCAACTAAGTGCTCATGTTCCACAACAATCAGAAAGCACTGCAGTTGAAGAGGACAATAACCAAGATGAGCCTGAAACTAGTCCTCTATGGAGTATGAACTTTGATGGGTCGTGCACTAGGAGCAATGCTAGTGTAGGTGTCTGGATATGCAACAATGAAAAAAACCACACAAAAATCCTTTCCTATAGATTAAACTTTCAGTGTTCGAATAACATAGTTGAGTATGAATCTTTTCTTTTAAGCTTACATTTGTTGAAAAAGTTAGGAGCCAAAAGAATTAAAGTGCATGGGGATTCAGAATTAATCATTAGGCAAGTTAATGGGGAAAAAACGCTAATCACCCTAGACTTAGAGACCATCGAAATGATGTCATGGATTTACTAAAAACTTTTGAGGAGTCCCAGTTAATTTTTTTCCCAAGAAAAAAGAAATATCGCGGCCCACAGCTTAGCTTTTGCTGCTAGAACATGCTTAATTACATTTGAAACTAAAGAATGCACAACTCAGATTAAATTTAGACCAGTTGTTCCTGATAATGAAAAGTATTGGCAAGTGTTCAACGGAGACAAACAAATAGAAGACTTCATGCAATTCAGAAATGAATTTGAACTACACAGTTCGGATTCAGATTATGAAACAGACTGCTCTAGTGAAGAAAATTTTCTTGATGAAGAAGAAAATTCTCCTGAGCTTGATAATATTAATCTACTGTCTAGAAAACTAGAAAGCATAATAGAAATGGTTGCAGAGTTAGAAACAAAGCAGTTAGAAACCCTGCAGTGTAAAGATCAGAGTTTGCCAAAGGATTTGGCCCCTTTAGAAGAGTTGTTTGATTTTAACGATGTGGCTAGGAAGCCAAAACCAGAGCTTGTAGAGACTGAAGTGGAAGAGTGAAATATAGGCAGTGAACAGAAACCAATGATGACTAAATTGTCTAAGACTTTACCAGCTCACATTAAACTCAAATACATAAAGCTGTTTAAATAATTTTCTGATGTTTTCGCGTGGAGTCACGAAGATCTTAAATCCTATGACACTGAAATAATCCAGCACAAAATTCCTCTCAAGGAAAACCAAAGAAAAAAAATTGCGTAGAATAAACCCTGTTCAGCTACCTTTGGTTGAGAAGGAAATCAAGAAAATGTATGAAGCTGGTATTATTGTCCCTATTAGATATTTTGAGTGGGTGTCTAATCTGGTGTTGGTTAGGAAGAAAACAGGAGAGGTCAGGCTTTGTATAGACTTTAGAGACTTAAACAAAGCTTCATTGAAATAAAAATACCCTTTACTTAAGATGGATCATATTTTACAAAGGGTG